>CAKOGI010000008.1:0-1362500 GCA_933228895.1 Platycnemis pennipes | reverse complement strand
AATTTTATGCACATACGCAATGGATAATGCTACGCTTTATTGGTGAGTTTTAAGTCAATTCTTCCATTACTTTTTCCGTGAGGGTCGATGATATAAGAACATGTTCCGAAATGGCCGTGTCGAGCCGGTCCAAGCCATTGTAACCCGGATATTCTCTTAAATTTCTCCGTTGTTACCGCAGGTAGGTTAACCAAAATTTTACAACAGACGTCAGACATACAACTACACATAATCTATGAGTTTAGTGACATACATGCTAATATTGTATCCGTCATGGTCGTGAATATGAGTATATCCAAAGTCTAGGCCGTTCAGGCCGTCTGTTGAGCGGATATTCTCGTAATTTTCTCAGGGGTTACCGCACTCTCGTTAACTTAATTTTATCTACATAAGCATTGGATAATACTACGCTTTATTGGTGAGTTTTGAGTCAATTCTCCAATTACTTTTTCCGTGAGGGTCGATGATATAAGAACATGTTCCGAAATGGCCGTGTCGAGCCGGTCCAAGCCATTGTAACCCTGATATTCTCTTAAATTTCTCCGTTGTTACCGCAGGTAGGTTAACCAAAATTTTACAACAGACGTAAGGCATACAACTACACGTTATACATGAGGTTAGTGACAATCATGGGAATATTTGATCCGTCAGGGCCGTGAATATGATTAAATGTCATGGCTACGCCGTTCAGGCCGTCTGTGTAGCGGATGTTCTCGTTATTTTCTCAGAGGTTACCACACTTTTGTTGACTAAATTTTATGCACATACGCATTGGATAATACTACGCTTTATTGGTGAGTTTTAAGTCAATTCTCCAATTACTTTTCCGTGAGGGTCGATGATATAAGAACATGTTCCGAAATGGCCGTGTCGAGCCGGTCCAAGCCATTGTAACCCTGATATTCTCTTAAATTTCTCCGTTGTTACCGCAGGTAGGTTAACCAAAATTTTACAACAGACGTAAGGCATACAACTACACGTTATACATGAGGTTAGTGACAATCATGGGAATACTTTATCCGTCAGGGCCGTGAATATGATTAAATGTCATGGCTACGCCGTTCAGGCCGTCTGTGTAGCGGATGTTCTCGTTATTTTCTCAGAGGTTACCACACTTTTGTTGACTAAATTTTATGCACATACGCATTGGATAATACTACGCTTTATTGGTGAGTTTTAAGTCAATTCTCCAATTACTTTTTCCGTGAGGGTCGATGATATAAGAACATGTTCCGAAATGGCCGTGTCGAGCCGGTCCAAGCCATTGTAACCCTGATATTCTCTTAAATTTCTCCGTTGTTACCGCAGGTAGGTTAACCAAAATTTTACAACAGACGTAAGGCATACAACTACACGTTATACATGAGGTTAGTGACAATCATGGGAATACTTTATCCGTCAGGGCCGTGAATATGATTAAATGTCATGGCTACGCCGTTCAGGCCGTCTGTGTAGCGGATGTTCTCGTTATTTTCTCAGAGGTTACCACACTTTTGTTGACTAAATTTTATGCACATACGCATTGGATAATACTGCGCTTTATTGGTGAGTTTTAAGTCAATTCTCCAAATACTTTTTCCGTGAGGGTCGATGATATAAGAACATGTTCCGAAATGGCCGTGTCGAGCCGGTCCAAGCCATTGTAACCCGGATATTCTCTTAAATTTCTCCGTTGTTACCGCAGGTAGGTTAACCAAAATTTTACAACAGACGTAAGGCATACAACTACACGTTATACATGAGGTTAGTGACAATCATGGGAATATTTGATCCGTCAGGGCCGTGAATATGATTAAATGTCATGGCTACGCCGTTCAGGCCGTCTGTGTAGCGGATGTTCTCGTTATTTTCTCAGAGGTTACCACACTTTTGTTGACTAAATTTTATGCACATACGCATTGGATAATACTACGCTTTATTGGTGAGTTTTAAGTCAATTCTCCAATTACTTTTTCCGTGAGGGTCGATGATATAAGAACATGTTCCGAAATGGCCGTGTCGAGCCGGTCCAAGCCATTGTAACCCTGATATTCTCTTAAATTTCTCCGTTGTTACCGCAGGTAGGTTAACCAAAATTTTACAACAGACGTAAGGCATACAACTACACGTTATACATGAGGTTAGTGACAATCATGGGAATACTTTATCCGTCAGGGCCGTGAATATGATTAAATGTCATGGCTACGCCGTTCAGGCCGTCTGTGTAGCGGATGTTCTCGTTATTTTCTCAGAGGTTACCACACTTTTGTTGACTAAATTTTATGCACATACGCATTGGATAATACTACGCTTTATTGGTGAGTTTTAAGTCAATTCTCCAATTACTTTTTCCGTGAGGGTCGATGATATAAGAACATGTTCCGAAATGGCCGTGTCGAGCCGGTCCAAGCCATTGTAACCCTGATATTCTCTTAAATTTCTCCGTTGTTACCGCAGGTAGGTTAACCAAAATTTTACAACAGACGTAAGGCATACAACTACACGTTATACATGAGGTTAGTGACAATCATGGGAATACTTTATCCGTCAGGGCCGTGAATATGATTAAATGTCATGGCTACGCCGTTCAGGCCGTCTGTGTAGCGGATGTTCTCGTTATTTTCTCAGAGGTTACCACACTTTTGTTGACTAAATTTTATGCACATACGCAATGGATAATACTACGCTTTATTGGTGAGTTTTAAGTCAATTCTTCCATTACTTTTTCCGTGAGGGTCGATGATATAAGAACATGTTCCGAAATGGCCGTGTCGAGCCGGTCCAAGCCATTGTAACCCGGATATTCTCTTAAATTTCTCCGTTGTTACCGCAGGTAGGTTAACCAAAATTTTACAACAGACGTCAGACATACAACTACACATAATCTATGAGTTTAGTGACATACATGCTAATATTGTATCCGTCATGGTCGTGAATATGAGTATATCCAAAGTCTAGGCCGTTCAGGCCGTCTGTTGAGCGGATATTCTCGTAATTTTCTCAGGGGTTACCGCACTCTCGTTAACTAAATTTTATCTACATAAGCATTGGATAATACTACGCTTTATTGGTGAGTTTTGAGTCAATTCTCCAATTACTTTTTCCGTGAGGGTCGATGATATAAGAACATGTTCCGAAATGGCCGTGTCGAGCCGGTCCAAGCCATTGTAACCCTGATATTCTCTTAAATTTCTCCGTTGTTACCGCAGGTAGGTTAACCAAAATTTTACAACAGACGTAAGGCATACAACTACACGTTATACATGAGGTTAGTGACAATCATGGGAATATTTGATCCGTCAGGGCCGTGAATATGATTAAATGTCATGGCTACGCCGTTCAGGCCGTCTGTGTAGCGGATATTCTCGTAATTTTCTCAGAGGTTACCACACTCTCGTTAACTAAATTTTATGCACATACGCATTGGATAATACTACGCTTTATTGGTGAGTTTTAAGTCAAGTCTTCAATTACTTTTTCCGTGAGGGTCGATGATATAAGAACATGTTCCGAAATGGCCGTGTCGAGCCGGTCCAAGCCATTGTAACCCTGATATTCTCTTAAATTTCTCCGTTGTTACCGCAAGTAGGTTAACCAAAGTTTCAAAACAGACGTAAGGCATACAACTACACGTTATACATGAGGTTAGTGACAATCATGGGAATACTTTATCCGTCAGGGCCGTGAATATGATTAAATGTCATGGCTACGCCGTTCAGGCCGTCTGTGTAGCGGATGTTCTCGTTATTTTCTCAGAGGTTACCACACTTTTGTTGACTAAATTTTATGCACATACGCATTGGATAATACTACGCTTTATTGGTGAGTTTTAAGTCAATTCTCCAATTACTTTTTCCGTGAGGGTCGATGATATAAGAACATGTTCCGAAATGGCCGTGTCGAGCCGGTCCAAGCCATTGTAACCCTGATATTCTCTTAAATTTCTCCGTTGTTACCGCAGGTAGGTTAACCAAAATTTTACAACAGACGTAAGGCATACAACTACACGTTATACATGAGGTTAGTGACAATCATGGGAATACTTTATCCGTCAGGGCCGTGAATATGATTAAATGTCATGGCTACGCCGTTCAGGCCGTCTGTGTAGCGGATGTTCTCGTTATTTTCTCAGAGGTTACCACACTTTTGTTGACTAAATTTTATGCACATACGCAATGGATAATACTACGCTTTATTGGTGAGTTTTAAGTCAATTCTTCCATTACTTTTTCCGTGAGGGTCGATGATATAAGAACATGTTCCGAAATGGCCGTGTCGAGCCGGTCCAAGCCATTGTAACCCGGATATTCTCTTAAATTTCTCCGTTGTTACCGCAGGTAGGTTAACCAAAATTTTACAACAGACGTCAGACATACAACTACACATAATCTATGAGTTTAGTGACATACATGCTAATATTGTATCCGTCATGGTCGTGAATATGAGTATATCCAAAGTCTAGGCCGTTCAGGCCGTCTGTTGAGCGGATATTCTCGTAATTTTCTCAGGGGTTACCGCACTCTCGTTAACTAAATTTTATCTACATAAGCATTGGATAATACTACGCTTTATTGGTGAGTTTTGAGTCAATTCTCCAATTACTTTTTCCGTGAGGGTCGATGATATAAGAACATGTTCCGAAATGGCCGTGTCGAGCCGGTCCAAGCCATTGTAACCCTGATATTCTCTTAAATTTCTCCGTTGTTACCGCAGGTAGGTTAACCAAAATTTTACAACAGACGTAAGGCATACAACTACACGTTATACATGAGGTTAGTGACAATCATGGGAATATTTGATCCGTCAGGGCCGTGAATATGATTAAATGTCATGGCTACGCCGTTCAGGCCGTCTGTGTAGCGGATGTTCTCGTTATTTTCTCAGAGGTTACCACACTTTTGTTGACTAAATTTTATGCACATACGCATTGGATAATACTACGCTTTATTGGTGAGTTTTAAGTCAATTCTCCAATTACTTTTCCGTGAGGGTCGATGATATAAGAACATGTTCCGAAATGGCCGTGTCGAGCCGGTCCAAGCCATTGTAACCCTGATATTCTCTTAAATTTCTCCGTTGTTACCGCAGGTAGGTTAACCAAAATTTTACAACAGACGTAAGGCATACAACTACACGTTATACATGAGGTTAGTGACAATCATGGGAATACTTTATCCGTCAGGGCCGTGAATATGATTAAATGTCATGGCTACGCCGTTCAGGCCGTCTGTGTAGCGGATGTTCTCGTTATTTTCTCAGAGGTTACCACACTTTTGTTGACTAAATTTTATGCACATACGCATTGGATAATACTACGCTTTATTGGTGAGTTTTAAGTCAATTCTCCAATTACTTTTCCGTGAGGGTCGATGATATAAGAACATGTTCCGAAATGGCCGTGTCGAGCCGGTCCAAGCCATTGTAACCCTGATATTCTCTTAAATTTCTCCGTTGTTACCGCAGGTAGGTTAACCAAAATTTTACAACAGACGTAAGGCATACAACTACACGTTATACATGAGGTTAGTGACAATCATGGGAATACTTTATCCGTCAGGGCCGTGAATATGATTAAATGTCATGGCTACGCCGTTCAGGCCGTCTGTGTAGCGGATGTTCTCGTTATTTTCTCAGAGGTTACCACACTTTTGTTGACTAAATTTTATGCACATACGCATTGGATAATACTACGCTTTATTGGTGAGTTTTAAGTCAATTCTCCAATTACTTTTTCCGTGAGGGTCGATGATATAAGAACATGTTCCGAAATGGCCGTGTCGAGCCGGTCCAAGCCATTGTAACCCTGATATTCTCTTAAATTTCTCCGTTGTTACCGCAGGTAGGTTAACCAAAATTTTACAACAGACGTAAGGCATACAACTACACGTTATACATGAGGTTAGTGACAATCATGGGAATACTTTATCCGTCAGGGCCGTGAATATGATTAAATGTCATGGCTACGCCGTTCAGGCCGTCTGTGTAGCGGATGTTCTCGTTATTTTCTCAGAGGTTACCACACTTTTGTTGACTAAATTTTATGCACATACGCAATGGATAATACTACGCTTTATTGGTGAGTTTTAAGTCAATTCTTCCATTACTTTTTCCGTGAGGGTCGATGATATAAGAACATGTTCCGAAATGGCCGTGTCGAGCCGGTCCAAGCCATTGTAACCCGGATATTCTCTTAAATTTCTCCGTTGTTACCGCAGGTAGGTTAACCAAAATTTTACAACAGACGTCAGACATACAACTACACATAATCTATGAGTTTAGTGACATACATGCTAATATTGTATCCGTCATGGTCGTGAATATGAGTATATCCAAAGTCTAGGCCGTTCAGGCCGTCTGTTGAGCGGATATTCTCGTAATTTTCTCAGGGGTTACCGCACTCTCGTTAACTAAATTTTATCTACATAAGCATTGGATAATACTACGCTTTATTGGTGAGTTTTGAGTCAATTCTCCAATTACTTTTTCCGTGAGGGTCGATGATATAAGAACATGTTCCGAAATGGCCGTGTCGAGCCGGTCCAAGCCATTGTAACCCTGATATTCTCTTAAATTTCTCCGTTGTTACCGCAGGTAGGTTAACCAAAATTTTACAACAGACGTAAGGCATACAACTACACGTTATACATGAGGTTAGTGACAATCATGGGAATATTTGATCCGTCAGGGCCGTGAATATGATTAAATGTCATGGCTACGCCGTTCAGGCCGTCTGTGTAGCGGATGTTCTCGTTATTTTCTCAGAGGTTACCACACTTTTGTTGACTAAATTTTATGCACATACGCATTGGATAATACTACGCTTTATTGGTGAGTTTTAAGTCAATTCTCCAATTACTTTTCCGTGAGGGTCGATGATATAAGAACATGTTCCGAAATGGCCGTGTCGAGCCGGTCCAAGCCATTGTAACCCTGATATTCTCTTAAATTTCTCCGTTGTTACCGCAGGTAGGTTAACCAAAATTTTACAACAGACGTAAGGCATACAACTACACGTTATACATGAGGTTAGTGACAATCATGGGAATACTTTATCCGTCAGGGCCGTGAATATGATTAAATGTCATGGCTACGCCGTTCAGGCCGTCTGTGTAGCGGATGTTCTCGTTATTTTCTCAGAGGTTACCACACTTTTGTTGACTAAATTTTATGCACATACGCATTGGATAATACTACGCTTTATTGGTGAGTTTTAAGTCAATTCTCCAATTACTTTTTCCGTGAGGGTCGATGATATAAGAACATGTTCCGAAATGGCCGTGTCGAGCCGGTCCAAGCCATTGTAACCCTGATATTCTCTTAAATTTCTCCGTTGTTACCGCAGGTAGGTAAATCTCGGTGGAGGTGTGTCTCGGACGGTCGGTTCGCCGCTTGTCGGTGCTCAACTGGCCGGTCCGGACGTCCTGCCGGTGGGGCCGCGAGGCTCCGTTATCCTTCTTTGGTCCTCTTCACCGAGTGCCTTGGTTGGAAAAGCCGGTGGGAGGGATTTCCACGCGTCTCAAAGAGCCTCTGGACTTCCAAGTGTCTTTGTCTACCTTCTCGTGGTGCCTCTGTCATGCTGGTCTTCGGATCAGTAACCAAATGTCAAAGATGCGATTGGCGGGTGGTGACTACGGCCATAGGGAGGCTGAGTAGCTTTTCCTCCCGGGTATCTCTGGCGACCGACCCGGCTTGCGGGCGGCGTCCCTCATGTGGCTCCTTGGTGGGTGGGGAGCCCGGGCACTACGGCGTTCAATTGCGTCAGGCCATGTCACAGGGGTGGCACGCGTAACGTAAAGCCTATGGCCACTCAAGCGTCTTTGTTTACCTATCATGGTACCGCCAGTAACCCTGATGCCCATCGATCGGGGGAACGGAAATTCAGAGACGCGGGTCCGAGTGCTCGAAAGAGGGCACGAGCCTCGGGCTGCCGGTTGTGCCCTGATGACGATCCGGAACATAAGGTGGTGATTCTCGGTTACTAGGGCAATTGCGCCCGAAACCCAACGAAACCAATTTATGTGCAGTAATTCTAGGCCAATGGCCAGAAGCCTCGGATGCGCTGAGGGAATGGGTCTCCCCTCAGTGGTAAGTACGGACCGAGACCTAACTGATGACGAACTTGGCGCCCGAATGGCTAACGATTTTTGGATTGTTTACCCGTTTGTGAGTGGGGGCCAATGTGCTCTATGTGGAGGTACTTTCACCACCGCTAAGGGTTACTTGGACCACCAAGGTGAGGTGCACCCCGGGAAGAGGAAACGATTTCGATGTTCGAAATGTGCTACGGAGTTCCGTTCCTATCAATCCGTAGCCTGTCATTACCCGCACTGCAAAGGGCGGAAGGATGACACCGGGGTGCCGGCGGAAGGCGATTTCGCTTGCAGCGCGTGTCCTAGGGCATTCTCCACTGCCAGGGGCTTAGCGACCCATGAGCGCCATGCCCATCCGGCGGTGCGAAATGAGAAGCGGCTCTTGCAGTGCCTAGTTCCGAAGGTTCTAAAAGAATCGGGGCGAAGGGATTACGTGTGGACCGAGGCCGAGTCCACGAGACTGGCCGAATTGCTGGAGAAATATGCCGGAAACCGCCGCATAAACGTGCTCATAGCGGCTGAGTTAGGGACCAAGTCCTCGGCTCAGGTTCGCGCACGTAGGCGGACTCTGCTCGATAGGGAGCAAAAGAGAGAGCGACTGGATTTGACGCAAGCCTCCACGGGCGAATCGATCGGCTCGAGTACCCAGACCCCGCAGGACGTGATGAGCATCGCCTCTTCGGAGGCGGTCACCTCTGATCAGATCACGGGAGAGGAAGAAAGAGACGAGAGTGAAACCCCTGTCGAGTGTGAAAATGCACGAGGCAACGAGGCAACCCCGGACTTGACTGGAGAAATTCCGCGTCGTTGGACGGCGTTCACCCCGGAAGGGGAGCTGCGCAGCTGGCAGAGGCGGATTCTTCAAAAGGCGCTGGACTGTCCGCCGTCAAAAGAGAATGTGGCGGCACTGTTGTGCGCGAAAATCGATTGCATGCTCGCGAAAGTGCTCTTCGGGGCGCCGGTAGCGGACGTGCATCGAGACTTGAACGACTTTATTACTGATCGGCTGCGCCCGGCCCTAGATACAGGTGGAGGAGACGAGGGAGAGAAAACGACCCCGGGCCGGGTGAAATGTCGGAGCAGCAAATCCCGGGAGAAGGGGATCCCGGCGAAAAAGGCGCAAGGAGCCGCCAAGAAGCGATTCGCGTACGCGCGAATGCAGGACATGTTTCAAAACTGTCCCGGTAGATTAGCTAAATTGGTGATCAACGATAGGGTTGACTCAGTGCAGGCTGGAGGTGAAGAGGATCAGCGGCCCGATGCTTCGGCAATCCGGCAGCTTTATGAGTCGCTCTGGGAAAAGCCGGTTATGGAGTCGCTCCTCCTAGGCGATGCCAGAGTTCAACCTATCAGTAGAATCGAGGTCGTCTCCGTCAAGGAGGTGACTGAGAGGATACGGAAGGTCAAATGGGCGAGCGCATCGGGCCCAGATGGCTTAACCAGACACCATTTGGCGACGCTACCGGGGGTGGAGATCGTGCTATGCAAGCTTTTCAATTTGCTGCTAGGGACGGCGCTATACCCAGAGGACTGGAAGCGTAACCGTACTACTCTCCTTCCGAAGGAGGGTAAGGACGTAAGTCAAGCGGAGAATTGGCGACCGGTGACGATCTCATCTCTGCTCGCGCGTCTGTACTCGGCCCTGATTGCCCAGCGGTTGGGCAGGACGGTAACCTTGTCGGCGCGGCAGAAGGGATTCGTATCGGAAAATGGCTGTTTCAGCAACCTCTTTCTTCTGAGGGAGGTGATGAGACGGTCAAAGGTCCTCGGCGGGTCCACGGTTGCCTTGCTCGACGTCTCTAAGGCGTTCGACTCGGTGCCGCACTCTGCGATCCAGAAGGCATTGAGAGCTAAGGGAGTGAACCCCCACATGCGGCAACTCGTTGCTAGCATGTACGAGGGCGCGACCACGGAGATTGGCGGGTGGGCGGGCGGAATCCAGCTGAACATCCTTAGGGGTGTGAAGCAAGGGGATCCGCTTTCGCCTCTGCTTTTCAATGTGGTGCTCGACCCTCTACTCCAACGGCTGGAATCTTCTGGCCTAGGAGTTTGTGTTCCATCGGGTAAGCTCCCGGTGCTCGCCTTCGCCGACGACCTGGTCCTCCTTGGGAGTGACCAGTCCGAGTGCCAATCTCTCCTCTGCACAGTGGTCAGGTACCTAGATTCCCTCGGGATGGGGCTGAACCCGTCAAAGTGCGCCGGTTTCGCGATCAGAAATCTTGGGAAGACTTTCGTGGTCGAAGACCCCTGCCTAACGGTGGGCGGAGTGCCGATCCCGGCAACCGAAGCAGAGAGATCAGTAATGTATCTGGGAATGCCCGTAACCCCTTGGCTCGGTGTGGGTAATCGGGACGCTGGCGAAGGCCTGGTTCGCAGCGTTGAGAGAGCGGCCAGGCTCCAGCTGAAGCCTGGCGAGAAAGTCCACCTGATTCGCTCTCATATCATTCCCACATTTTTGTACCGTCTTGGAGCGGATGCACCCTCGGTCGCACGCCTAGAACGGCTAGACCTTGACCTGCGGCGCGTGTACCGTGAGATTTACCACCTGCCGCGCTCCGTCGTTACGAACGTGTTCTACGCGAGGCGGCGAGACGGCGGGCTAGGACTTCCTCGGTTACGTACCGTGGTTCCGCTCCTCAGCATAGGGTCACTGCTGAGAATGACACGAACCGAAGATAAAGTGATCCGATCCATGATAGAGGCAAGTAACATCGATGCTCGCATTAGGGGCTTGGCCCGCGGGCTTCGAATAGAGGCACCGAGAACATTGGAGGGACTGAAGCGAGCTAAGAAGGCTCTCCACCGAAGAGAGATGACGGAATGGTTACAAAGGAAGTCTCAAGGAATGGGCGTTTCTCACTTCGAGAACGACCCTATCGCCAACGCGTGGCTTCTGGAGGGCGGGATCCTCCTCCCCTCGCGGGAGATAGAGGCTCTCAAACTCCGGACGAACACCATCCCCACGCGCGAAGCTCTGCAGCGGGGACGCCCGAATCGGGGGCGCGAGCCCCTGTGCCGTAGGTGCGGCGACCGAGTGGAAACACTCGGTCATGTGCTGGGCCAGTGCGTATCCGTGAAAGGGCTTCGCATGAGACGTCACGACGCAATCGTGGAGCACCTTTGTGAGAAGTTCCGAAATCGACCGGAGGTGAGGTGGGCGCGGGAGCAGACCTTTCCCGTGGCATCAGAGGGCAGGAATTTGAGGCCCGATTTGGTGGTGGCAATTGGGGACGTATCGTACGTCATCGATGTTACCGTCCGGCTCGAGCAGGAGAATTCGCTCAAAGATGCATACACCGAAAAGCTTCTGAAGTACCAACCGCTTTTACCCAATGCTCAGAAACTTTTCTCCACAGGAAGGGCCCGAGTGGTCCCGATCGTGGTCGGTGCGAGGGGCGCTCTCCCCAAGCTAACCAGAGAGGGCCTCGAGGAACTGGGTCTCGGAACGAAAGGGTTTCTGCGCATACTCTCCGTGGATACCCTGCAGGCCAGTCTCCATATGCTCGCCTGCTTCATGGATCACGGGAATTGACAGTAGACATGAGAAAGTACGGTAGCCAAAGAGAGAGTACCAAGGTCAAAAATGAACCAAAGACCATAAGCCAAAGACTTATTTATGCTGGAGTATTCATATATTTAACTATTTATTATATTTATTATATTTATATACTATTACATATTATTATATATTTTATTATATCGTTGAAATTATATATATTTATTGCTGGAAAAGTATTGTTGCATAATTTATAAATTTTATTATGGATCTCGAGGGATCCAATAAGCGATGGGGCCGCAGCCACCCAAAGCCTAAGAACGATTAATGGCGACTTAACACACCGCCGTCTCGAGGTCTGCGGGCCGTTCCTCGAAGAGCCCTTTGCTTCTATTGCAGGAGCAGGGGTAAAAAAAAAAGGCGAATCCCGCCGGTCATCTGAAGGGTGGATCCTACGGTCTCAAGGAAGGGTGGACGTCCAACGCTGCCGCGGAGTCTTGCTGTCCAAACCCAAGGCGTGGTCGAGCGGAGAGAGATTTATTTTCAGGGGAATCAGATACGAGAAAACGAGAAAACTTAGCCCACGGGGGGCATTAAAAATCCCGGAAGTGAAGGGAAGGTGTATGCCTCTCTTTAGATAAGCCAAATGCCTCGTCATCCAATTAGTGACGCGCATGAATGGATTAACGAGATTCCCACTGTCCCTATCTACTATCTAGCGAAACCACAGCCAAGGGAACGGGCTTGGAAGAATCAGCGGGGAAAGAAGACCCTGTTGAGCGTGTGCTAACATTGTATGACCCGTTTAATGGTCAAAGCTGACGCATATACAGGTCATTCTTCATCTAGGTCATACGTGACAAATGTATTGGCAGCCATGGCTAATATATTGGTTATTTTTTTGACTTGTCCTCAACTCGCATGTGGGGCCAATCCCAACTTTGTCAAATTTGACAAATAATTTAGTCTTTTTCCTTTGAAATGTCCTTAACTTTTGTCTTATTAATATTAGCACACGCCGCTATGCTTTACCACAGTTCAAATTGTTTAAGTAATTAATGCCTATTGTATTTGTCATTCAATGACAAAGACGTGGGTTTTTTTTGCCAGCGGTTTTGTCACGCGTGACGTATATTTTTTTAAATAAATTTACCCGACATGGGGTTATGGTGCAAGTCGAGCCAACGTTTTGGTCATACGAACTCGGGTCAAGTCAGGGTGACCCCACATGATTTTGCCAATACATTAGCCATTTGGACTTGGAAATAATCTGGACTTAGAATTTTTTTCATGTGAATAATGTTTATATGCTCTTTTTTCATTTTTTAACTAAAATCAATGCGTTTCTTCATGATAAGTTGAAGTTATGCTACAGAAATATATTTCACCGTAATTTCGCTTGGTAAGCAATTTTTTCTTCATTTACTAAAAATTAAATTTTTGCGTTGTTTCCATTTTTTTAAATAAAATTTTTTGTAATTTTTTTACTAAATAATTTTTTTTGTTTCAATATAAGGTCATTTTAAATGATATATTAACAAAAAAAATTAAAGCGATATTAAATGTAAAAGACAAGTGATAGAAACGTAAATGTTTGATGTTTTATCGATTATATTTAAAAAATTGTATGGTAGATATCGTTTTGCAATCATTTTTTATTATCCTTCCTTAGTTTTCCAAAAATTATTTAAAAAATTTCAACACCGAGACTCGTGAAAATTTCTGGTGAACATTGGCATTGGTCGACGGCTTTTCTTTGACAAATGCATTGGCCATCCGCTTGGGTCACGCCATTGTTGCCGGCCCTGGCCAACATTGTCATGCGTGTTGCATAAATTGCCCACATTGTCATGCGTGTTGCATAACTTTTTAAGACCAAATATTTCATTTTAGGTGGATTGCAAGGAATTAAAAAGGATTTTTTATTCAGTTCTTTTTTGCTAATTATAAAATGATTTAGCCATTATTAACCATTTTTAGCTTTTAACGTTCAATATTATAAACTTATAAAGATTCAAATACCACTTTTGTAATACGTATTTGTTTGTACAAGAAATGGTAACTTGCCACAAAAACACCTCAACACACCCCTGATTTGATATTTAATGTCGAATTATCCGCTCATTTCGGCGACTCATGTAACCATATGAGACTGTTTCAACAACGTTCTCATATCTGATATTAATGTTGCTAATTACGTAGCAGATGTAATTTTGCCTCTAGTGCGGATAACTGATTTGTCCTAATTATGTATAAATAAATAATTTGTAGAATAATTCAGTTCATTCATAGATTTTCTTCAAATAATTCGACTCAGGAGATCCAATTTCATGCAACTGTTAATTCTTAAATATATATTTGCCTCAAAAAGTTAGTCACATTGTAAATAAAATGACATATGCAGACGAAAGAATTTCAACCATTTAATTTCCGCCAATAAAATTTCCCTCCAAATATGAAACTCATTCACGTTATCGCTCAAGGTGTGCAAATTATAATTTAATGTATTCTGTCTCTTGAAATATTAAGTTTGGGCATTAATTAAAAATGATATTTGAAGGATCCCTTTGGTACATGATATAGTACAGAAATCCTTTGATGTTAATCGGAGTAAGAGGCGTCAAATGGAGTATAGGGCTCTTGCTCCCTCTTCCCTGGCACCTTAAGCTGAATTGGCCGATTAAAAAGAAGTAATTAACTAAAGACAAAATTTTATCTCGAACAAACGCCAAGTCTCAGAAAACGGTCTATAAATCAGTAATATTTATAAACAAATGAAATGAAATAAGCTTGATTAAGAACAATACATAAAAATATATTTATCACGCTTTCGCTTAGCTTAATTGATTAAATTAGTATATAATAAGTTTACGTATTAAGGGTAAATATGAATGTAGTCCGTAAAGAAGACTAGAGTTGACACTGGTAACGGCTTTCGGGCGATCCTCTGCGTCGTGTGTTGTCAGGGTGACGACAGTTTCTCCAGCCATCCTGCTGGCGTCTTCAGGTCAGAAGACGCCAGCAGGATGGCCGCTTCTGACCTGAAGACGGCAGCAGGATGGCTGGAGAAACTGTCGTCACCCTGACAACACACGACGCAGAGGATCGCCAGAAAGCCGTTACCAGTGTTGAGAAACTCCGCGGAAACCTCAGAACCAATAAGACTTGAGTTGAGTTGATTTATTTGCCATTACTGGAGCCCATGCCTTTCCATAAGTTGAGAATGTCTGAAAACGGCTTCAAACTAGGCAGCGACCAATATATAGGCCATATTCTGAGACATGGTACTTTTTAAATTAGAGAGGATTTTTAAATAAGCTTCAAGTTGCAATTCAGTGAAATTACTGTTTGAAGGAGCAAATGGAAAAATGATGATGGTATCCCAAGTTTATAGACAAAAGAGGCCAACAAAAATGAAAAAATAGGAGAAAACATTTTCCCGCTAAATCATAATCCCATATTAAGTATACTGTTGAGATTATTTTTACCCTCCTTTTCTCCCTCCTCGCAAAACTCACTACCTTGGACGATTGGGAAGAAGATAATCACTCTCAACGATATAAAATCTCATTAAATATTACAATTTTTAATGTCAAGATGGCCTTTATTCACCATTGGCTAAAACAAATCAGACACATTCGTAAGCGGCAAGCTCAGATAAATGAATAAACTACGGCACAATAATTCAAATGAAATATCAGCTGTCATCACTTGGTTTTTGATTCATTGTAGTTTACAGTAGGAATAAATATGTGGTGTATTGTAGAAGAAACCACATTTTTTATAAAGGAGATATATATTTTAAAAAGTCATTCCCCTACTACAAGCACAGCAAGAATGTAAACGCGAACTTACAATACACCGGCAATTTATCGGTCATGAGAGTCGTTCATTTGTCATGAGCCGATATTTTTTCTTGATTAATATTTTCTTCATTTGCTATTACACTAAAAATATCAACGCCTGGCCTTTCTTTGGATAAAGTTCGTTTAAATATAAAAGTTGCTCTTATTTTATATAAATTCTACTTCATAACGTTATATATTTATACCTACTCGAAATTATAATTAATCGAAGCAGAAGTATGTGACAATTCAATACCCATTTGAATTATAACGCCAAATTTTATTCATTTCCATGAACATGCCTCTTTGGTAGTTGATGGCTTCTTTTATCTTATGTTGAAGAAAGGGCATCTTAACCCTAAGCATCTAATTTATAATGAGATGCTATGTTATTTAGCGTAATCAAAGTCTTAATATTAAACTGAAGAGCGAGACTTAGCATGAGAGATAAGAGGTGAAAAACAAAACTCAGGAAGATAATGAAAAAGAATTTTATCCTTTGGCGGGAATAAATTGTCTCTGAATTTTTTTTTGCGGCCGCATGATTATAGATATATTTTTAAATGCCAAAGAATTTTTCCTAAATATCTCATATATTAATCATGAACAAGCTCTTCTCTGAGTTGAAGATATACTCAACGCGAAAAAGGGGAATAAGTCTGTACGAAGTACTTAAAGATTTTGCGGGAAAATATTGTCTCACATTTTTTTTCCTTTTTGGTGGCCGCATAATTCAAGAAACTTAGGATACCATAATCATATGCCAATTTGAATTTAAAGTCTATATTTCCACTCATATACAACTTACAGTCAATATAAGAGTACTCTCCAATTCAGAAAATACCAAATCACAGAGAATTGGTAATACATTGGTCATGTATATACGTAAAGGTCTCACAGACAGGATTTCTAGATAACTTAGCTTAGAACGACGATTTAGTCTAAGGGTCTGCATTTGAGTTTTGTCCTGAAAATATTTGTATTTATTTACCCTACATATACAACAAAATTTTACATATGTCTCCAAAGAAAATAAGAGGCATGTGACACGGGGTGTGTAGTCACCCACATGCATATCATTTTACCGTACATTAGAAAAGCAACGATTAACAAGGCATGAGTAATACTGTACGGAATAGATATACCTGACAAGTGTTCTGGGTGTACAGTTTGTAGAAAAAAAATAATTTTTGTTTGAGGAAAGACATGATATCTTATGAGGTGCGTTTTTTTCCAATAATATTTAATTAAAGTCACTACAATTACAGCTATGCACCGCATTTCAATGCATATATATTAAGTTCAATGAAATGTATATTATGAGGCACAAATGATCGGGTAAAATGAGAAGAGGACGGGAAAAATAAAAGAAAGACTATTGAAAATCATAGGTGCCTGAAGATTTGGGAAAAATAGATAAGTCTAGGGGAGGGGCTATTATTGTATTGATTCATTTCCAAAACCAAATGTAGCAAGAATTGGAATGTGAACGAACGAGATACTTAAACGATACGCTACCAATGCCTGCATAAAACGGGGGATGATGAATGTTGAAACCAGTAGCGGGTGCTGTAATCACGAATCTATAATGATTAACTCTCTAGTGGCTGTAAATCATAAATAAGGAAGTGTATCATTTTCTGTTCCGGCATAAAGAGTAAATGTTACAACTTGGATAATGATATATCGTCTAGATATTGAAACCTTAATTAATTTGCTTTCTGGGCTCCATCAAACTTATCATAATATTGGATGATGGTGCCGTTGGAAAGACTTTCTAGCCAGTCAAAAAATCACAGCAAAACTCCTGAAAAGACATAAGTATATTCGTACAGCATCAGAAGTTATTGCAAATAATTTCTTTTAGAGGATTCATACTCAATTTAACAAAAAATTCATTTTTAAACTAATCCTAATTTGGCAACAGCGCGTTTCCCAATGTGTTATGTAAGACGTGACAACAAGGACTGCAGGTTGGACTTAAGGAATTGGGCACAAGTGACCACTTGGGTAATTAACCACATTAGTTTCAATTACTAAATATTAATGTTATTACTTGTATCTGGTTGTATATTATATAACGGTTATTTACTTCCAGAAAAGCAAGAATGTAAATCTAAACTAACCCTACACCGACCAAGATTCCATCTTGAGAGTCATTCATTTATCATGAGCCGATATTTATTCTTGATTAATATTTATTTCGTCTATTAAACTACTCTAAAAATATCAACGCCTGGCCTTTGTTTGGAATGACATTGGTTTTAATATAAATGTTGCTCCTATTTTAGATAATTTATACGCCAAAACATTATATACTTATACCTACTCGAAACTATAAGTAAACCAAAGCGAGGTAGGTGACATTTGATATCTCATTTGAATTATAACGGCGAATTTATCCATTTCCATGAACATGCCTCTTAGGTAGGCGATGGCTTCGTTTATATTATGTTAAAGAAAGGGCATCTTAACCCTATGCATCTATTTTATTATGAGATGTTATGTTATTTACGGTAATCAACTTCCTATTGTTAAGCTGAAGTAGCGAGACTTAGCAGAAGAGAGATTAGGTGAATAACAAAACTCAGGAGAAAAATGAAAATGAATTTTATGATTTTGAGGGAAAATATTATCTCTCAATTTTTTCCTTTTTGGTGGCCACATGTTTGTAGATTCTAAGGATACCATCGTCGAATACCCATTTGATCCTTCAACCATTATTTCCACTCAAATGCTACTTTAAGCCAATGTAAATATATGATCCAATTGAGAAAGGGCCAAGTCTCAGAGAATGGCAAACATATAGGTCATAAAATATGATCACACATATTTAAAGTATTTATCAATATAAATTACGTATGGTCAAAGGAAATGCCAAATATATAAGTCAAACGTGAAAGATATACTGGTCATTACCCAGAGATAAACCCATTGAAAGTTATTTTCAATCATAACAAATGCCATCAATTAGAGAACGGCTAATATACATATCCATTGGTCACGTAAAAAGAAAAAAATCTCATAAACAACAATTAACATTACACAACCTTAGAACAATGACTAAGTCTAAGGGTCTGCTTCTGAGTTTTGTCCTAAAATATTTGATTTATTTACCTAACAAATACACCAAATTTTACAACTCTCTTTCAAGAAAATAAGAGGCATGTGGCAAGGGGGAGAGTAATCACTCAAATGCTTAGGGTATACTATTCATTTGAATAACAACGACCTAAGTAGTTAGTTGCGGCAGGATAGCGCACTCCCCCTCCCCCCTCCCCGCCCCCTCCCCCCAGCGGCAGGATAGCGCAGTCCCCTCCCCCCTCATCCCTCCGCCCCCTCCTACACCCTGCCCCCTCCCCCCAGCGGCAGGATAGCGTGCTCCCCCTCCCCTCCCCGCCCAGCGACAGGATAGCGTACCTCGTCATCCACCTACCTCTTGTACCCAATGCTGTGGGCGGGTAGGCGAACCTAAGTCCGAGAGCAATCCAAACCAACCCACCCTCAGCCCCGTGGCGAGTTAAACCCAAGAGGCCGTTTGAAATAAGAATGTGTCGAGCATTTCGCTGGTCAACCGATTCATGGTGAAGGAATGCTACCGTGGCGAACTTAACCCCGAAGACCTGTCCCGCGAGGTTCTCGATTGATGCGCTCCAACCCCCGTTAGTAAATGGCAATATTAATTAGTTTATTAACACACAACGATTCTCCTCTGTGACAGTTTCGTAAGCAACAAAATGATGAAATTTTTTCCTTAGAAAATTCCTTCCGTCTATAGTACTTAACTTTGCTCCTATTTCTTCGTAAAGGGCTTTTGCATTTAGCGAAGAAGGTAAGTTCTCTGACACATTGAGCAAGATACTTTTTATAAAATCTCTAGTAAAATAACAACCGCTGCTAGAGAAATCGCCTTTTTCAATTTCTTTCGACACTGTATGAAACATAGATTCCAGATAAGCATTAACCAATTTTCTCGTGTAATAGTACCACTCACATCTTTCCTCTATTCGCATACTAATGCACTTTTTAAAGTTTAACAGTCCGAACCAAGAAGATTTGGTAAGGTAAACACTGCGGTGTTCTTTGTTTTTGTTCTTTCGTTCAATAACCAACATTTTTGTACCAAAGATGGCTTTAAATTTTAACTCAAATCTAGTTATTTTAATGCACTGCCGTGTAATTTCATTGGTAAAATAAGATGTAATCAAATTCTCATTGGCCATAAATTCATTCCAGTCCGTGTATTCCATAGTCACACAAGGACCACCCACTTTTGAAATAGCAATGAATAGTTCGCAATCATCCTTCATGTTAAAACCAAGAACCACTCTCCTACTATCACTATAGTTCAGTTTAAAATCACACTCGAGTAGTCCAAGATATTCAGGAGGAGGGACGGAAGCATAAGGACGTGTTCTGCGATTTTCGCGACCGCTGATTCTCCTTCCTCTGCGTCTCAAGTCTCGAGGGCTCGAGGAGTGGTTTTCAGTTCCGCTTGTCATCATCGCCCCTGCTCTTCTGTTTCGTCGATCACTTACCGAGATCTCTATATATTTATATCTTCTGGGAGAAATATGAGGGGGAGGGAGGGAGCCTGGATGTGGAAGTTAAAATGGCACCGTACTGGGTGACGCGTTCTTAAAATAAAATATTAAAAAATAAACTTTTTTTTTAACATATTTATTTTCTTATACACCTCAGGATCGTGGACTACAGCATATGTCAACCATTCAAAATACAATAGATGAAGGACAATTTAAAAGTCAAATATATTTTGAAAATGCCACTTAAAATACAGTTTAACAACATCAAACAATGAATCAAAGATGTTTCCACTTCAATACTTAAACACTTGTATCCACTAAAATATTTGAAACATTATCAAACACTGAATCAAAGATAGTTCATGCAATAAAGTTTCAGGGTGAAGATGAACAATATTTATTTTTTTTTATTTTTGTACTGTTGATTTGTCAGCAATGGTAATACATTCTCTCAGTATTATCTCCTCATGGAGATAATGTTTCCCAGCATGAGTTCGTAATGCTGCACGTATTTCCTCGGAAAGAGCTTTTACGTTTAAGGAAGGTTGTGTCTGGCTAATCTCCTCAAGATCTACCTTAACTGCTGATACAGTATCTGACGGAACACTACCTAGAGTTTCACCATCTTCTAATTCTAATCCGTGGGCGTACAATATAGAATCCAAGTACGATTTCACAAGTTTACAAGCACATTTCGACCATTCATTTCTCTCCTCCCACCGTATTCCAACACATTCCGCAACGTTCAATAAACCATACCAAGAAGGTTTTGCAAGATAGACACATGGTTTATCGTCAGTATCACTTTTTTCTTCAAGAACAATGGATTTGTTACCGAATATCGATTTGAATTTCAAGATGCATTTCCCAAAAGCAATGCTTTGAGGTACCTCATCATTGAAAAAATAAGATTTTATCACAGTTTCACATTCTAGCAACCGATAGAAATCCATCCAGTCCATTGTTACGCACAAACCACCAACTTTTCCAATGGTGATGAACGGTAGGCACGAGTTCTTCAAGTCTATCCCAACAGTCACTCTCTTCGTATCACTTTGATTCAACTTATATGAGCACTCCAAAAGTCCAATATGCAGCGGGCGACGAGTTTGTGTAGAATAAACTCCCGGTGAACTCTCGTCCTCCTCCTTTGCTGGAATTTCTTCTATGGGCGGTGTGATAGATGGTTTGTAGGCCGGTCGACGGTACTTTCCACTGCTTGGGGGTCGTGGGGAGTACGGGCGGTGGGAGCGGTTGCCGCTCCCGGGAACACCTCTCTTACAGGATCTCCTAGGGTTAGAGAAAGTTTCTCCATTCGATGTCATGGCTGCTGATGCGATACTGCGCTGCACTGGAGTGAATGGTACATATATACTCTCCAAGAGCATGGAAGGGGGAGGAGGGGATGGAAGTGGAGGGGAGGGATAGCTTTGGTGATGATGGACAAGATGGCGGCATAGCTACGTATTTACGATGAGGATCTCGAGCGTAATTTTGCCTGACCAATCTGGATATCAAGGATATCACTATTTATGACACATGTGTTACACTCTTTTCCAAATAATCTGTTATAAAGTTGTATTATAATTTTGTCATTTTTTCTAGTCATGCTGGCGTTAAAAATGTTAATGAATTTCCCCATTGATAACCCTTGGCAACGGAATGCCAAAAATACTGCTGAATAATTACCACAGGTAGCGGATGTCCAGCCCTGAATTTTTTTGCTGTTATATTTCCATGAAGTACACTCTCTATTAAGAAAAATGATGTGTTCTTTAACAAAAGGTGGCATTCCGTAACTGTCAAAAAATTCACCCCTCCCTCTTTCATCGACAAATATCCCTACCCAGTGGGTTCCGCGGTTCTTTGCAGGATCTGTATTGACAATTAAAGCGGTTGGATGAAAACATCTTCTTGGTAATTTATCGGCCGCGAATACACCTTTGAAAAAAGGACGGGTCTTTTTATGGCTGGTGAGGGCCTTTGTTAGCTGACGGCTGTCCATCTAAAGGTACAGTACTGCTTTCCAAATGAGAATTCCATCGTATTTCTTCCCTTTTTATGTAAGGTGGTTCGAAACTGATGGGAGTTCTAACAAGAGGACAGTAAGGGTTCCACCGGTAATGCTCTTTATCCGGTCGGTCCCATGGGTCCCATGAACCAATAGCAATTCCACATATGCAGCAAATCACCACGTCTCCAACGCCGGAATAAAAAAATCCAGCCTCTGCAAGACGCTCTGTGCTAACGGAAAAACTGCGAGAAACTCCCACATAGGAACTGAGGTGGAAGGTAGCTGACGTTAATTTGTCCTTCCCATTGGACAAGAACCACGCCATCAAATTATAGCAATTCCACGCTGCAAATTCGAAACGGCTCTTGCGATGAGAATTAATGCTACAGATGTCATGTTCGGGTTGTGATTTTAACTTTCTCAGTGCAGGGCAACCTAAAATCTCCATATCGATCACTACCCTGTACTTCAACACTCTTTTGAGAAAGTCACACTTTTCCCTCCCTTTAGAAAACACAAATGTGTACGCAGTTAGGTGTAAATGCAGAATGTACTTGAGATCTGCGTAATCCGTTTCTCCCTCCGTCCATCGCAGTCCATGATAATTTTCACGAAGCCACAAGTCCTGTCGCAATTCACTCTCACTCCTCTCCCTAATCGGGAATGGTGGTCTGAAAACCCATGTTTTCACTCGGCAAGAGTCCGTTGTAGCGATGGACAATTCTTTCACCACAAAGTCTCCTTTACTTTTGAAACACTGAATGTCAACTACTGCAGCCATGTTAAAATGAGGAGAAAATGTATCGGCAGATCAACACACCCGTATAGCACTTCACAGAGAGAGAGGGATGCAACTGAGTGACCGTTGGACGTCCCTCCCTTATAAATCCCCGCCACCCTTCCCTTTTCACCGTTCCCTCCCCCACAAAACAAGTCAAGAAAGCCACCTTATGCCCGTGACTAGCTACTGTAATCGACACCAACATTGCGATGTCTATCTATCTCCAAAATGTTATTAAATTCGGCGTATACGAGACAATTTACGGTTTCTATCAATGCGTTTTTAAATCTCACTTCTAAACGAAGACTTCCATGTCTTTGCAGACTCCAATGGCTTGAATTAGCCTCTAGATCTGGGGTTAGATCGAAGGCAGTGAGAAAAAATCCATCCTTGTAATTTTCTCTAGGAATTCCATTACCGTCGTCTTGGAAATGAATACCGGTTCCTGAAAATAGAGTGTGATAAGCATGAAGGAAAAGCCCCGAACCAGAGAAATCTGGTTGCAAGGGTTTCGACGGAACTTGATGGCCATCGACGTATAGAGATAAGAACGTAAGATCGAAATTTTGGAAATTATAAGGGTTTTTCTTCATATCACCATTAAACGCAGCGTTGGTTACAAAGCCAACGATCACACGTTTCGGGAGCTGACCTAGGAAAATATTGTCAATAGTCTTACTCTGAACATCACGTGAAATTGTTACAGTTTTAATATCAACGCGAGTTAAGGGGTATTTTGCTGTCGCTTTTTCAAGTGCTCGACTATGAGCAATAAGAACTGTCGGACTAATTTTTACTTTGCGCACAAGAAGTGCAGCATCAGTAATTTTTACAGCTACGTTTTCGTAATCTCTCGAAGCCATTAAATTAAATCCAGCTTTGGATCTAACAAGTTTGAGACGCATTTCAACACCGTTTAAAAGAAATTTTTCTTGGTTAAATAGATCACAGTGTAAATGACCCATCAATTCTACGAGACGTCCGTTGTCCGTGTATCTTCGTCTTTTCAAAGCCCCTGCGTTATGGCGACAATCATCCATCATGCCAGGTGTATCGTCATACCACAATGATGTCGTAAGATGAGATGACTTTGCTGCAGGACCATAATTAAGGAGCGCCTCTATGTAGGCTCGATATGGATTCGTATGGCTAGGTGGAGTTACTAATTTTTGATTGAGAAAGATGTCGACCTGTGAGAATAACGAATGCAACCATAGGTTAACTGGTCCTAGGACGGATTCGTCATCAGCTCCCTGTGCCCTGCGTTCGATACGCGCAGTAATTGTAATTAATGTATGTGACAGATCCACATATTCATCCCCGTGCCCAGGTATGACGAACTCTAAAGGAGCATCATCAGCCAACGTGGAAATGGGCTTATAATGTACCCATTGTCCATTTTCTATACTCGTCTGTGTCGGTGGGAGGGAGAATAAATCAAGCTCCGTCTTTGCACATTCACAAGACTGATGGTGTAAAAAAGACATCTTTTATGAGAATATATCTTGTACCCTAGCCTTCTTCCTAATCTTCTTCTTCTTGTGCAGTGCTGTAATTCTTTTCTTTTTAGGAGCCCTGCTCTTCCTTCTACGAGGTACAGTCTTCAACTGAGGTATTCGCTTGCGCGTAACGAGATGATAACCTGATCCTGTCATTCCCTGAATTTTATTTTCTGCTTTTCGCATTAAATTATCGCCTGCCTCCTTCAGACGTTTACGTATAACTCTCTTCACCGGTTGTTGACTATCCGATGCCAAGTCACCCAAGACATTCATACCCGTTCGCACTGCTTCGTGACCAACTGCACGAGCACCACTTTTGAAAAGTGGAAGGACAGAACGGAAGAGACCGCCAAGGAAACTACCGATTCCATGGCCTTTTTGATAACTAGCCCCGCGATACACCGTTCCTACGCCATTTCCCACCTGATTGAGGTAGTATCGTGTGTAGGGTTCAGAATGTTTACGCACATTTACCATCATTAACTCGCCGACGGAAGTGTAGCACTACCACTGAGGTCCCGTAAAGGAATGGTATGGGGTACCCCGCGTGACTCCTTAAATCAATTTCCACCGTTTCAAACTCTCTTTTCATGACTGGCAAGTAAAATGGTCGAGTAAACGTATGGCTCATATCCAAACCATATTTGGCCTTTTCAGCCTTTGTGCCAACTATACGCAGGAGGGGGGCAATAGTGTCTCCGATTATTTGTGGCTCCACAATGTCGCAGTACACATAAATTTGAGACGGGTAACCCAGACTGAGATCTGCGTGACGTTTAGCGTATCGTTGACCGACAATGTCTCTTCCAGGTTCGAACCCTAACTGTAGGGCCATGATTTCTGATGTGATTATAGCCGTATTTCCATCGGTCAACACTGTAACCATACCGCGCTCATCCAGCGATAGAGCAATGTCTTGGGAAAGAGTTACTCTCGAAAGTTCATAGTTCATGGAAGAAAGGAGATCGTGTATGTTTTCATAATGTCCTGCAGGTAATTTTCTTTGATGCACTGTCTTACGATCAGATTCAAGTACAACGAACTCACGATACTTTCCATAGATATTGCTAAGCGTCATCGGAAAATGTATCTCCACGAGAGCCACTTCCCAGTATCCATCTAATGATATATTTCTTGGCAAAAGCGTTGTAAACTTGGTCGTTGTATTGTTCCCATGCGATGACATGGAGCTATTACTAGCTAATGTTAAGTAAAATTCACCACTCATTACAAATTTTTAACAGATGCTGCGAGTATCCAAGAGTTAAATTTCGCTGGATATCCTTTCCATTTAACAAACACTTCTTTTCTGGCGCCTTTACCTCTGGTTTTCAGTATTTCATCGATTTTAAATTCTCTCAAATGAGAAAATACGACTCTTTGTAACTCCGGTTCGTAAAACGTACCTTCGATCACCTCATCCTTTAGGTCTTTCAATACGTAGACCGTAGGATTCCGACGAATAACTTTGGTGATGCAAAAAATTTCCTCACTCCAGTTGGGTCTGTATCCTTTCCTGAAAGGAGCTCTTTCTCTACTAATGCGAACGAAATCTCCAGCTTTTAAACGCGGATTGCTTTTAAAATTTTCGTTACTATACGATGTTTTCCATACATGAAGAACATTTCTTTCATTGACATCTCTTGGGGCCATCTTGATAGTCCTATGAACTGACGAATTGTATGAGTTGACTAACTTTTGAATAACATCGACGTATCTGTTTGTGCTGTGTTTTGTGAAATAACGCCACAGTTTCGTCTTAAGCGTTCTATTAAAACGCTCTACAACTGCCGCCTTTGTATCGGGGTTATTTGAATAGAAAAAACCAATTGATTTCTTTTTTAAAAATTTTTGAAACGATTTGTTCAAAAACTCAGTCCCCTTGTCACTCATGAGTTTCACGGGTTTCCGTTTTGATTTTTTTAAAACGGTAGAAAAAGCTTCAGTTATGACAGCCCCTTTTTTAGAACGAATAGGAACTGCCCAGGCATATTTACTGAATACATCGATAATAGTGAGGATATAGTTATAACCGTCGTTATACTTCTTAATATGTTTTACATCATTTAAGTCAGCCTGCCATAAATCGTCCATATTATCCACTATATACCTATTTCTATGAAATTTTCTCCGCAGAGGCTTGTGAAGAGTGTAAGAATCTTGAGATTGTAACCAGAGTCTTACTTTTTCTTTGGATACTAACGGTTTCACCGCTTTCCATAATCTATCAACCCCAGAAAAAGATGCAGAGTGGCCGGGATCGAAAAACACTTTTGAAAGTACAGTGTTTGTTTTATTTATCATTTTTGAAGCGATATGGAGTCCAGCGTTGAAAAATCTTTGTTTTATCTGGCCTAAAAATACCGTTTACACTTCTAGTTCTGTATTTCGTACGCTCCGTTACATCGGCTCCTACTTTACCGGTCGAAGTAGATCGACGAATGAGACCCAAACGCTTTTGATTAGCAATAAATTCATTTGGTACATTTATTTCAGCAAGCAAATCCATGAAGTTATTAATACCTTCAGGATTAACATTTTTCCGCGGGCGCATGACTTCACCTATTAAGTCGGTTATGTTGGATCCTTGAATTACGCCTCCCTTTATGGTCACAGTTCCGTCATTACTCCAATTAACTTTGCCAGAAGACACAAGCCGATCCAGTAATAACTCCCCTCTCTTTTTGAATTTCTTTGGCAGTGACGACAAAATTTCTACACGAAGAGGAACAGTAACCTCATATCCCTGATTTTCCCTTTTCTCGGGGTTGTCATTTCCATTGTTTTCATCCGGTGTATTTAGTGGGAGGATGAGAGGTTTCCGTTCTTCTGCCGCAAAATGCAAAAATCGATGTAAGCACTGCTTATACATAGTCCACTTTTCGTTGTCAGATTTCATTGGAGTTCTTAGAATTTTTTCCATTTCTCGATCTAAATCGGAAAGGGCTATACTCGTACTGCTCATCGGTGCAACCGAACTAGTCATTCTATGGATAGTTTCCTGCGGGACCAAAACCATTTTCTTCGTGTGCTCCATTTTACAAAGCCCTAGATATCAAGCCACCGATTAGAGGTAGGATCAATGGTAATATGAAACCACCAGACTGTACGATCAACTTTTTCTTTTTTTTCCAACAGTCTTTTCTCAGTGCAAGGTTTCGCAGCACACCTTTGTGTCGTGACAAACGTTTTCTCTGAACGTTCGTCAAACTGACGTAGCCTTTCAATGTGTTATAGGCTATTTCACAAAGAACTCTTACAAGGCTGAGATCTGCAGCTTTTAGAATTGCAGTGCGATACGTAGGTTTGCAACGTGTGAGAAATCGTAAAATATCGTCGTGTTTCGCTAACCTTCGTGTCATGTCGACTGTTAAGTGAAACGTATTACAGTGGTATTTTATAAATGTTCTTTTACAATACTACTTCCTAGGTACGTAAAAGTATTGTACCGCGTCATCTGGAAATATCTCCGTGCGATACCGGAAGATGTCAGGAGTGGACTGTTTTAAATCGATAAACAAGTAACCATGCGGTTTTTCCGTTGCATCTTCATAAGCCTCTTGAAGAAATTTGGGCTTTTTTGGGTAAACTTGACGAGCCAAGCTCAGAATCTGACTTCTATCTCGAGGATTTTTGAAATACACCAAGTAGTGCGTGTTTAAAGATATATCGCGAGCACCTTTACCTTGATGAAATAAATTTTGAGTAAGATGCAAAACGCTTATATTGCGATGGTGGCTTGCTCTGGAAAACAAGTCTATGACAATACTCCCATTACTTTCTATCATGAGGTCGTCCAAGATTAACAATGATGGTTTGGATTTATGAGGCAGTGTCTTCAAGTCCGGCAATCCTTCCATGAAAGATACACCGAGTGGCTTCAGAGAGTCGTAAAACTGTTGCCATTCTGAATAACACCAAATAATTTCATCAAACGAAACGTCGAACATTTCTGCTCGAAATTGTAACAAGCGACTGGTAAAAGTTGTCTTGCCACACGCGCTAGGACCAGCCACTAGAGCACCAAACGGGTGTTTCAGTCGGATATCCATTTTCAAATAATCGTATGTGCCAAGCATTCAGTGTTTATAATTGTGAAAAAAAAACAGAACTCATTAAAGACATATTCGTTAATCATCTCTTTCTATTTGCAATAGGCCACTCTTAGTACGATTCCCGTTAATTTTATCTTCCTGCTCGATGTTCAGACACGAGTCACGTTAAAGACTCGGGAATCTTTTAGCCCCTCCACCGCGACAAGGTGGTGGCCTATCGAAGGGGATTAATAAATAAATAAATAAATAAATAAATAACTAAATAAATAAATAAATAAATAAATAATAAATTAATTAAATAATTCATTGCACATATGAATAAGTTGTGTAGGTGATAATTAATTATGCACAAAAATAGCGCCACTATAACTGACGCGTGTACTTTACATTCACTCTAAACGTGCACGCTTGTACCCATACGGTACAGTGTCGAAGTTTTCCTCTCTCTTGCGTTTGGTGTAAACCACGCGGAATGCCTTCTCTTCATCACGTGAAACAATTCTAAAATTTTCAATCCTGCGGATTCGTTTTTCGTAATGCACTGAGAGGGGCGGGGATTCATTTACTACCATTGATTTCAATGTATCAAAGGAGATTGTTTTATCATTTGATGAGTTTATAGTGAGTCCTCTTACTTTACAAACATATTTTTCAAAATTTTTGTCAGATCTTGAAGATACCTTAAATGCATAATTTTTTGGTCCACCTGACACGAATTCGGAAATGAAGCAGTCGTTTCCGAATGGAGTAATCTCGTCTGTGAGATCACCTAAGAAGTCACCAATTGGAGGTGTGCATTCGTCTTTTTTCTGAGTAAAAATTACAGAATCCGTGTCAAAGTACAAAACTCTTTTGTTTAACATTTTCAAGTACTGGTATAAAACCAGTCTTGCATGTGATGTTGTGTAACATGCAAGGATTATACTGCTACTACTGTTGGGTTTTACAGCCTCATCTTTCTCTGTCCAGCTTACAAAAAGGGTATTTTCATTGACTCCAAGAATTCTAGATACCTCCACATTTGGATTAGTTATTAGGGAATATAGTTGGTCACCTTTTTCTAAAAGCGACGTCTTCGTGAGGTTGTCCTTTTGTCCGAGTTTTCCCCAAAAACTGACAAGCATCAGTTTCGCAATGGATCTGAGGCCTGGGTTGTATACCACAGAATCCTTGTCAAGGGCGATTCCTTCCCGTTGATGGAAATCGCTGAGGTACTGTTTCTTATCATCCTCCGACTTACACCAATTTGGCCACCCGCTGGACTCTTGTTTTAGCTTTAAAAATGTGTTGATATAGTCAACAAAAAGCCCTCCATTACCTGCATCCCGATCATAGACTGTTAAGTCATAATGCCATGCCTCGTATGTTTGCAAAATTTTGTACCCCATTGAAATTGCCATTTTGATTTCATCAGAAACCCATGTGCCAGTAAGCGCTCGCTTCTCTTCATTATGGGTACACTCTGACTGATTTTCAATTTCTGCACATGTCCTGCACAGAGGAAAGAGCAACTTGTTATTTAATTTTATCGGCAGTACAGGATGGTACAGATTTTGGGGAGGTAAAATAGTGCATTGCACCAATCCATGTATTTCATCTAGTGGAGGGCATTCAGAACCAACAAACACCTTTGGGTGACCCACGGGATAGTGCTTGTACTTGTTTACGAACGGGTATAAAGAACACACGTCCAGGTACTTTATTTCCTCTCCTGCGGCTACATCAGCCTTGTGATACAACCGAACAGCATTGGTTCGGCCTCCAAAAAAGGCATCCCGGGGTCTCAAGGGCTTCACATTCCGAGATTCAAATTCCTTTCGGAATGCCCTCAGACGGTCATTTGTCTCGGTCTCCCCCTCATAAGTGCACTCCCACTTTTCAATGAAATTGTACCCATTCCTTTTCAACATATTCTTTTTCATCTGTGTTGTTTCATACCTTGTTTGCATCGTTTCATTTGTCTCATGGTCGACAGACTCATGACGCAAGGGGAAGCAACTACGGCAGCCGTGAAAATAACAGCCGTAAAATTCATACACGGTGTTTGTTTCTTCACAAAACCCGTCTACTTTACGGCCCATCACTTTCATCTCCCTACTATTACCAGCATGGATAATTTTTATGCCTCGCTCCTTTTCTTCCCATTCCAGCCAGGATATTGCTTTCTCTGACTGAATGTCAGCTCTGCGGTATCCTCCCGGAGGCATTATCCCAATGGTGTCCTTCTTCAGAAAGTTCTTTTTGAACACCCTCATGCAAGCACTTGCAATAGTAAGGGATTCTCGAAAGGGGTCAACACCATTGCAGGCCAAAAACTGCTCCCGGAATTTAAGACATGCCAGTCTGAGGATGGTTACATCTTGCTGACAGTATTTCCTAATTTCTGTCCGCATATTAAATTCTCTATTTGCGGACAACTCCTGGTTGTACCATGCATGAAATTTTTCCGCGGCTGCACGGGACATCGAGCTGACCCCATAGGCATCAGGAGGAGGAAGAGGACCAACATAGTCTGAATTTACTTTTGTGTTAAAGAAGTGAGGGAAATACCCTTTCTCTAACTCGCATTGTAAACCCATAGCTGAAGGTAATTTTGCCAGTGACATCGGAAGGAAATTGAGAGAATCAATAAATTTTAATTCGCCAAACTTCATATTTATTAATTTTGCACCGGCCATTATTATTTCCGGTTTCCATCCCATTTTTTCTATCATTACCTGCAACAGAAAATGGCTGTCATACCCTTTTGCGTTATGGGCAATGCAGACAATTTCTGTCATGCCTCTATCTACAAGTCCCCTCAGATAAATTAGGAAACCATTAACGGGATCCTGTTCTGCAAACACCATCTCTCTTTCACCGCAGACATGGCATTTTCTGCTCTCTTTCATGTCAATGCATGCATTGCAGCAAATCTGAGACACAAGCAAGTTTGGCACATGCCAAAATATTCTATTTTTGCCCGGAATGGGGTCATCTTGACGACATTCAATGTCGTAGAATACAAATGCATGAGATTTCGGAAGGGCTTTCTTTTTTTCAATTACTTTAACGAAACATTTTTTATTAGACTCATGCCTTGATTTGCATGTGCTACAGTAGATTTCATTGCAGATATGTTTTTGGACTTTGGAAGTTTTTTTGTAGACCTTGCAGCAAGAATTACAATACCTTAGCAAATCGCACGTTGAGCCCTCACACTTTCCCTTGGGAATCAAATGAGTTTTTAGACAATGATCCCCATAAAAATAGCGCAAGCAGTGCTGGCATTGTTTGGATTGGCAAGGAGTGCATGGTGGAGACCCAAGACATTTTTCACATTCTGATTTGCATCTGTGACTATTCAGATGACTGTAGGGAGCTCGGCACGGTCTACAGTAATAGGAGCAATTGAACGCACCAGTAAGGGATGTGATCACATTATAGTGACCGTCACCATGAATCAAGTCAATAAATTGTCGCTGTTTCTCAGAGGAACTGTCTGGACCCTCAAAGAGAATCTCCTTCCCTTTTCGGTCCCCGAACACGGTGATTTTGAAGTCAGAGAGAAAATTCTGAAATTTTTCTATCTCACGAACCCCACCTCCCTTATCGGAGAAAACCACGGCTGCCTCCATACACAAAATATTAGCTCTCTCGCCCTGAATGTTCCTCCCTTCCTTCATTGATTTATAAACTGAGGGCGAATCTACATGGCGAGAGATTCCCACACAAATAGCCCTGGCGAGACACATGTTATCATTATTTTTGATAACAACAATGGATTTTTTCAAGCGACAGTAAGTAGCAAAACTTGAAGCTTGCTGCTGTTTGGGACGCCCACCCTCTGGTACTTGAACATATTGAAATGACACATTCATTTTTCCCTCGGTCAAGAAATTTTCATTAGATTGAACAACCTTTTCAATCCGTTGAATTAAAATTTCAGTAGATAATTGATCTGCCCTCCGGTAGGATATGTTAATGGGCCTGTCAGGGTTTCCCTCACTGGTGATACTCATTCCTACCCTCGTGTTATCTCCAATGTCTGACTTTAACTTTTGGATCAATTCCTCCAAACCTAGTTGAAACCACATTATAGAATTTTCCCCTTCAGGTACGGGTAGAAACTCTATCATAACCTCTCTACCCCAAAGTCGAAAATTTCTTAGGTAGGACCTATTTTCATTCACAATTCGAAAGAATTTCGGTCCACCCCCAACCTGATATAGAGGCAGGCAGGCATTTAAAATATCGTCGGGTAATAAATCTTGTACATCCTCGCCCAGATCATGCAGAGGATTTTCTCCCGCCGGATACTGAGACAGGGGTACATTGTCAATTACTTGACTAGCTACCAAGGATTCGTTTTCATGGCCTCTTTCTACCTCATCAACAAAAGGTTGACCAGTTTCTCTACCATTAAAAGTATTCAAATCATCATCATTTGCCATTTGAGGATTACCGTTCCCGATTTCCATTCCGTCGCCACCCAAGTGACCGATCTGGTCAGCACCCAAACAATCGAGCACCTGACTCATGACAAGACCCATCTCATCATGACAGTGAGCTCGCCCCTCCAACCCCAAGACAGCGACATCCGCCGGTGGAACGGCGATGTCAGGCAACGGAAAGGCATCGGGAATATTTCGTTCAATATCCTGGGAACCCAAGTCTAACAGAGGTAGCGGCAAATTAACATCGGGAAAATGTGATAGAGCAGCTCCATCAATAGCCTGAGTGCTGATAAGGTAATCATTCTCACCAACATAACCACCTTCATTACATTCAACCGCATCATTGCCAGCAATATTATTCATTTCATGATTTTGCATTTGAGGGTTACCATTCCCGATTTCCATTCCGTCGCCACCCAAGTGACCGATCTGGTCAGCACCCAAACAATCGAGCACCTGACTCATGACAAGACCCATCTCATCATGACAGTGAGCTCGCCCCTCCAACCCCAAGACAGCGACATCCGCCGGTGGAACGGCGATGTCAGGCAACGGAAAGGCATCGGGAAAATTGCAGTGACGACCCTCGCCCTCAAAAATTTCCCTCGCATTATTATCTGCCCTGGTGTAAATACCATTTGGTGCGTCAATGGGGAAATGCGGCCCTGGGTCAGCAACATTGTTATTCAGCGTATCATTCCTGTTACCCTCATTTACCCTTCGAATGAACTGATTAAATACGCCTATGTCTACCTCTTCCCTCATTTGAAATATCCTATGATTTAAGCCTCTAAAAGCGGCAAGCAAAACCTCTTGAGAAGTAAAAACTCCAGAGGAAAAGGCAGCAATAATTTCAGCAGCTGGCACATGGTTAAATAGTTTATCCATTTTAATTATTAAAATAACGAAACACTATGGTAGAATTTCAAATTGAAATCGTCAAAATTACAAAAATATCAAATTAAAAATCAGTAGTGAAGAAAATACTAACAACTCTGAATACAAAGTATCGTAGACATGAAATCATCTACTCGTTTAAACTAAAAATAGTGTAGCAATGTTAACACTTCAAGAAAAAATTCCTCACAAATACACAAATTTAAAAAAAAACGGGCCATGAACAAAGACACTAACTACTCATAATAAAAGGCATCGTAGACACGAAATAGTCACGAATCGTCACATGAATTCAAAGGATAAATACATTCACACAAAAAGAGGGTGAATCGTCTACTCGACAAAATTAAATTAGCGAAGCAATGTTACCACTTCAAAAAAAGTCGTCACAAGTACAATAATTTCAAATGAAAAATGGGCAATGAACAAAAATATTAACTACTCATAATACATGGCATCGTAGACATGTAATAGCCTCGATTCATCACTTAAATAAAATGATAAATACACTCACACGAAAAAAGTATGAGTTTCATGAGTAGAAAAGTTTATCAACCTATAAATATCGGACAACTTTCATACGATCTCCGAACAGTTAAACGGTAATGCGACACCAGTACACATACACTACTTTATATATACCGAATTTAACAAAACAAATTCGTGTTAGAATGAATCCGTTTTCACTTAAACACCTTCAGCATTTGTTTTCTGATTATAATAAAAAAACAACTGCAATATTCCTCGTGCGCTCTCGGACAGGATCCACAAAAAACTCTGCGCAGGGGTATTCGCAAATTTTCCAAGTGACCAGGACAGCTCCGTGGGCAATAACGATGACACCGCGCGTGCAGACGCCGTGCGTGTTCAGACAGGACATTCAACAACTCAGCGCTAGGGTATTCGCAAATTTTTTCCAAGTCACCAGGATAGCGTCGCGGACAATAATGCTGGTCCCTCGTCGACGCCTTTCACTTCCCCCTCCCTTCGCTCTCTCGAGTACCAAGCTCCTCCCCCGCGCCTCCCTCGCCTGTTACTCGCACAAGGAGAGAGGAAGTGACTGGACGGCAGAGAGCCAATAACTCGCACAAAAAAAAGTAACCAATACAATCATTTAATTACGAGGAACGGACTTAAGTGGAGGAGCTCTTGAGGATGAAACGAGAATCGGGAAGTCTGGTAAGTTTATCAAATGAAGTTTGATTTACCGATTTTTTTTGTGCGCTTTAAAAAGAATGAATAACCAAAATAATATTTCTTTTCTTTTTTTACAGAACGACCCTATTACTATTTCCGATTCGGAAAATGAGGATAGTAGCTACTCAACTGAGGATAGTGACTTCACCAGCCAACCACTGTGGTGTCGTCGAAAACGCCCTAGATATTGTAAGCCCTACGACGTGATCAGCTGGAAAAGCAAAGTTGATGCTTCTCCTCCCGAAGAAGAACCATGTTCTTTCCCGGATAACTTCTGGAGTCCACGTGGATTTTCCGAATTAACGCCTTCAGAACATGAAAACGATGCTGGTGATTCCGGACGGAATGTCCAACAACATAGTGAACCTCCGCGAAATAGTGAGTTCGTCGACGCCAATGACTTTGGCCAATCTAGCCAGCAAAACAGTGTTCGTTCTCCCGCTCCTACGTCTGACAAGCAGGAGGATGTAGATAGTGACCCTTTGCCTCCCTTGCTCGATAGAAGTGTGTCCCGTGGGAGCAGTATATTTTCCCAAGAAACGATACCGGTGCCAAACGCATCGACTCCTCATTATTCTGACATAAGTGACGCCGATGATGATGAGGAAGACTCAGAAATGAATTTAAATATCTCCTTCACTCACTTTCCAGATTTCGATGTAATGGAGGAATTTAATTCTGTTAGTGATTGTGTTTGTTTAAACTGTACCTTGTGCATAGACAGAATTTTAAGAGACATTATAGAATCCAACAACATTTAGTATTTAATAGTGTTCTGAAGAATTTAATATTTCCGATTTTGATATTTGTGAATATAATTTGTGCCAAAATATCGTGCCATGCCATGTGTCCCTAATAATAGCATAATAAAATTTCAAATGCAACAAATATACTTCTCGGATTGCATATTTTATTTATTTATCAATCCTGCAATCTAGGAGCTTAAATTATACCCTCATTTCATTAGTATCTCGGACGTACGAAAATTTGAAAGTGTAACGTTCGAGAAAACCATACTTTAATTTTATCGCAGGATCACGTCTGTCTTCATATGCAGTAAATGTACGTGCTAAATCATAGATGTAACGAAATATCGGAGGAAATTTCTTGGCTCCTTTCCTTAGATCGTTTCTAAATCTCAATAGCCTGTCGAAAGATTTACTTTATGTCCGCTGAGTAGGAATATTTCGGGTGTGTCATTAGTATAAAAATAATTTTCATAAAATTCGAGAGATTGATTGCCAAAAAGACTTTCTCCGTACAAATTAGGTTATGAAATAGTAATAAATATGTTCAAAAGTATATCAACCGAGAGCGTAGATAGTTGCACGCTCGTATAAGGATTTTATGCTAACCAAGGTAACAGCACGTTCGTTCATGCCTAATATTTTTCAAATCGTTGTTCTTGGGTTTGAATATGTGCATTACTCATCATTCCCACAAACACCCATTACTCGCCTATGACCACTTGAAGGAAAAAAAGAAGCCAGGGTTTATTAAAATCTCGACTCCATTCCGTCCGCATGGGAATCTGCCCTAGAGGACATTTACGTCATAGGCGCGAGAACTGGGGTGGGAACGGAAGAAGGGCTCCGAGCTAAACTGACTTATTTCTAAGGGCAAATTGCTAGCGGGGGAGGGAGTGCATCATTCGAGAACCTCGCAGGACAGGTCTTCGGGGTTAAGTTTGCCACGGTAGCATTCCTTCACCATGAATCGGTTGACCAGCGAAATGCTCGACACATTCTTATTTCAAACGGCCTCTTGGGTTTAACTCGCCACGGGGCTGAGGGTGGGTTGGTTTGGATTGCTCTCGGACTTAGGTTCGCCTACCCGCCCACAGCATTGGGTACAAGAGGTAGGTGGATGACGAGGTACGCTATCCTGTCGCTGGGCGGGGAGGGGAGGGGGAGCACGCTATCCTGCCGCTGGGGGGAGGGGGCAGGGTGTAGGAGGGGGCGGAGGGATGAGAGGGGAGGGGACTGCGCTATCCTGCCGCTGGGGGGAGGGGGCGGGGAGGGGGGAGGGGGAGTGCGCTATCCTGCCGCAACTAACTACTGACCTATTACTTACTATTAGATTAATTACAATGAAGCTTAGTTTATAAGGCGGAAAAGGCGAAATCTATGGTGGGGTAAAGAGAAAAGAGAGCTGGGAAAACAAATAAAGGAACTTTAGAATATAATAGGTGCTTTAAGGTTAGGGAACACTTGATAAGCCTAGTGTAGGGGAGTGTGAGATCATGACTAATAAGTCTTAAACAAATATCGGAAATATGATTAAACCAATACCAAGTGCTTTAATGACGTTTATCATAAAAATATTTATCATAAAATACATTTCACTTATATCCTCATCTACAAGGTACCCTGTATACCTACAACCTTACGTTTGTACGCTGAGCACCTACCCTTCTTTTTTTGAGTATATCTTTAGATCTGCTTGAACAAAGTTTATGACCAATATATCAGCCATTCTCTGTGTTTTGGTTATTATTTTTGTGGATAGTATTTTTTGATTGACATTACGTTGTGTATGAGAGGAAAAAATGATAATGGGATCACATTGGTATACGATGAACTCAATTGCAGACCCTTAGACTAAGTCGTTTTTCTAAGCTGATTTGTCTCGAAATCTTGCCTGTGAGATTTTTTGCGTATAAACATGACCAATATATTTGCCATACACTGACTTATGGCCTTAGTTATTATTGAGAATATCTTCCAATGGGTTTGTCCCTAGGTTATGTCCAATATGTCGTTCATGTTTGACTAAGGTTTTTGACATTAACTGAACTCCTACCCTCCTTTATTTAAGAAAATCTTTAGATCTGCTCGGACAAAGTTTATGACCAATATATCTTATGTATGTTTTATATATGTTTATATTTAACCAAATATAGTAAGAATGTCATCGTGAACGAACAAAACAGCGGCCGAGAATTGGTCTTGAGAATCGTTCGCTTGTAATTAGCTGATAATTTTTCTTGATAATAATTTTTTTTGGTTAAATGAACCGCATTCATATATCCACGCCTGGCCTTTCTTTGAAATAACTTTCTTTTTAATAAATATGTTTCATTTTTTAAATGATTTCTGCCAAATAACGTTATACATTTGTACCTACTCGAAACTATAGTGAATCGAAACCCAAGTACGTGCCAGCTATTAATTCACTTGGAATATTTCGCCGAAGGTTATTCATTGCCATGATCATGCCGTTTAGGTAGGAGTCGGTTCCACTTATTGAATATTGAAAAAGGGCAATCTTGAACCTAAGAATTGCATTATATAATGTTAAGTCGTTAACGGTGATCGTCTTCTTATTATTAAGCTAGGGTAGTGAGTACTGGGAGGAGAGAGAAAACGGGAGTGAACAGAACACAGGAGTGAACTGAAAATAAAGTTAAAGATTTGGCGGGAAAATAAGGTCTCTCAAGTTTTACCTTTTTGGTGGCCGCATGTTTCCAGAAACTAAGGATACCATCATCATATGCCAATTTGATTCTAAAGTCATTATTTCCACTCATATACAACTTTAAGTCAATTGAAATGTGTTCTCCAATTGAAAAAATACCAAATCACAGAGAATAGCTGATATATTGGTCATAACCTAGGTTCAAGAAGATCTAAAGATATTCTTAAATAAAGGAGGGTAGGAGTTCAGTTAATGTCAAATAACTTAGTCAAACATGAACGACATATTGGACATAGCCTAGGGACAAATCCATTGGAAGATATTCTCAATAATAACTAAGGCCATAAGTCAGTGTATGGCAAATATATTGGTCATGTATATACGCAAAAAATCTCACAGGCAAGATTTCGAGATAAATCAGCTTAGAACAACGACTTAGTCTAAGAGTCTGCAATTGAGTTCTGTCCTGAAAATATTTGTATTTATTTACCTTACATATACAACAACATATTACAAATTTCTCCAGAGAAAATAAGAGGCATTATGGAGGGGGTGAGAAGTCAGTCACATGGATATCTCTATACCATACATTAGAATAATAACGATTAACAACGTATGGGTATGATGGCATGGAATCGATATACAGCAAAATTGTTCTGGGTGTACAGGAAAATATTGTATCTCAAGTTTTACTATTGCCAAATTTAGGATAACATTAAAAATGAATTTTTTTGTTAAATTTAGTGTGATTCCTCAAAAAGAAGTTAATTTCAATATTTTTTTGCTGCGCGAATAAATTCTTGTGTTTTTTTGGTTTTGCAGTGATTTAATGTTTTTTTCACTGCCGCCATATTCTTTCCAGCGGAAGCGTTCCTAATATTATGAATAGTGTTATTTAGCCCAGAACGCAAATTAATTGAGGTTACAATATCTAAACGATATGTCATTATCCAAATTATAATATTTACTATTTATGCCCGGAGAGAAAACGACTAGCAGTGCAGACTACTGCAACTAGAGTGTTAACCATTGTGGATTCGTGTTAACAGCACACGCTACTGGTTTGAACATTCATCATACCCCGTTTTATGCAGGCAATGGTAGGGTATCGTTTAGGTTTTCCATTCGTTCACATTCACATTCTTGCTATATTTGGTTTGGCAAATTAGTAAATATAGTAATAGCCCCTCTCCCCTAGACTCATCCAATTTTCCCAAATCTTCATGCACCTATGATTTCAATAGTCCCAATTTTGTTTTCACCGCCTATTCTTCCTTCGCACCACTTTAGATATCACCTTTCTGCCTCATAATATACATTTGATTGCACCTAATATAAATCCATTGAAGTACAGAGCAAAGCTGTAACGTGGTGCATTAAATTAAATATTATGGAAAAAAACTCTCCTCATATGATTTTATTTATTTTTCAGCAATAATTACTTTTTTTCTGCAAACTGTACACCCAGAACAATTATCCAGTATATTGATTCCATGCAGTATCACTCATTCGTTGATAGTCGTTATTTTTCTAATGTACGGTATAATGATATGCATGTGAGTGACTACTCACCCCCTGCAGAAGGCCTCTTACTTTCTTTAGAGTCATTTGCAAAATGTTTTCGTATATGTAAGGTAAATAAATACATATATTTTCAGGACAACACTCAAATGCAGACCCTTTGACTAAGTCGTTGTTCTAAGCTGGTATCGTGAAATCTTGCCTGTGAGGTGTATTGCGTATAAACGTGACAAATATATTAGGCATACTCTGATTCATGGCATTAGTTGTTATTGAGGATATCTTCAAAAGGGTTTGTCCCTAGGCTATGGTCAATATTTCGTTCATGTATAACTAAGGTATTTGGCATTAGCTGAGCACCTACCCTTCTTTATTTGAGAATATCTTTAGATCTGCTTGAACAAAGTTTATGACCAATGTATCAGCCATTCTCTGTGTTTTGGTTATTATTTAATTGGATAGTATTTTTTGATGGATATTACGTTGTGTATGAGTGAAAATAATGATTATGGGATCACATTGGTATACGATGCTTATTTCCTAAGTTTCTGGAAACATGCGGCCATCAAAAAGTTAAAAATTGAGATACAATATTTTCCTGTACACCCAGAACAATTTTGCTGTCTATCGATTCCATGCCATCATACCCATGCAATGTTAATCGTTATTATTCTAATGTATGGTATAATGATATCCATGTGACTGACTACTTGACCCCTCCAAAATGCCTCTTATTTTCTCTGGAGAAATTTGTAAAATGTGGTTTTAAGTAAGGTAAATTAATACAAATATTTTCGGGACAAAACTCAAATGCAGACCCTTAGACTAAGTCGTTGTTCTAAGCTGGTTTATCTCAAAATCCTGCCTGTGAGATTTTTTGCGTATATACATGACCAATATATTTGCCATACACTGACTCATGGCCTTATTATCATTGAGAATATCTTCTAATGGGTTTGTCCCTAGGTTATGTCCAATATGTCGTTCATGTTTGACTAAGGTTTTTGACATTAACTGAACTCCTACCCTCCTTTATTTAAGAAAATCTTTAGATCTGCTCGGACAAAGTTTATGACCAATATATCTTATGTATGTTTTATATATGTTTATAGAAAATATTTTCTCTCATTTTTTTTCTTTTTGGTTGCCGCATGATTATTGTTCCTAAGGATACAATCACCATATAAAAATTTGATACTTCAATCATTATTTTCACTCATATGCAATTTTAAGCCAATGTAAAAATACTATCAAAATGAGAAAGGGCCAAGTCTCAGAGAATGGCTAACATGTAAGTCATAACCTATGATCATGCAGATTTAAAGGTATTATTTGATATAAGATAGGTAGGAAATCAGGTAATGCCAAATATATTAATCAACCGTGAACGATATACTGTCCAAATCTCAGAGACAAACCCATTGAAAGGTATTCTCAATTATAACAAATGTCTGTGATCAGAGAATGGCTAATATACTGGTTTCGTAAATAGGAAAAAATTTCATAAACAATATATGACGATACACCAGCTTAGAACAATGACTTAGTCTAAGGGTCTGCTTCTGAGTTTTGTCCTGAAAATATTTGATTTATTTACCTAACAAATACATCTACATTTTACAATTCTCTTTCAAGAAAATAAGAGGCATGTGGCAAGGGGGAGAGTATTCACTCAGATGCTTGGGGTATACCATTCATTTGAATAACAACGACCTATTACTTAAGACTTATATGGCACCTGAGGATTAGATATACTGGAAAAAGTGTTTGGGGTGTAAAGTTTGTTTTAAAAAAAGTAATTAATGTTGGATAAAAAACATGAAATCATGTGAGAGGAGATGTTTTCTAATATTATTTGATTTTAAGGACGACTTTTACAGCTATTCACATCATTAGAGTAAAATTAGATTAATTATAATGAAGCTTAGTTTATAAGGCGGAAAAGAGAAATCTATGGAGGGGTAAAGAGGAAAGAGAGCTGGGAAAACAATTAAAGGAATTTTAGAAAAAAATAGGTGCTTTAAGGTTAGGGAACACTTGATAATCCTAATGTAGGGGAGTGTGAGATCATGCCTAATAAGTCTTAAACAAATATCGGAAATATTAATAAACCAATACCAAGTGCTTTAATGACGTTTATCTTAAAAATATTTATCATAAACTACATTTCACTTATATCTTAATCTACAAGGTACCGTGTATACCTACAACCTTACGTTTGTGTAGCAATAAATAATGACTAACGTATTAGCATTGAAACATCCTATATAATAATGCTAAGTAGGACTAATTATTTGTTACAATATAACGCTTTATAATATTTAGAAACTTGTGTCACCTCTTAAAACTATTGTTTTAATCAAAGGACACGCATATTGTCAAGTTAAAACAACAACATTTCGAACTTGATATGTTTCTCTAATAACACAAATCGTATATTTAAAAATCATTTTTCATTTATAAAACACCTTGTATAAATTATTGCATACATTCATATAGTTCTAAATGCCAAAGATGTTTTCCTTAATTTCTCAAATATTAATTATTAACAAGCTCTTCTCTGAGTTGAAGCTATACTCAACGCGAACATGTGCATAAGTTTCTACGAAGTATTTAAAGATTTGGCGGGAAATATCCTAAATTCTCCTAATTTGTTCCATTTAGTTGCCCGAGTGATTCTACAAACTAAGCATACTACAATCATTCACCAATTCGTTTCAACTATTATTATATTGACACAATTGCATAACCAAATATAGTAAGAATGTCATCGTGAACGAACAAAACAGCGGCCGAGAATTGGTCTTGAGAATCGTTCGTTTGTAATTAGCTGATAATTTTTCTTGATAAAAATTTTTTTTGTTAAATGAACCTCATTCATATATCCACGCCTGGCCTTTCTTTGAAATACCTTTCTTTTTAATAAATATGTTTCATTTTTTAAATGATTTCTGCCAAATAACGTTATACATTTGTACCTACTCGAAACTATAGTGAATCGAAACCCAAGTACGTGCCAGCTAATAATTCACTTGGAATATTTCGCCGAAGGTTATTCATTTCCATGATCATGCCGTTTAGGTAGGAGTCGGTTCCACTTATTGAATATTGAAAAAGGGCAATCTTGAACCTAAGAATTGCATTATATAATGTTAAGTCGTTAACGGTGATCGTCTTCTTATTATTAAGCTAGGGTAGTGAGAACTGGGAGGAGAGAGAAAACGGGAGTGAACAGAACACAGGAGTGAACTGAAAATGAAGTTAAAGATTTGGCGGGAAAATAAGGTCTCTCAAGTTTTACCTTTTTGGTGGCCGCATGTTTCCAGAAACTAAGGATACCATCATCATATGCCAATTTGATTCTAAATTCATTATTTCCACTCATATACAACTTTAAGTCAATTGAAATGTGTTCTCCAATTGAAAAAATACCAAATCACAGAGAATAGCTCATATATTGGTCATAACCTAGGTTCAAGAAGATCAAAAGATATTCTTAAATAAAGGAGGGTAGGAGTTCAGTTAATGTCAAATAACTTAGTCAAACATGAACGACATATTGGACATAGCCTAGGGACAAATCCATTGGAAGATATTCTCAATAATAACTAAGGCCATAAGTCAGTGTATGGCAAATATATTGGTCATGTATATACGCAAAAAATCTCACAGGCAAGATTTCGAGATAAATCAGCTTAGAACAACGACTTAGTCTAAGAGTCTGCAATTGAGTTCTGTCCTGAAAATATTTGTATTTATTTACCTTACATATACAACAACATATTACAAATTTCTCCAGAGAAAATAAGAGGCATTATGGAGGGGGTGAGAAGTCAGTCACATGGATATCTCTATACCATACATTAGAATAATAACGATTAACAACGTATGGGTATGATGGCATGGAATCGATATACAGCAAAATTGTTCTGGGTGTACAGGAAAATATTGTATCTCAAGTTTTACTGTTGCCAAATTTAGGATAACATTAAAAATGAATTTTTTTGTTAAATTTAGTGTGATTCCTCAAAAAGAAGTTAATTTCAATATTTTTTTGCTGCGCGAATAAATTCTTGTGTTTTTTTGGTTTTGCAGTGATTTAATGTTTTTTTCACTGCCGCCATATTCTTTCCAGCGGAAGCGTTCCTAATATTATGAATAGTGTTATTTAGCCCAGAACGCAAATTAATTGAGGTTACAATATCTAAACGATATGTCATTATCCAAATTATAATATTTACTATTTATCCCCGGAGAGAAAACGACTAGCAGTGCAGACTACTGCAACTAGAGTGTTAACCATTGTGGATTCGTGTTAACAGCACACGCTACTGGTTTGAACATTCATCATACCCCGTTTTATGCAGGCAATGGTAGGGTATCGTTTAGGTTTTCCATTCGTTCACATTCACATTCTTGCTATATTTGGTTTGGCAAATTAGTAAATATAGTAATAGCCCCCCTCCCATAGACTCATCCAATTTCCCAAATCTTCAGGCACCTATGATTTCAATAGTCCCACTTTTGTTTTCACCGCCTATTCTTCCTTCGCATTACTTTAGATATCACCTTTCTGCTTCATAATACACATTTGATTGCAATTAACATATATCCATTGGAATACAGAGCATAGCTGTAAGGTGGTGCATTAAATTAAATATTATGGAAAAAAACTCTCCTCATATGATTTCATTTTTTTTTCAGCAAAAATTAATTTTTTTCTGCAAACTGTACACCCAGAACAATTTTCCAGTATATTGATTCCATGCAGTATCACTCATTCGTTGATAGTCGTTATTTTTCTAATGTACGGTATAATGATATGCATGTGAGTGACTACTCACCCCCTGCAGAAGGCCTCTTACTTTCTTTAGAGTCATTTGCAAAATGTTTTCGTATATGTAAGGTAAATAAATACATATATTTTCAGGACAACACTCAAATGCAGACCCTTTGACTAAGTCGTTGTTCTAAGCTGGTATCGTGAAATCTTGCCTGTGAGGTGTATTGCGTATAAACGTGACAAATACATTAGGCATGCTCTGACTCATGGCATTAGTTGTTATTGAGGATATCTTCAAAAGGGTTTGTACCAAGGCTATGGTCAATATTTCGTTCGTATATGACTTAGGCATTTGCCATTAGCTGAGCACCTACCCTTCTTTATTTGAGAATATCTTTAGATCTGCTTGAACAAAGTTTATGACCAATATATCAGCCATTCTCTGTGTTTTGGTTATTATTTAATTGCAAAGTATTTTTTGATGGATATTACGTTGTGTATGAGTGAAAATAATGATTATGGGATCACATTGGTATACGATGCTTATTTCCTAAGTTTCTGGAAACATGCGGCCATCAAAAAGTTAAAAATTGAGATACAATATTTTCCTGTACACCCAGAACAATTTTGCTGTCTATCGATTCCATGCCATCATACCCATGCAATGTTAATCGTTATTATTCTAATGTATGGTATAATGATATCCATGTGACTGACTACTTGACCCCTCCAAAATGCCTCTTATTTTCTCTGGAGAAATTTGTAAAATGTGGTTGTATATGTAAGGTAAATTAATACAAATATTTTCGGGACAAAACTCAAATGCAGACCCTTAGACTAAGTCGTTGTTCTAAGCTGGTTTATCTCAAAATCCTGCCTGTGAGATTTTTTGCGTATATACATGACCAATATATTTGCCATACACTGACTCATGGCCTTATTATCATTGAGAATATCTTCTAATGGGTTTGTCCCTAGGTTATGTCCAATATGTCGTTCATGTTTGACTAAGGTTTTTGACATTAACTGAACTCCTACCCTCCTTTATTTAAGAAAATCTTTAGATCTGCTCGGACAAAGTTTATGACCAATATATCTTATGTATGTTTTATATATGTTTATAGAAAATATTTTCTCTCATTTTTTTTCTTTTTGGTTGCCGCATGATTATTGTTCCTAAGGATACAATCACCATATAAAAATTTGATACTTCAATCATTATTTTCACTCATATGCAATTTTAAGCCAATGTAAAAATACTATCAAAATGAGAAAGGGCCAAGTCTCAGAGAATGGCTAACATGTAAGTCATAACCTATGATCATGCAGATTTAAAGGTATTATTTGATATAAGATAGGTAGGAAATCAGGTAATGCCAAATATATTAATCAACCGTGAACGATATACTGTCCAAATCTCAGAGACAAACCCATTGAAAGGTATTCTCAATTATAACAAATGTCTGTGATCAGAGAATGGCTAATATACTGGTTTCGTAAATAGGAAAAAATTTCATAAACAATATATGACGATACACCAGCTTAGAACAATGACTTAGTCTAAGGGTCTGCTTCTGAGTTTTGTCCTGAAAATATTTGATTTATTTACCTAACAAATACATCTACATTTTACAATTCTCTTTCAAGAAAATAAGAGGCATGTGGCAAGGGGGAGAGTATTCACTCAGATGCTTGGGGTATACCATTCATTTGAATAACAACGACCTATTACTTAAGACTTATATGGCACCTGAGGATTAGATATACTGGAAAAAGTGTTTGGGGTGTAAAGTTTGTTTTAAAAAAAGTAATTAATGTTGGATAAAAAACATGAAATCATGTGAGAGGAGATGTTTTCTAATATTATTTGATTTTAAGGACGACTTTTACAGCTATTCACATCATTAGAGTAAAATTAGATTAATTGTAATGAAGCTTAGTTTATAAGGCGGAAAAGAGAAATCTATGGAGGGGTAAAGAGGAAAGAGAGCTGGGAAAACAATTAAAGGAATTTTAGAAAAAAATAGGTGCTTTAAGGTTAGGGAACACTTGATAATCCTAATGTAGGGGAGTGTGAGATCATGCCTAATAAGTCTTAAACAAATATCGGAAATATTAATAAACCAATACCAAGTGCTTTAATGACGTTTATCTTAAAAATATTTATCATAAACTACATTTCACTTATATCTTAATCTACAAGGTACCGTGTATACCTACAACCTTACGTTTGTGTAGCAATAAATAATGACTAACGTATTAGCATTGAAACATCCTATATAATAATGCTAAGTAGGACTAATTATTTGTTACAATATAACGCTTTATAATATTTAGAAACTTGTGTCACCTCTTAAAACTATTGTTTTAATCAAAGGACACGCATATTGTCAAGTTAAAACAACAACATTTCGAACTTGATATGTTTCTCTAATAACACAAATCGTATATTTAAAAATCATTTTTCATTTATAAAACACCTTGTATAAATTATTGCATACATTCATATAGTTCTAAATGCCAAAGATGTTTTCCTTAATTTCTCAAATATTAATTATTAACAAGCTCTTCTCTGAGTTGAAGCTATACTCAACGCGAACATGTGCATAAGTTTCTACGAAGTACTTAAAGATTTGGCGGGAAATATCCTAAATTCTCCTAATTTGTTCCATTTAGTTGCCCGAGTGATTCTACAAACTAAGCATACTACAATCATTCACCAATTCGTTTCAACTATTATTATATTGACACAATTGCATAACCAAATATAGTAAGAATGTCATCGTGAACGAACAAAACAGCGGCCGAGAATTGGTCTTGAGAATCGTTCGTTTGTAATTAGCTGATAATTTTTCTTGATAAAAATTTTTTTTGTTAAATGAACCTCATTCATATATCCACGCCTGGCCTTTCTTTGAAATACCTTTCTTTTTAATAAATATGTTTCATTTTTTAAATGATTTCTGCCAAATAACGTTATACATTTGTACCTACTCGAAACTATAGTGAATCGAAACCCAAGTACGTGCCAGCTAATAATTCACTTGGAATATTTCGCCGAAGGTTATTCATTTCCATGATCATGCCGTTTAGGTAGGAGTCGGTTCCACTTATTGAATATTGAAAAAGGGCAATCTTGAACCTAAGAATTGCATTATATAATGTTAAGTCGTTAACGGTGATCGTCTTCTTATTATTAAGCTAGGGTAGTGAGAACTGGGAGGAGAGAGAAAACGGGAGTGAACAGAACACAGGAGTGAACTGAAAATGAAGTTAAAGATTTGGCGGGAAAATAAGGTCTCTCAAGTTTTACCTTTTTGGTGGCCGCATGTTTCCAGAAACTAAGGATACCATCATCATATGCCAATTTGATTCTAAATTCATTATTTCCACTCATATACAACTTTAAGTCAATTGAAATGTGTTCTCCAATTGAAAAAATACCAAATCACAGAGAATAGCTCATATATTGGTCATAACCTAGGTTCAAGAAGATCAAAAGATATTCTTAAATAAAGGAGGGTAGGAGTTCAGTTAATGTCAAATAACTTAGTCAAACATGAACGACATATTGGACATAGCCTAGGGACAAATCCATTGGAAGATATTCTCAATAATAACTAAGGCCATAAGTCAGTGTATGGCAAATATATTGGTCATGTATATACGCAAAAAATCTCACAGGCAAGATTTCGAGATAAATCAGCTTAGAACAACGACTTAGTCTAAGAGTCTGCAATTGAGTTCTGTCCTGAAAATATTTGTATTTATTTACCTTACATATACAACAACATATTACAAATTTCTCCAGAGAAAATAAGAGGCATTATGGAGGGGGTGAGAAGTCAGTCACATGGATATCTCTATACCATAATTAGAATAATAACGATTAACAACGTATGGGTATGATGGCATGGAATCGATATACAGCAAAATTGTTCTGGGTGTACAGGAAAATATTGTATCTCAAGTTTTACTGTTGCCAAATTTAGGATAACATTAAAAATGAATTTTTTTGTTAAATTTAGTGTGATTCCTCAAAAAGAAGTTAATTTCAATATTTTTTTGCTGCGCGAATAAATTCTTGTGTTTTTTTGGTTTTGCAGTGATTTAATGTTTTTTTCACTGCCGCCATATTCTTTCCAGCGGAAGCGTTCCTAATATTATGAATAGTGTTATTTAGCCCAGAACGCAAATTAATTGAGGTTACAATATCTAAACGATATGTCATTATCCAAATTATAATATTTACTATTTATCCCCGGAGAGAAAACGACTAGCAGTGCAGACTACTGCAACTAGAGTGTTAACCATTGTGGATTCGTGTTAACAGCACACGCTACTGGTTTGAACATTCATCATACCCCGTTTTATGCAGGCAATGGTAGGGTATCGTTTAGGTTTTCCATTCGTTCACATTCACATTCTTGCTATATTTGGTTTGGCAAATTAGTAAATATAGTAATAGCCCCCCTCCCATAGACTCATCCAATTTCCCAAATCTTCAGGCACCTATGATTTCAATAGTCCCACTTTTGTTTTCACCGCCTATTCTTCCTTCGCATTACTTTAGATATCACCTTTCTGCTTCATAATACACATTTGATTGCAATTAACATATATCCATTGGAATACAGAGCATAGCTGTAAGGTGGTGCATTAAATTAAATATTATGGAAAAAAACTCTCCTCATATGATTTCATTTTTTTTTCAGCAAAAATTAATTTTTTTCTGCAAACTGTACACCCAGAACAATTTTCCAGTATATTGATTCCATGCAGTATCACTCATTCGTTGATAGTCGTTATTTTTCTAATGTACGGTATAATGATATGCATGTGAGTGACTACTCACCCCCTGCAGAAGGCCTCTTACTTTCTTTAGAGTCATTTGCAAAATGTTTTCGTATATGTAAGGTAAATAAATACATATATTTTCAGGACAACACTCAAATGCAGACCCTTTGACTAAGTCGTTGTTCTAAGCTGGTATCGTGAAATCTTGCCTGTGAGGTGTATTGCGTATAAACGTGACAAATACATTAGGCATGCTCTGACTCATGGCATTAGTTGTTATTGAGGATATCTTCAAAAGGGTTTGTACCTAGGCTATGGTCAATATTTCGTTCATATATGACTTAGGCATTTGCCATTAGCTGAGCACCTACCCTTCTTTATTTGAGAATATCTTTAGATCTGCTTGAACAAAGTTTATGACCAATGTATCAGCCATTCTCTGTGTTTTGGTTATTATTTAATTGCAAAGTATTTTTTGATGGATATTACGTTGTGTATGAGTGAAAATAATGATTATGGGATCACATTGGTATACGATGCTTATTTCCTAAGTTTCTGGAAACATGCAGCCATCAAAAAGTTAAAAATTGAGATACAATATTTTCCTGTACACCCAGAACAATTTTGCTGTCTATCGATTCCATGCCATCATACCCATGCAATGTTAATCGTTATTATTCTAATGTATGGTATAATGATATCCATGTGACTGACTACTTGACCCCTCCAAAATGCCTCTTATTTTCTCTGGAGAAATTTGTAAAATGTGGTTGTATATGTAAGGTAAATTAATACAAATATTTTCGGGACAAAACTCAAATGCAGACCCTTAGACTAAGTCGTTGTTCTAAGCTGGTTTATCTCAAAATCCTGCCTGTGAGATTTTTTGCGTATATACATGACCAATATATTTGCCATACACTGACTCATGGCCTTATTATCATTGAGAATATCTTCTAATGGGTTTGTCCCTAGGTTATGTCCAATATGTCGTTCATGTTTGACTAAGGTTTTTGACATTAACTGAACTCCTACCCTCCTTTATTTAAGAAAATCTTTAGATCTGCTCGGACAAAGTTTATGACCAATATATCTTATGTATGTTTTATATATGTTTATAGAAAATATTTTCTCTCATTTTTTTTCTTTTTGGTTGCCGCATGATTATTGTTCCTAAGGATACAATCACCATATAAAAATTTGATACTTCAATCATTATTTTCACTCATATGCAATTTTAAGCCAATGTAAAAATACTATCAAAATGAGAAAGGGCCAAGTCTCAGAGAATGGCTAACATGTAAGTCATAACCTATGATCATGCAGATTTAAAGGTATTATTTGATATAAGATAGGTAGGAAATCAGGTAATGCCAAATATATTAATCAACCGTGAACGATATACGGTCCAAATATCAGAGACAAACGCATTGAAAGGTATTCTCAATTATAACAAATGTCTGTGATCAGAGAATGGCTAATATATTGGTTTCGTAAATAGGAAAAAATTTCATAAACAATATATGACGATACACCAGCTTAGAACAATGACCTAGTCTAAGGGTCTGCTTCTGAGTTTTGTCCTGAAAATAGTTGATTTATATACCTAACAAATATATCTACATTTTACAATTCTCTTTCAAGAAAATAAGAGGCATGTGGCAAGGGGGAGAGTAATCACTCAGATGCTTGGGGTATACCATTCATTTGAATAACAACGACCTATTACTTAAGACTTATATGGCACCTGAGATATATATAGATATATATATATATATAGATAGATATATATATGTATATATATAGATATACTGGAAAAAGTGTTTGGGGTGTAAAGTTTGTTTTAAAAAAAGTAATTAATGTTGGATAAAAAACATGAAATCATGTGACAGGAGATTTTTTCTAATATTATTTGATTTTAAAGACGACTTTTACAGCTGTTCACATCATTAGAGTATAATTAGATTAATTATATTGATGCTTAGTTTATATGCCGGAAAAGAGAAATCAATGGTGGGGTAAAGAGAAAAGAGAGCTGGGAAAACAAATAAAGCAATTTTAGAAAATAATAGGAGCTTTAAGGTTAGGGAACACTTGATAATCCTAATGTAGGGGAGTGTGAGATCATGCCTAATAAGTCTTAAACAAATATCGGAAATATGAAAAAACCAATACCAAGTGCTTTAACGACGTTTATCTTAAAAATATTTTATCATAAACTACATTTCACTTATATCCTAATCTACAAGGTACCGTGTATACCTACAACCTTACGTTTGTGTAGCAATAAAAAATGACTAACGTATTAGCATTGAAACATCCTATATAATAATGCTAAGTAGGACTAATTATTTGTTACAATATAACGCTTTATAATATTTAGAAACTTGTGTCACCTCTTAAAACTATTGTTTTAATCAAAGGACACGCATATGGTCAAGTTAAAACATCAACATTTCGAACTTGATACGTTTCTCTAATAACACAAATCGTATATTTAAAAATCATTTTTCATTTATAAAATACCTTGTATAAATTATTGCATACATTCATATAGTTCTAAATGCAAAAGATGTTTTCCTTAAGGTCTCAAATATTAATGATTAACAAGCTCTTCTCTGAGTTGAAGTGATACTCAACGCGAACATGTGCATAAGTTTCTACGAAGTACTTAAAGATTTGGCGGGAAATATCCTAAATTCTCCTAATTTGTTCCATTTAGTTGCCCGAGTGATTCTACAAACTAAGCATACTACAATCATTCACCAATTCGTTTCAACTACTATTATATTGACACAATTGCATAACCAAATATAGTAAGAATGTCATCGTGAAAGAACAAAACAGCGGCCGAGAATTGGTCTTGAGAGTCGTTCGTTTGTCATTAGCTGATAATTTTTCTTGATAATAATTTTTTTTGGTTAAATGAACCGCATTCATATATCCACGCCTGGCCTTTCTTTGAAATAACTTTCTTTTTAATAAATATGTTTCTTTTTTTAAATGATTTCTGCCAAATAACGTTATACATTTATACCTACTCGAAACTATAGTGAATCGAAACCCAAGTACGTGTCAGCTAATAATTCACTTGGAATATTTCGCCGAAGGTTATTCATTTCCATGATCATGCCGTTTAGGTAGGAGTCGGTTCCGCTTATTGAATATTGAAAAAGGGGCATCTTGAACTTAAGAATTGCATTATATAATGTTAAGTCGTTAACGGTGATCGTCTTCTTATTATTAAGCTAGGGTAGTGAGAACTGGGAGGAGAGAGAAAACGGGAGGGAAAAGAACACAAGAGTGAACTGAAAATGAAGTTAAAGATTTGGCGGGAAAATAAGGTCTCTCAAGTTTTACTTTTTTGGTGGCCGCATGTTTCCAGAAACTAAGGATACCATCATCATATGCATATTTGATTCTAAAGTCATTATTTCCACTCATATACAACTTAAAGTCAATTGAAAAGGGTTCTCCAATTGAAAAAATACCAAATCACAGAGAATAGCTGATATATTGGTCATAACCTAGGTTCAAGAAGATCTAAAGATATTCTTAAATAAAGGAGGGTAGGAGTTCAGTTAATGTCATATAACTTAGTCAAACATGAACGACATATTGTACATAGCCTACGGACAAATCCATTGGAAGATATTCTCAATAATAACTAAGGCCATAAGTCAGTGTATGGCAAATATATTGGTCATGTATATACGCAAAAAAACTCACAGGCAAGATTTCGAGATAAATCAGCTTAGAACAACGACTTAGTCTAAGAGTCTGCAATTGAGTTCTGTCCTGAAAATATTTGTATTTATTTACCTTACATATACAACAACATATTACAAATTTCTCCAGAGAAAATAAGAGGCATTATGGAGGGGGTGAGTAGTCAGTCACATGGATATCTCTATACCATACATTAGAATAATAACGATTAACAACGTATGGGTATGATGGCATGGAATCGATATACAGCAAAATTGTTCTTGGTGTACAGGAAAATATAGTATCTCAATTTTTACTGTTGCGAAATTGAGGGATAACATTAAAAATGAATTTTTTTGTTAAATTTAGTGTGATTCCTCAAAAAAGAAGTTAATTTCAATATTTTTTTGCTGCGCGATTAAATTCTTGTGTTTTTTTGGGTTTTGCGGTGATTTATTGTTTTTTTCACTGGCGCCAAATTCTTTCCAGCGGAAGCGTTCCTAATATTATGAATAGTGTTATTTAGCCCAGAACGCAAATTAATTGAGGTTACAATATCTAAACGATATGTCATTATTCAAATTATAATATTTACTATTTATGCCCGGAGAGAAAACGACTAGCAGTGCAGACTACTGCAACTAGAGTGTTAACCATTGTGGATTCGTGTTAACAGCACACGCTACTGGTTTGAACATTCATCATACCCCGTTTTATGCAGGCAATGGTAGGGTATCGTTTAGGTTTTCCATTCGTTCACATTCACATTCTTGCTATATTTGGTTTGGCAAATTAGTAAATAAAGTAATAGCCCCCCTCCCCTAGACTCATCCAATTTTCCCAAATCTTCAGGCACCTATGATTTCAATAGTCCCACTTTTGTTTTCACCGCCTATTCTTCCTTCGCACCACTTTAGATATCACCTTTCCTCTTCATAATATACATTTGATTGCAATTAACATATCCATTGGAATACAGAGCATAGCTGTAAGGTGGTGCATTAAATTAAATATTATGGAAAAAAACTCTCCTCATATGATTTTATTTTTTTTTCAGCAATAATTAATTTTTTTCTGCAAACTGTACACCCAGAACAATTTTCCAGTATATTGATTCCATGCAGTATCACTCATTCGTTGATAGTCGTTATTTTTCTAATGTACGGTATAATGATATGCATGTGAGTGACTACTCACCCCCTGCAGAAGGCCTCTTACTTTCTTTAGAGTCATTGGCAAAATATTTTCGTATATGTAAGGTAAATAAATACATATATTTTCAAGACAACACTCAAATGCAGACCCTTTGACTAAGTCGTTGTTCTAAGCTGATATCGTGAAATCTTGCCTGTGAGGTGTATTGCGTATAAACGTGACAAATACATTAGGCATGCTCTGACTCATGGCATTAGTTGTTATTGAGGATATCTTCAAAAGGGTATGTACCTAGGCTATGGTCAATATTTCGTTCATATATGACTTAGGCATTTGCCATTAGCTGAGCACCTACCCTTCTTTATTTGAGAATATCTTTAGATCTGCTTGAACAAAGTTTATGACCAATGTATCAGCCATTCTCTGTGTTTTGGTTATTATTTAATTGGATAGTATTTTTTGATTGACATTACGTTGTGTATGAGAGGAAAAAATGATAATGGGATCACATTGGTATACGATGCTTATATCCTAAGTTTCTGGAAACATGCGGCCACCAAAAAGTTAAAAATAGAGATACAATATTTTCTGGTACACCCAGAACAATTTTGCTGTGAATCGATTCCATGCCATCATACCCATGCAATATTTATCGTTATTATTCTAATGTATGGTATAATGATATCCATGTGACTGACTACTCGACCCCTCCAAAATGCCTCTTATTTTCTCTGGAGAAATTTGTAAAATGTGGTTGTATATGTAAGGTAAATTAATACAAATATTTTCGGGACAAAACTCAAATGCAGACCCTTAGACTAAGTCGTTGTTCTAAGCTGGTTTATCTCAAAATCCTGCCTGTGAGATTTTTTGCGTATATACATGACCAATGTATTTGCCATACACTGACTCATGGCCTTATTATCATTGAGAATATCTTCTAATGGGTTTGTCCCTAGGTTATGTCCAATATGTCGTTCATGTTTGACTAAGGTTTTTGACATTAACTGAACTCCTACCCTCCTTTATTTAAGAAAATCTTTAGATCTGCTCGGACAAAGTTTATGACCAATATATCTTATGTATGTTTTATATATGTTTATAGAAAATATTTTCTCTCATTTTTTTTCTTTTTGGTTGCCGCATGATTATTGTTCCTAAGGATACAATCACCATATAAAAATTTGATACTTCAATCATTATTTTCACTCATATGCAATTTTAAGCCAATGTAAAAATACTATCAAAATGAGAAAGGGCCAAGTCTCAGAGAATGGCTAACATGTAAGTCATAACCTATGATCATGCAGATTTAAAGGTATTATTTGATATAAGATAGGTAGGAAATCAGGTAATGCCAAATATATAAATCAACCGTGAACGATATACTGTCCAAATCTCAGAGACAAACCCATTGAAAGGTATTCTCAATTATAACAAATGTCTGTGATCAGAGAATGGCTAATATACTGGTTTCGTAAATAGGAAAAAATTTCATAAACAATATATGACGATACACCAGCTTAGAACAATGACTTAGTCTAAGGGTCTGCTTCTGAGTTTTGTCCTGAAAATAGTTGATTTATTTACCTAACAAATATATCTACATTTTACAATTCTCTTTCAAGAAAATAAGAGGCATGTGGCAAGGGGGAGAGTAATCACTCAGATGCTTGGGGTATACCATTCATTTGAATAACAACGACCTATTACTTAAGACTTATATGGCACCTGAGGATTAGGTATACTGGAAAAAGTGTTTGGGGTGTAAAGTATGTTTTAAAAAAAGTAATTAATGTTAGATAAAAAACATGAAATCATGTGAGAGGAGATTTTTTCTAATATTATTTGATTTTAAGGACGACTTTTACAGCTGTTCACATCATTAGAGTATAATTAGATTAATTATAATGAAGCTTAGTTTATAAGGCGGAAAAGAGAAATCTATGGTGGGGTAAAGAGAAAAGAGAGCTGGGAAAACAAATAAAGGAATTTTAGAAAATAATAGGAGCTTTAACGTTAGGGAACACTTGATAATCCTAATGTAGGGGAGTGTGAGATCATGCCTAATAAGTCTTAAACAAATATCGGAAATATGAATAAACCAATACCAAGTGCTTTAATGACGTTTATCTTAAAAATATTTATCATAAACTAAATTTCACTTATATCCTATTCTACAAGGTACCGTGTATACCTACAACCTTACGTTTGTGTAGCAATAAATAATGACTAACGTATTAGCATTGAAACATCCTATATAATAATGCTAAGTAGGACTAATTATTTGTTACAATATAACGCTTTATAATATTTAGAAACTTGTGTCACCTCTTAAAACTATTGTTTTAATCAAAGGACACGCATATGGTCAAGTTAAAACATCAACATTTCGAACTTGATATGTTTCTCTAATAACACAAATCGTATATTTAAAAATCATTTTTCATTTATAAAACACCTTGTATAAATTATTGCATACATTCATATAGTTCTAAATGCCAAAGATGTTTTCCTTAATGTCTCAAATATTAATGATTAACAAGCTCTTCTCTGAGTTGAAGTGATACTCAACGCGAACATGTGCATAAGTTTCTACGAAGTATTTAAAGATTTGGCGGGAAATATCCTAAATTCTCCTAATTTGTTCCATTTAATTGCCCGAGTGATTCTACAAACTAAGCATACTACAATCAGTCACCAATTCGTTTCAACTATTATTATATTGACACAATTGCATAACCAAATATAGTAAGAATGTCATCGTGAACGAACAAAACAGCGGCCGAGAATTGGTCTTGAGAGTCGTTCGTTTGTCATTAGCTGATAATTTTTCTTGATAGTAATTTTTTTTGGTTAAATGAACCGCATTCGTATATCCACGCCTGGCCTTTCTTTGAAATAACTTTCTTTTTAATAAATATGTTTCTTTTTTTAAATGATTTCTGCCGAATAACGTTATACATTTATACCTACTCGAAACTATAGTGAATCGAAACCCAAGTACGTGCCAGCTAATAATTCACTTGGAATATTTCGCCGAAGGTTATTCATTTCCATGTACTGCCGTTTAGGTAGGAGTCGGTTCCGCTTATTGAATATTGAAAAAGGCGCATCTTGAACTTAAGAATTGCATTATATAATGTTAAGTCGTTAACGGTGATCGTCTTCTTACTATTAAGCTAGGGTAGTGAGAACTGGGAGGAGAGAGAAATCGGGAGTGAACAGAACACAGGAGTGAACTGAAAATGAAGTTAAAGATTTGGCGGGAAAATAAGGTCTCTCAAGTTTTACTTTTTTGGTGGCCGCATGTTTCCAGAAACTAAGGATACCATCATCATATGCCAATTTGATTCTAAAGTCATAATTTCCACTCATATACAACTTAAAGTCAACTGAAAAGGGTTCCTTAATTGAAAAAATACCAAATCACAGAGAATAGCTGATATATTGGTCATAACCTAGGTTCAAGAAGATCTAAAGATATTCTTAAATAAAGGAGGGTAGGAGTTCAGTTAATGTCAAATAACTTAGTCAAACATGAACGACATATTGGACATAGCCTAGGGACAAATCCATTGGAAGATATTCTCAATAATAACTAAGGCCATAAGTCAGCGTATGGCAAATATATTGGTCATGTATATACGCAAAAAATCTCACAGGCAAGATTTCGAGATAAATCAGCTTAGAACAACGACTTAGTCTAAGGGTCTGCAATTGAGTTCTGTCCTGAAAATATTTGTATTTATTTACCTTACATATAAAACAACATATTACAAATTTCTCCAGAGAAAATAAGAGGCATTATGGAGGGGGTGAGTAGTCAGTCACATGGATATCACTATACCATACATTAGAATAATAACGATTAACAACGTATGGGATTGATGGCATGGAATCGATATACAGCAAAATTGTTCTGGGTGTACAGGAAAATATTGTATCTCAATTTTTACTGTTGCCAAATTGAGGGATAACATTAAAAATGAATTTTTTTGTTAAATTTAGTGTGATTCCTCAAAAAGAAGTTAATTTCAATATTTTTTGCTGCGCGAATAAATTCTTGTGTTTTTTTGGGTTTTGCGGTGATTTATTGTTTTTTTCACTGGCGCCAAATTCTTTCCAGCGGAAGCGTTCCTAATATTATGAATAGTGTTATTTAGCCCAGAACGCAAATTAATTGAGGTTACAATATCTAAACGATATGTTATTATCCAAATTATAATATTTATATTTATGCCCGGAGAGAAAACGACTAGCAGTGCAGACTACTGCAACTAGAGTGTTAACCATTGTGGATTCGTGTTAACAGCACACGCTACTGGTTTGAACATTCATCATACCCCGTTTTATGCAGGCAATGGTAGGGTATCGTTTAGGTTTTCCATTCGTTCACATTCACATTCTTGCTATATTTGGTTTGGCAAATTAGTAAATATAGTAATAGCCCCCCTCCCCGAGACTCATCCAATTTTCCCAAATCTTCAGGCACCTATGATTTCAATAGTCCTTTTATTTTCACCGCCTATTCTTCCTTCGCACCACTTTAGATATCACCTTTCTGCCTCATAATATACATTTGATTGCACCTAATATAAATCCATTGAAGTACAGAGCATAGCTGTAAGGTGGTGCATTAAATTAAATATTATGGAAAAAAACTCTCCTCATATGATTTTATTTTTTTTTCAGCAATACTTAATTTTTTTCTGCAAACTGTACACCCGGAACAATTTTCCAGTATATTGATTCCATGCAGTATCACTCATTCGTTGATAGTCGTTATTTTTCTAATGTACGGTATAATGATATGAATGTGAGTGACTACTCACCCCCTGCAGAAGGCCTCTTATTTTCTCTGGAGAAATTTGTAAAATGTGGTTGTATATGTAAGGTAAAATAACACAAATATTTTCGGGACAAAACTCAAATGCAGACCCTTAGACTAAGTCGTTGTTCTAAGCTGGTTTATCTCAAAATCCTGCCTGTGAGATTTTTTGCGTATAAACATGACCAATATATTTGCCATACACTGACTCATGGCCTTATTATCATTGAGAATATCTTCTAATGGGTTTGTCCCTAGGTTATGTCCAATATGTCGTTTATGTTTGACTAACGTTTTTGACATTAACTGAACTCCTACCCTCCTTTATTTAAGAAAATCTTTAGATCTGCTCGGACAAAGTTTATGACCAATATATCTTATGTATGTTTTATATATGTTTATAGAAAATATGTTCTCTCATTTTTTTCTTTTTGGTTGCCGCATGATTATTGTTCCTAAGGATACAATTACCATATAAAAATTTGATACTTCAATCATTATTTTCACTCATATGCAATTTTAAGCCAATGTAAATATACTATCAAAATGAGAAAGGGCCATGTCTCAGAGAGTGGCTAACATGTAAGTCATAACCTATGATCATGCAGATTTAACCCTTTCGCTACGAAGGACGTGTTAAAACGGCGTCAATTTTTCTACGCAAACGAACGAACGACGTGTTAACAAGTCGTAGTCGCTAAGCTAGCCCCAAGCAGGCCAGAAAGGTGTGTGTTTTAAAGGCCCTCTTCTCGGGACGTCTTAGGTACCCTTTCTCGGTCCGCGGGAGAGGATTATCCCGAACCTTCGTTGCTGTGCGCGACCCAATCCCCGCAGGGGTCCGCGGTCAGTTGCTTGTAGGTGCAGTAGAATAACAAACTGAGAAGTTATTGTTTAATTGGAAAATTGAGCATTATAAGTATATTCCTTATGTTTAGTTCTACAACTGCAAATTTTAAACGGAGCTCTACCGTTATTTTTAACGTAGTTCGTGAGTAAAAGAATCTCCGAACAAATTTTTGTTAATTATTTAGTTGGTTATGAGTGATTTTTTATGTTTTTATTTAGTTAGGAAGTTATAATGTTTTTAGGTTCAACAACTGAATGCTATTTTTTCATGTGTTGATGGCCATATTTTTCGTGAGTTTCAATGTTTATTTTTCCCTGTAATTACTCAGTCTAATATAATAACGACAGCTGACGATTTCACTTTCTTTCGTTGGTCAATGCTTTCCGCCTAAAGAATAGTGATTTCTGGCAGTCCTTCGAATCGAAATTAAGGGTTCCGTAGACCGTACATCTCATGAATTAACGTGCTGAAGATTTCTAAGTATCGTTTCTTTGATTGGCCATCTGATGATGTCAAATGCCTGAATAAGGCTTTTTTATATTCATAATAATTTTATCGTTGAAAAGTGGTCAAAATAATTGAAGACTGTGACATAAAACGGCAAAATTATTTGCTTAACCATTGATACGATTTTTTTGCTAGAGAGCTTAATATTAATGGTAAAATTTCGTTTAAAAGCTGTAAAGGCACTGTAAAACTAAATTAATTCGTTTCTGTTACAATTAATATCGACGCTGCAGCAACAATGTTTTTAGCAAAACGATTGCATAAACAAATGGTTGTCCGCGACGGCATGCTGTTAAGGGGTCATGAAGCGGGAAAGGGTGAAGATTATCTCGGCCTGGTGGCCGAGAAAAAGGTTCGACACCCCTCTGGGCCACGACCCAAGTTAGGGAAACAGGTACCTGAGAGGATCCTAGCGTAGCGAAGCGAATTTGTGGCATTCGTGAGGGAAGTAGCATTTTCTAACATGTGGCTCCGTCGCGAAAGGGTTAAAGGTATTATTTGATATAAGATAGGTAGGAAATCAGGTAATGCCAAATATATTAATCAACCGTGAACGATATACTGTCCAAATCTCAGAGACCAACCCATTGAAAGGTATTCTCAATTATAACAAATGTCTGTGATCAGAGAATGACTAATATACTGGTTTCGTAAATAGGAAAAAATTTCATAAAAAATATATGACGATACACCAGCTTAGAACAATGACTTAGTCTAAGGGTCTGCTTCTGAGTTTTGTCCTGAAAATAGTTGATTTATTTACCTAACAAATATATCTACATTTTACAATTCTCTTTCAAGAAAATAAGAGGCATGTGGCAAGGGGGAGAGTAATCACTCAGATGCTTGGTGTATACCATTCATTTGAATAACAACGACCTATTACTTAAGACTTATATGGCACCTGAGGATTAGATATACTGGAAAAAGTGTTTGGGGTGTAAAGTTTGTTTTAAAAAAAGTAATTAATGTTAGATAAAAAACATGAAATCATGTGAGAGGAGATTTTTTCTAATATTATTTGATTTTAATGACGACTTTTAATGCTGTTCACATCATTAGAGTATAATTAGATTAATTATAATGAAGCTTAGTTTATAAGGCGGAAAAGAGAAATCTATGGTGAGGTAAAGAGAAAAGAGAGCTGGGAAAACAAATAAAGGAATTTTAGAAAATAATAGGAGCTTTAAGGTTAGGGAACACTTGATAATCCTAATGTAGGGGAGTGTGAGATCATGCCTAATAAGTCTTAAACAAATATCGGAAATATGAATAAACCAATACCAAGTGCTTTAATGACGTTTATCTTAAAAATATTTATCATAAACTACATTTCACTTATATCCTAAACTACAAGGTACCATGTATACCTACAACCTTACATTTGTGTAGCAATAAATAATGACTAACGTATTAGCATTGAAACATCCTATATAATAATGCTAAGTAGGACTAATTATTTGTTACAATATAACGCTTTATAATATTTAGAAACTCGTGTCACCTCTTAAAACTATTGTTTTAATCAAAGGACACGCATATTGTCAAGTTAAAACATCAACATTTCGAACTTGATATGTTTCTCTAATAACACAAATCGTATATTTAAAAATCATTTTTCATTTATAAAACACCTTGTATAAATTATTGCATACATTCATATAGTTCTAAATGCCAAAGATGTTTTCCTTAATGTCTCAAATATTAATGATTAACAAGCTCTTCTCTGAGTTGAAGATATACTCAACGCGAACAATTGCATAAGTTTCTACGAAGTACTTAAAGATTTGGCGGGAAATATCCTAAATTCTCCTAATTTGTTCCATTTAGTTGCCCGAGTGATTCTACAAACTAAGCATACTACAATCATTCACCAATTCGTTTCAACTATTATTATATTGACTCAATTGCATAACCAAATATAGTAAGAATGTCATCGTGAACGAACAAAACAGCGGCCGAGAATTGGTCTTGAGAGTCGTTCGTTTGTCATTAGCTGATAATTTTTCTTGATAATAATTTTTTTTGGTTAAATGAACCACATTCATATATCCACGCCTGGCCTTTCTTTGAAATAACTTTCTTTTTAATAAATATGTTTCTTTTTTTAAATGATTTCTGCCAAATATCGTTATACATTTATACCTACTCCAAACTATAGTGAATCGAAACTCAAGTACGTGCCAGCTAATAATTCACTTGGAATATTTCGCCGAAGGTTATTCATTTCCATGATCATGCCGTTTAGGTAGGAGTCGGTTCCGCTTATTGAATATTGAAAAAGGGGCATCTTGAACTTAAGAATTGCATTATATAATGTTAAGTCGTTAACGGTGATCGTCTTCTTATTATTAAGCTAGGGTAGTGAGAACTGGGAGGAGAGAGAAAACGGGAGTGAACAGAACACAGGAGTGAACTGAAAATGAAGTTAAAGATTTGGCGGGAAAATAAGGTCTCTCAAGTTTTACTTTTTTGGTGACCGCATGTTTCCAGAAACTAAGGATACCATCATCATATGCCAATTTTATTCTAAAGTCATAATTTCCACTCATATACAACTTAAAGTCAATTGAAAAGTGTTCTCCAATTGAAAAAATACCAAATCACAGAGAATAGCTTATATATTGGTCATAACCTAGGTTCAAGACGATCTAAAGATATTCTTAAATAAAGGAGGGTAGGAGTTCAGTTAATGTCAAATAACTTAGTCAAACATGAACGACATATTGGACATAGCCTAGGGACAATCCATTGGAAGATATTCTCAATAATAACTAAGGCCATAAGTCAGTGTATGGCAAATATATTGGTCATGTATATACGCAAAAAATCTCACAGGCAAGATTTCGAGATAAATCAGCTTAGAACAACGACTTAGTCTAAGAGTCTGCAATTGAGTTCTGTCCTGAAAATATTTGTATTTATTTACCTTACATATACAACAACATATTACAAATTTCTCCAGAGAAAATAAGAGGCATTATGGAGGGGGTGAGTATTCAGTCACATGGATATCATTATACCATACATTAGAATAATAACGATTAACAACGCATGGGTATGATGGCATGGAATCGATACACAGCAAAATTGTTTTGGGTGTACAGGAAAATATTGTATCTCAAGTTTTACCTTTTTATGGCCGCATGTTTCCAGAAACTTAGGATATAAGCATCGTATACCAATGTGATCCCATAATCATTATTTCCACTCATACACAACGTAATGTCAATCAAAAAATACTATCCAATTAAATAATAACCAAAACACAGAGAATGGCAGATATATTGGTCATAAACTTTGTTCAAGCAGATCTAAATATAATCTCAAATAAAGAAGGGTAGGTGCTCAGCTAATGCCAATTACCTTAGTCATACATAAACGAAATATTGAACATAGCCTAGGGGTAAACCCTTTTGAAGATATCCTCAATAACAACTAATGCCATTAATTAAGAGTATGCCTAATGTATTTGTCACGTATATACGCAATACACCTCACAGGCAAGATTTCACGATACCAGCTTAGAACAACGACTTAGTCTAAGGGTCTGCATTTGAGTGTTGTCCTTAAAATATATATGTTTATTTACCTTACATATACGACAACATTTTGCAAATGTCTCTAAAGAAAGTAAGAGTCCTTCTGCAGGGGGTGAGTAGTCACTCACATGCATATCATTATACCGTACTTTAGAAAAATAACGACTATCAACGAATGAGTTATACTGCATGGAATCAATATACTGGAAAATTGTTCTGGGTGTACAGTTTGCAGAAAAAAATTAATTATTGCCGGAAAAAAATAAAATCATATGAGGAGAGTTTTTTTCCGTAATATTTGATTTAATGCACCACCTTACAGCTATGCTCTGTACTTCAATGGATTTATATTAGGTGCAATCAAATGTATATTATGAGTCAGAAAGGTGATATCTAAAGTGGTGCGAAGGAAGAATAGGCGGTGAAAACAAAAGAAGGACTATTGATATCATAGGTGCCTGAAGATTTGGGAAAATTGGATGAGTCTAGGGGAGGGGGGCTATTACTATATTTACTAATTTGCCAAACCAAATATAGCAAGAATGTGAATGTGAACGAATGGAAAACCTAAACGATACCCACCATTGCCTGCATAAAACGGGGTATGATGAATGTTCAAACCAGTAGCGTGTGCTGTTAACACGAATCCACAATGGTTAACACTCTAGTTGCAGTAGCCTGCACTGCTAGTCGTTTTCTCTCCGGGCATAAATAGTAAATATTATAATTTGAATAATGACATATCGTTTAGATATTGTAACCTCAATTAATTTGCGTTCTGGGCTAAATAACACTATTCATAATATTAGGAACGCTTCCGCTGGAAAGAATTTGGCGCCAGTGAAAAAAACATTAAATCACCGTAAAACCCAAAAAAAACACAAGAATTTATTCGCGCAGCAAAAAAATATTGAAATTAACTTCTTTTTGAGGAATCACACTAAATTTAACAAAAAAATTCATTTTTAAAGTTATCCTAAATTTGGCAACAGCGGATTTCCCAATGTGTTATGTAAGACGTGACAACAAGGACCGCCGGTTCGACTTAAGGAATTGGGCACAAGCGACCACGTGGCTATTTAAACAAATTAGTTTCAATTACTAAATATTAATCTGTATTAACTTGTATTGGGATAATTAATTACATTAGGTTCAATTACTTAACGTTAATCTTTATTAACTTTTCACTCTCCTCGTACTATTTAACGATAAAGGGAGACATTTATTGAAGGAACGTGATTACAATATCTCCTTTAACAATATGGTAGGAAAACATGCGTGTAGATGCTTAATGTCGCATAGATTTTTTCAACATGGCTACTTTGTATGCTCTGGATCACCCGCCGGATAGGAAGAAGTAAAAGGACTTCATTATATTTCTTCATCTCCAGCGAGGTGCAGGTTAGTGACAATGATATAATTTTCAATGTGCAGCGATTAAACGACAATAAATAGGAAAACCTAACATTTGTTTCTATATCTTCAAAGGAAACCCGATTTATTAAATGTTTTTCGATAGTGGTTCCACGCTACGGACCGTCAGCATTTGTCCCATTTCCGTGACCATATTTTAAACAGATATTTCTTAAAAATATTTAAAGATACGACAAAACCCTCTTTGATTGAGATTAAGATTGTACCTAGCTATCTGATTCTAAAAAATCATGACTTTATTCTGAACGGTTGTTTATTCCTTTTGTTGAACTGGAATCCCAAGATACCAATGTACCCTGTTACGAGACACCTCCGTTTTTTGGTATCTATAGAAACATAAGTAAATTTTAGGCAAAGCACAGGTGCCAAAATTACGATGACGATTTAATATATTATAATAGTTATCATTAATACGAAGCCACATTATTCCACTTTCGAATAATACCAAATATGTAAGGATCCTGAAATAATACAATGGATGAAAAAATTAAAGTATGCAGATGGTCGCCGCGACGTTATGACTACGACGCTCGACGGCATGTGAAGTCCGGGCCCGACGTAGTCACTACGTCGCTCGACGTTGAAGGGTTAAATTATTCACAAAATAACCAAATTGACAGGAAATGCCAAATATATTGGTCACGTTTATAGACAAGAGAAATTGTATAGGAAAATTTTTTAAATGTAACATTCTAGTACAACGCGTTAAAATAAGGGTTTGAGTTTGTGTTTTGGCATAAAAATATTTACAGTTAATTATCAAACTACTACATTACATCTAATAAATACCCTTAATGGAAATCCGTCCTGCCTTCCAAGGGGCTTGATGCCATTTCCCCAGATACTGCGCCCGCCTGAGGACCATGCATCGGGCAAACATGACTAATATATAAGCCAATACATAGTTAAAAACCGATGTGAAATTATTCACAAATATAACAAAGAGTCAAAGAATGACAAATATAATGGTCACGTATATAGGCAAGAGAAATCCCATAAGAAAATTTTTTGACGTACCATTCTAGTACAAGGCGTTAGACTTAGGTTCTGAGTTTTAGTTTGGGCGAAAAAATGTTGGAGGTTCATTATCAAACATCTACATTGACAAAAAGCAAATCCCCTAATGGAACTCCGTCCTACCTTCAAAGTGACTGGACGCCGTTTCTCGAGACATTGTTACCGCCAGCCTAAGTATTGGTAAAACGTGCCCATTTTATGGGCTTTAACATGGGTCAAACCGATTTGAAATTATTTCCAAATTTAACAAAGTGACAGAGAATGGCAAATGTACTTGTCACGTATATACGCAAGATAATTCGCATAAGAAAATTTTTTCATGTACTATTCACGTACAACGTGTTAGACTTAGGGTCTGAATTTAACATTGGGCGTAAGAATATTTGTAGTTCAATATCATACATCTACATTGACATATAACAAATTCTTTAACGAATTCCGTCCTACTTTTAGAGGGGCTGGACGCCATTTCCCCAGATACTGCGCCCACCCGTAGGCCAAGTATCGGTCAAACATGACCATTTTATGGGCCATTACATACTTCAAAACCATTTAAAATTAATCACAAATTTAACAAAGTGACAGAGAACGGCAAATATATTGCTAACGTATGTAGGCAAGAGAAATAGCATAAGAAAATATTTTGATGTACCATTGTAATGCAACATGTTAAACTAAGAGTCTGAGTTTGAGTTTTGGCGTAAAAATATTTACTGTTAATTATCAACATCTACATTGACATCTAAAAAATATCCTTATGGAACTCTGTACGACATTCCGAGGGGCTGAACTCCGTTAAGGCTGTTCTATACCAGACCAATATCTCTTGAGTAACCGCCACGGGGGTTAGTTACGAGAGCCGCCGCTTCAGTTTCAGTGGGATGGGTAACTTTACTGGGAGGAGGGGGTCATCTTTGAGGGGTGTTTGGGGAGTGGCTTATTTATTCAGTCACCAATGAGTGACCACCGGTCCAGATGTTCCTTATCGCTTATTGCGTCACACGTCGTCACTCGACCCCTTGGACGAAGGCCGAGGGAATCTTTGTTTACGAGTGATTCATTCGTCTTCCTCATCTTAGCTATCCGCTTATCTTTGCTACTCACCTAACACGAACGTAACTTGTCTATAAGTGGGATTTGATTTAGTCCACTCTCGCTACCAGGTAAAATATTCGGGGCTATTAATTTTCAGTACAGAAATAAAATCCTTCTCGTGACTTTGACCTAATTCCTTTATTGCAAGATTTTTCCAATACGAGTGTAACTCCGTCTAAAGTTTGTCCAGAAATTAGATGGGATCGAGAAAAAACTAAAACACAACGTCATTGTAAGTGTGAACTGGAGCAAAACTTTTTATGGACTACGGTAAATTATATTTATTCGATAGATGAAAAGTCCAAAGAGAGAATCTTAAAAAAGAAAATTGAGCATCAGTAATTCAATGAAATAAAACTGACTGACTGATGGCTCGTCACCCTAGGGTGACTTTCTTTCATAGTATGCCAAAAACTGGCTTATTATATGTGTCATTTTAATCCCGGAACCGACTAGGATCTTTAATTATTCATTAAAATATCATTCGGTCTATGGAAACTGTCAATTGGATTGTGTTTATTTAAGGCTGCACATTCCATAGCTGTGTTTTCACTGTTTTCTATCGTTTTGTAGTATTTCGTACTTTGATTTGTTATTATTTTTTTAGTGGGTCAATTGTAGCTTTTTCGTATATTGTGTCATTTGCGGTCCATTATTTAATTCCATGCATGTTTCTTAGCATCCTTCAGTCCATCGCCTTAATATTGTCTATCTTGTTTCTGTGGAGTTTGCTTCCTTAGCTATTTCTCTCCACCTCTTACAGCAATTTCGCGGCAAGTGATTGGTGCAATCTATTTTAATGACAGGGAGATCAACGCCGTAGGGAAGAAGTTCGGCCAATTTTTTGGTAGCACTGCTGTCGCCATCCCCTACGAATTAAATGGAAATTTTATCGTATTTGCGTGAAGAAAGATAAAACCATTAAACAACACCCATTTATAAGATTCATGACAAGCACATCATATTATATCGCCTAAAAGCCGGTGGTACTTCAAATTGTGCATCTCTACTCTTGTTTTAAATCCCTCGACAATTATGTCGGCTTCCATTTCCGTCGAGGACTTGTTCCAATTCTTGAAGCACATATGCTGTTTGGCCTGTGTTTTCATAGTTCTGCATTTTGCACATATACTGCAGTATTTGCAGCTAAATGGTGCATTATTTCCCAGAGCTAACAGAGAAGTGAAACGGTGTCTTATATCAAACATTTTTCTTCTAGAAGACTCATAAGCTGTCTCCTTCCTTTGTCTCTTCAGTGGTATCACTTGAAGTCAAGCCGGAATTTACGTTTGTAAATTGGCCTTTCAAAAGTTATTGAACCGCAGTGCCTTAAGGACATTTCAGAGGGATGAAATGTCTCCGATATTTCTTTTTTGACATATACGAGAAAAACTAAACTGCAGTTCTACGAAAATGTTGATTATATTCGTAAGATTCGGATTTTTTTCCAATTCGGACGTAAACGTATAATACGCTTCCATTTAGCATTACTTACATAAACAAGATTGGTGCTTGAAGGAGTCAACCCACTGTACTTTAATCCAATATGTGTTGGAAGCAATTTTTTCCGATCCTAAATAGTACAATAGTTTGCACGAGTAATCCAGTTACTGTAGATCCATTCTAATGCATTAAAAAGGAAATATTAAATGTCACGGTAAATGGTTACTCGGTCGGACCAGGTGACCACTGTTCTGCGTTTTACTGTCAGCTTATTGAACACAAGCTCCCCATTTTAACTATTTTACCTCAATTCACTTTTCTCAATTTACTTTCGAGAACAGGGCCTGGGGCCCCGAATTTCCCAGGCGATACGGAGGGGGACTTGAAACTTTTTCCAAGAAATTTTATCGTTCTGATTTTAACTGGGCATGATAATCCGGATTAAACTGCTTATTTTTCATGTGCTAAGTGAAAAGTTGCATCGCTATTTTGTCTTCTCGTCACAATTCCCAAGTACTCTTTTTATAAATCCTAGCTTTCTCTTCGCTCGGCCGCATATTTCCCGGATGTGTCTTCTCCACGATAAATCTTTAGTGATTGTTTCACCTAAATACCTTATGGTTTCAACGCTTTCGACCTTCGTGTTATTAATTTTATAGGATCGCTCTATAGAATTATTCCTCCTCCATTTCTTGAATTATATCTAAATCCTTGCTTCCTGTCTTCTTCTGATATACCCCTGCGCACTACAGTATCGTCTTCAAAAAGTCTAAGCGTAAAACTAACTACGCTACCCTGGGGAACTCCCGATGTGACTTTGATTGTGTCTGACATGATACCATCTATGACAACCCTCTGCTCTCGCCCACTTAAGAATTCTTTTATCCAACACACAACGTCATTATTTAAACCAAAACTCTCTAATTTCAATATTAATTTATCATGTGGAACTTTATCGAATGCATTTTTAAAATCTTAAATCTATCGCATGAACTTCAGTACTGTTTTCGCCGTTGACTAAAATATCGTGTACAAATAAAGCTTATTGTGTCTCGCAGGATCTACCTTTCCGGAACCCACGTTGTCTGTTTATGAGCAATCCCTGATATCCAAATGCCCAATGATTGTACTGACTACAATGTGCTCAAATACCTTGCAAGAGATTAACGTGAGTGAAATGGGTCTGTAGTTACTAGGTTTTTTCCTATCACCGCTTTCAAAAATAGGTGTAATGTTAGCTACTTTCTAATCCTTGCGGACAGTGCGGTTCTTTAGTGTTTTATTGAATATCATTTCTAAATACGGGGCTATTTCAGAAGCTAATGTTTTATATACCCGGGAAGGAATTTGATCGGGACCTGGTGATTTGTTTTTACTAATGTTTTTTAACTGCTGCTCTATTCCGCGACCTGAAATTTTTAATTCGGGCATTTGCTCACAATTTTTTCAGAAGTATTGGCATTTTCTAAACCCCCAGGTGACTCTAATTCCTTTATCACTTTTAAGTGTGTGTACCTACTTTGGACCTATTTCCCTGAAGTTCTCTCTCTCACATATGACCAAAACACTTTAGGATTGCTATCTAAATATTCTCCTAACATCTTGCTCTTGAAATGTGATAACGCTTGCTGACATGATTTCTTTGCTAATGCTCTCGATTTTTTATAGTTTTGAACTAACTCATTTTTTTCCTCTACCGATAGACCCTGTCCTTAATTTTTCATCTCAGCGTGGCATACCCTTCGTCGCTTTAGTGATTTCCTAACCTCCACGTCATACCACATATGCTCTGTATTATCAATTTACCTGGTATATATTTATTAATTGCTTTACAGGTGACCTCAAGAATTTCTCTCCCCGAATCCTCTTTATCTAATCCTTTTCTTTGTTCGCTAAATACATTAAACGATTCCCTTAATTCCTCTTTCATACCGTCCTCTTTCAAACCGAATCCTCTTTATCTAATCCTTTTCTTTGTTCGCTAAATACATTAAACGATTCCCTTAATTCCTCTTTCATACCGTCGTTAATCAGCCTTGCCAAATAAGTATACCCTCCTCCTTGGTTTATAATGTTTTTCAACGCCTACATTAAATATCGCATGTACTATTTTATGATCACTAATTCCTGTCTGTAGCTACATTTAGAGCTTATTCGGGTATATTTGTTGCGAATAGGTCTAGTATGTTGTCTCCCCTGGTCGGTTCTTTTACTAGTTGTTTTAAAGTTTCGTCGTACCGATGGACTGAAAAGCAGCCGATGTAACACCCATTTTTAAAAGTGGTGATAGGGAGCAGCCATCTAACTACAGACCTATATCCCTCACATCCATTTCATGCAAGGTCCTGGAACATATAATTATTAGTTCAGTCATGGGACAACTATATAGCCAGAATTTATTGTCCGATGTTCAGCATGGGTTCCGGAAGAGCAAATCATGTGAAACTCAACTTGCTCTCTTTTCTCACAATATTTTAGTTTCTGGCGAAAATTATATTCCAGTGGATGCAATATTTATCGATTTCAAAAAAGCTTTCGAGAAGGTGTCTCATGGCAAACTAATCTTGGAATTAAAATATTATGGCATAGACAGTAACATTAAATCATGGATAAATGATTTCCTACATGATCGGGCGCAAAGGGTTGTTTTGGACGGTGTTACCTCACCGGCAATTAAAGTCACTTCGGGTGTCCCATCAGGTAGTGTGATAGGTCCACTCCTGTTCCTACTGTACATAAATGATATCAATAAGGTTGTCATAAGTAAGCTTCGTCTATTTGCCGATGACACTGTAGTGTACAGGGAAATTCTATGCCCAAACGATAAAGAATATTTCAATGATGACCTACAAGCAATTGAAGATTGGTATGATACATGGCACTTAGAATTAAAATTTAATAATTGTCTCTTGATGAATTTTTGGAAAATGAATAGCTTTCCTCTTAGCACTTGAATTGAAGAAGATCGTAGCAGATTGAAATTTAGACATAATCTCTTAAACAAATTCCAAGACCATATTTTCAGTGATGATGTTAAAAATATTTTGTGAACCCCAACTTACTATGGTAGACTGGACCATAATCTCGAAAAAAGAGAAAATGATTGCCAAACTGACAGATTCAAAATGCCCTTTTTTCTACGTACATTGAGGGATATGAATAACGGTAAATATATCCAGTACGAGTGTAGCAATGGATAACATTGGTACCTGCATGTTGGTATAAGGACTTATAGCTAACCCAACTAACGGCATGTTTTTGCATGTATGCTTCGCTATTTTTATCTTTTTTTAAATAGCGTAGTTTTGAACAGTACCTATACGAGTACTATTCCTTTTTTTATGCATGATATGTAGTGCATGTTTGGTGACAATTCACCACTTACCACACACCTTTATGTTGGCTTGCAGAGTATTATGTAGAAGTAGATGTAAAAAATGTGACGTAAAGGTGTTCAACAGTGATTCGCAGAGTTACTTATCCTTACCTCCTGTTATAAAACTACACGTATTCCAGTCTATCGAAGGGAGATTGAAGTCTCCGCCTACTATTATTCCTCAGTATTTGTTCCGAGAAATCAATGTTCCTATCTCTGACTCTAGTTCCATTATAGAATTGATGTCTGCATCCGGTGGCCTGTAATATACACCTATATCAGCAAATCCATGAATTATGCACCGATACAGCGACCGGATTTTGATTTTTAAAAAATCGAGGAGCACACCCTCCCAAGTTGATTCTTCCTTTAGTTTGGACCCTTAGGAAACACCTCAAGCCAATGAACCAAGAAAAACGCACTGTTAGAATAGTTTTTTCAGCCTTTTTTGTCCAAAAAAACGACCCTTGACCTTTATTTTGACCATTCAACTTGGAAAATGCACTATTTTTTAGGTCAATTTTTTTGGAACCTGATTTTTGATTGAGAACAAATTTTTCTACAAACTGAAAAGTACTAGAAAAGTGCATTAAATAGTTGTAATTAAAAGTTCTGCACTTTGAAAAAATCAATTCAGTGGTTAGATAACCAAGTCGGATACCGAAACAGGATGGGACCAGGCAAAGTTTTCATGATTTTTTTACTCGAGTTGTATGGGATCTAGACGAAAAATTCAAGGAACAAAGAGTGTTCAAAATTCTTCTAAGAGGACGCCAGATTTGTTCCGGAAATTTTGGTCATATTTTGGTCATTTTGAAATTGGCCATTTTTTTTAATTAGCACGCAACACTTTGGAAAGCTCGAAAAGACTTGTACAAGTGCGCGTGATGATCTTGAAGAGGATTCAAACCAAAAACATGTCCGTAGGGGGCCCACTTTGGTCTGGAGTGGTCAAAAATGGCCATTTTCAACCCACAAAGGGGATCGAGAGAAAAATTCGGAAAAAATTGTGCCAGTTCCTGGGCTGGTCCCCTATAGGATCTAGACCAAAAGTTCCCGATCAGTATGTCCATTTTTGGTCACCAAGGAGTACAGAAAAGGACATTTTTATGAAAACGAGAGGGCTTGAAGGAATTCAGCAAACAATCATACGATTACCGTAGATGATCTTCACTAGAATCGAGGCCGAAAATGAATGACGCGCGTATCCATTTCAGGTCAATGAGGGGCGAGAAATTGCCGTTTCCCACCCGCGCAGCCCAAAATGGCCATCCTTGGACGCATTTTTGGTTTCAATGGTCTTCAAGATCATCACGGGTACTCGTACAAGTCTTTTCGAGCTTTTCAAAGTGTTGTGTGGGCATTAAAAATGGAAAACAATTGCCAATTTCAAAATTACCAAAATGTGACCAAGATTTAAATCCACCCTGTAGTTCGTTTTTTGGACAACAACGGCTGAAAAAACTATTCTAACAGTGCGTTTTTCTTGGTTCATTGGATTGAGATGTTTCCTAAGGGTCCAAACTAAAGGAAGAATCAACTTGGGAGGGTGTGCTGCTCGATTTTTTTTTATCAAAATCCGGTCGCTGTATCGGTGCATAATTCATGGATTTGCTGATATATATCTTTTTTTTGCGTCACTACTTTTACTTTTAACGGAACACCCAATACTTACTACATTTCGCTCTGAAATAAGTTTTCTTCTACTAACATACGGGTCCTTCACAGCTATAAATAATACTCCTCCGTTTCTGCTTACTCTATCCTTTCTGTATACGGTAAAACACTTAGGGAATACTTCATATCTGATATGTCCTTCGAAAGCCATCTTTCTGTGCGTACGATTATATCAGCATCAGTACTTTTTATGTGGTGGTGAAATTCGGCTACTTTATTTCTTAAACTACGACAATTGACTACTATCACTGAAATTATTTCTCCCAATCTATTTCTCTCCTGGTGCTCTTTTTCAGCTAGAATTTTCCCCGATAATTATTTTACCGACCCACTATTTAATCTACCAATCTGATATGTATGTATCTGTAGTAATCTGATATGTATGCATGATTTGAACTTCTGTTCTGGAGCCGGTTAAATTAACTGCTTCATGACAGGATAAACAGTGAGCTTAACCAGAGAAAACATATAGGAATGGGCACTGTGAAAGCAAATACCGAGCACTGAAAATGTAGGAAGACATTTGTTTCATGTCGGTACCGACGGGCAAGGCTGAATTGAAGTTAGGCTAAACGTGCTAAACTTAGCCCCCCCGAAGCAAATTTCTGGCTACGTGCCTGCCTGCTACTGAAAAAAATATCCCTTGCTGAGCTCGCTCGGTCTGAGGGCTCTGGCTTTCGACAAGGGGCCGGAGGGAGGCGAAGTGGCTCGGACGTTGGCCTTGGAATGGTTCGAGAGAGAGATAAGGAGCCAGGAGGTGGAGGGTGACGTTAGCGGGAGTGGGGGGGACTAAGAGCAGCGCCACGGAACGAAAGATTTTTAGCACGTAAAATAGTGAAAACATGGTTCGGAAAATAATAAATTGCAACTTTAGTATGCACCTAAGGTCTTTGAGTTTGATATAATAGTAGAAGAGAAGAATGAATCCCAGCGGAGAGTGGAACACATGTTTCCATTACGATTTCAATGTCAAAGGAAAAAAGGGTGATATCGGGCTATTTTTACGATTTTCTGTGCCTGAAGCTCTTTAATGAGTACTGCTAATGAAAATATTGTTCCAGTAACCGCACACATTGATCCTTAAGCTAACGATCAATGAAAACCGATCAGCTCTGCGACTTATATTAAACTCGTTATCTTCGATTTTGCAAGGGTCTGCAGAGCCAGTTTCTGCAGTGGTATAGAACACTCTAAGCAAGATACTGCGCCCGCCGGTGGCCCAATTATCGGTCAAACATCACCATTTTATGGGACATCACAGCGCTGAAACCAATTGAAAATTATTCACAAATTTTACAAAGTGAGAGATAATGGCAAATATAATAGTCACGTATATAGTCAAGAGAAATCGCATAAGAAAATTTTTTGATGTACCATTCACGTACAACATGTTATACTTAGGGTCAGAGTTTGACAATGGGCGTAGACACGCTGCCCATTTTCCAGGTGCAGGGAGTGACGAGTGACTGTTGGTCCTCTGTCATGCACGGAATATCCAAAAATGGCCCACGCAAACTCATCACCACGTAAGATAGATTGCCATCTCGTATTTTCGGTTCTCTTAGCCGTATCTTGAGTGAATTAACAGCTTGATCGCCACCCTTGAGTATATACATACATTAGCATTCAAAGACTTAATTAAGCTAGATTAAGATGCGTTTCTCATTCCAATACTTTTGAAAGAGTTCCAGGTAATTTTCAAGAACTGTTGCCTCATTACCCTCCTATCGTGAAGAATAGCCTGACGTTCATCTTAAGTTTGGGTTGGACGTTGAGCAACATGCCTCTCCGCGTCGACTGCAATTCTCGCCTGTCGCTCACCAGGATCTTTCAAAAAACGATGCGAAACGTGTCTTACATCCCGCTCCTTTCACGTTTTCCGCACATCAGTATCTTCCAATTGGCGTTGGGAAGCGTGTCTTGCAGCATACCGTCCCCTTCGCGCCCACCACTCTTCAGGATCTTCAATGTGGCGCTGGGATGAGTGTCTTGCAGCATCCTGCTCCCTTCGTGCGTACCGCTCTTTAGGATCTTCCATGTGGAGTTGGGAAGACTCTTAAAGTATTCTGCTCCCTTCGCGCGTGTCGTCTTCAGGCGTTTCATTAGATCATTGCTGGGCATGTCTTTGAGCATCCAAATCCAATCTATTTCGTTTTTCCTGCGAGGGCTCATTTTCTCGCAAAGAAGACATTCTTCTTGCTTTAGATGATTTTGCCGAAAGGTTGTTCTTTTTTCTTTTAGGCATTTAGATAGTGATATCTTTGTCTTAAGTATAAGGAGGAGAAAAACAGCGGCGATTGGGAGCCTTCAATAGGCAAATTGATTTTGATTAAAAGGAATCTAACTGCACTTTAACACTTTTAAGCATATAAAAATAACATGTAACGTTTATAATATAGGAATATGTCTAAAGAACAGTTCCCAAACGTAATTAGAGGCAGACGCTTCCACTACGAGTAATACTATGAAGTATTAAACGATTATAAACGACGCGGTGTTTATTGTAGCAAATGAGCAACCCTAATCTGCCAACTCAAATCACGTTTAGGTGCACAAACCAAACCGTAGTAAGAGCCCAAAGTACCTCTATACATATTCGATGTGGCCCGCCTCTCATACTGGGAAGAAATTTTTTTACGGTTTTTAACGGTACCCGAAAAACGCCGCGAGGCGGTTACCATTATTCGTTTCTCTTTTTTAACTTCCTTTTCAGACCTTAAGAAACGTCAAACATGGAACCCTTGGAACTCAGGGCCCCTCTTATATAGAATTTTTTCTACATGTTATCATAGATCTGCAGAAAAACCTGATATTTAAATGCTAGAGGCTTTAATGTCCTTGGAAAATCAAAGGACATTCACACCAATCTCTGGTTGTCAATGAATAAGGTTTAACTGGTCTGGTTTGACTAAGTAAATGCCCACAAAATGATCATGTTTGACCGATAAGTTGGTCGCGGGCGGTCGCAGTATGTGGAGAAACGGCGTCCAGCCCCTCTTAATGTAGGACGGAGTTCCATAAGGGTATATGTTAGATGCCAATGCGGATGTATGATACTTATCAAAAATATTTTTACGCCCAAACGTGAACTTAGACCCTTATTATAACGCATTTTACTAGAATGGGACATCAACAAATTTGCGTTTGCGATTTCGCTGCCGATATATGTGACCAATGTTATTGCTGATCTTTGTCACTTTGTTAAATTTGTGAACAATTTTAAATCGGTTATCAACTATGTAATGGCCCATAAAATGGTCATGTTTGACAGATAATTGGGCCGCGGGCGGGCGCATTATCTGTGTAAACGGCGACCAGCCGGTCGGAAAGTTAGACGAAGTCAATTAGGGTATTTGTTTGATGTAAATGTACCTGTATATGTTTGATAATTAACTATAAATATTTTTACGCCAAACAAACTCAGACCCTTAGTCTAACGCGTTGTACTAGAATGGTACATCAAACAATTTTCTCATGCGATTTTTCTTGCCTATATACGTTACCGTTATATATGCCATTCTCTGTCACTCTGTGAAATTTATGAATAATTTTAAATCGGTTTGACTAAGTAAATGCCCATAAAATGATCATGTTCGACCGATAATTTGGTTGCGGGCTTTCGCAGTATCTGGCGTAACGGCCTTCTGCCCCTCGGAATGTAGGACGGAGTATCATAAGGGTATTTGTTAGATGTGAATGCAGATGTTTGATAAATAATTAAAAATATTTGTATGCTCCACCTCAAACTCAGACCCTTATTCTAACGTGTTGTACTAGAATGGGACATCAAAAAATTTGCGTTTACGATCTCTGTTGCCTATATACGTGACCAATATATTTGTCGTTCTCTGTCACTTGGTTAAATGTGGGAACAATTTTAAATCGGTTTTCAACTATGTAATGACCCATAAAATGGTCATGTTAGACCTATACCTTTGCTGCGGGCGGACGCAGTATCTGGGTAAACGGCGTCCAGCCCCTCGGAAGGTAGGACGGAATGCGTTTAAGGTATTTGTTATATGTCAATGTTGATGTAAGATATTGAATTACAAATATTTTTACGCCCAAACTAAATCTCAGACCCTTCGTCTAATGCCTTGTACTAGAATGGAACGACAAATGGTTTTCATAGAATGGTTGCCATGATCTCTCATTTTTGAAAATTTTTTGAATAATTTTCAATCGGTTTTCAACGATGTAATGTCCCATAAAATGGTCATGTTTCACCGATAATTGGGCTGCCGGCGGAAGCAGTATCTGGGTTAACGGAGTTCATTCCCCGGATTGTAGGACAGAGTTCCATAAGGATATTTTTTAGATGTCAATGTAGATGTTGATAATTAACAATGAATATTTTTACGCCAAAACTCAAACTCAAACCCTTAGTTTAATGCGTTGTACTAGAAAGTTACATGAAAAAATTTTCTTAAACGATTTCTCTTGCCTATATGCGTGACCAATATATTTGCCATTATATGTAACTTTGTTAAATTTGTGATTAATTTTAAATCGGTTATGAACTAGTTAAACCGCTCAAGAGTTATAGTCTTTTACCGTTGCATATCAATGAGGTAACAATTCCAACGATTTTTGGTTTTCTAATTATCGACCCTTCTTATCTGCTGCACGTGGTCAGTTGGTACCCATCCCTTTATTTTGGAGATAGTTTAGTGGATGAATGGTGTTGACGCTCTTTATTTCATAATAAAAATAACGAAGTGTCATTACACTCCACCGGAGGGAGCTGAGTTGTGAATTTGCGCGTATCTCTCTTGGTATCTCCACCCATGTGCAATGATACCTACGGGGAGCGAGTGGCAAGATGATTTTGAAAGTTTAATATCTCATCTTCCATTAAAATCAAGATTGCGCAAATATAAGTACGCATTGCCAACTGCATCCATATCTACCTATAGGTAAATCCTAGCAACCGAGTTGTTCAACTATGGAAGTGAAGAAATAATTAGAATTACAGAGTGACTAATGTAAGAAGGCAACAAGACAGCTATCAGCCACTATACAGGCGCATGGATATGCACGTTTGGCGGTTTATGACTGTTTAAAAAATATTATACTTTATTTAAAATGTTTAGGAAGTGGAACAGTTGGTAGCATAGGTGTGAAATTCGCGGCTAGGCTTTTACAGTGATGTGCGGCATAAAATTATCCGGGGGAAATTGTGATTTTTTTGTGTACAAATGCCCGTAGTGGATAGTTACTAGTTTTCATCATCATGTATATTAATTAACATGATTCTTTCAAGAAGTGAAGCTCAATAAACCTACCAAAGTCAAAGTAAGTTGAACCTAGTCGCTTTTCTGGAATGAATTTATTAGGAGTGTATTTTGTTCTTACGAACATGTTTATCTTAAACCTAAATTCACTTCTTACGTAAGTGCTTCCTTCCACAATCGGTGAGCTTCAAATGGTGGAATAATTGTGAGTGTATGTGTGTATCAGGATTGTTACTCATCTACCGTCATTTATGGTGTGTGCAGAAAAGAAAGGATTATAAGAGATGAGTGATGAACAAGTTGACGTCGTCTTGCTTGAAAGGAAGGTATTTTGAGAACTGCCAGCGACAGTGAGAATGGTATAAACCATCGCTCCAAGGTTGACGTGATGGTGAATGATAAAGTGGATGTGGTAGAGAGTGAACCTTCTAATTTCACTGGAAAGGACATTTCCAATAATAAAGTACAATGAGGAAATTTCACTGGTAACTCCCGTCCATAAGGTAGAGAAAAAATTTTTCAAAGTATTGAAGATGTATTTGGAATTTGCTTTGATAACCATTTAGTAAGAATATTGCGGAGGAAACTAATTGTCATGCAAATCAGATAAGTGAAACAAGAAATAGAACATTCTTTGCCGTACAACAGATAGTGCCCGGCTGCTACAAATCAGTCAATATGCTCCCAAAACTAACTGAAAGACATGTCACAAAAAGAATATTTTCTAAAGGTTATGAGGACCCGTTTGTTTCGACAATGTTTTCCTGCAGTACTAAGTACTGTCTATGAGATGTGAATAAACAAAGGAAAAAATTGAAATTGTTTGGGAGTTATTACACTTTTCCTCGACGGAACAGTTAATTTCTCGTCAAGGGTAACGGACAGCTTGCATTCATTAATAAGGTGCATCAAAACTTTTTCTTTGTGGGGGGGTCATTTGCTTTGACCATGGTTTCCTAAAGTGCTATGCACCCTCTTCCCCCCTCTCCTCAGTGAAAATAGTTCCGACGCCCCTGAGTAATAAAGTGTTTGGCATTACTGAGTTGTTAGCGGTAGGCTATCCAATGAACCATGAGAGTAACCGTGTCATAAATATAGCCATATTATGAAACAAATTTTGAATTTAAATAAAACAAAGAGAATATTTCATTTCCTGGGACCCTGTGAATTCATACGAGCCATTCTTATGAAAAACTGGACACCGTACATTTATTGCAGAGAAATGTTCTTTCTCAGCCAGATCCTACCTGGATGAAACACATCTGCAGGTTAACTTTTGTGAGAACTCTTTTGCAAATGCTTATCCCTTCGAGGATAGGGCATAAAATTATTGGTCAAGGTTTTAAATTACAGAAGTCGTAGAATCATCCTTCCAAGGAAATGTGATAATGAGACACATTTTGAAATGACTTCGTTGATAACTCGTTGATTGCAGAATTTTCTTTTTCATGACACAGGTGAGTTTTTTTAGGTCTTACATTCAATCATGAGCGGAAGTGTAAGATTGTTTTAAACATAGGTCAGTATATATTTCCGCTCAATAAATCAAAAGGTAATCAGCGAATCGTCAATCAAAAATAATGTCTTCTGTATCAATATGGTTTATAAGTATAATATTCATGAAGCTCATGCATTTATATAAATCCCAGCGAGCCACCGCAATGGTGTGTGGCAGGGGGCAACGATTCACCTGGCATGCATTATCAGTCAAGAAAAACACTCAACACTATTGTCTATATCATTTGTCATTGTTCATATCATTGTTTTTGAAATTATGTGCGTCTACAGTTCACCACATTCACCTCGAGGATGTGGCATGAAGAGAGTCTATATCTACGTAGCGCCGCGCTCCAGTCGCTCCAGGCTGTGTCGCAAGGGGTAAATATTCACTGACACGTGCTAATAATTGCAATTCTAGTGAATCAGAATCACATTCATATCTACTAAGACATACACAAAAAATCTCAGCTTTAATACAACATGCAAAAACAACAAGGCAAGTACACGGTTTCTGCATGGCAAAATAAACGTTTCACATCAGCACTTTTGTTCCATGAATCATCTTGAACCTGTACCTTCCTCTCATTTATTTTACGTGATATGTTATTATGCTATGAAGAAACGTATAAGTTCCGTATTCCGGTTCATTGTATAAGAATATCTGTGACGTAATGTGCATCAATGCAATCCGTAATCCTGCACAACAGTGGGTTTTATAAATTTCCTTGGCCATCAAGGAGCCCATACATTATGTATAAATCAGTTAATCGCATACTTATAGTAGATAGTAACGTTAAATAATAGTAGTAGATAAAGGAGTATTAAATAATAGATAGATGGAAAACATTGATCTATATGAATTTAAGATTTAAACAGGGAGGTAGTATTTTATAATGTCACAAGTATAGTATAAGATTTACGATTTAGAAGCTTCATTTACTTAGGTTAAATTACTTAATCCAACTTAAACTAACTATTGCTAACACAATCAATATCAGAGATAGGATTAGAACTACGAACTGGAACAGAGGTAGGCATAGAATCGGTTGGCATGGTATCAATGTGGTTGACTACACAACAACATTTGTGTAGTCAACCACGGTTAGATGGTATAAGATATATACCATCTAACTGCTACAATCAACTGTGTTCAATACGCAAGTCTTCGCACGTACATTGTCCATACATAAGTAAATTTGAGCTTAGAAATTGAAGAACATACTTATCTATTGCAGATATGGATTGATTGATCGTTATTTTCATTCATTTTATAACGGAGTTTTTGCCGTATCGTCTTCTTGTTATGTGTATTATTATCGGGAACTTTCAATTCTATACTGCATATGTGCATGATGTTAACATTAAAAACGTGTATGCTTATCTTTAATTAATTCAATGTTGTGATTGATTAGATTGACTGTTCACAAAACTGCCATTATTTCAATTATTATGGCCGTAGGAACGTCTAACTATCGAGCACAAGAAATTTTTGGTAGTTATGTACAAGCAGTTAGTTATGATGCTGAATGATTTGAGCTGTTGATTCAGTACGTAGCCTTAAAATTTTTCCAGCCAGTATTTTGTGCAGTGGCTGCTAAATAACTGTGTTTCATGGTACACCTACTAAATTATACCAAACCTCGGTAAATGCCACCCTTCTCATACCATGCTCAGTGGCCTCACATCTCACTCTTGGAATCATCTCAAAATGACAGCAACTAACTTACACTCCACATAAATGCATATTTATGTAAAAATTTCCTCATTGCCGACGCTAGAGGTTGGTGGTGCTACATAATAATTGAACAACGAAACCCAGGTCGTGTAATAAATATTTTATGGGAACAACCAAGTAACATTTTCTTTCAATTGAGTGCTCTTAACTAGCGATTTTGTGCAGAGTTGATATCATTCATTTGTCGTTGACTTCTGAAATTTCATTTTCAGCTCTGGCAGCATTAGACCTCCATCTCCGTTCCCGACGGTCCTCCTCAAAAGGAACGAGGCTACCGTGTGGTAACCCTATCAATAATCTTCGGCAAGGAGACGATAGCGTAGGTGACTTCTTGCAGCAGCCATGGCCACCAGTGTGTCCAGTGAATTGTTGGACGGGGAGGAGATACTGCTCGTGGCCTTGGCCACTGAAACCTTTGAAGATTACAAGGAACTACTGAACTCTTTGAGTTACATTGACGTGAGGGCTTTGAAACAGAAGACCCTACTCCACATTGCTGTGAAGTTGGGAAGGTGGACTGGGTGGAGGGATTGCTGGGAAAGGGTGCGAACCCCGGACTCAAGGACGTAAATGGGGAGAGCGTTGTGGAGCTGGCCCAGGGTATGGCGGAGAAATACCCTGAGGATGGGGACCGCAAACTGATTAATAAATTGGTTCTGGTGGCGAAGATAGCAAGGGACAGTGAAAGAAGTGTAGTGGTAGGGGGTAATAGTAATACCCCTGGTTGTCTAGATACCGGAATGGAGGCCACGATACATGAATTGATTTCTCTTCTTTCACAAGAGATTGTCTCCATTAGAAGGTCTATAAATGACATCCAGAGTAGTACGGCGGCAACTAATACTCTGATGCAAGAAATGACAACCATTCGAAATTCTTTAGATGATATCAAAACTATAAGGCAACCAATAAATACTGTTCTGAAACAAATGGCAACCATTGGCATTTCAATTGATGATATCAGATCCGGAATAGTGGCCTGGAATGTACCGCCGTCGACCTTTCAGATATTTGCAACATCACCGGAGAATAAGAAGAGGGGTTTGGCAGATACACCTGAGACTTCAATGATCACCGAGGAAGACGTTCCGACGGCTCCTCGAACTGAAGAGGAAATTAGAAAGGAATGCGTGGCCCTGTCGACCCTTCAGTTATTCGAAACGTCACCGGCGAAAAAGAAGATGCGTTTAGCAGATGCATCTGAGACTTCAATGATCACCGAGGAAGTCGTGCCGCCGTTGGCTCTTTGAACCGAAGAGGAACTCAGAAAGGAATGCGTGGAGGTGATGTTTCGCAAGACTCAGATCTTAAGTAGTGATGATAGGAAAGTGTCGAGGATGAGGGAATGGAACGAGAAGATGTATGCTACAGCCGATGAGATGGCTTGCCTCTTGAAGTTCATGAAAGGCCAAGAGAACGTGTCTATTGAGATTGACTTAAAGTCTGATGAAATCTAGAGAATGAAATTGAGGGTAAGAGATCACGACGGAGTGAAGCAGGAAGGCAGTAGTTTTTACTGGTTCTCCAACTTCAAGGAGAGGAAGGTGTAAGTGGGAGGAGGAGATGAGGATTGCACCATTGGTCGTTTAGCAGCTGCAGTGATGCAGTTGGCATCGTATCTGGCCTTCGGGAACGGAGGGAGGCCGTATGCAAGAGGTGATAACATCACCAGGGCACAACTGAAGAGAGCGATAAAGGAGGCGGAGGGCAGGAAGAAAACAGGGAAATGGGATGTGAATATCCAATATGCATTGGAAATGAAGACTAGGCGGGGCAAAGAAATATATTTAAAATCTGCTGTTCCTTCGATCATCGCCAAACTGGGATGGACTGAGGGGATGTCTTATCTTGAGCAACAAGTTCCTTCTCTGCTTTGATTCTTCCAAGAGAGCGTGATGCCAGCTCTCCTCGCCAAGGTACAGGTACGTGGTTTCATAGCAACTCCTCTCGAACTTGCATTTTATCTCTCCAAGGTTCTTGACTTCAATCTTTCTGGCCAGCTCACAATTTAAGTCTTGAATACTTCTTTTCTCTCGAACTATCAACATATCATCCACATACACTCCCACCACAATACCAGTTCCCTAATAAACACAGGGTTTCAGACACACATCGCATTGAACACAACTTAACCCTCTCCCTATCGAAGTTTAAATGCCTCATTCTGCGCTCCGTCACAAGCCGCCCAGAACCGCCCGTCCGTTTTAAACGCCCTCCTGCATAACCCGCCCGAAACCGCCCGGCCTGCGGAGCTGTGTTCCGAGGGATCTTTTGAGCCTCATAGGCATCTGCTTCATCTTGAGGGTTTTTATCCTCGCTAACGCACACATTTTCTTATCTTCTCTCTCACGCAGATGAAACAGAACCCCATAAATCTGTCACAATACGCCTAATTGCTCGAAGGGTCGAATGGTCTAGCTTGGGCCTCTCGGACGGCATGTCATCTTTGGGGAAGTGATGAAAGAATGGTCTCTGGCCGAGCGTCCTTTTAGGGTGGCCCATGTTCGAAGATAGGCGATGAATGAGGCATATTATAGTCTTCGCCCTCCGCAGGACGCAACTGAGAGCTGAAATCTCCAGACGTCTTTTTCGCTCGTTTAGGGTTGGCTTCAGTATCACAAAATAATATTTCTCCTTGTGTGGTCACGGGCACTAACTGATACAACATATCTTATCCCACATGGTGAGAAGTTGAGTCAGAGCCCAAGCGAAAAAGAAAAATATTTTCCCATACGCCGCCCAGTTCTAACCGTGACTTCTTTGAGTGAGGATGCCATAGCAGAGGAAGTGATGAGAGATTTGTCTAGTGATTCAGATAGCTCTAGTTCCATAAGTGCAGGTGGAGAAGAAAGTGATAGTGATAATTCGAGTGAATTCGGTTTAGAAGATGAAATTGCTCCATCTGCAAGTAATATCCCAGCTACTTCACCGTTGCAAGACACATGGAGGGATACGCTAATTTATTCAGCACCAGAGGATTTCAAAGAAGATAGTGGACCTATACATAACCTGGCGGTAGGCGATGACGAATTTTCTTTCCTAAAATACATGCTAGGAGGTGAAAGTTTTTTTGAGCGTATTGTCGAGAATACAAATAAATACGCAGAATATATCCAACTTTCCACAGGGAAGGTCGATAAAGACTGGGTAGATGTTACCGATAGCGAAGTTGTAGCTTACATAGGAGTGCTCATATACATGGGTATTTTTGATTTACCTGAAGGTAGGGATTATTGGTATAGTCATTATATCGATTTTTCAATAGTTCGCAATTGCATGACATTTGGAAGGCAGGAAAAATATCGAAATATTTTCACATAAGTGACATAACGCAGGAGAAAAAGCAGGGAGAAGAAGGTTTTGATGTGCTGCAGAAAATAAGAATGGCTCTTGATGTAATGGATACATTCCATACAAAGTATCGACCAGGACGAGAGCTAAGTGTTGACGAGGCAATGGTTGCTTGTAAAGGACGTCATTTCCTAAAACAATATATCCGAGGAAAGCCAACGAAGTGGGGTTTTAAAATTTGGGTGTTGGCGAGCTCCCATGGTTATGTCGTTCGTCGAAATGTATACTTAGGAAAAAGGATAAAAGAAACTGTGAAATGTTACTTAGAACGCAAGTAGTTATGAATTTGCTAGGAAACTATTTAGGTAAAAAACATCACGTGTACTTCGATAGTTTTTTTTTCAAGTGTTACACTCATGAATTTGTTACTAGAGAATAACACTTACGCATGCGCTACAACTAGACCATATCGTAGGGAATGGCCTGCAGAGTTGAAAAATCCAAAGAAACTTAAACTCAAAAGAGGTGAAAGTAAAAGCTTACAATGTGGTAAGGTGACAGCAACAGTTTGGCACGATAATCGTGATACATGTATTCTGCAAACGAATTCCGACCCAAGACGGTACATGAATGTCCCAAGAAAAACAGGGATAGGGAACAAGCAAATTACGGTCTCCTGTCCTCAGTCAATTGCTTTATATACTAAATATATGGGTGGCGTTGACAGAGCTGATCAGAGAAGGTGCTACTACGACTTGGGGAGGAAAACGAAAAAGTGGTGGAATTACCTATTTGCCTTTGTGGTTATTACGGCCATAGTCAACAGCTTTATTCTGTATAAAGAAAACTAATTCTCCGCCAAAAACTAAGCACGGGGTAACGCAAAAGGACTTCCGTTTAGCCCTCTATAGGCAGATGATCAGTAATTTCACCTCCCGCAAAGTGACAGGCTGTAAACGAAATTTACCCGGGGCCGCTAGTCCACATAGAGTATTAGCCAAGATTGACGGAGGAAAGAAGGTGTGCGCTTACTGCAGCTCAAAGAAAAGAAGAACCACTGCTGGGCGGAGAATAGAAACAACCTTTAAGTGCAACAGCTGCGATTTACCACTATGCAGAGTGGGATGTTTTCTCCAATATCACCAAGAAAAGGGAGTGGAAGTAGGAAATTAAATATACAGAAAGGTAAGACGATTTATTTTCACAGTATTTAGATTTGATTAAAATATTTTCAAAATTTGAAACAAAGTACTCAATTACATACATAGTTATTCAAAGTTAAATGAAGCAATGTCCGCATGCCTCTCATCTCGCAAAAAATAGGTCTACCACTGAGGAAAGAGGGTATTTAAATTTCGTTCGTAGCGGAGACTTCTCCGCCGGGCGGTTTTGGGCGGTTTATGACGGAGAGGGTTAACTAGCATTCATTCAAAAAGTTGTTCCATCTCTTCCCAGACTGTTTCAGTCCATAAACACTTTTAAACCAATTACAGTAAAAACCCTTATTTTTGCTTTTCTAGGAACCGCTAAAAAGTTGTAGGTGCAAGCAAAGTGCAAAAGTGGGAAAAGGACAATTTCCGTTTCACATTCATGGTTTGACAATAGAAGTAAATATAGAAATAAGAAATGCTGATACACTGAATGAGAGCAATATTATTAATTATTAAAATATTGAAGAGTCCTGATTTCTTTTTGTACAATATATTTCTACCAATGTTTCAACCATCCCAACCCACCTTTGGAGGGTTTCAAATCCATAATTCACAAAGTTATACATTATGCAATGCCTTTTCTCTTATGACGAAGTCATTCTCGGCGATATTAGACAATCTAGAAATTAGAAACCTCTTTTAAAGCTGGTATTCCTTCATACCATGATTTCTTCACATTTTCTCTTTTTCGACAGGTGTCTACACTAGCTAGCACGTTTTTTAATCACATCACGATTTTTCATAACTGCATACATTGTAGATACTGCTAATCTAAGATATTTTGCTATATTATTGCGAGTTGACATGGGAAATATATAGAACAAAGATATAGGAAATTTGATGGGATGCGCTCATCGGATGTGAAGATGGCATCTAGGTGGCCGACGAAACTGTCGTCCAGAGTGTTTAACCAAAGTGGAAGAAATCCGAAAACCCTCGAGTCATCGTGAAATACTGAGCTACCTCACTGGTCGGCCAGTGCAAGCAGTTAAACAACAGTAAAAAAAAGTTAACAAAATAATTTAATTCGTTTAATGCTGTTTTTACGCGAATAAACTAGTTTCAATAAGTTTCGTTTTGTAGTAACGTGCAGTAAAACTGTTGAATTAATGCAGCGCAATGGTCGAACGAATGACCCCCTTCCTACGTCCACCAGTTCAGTTAATGTATTTTTAACATTTCATAATGTGGTTAAAAATTCATTTTCATTCTTCACAAAATGAACTTTGGTACAAGTAAAATATACTCCCACAAGTGCTCCTAAATTATAAATTGCATCCTTTACGCATTCATTTCATAGTAGGAATCCTTTTCTGGCAAAATGATAGCGAGTGTCTACCGCAATTGAAACTTCATTCCATCTCTGGTGGTGCTGTGTACTGCCCCGATAGGCAGCTAAGTTGAAATTCTTCTGTAAAATGGAGCACGTTGCTTTTTTCTCTCTTGTTTTTGAAGTGTATATGCACGAAACGAGGTAAAACTGTTTTATATATACCAGTATGTATGGCTAAATGTCATAGAAGGGGGCATTTTGTTTTTTTAATATATCGCATTCTTACCCGCATCTAATGCAAAAAGCACGAAAACAGAAAATTCATGGTTTAAATACAAGGTTTTACGTTCGTTGTGGATATAGAAAATTGGATGGGACCAAATAAAAACATTGTAAATTGCGGGAAAACTTAAAGTCCGATAGCATAAATACGAGGTTTTTCTGTATACACAAAATATTGAGGACTACTGCCTGGTTCAGGAAAACATGGTTCTTGTTCCATGTACACAGTTTCAACTAGAGGACAATTAAGGTACTCCCCAACTACATCCAATTGCTGAATATTCTAACCCTTTTGAATTGCTGCAGACTTCAGGACTCGTTTTCCTCTAAATAACAGGAGTGAAGGTCTCAAAATGGTCCTCTTTTTCCACTTGACGATAAATTTGGGCAACCAGCCTTGCCTTGAATCATGTAATCCCATATTCATCCCTTTTGGTAGTGAACACCCACTTTCTACTAGCTACATTACCTCCCAAGGGCCTCTTTACCACTTCCCATGTCTCTGGTTCCCTCATGTGGCTGAGTTCTCCTTCCATCGATGCCCTCTGATGGACCTCCTTATTGTAGCCTTTTCTTCCTCCGCAGGAACATGGTGTTCGCCCTTCCCTGGTATCCAATTTACCTCCTACCCTGGAGCTGGAGGCACCTTACCCGGAACCGGAAGCAACTCATCTACAGGAACGGGAAGCACCACCCACTCTGGAGCAAGCTAATCCTCTGGAATAGGATCATCCCCTGCCACACGCCATTCAGTTGGCCGAGCTGCACCTGACTACTAAGGTGAAACAGCTGCTTAGTACTACTCTTTTCTGGGAAGACCTTAGGAACTACACTTGAATATATTCGATCAAGTGCTGACTTCTCTTTCAATCACTTGGGAAATTTCATTCTCATTTTTCCCTGGATGTACGTATTGCACTCTCCTGGCAGTCCCCCTTCAACGTTCATATATGGCAACTTCATCGTAGCTTCTTTAAGATGACCCAGGAGATCATGCCAGGTTGAGAAGGTCACACGGGATGCCATCTGTTGCCCTCTTAATTCAGCTTTCAATCTTTCCACGGCCACTCCACCTGCAGTTGTTTCATGATAAAGTCAACCTACCCAATGTGCCTTGAAAATTAAATTTTTTCTTTTCAATATCTTAGCCTCTCCACTATAGACCACAATCTTCGATCCTATTTCTTCAAGCATGCCTTTGGAAATAAGGTTATCCTGCAAACTGGGGATGTAGAATATCTCACTAAAGTCTATTTCCCAAGTCACCGCAATCTTGGTAAATGTGGAGCAATACCGTCCCTTTCCCTTTGATCTTCAAGTGTGCACCTTTCCCAACAGTCACTTCTCCACTACAAGTCACAAAGTTCCTTATCAAATCTCTGCTGTAAATCATATGGTCAGATGCTCCCTAAACTATTGAGGATGGATCGGATTGCGGGGATATAAGTTGACTGTGGGGATTGTGGGGATATCACTTAACAAACCACACTGCTTGAACGCTGAAAAGAAACTGACTTTTATTGCATCCATTCGTCACATCTTCCAATGGCCAGAAAACAGAAGAGAAACAATGCATGTAAAAATTCAAAAATCCTCCGAATACAAAAGTTCATTATTTATGAATCTTAATGTCTTATAACAATACGTTAATCATTTTAATATATGTATATTGCTCAAACGAAAGGTAAATACTGAAAAATGCCCTTTAATGTGATTGCTCCGCAGGTTCGTGAATGTCCCTTTTTTGCACGAGCCAATTTGGGCGAAGGCTTGTACTCTGACCTCGTCCGTGCGTCTCTTATCGCGTGCATACGAAGAGGGGGGCGAAAGGAATGCAAGAGAATGCCAACCGATGTCGTTCTGGAAGGATACATGGCCCCTAGGAAGACTCCACACACTTCTCTAGGGCTGAAGGGCGTGAATAATAAGTACGTTCCCGGAGCATGTGCGAAGAAAAACAACTTGTATGGGAAAAAACGTAAATTTGCTCCATGCTGAAAATAGACTAAAAATGCAAAGTTTGGCTATTTTTTATTTTCAAACGAATAAATCTGTATTCCTTTCTTGTCAAAAAATAAACCTTTTCCTGTAACTCGATGGGAAATATACGCAAGATACCAGCTACTACAATAAAGTCGTTGTCGCGTTGAGCTTAAGCATCTGCCACGGAAGTAAAAACCGATTGATAATTAAAACTCCCATTTAAAAGGATATTTACACCTGATTGCAAAGAAAATGCGTTTTGTTGGAAAGGAAGAAACATTGATAAATTTGGAGCTGATTTGGTAGTAAAAATAAATTATAAAGGAGTTAAAAAAACCCCAAAGATTGTTTTACGCAAAAGGTTCGTAGTGCACCATGATAGAGATAATTTCTCGAAATTTCACGTTCCTATTTCCAGTTCTGTGGGCTGTGAATTTTGAATTGAATGTATCAGTCAGTCAGGACATCGTGTTCTACATAGGAAAGAAGACTATGTAAGTGGCAGGACCGAAGTGAGCTAGCATAAATTATGTCCTCCGATACTTCGCAGGCCATTATAGTGGGAAATACTGCATCTTCTCTAACGCCCCATGCCGAACATCCGTAGAGAACAAAACAAAAACCACCTGATACCGACTCGCCCAAAAATATGTATACTGGCTAGCAAGCATGATCGCTAGTGTACTCGCTGAACTATTTGATTTCCTGCTTGATGCGCTACCAGTTTGCTACTAGCTCCCCTAGTAGGACCCATTGTCTATCTACCAATCATGTCACGTTACAGACCATGCGCGTTCTTCTCTCGTTTTCATTGGTATAAAATCATATGGAAAAACTGCTTCATAGCGTGCACAACGTCGATGATCCCGTGAAGCCTCCCAGCAAGGCGATTGCCTAACTCATAACGCCCATATTTCGACGTTACAGAGCGCCCGACGAGAGACATATTGCCCGTCGCTATTATGTGGATCGGACGTTATCACTTCGCCGGCGCTGCACAACGCCCGCCGTGAAGTGAGACTCTCGGAGCGACCACGTGGTAACCGCCAAGGGGGCGTTACAGGACGCCAGGAACAAGACGCTACACATCACTGCGGCTGGAGTTGGTCTTTCATAGCGCCTGCTGTATTTATAGTATTTTATACTGATAGTTCAAGATGCTGAGTATGGTGATGGGCCCTTGGTATAGTAAATGCGTATGCATCATTGATGTGGTTATGAACGGCAGAACTTTCTGGGCCGTTCATTTAACCCATTTTCGGCCAAAGGTGCGAAAAAGAACCAATTTGTTTTAGTTAATAACAAATTCAATAAGAAGAATTCTCCACCTTTTCTTTTATTTATTCTTTTATAAGGTACTAAACTTATTGTTCAAGGCGTTTTATTTTTGATTCTTGCTAATCTCCCTTTGTTATTGATTTTTAAATTTGCCTAAATTCAGGTTCAATGAGGGGTGGTTAAATAAATTTTTTTATAAAAATGATAATGCATGCATATGAATAATTGAAGTCGCCAAAATAGAGTACTCATAATCTCACGTCACATACTGATTCATATAATCATTTATTTTGCCATTGAATAAAAAAAATTGTTTATTGAATATAATGGTTCGTTTTTGCACCTTTGGCGAGAGCAGGTTACAACTGCAGACAGGTTCTGGAAGGAAGGATTGGCAACCGTGGTCTTATAACAGTGTATATCTTTATGTAATTGTGTAATGGCATCTAATTTAATTAGAATGCATACAATGTTAAAGTTAAACTGACAATGATAGGTTTACACATAATTTTTTTACACAGTACTCTCAGAGTACCCTCTAATGCAACAGAATTGCTTTGGATTTTCGATAGATAAAGCGAAATGATCTCATGAAAAATCAATATCAAACCGTAAGCAGTTGTCTCACATTTTATGGCAGTTTTTTTACCAGAGCTGCCTGATATTATGCTTGGAAGATACTCCTTCTGTCAAGCAGCTGGGTATAATGGTGTGTTCATGGGGAATGTAGGAAATATGTTTAACTCCCTCAGCCAACTCCATCTAGGAAATTCAGCCTGTGCAGAAGTGCTCGTTCACTCTTATTCCTAGAATATCAGACGCAGAAGGACACCTATGTCACCGTCAAATAATTTGTGTTTTCATCCCTATTCTCACCGCTTCCGCGATATGCCGGGTGGGTTTTTCAGAGAGCGCGTGGTGGTGGTTCGGCGCGAGTGTGTGCAGTCTTAATGATGAAGATGTACAAGGATCTTCGTTCTCCAGACACCGCAAGAGAAAAGAACCCGAAGAATATACTGGAGATATTAGGATGTCATTTAAGGTGTATCTGCTCTTCCGAAGGTACCTTTTCCAGGTGTTTCCAAATGGAGGGGCAACGGCAAACCCTGATGGGCTGCAGTTAGGTTTGGGAACCCAGGTTGTTTCAGATTTCTTGAAAGTTATTCCTGATCCGTCGCATCAACGATTTTTATTGATACATGTTTTGTTCTCCTTTTTTCAAGCCTATCTTGAAAAACTGTAATTGTTTTGCAACTAGCACGGTTCAGGGAAACAGTACTGGATAATGTCTGCCAGAAGATTCAATGACCATCGTAAAAAAACCTTGTGGATGTTTTGATTATGTATATGATGCTGAATCTAAATGTCTGTTGTGAAATGGAATTATAATACAGTTGTCATTGTCGCAAGAAATAATATTACAGTTTTTCAACGACGAAGTAAAAAAGATTTAGCCGAAAGAGGAGGCTTTTATCCCCCCGCCTCATGTGATAGGGAAGTACGATAAGTAGGATACCTAGGGGTAGGCCTTCATGCCAATGCAAATGCGAACTACTGAGTAAAATCAGGGGAAAGAAGTGGTAGTGGCCATTATTTATTTATCAATTGGCCAGTGTATGCGCAAATTCCTGGAAAATATACCGAAAAGCTACAGGGAATAATATATCACAAATTGAGTTTACATCGTATGTTCAAAAATGAAAAGAACGTCTCTACGGTTGTATGGAAATAACAAATGAAGACATATATCCCCAAATCCGTATTCTTAAGGGGGTAGAGGAATAAAAAAGGGGGAGAGGGGTAAGGAAGGAGTATATGCAAAGTAAGGGAGCTCTCATTCACTCGAACAAAATCAAGCATACAGGGAAATTTAAATGGAAGTAAATGACGTAGTCGCACACTCACTAATATTGTTACAAACAATCGTCACACTCAAAAGTTACGGGAATCAAGGTTAAAATGAAAACGAATAGTGACTCATACAATCACTCAGGTTTGTATACTAAATACAGTCACCTTCATGAATTCAATCATTCACACAATCAGGGTTTACGAGGATTTCTCCAACGCCAGTGACCCGTCATACCCACAAGGTAAAAATAAAAGGGGGGATGGTAAGTTGAATAGAATAAAAAGGAAAACTAAACAAAATAAAATTGATAATGACTTTCAAGCACTCATTCACATTCGTTTGCGTACGATACACAGAGTCAACCTCGTATTACTCATTCACACATACACATACATGCAGGATTCAGGGACTTTTTCCTCAATCACGCACTCGGGTTTGTACAATCACAGAGTAGTACCCCCTCATGAACCACAATCACACACGCAATAAGGGTTTACGAGGAATCTCATTCGCTAGTGACCCATCACACACACAGGAGAAATTAGTAGGGATACCCAACGTCAAAAACTAATCATAAGTGGCACTGACCCAAATGAAAAGTAATAAACTAATGTTGGTCAAGGAGCAGGAATGTCAAGCTTCCCAAAAATAGGTGGGCTATTGCGTTTGTCTTTACCACTATACGTAAGAAAAGATAAAGTAGGTCATCTAATTGAGAAGTTAATCCAGGAGAAGGTACAGGTAATGCAAAACTCACACAATCTTCACATGCGTAAAACGTACCCTTGCATCCAAAATATTTTCTTGATTTTCACCCATGAAAAGTCCACAGTTATGAACACTTTGCTCTCCAAAACTATTGTAATCATTCTTAGCAAGTATATAAACTATCATAAAACGTTTAATTACTCGAGTTATGACTATAAATGATAATAAATTATAGCAAAAAAATCATAATTTTACTATCACCTCAGCATCCAAGAAGTCTAAAACTGCCAAAGGTGCAAAAACGCACCATTATTTTTTTTGCATAAACAAATTTTTTAGGGATCAATTTTGATGTTTTCTTTCCTGGCATATATTGAGAAGGAATATGAAGGAAAAAGCTAAATTTTCAGTGTAATAATGACCTTGGCCGTAAATGGGGATCGCGTAGTTTTCCATTGTCTCTCGGTGACCACCTTCCCACTTTGTCCTTCAAACTTGCTAAGGGGAAAATTCTTGTGCCCGCACATTTAATTTATTAAAATACGGTCGTCTGTCCCACATTGATTTTATGGCACCGCTTTTGTTGCTATACCTTAGATGAATAATGCTAATATTTCCAACCATTGCAATTTGGTAACGAAACGGCTCGGAATTAATAACGTTAATCCTAAAACTACGAGTATACATTATTACGTTATATCCCTATCACCCTATAATCCAATATGCGTAAGCCAATACGCATTAATTCCTATAACAAGTAAGCCTGCATAAAAATATCGGCATCTTTGTCTACTGAATATACATGCAATGTTACATGGCATAATCTCGTCCCTTACTACATCTATCCGGAAGTTTTATGTACGGAATACGTGGTTGAATACATCCCCATGATACTGGTAACGGCTTTCGGGCGTTCCTCCGCGTCGTGTGTTGTCAGGGTGACGACAGTTTCTCCAGCCATCCTGCTGGCGTCTTCAGGTCAGACCAGACCTTCTGACCTGAAGACGCCAGCAGGATGGCTGGAGAAACTGTCGTCACCCTGACAACACACGACGCGGAGGAACGCCCGAAAGCCGTTACCAGTGTTGAGAAACGCCGCGGAAACCTCAGAACCAACATCCCCATGATGACTCAACTGCAGTTAATTTCAATAGGTATTGAATACGTATCCAAATACATACTGAATACTTCGTGTAAACTTTTCACAATATATAGGTATTGAATCCACATTGTGCTCGCCACCATTTAATTAAAATCACGCATTCTTCAACCATCAACAATACGTCATCGTTAGCCCTTCTGCTTCGTCTGCTTCCGAGAATCGATCACATCACGCGGTTTCTGTCCTTCAGATTGCATGGAAAGATTCGTGAAGGGAAAGGACGGGACGGACCGCAGAGAAACGGAATGGAATAATGACATGGGCATAAATTTGTCATTCTGTCGGTAGCGCGTCGATATCGCCGGCGCACAGTGGTCGGAAATCGAAAATACCTGGCCAAAATTCAAAAAGTGTTTTTTTCAAGCCAGGAAGCTGAAACTTTGCATTAATATTCTCAAAAGACCTGGGCATGCAATGATGCAAAGCATTTTTCTTAGTACATAACACTTAACAATTAGCATGAGGTCAAAGTTGCACAAATTTCGCAAAAATTGCCTACACTCGATTTTCTCACGAAATCTTCAAAATCAAGCCCTTACCTAAGCATAATGTGTAAAGAATTGGAATAAAAAGTCATTTAGTTAGATGAAACAGTTCTTTATCTTTGTTTTTATGTAGTCTGCTTACATTTTTGTAATTATTTACCAAAGATATTAAACAAAATGGCAGACCCTCATTTTTGGTCATTTTTTTAATATATGTAGAGAAAAAGTAAATTGCATCGCCGAGCATCACGAAGTAACTTATATGGGGAAACTCTACAAAGCTTCCACAGTGCGAATCCGATGAGTGATGCTGCGACCGTTTGCGACGCCGAATTTCACATCAGTTTTTCGATCGCGCGGTCGAGTCTGGTTGAACCCGCCTGCGCGGGGAGTAACGTGGCGCGGCAAATGTGTGGACTGGATTGTAGTCGCATCCACTCCGCTTTGGAGATTTTCGAGATACAAACATTGACAAGATCCTCCATGCATTATATTTTGCAGAAATCGCGGAAAAAATTACGCATTTTAACACATGGGGTTAAGGTCTAGGAGGTACTGAAAAACTTCTTTCTTCGGGTGCACCGCGGGAGTTTCTCTTCTTACCAACTTGACATCGCCTACCGACGAATACGTACACTTTTAACGGAGACAGCATGCATACCACACAGGATTATTGTCTCTTCGAGGCCACCAACCCACAGCTGGTGTCGCACGGCTGCAATTCCCCCGCCCCCTGCACTGAGGTTGGGCGTTCGGCGAAGGGTCCCTTTTATGACACCGCGGATCCCTTTACGCTTTTATTTGCGGATATTTTTGGGAAAACGTTCCTAATCTCCAATGAAATGCACCGGAGCGTTCTGTTTCATTTTGGTAGTGGTACGAAGCATTAGATTTTGAAACTTCAGCTCGGATTTCACTCGTGTTGGTGTCAGAATTGGATCTCCCGAAATTCTCTCTACAACTCGTAATAGTGAGGATACATTGCTAACCACTTCAAGATACCTCACTTTTTCAAGGTATGTGTACTCTATTAGGACAAGCTAACGTCTTTTTAAATATTTTATTTTTAATAACCTTTTTGGCGTATTTTTAATCTTTAATTTTAGAGGACTCATGTGAAGTTAAACTTCAAAGTCTCCTAGATCATACAGCATTGCGTATCTTGGAACGCATTTCCAGAGATTCAACAACCGCGCAAAATATAAATTGTACATTAATTGGTAAATATGGTTTTGACGGAAACTCAGGCCATTCCTGGTATAAGCAAAGATGGCATCAAAAATCGATGTCGGATGAATTCTTGTTCATCAGCTCCCTGGTGCCACTGCGTTTAGTGAACGACGAGACAGGAAACAATGACAAAGAATTATAGGTGTTTTCCGCAATCTCTTGTAAAAACATTTAATTATTACTCATAATATTTTCTGATGTTTAAAGACCTTTCCTTATACTTTAGGTGCAATTATTTGGATGAACCCTAGGCCATCGTCAACAAGATTCTGCAGCCCCATTCGCCTTCAATGGATCAAAGAGACGAAAGAAGTGGCGAAGGCAGAGGAAATTTACATAAAGAGGCAATGTGATATTTTAAATGCATTCAAATGGAAAAACTACTCCATTAATTTTTCTCTGCTTCTCACCATGATAAACGGAAAGGTAAAACGTTTAAAATTGTCAAAAAACTTCATAATTTAATTTTTATGTGTTAACTAAAAGAAAACGTCCAAATTAGGTATGCAACGCATCGACGGAGAGTGGCAGCATGAAATGCTATATTTGTGGGGCAAAAATTTCAAGTATGAATAAATTTAATGAATTGGCCCAAAGATCAGTTAATAAGGGCACTAACAATTTTGGCATATCTACACTGCATTGTCATATAAGATTTTTTGAGTGTCTGTTGCATGTATCTTATAGCATGGATTTCAAACTCTGGCAGGTAGGTAAAAAAGTGAACGAAACATTACTTTCTCATTCAAAAATATTTTATTGCGAAACTCACCCTCAGAACCTTCCAATAGGCACGTGGAGAATACAAAAAAATGCTTAAAGACAGGAAGATTCACCTGCACAAGTCATTCAAAGAGAAGATGGGGCTAAATGTAGATGTACCTAGACCCGGGTATGGTACTACTGCCAGACGATTCTTTGATAATCCCTCACTATCTTCAGAAATAACAGGTGTGAAAGACATCTAATTTTCTGAATTCTTCATTAGCACCTTCTGATGCTACATTGGAATTTCATTGCTTTAGGTTACCTTTGATTTCTTCTAACAAATTTCTAATTTCATTACAGGAATCGACATAAACTTGATTGACAGATTCTCTGTAATATTACAGGCAATATCAAGTGGCCTGATTTGCATTATCGAGTGAAAAAGAAAAATACCTGATTTGTTCAGAGTGTGATGGCAGTGAATATTCGGATAGCGATTAGTAGAAATACAAGCAAAAACTGAATTTTGTAGTGCATATTTTGTTACATTTTAAGAAAAAGGATATATACATAATCATGATGAAATAGTGTATTGCAAATTATTTCTCTTCACAGCATTTCTCCCTGGCACTGAATAAAAAATGACACTGACATTTAATATAACAAAAATAATTAAGCATCGGGATCGTAACCCCCCAGAATCCCCGACAACGTTCCGCGGTGTCATAAAACGGTCCCTTCGCCGAACGCCCAACCTCAGTGCAGGGGGCGGGGGAATTGCAGCCGTGCGACACCAGCTGTGGGTTGGTGGCCTCGAAGAGACAATAATCCTGTGTGGTATGCATGCTGTCTCCGTTAAAAGTGTACGTATTCGTCGGTAGGCGATGTCAAGTTGGTAAGAAGAGAAACTCCCGCGGTGCACCCGAAGAAAGAAGTTTTTCAGTACCTCCTAGACCTTAACCCCATGTGTTAAAATGCGTAATTTTTTCCGCGATTTCTGCAAAATATAATGCATGGAGGATCTTGTCAATGTTTGTATCTCGAAAATCTCCAAAGCGGAGTGGATGCGACTACAATCCAGTCCACACATTTGCCGCGCCACGTTACTCCCCGCGCAGGCGGGTTCAACCAGACTCGACCGCGCGATCGAAAAACTGATGTGAAATTCGGCGTCGCAAACGGTCGCAGCATCACTCATCGGATTCGCACTATGGAAGCTTTGTAGAGTTTCCCCATATAAGTTACTTCGTGATGCTCGGCGATGCAATTTACTTTTTCTCTACATATATTAAAAAAATGACCAAAAATGAGGGTCTGCCATTTTGTTTAATATCTTTGGTAAATAATTACAAAAATGTAAGCAGACTACATAAAAACAAAGATAAAAAACTGTTTCATCTAACTAAATGACTTTTTATTCCAATTCTTTACACATAATGCTTAGGTAAGGGCTTGATTTTGAAGATTTCGTGAGAAAATCGAGTGTAGGCAATTTTTGCGAAATTTGTGCAACTTTGACCTCATGCTAATTGTTAAGTGTTATGTACTAAGGAAAATGCTTTGCATCATTGCATGCCCAGGTCTTTTGAGAATATTAATGCAAAGTTTCAGCTTCCTGGCTTGAAAAAAACACTTTTTGAATTTTGGCCAGGTATTTTCGATTTCCGACCACTGTGCGGCGTTGAGAACTTCGCCTAAAGATGCGTAATCGCAGCGGGGGGCGAAGCTTTTGGACGTTACAGAGCGCGACGTTATGAAGACCGGGATTTTACGTAATCACCCTACAGGACTGTTCCAATCATGCTAGATACCGTCCTCAATATCAAGCAGCGGCCAGCAAACTAGGTCTTGTGCTGGATCAAGTATCTTGTGAAACGGGCTTCATCTAAGATATTGCACCTCGCTCTTGCACTCACAGTGGGATCGCACACTATACCCTGACCATGAAACCCGATCCTCAAAAGTACTTGTTTTCGAGCGATAAAGAGGGAGGGGATGGGGGAACCCTCGGCTGTTTTGCAGGCTGCGCCTTCTTCTTCCCGCTCTGCGCGACACGGCCTGCCGAAAATATCGCTGGACACAATTTACGCTTTACGCGATTGCATAGAGTGCATGAAACTCACCTTCATGATAATTTACTGCATTGAAAGATCTAGGATGCAACTAGAGCCCATACCAAAAACCCTCTTTGCATCCCATCTTATGGTGGGGAAGCACTTAAGAAAAAATTGTCTAAATTTGGGAAATTTCTCGTAAATTTTTTCTCCAAGTTTGTTAGTAACAAGTATTTGCGGAAGAGTATGCGTTTTAGCAACGCATTTCTACAATGGAATGGTGAAAACAAAATCTTCTCATGTGTAGCATGTCGATGTGTCGATGACCGAGCCAAGGAGATTCACTAGGAGAAAATATATCTGAAATTGACTTTTCAAGCGTGGAATTCACTCACCACAACTGTTACATTCTGCCCTTAAGTGACTGATGAGAGAAAGACGCAAGGCTAAAACTATTTCTTTCCGTGTGGCATCCGCGACAAATTTAAGTGACTCGATTTCAATCCAGCATTCACAATAAGTCGCTGTCGTAAGAAGCGATAAATGATCGAAGGTTAATGTCTTGACGTCCCCCACCACACTCCCTTCTGGCGATATCTTTTTCCCCGCATTTTTGTCAGTTCATTACATTTTTACTTATTTCATCCATTTATTTTATCCGTCCATTTTATTCATTTTAGTTGTTGATGGCTTACTATTTGCCCAATAAAGTATTCAGCAATCATAGGATAGGTCACCATACACTTAAGAGTACATTAATTTATAGAATAATACATTATTAACTAAACTCAGTGCCATTATGTACATTCCTGTTCGGTGAAACGTACGTTTCACTCTTTTTCTTAAAGCAAAAATAACACTTTTCCCAATATTGCCACACTAGAGCAAAGTGTAGGAAGCTCTTACATCATTACCCAAACAATAAAAGTCGATTTATTGCCACTAATTGCATATTATACTCCAACAAACTTTTCGACCTGTGTCTCTGTTGCCAATTTGTGCACTGACGTATATCTGAATAATTATTGACATAGGGAGATAAATTGTCATATGCTTCGGCCAAATTGCGAGCGTATTTAAGGTTACTAGTGGTATTGTCTATGAAGCGTTTTCTGTCGTTGAGGCCTATAAATTCACGTGCATTTCCTCATCGTTTACTCACCAGTTAATCATGCCCGTCTGATGAATCAAGATGGGCAGATTATTTCTTGATAGAAGGAGTTTGATCATTATCTGGAATTTATTAATAGTTACATTGCTTGAACGTTAATTCCGTTTCTGATAAACTTCGTTTGCTCTTGGTTCTTAGTAGTTATCATTGCATGTATGTACTACTTATATTAACATTGGGGTAGCCGTAGTTATCTATTATGCAATTGCATTTAATTTGCTTATCACTTGCGCTGTCCTTTGTTTCAGCTCCTCACGGAATAAAAGTGACCTCAGCCTCCACGAAATAAAGGTGAAGGTTCGACAATCGTGTGCAAGGAAACTGCGATTCGGCCAGCTTCGCCCATGGGAGCCCGTGTGTCCAACGAAGATCTGGACGTGGAGGAGCAGCTAAACGTGGGTGTTTGCACCCGGTCCCTGGAGCAATACGAGGACACACTGGCTTCCATAGGCGACGTGGACATGAGGGGAGTGAAGCAGAGGACCCTGCTTCATGTAGCTGTGAGATTGGGGAAGGTGGACTGGGTCGGGGGACTGCTGGAAAAGGGTGCAGACCCTGGCCTCAGGGACGAATCAGGGGTCAGCGTGGTGGAAGAGGCGAAGAGTATGGCGGAGAAACACCCGGGGGATGGGACCGCCAGTCGATTAGGAAAATGGTGAGACTGGTGAAGGTGGGGAAAGAGGATAGGGCGACTCCTCAAGCGGTCCACAATGACGCCTCTCGTTCGACCGCCGAAACGGGTGGAGGTATCGACGCCGTCATTCAAGAACTCGTGTCCGTGGCGCCTCTGGAAATGGCGTCCATTCGCGAGTCTGTGGATGAGGTCAGGCGTGGCATTGCGGAACGTGAAGCACTCCTTACGACCGTGGAACGATGCTTGGCATCATTGGTGTCCGAGTATAGGAAATTAACGAAAAAGATGTCGAAGTCCTCCAATACCACTGACGCTGTCAAGCGGTTGGCTCCTGCAGCTGATAAGCAAAGGTTGAACAAGTGCATTGATGCCATGATGGGCAAGACTCTCATCTTGAACGCGGACGAAGAGGACATCAAGAAAGTGCGAAGGTGGTACGAGAGACTGTTCTTGATCAGCGAGGAGACGTCTTGCCTGTTGAACTTCCTGAAGTGCCAGAGCAACGTGTCCGTATTGATTGACTTCAACTCGGTTAATATCGGTGATATGAGATCGAGGGTCAGAGGTCACGACGGATTTGAGAGAGAAGGCAGCCGTCATTTCGCGTTCGCCGACTTCAAGGAGAGAAAGGTGTACCTAGGAGGAAAAGTGGATGGAAGGAATACGGAGCTGGATGTGGTCGGTTGCTTGACAGGCGCACTGGCGCAGATGTCGGTGTTTCTGGCTTTTGGGAACGGAGGGAGGCCCTACGCCCGCGGTGACGAAGGCAGCAAGCGGCAGATGGAGAGGGCGCTGCTGGAGGCGGAGGAGAAACACAAGAGGATCGGAAAGCACTCTTCTGGTGTGCTCATCGGCTTTGCGCTGAACAACAACTCTCAGCTGGCAAAGGAAATATACTTGACGTCAACCGTCCCCGCGGTCATGGCGGTGTATAGTCGGACGCAGGGGTCTTCTGTTCTGCAGGCTCATGTCCCATCTTTGCTCCAGTTCTTCCAAGACAGCGTGATGCCTACGCTCCTCACCAAAGCACGGGTATGTTTCACTCTCGTACTTCGTTGTTTGCATTGGGGTTCACAGTTGGTGCGATTGTTCGCCGTTCCGGTATAGCTATTTCACCTCAAATGTCAGATGGAGAATATTCATGATAATGCAACTAACTCTATCATTCATGCGGAGGAAGTTTGGTCTTTCATTTCTCTATTGATTAAAGCCCCTCATTGATTGTTGGTGGCTTCCACTTTTCAGGTTGATGCTAAACGCTTCCTATAAAATGGTTTCCGTCAAATACTCATTCGTTGGTTTAGTGCTGGATGCGAAAATGTCTCTAGCTTCCTATCAATGTGTGTTATGTCAACTGTTGCAGGCTCTGCTTTGTAAAATGAGGCATGATGGGAGAAAAACTTCAATTTGTACTTATTACACGAATTTACTTTAACCCAACCGGTTTCGACGTTAGCATCAGGCGTACAATCTCCGAGATTCTCAGTCTCAATCTCAGGGATTGTACCCCTGATGATGACGTGCTAACGTGGAAACCGGTTGGGTTAAAATACATTCGTGTAATAAGTACAAAGTGAATGTTTTCTCCCAAAATGTGTATTATGTTCACTGTTGTTTTTGAAATTATGTTTTGGGTTTTCAAACCATTCGTCATGCGGTTTAATGCTAATGTTCTGCATGCTAGTCAGGAGGTGGTTTTCTTAAGTGATTCCCGATAATTCATTTTCGCTTATATTTTTGTACTTCCAAGGCTAAGGCAGTGCCATTCATTCCAAGATGGCAAATTGCTTACTAAAAAGACATTTTACAGATACACTTTTTCTGTGAACACTGATTGCGTTGCTAAGTATGCTATGAAAGGGAAATGCGTTGAAATGCCATTAATTTGTATTATTTTAGTTTAGTGACATAACTTAATGAGCATAGTTGGAGAAGTTCAATTTCCACTGTAATAGTTTGAAAATTTACATCTTGTTGAGAAATACCAGTTTTCCTCCTTGGGTGAACGTATTGTGTGTTTATAGACATAATTACCGTGCCTGATATCCGACTCTGTTCCCACCAATTTGAATTGCAATGGACCGTTGTGCATTGTCAGTTGGTTTACTCCTTTAAAAAAAATGACAGTCAATGCAAATCTCCTTCGAATGTTATCTGCTGAGTTGGTGACGAAATGAGTGCATGAGAACGCCATTGGTAAGAGGGGAGTGGATTTATGAGAGGGAGGTAGGAATTAGCTGCAGATGTTGTCAGTGCTGATTATACAAGTACGATCTACATGTTCGCTATGCTCTGTATCACTAGGTATGCGTCATTTTGTAGAACTCAAATCTTATTTCAATTGCCACTATACGGGTTCCACTGCTTAGTTACGGATCATGATGAATGAATTACACTCAGAATGAAGTAGCTTCACATGAAGTACATACTTTTACTGAAATTCCATCGCCTATACTAGTTACCTGGAATCAGCTTCCTTCATTCTTTTCGGCGCAGGTTGCAACTTCTTTAATTCTTTTCGGCGCATGTTGCAACTTCTTCTGTTTGGATAGCCTTGGTGTCAAAGCAAGGCGGTACAGTTGTGGCTATGATGAGGGCTGTTAGTGTGTCAAATAATTGTGAAGTACCTTGGGAATGTGAAAGAAAGTCATTCTCAATTGACACCATGACATTTCATTAAATGTTTCGGGGATCTTCGAAAGTACATGTTTTTTCCTAAACATTCTCCTACTTGACACCTTTTTGTCATAGGTATAAGGGGTAAAAAGCTATTATAACAATGGTGTTACAGTGTTGCAATGTATCAAACGAGATGAATACTTGTTTATTCAGCTTATTAATATCGACAACATTATATTCTGTGCAAAATTGAGAAAAAAATATATTTATTCTGAAGCAACATTCCTATCTGTCAGAATATTAAGTTGCAGTAAAATTCAATTCTTCTGAACACTATGACATATTTAAGTCACTTTTTCATATTTTTACCAATCATCTGACAACTTCATAATAATTAACTTGATTAATCTCGTACAGGTATTGGTTTTAATTTCACTTAGTGATGACTCTTCTGTGTTCCTTTTTGCATTGTAGAAGTGATCCATTGCAGTAACTGGCCCTGCGGTGCACCATACGGTCTGTTCTCCAGCATTTAATACCAGGGTACAAATTCACCCCGAATACCCCTTTTCTTGAAGTCCTGGAGATATAAGGTGTTTTTAACAGATAGAAGTAATTTTTGGAATTAAAAAATGCCAAATAAGCATTAAGTTGTTGATTTATTCATCAGATGGTACTCTTATTGGTAGCACTTGTTTTGTTCAAGTGACTTTTGTAATTCTTTATTAGCATCTTCTACAGGCTTCCTGATTGCTTTTGTATTTATCTTGTATGTAATTTGTGCGATTACAGCAAATAAAGGGGTCCTGGTAATCTTTTATAAAGCTTTAACAATCCTAATTGCTGTTCTATACTCAAGGGCTCTAGGCTAGTTTGTCATCGGCCTGTTGTTTTTATGCCAGGAAACTGCACCGTTATAATTTTCAATAAAATGTTCGACATCAGTTAAATTTCATTGGCATTATATCCCAGATTACTGTTGATTAATGTTCTCACTAAAATCTTGATGACTTCTGGCAGAATGAGTATTGTAATGAGGTGTATTAAAATATTAGTCTATTTCACAACAAAATTCCAATCTACCACTCAGTGGCTACATTCCTGAAATTATAGTTTGCTGTAAAAAACCTCCACACCTGTATTAAGGATGGTGCACTGTGTGTATCATATTATGAAAATTATGGAATTATTTCGAGTACCATTAACTTTTGACACTATAAAAAATAATTTTCCATGAATAACTTTTGCAATGAAGTCCACTTAAAATAAATTGATGAGAACATAAAAACATGAGATGCAAGGGATTATCTATACATCACAGACCAAAACTTTTCCATGCCTACCTAGAAAAAAATGTATAATCAAAGTAACGTTGTTCAGCCTACATTCTAGAAAAAGCTGAGCCTGCGCAACATATTTAAGATTTTTAGGAGTTATTGGTAAAAACAGGACACCCCACACGTGTTCTTAAAAAGGTTCACTATAAAACAAAAAACAACACAGGCATTCAACTAATAAGTGCACCGGGATTGTGCTGCTGCATATACCGTAACGAGAAAATGTTATACAAAATTTATACATTTAATGTAGAGGGTCAGTATACAGAAAGTATACATTGTGTATACACTGTACACAAATTTTCCCCTATAAATTGTATTTACTCTATCTAAATTTGTATACATCAGTAGGCAAATTGTATATATTGATTTAAAAATGTAGGTAATGCATATTAATGTGTACGATGTATGCAGAGCACCTTTATTGGTTGCATACACTGAGAACAGAATATGGGCACTACATATGTTTCAAAAAACAGATGAATTCATTTTTGATGAGTTTATTCTCCCAGAAGATTAAATAACTTGACATGCAGTTAAATGTGTCTCATAGAGAGTTTATCTCTACATTTCATTTTTTTTAGTTTTTGGCCACCTTGATTTAGTCGACAACATTTTGTATGGAAAGAAATGTTTTGGCGACATTTTTTCAAGTTTTTGAAGGCTGGTAACCAAGAATTGCGTGCTGGATATTTTATTAGAATTGGTAGTATTGAATGTAAATTTCACCAAAATAAAATCAAAGACTATTCTGACAGTTCCTCGAAAAAAATACATTTCTTCAAATTTACGACAGTTGTAGTGAAATTTGTGAATTTGTAACACGATACTTGCGACTAGAATGAAACTTGAGTTGACCCACTTCGGCTGCAAGGTAGTACGCAAGAAGGGTATAGACATGCAGAGGAATAACAATGACTTCTCCATAAATTATTTTTTTCTTTTAGAAGAGGTAACCTCAGGGGTCCCGCCATACTATACTTACAGTAAATCAATTGCGAATAGTGCACAATCAATTACGCGAAATCTTTTCATGCTGTAATAGTAGGACCGAGGCTAATATTTTGTCCATTTTCACGGTAATTAAACTTTAATCTCTGTTAGTTGATCATTCAAAACTACATACCTTATCGCTGAATTGACATTTGCAGCTTGCTTAGTAACGATATAAAAGTTAAGCCCGCTCCACGATAGCTTTAGTCATCCAGTTCAACGCATTCACTTAAACGCGATCGTCCACGACGCGACGCACAGTGGTCGGAAATCGAAAATACCTGGCCAAAATTCAAAAAGTGATTTTTTCAGGCCAGGAAGCTGAAACTTGGCATTAATATTTTCAAAAGACCTTTGCATGCGATGACGCAAAGCATTTTCCTTAGTATACAACACTTAACAATTAGCATGAGGTCAAAGTTGCACAAATATCGCAAAAATTGTCTACACTCAATTTTCTCACGAAATCTTCAAAATCAAGCCCTACTTAACCATTATGTGTAAGGAATTGGAATAAAAAGTCATTAAGTTAGATGAATAAAATTTTATTTTTTGTTCTCATGTAGTCTGCTTACATTTTTATAATTATTTACCAAAGATATTAAACGAAATGGAAGACCTTAATTTTTGGTCATTTATTTCATATAGGTAGAGAAATAGTTAATTGCATCACTGAGCATCACGAAGTAAATTATATGGGGAAACTCTACAAAGCTTCCACAGTGCGAATCCGATGAGTGATGCTGCGACCGTTTGCGACGCCGAATTTCACATTAGTTTTTCGATCGCGCGGTCGAGTCTGGTTGAACCCGCCTGCAACGGGGAGTAACGTGGCGCGGCAAGTGTGTGGACTGGATTGTAGTCGCATCCAATCCGCTTTGGAGATTTTCGAGATACAAACATTGAAAAGATCCTCCATGCATTATATTTTGCAGAAATCGTGGAAAAAATTACGCATTTTATCACATGGGGTAGAGGTCTAGGAGGTACTGAAAGACTTCTTTCTTCGGGTGCACCGCGGGAGTTTCTCTTCTTACCATCTTGACATCGCCTACCGACGAATACGTACACTTTTAACGGAGACAGCATGCATACCACACAGGATTATTGTCTCTTCGAGACCACCAACCCACAGCTGGTGTCACACGGCTGTAATTCCCCCGCTTCCCGTGGGGCAAATTTTTGCCCCACAAATATACCATTTCATGCTACCACTCTCCGTCAATGCGTTGCATTTTGGAAGTTTTCGTTTAGTTAACACATTAAAATAATTTTATGAGGTTTTTTTGACAATTTTCAACGCTTTACCTTTCCGTTTATCAACGGTGAGAAGCAGAAAAAAATTAATGGATTAGTTTTTTCTATTTGAATGCATTTAAAGTATCACATTGCTTCTTTATATACATTTCCTCTGCCTTCGCCACTTCTTTCGTCTCTTTGATCCATTGAAGGCGAATGGGGCGGCAGAATCTGGTTGACGATGGCCTAGAGTTCATCCAAATAAATACACCTATACTATAAGGAAATGTCTTTAAACATCAGAAAATATTATGAGCAATAATTAAATGTTTTCCAAGAGATTACGGAAAACATCTATTACACTGGTCAACAGTGATTTTGTTGCCAATTAATTTTCAGTGAATTTAGGATAACTTTATGGCCCTGAATTCGAATATGTCATTTGTTTTGCTAGGTTGGCTCTATTTATTGTTATAACGTACAATATGTAGATTTAAAAAAAAAACCAAAAAACTTCAAAATATTAATTGAGATACATTGTGCACACAAGCAAATGAAAATGAGAAAACATGAAAATAATCACAAAAATGTTGATCTATTGTTCATTCAGCATGTAATAGAAAAAGAAAGAAAAAAAAACAGTCTTTTAAAAATATTGCAATTAGCATCTCGAAAAACTCCGCCTGTGTGTTTTTCTGTTGTGTTGAACATCAGGACAGTCACGCTGAAGATTCCAACAGTAGTCTGCCATCATGTGCTGGTCCCATCTACCTTGATATCGTTCTTCCATCACCTGAAAATCTTGATGGAATCTTTCCCCTTGTTCCTCGCTGTAGTCACCAAGATTGTCCGGAAATCTATCAAGATGGCTGTGGAGGTAGTGAATCTTAATGCTCATATTTGCCCCCAAGGTTTTGAATTTTCTGAGCATGTTTTTCACCAGTTCCTCAAAATTATGTGCTTTGTAGTTACCCAAGAAATTCTTGACAACAGATACAAAACTGCTCCATGCAGATGCTTCAATGCAATTGATAACTTTAATGAATTCCAAATCATGCATAAGTTTCCGAATTTGGGGACCATCAAATATACCAGCTTTTAATTTTTCATTACTGAGTCCAGGGAATGATTTGCATATATATTTGAAAGTCACCATTTTTGTCCAATGCTTTCACAAATTGCTTCATTAGACCAAGCTTGATATGAAGTGGTGGAAGAATGATTTTGTCCCTATCAACTAATGGTTCTTTTAGGATATTAGCTGTTCCTACAGTAAAGGTGTCTCTTGATGGCCATGAAACTTTCTCCCAGTGATCATGCTTTGCTCTGCTGTCCCACATGCAGAAAAGCAGGGGAATTTTGTGTATCCACTTTGCTGTCCAAGCAAAAAGTTAACCATTTTCAAATCAACACAGATAGACCATTGGTGTTGGTTATAACGAAGTTTCTGGAGAATCATCTGGATATTTTCGTACTCCTCATGAAGTTTTGTTGAGTGGCCAATTGGAATGGATGCATAGCGGTTACCATTATGCAACAACACACATTTTAGGCTTCTGCTTGAGCAATCGATAAAAAGCCTCCAGTCTTGAGGTTGATATTTTGTTAGTCCCAGTTTCAGTAGTATACCAGGAATGTCACTGCAGTAAACAAGTTCATCTTGTTGACTGAAGTATGGAAGTAGATCTGCTTCTCTTCTCCGGTAAGCTGTGATTTTAGTTCCTGGTTGCAGGCAATTCTTCTCATTAAGTCTAGATGCCAAGAGTTCAGAAGACTGTTTAGAAAGACCGAGATCTCTTATCAAATCGTTAAGCTCTTCCTGACTGAAGAGCTGATGTCTTGTGGAGCTTCCTTCGTATTCACATTCACTACTACTAGTGTTCACGTGCTGCAAATCATCGTCATCTGAAGGGAGTAGTTTTGGCAGAGTGGTGAAGACTGGTACAGGAATGTCATCGTTGTGTGGCACTGGTCGCCTTGCTGATTCTAAATCGGGATATTCCCACTTATGCTTCTTGTAGCGATTGAAACCTTTTACATTGACCATGCAAAAATAGCAATCATTATGGTGGTTTTTTGGCTCTCGCCACACCATTGGCACTCCAAAGTTTAAACCCCTTCGTTTTCCATTAGTCCACAGTCGTAAAGACTCCACACAGCGTTTGCAAACTTTATGAGGAGCCCAATGTTTATCTTGGCCTCCCAGTTTAACACCAAAATATGCAAGATAGGCCTGTTTCACAAAGTCAGTAATGTTCTTCCGTTGTTCTTGCAGAGTGTATTCTCCACAGATATAGCAGAACTCATCAGGAGAGTTGAAACAACCTTTACGCGAAGAACTCATGTTAATCTATGAAAAGAATAAAATAAAATAAAAAATATATTTGCAAAAATATTGTAAATATGGTAAGGTGGAACTAATAAGACAATATTTATAACAATATTATCTATATGTTACATTTAACTAAGAATGTAATGTAGTAACTAATCGCGACATACCTTTTTCTTGATACTGTGAACGAGAAATTCTTCACTAGGAAAACTTTTAATGGCTATTACACAAACTGCGTCCTCTCACACGCTCGTCCCTCTCTCAACTGCCGTTGTTCGCTTTCGAAATTCGTATTTTCCAACGAAATGTCCAAAGGGTGGGTTACGTACAGAAATGAAAACACGAACTTGAGAATGGTTTGTGGACTGTATTACGATAGTGGTTCACATCACTGGATAGGTCACACTCGATCGTCTGACGCCGCGCCGATGACTGAGCGCTCCGTCCGTGTCTCGGAGCCGACGAAGCCCGTCGAACAAAGCCACCTCTTGTCACGCCTGCCTCCACACCCCATCCCAATGGTCCCAACAGCCGTTCTGCGCACGACCCTGACCTTCACTGCAACAATGTGACTAACTGACGCTCCTTGAAATTGTGAGACACAGGAGAGTGTCTCAAATTACTACCACGTCCCATAATCTCACCTTCTCCTCTATATTGTGTAACATATAAGATATTACATTTGTACATACAGAGTTACAAAATATAAAATGAATAGGCATACAGAATTGAGGAATCACAACCGATTTACTGATAATTTAACGATTAAACGCTACATGTCAGAGATAGCCTGTATCTAAGAAACTAGAGCCAATTGGGGAAATCCGTTTTCAGATTCAGATTCAGCATACCAAATATACCCAGTATTCGTTGAAATATCTCCGGCAACAACAAAAAAATTTTTTTTTGTAGAGCTGTGTTATTCTTTGTCATTGTTCCCTGTCTCGTCGTTCACTAAACGCAGTGGCACCAGGGAGCTGATGAACAATAATTCATCCGACATCGATTCTTGGTGCCATCTTTGCTAATACCTAGAATGGCCTGAGCTTCCGTCAAAACCATATTCACAAATTAATGTACAATTTATATTATGCGCGGTTGTTGAATCTCTGGAAATTCATTCCAAGATACGCAATTCTGTATGATGTAGTAGACTTTGAAGTTTAACTTCACATGAGTCCTCTAAAATAGTAACTTCACTTGAACCACTTTTAGCCTTCAGTATTCTTTCGTAAATGGGATATAATTTATGGCCATGAATTTCTGCTACTTTTCGAAGACCTATATATTGGCTCTTGGTGAGTTGTATGGAAATAATTAGCGATAGAGCCTCTTCCTCTGACATAGTTGTTGGAATTAGGTCAGTTTTCTTCCACTTCGACAGCACTCTTCTAGACCTAGTTGGTGTGGTCGTGGTAATTTCTTTGATGAGCTTGGAGGCTGCTTCATCTCCCTCTTCTCTCAAACTCATAGAGGCCGCGAATGAAAGAGCTGCCGCAGAATGAGACGTTCTCAGACTTTCTGTTTTCCTTCTCTTTGATCTTTCGCTGCTAGTGCCAAAATATTTCTCCGGACGCCCAGAAGTGCCTAATAAGGGTTGCAATGCAAGAACAAATTTAATTTTTTTCAATTATTAAAGGTACAACGTCAATTTTTGATAAAGTTTAATCGTGCAGGTATACTTACTGGACGTCGTTGAAGAACCTGGCAAATTTTGCTGTAAATGTTTGGGAAAAACAGCATTTATCTTTAGCCATTCGCCATAACGCATCAAAAATCTCTCACTATTCCGTGAGCTTCGTTCCTATCGTTGCGAAAATCCATTAAGAAAGAACATCTTAAGGGGCCGTGATACATAGCTGTTTTTCAGACCTATTTTTCAAGGAAGATTGCTCCAACAGGAAGCTAGATATCGGAATGGGGTTTTCAGTAATTAAAAGAGAAAGTATCAAACTATTACTCTATAATCTTAGATTTTACGTAATAAGCCTTGTTAAAAATATATCTCGATGTAAAAATAGACCTTTTTGTTGCAAATATTGGGAGACAGAGGGGCTATTTTTTTAACTTTCGTTATTATAGAGTACAAGATTCAAGCTTAGTCTGTTGGATCCTTGAAAACTATTGATTTTTATTAAAAGACACGCTGTTGAGATATTCTGAAAGTAATTTATGTTTTTCGCCAACTCCAGCCCAGGGATACGCCTCTAGCAACGTGCAAATCACGAAACAGTTCACACATTCTCCGCCTACTGCGCTACTCGAAAAGTGGCACGGTCCCTCTACCCTATATCCTAAAACGGTAACCTTGAGGTGTTGGAGCTTGGGGGAAGGGAAAGTGAAGGCGGGCGGGAAGCAGAGGCGAGTTTTAGTTGCTTGCTTGCATGCTAGTAGTGAATGCTTGGTGACCTTCACCCCCTGCCACACACCCTTGCGGTGGCTTGCAGGGTATCGTGTAGATGTAGATGTAGATGAGTGAGACGGAGTGTCTGCTTTACTGACGGGTTATTTCTTGAGTCTCAGCTTAGGTTGTCGCTCTCGGGGTGTCTAGTAACAGTCAAACTGACTAATTGTCAAGTCTCGAAATTTCATCGGAAGCGTACCGATATCGGAAAATTAAAGTAGGCAGTCGCTTGACATTTTCGATGGCGAGGAAAAAAAGAAAGGGTGAATTTTTGGCCAAGCGGAGGGAAGAAAAAAGGTAAATATTGTCATTTTTTGTGAAAACACTATCTTAATGTAATGATATATTCATGTGTAAGTATGCAAATTTCTATTATCCGACACAGGCGTCTCAAAATAATGGGAACAGAGTCGCACGTAGGAGGAACTTCTTGCGCTATTGAAGAAACCCCGTCCAATATTGACGATTCAGTAGCTGATGAAACTTTGCATGATTCATTTGACGATATGGCAATTGCCGAAGAAGGGAAAAACGAAGGTTTATCCGGTGGAGTAACGGGAAGAAGAATTATCGACTTAAAATATGCGACAAATCGGTTTCCAATTTACTGAAAAGGTTTAACCTAAATTTCAACCTGCGTTCTGATAGTAATTCCCAGCCTAGTTCTTCTATTAAACTCGTAACACTTATACAATTATCATAGCGGCCTTTAACAAATCTAGTGGATCTCCTTTGCACACGCTCTAATTCTTTTATCATACCTTCCTCGTACGGATCCCATATACTAGCGGCATATTCTAAATGAGGCCTGACAAGTGTAAAATAGCTTCTAGTACTCTCTCATCGCATTTGCCTAGAACTCTTTTTACGAATCCTGATATATGGTTTGCTACACTAGTTATTTCCCTGATGTGTTTCCCCCACAGCATGTCTTCAATGTTGGTGACGCCTAAGTATTTAATAAATTCTACGTTAGATATTTTCTTTTCTTTGATGCAATAATTTTTCTGGGGAAAGTTATTCTTTTTCCCAAAGTTCTTTATCGCGCATATCTTCAAATTTAATTCTAGCTGCCAGCTATCACACCAATCATCAATCGCATATAAATCCTTAGCTATAGAATGACTATCCTCTTAATTTCTTATTTCCTTATACACTACTGCATCAGAAGAAATACGTAAATATGAAGAGATTAGCCGACAGGACTCAGTGGAGAGCTGCGTCAAACCGATCTGAGGATTGATGACCAATGATGACTGCTGCATCATCGGCAAAAAGACGGAGCTTGCTATTTTTAGCTACTGTATTCAAGTCATTTACGGAGAGAAGAAATAAAATTGGGCCTATCACGCTGGGGAACACCCGATGTAACTTTTACTTCGCCTGAGGTGACACCATCTAATACCATTCATTGAACGCGTTCATGTAGGAAATCTACTATCCAGCCTACCATATTACTGTCTATCCCGTATGATGCTAACTTCGCGAGTAAATTACAGTGTGGAACCTTGTCAAACGCTTTTCTAAATTTAAAAGCGCTGCGTCTACCTGTACGTTACCTTCTCCGGAAACTAAAATATCATGAACGAAAAGACCTAACTGATTTTCGCAAGACTGTCCCTTTCTGGACCCATGCTTATTTGTTATCAATAAATCCTGGCTATCGAGGTGTCCCCTTATTGATGTAACTATCATATGCTGTATAATTTTGCACGACAGTGACGTTATTGATATTGGTTTATAATTCGATGGATGTTCCCTATCGCCACTTCTAAAAATTGGGATCACGTTTGCTATCTTCCAGTCTTTGGGAACCGCGTGTTCTTCGAGGGATTTGTTAAATATTACTTTAAGATACGGTGCCATTTCGAGAGCTATTTCTTTATACACACGAGCAGGAATTTCATCACGACCTGAGCTCTTGTTCGGGCTAACATTTTTAGTAAGGATACGATTCCGTTATAAGATACAATTATCGATCGGGGGCATTATTTGCTGAAATCGGTCTGGTATGGTTTCGAGCAAACTGCGCTTAGATTGATTAAAAACGCTCTGGAAAAATAATTCAACAAATTAGCCTTATCTAAATATTTCGCCCCTATACCCTTTCAAGGAATTAACCGTTGACATTTTAGTTCCCTGTACTTTTCTAACATATGATCAAAATGTTTTCGGATTCCCCTCTAGTTGTTCTCCAAGTACTTTTCTCTTGAAACCACTTTACGCTTTTCTAAGGGCTATTTTTGTGGCTGCTTTATATGTAACGTTCGATAATTTTTTTAGATCGCTATTAGCTACATTTTTCTTAGTTTCGCGTGGATAACTCGTTGTCGTTTTAAACATTTTTTTAACCTCCACGTTGTACCACCCTGGTTCCCTATTCTCACTCTTATACTCACTCACCGTGTAATTTGGAGGAACTCTTTCCATGTCTGCATCACTATTTTTTCTGATGTTTTGAATTTTTCAAAAGAAGTCTGTAAGTCACGCCTAAATCCGTTAAAATCTGCTTTACTTAAAAGGCAAATCTTTCTTTTTAATTTTACATTTTTGTCAGTATTGAGGGATAATTTAACGTGTACTACCTTGTGGTCAATTATTCCATCGACATTTTTAACTTTAATAACTTTTTCATGGATGTTTGAGGCAAGTAAATCGAGAACATTCTCCCTTGTATTATGCAAATTTACTATTTGATGCACTGCGTATTATGCGAACAGGTTAAAAAATGACGAGCAGATTTCTTTTTCCCTACCCCCAGACTAATGACTACATGTTTTCCAATCTATCGATGTTGTATTGAAATCTCCACCTTTCAATAATCTGTCGTTCGTTGGTATGAGAATTAATGTGCCTGATCTGTTTCTCGAGTTCTAATACTGAGTGTACATCGGAATGGGGTGGTCTGTAGTAGGCACAAACGTATATTACTTTCAAATTACCACATTTAGACATTAACACGTGCAAGCCAAGCTACCAGCTGAGACCACCTCCTATTTGTTGCAGTTCTTACGGCTAAACTGTTGTCACAACAACCAATCAACGCGGCTACCCTGAAAAATGAAGTCTATTCATGACTTGGACCGCGGGCGCTTTCTCCTGCAGCTACGAACCCCACTAGGATCAGACCGGCTCGGTTCTTAGAAAAACGTAGCGAACGCATTTCCGCGAATTCCACGTTGCCACATGGTATAATGTGGAGTCTGCCAAACAGTTTGGTCCCATCGTATGTTGAAATGGCAACATTGCGTCTAGTGGTCAGCTATGGTACGAAAACTCCGTGGACGGAGGGGCTGAGAGGGAGGGGTCGTTATTGCCTCATCACCTCTGCGCAAAGAATTAAAGCGTAGAGGTGACACTGAACAAATATATGGCTGGTTGGGTAGGCGCCGACTCTAGTAACTCTACCGGTCGACGGAAAAACTATCTCCATCATCTCAGCACTCGAAAGCGAAAAAATAATCATGTACCACGGCGCCTTAACGTAATCGCTTAAATCCTTTAAAATGTCATTATTCACTTCTAAATGCAACCTTTCGGCGATACAATTTAACAAGTGTTTTCTTTTCATGCGAAATGACGCATTTTTCACTCCTATTAATATTTTATACATTTGTAAACGTGTGATTACAAATCGAGACATATATATTATTCACTAACATCAACAACCCCTAAAAGAGAACCGAAACTATAAGCATTAAGAGGAAATAAGTGAGTACAACTTTATGCATTTCCAAAAAGAAGAGAATATATGAAAAAGGGAATTGGCATGATATTAAGTATTCTGCAATAATACTGACGATTTGCTATTTAAATCCATTGCAGATAAAAAAACGCCCAAAAGGATATTAAAAATAAAATATTTAAACAGACATTAGTTTGTCCTAATAGAGTACACATACCTTGAAAAAGTGAGGGATCTCGAAGTGGTTAGCAACGTATCCTCACCATTAGGAGTTGTAGAGAAAATTTCGGGAGATCCAAATGTGATACCAACACGAGTGAAATCCGAGCTGAAGTTTCAAAATCTACTGATTCATACCACTGCCAAAATGAAACTGAAGCTCTGGTGCATTTCGTTGGAGACTATGAAACGTTTTTCCAAAAATATCAAAAAATAAAAGCGTAAAGGGATCCGTGGTGTCATAAAACGGACCCTTCGCCGAACGCCCAACCGCAGTGCAAGGGGCGGGGGAATTGAAGCCGTGCGACACCAGCTGTGGGTTGGTGGCCTAGAAGAGACAATAATCCTGTGTGGTATGCATGCAGTCTCCGTTAAAAGTGTACTTATTCATCGGTAGGCGATTTCAAGTTGGTGAGAAGAGAAACTCCCGCGGTGCACCCGAAGAAAGAAGTCTTTCAGCACCTCCTAGACCTCTACCCCATGTGATAAAATGCGTAATTTTTTCCGCGATTTCTGCAAAATATAATGCATGGAGGATCTTGTCAATGTTTGTATCTCGAAAATCTCCAAAGCGGATTGGATGCGACTACAATCCAGTCCACACACTTGCCGCGCCACGTTACTCCCCGTTGCAGGCGGGTTCAACCAGACTCGACCGCGCGATCGAAAAACTAATGTGAAATTCGGCGTCGCAAACGGTCGCAGCATCACTCATCGGATTCGCACTGTGGAAGCTTTGTAGAGTTTCCCCATATAATTTACTTCGTGATGCTCAGTGATGCAATTAACTATTTCTCTACCTATATGAAATAAATGACCAAAAATTAAGGTCTTCCATTTCGTTTAATATCTTTGGTAAATAATTATAAAAATGTAAGCAGACTACATGAGAACAAAAAATAAAATTTTATTCATCTAACTTAATGACTTTTTATTCCAATTCCTTACACATAATGTTTAAGTAGGGCTTGATTTTGAAGATTTCGTGAGAAAATTGAGTGTAGACAATTTTTGCGAAATTTGTGCAACTTTGACCACATGCTAATTGTTTAGTGTTGTGTACTTAGGAAAATGCTTTGCGTCATCGAATGTACATGTCTTTTGAGAACATTACCGCAAAGTTTCAGCTTCCTGGCTTGAAAAAAATCACTTTTTGAATTTTGGTCAGGTATTTTCGACTTCCGACCACTGTGAGTCATTCAGTAATTCCACGTATTCCTTCTTATTACGTTGAATGTGTTCTGGTCACATTGTAAAATTACCCGTCCTGTCCTTAATACACATTTCCGTTTAACAATATCAGAAAACGTTATAACCTTTGAGTAGAGGGCGATTATTTCCCCCTGCGCTTTGCGCCACTCAGTACTCAAGTACGGACTGCTGGGTTTCGAACCGGGACCTTCGAATAGGAAAACACTTAAAGAGTTTTGACCAATGCATTTACGAAACATTGAATCTGTTCCTAATAATCTCCTTAATACTTTTATTTAATAAGTGAGTTTTTTTTATGTATGAAATAGCATATACTACGATATGATTTGCCGATGAGTATTCATTCTAAGAAATAACCAGACGAGTATGCGAGGATTATGTGTAATTTGTAAGAAATTCTAAATATATACGCGATAATTTTTCCTCATTTATTACCCAATTAAGCTTGGAACTAAATATTTATATTCCGTAAAGACGTCCAATCTATTGTTATTGAAATCTGTATGTTTCAGTTGTAGCGTAAGTATTTTTGCCATTTACTATACAAGCGCAGTTTTGGAGCTCATCGCGCAGTCAAATAAAATTCACCGATAATTTAAAAATAACACCAATAGTTAACAGATATATAAATGCTGATAACAATAATCATCTGTGTTATTCATGTTATATGATCAAATTATTTTGTACGACGAAATAAAGGCCAAACCTGAGTATTTTGGAACGTTTTGGAAATGACATAGACTATAAAATATAATAAAATAAAAAATAATAAATCCCCACTTTACTTAGTCGTGAGTTGAGTTGAACATGAAGCGAACTAATGTTCCCGTTATCATTTAAGTTCAATGCAGTGTCTGTTGTAAGTTGCGTAGTGTTACCGCTTTGAGTTTACATCGTACAAGGAAGACCAAACTTACCTGTTTCCAATTACGCAGCCAACGCAAGATGCTCTTCAGTTTTTCCTACCCCTCCTCAGTTGCTAGCTGCAGAGGGTTTGGTAGTGGAGGTACCACATAAATGGTACACACCCTCTGCAGCAGCAGCATGACGAGGGCGTAAAAATTAGCTTTTATCATACGAACGCTTCTTCCCTAGGAAGAAAAAATGAGTAGCAATTAATGTTCTGTTTGCAGTACCGTAAGAAACATTCTATTTTAACAAATGAAATATCGTTGTATACTTACTTTCTTGAGGTCATTCGTCCCGACCATTAGGAGGACCTTTATTTTTTTAATGGAAGGTGTAGCCTCCACTATGGCCCTGAGGTCCTGCAGCATTGACCCGGATTTGCATAGACCTATGCGGTCAGGTCGCACTGCGAAGAGGAGAGCACAATAATAAATATACTACTCAGAATTGTAAGATCATATTAAGACTACTACTTAGCATTAACCTATAAATACATGATAATTATGTTAACAATTTTTTTATGTTACTGCGACGCTTCAGTCCCTCAAATAATTCTGAGTTGAACAGGAATGTCCATGAAAAAGAGGATAAGAGTTATAGATGGAGGGATATGTAATGAAAGCATTATTCTACATCAACTAACAAAGCCCCACGTCCACCATCTCATTAATGCACCATTTTTCCTCTGCATCTATTTTCAGTATACCAAAATATTGCACTCCTAAGGCTAACACTTTACAACATACGAGTACCATATTTACCCGCGTCCTCATGCATATCATGAACCCCCATTTTTTGGATAAACTAGAGAGAAAAAAATTATTTTTGTCAATAAATTACATTAATTGCCTTTGAGCCCAACACTTTTAGTTGTGCCCCGAAAGCACGATTGCAATGAAAATTATGTGCCCCACCTGAACATTTACGAGTGTATTTCATACGAATGCATTGGGTTAGTGTTAATATCGTTACTATGCACGGCCTCCTTTGTGAGCATCTTCTTCTCCACTCACAATCTGAGCATAAGACTCTTGCGTATATGTAACAAATTCAAGGAGTTGCACGGCTTCCACAATAATCTGGAAAATAAGTAAAATGAATGTACCCACATTTGTTTCCCTGCGTTTCAGGAAGAAAGGTTATGATGAGTAAATATGATATTCGCATCCTAGATGGCACAGAGGATAAATATATCCACAAGTCAATTTGCGCATATGAACTACTTTCTTCACCATTAATTCTCAAACCGAAACTCTGCGAAGTTGGTGGGAATTTTAAATGCTAATGAGAATAAAGGTACTGTGAATAATAAAAAAATATTCACAGTACCTTTCATGTATATGAAATAAAATACATCCGCAAACAAGGACTATATAAACTAGATAACAGCTCGTTATTAAGTAATTACCACCCTTGGAGGGCCCGCCGATGTGGAGGGCAGATCCACACTCTGTTCACGCTCTCCACACATCTTCCTGAAAAAGCTTAAGGCTGTTCTATACCAAACCAATATCTCTTGAGTAACCGCCACGAGGGTTAGTTCCGAGAGCCGCCGCTTCAGTGTCAGTGGGATGGGTAACTTTACTGGGAGGAGGGGGTCATCTTTGAGGGGTGTTTGGGGAGTGGCTTATGTATTCAGTCACCAATGAGTGACCACCGCACAGTGGGGCCAAATCGCATTTTGCCGGACAGAAGTCCAGAACTGCTTTTTATTAGATAACGTCTTGAAATTTGGCACATATACACAGAAATGATTGCTGATTATGGAATGGTAAGTCATTTTACATAGGTATTACCCGTTACTTAGATACAGAGGCTCAAACATGACAAAATTTCGAAAAAAGCGCCCGCTCTCATTTTTCTTCGAAAATCTTAAAAGTTGAGCAGATATAGGAGTAATTAAAGGATTTTTATGAAATAAAATACATTACCAATTGTGAACGGAATACTTTGCCTATACTATGCATAAGTTTCAGACATTTTTTCGTATATTTGAGTGCTATTACGTCACAAAATGGCGGACCCTTTTTTCAGACAAAATTTTACATAAAGTAGACAATATAATCCTTATTCGGAAAATGGTCTCTGGGATACTTCACCAGAGTATAAATTGAAGATATTTCTAGGTTATTCCGTAAAAATATTTGAAAAAAGTTTGCGACGCCGAGAATAAACTCGATTTTTCGATCGCGCGTCGCGGCCTGGCTCCGCGCAGCGGGACATGGAAATACGGAGACTCCGTTGGATTGTTCATGCTGTGTGGATAATAACTTCTCGAATATAACTTTCTCAGGCTTTGTATGCTGTCACTGATTTCTAGAGAGTATATAATGAAGATCTTTCGAGGATATTGGTTCTAGAGAATGGATTAGTGCACTCGTAACTGCGGTAATTTTTTTATTTGGATCATTTTCGGAATCATGCTGAAAATTATGAACGTCTTTCAGCTCTTGAGCAAGAATGCCGGTTCTCGGGGAACCATGCATGTTCTCCATAAAAAGGCAACATTTGGGATTCCCTTCATTACCCTCTCCTCCTCCACCCCGAACTACATCCTACGCCTTTACTACCCGAGGAGGGTGGCGCAAAACGGAACGTTTTATGCCAATGTGTAGTCTTAAAAAAAACATGCCTGCTTGGCAAATTACAACTTGTTGTTGCTCTTTGTTATCTGACTCTTTGATTCGTCAGAAATAATATTAGTGGATACTTTCCTATAAGTAACTTGGAACTGACAATATATGAAAATTGATATTTAATTTTAAGGATTACCTAAAGGGAATCATTTTAACAATATCACTCTTTATAGCTTCTTACAATGAAATTCAAAATTCTGTTTAAAATCAGCATGATTTCATGAGTGTTTACAAAAAGCTCTGTTGTGCGCATTATAATCTGTTTGTAATGAGTGAGATACTGGATCATTAGGTTTGAGGGATGTATTCATTTAAACTTGAGATTACAGTGGTTTTGCATTTTTATTTCGCAATGCTGATCACACAATGTAATAATGTCAAATTGCAATGCTCTCGATGAAAAGTAATGTAATATAGATGAAACACAATTAGATTAATCAATAATATATTAAACAAAACTGGAAAACTAATGTTTTGCATAGAATTTGCTGCGCAATCTCTTATTTATGGTTTAAAAAGAGAAAATAATTTGAAAAGCGGATGGCAATAAACGAGAATGACTCAAATTCATTTTGATATTGTCAGTACCGATAAAATCAATTCAATAATATAAATGAAATGCCATTACTTGTAAGATACTGAAAAGAACATAAACATCATTATCCCAAATGATTTTCACTCTCAGAGCATCCTTAGTTTTAACTCACCGAGTCCTCTTCAGGTAGTTGACAAATTTCTGAAAGCACACACCATGTTTATATTTGGGAATGGTTAAGAAGGCGAAAAAACAGTTAGAGGAGATGGGTTGTTCGTACGTGTACCGATACGCTCCTTGAGAGAGAGATAAGGGTGAGAAGAGATCCGTTTGCGGCAATGAAGGGAAAAACCCAAGAAGGGAATACCCGGAGAAAATGAAAGGAGAGTGGAGGGTCGGCAGAGGAAGTTAGGTCGGCGGTGTTCTAATGAGGGATTAGCAAGGGTGGGTAAGGGAGCGGTTCTACATCTACACGATACCCTGCAAGCCACCGCGAGGGTGTGTGGCAGGGGGTGAAGATCACCAAGCATGCGCTACTAACATGCAAACTAGCAACTATATTATTTCATGCAACTTGATTGTTAGTATCTATAGTATTTAAGGGATTAATACATGCATCATGCACTACAGAATACTCTAAAATATTTCCCCTACCTATCCCTTTGCTATGCTGCCTATTCTGTTCTCTTATACTACGGGTGAAAATGCCATTTTGAATCTATCGGTACGACAATCTATCTCTCTAATCTTATTTATCTGGTTTAATCTAGCATAATACGCTGGTGTTTTTAATATGTGCCTAACATCTTCAGTAAAGCTATCCGATTGAAATTTCTTCAATAGATTCAATCTGTACTTTAACCTACGCTCTGATAATGATTCCCACCCTAATTCTTTAATTAATTCTGAAACGCTACTCAACCTATCGTAACACCTTTTAACGAACCTAGCTGCTCTACGCTGCACACTGTCTAGTTCTCTGATCAACCCTAATTCATTAGGATCCCATACACTGGCTGCATACTCAAGGTGATGCCTAACTAGTGAAAAATAGCATCGCTCTTTTGTCTTCTCATCACATTTTCCAAGTACTCTTTATATATCCTAGCTTTCTCTTCGCTTGGCCGCATGTTTCCCTTATGTGTCTTCCCCAAGATAAATCTTCAGTGATTGTTATACCTAAATATCTTATGGTTTCAACGTTTTCGATCTTCGTGTTACTAATTTTATAGGTACGCTCTATCGAATTATTCCTCCTCCAATAATTGATAGCTACACACTTGTGTAGCTATCAATTTAGGATTTAAGAAGCGGTTAAGGAAAGGGTGGTTGGTAGTGGGCTCCTGACAATGCGATCGCCTTTTCACTAACCCTTCCTTAACCACTCACCCATCCCCACGAATTCGTCACTACAACACCTTTGACCAAACTTTCTTTGCCGATTGTTCGTTTCAAGCAAAATTCTTAGTCCTCGGACGTATCGTAACCATCATCTCAGTTTGATTCTATGCTTCTTCTTTGTCTTCTATTAGGAATAGTTGTCGTAATTCCTTCGGAAGCCTCCTATGAGTCTTCGTAGTCAATGATATGGTGGAGGAAAGCAACGGATCGAACTTGATCAAGTCTTTTGAATAGGTCCTCAATGGTAGCTGTCCTGGAGTGTTTCCGCGTGAATCTTTCTCGAAATTTCATGGCGTCCTTATTTCGGGCCTCCATCGCCTCTTAGGATATCTGGCCTAAGGGAAGAATTATCCCTTTCGAAAAATCCGCGCCATGTATGAGTACTTTATGGACCGTGGTCGGCATATAGGAAAATGAATAACATCACGAAATCCAATTTTATAAATCGTCAATCTGCCTTTGCAAATAATTGTTTTCTGTCTTGGCAATATCCTTCGTCTCTTTGAGCCACTGAAGACGAATGGGTCGGCAAAATCTGATAGACGACGACCACGGATTTGCCCAGATAATCTCAGCTGAAACAGGGAAAGTATTAATATTGCCCGTTTGTTCTATATGCGGATTAGTCAAAGATAAAATAGATACGCTTGAATCTCTTACCTGAAGAATCATTTACCAAAGGAAGAGGCACTAGGGATCTCATGAATAAAAATTCATCTAACGAATCTGATCGTTCCCACAGTTGTTTATATTGGGCGTGGCCCGAACTTCCATAAAATCCGTATTTGCATATTAAAGTGCAATTAACTTCATCGATGGAGGTTTGCGCTGTAGATACGCACCTCAGTACCCGTGAGACCGTGTGATTGAATAAATACTGAAGATTCACTTCGCACATGTTTTCGGTTATACTTATTCCATCGGGGTAATCCACATCGGGGATACTACTCGTGTCAGTGACTAAGAACGGAGCTTCTAAATGTATTATAATTACTATAAGTCAGCCCCCTAGTGATCAGTAAGGACAAACCTCCTCAGGTGACATCTCCGTCACCACATCAGGACTTTTCCTACATTTGAAAGCACTTTCCTTGCCCTTAATAAGAGTGGTTGTGATTGTGATTGAAAATGATTCCGAAAATTATTCAAATAACAAATTTACCTCAGTTACGAGTGAACTGAATGGAGTGCACTGAAGAACATATGGACACTACTAACTGATCCATTCTTTCGAACCAATATCCTCGAAAGATCTTCATTATATACTTTCTAGAAATCAGTGACAGCATGCAAAGCCTGAGAAAGTTATATTCGAGGAGTTATTATGCACACAACATGAACAATCCAACGGAGTCTCCGTATTTCCAGGTCCCGCTGCGCGGAGCCAGGCCGCGACGCGCGATCGAAAAATCGAGTTTATTCTCGGCGTCGCAAACTTTTTTCAAATATTTTTACGGAATAACCTAGAAATATCTTCAATTTATACTCTGGTGAAGTATCCCAGAGACCATTTTCCGAATAAGGATTATATTGTCTACTTTATGTAAAATTTTGTCTGAAAAAAGGGTCCGCCATTTTGTGACGTAATAGCACTCAAATATACGAAAAAATGTCTGAAACTTATGCATAGTATAGGCAAAGTATTCCGTTCACAATTGGTAATGTTTTTTATTTCATAAAAATCCTTTAATTACTCCTATATCTGCTCAACTTTTAAGATTTTCGAAGAAAAATGAGAGCGGGCGCTTTTTTCGAAATTTTGTCATGTTTGAGCCTCTGTATCTAAGTAACGGGTAATACCTATGTAAAATGACTTACCATTCCATAATCAGCAATCATTTCTGTGTATATGTGCCAAATTTCAAGACGTTATCTAATAAAAAGCAGTTTTGGACTTTTGTCCGGCAAAATGCGATTTGGCCCACCTGTGCACCGGTCCAAATGTTCCTTATCGCTTATTGCGTCACACGTCGTCACTCGACCCCTTGGACGAAGGCCAAGGGAATCTTTGTTTACGAGTGATTCATTCGTCTTCCTCATCTTAGCTATCCGCTTATCTTTGCTACTCACCTAACACGAACGTAACTTGTCTATAAGTGGGATTTGATTTAGTCCACTCTCGCTACCAGGTAAAATATCGGGGCTTTTTATTTTCAGTACAGAAGTAAAATGCTTCTCGTGACTTTGACCTAATTCCTTTATTGCAAGATTTTTCCAATACGAGTGTAACTCCGTCTAAAGTTGGTCCAGAAATTAAATGGGATCGAGAAAAAACTAAAACACAACGTCATTGTAAGTGCGAACTGGAGCAAAACTTTTTATGGACTACGGTAAATTATATTTATTCGATATATGAAAAGTCCAAAGAGAGAATCTTAAAAAAGGAAATTGAGCATCAGTAATTCAATGAAATAAAACTGACTGACTGATGGCTCGTCACCCTAGGGTGACTTTCTTTCATAGTATGCCAAAAACTGGCTTATTATATGTGTCATTTTAATCCCGGAACCGACTAGGATCTTTAATTATTCATTAAAATATCATTCGGTCTATGGAAACTGTCAATTGGATTGTTTTTATTTAAGTCTGCACATTCCATAGCTGTGTTTTCACTGTTTTCTATCGTTTTGTAGTATTTCGTACTTTGATTTGTTATTAATTTTTCTAGTGGATCAATTGTAGCTTTTTCGTATATTGTGTCATTTGCGGTCCATTATTTAATTCCATGCATGTTTCTTAGCATCCTTCGGTCCATCGCCTTTATATTGTCTATCTTGTTTCTGTGGAGTTTGCTTCCTTAGCTATTTCTCTCCACCTCTTACAGCAATTTCGCGGCAAGTGATTGGTGCAATCTATTTTAATGACAGGGAGATCAACGCCGTAGGGAAGAAGTTCGGCCAATTTCTTGGTAGCACTGCTGTCGCCATCCCCTACGAATTAAATGGAAATTTTATCGTATTTGCGTGAAGAAAGATAAAACCATTAAACAACACCCATTTATAAGATTCATGACAAGCACATCATATTATATCGCCTAAAAGCCGGTGGTACTTCAAATTGTGCATCTCTACTCTTGTTTTAAATCCCTCGACAATTATGTCGGCTTCCATTTCCGTCGAGGACTTGTTCCAATTCTTGAAGCACATATGCTGTTTGGCCTGTGTTTTCATAGTTCTGCATTTTGCACATATACTGCAGTATTTGCAGCTAAATGGTGCATTATTTCCCAGAGCTAACAGAGAAGTGAAACGGTGTCTTATATCAAACATTTTTCTTCTAGAAGACTCATAAGCTGTCTCCTTCCTTTGTCTCTTCAGTGGTATCACTTGAAGTCAAGCCGGAATTTACGTTTGTAAATTGGCCTTTCAAAAGTTATTGAACCGCAGTGCCTTAAGGACATTTCAGAGGGATGAAATGTCTCCGATATTTCTTTTTTGACATATACGAGAAAAACTAAACTGCAGTTCTACGAAAATGTTGATTATATTCGTAAGATTCGGATTTTTTTCCAATTCGGACGTAAACGTATAATACGCTTCCATTTAGCATTACTTACATAAACAAGATTGGTGCTTGAAGGAGTCAACCCCCTGTACTTTTATCCAATATGTGTTGGAAGCAATTTTTTCCGATCCTATATAGTACAATAGTTTGCACGAGTAATCCAGTTACTGTAGATCCATTCCAATGCATTAAAAAGGAAATATTAAATGTCACGGTAAATGGTTACTCGGTCGGACCAGGTGACCATTATTCTGCGTTTTACTCTCAGCTTATTGAACACAAGCTCCCCATTTTAACTATTTTACCTCAATTCACTTTTCTCAATTTACTTTCGAGAACAGGGCCTGGGGCCCCGAATTTCCCAGGCGATACGGAGGGGGACCCGAAACTTTTTCCAAGAAATGTTATCGTTCTGATTTTAACTGGGCATGATAATCCGGATTAAACTGCTTATATTTTATGTGCTAAGTGAAAAGTAACATCGCTATTTTGTCTTCTCGTCACATTTCCCAAGTACTCTTTTTATAAATTCTAGCTTTTTTTTTTTTTTTTTTACATAATACCCTGCAAGCCACCACGAGGGTGTGTGGCAGGGGGGAATTCGATAAGGTGATCCTATAAAACTAGTAACACGAAGATCGACAGCGTTATAACCATAAGATATTTAGGTGTAACAATCACTAAAGATTATCCATATATCTATATCTACGACATACCCGGCAAGCCACCTTGAGGGTGTGTGGCAGGGGTTCCATCCACACCAGGAGCAATGATACAACAAACAAAAATGAACAACGCAAAACAAATTGGTTCTGAGGTTTCCGCGGCGTTTCTCAACACTGGTAACGGCTTTCGGGCGTTCCTCCGCGTCGTGTGTTGTCAGGGTGACGACAGTTTCTCCAGCCATCCTGCTGGCGTCTTCAGGTCAGAAGAACGCAAAACAAACACTAGTGTATTTGTAGTTAGCTATCCCAATATCCCAATCATGCAAGACACACCCACGAATACCGTGCATGACTTGAAACCCGACACCAATTTCATGGATACTCATGCATGAAAAAAAAGCAATGCATGCGACTCACACCTTGATTTGATCATGCAGGAAATAAAAAAATACTATCGACCTACTCTGAATGTTAACTCTATATTTATTACCGATTTACGCGATGTCTAACGTTCTGATCTCGAATCTATATATACTTAAATATACTATATATACTAACAATCTAGTTGCAATAAACCCTATAGTTGCTTGTTTGCATGTCAATAGTCAATAGTGCTTTCTCTTCGCTCGGCCGCATATTTCCCGGATGTGTCTTCTCCACGATAAATCTTTAGTGATTGTTTCACCTAAATACCTTATGTTTTCAACGCTTTCGACCTTCGTGTTATTAATTTTATAGGATCGCTCTATAGAATTATTCCTCCTCCATTTCTTTAATTATATCTAAATCCTTGCTTCCTGCCTTCTTCTGATATACCCCTGCGCACTACAGTATCGTCTGCAAAAAGTCTAAGCGTAAAACTAACTACGCTACCCTGGGGAACTCCCGATGTGACTTTGATTGTGTCTGACATGATACCATCTATGACAACCCTCTGCTCTCGCCCACTTAAGAATTCTTTTATCCAACATACAACGTCATTATTTAAACCAAAACTCTCCTATTTCAAGATTAATTTATCATGTGGAACTTTATCGAATGAATTTTTAAAATCTTAAATCTATCGCATGAACTTCAGTACTGTTTTCGCCGTTGACTAAAATATCGTGTACAAATAAAGCTTATTGTGTCTCGCAGGATCTACCTTTCCGGAACCCACGTTGTCTGTTTATGAGCAATCCCTGATATCCAAATGCCCCATGGTTGTACTGACTACAATGTGCTCAAATACCTTGCAAGAGATTAACGTGAGTGAAATGGGTCTGTAGTTACTAGGTTCTTTCCTATCACCGCTTTCAAAAATAGGTTAAATGTTAGCTACTTTCCAATCCCTGCGTAGGTACTGTGCGGTTCTTTAGTGTTTTATTGAATATTATTTCTAGATAGGGGACTATTTCAGAAGCTAATGTTTTATATACCCGGGAAGGAATTTGATCGGGACCTGGTGATTTGTTTTTACTAATGTTTTTTAACTGCTGCTCTATTCCGCGACCTGAAATTTTTAATTCGGGCATTTGCTCACTGAATGTTTTCGGCGGAGGTTCCACTGCGATGTGTGACGATGAGTTGAATACGCTTTGGAAGAAGGCTTTTAAAGTATTGGCATTTTCTAAAACCTCAGGTGACTCTAATTCCTTTATCACTTTTAAGTGTGTGTACTTACTGTGGACCTATTTCCCTGAAGTTCTCTCTCTCACATATGACCAAAACACTTTAGGATTGCTATCTAAAGATTCTCCTAACATCTTGCTCTTGAAATGTGATAACGCTTGCCGACACGATTTCCTTGCTAATGCTCTCGATTTTTTATATTTTTGAACTAACTCATTTTTTTCCTCTACCGATAGACCGTGTCCTACATTTTTCATCTCAGCGTGGAATACCCTTCGTCGCTTTAGTGATTTCCTAACCTCCGCGTCATACCACCTATGCTCTGTATTATCAATTTACTTGGTATATATTTATTAACTGCTTTACGGGTGACCTCAAGAATTTCTCTCCCCGAATCCTCTATATCTAATCCTTTGCTTTGTTCGCTAAATACATTAAACGATTCCCTTAATTCCTCTTTCATACCGTCGTTAATTAGCCTTGCCAAATAAGTATACCCTCCTCCATGGTTTATAATGTTTTTCAACGCCTACATTAAATATCGCATGCACTATTTTATGATCACTAATTCCTGTCTGTAGCTACATTTAGAACTTATTCGGGTATATTTGTTGCGAATAAGTCTAGTATGTTGTCTCCCCTGGTCGGTTCTTTTACTAGTTGTTTTAAAGTTTCGTCGTACCGATGGACTGAAAAGCAGCCGATGTAACACCCATTTTTAAAAGTGGTGATAGGGAGCAGCCATCTAACTACAGACCTATATCCCTCACATCCATTTCATGCAAGGTCCTGGAACATATAATTATTAGTTCAGTAATGGGACAACTATATAGCCAGAAATTATTGTCCGATGTTCAGCATGGGTTCCGGAAGAGCAAATCATGTGAAACTCAACTTGCTCTCTTTTCTCACAATTTTTTAGTTTCTGGCGAAAATTATATTCCAGTGGATGCTATATTTCTCGATTTCAAAAAGTTTTCAAGAAGGTGTCTCATAGCAAACTAATCTTGAAATTAAAATATTATGCAAAGACAGTAACATTAAATCATGGATAAATGATTTCCTGCATGATCGGGTGCAAAGGGTTGTTTTGGACGGTGTTACCTCACTGGCAATTAAAGTCACTTCGGGTGTCCCATCAGGTAGTGTGATAGGTCCACTCCTGTTCCTCCTGTACATAAATGATATCAAGAAGGTTGTCATAAGTAAGCTTCGTCTACTTGCCGATGACACTGTAGTGTACAGGGAAATTCTATTCCCAAACGATAAAGAATATTTAAATGATGACCTACAAGCAATTGAAGATTGGTGTGATACATGGCACTTAGAATTAAAATTTAATAATTGTCTCTTGATGAATTTTTGGAAAATGAATAGCTCTTCTCTTAGCACTTGAATTGAAGAAGATCGTAGCAGATTGAAATTTAGACATAATCTCTTAAACAAATCCCAAGACCATATTTTCAGTGATGATGTTAAAAATATTTTGTGAACCCCAACTTACTATGGTAGACTGGACCATTATCACGAAATTAGAGAAAATGATTGCCAAACTGACAGATTCAAAATGCCCTTTTTTCTACGTACATTGAGGGATATGAATAACGGTAAATATATCCAGTACGAGTGTAGCAATGGATAACATTGGTACCTGCATGTTGGTATAAGGACTTATAGCTAACCCAACTAACAGAATGTTTTTGCATATATGCTTCGCTATTTTTATCTTTTTTTAAAAAGCGTAGTTTTGAACAGTACCTATACGAGTACTATTCCTTTTTCTATGCATGATATGTAGTGCATGTTTGGTGAGAATTCACCACTTACCACACACCTTTATGTTGGCTTGCAGAGTATTATGTAGAAGTAGATGTAAAAAATGTGACGTAAAGGTGTTCAACAGTGATTCGCAGAGTTACTTATCCTTACCTCCTGTTATAAAACTACACGTATTCCGGTCTATCGAAGGGAGATTGAAGTCTCCGCCTACTATTATTCCTCTGTATTTGTTCCGAGAAATCAATGTTCCTATCTCTGACTCTAGTTCCATTATAGAATTGATGTCTGCATCCGGTGGCGTATAGTATGCACCTACATATATCTTTTTTGCGTCACTACATTTACTTTTAACGGAACACCAAATACTTACTACATTTCCCTCTGAAATAAGTTTTCTTCTATTGACCTCCGGGTCCTTCACAGCTATAAATAATACTCCTCCGTTTCTGCTTACTCTATCCTTTCTGTATACGGTAAAACACTTAGGGAATACTTCATATCTGATATGTCTTTCGAAAGCCATCTTTCTGTGCGTACGATTATATCAGCATCAGTACTTTTTATGAGGTGGTGAAGTTCGGCTACTTTATATCTTAAACTACGACAATTCACTACTATCACTGAAATTATTTCTCCCAATCTATTTCTCTCCTGGTGCTCTTTTTCAGCTAGAATTTTCCCCGATAATTATTTTACCGACCCACTATTTAATCTACCAATCTGATATGTATGTATCTGTAGTAATCTGATATGTATGCATGATTTGAACTTCTGTTCTGGGGCCGGTTAAATTAAGTGCTTCATGACAGGATAAACAGTGAGCTTAACCAGAGAAAACAGATAGGAATGGGCAATGTGAAAGCAAATACCGAGCACTGAAAATGAAGGAAGACATTTGTTTCATGTCGGTACCGATGGGCAAGGCTGAATTGAAGTTAGACTAAACGTGCAAAACTTAGCCCCTCCCCGAAGCAAATTTCTGGCTACGTGCCTGCCTGCTACTAAAAAAATATCCCTTGCTGAGCTCGCTCAGTCTGAGGGCTCTGGCTTTCGGCAAGGGGCCGGAGGGAGGCGAAGTGGCTCGGACGTTGACCTTGGAATGGTTCGAGAGAGAGAGAGAGATAATAAGCCAGGAGGTTGAGGGTGACATTAGCGGGAGTGGGGGGGGACTCAGAGCAGCGCCACGGAACGAAAGATTTTTAGCACGTAGAATAGTGAAAACATGGTTCGGAAAATAATAAATAGCAACTTTAGTATGCACCTAAGGTCTTTGAGTTTGATATAATAGTAGAAGAGAAGGATGAATCTCAGCGGATAATTGAACACATGTTTCCATTACGGTTTCAATGTCAAAGGAAAAAAAGTTGAAATCAGGCTATTTTTACGATTTTCAGTGCCTGAAGCTCTTTAATGAGTACTGCTAATGAAAATTCTGTTCAAATAGCCGCTCACATTGATTTTTAATCTAACGATCAGTGAAAACCGATCAGCTCTGCGACTTATATTAAACTCGTTATCATCGATTTCGCAAGGGTCTGCAGAGCCGGTTTCTGCAGTGGTATAGAACACCCTTAAGTACAATAATAATAGCAGTAGTAGAAAAAAAATTCTGAGAGAACGCGACAGTTGATGTACAAGCAAAAACTGGCTGAGTAATAGATATAACAAAAACCACAATAAACCTCCAACTATTATTAAAAATTCAATATTCAAATAGAAAAGAGAATAGAGGTCACCTTTTAAGTCATTAATATATCAAACACGTCCCTATTTCATTAAATATTAACATCCTATACTAGTGTTAACCACGTAGTTCCAGTTCTGAGGGCACACACCAGAATGATGTCCATATAAAACACTTCATCGATCATCCAAAACTTCAAAAAACCTAATAAAAGTAAACTATTAAGAATAAGAAATTATAAAATATGTGAAAAACGTTTGTACATGCGGTAGGTTTGGGCATATTAGTAAGGATTGTACTAAATTGAAAGATTTTTTGGCAGAAAGACAAAATAAATGGGGAGGTGAAGCAAAAACCGCTGTTAGTGGTATCCTTGACGGAGTGGAAAAAGCCAAAGCCTACTGTTCACTTGGGAAGAAAGGAAAGCTCAAGAGAAAGGAATGGTTCCTAGATTCCTTTTCATCTCATCACGAGTCCCACAAGAAGTGACTTTTTACACTTAGAACAAAAGAGTGTGTATGGTGTCATTAAGATGGGTAACGGAGATGAAGCACCGATTGCTGGCACTAGTCATTAAAACACCTGACGAAGAAGGACTCACTGTCACATTACACAGTGCATTTTATGTACCTAATTTAGAATGTTGATTGATGTCAGTATCGCAGCTTACCATTAAAGGTCTGGATGTGGTGTTCTCAGGTGAAAAAGGAGAGGAGATGGATGAGGATGAACTGATTTTTTCCAAAAATGAAGAAAGTTTCTTTGGTAAATACCAGTGTAGGAGAAATTAAGACTGAATCAAACACTGACAATCTAATCAGTGGTGTAGCCTGTCTTGCAATTAGTGATCTAGATACATGGCACCAAGGACTCGGACACGTATATCAGGAAGTGCTGTTGAGGATACCAATATTAGAAAGATTGGAGAAGAAACTAAGTTCATGTGTGTGAAGTCTGTGTTCAGGGGAAGTTCAGCAAATTCAGCTTTCCTAAACGCTGCACTGAAAAATCTGTTGAACCAATAGCACTAGTGCACTGTGACCTTATGGGAAAGTTCACGCCAGCTTCTCTTGGTGAATCCCAATATGTACTGACCTGGATTGACGACTATTCAAGATTTATAACAGTGAAATATTTGAAGAAAACAGGTATCTGAAGAATTTATCGAGTATCAGCATCTTCTAGAGAACCAGCATCGGAGAAACTTTTGGCTTTACGAACTGACAACGGAACAGAGTACACAAGATACGATTTGCAGAAATACTTACAGAATCAAGGTATCATGCACAGAAGAACAGTAACAGGATGTCCACAACCAAATGGGGCTGCTGAAAGAAGTAATCGCACTCTCATGGAAATGACACTGTGTATGATGATTCTAGCAGGTGTATCACAGACTTTTTTTGGGCTGAAGCAATTATGACAGCAGCAGGGACTTTACCATCGTATTGGGTACTCTTTGAAACCTATTATTTGATATGTGTATAGCCTCATCTCACTTTTTGTCACCCTTGGGACCTTCGACCCCTGAGTAACCCTTGAAGGTTAAGGGATGAAAGAAGGGATCTGAATACCATAAAATTGACCTTGGCACCTTTTAAAAAAACCTATGATTCGATACGTTTATAGCCTCATTTCAATTTTTCGTCACCCTTGTGACCTTTGATCCCTGACTAACCCTTGAAAGTCAAGAGATGACCAAAGGGATCTGATAACCTTTCTATCGATATTGGTACCTTTTTAAACCTGATTCGACACGACTGTAGCTCGATTCACTTTTTTCCACCCCTTTGACCATTGACCTCTGAGTTACCCTTGAATGTTAAGGGATGAAAAGAGGGATCTGCAGACCTTAAAATCGACCTTGGAACCTTTTTAAACTATGATTCGACAGGTTTGTACCAGAGATTCATTTTTTGTAACCCTTTTGACCTTTTAGGGGTCACGGTTGCAATTTTCGACCTCAAAAGCTCTTCCATCGTGTTCTTTGTGCCCAAAAACCTATTAGATGAAAGTTTCGCTATTTGTCTTTTTTGTATTTCTAATATTTTAACATTGAAAGCCCATACGGCAAAATTTGGATTTTAGGTTGGGCCCTATTTCTGGGGTCAAAAAGTCATTTTTTTAATATTTTGCTTAGACTCAACAAAATTTAAAACCTTTTTCTCGCCAGGTACCAAATTTCATACATGTGGCTCGAAAGGTAGTGTCTAAAATTACAGGTCAAAAACGACAAACGATCAATGAGACACTATATATGTTACCAGTTAAAAATAGAGTATTTCATGCATTCTCCTACAAAATGCTATATATGCTTCATACAATCCTCTACTTTGAAGATTCTCAAAATGCAGAGGAATAAAAATTAAAAAAACAAAATACTCTTTTTCCTGAAGATGATCATTTGAAGAATTCCCTTTGTAACCTTTAAAAACCTTTGTACTAACACCTTTTATGCCTCACTTTTGCATACCTTCTTTGATGACTGACCTCATTACGCATGTGATGGTCTGTGGGAGGAATGTTTCTCTCCCATTGCACCAAGATGTGGGTTGCGGCTCACGTTCCTCTGATGGAGGAACGTGGTCTAACCATGTTCAATGCAAAGGTGCATCGGCTGCGGAGACATCTTCTGATTCTTCCGCACGGAGTTCCGTGGCCAGCTTCCCAATGCATTCATCCTGTGTGTTATGTAATGTATTTCCTAACAACAGAAATAATCCCGGAATCAAACATTAGCATATAACAGTTGCATGATAAATTATAGAGAATTTGGGTGCTTACCTTGGGATAAAATAGAAAACCCTCTTGCCGAATACTCAAGTATACATAATTCATTGGCTCACCTCTGGAAGATGAGGAGTCTCCAATGCCGAGTCAACGTCTGCAAGTGGGCTGTCATTCTCCTCCGTGGGCATAATTATTTCCTAAGATGAGAAAGAATCCCGAAGTCAGACATTTGCAACTACTAGCTGTATGAATGAAAAGGAGAGAAGTAGAGTAATAAACGCGGCACTTTATCGCAAAACCTCTTGTCTGCTTCTATTTTACACACAAGCTCTTAACTCACCTCAGGAAGAGAAAATTGCATTAGGCATCATCGCCCAGGTGACAGTCGTTGCCAAGCACCGTCTCAGCGTTCTAAGAAGGTAAACACAAAGTTACTGGGCCTAATGACAAAAACTTTTCCGCTACCAAAAATTAGGTATAAAGCAAAAATATATTTCACGCAGTTCTTCCTCGCCAGTGGACTGGGCAGCGGTCTGTGTTTCTGCCGCCTCTAATCCACAGGCCACCTCTAACGGGGTTCCGGTCGGGATTACTTCAATCCCGAGTAACCCCAGCCCTCGGGACATGGCCTTCTTGTTCTCCACCCATCACCTCCCGAACGTTACCATGATATAATGTTCGGGGAACCTGGATAGGCCCTTTCCGTGAAGAGTCGTCCCGGCTTTGGCGCATGCCGCCACTTTCTCCTTGCCCAGGCTATCGTGCACATTCTTATGTACTAGGTTAATGTGCCTGGCCAACTGAGATCTATGACGTTTCCCACATAATGGGTACGGCTTCAGTTCCCCCACCTTGCCCAGGGACGCTAGGTTCGTCCGCCATTCTGCCATAACGAATCTGCGAAATAGAAGTACATTGATTGACCAATACTATATTTGAAGAACAATTAATAATTAACATGTGTATGCCTGCGAGGGAAAAACAAGAATCATCGTACCTACGGGTCAACTAGATCATTAGAAAAACAAATACCGCGATTAGGCCTAGCGTGGAGTGGTAACCAAATGGATTACACGTCCATCAACCACGAGAATAGAAAGGCCACCAACGATGGTTGCCCCCACCTTATTTAAAATTCTTAATCCCCCTCATATTACGTGTTTTTTTTGCTAGAAATTTATACAAATATTTTGGGGTGCTGCTACAATCCAGTTACGCCTTTTCCAAAGATTGAACGGTGCGTTGTAGGACTCCATGACTGATGACAAATTATTTAAAGCTTAACCCTAAACCGAAATTATGAATCGTGCGATCGAGGCCAAAGCACAACGTGGAAAAATAACCAGGCAAAGACATAAGGGTCATTCCATGCCAAGTCACCGATCACTTGTTGCAACACCACTTCAGAAAAAATTCAGATTCAGCACACTTACTGCGCTACATGTCTGTAAGGCACAAAACCAATTTTTGTTAATTTTTTCCATGACCTCAAGGACTTACAGGGCCGCGAAGGTCTCAGAGCACTGTAAAAATGACACTTTCAACGAGTATTGATAATTAGAGTTACTCTTAGAGCAGGAATACAATAGGCTGCCACCAAGGTTTCCTATGCTACTTTCAAATGTATGTCGATGGATCTTACGTTCCGTTGTAAAGCTTACCATTGTATTGGTTACATTAATTACGGTGATACATCAGATGATTTCCCGAGGGCCACGCAAACCAGCCTTCCTCAGTTTCACTGATCAGTAAATGAACCATCTTAGAGCAATTTGCGTAATAATAATAATAACATTTATTTGACAAGCGACAAGTATTATAATATATTGCATTAGGCATAAAAAATATGCAGTCAAAAATAAATATATAGAAAATAGTTAAATATAGTTGTCGATCCAATACAAATATATAGCTGGCAAACAAAACACAGGAAAATAAAAGTTATCTCAATTGACACGAGTTAAGATCAATACAAATTATTTCGAGTCTGCATTTCGTATCTAGAGCTTTGTTCGCGTCGCTGCGACTTCTGCACTTTTTTGCGACTTCTTGCCCCTTTCCGTTCGCGTCGCGGAAGGTGCAAGTGACGAACGCTGTTCGCGTCGCGGGTTCGGGTTCAAAAGTTGCAACTTCTGCCTGCCCTTTTGCACCCTCGTCGATGCTGGGGCCAAAGTGGCACAGAGGGCAGCAGAGAGAATTATGGGAAGAAGCAGACGAACTGAACTGAAGAAGCAGACGATCTCAACATTTTCTTCTGCTGTTTCAGCGAGACGAAGACGAATATAATGAATACTTCCACGGAATGTAACTCTGACTGGACTTAATTATCCGAGGAAATAAAATATCAATGAGTGATATGGCATTTCAATATCTATCGCTGTATTATTAATTACTTCTTACAATTAGAGGAATTTTGCCTGTAGCACTAGGTACCAACGGCATTAACGAGGAATGCCTTTTGCTTTAAACCTATCGCCTCCAAATGTTTAAAAGAAATATATTCATAGGATCACGTGTAGAATACGCGATGGAGTGGGACCAAACGTGAATAAACTCCTACCTTCGTTCGATTTACTAAGTCCAAACTGTCACCTCGGCAAAAAAGTTATTATCAACCAAAGTAACATTTTGGTGTTGATCCTGGCTACTCAGATGTATTCTTTTTAAGTTGCTTTGATGTACTTCATTAAAAATTAAATGTACAAAAGATCGTTAGATTAAACTGCCAGCTAGTTTTTAAAATTAACACAGGCTGTAAATATTGATAGATTAAGGATTGAATAAAAAAATAAAGCTCATATTTGAATAATTACCACAGGCTGTAAATATTGATAGATTAAGGATTGAATAAAAAAATAAAGCTCATCTTTGAATAATTACCACAGGCTGTAAATATTGATAGATTAAGGATTGAATAAAAAAATAAAGCTCTTCTTTGAACAACACCCAAATTGTTGTGGTAGGATGAATATATTCATGGGACTGATGCCAGACAGGAAAAAAATTGCATTATGGTTATTTTTTTATTCCAGGAAATAAAAGACACGCGTTGTGACTGAATATTTGCAACTATATAGATTTTATAATTATATGAAAATATAATTTGCTATATTCTGCTTTAAAATGACAGCTCTTCCCCTATTGAATGCGGATAATGAAGTGATGCTCGATGAGAATGGAATAATACCATTTATGCTGGAAGGTATCCTAGTTTTTTACATTCAAAATGTGGTTTATTTTTAAAATTTACTCCATACTAAATACAATTATTCCAGCCTTTTGTTTGTATCAATTAAATTGCATAAGTGAGCTTCATTATAATTGAGCTCACTTAGAAGTAAAGTAAATTAGATATATCTAATTTACTTCACATTGCAAGTAAATTATTATATACTTTCCTCCCTGTTAAAAATTCCCCACAGAAAATCTTTATAGGGACATGGAATTCCTTATAGGGCTTTTATGTTCCCTATGGGGAACTCCATTAAAAATCCCTATAAGGAAATGAAATTCCTTTAGGGATTTATGTTTCCCCATTTCCAATTCCCTATAAGGACATGCAGTGGGGAATTTTTAACAGGGCTGATCTAGCGTTCATTATTTATCACGCATCAATCAAACCTGAATTTTGAGTGAAAGGAGAAGTATTGACTGCTTTCAACTTGCAAACAGGCAAATTTAGAACTTTTAATTAGTAGCCAATACCAATTATGTCAGGAAATCCTTTCCTGTTTAAATAATGCTCCTTTGTCACATTTTTATCCCCGTCTGTGGGATACTTAATGATCATAGGAGACATTCCCACTATAAAGCCAGTCATTCTTTTAATGGCAGAGTGCAAAGCACTCAAGCTCAAATTGATTCGGTCTGCCACATCCCGATAGCCAGCAGCCTCATGTCCAACAATCCACAAGAATGCCAACATATGTTTTTGAGGAATGACTGGTTCAAAACCTCCATGACCTACAGTGAAAATATATAGGTAATCATAATATAAATGCACAAGAATTTCGCAGGTATTATAAATGAAAATAGAGGAAGCAAACTACAACCTCGTAAAGTTGTAAAATCGGGTGACATTTGAAATTTCCCGATTAGGTCTTGCACTATGCAGGGTTTTAATCGGAAATGCCTCACAAACTCACTGTCACTATACAGAGGTATTATATTTTCTACGTTGCCTGGGACGGCATTCCTCTCCTGGCTTTCAACAACATCGATGACCGCGTATGCTGTAAAATATCTGAGAAAATACAGGGAATATAATACAGGGAGAGATAATCTATCATGAGAATGACAGCAAGAATATAAGAATTCTGAATAAGAATGTACTACGGCAAATAGAAGGTATAGTAAGTTACAACCAAGGTTAAAGAAAGTGTGAGCAACGTTCTACTCCACAACATTTACTTGGTAATTAGTTACAAAGGAATTGTTGCTCACTAAAATGGCTTTCGCTAATTAAAATCTTAATCCTAGTTATAAATTTCTCATTCATGGAAAAATAGGAACGTGTTAGGCAAAATGAAAACATACAGACGTCTTCATATATCTCTCTCTTGGTTGTTATAAGTACCTAATTTATTTAGAAATTCATGCGTATTTTAAAACATTGAAGCTTAAAGAGATAACGTATGCCATGAATTGCATGAATTTCAACCTCAAGAAAACACAAAAGAAAATATTTAATTTGGATGAAATTGATAAATGGGCGCCAGTGAACGTCACCACTTTCAGCTTTATAAATAAACAGTTTTGGATTTTTATTCATAGGGGCCATGATCACCAAGCTTCATCTTGATGTTTACTGATAGTCTACACACGAAAATCAAAGTGATCGCACCGAATTACAATCAAAACTTTCTTTATCACTTTGTGTTTGGCCCGATCACCCAACCAGGTGAATCAACACGGCAAAATCGCAATATTCAATGGATTGACACATAATTTTACTACCTCCCTCCTGTGGGTGAACTAATGCTGGTAACACAATTTGATAATCATCTTCATCTGAAGAATCCTCGTGAAGCCCTTGGAGCAGATTTCTTAAAATTATATTACGCGCCATCTTTTCCGCAAAAGCGTTCGCGTCGCATGAGTTGAACCTTTCTGCCCTCTTCTGTTCGTTCTTGCCCCCTCGGGTGCACAAGTCGCAGATGTGGCAAGCGACGCGAACAAAGCTTAGATACGGAAATTTACGTTGTCTGGGGGGAGCACCTTCAGACTTTGCGGAGCACTTGATCACTGGGCAAAGGTAACGCTTAACACGATATAATTCAGTCTTATTATATTAAAATCAAATACAAATTGCTCTATTAAACACAGCCGGAGCCTTGCGGTTGTGGAGCACTTACGAAATCCCAAGAATTAAGTTCATAGTTAACATAATGGCAGAGTAATAAATTTATAAAGGTTGCACTAATTAATAATTTTTTGGGGGATTAACACCAAACCGGTTTCGTTCTTACTCCACTCAGTGATCGGAGGAATTTTTGTACTAAGTTGGTAATTTTAACACGCCCACACGGAGCACAACTTACAAGGAGACATCGCGAGAGTGATCTTCGGGATCCGAACGCCGAAGTTATTTTCTGAAACTATAAAGGAAATGTAGAAAAAGTGTCACGGCTTTCTTCCCCATAGGCCCGGGTTCGAGAGATAAAAGCAAGTAAAGATTTGGCGCGGAATCAGTACCTTTGAGTGAGAGCGTATTTTCAACAACCACCGTGGCCGAGTGCGTTGAGGCGCGCAGCCAGTAACTTTTGCCCCGGCCGACCTGGGTTCGACTACCGGTGAAGTTAATTTTTTTCTTTCTTATTATTTAAGGAATCAATATTACAACCCACCCCCATTCATTAACCCTTTCGCTACGAACGCCGTTTATAAACGCCGCTGATTTTTCACTCCTGTGAACGAAGGCCGTCTATAAACGCCGCAGATTTTTCTACGCAAGAGAACGAAGGGCGTCTTAAAACGTCGCTAGGGCCAGGTAGGCAGAAAAGGTTCAAGGTGTCATAAAGGACCCTTCCTCGCGGCTCTGAAGACCCTTCCTCGGCTTAGAGGCAGGGATTATCTCGACCCTTCTCCGCAGCGCGAGCCTCACACTCGGCAGTTGTTCGCGGTCACTTGTTTGTTTATGCAGTGGGAAAACCAAAATAATATTTGTTTCTAAATCGCATTATTGAGTTCCAAAAGTTAATTCCTTATGTTTTTTTGAATCTCTAGAAATTTTAAACGGAACTCTAACGTTATTATTAACAGAGTTCACCTGTCAATGAAATTCAAACCGATTTGTGAGAATTTTTCATTGCAGTGAGGAATTAAGACGTATGTTTTTTTATGATTTGATGATAAGGTAGTACCGATATTTTTCTCTCCGTTTTACTTGTTTATGAACATATATTGAAAAACAACTGCAATGGCAATACCACGCAACATACCGCGAAATCTATTATATCTACATTATAGGTTGAAAATCCCGCTGAAGGGTGTGGTTTATGCTAATTCATTAGCAGTCAAAAAACTTTACTTTCTTGTAACTGACTCTTTTTGGTGTAACTGCCATTCAGCTATAAAAAGTATCTTTCAAGCTGAAAAGCATTCAAATTTGTTCTATGTAATGCGGCTAAGAGTGATCATTATGTTGTAATCATTTATGTCAAAACTAGAAGAAAACCGCATGCGTGCGTGATGGAATATTGGGAGGTACAATAAATAATTGCTAGGCAGAAAAATCTATCTCGCGCTACCATTGCGAATATATTTACATAAAAATGTTTCCTGATGAAGGTATAGCACCAAATAAAGTGCATGTGCTTTTATCTAAAACACGGGTACGGTTGGATTATACGCGGACGTCTTCTATTGCGAAACAACAGAAATAATTATTATTGTAACCATTGATATTATGTCTATTGTGCTAAATAACTTAATATTAACATTAGAATTCCGTTTAAAATCTCTAAATGGTATTTATAACAACAGGAATTTATTTGTGTATTAACCCCCACTTACAGTCTTACTATTATTTATTTAACAAAAATCACTGTATTAAAAATAGTTGACCGCGGACACAGGCCGAGGTGGGTTCTCATTTGGAAAAAGGCGAAGATAATCTCTGGTCAGTGGCCGAGGAAAGGGTCGGGAACCCCACTGGGTCCGGTCCCAAAGCGGGGGAAAGAAATACCTGCTCGATGCCCTGCTTCAAGAGAGCTCCGTACACGGAGTGGAAAAATATTCTAGAGGAACCCGTGAGAAGGAAAGCATTTTCCTGAGTAGGACTCCGGCGCGAAAGGGTTAAAATCAGTTACGTTAGTATTTTTTCTTTTTTCAACTCATTTTATGGATTTTCAATGGACCGAGGACTTACGACGCGAATTAGGGGATTTTATTTTCGCATTACAGGCTCACATGCCGCCCGACGCATTAGGTTTGGATATCGAAGATCCGTGAATACTTCTATGAATACCAAGGGCTTCAATTCTTCGCTGGACCAGGGTAGTTGTTGAAGACCACTCTCGCTCAAAGGTACTGATACCACGCCAAATCTTTACTTGCTTTTATCTCTCGAACCCGGGCCTATGGGGAAGAAAGCCGTGACACTTTTTCTACATTTCCTTTATAATTTCAGAAAATAACATCGGCGTTCGGATCCCGAAGATCACTCTCGCGATGTCTCCTTGTTAGGAGGAAATGGGTCACTTCCGGTACAGGCCACGTGTTCCGGTTGGGGTTGATGGCTCCGATCGGCACCAAATTCACACAGTTGTGATTTATTCAGAAAACGATTCTTCCCTAAAAATGTTACTTCGAAACGTTTTACATGTTCCCGAGAAATTGCGGGAAAACCTGCTTTCGCGCTAAAAAAATTTCTTCTCAACAAATTGAGTTGTTGGCACCAAATATGTGTGGGAGAGGGACACAGTGTATAATATCCTACCCTGATTTTCTGTTGTGTCTCCGCCGGCTGGAACCTGCCAAAACCGTGGTTGAAAAGAAGGCCGGCCGGTGAAACTTTCGATATCGCATCTGCGTCCACTCTCTCCCAATGCAGAAATAGAACTGAGGTCTGAGAGCACGGGTACGCAACACCCGGCTTAACAGCAAGGCTCAGCAGTGGTGCTGCCATCGCAGCGGTGCAGACAGCTCACTACATAGTACGCGAACGGCACCAGCGGCGAGCGTTGGTACTAAATCAATCTGTATTAGTGTACTGGCGCTTATTTCAAATAGATTCCATTCATTTATATAGTTTGAAGGTTGCATTTCACTGAATTATACTCCGACCGTTGTTATCGTCGATGCTGCGCTGGAAGGCGTTGAAAGTAATGATTCCACCAGGCAATTGCAGTGCACTCCTTAAAAATATATGCATGCAATGGCAAACATATGCATACATATGTAGCCTTCAGAGAAATATGTGCTAAGATTCTTTTTATCAGCATAATTAAATAATTAATATTAACGCACTTACACTTTGGCATCTACTTACACAAATTTATGAATAAGGATACTCGCAAATTTTATAATGAACAAATATGACTTTATTTATCAAAAAATCACCTAAAAAGTGGGGAATCACCGATTTTAATAGGGACCAAAGGCAGAGAATAAGCAATTTAAGGCTTCCTGTTTTCAAAATCCAGAATGTTCGAAAGAAATCATTTCAACCTTCACCCCACCTATCCACAACCATATAAATACCCGCGAAATTTGCAGAGACACCATTTTACCCCGAAGAGGCCTCCAGAAGCGGAGGGGAAACGTAGGTGGACAACCACAACAACGCGGAGCATTCCAAAAACCCACATCACGAAAAATATTAACATAATGGACAAGAATTATGTTTTATTTTTATTGCTGCAGTATTCCTTAACAGAAATTTGGGCTATCAAAGTCACTAGATCATTTGTAACTTCAGAAGAATGAATTTCACAACCAAAATAACCCTCACCAACAAATACAGAAGAAAAGTGAGAGCTCTTTATGGTGCTACAGATCATGTCCTTACTCTCCACCTTCGGTAGGAGACGTTTTATTAGGTCCAACGACTGACCAACAGCAACAGTCATCCTCTCTGATGGGTAAATAAGTTCTCCCGTAAAATCATTAAAAAGGGTTCCAGGGTGAGGATGCTCAACGACTATCGTTCTCTTGCATGCAGCACATGCCCGTTTTAACAAAGTTTTGATTAAATATACACTTAGGTGAGCAGGAGATTGCATATGGATGCTTTCTATAGCATGAGTCTCTAGCTCAAGAGTATCCGCTTCTACATTCAACTCAGTCTCCACCTCCTCGGCGTCACAAACATTTTTATCTATCCATCTAAAGTCACTTAGCAAAGTAAAGTTATCTTCTTCACAGTTACCCAATGGAATTTTGGAGGATATGCCATTAATCAGAACTGTCTTGAAGCTACTAACAAACTGGTTGTATGTTGGGTGCATGTTTGAGCCACAGTTATACCTAATTTGACCATAAAAGTTTTCTAGCGGGTCTTGATTGATATTTCTAGGCTCCATCACCTGGAACAGAGATTGAAAATCACTCCACAACATAATAATAGCCCGAATGGAGGCCAACCAACCACTTTTGGACGGAGGGTTCACCTTCTTCCCATTTCCTTTGATGAAATGCATCCCCTCAACGCAGCCAAGCATTTTCTTCCAAAAGGCCAGATGCGCACTTCTAGGTGAAACTGTTTGCCTGAAAGGCTTCAACACATTGGATGATTTAATGGACCCATTGAAGCTGTCGAATAAGTCATCCATGTTGGCCAAAAAAGATGCAGTGGCAATGGCTTCACCAGGCAAATAACCTTCAAAATGAGAAACAGAACCAGTTAAATTGAAGGCATTAAAAAATATATTCACCCTCACCCCAGTAAGCTGAAAATGTAATTACAAGCAGTATTTCCAAATACTGAATTGCAATTTTTCTTTCTTAAATGGAACAGTGACCATCTAAATACTCACCGTGAGCAACATAGGTGCTTATAGTTGCAGCTGAAGTGCTGCTGAAAATGTCAGCAGCATATTTCACCTTCATCGTATCTTTCCCTTTTGGCTGCAAATGTTTTTGGGTCAGAGACAATAGTTGACGGATGGAGATACTGTCATCCAACTTCTTCACAGAGTCAATGTGCTCCCACTTGGCTTCCATTTCTACATTGGTTCCAGCAACTTCAACATTAATCAGCACGTTGTATTTTAGAAATAGGTTACGAAAGCATTTCAAGAGATGTGGGGGATCGAAAAAAGTGTACACTTTCCTTTCTCCAAAGCAGAAATAGGGCTCTTCGGAAGAGGATCCAAGCAAATGCATCGCCTTCACGTTATTTGTGCCCATGTCGCAAACTGTGGCGCAAACCTTCAACCCAATACCAGTCAATCTCTGAAGTAGGTTTTTAACGATTTCGCAAATCCTAACCCCATCCATACCGCTTTCACTCAGGTAGTGCCAAAAGGCTGTTTCCAACGGTCGAAAATACCTTGCACAGAGAACACAAGAACTTGCTTGGCAACCTTATTACATCTGCTATTCCCATCATCTTCGAAGCCATCAATTCGATCGAGCTGTGTATTGTACTGGAGACTTGGTCTGATGGCCATCTCATCGAACACTAGAGCGCAGTATTAACTTTTCTCTTTTAGATTCTCCACGTGTGCAGTCAGGCTGGAAAGAATGGGAGAACTGCATCCGGTGGGAAACTCACAGTATTAAGCAGAGTTGAAAGTGTTCTTTTGCAGGGAAGGTCGCAAACAGTCTTAAAGTAGGCATACGCTCGAGGACTCTTTTTATAAAGCGACAAACAAAGCGCCTTCTCTTCCCTGGTCCATCTCCTACCTTTGGGGTTAGGGGTAATCCTCAACTGCGACATGAATAATAGAGCTCGCAAGGGCGGAAATTCCTTTGATATGAAGTCCGCGATTAATTCCTTCCTATTTTTTTACCATTTGACGCACGTTGTATGACGCCTTTTTAACCCTCGTCAGATTACGGCGGAATTTGCGAAGAGCATTAAACATTCTTCTTTTCCTGGGAGTGAGCTCCGATTGGCCGAGGTTTAATTCCTGCAGGAGAGATCTTCTCACGGAACGAATTTCACCCCTCTTAGATCCGTGTGTAGTGTTTTCTGTTGGTGTGAATGATAAGGGCACGGAATCAGAGGATTCAGTAAACCGGTCAGAGGCGGCAGCTAAGGAAAGGGTTGAGACCGACAACTGTTCGCGTGAGGTGGACGGAGTAGGAGCTTGCGGATTTAAAGAAAATAATTCATGCGAATAAGTAGAAGAAATTGAGGAAATAATTCCATGGGCCGTAGGACTTTGTATGCTTTCGGTGGGACACTGGACAGATTCTGGAAAATCGGCTGGTGAAGGATTAGGCAAACAAAGATCAGGAATAGCGTTGTGATTTAGTTTAATACCAGAAGGGCGGTGCTGATTAATGATAAAGTGAAGTGAACACATTCGGAAGCCAGATTTGAAAATATTTTCTATGGCAAGTGCTGACAGCTTATCATTAAGGGCTGCCCTAATCCATTGTTTACATCTGAAAATGAGAAATAATTAAAATTAGACAAAAACATTCATTTTACTATCATTTCTATTGACTTATAACGTTAAAATATTAATTCGGGCTTAAAAAAAACCCATTACGCAATTGATTAAACTTGACAGTAGCTTTTTCGCCAGATGGTATCTGAGATAGGACTAAGTCATTTTGGAATAAAAAGAGTCGTTTCAGGCGTTATATGGTGGAATAACATAATTAAATAAGTTTGGCAATTTTCTACAAAGAAATCTTTACTTCGACCGGTTTCGCTATGATACATCATCATCAGGTGACTAAATCTCAACAAAGTCCAGTACATATACAAATGAGGGGAGGGACCGGGGGAAAAGAAGTGAGGAAAGAGGAGGGGAAGAGGGTCCACCAAGGGTGACAACGGAAAAAGGGGGGAGAGGAGGGAGAACTGGTACTAGGGGTGGGATTTGGAAAAACCACACATAGAATTGGGAAACCCTGGCCGTCGACGAGTACCAATGCAGATCGTACACCTTCAAGTTCAAGAGAGGCCAAATATGTGGGGGAATGTATGAAGTTTTTCTTTTACCATGCATTCACAATTCTGAAAAATTGTGCCTCAAACCGTTAAGTTTAGTTCCCTTAATTTAAAAATTTTAACGTGTCAAGGGAGTACATACCGTAAGAAACCACGGAGAGTTTTACCACCTTTACCGTAATTTAAGAGAAGACAAGAAGTCTCGAGCAAACTACCATGTGACACTTAATACTTTTGATTAAATTTTGTCTATGATTGCACCAGTCTTAAGAAAATGCCTAATTAAATTTTCCTATTTTTTTCCATGCCCAACTTTGTCTAGATTATGACAGTGCGTGCAGCTTTGTTTTCATTCCTGTAATAAGTAGCATTACAGAGCCTTTCAGAGGTTTTCGGGCAGTCTTTTTCTAAACGATTATCCGAAAAGTCTCTTTTTTTATTCGTATTTACCCATTGAAATTCAATGAGGTTCCATGCGTATTGTGAAGAGGTTGGCTGTGCAACTGGCTAAATAATGCCGTAAACAATTGTGGTTTGATGAGTGCCAACAATTCCACAGCAGTACCATCCGTTTCATGTATTGTAATCAGTGATAACGCGAGGTAAATTGTTGGCATTATTCATTGTCTCAGTCTCAACTAGGTTTAACCCATTGCAATATGTCCCTCTCTCACTTGCCTTGCCCTCCAGTAGGTAAATTCAAAACAAGGCTTCTTTCAGTTTAAAAGCGGTGAGCGTTACCGTTAGCGGTTTTCGGGAAAGACAGCCGTAGGTGTGAACTCTGCCTTATCCAATGAATAAAGACACAGGTACCAGGAGATAGTTGAAAATCATAGAGTAGTAGAATATTCAGTCACTCGGTTTATATGTCAATAATCAAATATAAAAATAATAAACGTCAGAGTAAATAAAAGTATTTGGAAAAATGTTTTATTTCTGAACTACGGTCAAGAAAATATTGCGTTAACTTTGAATCTGTAATTTAAACGATAAAAATATAAAAAGTAAGTGTACACAAGAAAGAGTTGGAAATTGAAGATGATAATATTTTAGATACAATGACCTCATGAAAAAATACCCGAAAAGGATCGAACTGGTGACCTGCAATTTATGTACTAGCTCTTTTATTAAGCACTCCACCAATGACTGCTTTCCTAAGCCAGGCTTATATAGGATGTGACTTACATCTACATAATACCCTGCAAGCCACCACAAGGGTGTGTGGCAGGGGGTGATGGCTCACCAAACATGCACTACATATCATGCATAAAAAAGGAATAGTATTAATATAGTAGTCAGAACTACACTATTTAAAAAAGATAGAAATTGCAAAGCAAGCATGCAAAAACATTCTGTTAGTAGGGTTAGCTTTAAGTACTCATACCAACATGCAGCTACCAATGCTATTATTTGCTACTCTCCGATAGGACATATTTACCGTTATTCGTATCTCTTATTGTGCGAGGGAAAAAGGACATTTTGAATCGGTCAGTTCGGCAATCAATTTCTCTAACTTTATGATTATGGTCCAGTCTGCCATAGTAAGTTGGGGTTCGTAAAATATTTTTAACATCATCACTGAAAATATTGCCTTGGAATTTGTGGAAGAGATTAAGTCTAAATTTCAACCTGCGATCTGACAATGATTCCCATTTCAATTCATTTAATAGACTGGTTACGCTAATATAATTATCGTATCGTCCCTTTACAAATCTTGCCGATCTTCGCTGAACACGTTCAAGTTCATTACTTAGACCGATTTCGTAGGGATCCCATACACTGGCAGCATATTCCAAATGAGGTCTTACAAGGGAAAAGTAGCTGATTTCTCGTACATGATCGTCACATTTACCCAATACTCTTTTAAAGAAACCCAGTTTGCGATTCGCTTGACCCATTATTTCACGAATGTGTTTACCCCAGGAAAGATCATTTGTCAGTCTTATTCCAAGATATTTAATGGATTCCACGTTTGTTAATTCATTATTACTTATTTTGTAAGTGCTAGGGGGAGAGCTATTCTTTTTCCAAAAATTCATTACAAGACATTTCTTAAAGTTTAATTCTAACTGCCATGTATCACACCAAGTTTCAATTCCTTGTAGGTCAATATTTAAATATTCTTTATCATTCGGGCATAGAATTTCCCTGTACACTACTGCGTCATCGGCAAATAGACGAAGCTTACTTTTTACCACCTTTTGGATATCATTAATATACAAAAGGAATAGGAGTGGACCTATCACACTACCTTGTGGGACACCCGAAGTGACTTTAATTGCCGGTGAGGAAACACCGTCCAAAACAACCATTTGAACCCGATCATGCAGAAAATCATTAATCCATGATATAATGTTACTGTCTAACCCATAAGATTTTAACTTCAAAATTAGTTTGCTGTGAGAAACCTTGTCAAAAGCCTTCTTGAAGTCGAGAAATATAGCATCCACTGGAATATTATTTTCGCCAGAAACTAAAATATCGTGGGAAAAGAGAGCAAGTTGATTTTCACACGATCTGCTCTTTCGGAAGCCATGCTGGACATTGGACAATAAATTCTAGCTATATAGGTGTCCCATGACTGAACTGACAATTATATGTTCTAGGACCTTGCATGAAATGGATGTGAGGGATATAGGTCTGTAGTTAGATGGCTGCTCCCTATCGCCACTTTTAAAAATGGGTGTTACATCGGCTGCTTTCCAGTCCATCGGTACGACGTGTTCGGCCAGGGATTTATTAAATACTATTTCAAGGTAGGGGGAAATTTCGGATGCTAACTCTCTATATACGCGGGAGGGAATTTGATCAGGGCCAGGAGATTTGTTGGGGCTTATATCTTTAAGTAATTTTTCAATACCATTACAGGAAATGTCAATTAGTTGCATCAACCGCTGAAAGAGGTCAGGTAACACGACAGTTGGATCCCCGGAAGGAGGGTTAAAAACGGTTTGGAAGAAGGAATTTAGCAAGTTAACTTTGTCAAGTGAGTTTGTGGCCATTTCACCCCTATCATTTTTAAGTGAATGGACGGCAGACTTATGGCCTTGCACTTCCCTTACGTAAGACCAGAAGACTTTTGGATTTTCTTTCAATTGTTCCCCAAGTGTTTTTCTTTTGAATTCTGCAAATGCATTACTAAGGGCTGTCTTTGCAGTGGATTTTGAAATTTTATAATTTTCAATAATTACATTACGCTCATCAGTGGGCATATGTTTACTAATTCTTTTCATTTTAGCATGACATATTCGCTGCCGTCTCAGAGATTTTCTCACTTCGGCATTGTACCACCTAGGTTCAGTGCTTTCGTTTTTGAATTTACTAGGGATAAATCTGTTGATCCCAGAGCGCATGATATTAATGAATGACTTCCATGAATCGTTGGTACATACCTTTATGAAAGACTTTTTGAAATCCGATAAGGAATCTCTTAAATAAATTTTAAAGTTAGCAAAGTCTGCTCTTTTAAAAATGTAAATCTTTCTTTTTTGTTTAAAATTTTTATCTAAAGATAGCGAGAGTTTTGCAGTTATAACTCTGTGATCACTGATTCCATCAACCGTGTCAATCATTGTCACATGTTGTGGGATATTGGTTGCTAATTGGTTGGACTTATGTGCATTTGACGTTCTATTTTTTTTTCTCGCATTCATATCTTGGATTTTTTCTCACTCTATGGAGAAAAAATCCGAGATAAAACTTGTTAAAGTACTTCAAATTAAAGTGTAGGAGCATTGAAGTGAGAAGGAGAATAACACTGGCAAAAGAAACTTTTACTCATAGGCGTGAACTAATGACAGGGGCGTTGAGTAGGGGAGTCAAGAAAAGACTGGTGAAAAGTGTATATGGAGCGTTGCACTATATATGGGGCGTTTGAGATTTTGGTGTTGGAGAGGAATGCAGAAAGAGAAGTGAAAGGAGGATGAACGCTGAAGTACTAGAGTTGGAAGGAGAGGAAGGAAATTTGATTGAGTGAATTAGGAGAAGGCAGAAAGTGTGGATGAGGAAGGTAATTATGAGCATGGTGTTTTGAAAGACGTGATTGAGGGAAAAATGCTGGGTAGGTGAGGTGGAGGTAGGAGAAGAACGGATAGAATGATAGGATAGAATGATGGTAGGTGGTAGAAGGATGGCTGGAAAGGGACATCGTGAGAAATGTAGGGGTGTTGGAAGATATAAATATCCATTAAGACCTATTTTCGACAGTAGAAAACAAATAAAAACAGTCGTTTGAAAATACTGCAGGAATTAATATGATGGAAGCACCATTTTTACATTCATGCTACCACGCAAAAATAACTAGATCTACATTATTACCGTGTTTATAATATTTCAAAAAGGCGAATGAAAAACTCAAGCACGATAAATAAATACTATTTCATTAAAAAACTAATTATCCTTCTTCCAATAGAAAACTCAAGGGACAAAATTCTCTAATATCACTATTAAAACTAAAATAAGTGCAAAATAGCTGTTTCATACTCGTATTTCACACCCGTTTTATCTGCTATTTCTTTCCACAGATTCTGGGATTCATCCCTGATGTGGTAGTTTTTATGTTACTGGTCCCAAAGTGGAATCCTGTTCCTCACAGCCGAAATCGGCAATCACAGTCCATCGCGTTCGCAAATAATTTCGCAAGCGACTAGGGGCGACCAGCGACCGCGAACAAACGCGTTTGGTCGACCAAACAATCGCTCTGAGACGCTCCAGGTCGCCGCGACCCAAGTCGCCCCGGAACGCGCGCACTAGACACAGACACATTGCTCTTCCATTGTTTGGTTCGGTCGCTCGCAGTCGCAACGCTCATGGTCGCTCTTGGTAGCGGGCACTGTGCACGCGGCCTAAAGGCCATTCTACAATGGGCGTAAGCCGTAAGACGTAAGCCGTAAGAGCTGTCGTAAGGGCTGTCGTAAGACGTTAGGAGCTGTCGTAAGGGACATGGCCAAGTCCCATCTCTACGTCTTACGTCTTACACGGGTTATTGCTTTTGTGGAAGTTTTTTTGACTTGGGGAAGAATTGCGGACGTATTTGAAATAATATTTGGTCGTGAACTTCACAGATGGCGAGTTTAGACGAGCTTATCATTAACTGATGCCACAGTGAATAATATTTGGATTGTTTCGTCCCGCATTTCTCCCAGCAAATACTCATGGTATGATTAACACAAAGACAACTTTTTGTTTGTCAAAGTTATGCAAAAGTTACTGTGAGGGAAATGTGAGCATATATTTCTTCCAAGTCCAAAGAATGTTAATTAAAATTAAAAAAATTTTCCCAATATTTCTCCAGGCTCATGGTATGACATACACAAATATCACTTTAAAATGTTGTAAAAACTATGATAAATGTAGTTAATGGGAAGCCTGAGAATACAATACACTACTAGTCCCAAGTAACGTCATTGTTAATATCTTAATATACTCATCTTTCTCGCAATTTCCAGCCACAAAATGTTTCACTTTCATAGCATTTTTTAAAATGCAGAATGGAGATAAAAATTATTCTCGTCCACTTAATCACCATAGCAGCCATGAGGTACAGTACACAAAAATTTTTGGTTTTGAATGGACAACAGAATGCACTGACCAACAATATCATTTGGTGTCACCATAATCAAACAACCTGAACCAGAGACCTTTTTCACATGATTTAAACTTACTGTTCTGCTGTTGAGGACATATGACTCTATGATTACGAATTCTCTCAGAAAGAGTACTACACTTGTGCTGTCACCACTAAAAATTTGGCAGATATTTTCTATTGTTCCACTTTTACCTCCACAGAGATTCACTATGGAGTTATTATTTTTTTTATCTTGTACATACCCAGCAGTGGTGTGCCTCTTGCCACTCAGGATTACTTTCTTAAAATATTTAACTCCACGTTTGTGACCAGCAAGGTAATTTTTAACACAATCTAGCTCCTCGTCATTCAGATGGTACTCTTCTCCAGCACCAAGCAATAATGTACCTTGACTAGTTTCCAAAACATGCAGTGACTTCCCCATGAGAGAAGCACAAAACCTTTTTGTGTCTTCAGAACTTGCGTATTTGCTACACATGCTAGGCAAAGCCCTGAATGTGAGGAATCTTGGAACTACTTGCTGTGCTATACTACTCCCACATTTTTGAAGCTGAAGGATTTCTCGGTTTTTTCCTTCAAATGAAAAGCAATTATGAGTCCAGAGTGGACCATAGTTCGCAACCCCTTTAGTAATATGCATCGGTAGATGTGCATTGTAGACCATATTTGAATCTCCGAAGTAAAATTGCAGCAGGAAGACATACCTCATCAGGAGACTGTGAGCATATTGCAGTTCAGTTGGAGGTATAGATTTTTGGAGAAGGATATTTATTCCATCTGAAAGCATGGCAATATGTTCTACATACTTTAGAGGTAAAATGTCTTGCAAGCATAAAACACAATAGAAAATCAGCCATGATCGCCATTCTGAAGCTTTCCATAAACTTCTGTCCTTTAGAGATCTAGGAGTCCTTGTAATGCATTTTGAAGGCTTTATGCTCAGTAATCGGGCATCCAATGCAGCCTTTTGGTGTTCCATGCCAATATAGTAGCTTTTACCACATGATGTCAACAGTATTTCCGTGTGCCTCTTTATGTTTCCTAACAGCACAGAGTGCATATAATCAGGTACCATTCGTTCCACCAAATCAAAATGAAGTAAATTCATGAGGGGGGATGGACCTTTCACACCCATTACGCTTCTTTGCTTCCGGTCATGATGATTTCTATTGTGGAATGCCTTCCTCATGTCGCGTATTATTTCAACATGAGATCTCTCCTTAACAGGTTCTTGCAATACAGTGAACCGTAGCCCCGAAGAAGTGCGTTCAGCTTTATGGTAGCAGATGGTGCAACCGTAGTAAGAGTTAAACTGCATCATATTTAACATCTGACAACGAGGTACAGAATCCACGGAAGCACATAAAGGAATGACTTTGCTGTTTACAGATTTCCTATTATAATACCATCTAATTCCCTCAGTTGAGAGGCGATTTGCTTCCCTTACGAATGGCTGCAGAAAAACAACCATATTTGGGTCTTTAGTTCCAACCCACAGACCAGCAAGTAGCATGTGCTTGGAGCGTAAACTTGGAGGAAGCTCATTAACCCTTAAGCTGCGGGAAACGTACATGTACGAGTGTACCGGCAAATGCGGATGGAACGTTCTTGTACGTTTGACCCTCTCTGCCTACCTGCTCCCTCAGCCCTTTCATAGTTTTATGACCCGAACTCTTTCTTTTCAGCGGTGGGCATTTGGGGACCCACCCTCTTTACTCAAACCACTCCCTTCCCACGCTATTTAGGGGTCGCATTCCACCGCAATGACGACCCTTTCTTCCGATTTCTCGCTCAATGGGCTATGGTTGTCTCACAAGTTAGTTGTCTTATGTTCGCGCCCGGCTCAAGAACTCCCTTGAAATATTTAGTCTGTGCGCGTGTTTCCCAATTTGATCGTCATCATGGATGATGGAAGTACTCCACCCAAAGCAAAGCGGAGAAAATTTATTCCTGATGAAGATGTTCTCGATATTTTGTTTAATTCTGATGGTGAGAAAGAAAGCATTTCTGAATCATCCGGATCTTCAAGTGCCAGCGAAGTAGAAGATGAATGTAGTGAATCCGACGATGGCGTTTTTACCACAACAAGAGAAAGCAGCTCATCAGTGTCGGACAACTCCTGGTGCAATTCTACTGAGTTTATCCCCAGAAGTTTTGTTTTTGATGCCAGTTCATCGGGAATATCATCTGGCGCAATCCCTGAAGGTAGTTTAGAAAGTGATTATTTTAATTTATTCTTCAACAATGAATTGGTGACATACATTGTCAACGAAACCAACAGGTACGGTGACATTCTCGTGAGTTCAAATACCCTCTCACCTAAAAGCCGGATGAAATCGTGGGAGAAAGTGACAGTCGAAGAATTTTATAAATTTCTTGCACTTTGTTTTCTAATGCCCCACACAAAAAAAAATTCCGTTCCGGAATACTGGTCGAGAGATCCTTTGGTTCAAACACCCATTTTCAGCAGGTGTATGCCAAGGGATCGGTTTATTTTAATTTTGCGGTGTTTACATTTTGCGGACAATAACAATCCTGATCCGATGGACCCATTGTGGAAAATTAAGCATGTATTCTCTTATGTAAAAACACGCTTTTCTGATGTTTTTTATCCCTTTCAAAATATTGTGATTGATGAATCCTTGGTCCTTTTTAAAGGTCGCTTAGCTTTTAAGCAATATATACCTTCTAAGAGGCATAGATTTGGCATGAAACTTTTTGTATTGTGTGACTGTGTGACTGGTGTAATACTAGATATGATTGTTTACACAGGAGTGAGGACTGAAGTAAGTCGGTGCAATGATTTAGGATTTTCTGGTGGAGTTGTAAAAAAATTGGTGGAAAAATATTTAGGAAAAGGGCATGTATTATTCACCGATAATTATTACACTAGTCCAAATTTATGTAAATTTCTTCTTGAAAATGAAACTGGGTCATGTGGCACCGTGAGATTGTCGAGAAAAAACATGCCTACATTCCCAAAGAAAAAAATGGCCAGAGGGGAGTTACAAAAAAAATCAAATGGTCATACTCTAGTGATGAGATGGCATGATAAGCGCGATGTATGTGTCTTATCCACAATGCACGAGGGTAGAATGGTAGACAGTGGAAAGAAATGCTTCAAAACTAATGAAGTCATTCTAAAACCGGACGCAGTAGTGGACTATGTAAAGAACATGAGACTAATTGATAAATCAGATATGATGATTGGTTCAGTTGAATGTATGCGAAAGTCGGTGAAGTGGTATAAAAAACTATTTTTTCACCTGCTTGATGTGTCAATGTTGAATGCATTTTATTTGCATAAAATGAGAACTGGCAGTAAACTTTCGTACAGAAAATTTGCAAGAGTAGTGATCGATCAAATTTTGAAGAAAACTGGATACCCAGAAAGGAGAGTTTTAGAGGCGAGAGAAAATTTCCCAGGGAGAATAAGTGAAAGACATTTCATTGAAAAAATACCGAGCACTGAAAGCATAAAAAATCCACAAAGACCCTGTTTTGTGTGCAAAAATACATCTAAGAGAGAGAGAAAAAGAAAAGACTCTAGATTTTGGTGCAGAGAATGCAATAAGGTACTGTGTTTTGATGGCTGTTTCAAAGAGTATCACTGTATAAATAATTTTTAGACAGTCATTAACAATAAATGTATGACGAAATATATCCACCTTATTAATGCTGAATACCCTTTTCCATTGTAGCCTAAACAATTTTAATGAGCAACATTCTTTTCAGTTGAAGAATAAATATAAATTGAATGCATAAGAATCACTTCGGGTAATTATCAACGGATTTCTTTGGTGTTTGGTATCAAACTAATCAGAAAATTGCGAAAAAAATATTGTCATATATGTTTTTAACAATTACGACTAAACAAATTTTCAAAATTTGTTTCAAAGTCCCACTAATCTTCTTCGAATCACTTCGGGTAATTATCAACGGATTTCTTTGGTGTTTAGTATCAAACTAATCAGAAAATTGCGAAAAAAATATTGTCATATATGTTTTTAACAATTACGACTAAACAAATTTTCAAAATTTGTTTCAACGTCCCACTAATCTTCTTCGAATCACTTCGGGTAATTATCAACGGATTTCTTTGGTGTTTAGTATCAAACTAATCAGAAAATTGCGAAAAAAAATATTGTCATATTTGTATTTAACAATTATGCCTGTAAAAATTTTTCAAAATTTGTTCAAAGTAACTCTAATCTCGAAACAAGTTCCAGTGCCCACTACCTGAGATCCCAAGAAAAGCGTCTGGGGGGGATTACATGGGTCATATACCTGCCCGGCCTCTGCCCGTGGGAAGGACGGACAGGCACGGTCCGAGTAGGAAGTCTCTCGCACACGGTGGACGACATGCGCTATAGCTGCAGCAGCTTAAGGGTTAATAACAGCATAAATAGTCCATATGGTCTGCTTGGAAGAACCCCCCAGAGGGCATCCATCAGTGTTAAATGTATACGATAGATTGAATTTATCAGAGAGAATTTCTCCAGGTGCACTATATTTTTTATAAACTTCTCCATCATAAATGTCTTCCAGAGCACCCTCATTACTAATCTTCCGTTCATACTGGTAATTCGATGATTGAGCTACATCAGGCTTGTTCAATAAATCTATTATTTGTGTTTCAAGCCCAACTGAAAGGAAGAAATTTTTAAGTGACCGCATATTTCCCGGTTCATTCCCACATTCACAAACTACGATGGCATTTTCATCATCCTGTCCAGTACCTAAATAACGCTCACAATCACGACAATAGTAATGGAAAGCAATAATTGTTTTTCCTGCTTTCATGTGCTTTAACAACAAGTACTTTGAGGGAGGAACGACATATTTCCCAAAAATTGAATTCAGCATTTTGATTATATCCACTATAGCCTTCCATTTGAGAGAATGACGGGCACCAAGTGCAAGGCACATTATCATAACATATACTGCTGTAGCTTCAATGCAATCAAACAACTTTCCCTCGAGCACTTCCTGTCCGCCAAAAGTGTCCAGCAGAGCACCCAGATTCGGAACTGGGGGCTTATTACAGAACTCGGGTCGTTATATATCGTAGGCGTTATATATAAGAGTGAAAATCTAAAATAGCATTTGGCTTATAGATCAGTTGATTTTGCAAATTACTGCAAGAATAAGTTATTTTGACAAAGACCTAATATGTACTATCCAAATGAATAGACTGAAAAATACTTTTTTTTTAATATTTACATTAGGATATAAAATTCATTTCAAGAAAAGAAGCATGTGCAACACACCAACAAATATGATAACAACATAAAGGAACACCTTTTCATTTGCTACCTGTGAAAGAAATTTGAGAGGGTTTCATAGCAAAAAAATTGATATGAAAATAACTTGCATGTATCGTCACTTTAGAATAGTAGGTAATTTTATTCAAAGAAAAGTACTGACTACATTTCAAATAGATACAAGCATTAAAGTTTTCAATTATTTTTTAAACATGAGGCCAATTCCAATAAGTAAATTAACACAAGGAAATATGCAGATTACAAGAGGGATTTTGTCTTGTGAATTTGTGAGAATAAGAAGGCAAAGGTTAACTAAATTAATAAGAGGCATCACTAAACCAACTATTGCTGGACGAATACCTATGATGATAATTGCCGGAGAGATCAACAGAGATTGATTGATTCTTCCATTGGAAAATGAGACTCCCATTGGTGTGAATTCCACAACTTAATGAGTAAAAATTATACTGATGTCCCAACTACTATTGGCTCACAAACTTTGACTTTACCTACGGACATGTACAATACGTTGGCTTAGCAAGTTCACCACGTGAAGGAGGGTGTTGAGTTGATTTGAAGAGGCTGAGAGCTCATATATCACCTTATATTCCCTTTCAAAACCCTTTTGATCCCATTGTTGCCACAATACCCTGAAAAAGTAAACAGGCATTACATTCTGTGAAGGAATGTTTCTCGGGCTTGCCACTAGTTAATAGGTTCGATTACTGCCAACTGCACTCAGAAGCCCTGAAGATGAAGAGTGAGTCGCTCTTTGATAACATTAGCAGTATTGGAGCCTAGTAACCAGTGGCAAGCCCGAGAAACATTACTGTTACAATGTAGTAAGTAATAGCGATATTTAACATGTACAAGTTGGTAACCATGTTTGTAGTGAGTTGGTAGCGATTGTGCTGCCCCTATGATGTAGTAACGTTCTTGTTGGAAATTAAAAGTTAGTCGTTGTGTTATCGTCAACAAGGTGTGTTCGGTGTTATTATTAATCGCTCTGTACCGGGAGAATCTTTTACCTAAGTATCGCAAGGTATTCACCATACGACAGGTTATGGGCCCAGGAAGCTACCATTGCGTATATTTTTGTGAAGCGTGAGTGGATTAATCATTTTTGGGAGATTTTATTTTTCTTAATACCGTTGAAGACACGTGCAAGGAGTTTTCAAAATGGCTGACATGATGGGAGATATTGAGGAGAGAACCTTTACCATCCCGAAGCTCACCCGACAAAATTATAGTGGATGGAAGGCAAGGGTGAAGTCGGAAATGCTATTGAAGGACAGCTGGGAGGCGATAATTGGCTATGACGATGCTGATGGTGCGGTTTTGTCTCAAACGGAGGTTAGAAAGCGAGCAAAGGCGAACCTTGTTGCCTTAGCCATTATAATGAGAAGTGTGAGTGATTCATTGATTAATGATGTAATGGACTGTGAAAAGGCGAGTGATGCATGGCGAATTTTGGATAAAGTTTGTAATGATAATTCTCTCTACGGCGCTACATTAAAATTGCGGGAGTTAGCGTGTTTGACGAAAACGGACGACATGAGTGTGCAGGATTACTGCAATAAAATTGTAAATATCAATAGGGTACTTGTTAGAAATGACATGGGGTTTAATGATAAACAATTAGCCGCAATTTGCCTCATAGGACTCCCGAAGGAGAAATATGAGATAACGATAAAAACTCTCACTGCTCAACCTAAGAATATGGAATTGGCAATCATAAAACAATTCTTGCTAGAGGAAGAAGAGGAGGAAAGGAAGCTTGTGGAGATGGAGCATCTTGCACTGAAGACTTCGCGTTTTAGACAGACCAAACCGCCCCATGTCTGGAGTGCCCAGCGGAAGAATGGCGAAGAAAGTCGTAGCGGCGATAGTGGAGTGCGACCGAAACCCCGAACAGAAACTCAAAGAAACCATAGATTTTGGTGCTACGCTTGTGGGAAGGAGGGACATATTTCCTCCAATTGTCCGAAACGCTTGGATTTAGTCGACGAAGAAGAGAAGAATGCGTCAGCCTCAGTGGTCACGAGGGAACATGTTTCTCTCTGCGCTCGAAGAAACATTCCCAGTAATGGAGGTGTGTGGCTCCTTGATTGTGGTGCTTCTGATCACATGACAAATCGCCGGGACATGATATATAATTTCCAGGAGATGAGTGGTGAAGTGGAGTTGGGGGATGGGGCCCCTTTGAGAATTGTAGGAAAGGGTTCTATTACCCTGAAAATTTCGGACGAATGTGGAGGGAAGGATGTGGAATTGAAGGAAGTCCTTTACGTCCCAGACTTGCAGGACAACTTAATTTCCCAGGGGCAGATTGAAGAAAAAGGGCTCAGGATTGAGGCATATCAAGGAAAGGCAATGATATTCATGGGGGAGAAATTGGTATTTCAGGCTCATAGAATATCTCGCATGTATTATGTGACAACCGTATATGGAGTGACCATCGATGAAATCAGAGCAGAATATGACAGTCGAAAGAAAAGGGCATCAAAAGTTTCATTTTCAATATGGCATAATAGACTGGGTCACCCTAGCCTCCAGTCCATTGAGAAACATGAAATTTTATCCAAGCTATGTTGTGCAGATGGCAACAAGGACGATCAATTCTGTGTTTCCTGTGTGTTGGGGAAGATGAAGAGAAGCACTTTCCCTGTGAGTGCTGGCGAAAATAGTGTGGCAGATGTTTTGGATAGAGTGCACTCCGACATCATGGGACCCCTGACGCCAAAATCGAAGGAGAATAAAAGGTATATTATTACGTTTATTGATGAAGCTACCAGGTATGTCACAGCAGTGGCCATGTCAGAGAAGAGTGGGGCCCTGGCAGAATTCCTTAAATTTAAGGAATGGAGTGAAAACCTACATGGGAAGAAAATAAAACAACTGCGGACTGATAGAGGTACAGAATATATTATCTGGAAATTTTCAGAAGTTTCTCGCCATGAATGGTATAGTACATCAAAGGACTGTTGAATACTCCCCTCAACAGAATGGGTTAGCGGAGCGTATGAACCTTACGCTCTGTAATAGCATAAGATGTATGCTCATCACTGCAGGTGTTCCACTAAATTTCTGGGTAGAAGCTATGCAGATGGCCTGTTATGTAAGGAATCGCTGCCCATCGAGAGCAATCAACTTCCAAACACCTCTGGAGAAATGGCTGAAGAGGGATTTGACTGTAGGTGATGTGTATCACATCAGGGTCTTTGGCAGCCAAGTGTGGGCATGGGTGCCGGTGGAGCGAAGGCAGTGCAAATGGTCTCCAAGGGCCCAAGAGGGTGTACTCCTGGGGTATGAAGAAGGCATGAAAGGATATCGTCTCTGGAGCCTGAAAGAAAGAAGAGTAATCCGGAGCAGAGACGTGATTTTTAGGGAAGAAGTTTTTCCCTTCAAATCCACGAAGATTCCTGAAAAGGACAAGCTGAGCATGCAGGAGTTGGTGTGTTTTTCTTCTTTTTCAGAAAACCTAATTGCTGAGGATGTGCCACTGCCAGGAGAGGTGGCGACTCAAGGAGAGGTGGTTCAAGTAGAGGTGCCCATCCCAGAGAGACCGGTAGACGCTGAAATTCCTCCCTCAGGTATCCCTAGTGGAGTGACACCCCCATTACACTGTGAGGAGATGCCAGCAGCGGAGCAGCCAAGACGGAGTGCACGGCAATGGCATCCTAAAGTAGTATGTGACCAACCATGCTGCAGGTATGGTAAGGGAGTGAAAAATGGCAGACACCACTCACATGATCCTCCTCAGACTGCTGAAGAGATTTTATGTCGTGAGGACCAAGATAATTGGTTTGAGGCTATGAAGATTGAGATGGACAATCATGCTAGGAATCAAACTTGGACCATTACAAAGAGACCTAAAATGCAAAATGTTGTTGGGTGTAAATGGGTTTTTTCTCTAAAGCAGGGTGCTGATGGTGTTGTGAAGTACAAAGCCAGGCTAGTGGCTCAGGGTTTCTCCCAAAGATATGGTTTGGACTATTGGGAGACGTATAGTCCTGTAATGTCCAAGGACAGTTTAAGACTGCTATTGGCTATGGCAGTTGAGAAGGGGTGGAACATTGAGCATGTCGATGTTGTTGCCGCCTATTTGAATGGAACACTTGAGGAGGTAGTGTATATGGAACAACCCAAGTTTTGGGATGAAAATGGAATCGATTATGTGTGCCTTTTGAAAAAGGCTTTGTATGGCCTTCACCAATCTGGTAAGGCTTGGAATGACATGTTGGTGAAATTATTACGTAATCTTGGTTTGCAACAACTGCTCTCAGATCCATGTGTTTTTATTCATGAAAATGGCTATGTTGGAACATATGTTGATGATTTGTTGGTGTGTGGGGAAACCAGCTTCATTAATTTTACTAAGCAGGCACTAAATGATGAAATTCAAATTAAAGAGTTGGGTTTAATAAAATCTTTTGTTGGTATAAATGTAAATAGACTAAATCAGGGAAAGTTAACAATTGACCAATGTGATTATATTTTTGAGACATTGAAAGAATTTGATATGCATGATTGTAAGGGAGTATGTTCACCATGTGAGGCAGGCATGTTAACTGAAAATTTTGAAAGTGGTGGAGATCTTTTTGATGATGGTATTTACCGGAAAGCCATTGGTAGGCTTTTGCACATATCTACCTGCACGAGACCAGATCTAGCTTTCGCTACGAGTTATCTGAGTAAATTCTGTAAAAGTCCTACCCAACTTAATTGGATGGCTGTTAAGAGGGTGTTTAGATATCTGAAAAAGACTGTGGATCTTAAGTTGATTTTTTCTAAAAATCAAAAATTAAAAATATCTGTGTATTGTGATGCTGATTGGGCTAATGATGCTTCTGATTCTAAGTCTGTAGCAGGATATGTGATTTTGATGTGTAATGCAGCCATCATGTGGGGTAGTAGGAAACAGGACATCATAGCTACCAGTTCTATGCTTGCTGAGTATTACTCTATGTTTGAGGCATGCAAGGATGTGGTATGGTTAAGGGGTATTGCTTGGAGAGTTGGGTTACCCGGTAGATGGACCAATTGTGGTTTATGCTGATAATCAGGGGGCAAATGGAATGGTAAATAGTGTCAAAGTGAACAGGCGGAATAGGCACTGTAGAATGCGATACCATTTTGTTCGCGAATGTGCCACAAATGGGGAGATTGACATTGAGTATGTTAGTACAGATGAAAATATAGCAGATTTGTTCACAAAGGGCTTGCCTGGCCCAAAGACTGAAAAATGTGTGAAAGGAATGGGTTTATCAAGATGATGTTTTGTGCAGTTATTTTTTTTTAATGGTATTATATTTTGTTGAATTAGCATTCTCTTATTATGTGAAACTTTTTCTCTTGAAGCTAATTTTATAAGATAAGTTGGGATATTAGTTCCCAGTTTTGGAGTGGTTTTTTTTGCTTGTAAATGTTAATTTTCGAGGAGAGGTGTTACAATGTAGTAAGTAATAGCAATATTTAACATGTACAAGTTGGTAACCATGTTTGTAGTGAGTTGGTAGCGATTGTGCTGCCCCTATGATGTAGTAACGTTCTTGTTGGAAATTAAAAGTTAGTCGTTGTGTTATCGTCAACAAGGTGTGTTCGGTGTTATTATTAATCGCTCTGTACCGGAGAATCTTTTACCTAAGTATCGCAAGGTATTCACCATACGACAATTACCTCATAGTATTCGCTGGGAAAATACTAGATCTTATAGACATTACATTCAATAAAATACATTTATCATTGTTTCATGGAACTGCAGAAACATGAAAAATCAAAATTATATTTCCTATGTCCCTTTCCATAAGAGGGGTCATAAAAAACCACGTTCTTTCACTGTGATTCATATCTTACACCCATAGTAAGGCTTGCATTACCATAGAAATGTGAATAAACGATTGCAGTTAAGATCACCTAGCAACACTGCTTAAATAATTCTATGAGGATGATTGGAACTGTTTTCAACCTACTTGTCAGGTATGTGGCATTAACTCTGTAAAAAATAATAGTTTCATGCAGTAGCATTCACCTCTGTGCTTGTCAAAGAGACTTTCCTGTGAAAAAAGCAAAGAATAGTACAGTACTATAGTTCCAATGGTGCTGTTGGTCTTCACACATTGTATAACTTTAGTCACTCACAACCTAGGTGAAATATTGATGAATAATTTGCTGCTGATAGTTTATGCCAATGGTTAGTCTAGCCCCATGGCCATTATAGTTTACCACAGAGAAATTCTCAAACTCAGCATCTTAAATGGAATGCATTCTATATTTATAAATCTTCAACCTCTTCATTCACCCCCGGAGTCACTGAAGCTAATGTGTGCAATCAATTGCACCAATAACTCAAGGGAACCCAGTCCCAGGAAAGAATCTAGGAAATTGAATTTGTCAATGCAGAGCAGTAAATGGGAGCAGATGGGAAAAATCCTGTCCAACCCCTCTCTGGTAGCCTCCCTCTGCCAGAAAACGGAGGGTAGCAAGTGCCTACATACAACATGCAAGATTTAACTTTGAAAACAACAGTGAAAAAATATAACCTGCGAACCTATTGCATTGATCAGCAATTGTAAAATTCATCTCAATGACCGTAAGTATTCAGTAGCGTGAAATCACCAGCAAATCATCTAATCCTGTTTTACTCGCCGTATTAAACTAAAAAAAGGGCATAATCTGTTTAAAATTGGCTTTTAAGGGAGTGTTTCGCGATGACAAATAATTGTTATGCATAGACGCTACTCATAGAGGAGTGATGACAGGAATGGAAATCACATTATGACAACTCGAGCAGTTACTCAAACATTAGCTTCTGCAATTTAACCGTCACCAAAGTTTTGCCTCGTGAAGATACGAATATAGTTAGTAACGAGAAATCACCTGTATGTAATCATGTCAATTATTCACTCGCAATCAAGAATAGAAATATTAATGGCTCCTTATGGGGGTGATTCGCGAAGATAGAAAAATGGTTATGCGGACCTACTACTATGTATACAAATGAATTCCTTCACAATAACATGAGGAAATAATATTTCCAGCTTACCTCAGTACACACGTACGTACGTATACAATGCAAATGAAAACGATACACAGCGATCGATTTCCTCTGGCAGAATTAAATAAATATATGAAATACACATCCATAATTAATATGGAATACCTGCACAATGAAATCATTACCCGAGTTTGCACACTTAAGCCTGAAGATCTCCTCCTCAAAGTTGGTCTTACACAGGTAGACGTCTATGGGCTTGGAGACTCTGAAACACAGCCGAAAATGCTCATCTCTCGCTTCAAATTATGAACATCTCGGATCTTCCTCCTCTCCCGAGTCTTCCGCCTCCTTTCTTGGTGCATCGCTGTGATCATTGCTAACAGCAATCTTCTCACTCTCACCCGCCATGACCAAATATGCTACTATCTTAGGGTAAAATAAGAAAACCCACGACTGTTATAGTTCAGACAAAGTCAAAAATTATTTAGATTTCGATCCTGCATCCTTACACAAACTGCCAACTCCATAAATATAAGTAATAACAATAAAACCAACCTGCCAATACTCACCCGAACACTGCCGCCAGGCAACTGCTAATGATTAACGATAAAGCATTAGTTTAGAAGCTCGGAAATATTTTTAAAAGCTTTCGCCAGTTACAGAATGTTGAAAATGGTTGATCGATTAATTATTCGACTCAAAATATTTGATCCTATTACTATATACCTTTCCAGTAGGTAGGCTGAAATCCCAAAACAATACCGCCATTTTGGTCGTTATCAGAATAAGGCCACCTCCAAAGCCGTCCTTAATTTTGGGACGTTATTTATCTACCCTACGCGCCATAACGCCAGCCTTATGAGTTCCGTAATCGCTCTGGTCCTTATAATCTCGACCGGTCGTTATAATAACGTCTTTCACCACATAACGCCGTCCTTATAAATTCCGTAATAAGCCCCCTGGAGTATCTTGATCACCCTGGAGGTGTGTGTTTTCACCAATGTTCCCATCACTGTCATCCCCATCATCTGACGTTAGGTTGCCCTGAATATCCTGAAAAATTACGAAGTAAATAACGTGATGCATATTTAAGTTCTCGCTTGCACTGTTATAAGAATGTCCTTGGCTTGAAATGTAATATATAACTTACAGGGCTACCCACAACTCTCCCATCTTTAATGTTGATGGGCAGTGCGACATCCGCTTCCATGGAATGTTCGGAAACATTCTGAACATGCTGAAGGTGATGATAGATACGTTTTAATCCGTATATGACAATGTTACAGTAATTTACACAAATTTAGAATTAACGCAAAGAGCAACGGGTATCACCTGAGCATCAGGACCATTTCTTTCTTCCCGCCGACGCCGCCAGTACTGAGTGGATCGGGGGATTTTATCGGTATTTAATTGGTACGGCTTGTAGAATTTCCTCATTTTCTCCAATAATAGTATTTACTTAACTAAAGGGAATTCATTGAGTCAATACATCCGTAGAATAGCCACGGAAAACGAAACTTAGAAAAAACAAATGGACAACTCAATTGGATTTAGTGCGGGAATTTAATTTCGATAGTGAATTGTTTGTATGACGTAGCAACTACCAGGAAGTTCGTGTTGTGCGTTGAAGTAGTCGTCGTGTTAGATCATCAAGATGGAAAAGGAACAAAATCCAACTTCTTATTGGGCATCCATTATATTCGAAGTTGGAGAAACGGATATAATACCAGTGGGATGTATAAAAAATTTCCGTCCCGCTCATTTAGGGGATTATAACCCTGAGAAGCGGAATTATAAAGTGAGGTCGGAGAAGTGGCAGGGGACATACTATTGCAGCATTAGGCGTCACGGTGGTAAGGCGCATTGATTTTATTGTTGAATTATTTTTATATAATTTTCATTACTGCTTTAAAAATGTTATCATCCTCGGAAATGTATCGTTTGCGCTGAAGTTGTTTTGAAGTTTATGTGGCAGGACTAGTTATGTTTGTCTGTTCCTGATGCAAACGAATAAAAATAGCGCCGAAATACTCCTATTTATTAAAAATTTCATCTTCTTAAACTTCAAGAATCAAAGGATGACTTATTGCGCGCCTTGGAAACGAAAAGGGGCATAACCAAGTCAATGCGATTGGAGGAAGACCTCGAAAAAGGTCCGTTGTCATCGACGGAAACGGAGGAGGGTTATGAGGACATCCTGTTCAAACAGAGAGAATCATTGGTAAGTACAAAATTGACCCGCCACCGATAGTTTATATTTTGCTCATTCATTTACTTGAGAATTCCGGTTACCATAGTAGGTATGTGGTATATTTTGATTCCAATACTGTTGTAGAAAACTTCTTGGAAAAAGAAGAAGGATGCGAAGGAGGCAGAGATGGAGAAGTCCCACCGTGTACACCAAGATCCAGTGGCTAAAAGGAAAACTTCAGACTGCAGTACGCCAGACAAAGAGGAACTAAAACGTCTTAAGGCTGAGATAGTGGTTCTAAAGGAGCAGCTAACGGCAGAAAGGGAGCGCCGCAAAGAAGCTGAGGAAAAATTGGAGGCTATGAGCAGTAAATCTTCAGATGAAGATATGATGCACAAACTGGACACTATCTGCAGTGCTCTGGGTAAGTGTCTAAAAACACTTGCTTTATGTCATAGAGGCATTTCAGATTTAACTAGAACCTGCTAAAGAGAGTTGAGTGTCTCAATTGTTAAACCTAGAGATTACATCGAAGCCTCATGATTTTTGGCACTTTCTTCTTTGTCGACATCATCGAAAGTTATCGTTAGTTCCTTAAGTAGAAGGGGAAATGGTCCTCATTTGATTTACAAGATTCAATAAATGAGCAACTGAAAACTAAGTAGGTAAACATTTTTCATTGAGATTGAACTACTTTTTAGCCCTGCAAGAAACTCATCAATTCTCTTATGGCCATTTTACAAGGTGAATGATCATGTGAATGAAATCTTGAGCATGAAGTTCATGCGTCATGTAAATAAAAAATTTCCTCACATGATATTCATTCGTATTATCATGCGATCAAAATAAGAACACGTTGTACGAGCACAAAACGCTCGTATTTGTTTTATTAGTGGGTAGAAGAGGATTCAAATGAAACAAGTGTAGTATGAAATTCAAATTATAATTGGATGTCAGGGCTTCTCATACTTATATAATTAATTGGCGTGCCCATGTAGTATATATAATCTTATGTAATTCTTAAGGCCGCTTTACACGATACAATTTTTTGAACAATTTCTTGTATAGGCTGAACGAAATTGTATGTTTGTCTGAATGGAATTAGAACACGTTCTATTTCCCGTTCAGTCATTCAGACAATCGCACAAGTTTTGGTACAATTTGCCGCTCTACACGGTACAATTTCCTCATGCAAGAGTTTGTACAAGAAATTGTACAAAAATTGTATCGTGTAAAGCGGCCTTTATAGTTAATCTCTATAGGCATGCACCTTGTGAAGTTCTTCAGTTATTACATTTTGGGCGAAGGTTGAGTTGAAAATAATATATTGTGTAGGTCTTCTATTATTTTGAAAATTCTTGTGAAGTAGGAAGAGAATTAAAATATTAGTACAGAACATGAAAAGTATAACTGAAAACAATGTATTGAAATGCAGTTGAGCATCTTTAATCCGGCACAGTCGGGACCGAAGCGATGTCGGATTAGGGATTTTGCCGGACTATGGGTCATACATGGCAACTGGTCTATTTTTGATGTCTGATTTCATTGAAATGATTCAATTATTTATAAAAAAAATATATTCGTTTGCCATTTACCGAACACTATTTTAAAGAGAGTCACTGAGAATAATCAGAAAGAATTGGTTTCTTAATTCACAATGTTATTATCTAAATTTACCAATTCCTTTTCTTGTAGTTTAGTGTTATGGATGATGTTTGAAAACTCCATCATCATATTTTTATCCTCAGAAACATGAATTTTTTTAAAATCCCCACTTATTTCGTCCACATCAAACCTTAAAGCAGGCCACAATTTAAACCACGCGTGTTTTAGAACTGACTGTGAATGCTATTGCATGCATGCGAAATTTCCCACATCACGTCTTTTAGATTGATCACGTCTATTTCTGAAGTAGTTTATCCTGCTCCATTAGAATTTGGCCAGAAATACTAACTAAGCCTTTGACTTCGACGCAATGGAAACCACGCGATCTAAATCAGCGCGTAAATCTTCTTCCATAGTTTTTCTCTCTGTCATCCATTTCTTCGGGTCACTTTAACAGTAAAATTTTGCGGATTTTCTCTTTCAGCCTGTTAACGTGTTATACTGTTGGAGATCCGACGCAGTATGTTTAATACAAACGTATAAGAACTTGCTAGGCTTGACTTCGTGGAACCACATATTGATAGCGTAAATGAATTCACTTTGTAAAATTCCACAGACTTTTATTAAAACCGACCTAGGTTTCAACTTATACAGTCATTATCAAGGTCTGATAATGCCTGTATAAGTCAAAACCTGGGTCGGTTTTAATAAAAGTCTGTGGAATTTTACAAAGTGAATTCATTTATATTATTCAGACAAACGCTTTACTGATGCAACGGCGTCAAGCTTTTTCACAACTTGCACTTTTTCTGCGATCGTTAACGTATTGTGCTGATGCCTCACTCCTCTGCTGTTGCCACCACTGTAGAGATGAGACATGATTTGGGAGAAACATAAGCAGATAACATGTGATTTTATCAAATTACGTCTAGTGGTCAATCAAAAATGCACGCGCCAATGAAAATGGCCGATCTGTAAATTAGTCTTAGTCCGTTTTGGTGATGTCTTCAAATTTATATGTTTACCTCAAGTTGCAGAATAATTCCAGTGTACACGAAGTACCAGAAATTAATATGTTTAAATTATTCTGATTCTCAGATTGGGAAAACTAACGTTAAGAATGGGGTAATATCTTGGTGGGCTATGAAGCAATGTTTCGGTTAAAAATGTTTCGGCAAAGTGCCGGGTAGTTGGTCGTGGAAAAATTGCCGGATTTTGGGTGTTCCCTCATTAGGGATTCCCGGGTTAAGGGTGCTCAACTGTATCTCCATCAGCACTTTTCCATTTGTTCATGAACAATCTTTTGTCCACTTGTACCTTGGCGCTAAGCCACTGGGAATCATGATGGTCACCTCACTGTTATTTGTTATCACAACTACCATGAACTGGGATAAATTAAAACAAATTGCACGTATCTTACCTTTAAAGCACTATCTTCTTTAAATGTAAATAGTGCACTTATTCTGATAGATACTCCTACACACTTCAAGCATAATTAAACTTCATTCATAAGCTAAGCATTCGCAACCAAATTTATCACATTAAATAGGTAACTGTGTATTCACTCATACCAAGGTTTACTCTGGGTCTGGTTAAATCAGGAAGAACTAAAATTCTGGGGCTTGTGCTGAAAGCAGGGCCTGAGGCAGACCTCCCCCCCCCCCCCTTTGGTATACTGGTGTACAATGATGCTCATGGAAACTTATGTATTTCTAATAATATTTAAGGATGTTCTGGAGGAGTTACTGCAGTAACAAATGCCTTGCCAGTTCCTTCCTGCCATGAAAAAAATTCGACCACTATCCCTGGAAGCAACATTGATGATATGGTAGGTTGTAATAATATCCACCCCTATTCCACTATGGAAAAAAAGCCACTGCATTTTCTTTGTGCATATTTTGTTTAAAACGGCATGCTTAGGAAATGAGCCCCACAGGTTTTAGGTAATCATAGTTAGAAGTATTAATTAATTAGCAGAATCAATTAATAACATTAATTCCAAATTTGTCATGTTCATACTTCTCCTATTTTCATCATTGCTAAAATACTGTTGTTAATGTTGACTAACTTACTTTTACCCTTTAAGGTGAACATAGGTAATGGCTTCCAGTGCCGAAAGAGGTCCTGGGAAGAGGCTTGCCAGTCCACTGACCCATCAAACTGGGCATGATGTGTTATTTTAGGTGTCTTTGGGGAGGAGGCTTGGAACTATAGGTTCCGGCCAAGGCGTGCGGGATTGAGGGCATTTCCCTATTTATTTGTTGAGGCAGCAAAGCGTAAGTTATCCATCACCTAACTTTATATACTTATACCCTGTTATGTCTGAATTACCATACAGTTTTGGTAAACTTCCTTTCATCCCTTTCTCTTTCCTTTATAGATAAGGTCAAGGATTTCATAAAAAATAAATTGCAGTATGTGGAGCCAATGCTGGAGGCCAATGAAAAAACAATAGGTGTCCTGATGACCAAGAGGGCCACAGACTTAGAAGGTCGTAGAGGAAAGAGAAGTGATTCAACAAAGATATTGTCAAAGGCACATAAATAATAGTCAATAAAGTGAATTTTTTTCAAGATTAATATTTTTTTTTCTTTTTTCATACCTCCTTAAAATTCCACTTACGTCCTTCATCAAAATTTATTGAAATTCTGGGTGCGTATTAGTTCATTGGTGATATCTCTTTTTCTATTTATAGTGTTAAACTCACAATTTAGTTACACTTAGAGGACACAATTACATTTTAATGACATTTCCCTCATTTTAGTGCCCACCACCCTCTCACATAAATCTCTAATGTGTATGTGTCATTAAAATTCACTTTCTCTCACATATAAACCACATCCCTTGTGTTTAACTCACATTTTACTCGTGTATCCATCACATTTAACGTACATTACTCTCACATTTAAGTCACGCTATCCTCACATTTAACTCACACTACCATCACATTTATCTCACACTGCCCTCACATTTTACTCAAGGTAAATTTCCAAATTCACGTTTCCCTCACATTTAACTCACATTGCTCGCACACTAAACACACATTTAACTCACACTAACCACACATTTAACTCACACTTCCCTCACATTAAACTCACGCTTACCTCATGGTAAATGTCCAAATTCACGTTTCCCTCACATTTCACTCACACTATCATCACATTTATCTCACGCTACTCTCACATTAGCTCACACTTCCCTCATAGCTTATTTTCACCTGAGTATGCAGCCATTGTATGGGATCCGAATGAATTAGGTTTGATCAGAGAACTAGAAAGTGTGCAGCGTAGAGCAGGTAGGTTCGTTAAACGGTGTTACGATATGTTCAGTAGTATATCAGAATTAATACGAGAATTAGGGTGGGAATCATTATCAGAGCGTAGGTTAAAGTACAGATTAAATCTATTAGAGAAATTTCTATCGGATAGCTTCACTGAAGATGTTACGCACATAGTAAAAAAACCAGCGTATTATGCTAGATTCGACCAGAGAAATAAGATTAGAGAGATAGATTGTCGTACTCATAGATTCAATATGGCATTTTTCTCCCGTACTGTAAGAGAACTAAAAAGACAGCATAGCATAGGGATAGGTAGGGAAAATATTTTTAGAGTATTCTTTAGTGTATGATGCAAGTATTAACCCCTTAAATACCATAGATATTAACAATCAAGTTGCATGAGGTAATTAGTTGCTAGTTTGCATGTCAGTGGTGCATGCTTGGTGATCTTCACCCCTGCCACACACCCTCGCGGTGGCTTGCAGGGTATCGTGTAGATGTTCCATCTGTACCGATTCCTGCACAGAGACTCAAATCTAAACCCAGTACTTTCACATTTTCTAAAACTATTTTACCAAGAGTCTTCCCAGTAAGTTTTGTTTCTGTCTTTTCTGTCAATCGCACATCAGTCATATCTGCAGCAGACTTGAATGCATCAATGAATGTAATGAAATCTTCCCTTATAGTTACTTGTACAGATGTACAGATACCTTACAATTAAGGCAATTTGTTCCTTGCGAGACATCAGGTGTTTCGTCGAACATTATTGACCAATATTTAGCTTCATGAATTTGTTTTAGGATTTCTTCCCTTATTTCTTCCCCACAACATTCTATCAATAAATTTGAGTAGTTTTACTAATATAGGTAGCACGTAAGGATGCACTTTTTCGGTGTTCCTCAAGTATTTTGTCACCTGCAACTACTCTGAACTGAAACAGTGCTTTGAAATTACCTTGGTTTACAGCAGAGGCCACAGGATTAATGGGGCTGTCATCCCAATGACCCATTAGAGGGATGTTCTGAAGTCCAAGCAAGATAATGGTTTTAATAATAGGCCTCAGCCTTTCACGATTTTCAGGAACTTGACGAAGACGTTAATAGAGTAAGTTAACATGTGTTTCAAACTCACCGGGAAGATTTTTCACAGAATTTTCCACAATTTTAAGAAGGCAAAATATATTTGCAATAAGCTAGGTATTGAAATGAAGCGGTCTCAAGATTTGCTAGACAGTTTCACAAGGCTGATCACGTGTGAGAATTTAGAAGATTTCCTCAAGATAACAATCTTCATACCCTACTTAGATTTACTCATCTCGTCCTAAAGAGATCACTTCTCTCAATTACAAGAAAAGGTTTTCTCACTAATGCAGCTTCACCTAAAGGAAATGAAAAACCTAGACAAGTAAACCTTTACGTGGCACAGAAAACATCGTAAGTGTATATACCAATCTCTTACCAAATTTTACAGCTGGCACCCTAACATGGTTTTAAATGTGGAAAAATGAATTAGAAGCGGATGCCAACCAAGTTGATTATGGTGACTTGATTATACATGCCACACCATTATTCACAGCTATAGTGTATGCAATAAAGATTGGCCTGACCCTGCCAGCAACGACCTGCACAATTGAACGTCCGTTTAGAACCAATAGGCGGGTCAAGAATTGGACCCGAAATACAATGGAAGACAGCAGATTAAGCTGCCTTTAATGCTCAGTGTTCACAGGAAGAGAAAGGATTAAAAAAAAACTGATGACTCAGTTATATACAAATTTGGTGCAGAATAAAGAAGGTTGAAGCTTTTGTTTAAACAGTAAAACAATAGCAGTTTTGTTAAAAAGTACTCTATTTAGTTGTTCTTATTTGCAATGTTTTACTTTTCTAAATACACTGTTCCTATTCAAATTACAAAAGTGGTCGGTACAATCTTTTTCCAAAATGATTCATGAGCCAGGGGGGTGCAAGTGCACCCCCTTGCACCCCTATCTCGGCGCCCATGTCCACGTGCCTCCTCAGATTTGACTACGTCCTGAACGATTAGTGGCATTGATGACATTCATGGCTATTCTCTTTGTGCCGAGCCATGTGATCCTTTAGGTGACCACTCTGGGAGACCTATTTGTGGTACAGCTCACTCAAAAAGGCGTGTTTCCGTCATGGGTCCTCATGTGCCTTCTCAGGCTCCCACTCAGGGCGAATTTTTCGTGGCACAGTTGACATTCAAATGGCCTGTTTCTGTCATGGGTCCTCATGTGTGTTCTCATGTGTCTCCTCATGTTCCCACTGACGGAGAACTTTTTCTTGCACACCTCACACTCAAAAGGCCTCTTTCCGTCATGGGTCCTCATGTGTCTCCCCAGGCTCCCATTCCGGGAGAACTTTTTTTTGCACACCTCACACTCAAAAGGTCTCTTTCCATCATGAGTCATCATGTGAACCCTCAGGTTCCCACACTGGGCGAATATTTTGTTGCACACCTCACACTCAAAAGGCCTCTTCTCCTCATGGGTCCTCATGTGAACCCTCAGGTGGTCACTCCGGGAGAACGTTTTGTTGCACACCTCACACTCAAAAGGCCTATTTCCATCATGGGTCCTCATGTGACTCCTCAGGTGCTCACTATGGGAACGCATATGACTTATGAGTTGAGCCTTCCTAGTGCTAGCCTTCCCACAATGTACGCAGATGAACCCCTCACCACCCAAGTCACGACACGTGCCTAACCCCTCTTCATAATTGGAGCGGGGAAATTTTGTACCATGCTCATTCTCCAGACCCTGCCCTTCCTTAGCAGCAAGCGTGTCATCTATGCTGCTCTGGTGAACTCTGATGTGGCTCGACAGACTCAGCTTGCAGAGGAACGTAGCCCCACATTCAACACACATAAATCTCTCCCTCACTTTTCGCAGACCAAAAAACCAACTACTACCACTGCCACCTCTACTCATGTCTGCACCTGATCCTCTTGGTGCAGTTTGAGTTCGCCTCCTCGATGCGTCCTTTCCTCCAGGTGCACTTGCAGCATTTGGAACAGTATTCGACTCCTCCGCCAAGAATGGGCTTGTTTTATATCTGGACATGGCATCTTGCTCAGAGACAGCTTCTTGGCCTGGAAAATATTATTAAGTAAAAGGCTAAAAAGATATCACCAGATACAGAAATATCATGGCATGCTATCAGATTCTCTACCCAGTATTTCTGATACATTTCAGTAGGCAAGAAGAAATTTTCCAAGTCTAAAGAGCATTCAATTCCCTTAGCCTAATTTCTTTTTGTGATAGTTCTCACTTTATATCGGCTTATTTCCATTCTTTTCATGCAATATTTAGCATCCATACTCTAGCTTTCCTTCTTATTCTCACTAACAATGAATTATAACATCAATATTAATTAATTATTATCAATTTTTATTATGTTTTAGTTTAAAATTTAAAAATGAAATAAAAATTAAATATTATTAAAAAAATTAATTAATGACAGAAGAGAGTAACTATGACTCTCGTGAGAGGAGACCATAGTTGCTGGGATTACAATGCATCTCAGATAGCATCTTGTTTTCGAAGTATTCCAATTATAAAAAATAATAAATAAATAAAAAATATATAATATTAATAATATTAAAACATCATTAATCCTACATGTCATATACAGGATTCCACTGATGAATAACATAATTTTTCATCCAAAAACCCTCAGATTTCATTTTTACATTTCAGATTATGACAATTTTTTTCAACTCAGACCTTTGCAAGGCTGCTGAAACAAAAGAGTCGATGTTAAATTTCAATTCTATGAACAAATCTTTAATTTAACATTCTTAAAATGAAACAAGCTAAAAACTCAGATGGCATGGTAAAACATTGCAAGGACCCCATGGGAAATAGGTATTTACCAAAGGGGACCCTTGACTATCGCCTTTATGGGTGATTCACCTGAAGGATGGTTTGCCCAATGGATAAGGAGTTGACTTAGGGCCTCCTTGAGAAGAACTCCACCAAAACTACAATCTACAACCAACCTATCTAAGATCCCCCTTGATAAACACCAATGTTTCTATGACTGCCAATTATTTAATCAATGCCTACCTTTCTCACTAACACAATTTCTAGCACCATCTGGCTCATTTCCAGAAGACTCAACTTCCATACCATGGATGGTCACGTCACCCACCTTGAAAGAGAAACGGAATCCACATCTTTCAAGTGAACCCTGATTGACTCTAAATTAAATACACATAGAAATTTAACGGTGATTCAGTATGAATCACATATCGTGGTATATGAAAGATAAGTCATAAGAAAAAAGTAATACAATAAATTTACACACACCACACAATATGGACTGAAGAAACTGAAGCAATACTAAGGTTCAGAAAAATTGAAAACAAAAATTACAGGCCATTCAAGGCTGATAACCAAATTTTCAAGGTTAATACGAAAAACAATATCTAATGTCTCCTAGATATATTTATTTCCATTGTGAATGTATACAGCAATAAATATACTCACATTTAAGCAAGGCATTGTTCACCAACATAAATGCAAGCAGAATATACACTACATCTATAAGTACATCATATTCGTAACTGTGTCCGGCGAGACGTAGTGGAATGATATCATGATAAACAACAAGATATGGCACTTATTCCACAGGTTTTATTAATGGTACAACGCTTTTCAGCGGTTAAGCCATCATCAGGTACAAAAAATTACGCCCAACATTTCCCTCCCACACCCCCTCCTAGTTGGGTATATATACCGCTTTCTGGACTCACAATTTTTTTGTACCTTATGATGGCTTAACCACTGAAACGCGTTGTACCATTAATAAAACCTGTGGAATAAGTGCCATATCTTGTTGTTTATTACATCATATTCCTCTTTAGTACTAAACACCATGCAATACTTTGCCATCATGTTTTCTTTGTGTACTTATTTTTCCCTTTTTAATGAATTAGGAAAAATACCGAAAATCAATTTTAAATATAACGGTTTTACATACACACTCCAGAATTAATAAACATTTGACCAAGACAATAAAAATAAACGAAACTGCCCTACTGTTCACCTCAGAATCAACACCCGGGACCTTGGTCTTCGAGTGATGGCCAGAATCCACATCCATTGAATTCTCCAATCCATTACCCTCCTCTGACTTCACAGGAAACTGAAGCAGTTAGCAAAGTTAACTGGTAACTTCTATTTACCGACAAATTGTAAGTTTGGCTTGATATTTATACGAATATTTATGAGAAGAGTTTCACTGAGATTTTCACCTTCAAAAGATACATAGCAACTAAGTAGGACACAGAAAATATGCACACGTCAATGATCTATCAGACATGAACAAGAGTTACTATGCATTATGAATAGGAGTGGTAAAAATAGAAGTAGTTCAAAGTATTTTCAAACTTTTGCTTGTTTCAATTGATCCACTAACAACTCTTTTTACTTCATCTACATGCACATAATACAATTCCAGCCACCAAATTAAAGGTTTGTGACAGGGGTTGAATCTCCACCAAGCATGCTGCAACAGCAATCATGCTTAAAGAGAGGATTATAATCTGTGTTTCAGTTCAGATCATGTCCCACTGTACATACCCACACAAAAATATAATTGAGTAGCCTGTGCATATTTCTTTTAGTGTAACCAAGGGAAAATATGCACAGTTCGTGGTAAGAATCACTGCAGAAAAAGTGTGGCTTCACCTTCATTCTCAGTTAACCTCGAGTGATTCACTCCCTTCATCAGAAGATTCCAACCGCAACAAAGGATCATCTACATCACTCTCATCACTAGACAAAACTTCGGATTCGCAGGCAGCCGTGTCTTCACTGTTGTTCTAAGGAGAGGTCAAGGCAACAATATTAAGTTTAGGTGAGGGAAATCTCATCATCATCATCACATAACCCCACTTTCGCAGCAGCAAGACAGCCTTCTCACTTACTAAACATCGATTTCTATAAAACACCATGATAGATAGATAGACGAAGGAGATATGCATGGAAGATGCCAGGGGACTGAGGAAGATACCAGATAGATATCCTTGTCAGAACGGGATATAAGAACCATGTTAAGCAGTGCAAGAGCAACCCAGGAGCAGGTATTAATAGTGGCCATAACCTGGTGATCATGGACAGCTGCCTGCGATACCAGAAGTTGAAGAGAATTATGAAGAAACCAAGATAGAACACGAAGAAACTGGAGGAAAAAGAAGTAAGAGAAAGGTTCGCCTCAGCCATCGATGCAAAACTAGAGGTGAAGGAGACAACAGTTACAGGAAGATGGAATGAAATAAAGAAGATCATTACAGAGGTAGCAGAAGAGCAACTTGTGAGTAAAGACTTAGAAACAAAACAACCATGGATAATGACCCAAATAATAGACCTCATAGTGGAAAGAAGAAAATACAAGAATTCAAGGACTGAAACTGAGGAGGCCCAATATAAGCAGTTGAGAAACCAAGTAAATAGAGAGTGCAAGAAAGCAAAGGAAGAATAGAGAGAAAACTGCTGCTATGAATTAAATAACTACAAAAGAAAGGAAATGTCAAATTGCTTATAAACTGGTGAAGAGACAATTTGGAGAAAGGAAAACAAGATCCCACAACATAAGAGACTCGAATGGAAAGACACTAATAGAACAGGAGGACATAGAGAATAGATGGAAGCAATACATTGAAGAGCTCTATCAAGCACCCAAACCACTGGAAGCTGACTAAACTGAAGAAGAAATCAGGGAGGATGAAGATGATACTGAGATACTGAGAAGCAAATTTGACAGAGCTGTGAAAGGCCTATGGAACAACAAAGCACCAGGAAGGGACAAAATAATTGGAGAAATAATCAAGACACTTGGGTCAAAGCAAAAGATACCCTCTTTGGAATAATCAAAGATAGGTATGACAGTGGGAGACTACCAGACGACTTCCAGAAGAGTGAAATGATTGCAATCCCGAAGAAGACAAGGGTAGAGAAATGCAAAGAGCACAGAACATTAAGCCTGGTGTCACACATATCAAAAATACTCATAGGATAATTGACAGAAGAATGGAAGGAAAGATCGAAGTAGATCTTTCGGAAAATCAATTCGTATTCAGGAAAACCGAGGAGCTAGGGAGGCAATACTCAGCTTAAGGATACTGGCCGGAAAAATGATACACGTAAACAGGCCGTTATATGTGGCATTCGTGGGCATGGAAAAGGCCTTTGACAACGTCTAATGGAACAAGATGTTTAAGATATTGGAAGCAATTGGAATTGACTACAAGAATAGTAGAATATTATATAGCCTCTACAAGAACCAGGTCACCACCATGCGAATGAAAGATGGAAGGAAGATAGAAGCCAAAATAAATAAAGGAGTCAGACAAGGATACAACCTCTCCCCAGTGTTCTACAATATGAAATTCAAAGGTCCACGAACTAGCCGTGAAAACTTTAACGGCGTTACCTGCTGATATTGCACAATAGCAAATTTTCCACAGAGAAAAAAATCCACTTATAATTATATAATGGATTTATAATACCAATAATTTCCACAGAGAAAGAGGATGCCTTGGTAGCTCAACTGGTAGAGCACCTGGCCGGAAATCAGGGGGTCCGGGTTCGAGTCCCGGTCAAGGCAAATGATTTTTTCTCTGTGGAAAATTTGCTATTCTTCAATATATACCTGGAAGAAGCAATAAGTGATGCAGTGGAAATTGGTATCAAGGTCAACATGTTGAATGGCGAAGAAATAAACATGCTAAGGTTTGCTGATGACATCACAGTTGTAGCAGAAAGTCGAGAGGACCTACAAACATCCCTGACCACAACAGACCAAGTACTTCAAGAATATAACATGAGCATCAACAAGAAGAAAACTAAAATCCTAGTGTGCAGAAGAGGGAAGCTAAGGGCAAATATCACAATTTGAGGAGTGAAATTGGAACAAGTGGAAAACTTCACCTACCTCAGCAGCACTGTAACTTGGGATGGAAGAAGCTTGACAGACATCAAGCGAAGAATAGCACATGCTTAAGAGGCATATATGAAGAAGAGACAACTACGGTGCTCAAAGAACCCACGGCTGTAAACAAGGAGGCAATTCATCAAAACATTCGTATGCAGTGTGGCCATCTATGGATCAGAGACATGGAACATTGGGAAAGCAGACCAATGAAGAATTGAAGACTTCGAAACATGGTGCTGGAGGAGAATGTTGAAGATTAAATGGACAGATAAAGTGAGGAACACTGAGGTGTACAGAAGAGCAGATGAAGAAATGGCAACATGGAAAACCCTACAGCAACGAAGAACCAGATGTATTGGACATACATTGAGTCAAAATGAATTAGTTAGAAATATAATGGCAGGAAGATTTAAGGGAAGGTCCCATGAGGAGGACCAAGGGACAAGTATATAGGGCAAAGAAGGATGTTAAAGAGAAAACATACCAGGGCGTGAGGAAGTTAACACTGAATAGGGCAGGATGGAGGGTTGCAGTACACCAATCCTAGGATTGAAATACTGATGATGATTGTGTAAATTAAATTTACGAATACATCACTCAAAATTAGGGATGGTCCGGTCAGATTCCATAATTCCACATGTCTTCATTTCATTTGCTACTGAAATCAGATCCGAAGTCTGTAACATCGTATACAGAATGGAGATTTTTAAATTTCGTGGCTTAGTGACCAATGCCACTGCAAATGGAATGTATATACGGTAGATGCTGACAAGGAGAGTATTAGTGACTTGGGTCACGAAATGGGATGTAAATTTTTTTCCGTGCCTCTAGAACAAAATAAAGAAATACATGTCAAGGCTTTTTTCTCCATATGATGATCTACAGATGCGAGGAAAAAAATGAAGAAGAATTTCATGCGAGTCACCTATATTTGCCTGACTCTCATGAACTGATGATAGTGTAGTTATCAAAAATGAGAGCTAGTGTACTGTCGTGCACGAGTTCGATCCTTAACACTGCCTAGGAATACAGTCCATGCTGTATTCTTGGGGTAAGGCAAGCAGGCAGTTAAAAACAGTAGATTATCTGAAATTTCATGTCAATTTATAAGTCAGCAAATTACACAAAATGATGAGATTTGGCATTAGTGAAAGTTATTGGAAAAATATTTTATTACAGAAATAAAATCATGGAAGCATTGTATTGACATTACAACGTGTTGTTGAGTAATGCCTTTTTAAATCTAGTTTAAAGTACACAGAAACCAGTGTCCTCAACAAGAGTTGGAAATTAAAGATAATAAAAATTTTTATTCAAATGGCTAAAGGAAACAATTTTAAATAGTGATAAGAATCTAACTCCATTACCTGCAGTACACTACCCCATTCTGCTGTTTTCGGCATACCCGAGTTCAAGGGAATGCAGGCTCCCCAAATGTCATTCTACTTTTATCTCGCAAACTCATGCCAATGGAGAAAAAAGCCAAGATGCATATTTCTTCACTTTTATGCTTGTTTGATGAAAAAAGTCATCTCATTTAACGATATGAGTTACACAACCTCTTCTTAATAAACTCAAATTCCATTTTAAAAGTTATTATTAATAAGAAATTGCAAAATTAATAGTTTAGCAGCTTGAAATAATCTATCATAACGTTTTCATCTTATAAATGGAATCACGACATATTCCATAAGTGGAATATCCTAACTGCATTAAAATTTTTTTGTTTCTAAAAAACAATTTGAAGGCATTTAATGATTTGACTTAGGACAGCAACCCAAGCAACCCATTGTGCACTGAATTTATTTTGGACTTTTGATTTTGTTTATTATTTAATATTCCATATTATATTATTCTTGGAGTGTGATACACTTGGAAGTCTTTTTCCAATAATTACATTAAAACCTTTCTGGATAGAGAATGATACAATATGTCATCACTAAAATCTTATCTTTTGGGAAATAAATCAAATATTAATGAAAATGTAATTATAATTTTTCTTGTAACTGCTCTCTACAGAATAGTTGAACAGGTTGAAAATGTATTATTTGATGAGGGAAGTGAATGTTATATTAGAAGTAATCACGTTTAGGTATTGCATCCCTAAATCTTGATCCAGGAAAACATCCACACAGATGATAAAAAGTTAATTTTTCTACAAAAAATTTACTTGTTTTTTTGTAAACACTATTGTTGGTGTTTTTTGATATATATTAGTAATCAAGCATTAGAAAAGGAATGAAAATCAGAACCCAGCATCTGAAACTAAGAATCCGAAACCAAGACGAAGATCTGAAACCAAGGCAATGATCCGATTCTGGATACGAAAAAAACATGGATCCATCCATCACTAAATAATTGTTCATCTCTTATTAAGTAATTGATCATTTTAGCCCATTTCATAGACAACATCATGCATCCAAATAGAATACAAGTATGCATAATGAATTTCATGTTCTTATCAAAATTCAATATTTTTAAATCCGTCATCCCATGGTTTACCTTATCATGTAAAAGGAGATATTTAAAGGCATGATGCTGAAACCACATTTAAACGCCGCCCTAAGGATTGAAGAAGTAAAAAAGAACACTAGTCAAATTTCCTCCAATGTTTGCAACTTCTAGTTATTTAATTTCGGCATATATATTTTCTGCACAGCAAAAACACATGCAATAAATACATAACCGTGCATACTCAGGATTTATGGGTATAGCAAACTACTTATCACCATTATTGAACAACAGAATCAGTAAACGTAGTCATACAATTACTAAAATATATTACAGTGTGATTAAATAAATATCGTGGTCAGTAAGAACATATCCGAACCATAGTGCGACCCCGTCTCTTCATCTTCAAACACTGTACCTCCATTTCCACTTCCATTTTCCAAACAAACTTCCTTTCTACTATTACTTGCGTTCACACACACTTAAAATACCAGCAACAATTGCCAACCATGGTAACTCAATCGCAATAGAAAAACTTACCACATTCCATATGGCATACCTAAATCATCAAATATGCCGTAATGAGCGTCAATTAGGGAAATATAAAGTAATAGTAACAGCTATGCAATAAAATAATGTAATGACTCACTTTGAATGTATAATGGAATAATAGAAATGAGAGACGTAATAGGAAATGTAATAACTGATAAACACCAAAAGAGATATATCATGGGTGTAACTTAGTTTTAAATATCAATTTCAAAAATACCATATGCTATAACTTTTTTTGACATAATTCACTGTTAATTATGGATATAATTTTCACCAAAAAATAAATGTAATGGAATACCTCGCATAAAATTGCAGACTTTTTTCTCACAGAAAGGATAACTTTTTTGCATACCTAACTATTACTTTTTTCTTATGGAGATGCCTTTTTGTATACCTGACCTTTTATTATGAATTTCAGATTCACTGCAAGAGACAACATAATTTGCATACCTGACCTTTTATCATGTATTTCAAATTAACCCCCAATTCTGCCCTGAAGAAGACTCCAGCAGTGGAGGGAACACGTAGGTGGACAACTACGACAATGCGGAGCAACCCAAAAAACCAAATCATTTAGACATGTACCATAATAGTTTTAATCAATTGAATGTTGGAAATGATTTTCTACGATACCGGGATTCAGATCCACGATGAATTTAGCTCCGCAAGAAAACCATCGACAGCTATTTTTGTTCTTATGTGTCGTTAATGGCCAGATTTGCATATTGGGACATGGATTGATCAGATTGGCAAATGAAAACGATTCGTAGACTACTACCGAACTAAACAGCCATAAGGGGGCAGTGTGACGTGAGATGGAAGTGTGCCGAAGGTTGCAGGTGATGGGTGCTGACTGTGAATTGTATTCTATTGTAGACACTTAGCGAGAGATAAATAAATAGAGGGGAAGGACAGAATTATTGGAAAAAAGTTACACGTTGGCCCCACTAATGGAAGTCAAGGGAAAATTCATGTACAGTTAAAGTGCAAATAAAATCCGAGTAAATTCTCATGCACGAAGTGTGATAATTGAAGTACGACATTAACATTAATATAAGGTGAACAGTCTTTGAGGGACCAAACACTTCAAGGATTTGGTAAAATACATGATAAAATAAAAAGCATACAAAATATACTTGAAGGATAAAATCTCAATGAAGAAAAATAGAGAAATGATCTACTGGAGTATTGAATTACATTGGGGTATCTGATGCCCTCCAGGGAACAGGGACTGAGTAAATATTATAAAATAAACATTGGTCAAGACAGGCTACGAATATATAACAACTTTTGTCAAAATTAGGTTAAAATTGGATAACTTGTCTGCACTACTCACCTTAGAGTCAACATTGAGAGCCTCTGAAATGGGGTGATCGCTGCTGCCTTTGTCAATACTCTTGTAAGAAATGGAGTGTTCTGTATACGCAACAGCTGTATCCTCTTCTGACTTCATAGGAATCTGTGAGGGAATATATATTGCAAGGCAATGTAGTGATGAGGACAATGATTTGTATTTCTACATGGTCATTTTTTGCTACCTATGACCACAATTGACATATAACAATCAATTTCCAACATTCCTTCTGTCGACATTTGACTGGCCATTTTCTTTTCAGACACATTGGTAGCGGTTCTTTTTCTTATAATATCTGGATGACATTTCATCCTCTCACTTTCAGCTATTCAACTGATTTACTTCCTGAACGACTGCCTGAGAGATTCAGCCCTGCTGATAATCTATACTGTATTTGGTAGAACACCAACCAAAGTCAATGGAACTTAATTTAACTATCCAAATACTACTTCACTCCTACCGGGTCCTACCGTTTCATGTACTACAGTAATCTGCTAAACTCCTACTGTACTCTGATGAATCTGATTAGCACAATAAGCTTCCATCAATATACTTCTAAGTATCCTAAAAAAGAAAGAAATAGGATTAATGATGCATAAACTTTGTTGGAAGGTTTTCTCTTCCAATAAGGGGAATTTTACAAGGAGTAGCAGTTACAATGGGAAATATCCCTAAGAAGTTCTCCATGAAATATTGTTCCATTTGTATAGATTAGATTCCCACCTGGAACAGAGTCTCCTTGGCACATACAGGTGATAAAATCTAAATCGCCTGGAACAAGAGTTTCTCCCCCCACTCCTAGACATATACGTTCAACCCTGAGCCTAGAGATCCCCACATCAACATTTGCATGCATTTAAAACATGATTATCTCGCATTTTTAAAACCTAAGGTGTGACTAAACATGTTGTTGGGTTACAAATCATCACATTTGGCACTTCATTCAAAGACCATCAAAAATCAACAATTTTTGGGTAATGCCCAATAAAATAATATTACAATATACCTAAAAAATTTATATTTAACATTAAATAACACAGAATTAAATAAAAAAAATACAATGTGATTAGTATATCAATAGGCCTTCCTTTTTTTATTTTGTTAATTGTATCCTACTCGAGGGCACATAAATTCTGCACCAACAGTATGTCAGTAGCCAAGGTAGCCAATGCTCTTACAGATTTTAAATAAAGATAATTCTTTCCAACCTAGCAGTTTGCAGGGAAAATGTCTCTTTCTCTCACAAATGAAAATAATACCTGAGAAATTATTCATAAAGTGCATCCATAATAAAAAAATTTCATAAAATTGGATGAGGCTAGCATATTCTTTGAAACGTTTGTTGAGGTAAGATGGTGGTGTCACATATAACATGGGTTCAAAGTCTAAGGGTAATCACCAGGCCTCTGTCAGAGTAAATTCATATCCATTTTAGTTTGTCACTTGCTTTTTAAATACATATATGTTTTAGAGGGCAATAAAACTTATTTATTTTTAACATTACATGACTGTATTCATTTCTTTATTAGTAGAAATTTGTAAAAGAATTAACTTGACCTTAAATTTATTTATTGATAATAATAAGCAATTGTACAGAAGTATACTAGTTGATGTAGAGGGAATATTACATTAACATGGCCACTCTGAGAAGTAAGATGGTGGCTTAGGTACATATTTATGCTGCACACTAGATGTCCTCCACACAATCTACTGCAATTGAGTATTTGCATACTTTTGGGAAGCGACATCAAAAAAATCTATCAATACGTCATACACTAAATTTTCATTCTGATGTTCGATAGGCTTATCATTAATTTTTTATCAGCAAACAAAGTCTAATAAATTAACATTGCACCGAAACACTGGTCGGCCATGTTTAGTGGGCTCCGATGTAATCTCACATTTTCGACCACTTGTTGATTTGGAGATAGTGTGACTTTGTAGCCTTGGCGTGCGACTGTTTTGATATTAATCCTGCTAACTTTATTGGGACGCTTTCTGTTGCTGTGTGAAATACATTGCAATGTAAGAAGGCAGTTATTCTACCAATGAAATTACAACTAGAAAGATGAGTGAGGATGAGGCTTTGTTCCGCTGTGTTTAAAGTTTGAGTGACAACACACGAAAAGATTTTCGTTAACACTCTAGATAATCCTGTATGAAAAAGAAACTGGTTAATTTCCACTCAAAGAGACCTGAAAACCATGTGATTTCTGGATCATCTCATCTGCCCTGTTGTGCTTATCACTTTAACGTAAGTGTAGCAAATTTACTTAAAATATAAGTTGTTAGCAGTTTTATAGGCATAATTGTGTAATACGATTTGTTGTTAGGTGATAATTATTTAAACTGCAACCATAAACATTTTGTGCTATACTTTTGTTGTTCTAACTGAAATTGCAGAACATTAATTTAATCGTTTATGAAAATCAGCAATTTAATCGTTCATGAAAATATTATTGCGGCTGATTAAAATGATCAGTATCGTTTGGACCGATGGTTTTATTTTGGTTTCCTATGCCCTATTTAAATGGCTTATTATGTTGTATTGCGATAATTAGGTCGTAAATCTTTTACTTGTCATTTTTGAACAGTTTGCAATATATCTTTTCCTTTTTAAGTGGTTCAAAATATTGTATTACTACACTTATGCAATTAATGTCATATTCAAATGGTTAATTATGTCATATTTAAATGGATCATAATGTTTTATTACTAAATTATTCTCATATTTAAAGTAGCACATTTGCTTTCTAAACATAACGATAATATCTGTATTTGTTTAATACAAATGAGCGATATTTCCCTATTGATATAATTTATATTAAGACTAGTTACGACAGTTAAAATACTTGGGGAAAAGTAGTTACAAACATTTTGTTTGTTAAATATATATTATTCCATTTTCAGTTGGAAGAGGATGCTGACAATTATATGAGATATAAAATAATGGGTGGCCTACTCAGAATCAGAAAAAGTGTTGTGCCTCATGTGTTTGAGTGCCAGTCTAGGCATTCAAACGTGCCTTTGACTGAGAGGCCTGTTCTTAAGAAGAGGATGGTGATAGGACTACTTAGCATTGCTTCCAATTCCAGCACATCAACTATGATAGCTGCAGAGTATTTGGACTTTCCTCCAAATGAAGATGCATCCACTCCAGTTAGGCACCAACAGGACATCAGCTGTGACAATTTACTACCGTTACCGATTGCTGATAGTATGCAAACGCACTCTCCTTGTTCCTCTTTTTAAGTTGATTCCCTTTCCTTTAATGCTAAATGATTCTAAATGTAGAAGTTTTCTAATACTTATGAAAAAGGGAAGCTGAAACCTGTGGGGAAATATGAGTTATTTATTTAGTTATCACAACTATGTAAAACAAATTTATTAAAACGTAGGATTTCATTAATAAAACACAGGCTACTTCCTGTAAAATACAAAAATGAAGGATGTTAACTTCATTTATCGGTAGTCACCAAAGCAAGAGCCAATCCACAATTAATTAATTAAATTGAAATGCATGTTATTCACATCATGCAGTATTACTCCAATAGAGCTACCTCAAGGTTTAATAGTCCACTATTTTGAAAAGCTTAATTGGTTACTTAGTAGAGGTTTAGTAACATTTACGGCTATATTACGGCTAATATAAAACGGAAGGCATAATTCATGGTCATACTACATAATATAATGCAAGAAAAATTATAATAATACGGCGACAGTGATAATTTTATGCCTCGCTGCTCACATCCAACTTAGTCTGCGTTTTTGCACAGAAAATGTCCGTTCATGATAGCGTCCACGACCGGAAGAATCTTGGAACTTGCAACTGCAAATCCAACTTCCATGAAAAAAAGCTAAGTTTTATGTCAAATAACGAAAAAACTTCAAAAAGGCTAAGAATATTTTCACCCTCAACGCAAAGATAGTCAATTCACTACTGCTAATATGGGAGATGATTTAATACTACGAAGAACCAATGGTTGGATGTCAAGACCTCAGCATTTTCGATGCTAAAACAATGCATATTAAAAGTTATTTCTTAAATTAATTAGTTGGAACTAAACCTTGGAATTTGGAACGAATCATTTCGAAACCAAACATTACTCGCTACATTAATTTCAACAAAATACCTCACTTACGCAAATACTCTATAGGAATGCATTAATTGTCCATACGTATTTTTGCAGAGAACAGTGGCAACCAAGCAAATTTATGCGATTCTTGAACAAATTGAAGGTGGTCAGTAATTTGTAAAAGCATTAAGTGATTTATTGCTGGATCTCTGCAATGAATCAGGTTGCTGACATACCAGGTAAGAAAAATTTACAGAAGAGATGTCACCCTTCAAAGCATTTGATGACACAGTAACACGTTTGCAAGACATAATTACAATATGAGTGACATTGATTTATCAAAACATGGAAGCCAGGGGTGGAATTCTGTACATCCTACCGACACCTATCGGTGTCGCTAACTCCCCCGACCGACAAATATCGGTAAGAGCGATTCCGGTGACGCATTCTACCAACACTTGTCGTTAATTTTACCGATACTTGTTGGTAACGACGACTGAGCCTAACGACGATTTCCAAACCCACGCTAGGCCCAACCGACATGTATTTCGTCTCTTCGCCAACTGCATGCTGGGTAAAAACAGTGAAAGATCGGTCTACGCATAGCGACGGACGTATGTTTTGATTATCTACTAGCTTGGTTTTGATGAATTGACTTGTGCATATTGGTAGGATTTCTGAGAACTGAGATCGTCCTTTATTTGCATTTCCATGTTAGCATAAAGTTACAATCTTAAGGATATAATTCGCGCTTATTTATATTCATCTTTAATTTGCAAAATTAGCGCATCCAAAACAAGTTTGCTTTAAAGTGTCTAAAGTGCGGAGAGTGAGAGGCGATTTAAGTTCTTTTAACCTTTATAATTTAAAATAGTTTTATGTATAATTTTCTATTTACTAAGTATATTTTACTTCAATTACTATAATATTAATATGCAATTGCAGTTTGATATATTTAATTGTTTGACGGTATAACGTTCTATAGAAACTTTATCGCTAGACTATAGTAATGCATTTTACATCAGAGTGGTTGGTGTTTTTTAATTATCAGCCGAAAGAATGGCAGAGGGATATCTTGCTTTAGATCAAATGTTTATGTAATACGTAGAAAGTAGACTCGAGCGTCGACGGTCGTCCTGGGGGATACGAGAGAGGAGGGAAGCCCACGAACCGTTTGAGCTGGACAAGGATGAGTTTATCAATTTATTTCGCCTCTCCCCACATGTTGATTTGGTTCTTATTGAGACACTTCGGCCGATGTTGAAGCGAGAGCGGTTGATCGCCATTGCGAGTGAGCAGTGTGTTCAGTTCATTCCGAAGTATTTTCAAACAAACTAAAGTCATTATTCACTTCACTGTTTCTTTGTCAGGGTCACTTTTACTTCTGTACCAATTAGTGTTTCTAATTCTTAGATTGCCTCCCAAAAAAACAAACGTTACATACAAAACAAACTTACACCTTAGCTGACTGCTGCCTACTACTTACTGCGATGTCACTTTAATTTGTAATTTCGACGAAGATGTGTATATGCAATTCTACCATGTAATCTAATAAATATATTATTATTACATTCCTCCCCCATGTAGGAATTCCCTCTCGACCTGACTTGAGCTTCTCGACTATTGTTTGGACCATCTTAGGTTTTAATTTTAAATTTAATCTTGTTTGTGTACGTAGAGTAACTTGGATATGTAATTGTTGGCTTAGTTAATGGCACATGAATTCAGTCCATCAGAACCATATAGACGTGTGTTATTTCTCCATCGTAAAATCGTACCCAATTTCACAGTACGTAATCAATAACAAAGTATGAATAAAGATTTTATTCAAATTACATGCATTCCCCTCAGTTTCAATTAATCCCACCTTTCATCCTGCCTTGGGTATTAACTTCTCTTCGACTTGATGATCCTTGAATGAATGTGAATCACAAATGATCCACGTCTAGTCCACTGTTGATTTCAAATAACATTACTACGCTAAGTTCCGATGAAATATCTCGCATTGCGATGGTGCACTTTTTCCTGTTTGTGTCAAGCTATATCATTGGTCAAAACTTATAGCCTTGCGCGCAGGTGCTGCTTCCTTACCGACAAATACTCGACGTCAGAGTTAGGTCGCTTGCACCGACGACTGTCGGTAGGTGGTGGGTGCAGAATAGCTCAATCATCGGTGCAAGCGACGACCGTCGGTGGCCACCGATACCAATAAGTGTCGTTAGGTGTGTACAGAATTCCGCCCCAGGTTGGACATATAAACCATATAAGCCAGGTTGGAGGCCTAGCTACTCGAAGGTCAGAGCTTTAAATCCTACCCAGTTCATTCTGTTGTGAATATCCTATCATTATAGGTTAGATGCTGCAGTACAATCTTAGCTGTCTAAGCATCTAAACACATAAGTCTATACCTAACATATTTATTTATACTCATAACTGTAATTAACCATGCTGGACAATAATGAAAAAAATTACATTCCTCCCCCTAATTCTCCTTTTCATCCAAAAAGCTAACATTAAATGAATTTATCATACAGAGTTTAGATCATAATATATACATCATGTGAAGCATGGAGTTTAATAAAATTTACCTTGGTGAAACTTACCCTTGGATTTATATTACACTATAAACATTGTGATAGTGTGGTGAGCCTCATCTGCCAATGAACTCCCACATTTAAATTCTGCGTCACAAAGAGAATGAGTGCATGTATGATTCACAAACTCAACATTGTCAGGAAAATGTACAACATGATGAATTTATATTTTGTTTGTGACAGATAAATAAGGTAGTCATGCCAGTTTTGTTAGAAGTAGCAAACTAATATTTATACAGCACTTCTGAAAACATAACAGAAACTTAATACCTGAGTGCATACGCCCAAATCACACTCTTTTCCCCAGAGTACTCACATCAAAATCAATATCATGGCCTGTTGATGACTGCAACACCTCAGTGGGATTGTTATCAGTTGGGCTGCATGAGTGTTGGACCATTGAATCCCAGTGAGAACCATCCTCTTCACACTTCACAGCAGTCTGTGTAGGGTAAATAAGGGTTAACTACATACATATCTGCATATTGTGAATGAAAAGAAAGAGGGCAATTTGAGTTGTTAATTTAAACACACCTTGTAGGGGTTGAAAAAAGGAGAAGAATACACATTAGGGCCCAATGTGGAGGAATGTCCCAATAAATGTAAGAACAACACACTAAAACATTACTTTTCCACAAAAGGCTTTCTTTCAATATAGGTACATGGTCACAATCGAAGATGAAAAACAAGTAGAAACCAGCGGAGGAAAATGTGCATTATGTGCGAAACATTGTGCTTGCAAATTAATAATAAACGATGCCATTGGATACACATCTTCAAACAAGAAGGTCGCATCGTGACAGTTAATGAAAGAAGGATAATCAAAAGCACATCTAAATGGCATCACAAACAGGTGAGATATTTTTGCTAAAACACACAATTCCCATTAATTGGAATAATTAATTAGTATTGACATTAATATTTTCAACATATTCAGCGCAATTTACCTTCAGCACTGCCAATCTTAAGTTGTGCGTAAGATTTAAACAGCATTCTACACTACGATCTGATAGTGAATCTCAATCTCATCCTTACAATTTCCACCTACTTCGGCGCACATTACTTAAACTAATGGTAAGAAGTTTTTTTTATAAAAATAGGCAGTTGCCCTTCGCTTCATGCTAATTAAGCCCTTATGGACACTTATGTACCCGGATACAATGAGCGTGAATCATATTCTATGTGGTAGCGTGAATAACTATAATATAACTTAGTAAATACTTACATCACCATATTCAGTACACAAAACTTCGTTCCCCGGCGATACAATCCCTTTGATGCGGCTGTCATAAACTTCCTGATTCTCCACGCAGCGTCGCTTGAAAACATGAAACTCTTTCAGCTTTTGCACGCAACTGGAACAAACCATCCAGGGATACAAGGCTTCTTTCACGACCTGAGAAATAAGTAATCATCGATGGGATATTGATTGAATACATACTTCCATAGTTTCAGCATAATTCTGCCACATAAACCACCCAACAAGTATTAATCCGAGCGCATGGGAAGAAGTGCAAAACATAAACACAAGTGAATGACGCATAAAATTGTGTGCATTACACTCACCACTAACAGAAGCAGATCTTCTACTGCTTGTTTCACCAGGAATTCGACGTCACTATTTTCTTCTAGTATGTCAACCAAATTACAACCTGTACTAAGACACAACCTACAAATACAAATCTCGCGTATACCACGCATAATGACGATTTTCAATACTCCCAATCAATAAACGATACGTAACCAATAGGCAAATGCACTTTTCATCATAAATGGCACTAGAGAGCTAATACTTTCGTTAAAAATTAGCTCGCGATGAATACTGTAGTTACGCTAATTACATCAACGAACTAACAATTGACAAAAATACCATATATTATCCGAATGAGTAAGATAAGAAGAATTAACTTTTGTGAACTTAAATTCTCTCATAAATTTGAAACCCGGACGAAAAATTATGAAATGCAACGGTAATTGTTCGACAGGATTCACAGCACGAAACGCTCTCTCCCATACTGAAAACAAATGTCAACTTAGCCCAAATAATGGAAATGAAGTACGTTCGGCGATCACTACTGTCTAAATCCGTAGGTCTAAATTATTTATCATCTTCGTAACAAATTCACGTATGAAATGGATTTAATTGGTGCAAATATTATCGCGGTTGTTAGATTTATATAACTTAAGGCAATGAACATTACTGCATGAAACTGTATTGCTTAGCCAAAGAAATTGTCTTCCCTTGCCGCCTAATCAATACTTCGTTGATCCGAGAATATTTTCGTAAACTTCATCGAAGTGACGAAACGAAGCAGGAAGAGATTTCAGTGTTATTTAATTTACCCTGCTGGAAATGTCACACATAATATTTTTGAATTAATGTTGCGATGTCAAATAACATACATTGGGGTACTTCCGAAGCCAAAAACAATGCAGAGTTACAACTGAGTTTTAGGCATAGGAAAAATTGGTACACTCTATCTGAAAATTAATAGTTGTTATTTTTCTATGAGGATGTCTAGATGGAAATGTAAGCTAATTCATAAAAAAGAAACAAAAATTGGACTAAAATCGATTCAAACGATCTTGGGGTTGATAAACAAGGTTCTCCTGCGAAAGAAGAATATAGTCTTACCATTGGAAAACTGTAGGGTCAATCTGAATGGTGATAGATGTCCAGAGTTTGGAAATTTAATACTTTCCGACCATAAAAACTTAAATGTCACAACTTAAATGTAAAGTAATGTTATTTCAACTTCTGGTCGCGCAACGACTGTCATTTACTTCAGTAGGGTTAAGTTGACGTTTGTTTTCAACGGAGGAGATTATTTCGTGTCGTCATCCCTGCCGAACATATGGGGATAATATATTTACACACTCCCTGAATTTAACGTTATATTTCCTAATTTCTCATCCAGGTTTCAAATTTACGAGAAAATTATTTTCACAATAGTTAATTTCGCCAATCGTACTCACCAGGAGGATAATATATGGTATTTTTGTTGCTTATTAGTTCGTTGATGTAATTAGAGTAACTATAGTATTCATCGCGAGCGTCAAGTGAAAAGTGTCACTATGCGTGGATTACGCGAGCATTGTATATGTAGGTTGTGCCTTAGTACCGGTTGTCGTTTAATTGACATACTAGAAGAAAGTAGGAACGACGAATTCGTGGTGAAACAAGCAATAGAAGATCTGCTGCGGTTTGTGGTGAGTGTATTGAATTTAATTTCATACCAGTCCTTCACTTGTGCTTATCTTTTGTCCTCTCCCAAACATGCATTACTCTGTGCTTGCATTGTTTGGGTGGTTGACGAGGGAATCTGTTTTGTCATTCAATAAACCATTGCCGATTTCAAATTTCTCAGGTCGTGAGGGAAGCTTTGTATCCTTGGCTGGTTTGTTCCATTTGCTTGGAAAAGTTGAGGGACTTCTATTTTTTCAAGCGACGCTGCGTGGAGAGCCAGGAAGTTTACGACAGCCGCATCAGAGGGAATATCTTGCCGGTAAACCAAGTTTGGAGTTCAGAAAGTGATGATGTAAGTATTTACCACGTTATATTTATTAATGTTGAACCCCTCTTGAATATACGTGGTGTTAAATGTGGTATGCTAAAAAATTAGGTTTTATGCTGTAATCAGGTTTAGTGCAGCAAAGAGCATCAAATTTTGCTAAAAGGTGTAAAATATAGTTTTAACTAGAATATGCAGAGCCGATCCGGAAATCTGAAGAAATTGATTGAAAGTAAATAAAAACAAATTATAGGTAGGTGAAGATGTCATTACATATCAAGAAGAAAATGATGTTGGACATGTTTCCTCAAACATGGTATTTACATTTTATTACTTAAGGGAATTTTGTAAATTAATGTCACTTTAATGTATTATGAGAGATAGAGATTGTTTGTCTCTTAGCGGGAGATGATTATTATTAACTTGGGCAAGTGGTTTAAATAATTTTGTCACAGATTGCTTAAGTTCCACTCCTTTATTAAGTGATATATGTATTACAGTATACAGTGTTGACAACACCGGACACTTCCTCCCTTTTTATTTTTCACGTTTTATTGGAATTCTTACATTTAGGGAAACAGATACAATGGAACCAGGAACTGAATATTAGCCCCGTAAACGACAAATGCAACGTGATAAATTAGTATACTGCCAAAACTGACAAATTCGGGCCAATGAAACAGTTTTTTTTTAAAGTTAACTTTAGTTTTGTCATTGAAGATGAAATATTTTAGCCTATTTACCTAAACATTAAAACATCTACGGAATATAATCCTTCAAATGCCTTCGCTTTTTGATTCCTCGTAGGAATCCTCGATTTCCCTACGGGGTTCAATATGTTTTGTGAATTTATTTTCACATTTGATGTATTATTGTCCATTTGAAATGATCTTCCATGTGGAAAGAGGAGTGTGCCATAGAGAATACAATTTTTCATGTTTGCACCACACTAACTCTCGTGCAAGGGAAGGAAATATGTGGAATGGACAATGTAGAAGAGCTTAGAATGCCTGTGGGGTTTTGCTGCATATAAGGAAATGCGTAAGGTAGAACAAAAGGTTTGTTCTTGTGTTTAATGAGAGGATATAGATGTAATGGCATTACTGTTACGCAGCAAAGGACATTGTATTGTGAATTTGCCGAAAAAGTAAGCTTCGAAATTAATTTGTTACACATCCATCAAAGTCCAATGCACAATTTTATGCTTTATATAATAGCATAGCTAATTGTAAGTTGGAATCCTCTTCTACCAATTCTGTGTCTTCCTCTTCTTCGTTCTTATCTGAGGTGTTGATATAATGGGGAATATGCATGAAAATTTTTTCTCTTGTATTAATGATGTGCTTGATAAGAAATTTTCTCACAAATTCAAATATATTTAGCCAAAATTCTCTACTCCAACCACAGAGATTATTGAAAGCTCTTAAAATGTTCTTGAAAATTGGCCCAAGTCACAGCAAAGTAGTGGTTCAATATTGCTGTGGAAACAGATGTTTATTTTAGTAGAAAACGATGCTAATATAGTATTTAAGGATTTCAGCCATTTCTTGATCGAAACCATAACTGGAATAGGATTTAAAAGAGCAGAATCCGACAATTTGCCTTTGGTGGACTCCCTTACGATGGCATTCTTCTAAAAAATACAACAATTGCTTTGTCATAGTACTGACTCATCTGGTGAAAACAAACAGGACACTATACAGTTATTATACATTTAATATATAATATTCTCGTTATGTTCCCTACTTCTTAAATAAAAAATCTGAATACATTTGTTTATTTCATTAAGCAAATAAGATAAATTCATACGTTTTCACCAAGTACACATTAAACAACTTAACACATATAAACAGGTTCACAATACCCATAAGGCTGTTGTACAATTTCTTGTACAAAATCTTGTACCATAAATTTAACGGCGAGATTGGAAGAAGAAATTGTACATAAAGTTGGTTCATAGTTGTACATGATCAAAGATTTTCATGCAATTTATGCACCAATAACAAGTGCAAATATCGTTTTCTGTCGAACAGCTGAACTGTGATATCCGATGACGATAGTATTTTGAAAATACTGCCATAGTAACTGGGTTACAATGATTTGTTACCAGTAATCTTAGAATTAATAACATGAAATTATACAATTGGCTACTTGCACTCTTTCATCGGCTTGAGAAATCCATCATTTATCCTCCAAACATCGTGTTTATGCTTGTTGCTTATATTTCCTTTTTGGTTAATAACATCATCCTAATTTCACTGAGTTTTAATGTTTGTCAGTGTGTCCAACTCATCTTTTGAGAAATAGAACACTTCCAACTTGACCGACGAATATCACAATATGGAAGCAACAATGAATATCACAATATGTATAACAAAAAAGGAAGTTTTGCCACGCTAAGAGGAATAAAAGTGATCGCCAACACAGAACACCAACCTTACAAATACTAATCGAAAGCACCACTACCGTCACATGTTATGTGCAGGAGCTACGGAGTGGATCTTGGACGGTTTCATCCAATAATATAGAGCATCATCTAATTTCTTATACAAGAAATTGTACGGACACCTTGTACACGATACAATTTGCGCATTGTACAATTTCTCGTACAAGAAATTTTACCGTGCACAACGGCCTATAGAGATACCATGCGATGACGTACTGCCTTCCGACATGCCAACTTCCATCAAATTGACTGTAGTGTTAATAGGTTGTAAATGCTTTCCTAATTGTTAGGGGTCCTCATTTGTGTAAAATCAGTACAGCCCCCCCCTTATTCCATGTCTGTTGGTTTCTTTGGAATTTGGTTTCATATATGAAGTACTCCTTATTTAACTTTTCCTTTGATTATCTTAAATCAACACTGCATTTCCATGGTGGGTTTCACATATGAAGCACTCCTTATGTAAGTTTGCATATCATTAGCCAAAATCAACACTAAATTTCCATGGCATTTTAATGCTGTAATAGGATCTTACCAAGGAGGGGTTGAAAGCCCATTTTTGTTGGTTTTTTACATCTGCACAGTACCTCGTTCTAGTAAACTAGCACAGAGTATAAACAGAGAGGACAGAGGGCGCTTTAAGGTGTAATCACCTGCGTACATTTTAGCCACGATCTCAATAAGTTAATGTAGTGGATACAGTGTTTCGGCAAGGAGGTTAGGTTGAAGTTGTGGCCAACATACTTGTGTCATATTGTGAATTTCGTGAAGCTTTCATCTTTTAGTCCTCTATCATGGATGAAGGAGAAAAGGGCACCAAAAAAGGTGGATTTGCATGGTGCTTGGCCATTAATTGCCGTAATAATTCTGGAAAGCCAAACAGTACCTATAGTTTATTCCATTTCCCAAAGGATCCAGTCAGGTAAGCATTTGTTACTCTATTACTTTCATAAATGTTGTAGTTATTGAATATATTTGTTCTCCATGAAGTTTCAAAATGCTGCGTGGTAAATTAATCTCATTTTTTACTTTCCTTGTGAAAATTTCGCATGTGCAATGTGCTCACGCCTTGTGTAGATGCAAGGAGTGGATAGATGAGGATAGAGACAGAGAGATAGATGAGGAGATGAGTGGATAACGACCCTATGGCCAGGGGAAGGGACCATACAAAGGGTTCTCCCTTAAACTTTAAGTGTTACACCTTCGACGAACCAGGTCACACAGCTCTGGAAATACCTGTATGGGTGGAATTCAAAGAAAGAAGGACGAAGCAAAGGTTGGCATGTGGGCCCAAGACTAAAATCATCAGCAATGAAGACTCGGGAGGACGAGAATGACGTTTTACTGTTATCTGACTCGTCACCGTCCATAAGATGCAAAGACAAGTGGTACTTGGACTCGGGGGCCACTGAACATATATGCCACAATTCTAACCCTTTCAAGAACATTAACCCTCCAGCAGGTGTGCCCTATTCTCTGACACTAGTGGGCGCGCGTGGCACTCAGTGCAACACTTGGTTTTCCGCTAATATTAATAACAAAAACTCGAATTAAGAAGCATACATTCCTTTCCTTGTTTTATTAATAGAACTTTACATAGTTAAGTCATACAAAACAGATTTTTCAAACACTTTTAGAATTCAATCATTGGTTATTACATTTTTAAAGCAATGACAAAAAGCAATTAAAATATTAAACAGTTTGTATCTCTTAAGGTTTTGTCACGTCATTTATGTACACTTTTTGCAGGTAGTAACTGTTTCACAGTGCTTTCAGCAAGTAAAGTTATTGCACCTCCCACATTTGATTGTCGTTGATATGTTCTTTGCCCGGCCACACAATACGCACTTTCCACGTTTCTTACTTACTGTCTCGCTCACCTCTTCAACTTGCAAGTCTTCATTTTGATAACTTAACAAGAATATTTTAATTTCAGCTGGTAGAGATAATATATTTGACCTGTTTTTCAAGTGTGCGTTCATCAGTGTGTACGATAAGGTTTTTAGGAATGTTCTTCTGCAATATTTATCTGTAGGATTGTTTGACCTATATAATATGTGAGTATTGATTCCTGCGATGTCCAAAAATCTATAAAATAAAACTAATGGTCACTTTTTCGTAATTCTAGACACAGAATACAAACTACACATTTGGTCAACTGTGTCGGCACCTGTTTTCGTTGCATTGTAATCTAATATAATACACGGTTTATTTGAACCTTCATCTGTAATCCCCTCTACATGCATTGTTGAAAGCAACAACACCGCCTTGTTCGTCTTTGTAACATATGAAAGGAGGGTAATGTCTTTCTGAAGCCCGTAGTGAGATGACCCTACAGCACGCGTCTTGTTTGGCAAAAATTCAGGCGGAATCTCTCTTTTATTTTTTTTCAGCGTGCCAATGGTTGTAATGTTTTTTGTAAGGAGGTGCTTGGCAAGCGGATAACTAGTATACCAGTTATCTGTGGTTAGATTACGATTAGATGCCTCTATTGATCTTACAAGCCTCTTGACAACGTCTACTGGTGAGTTTGACACTAAATATGGACCATTCATCTGCTTACCGCAATACACTTCGAGATTACTGGTGAAGAATGTTTTGGCATCACGCATAGCATATAACTTTATCCCGTATTTCGCAGGTTGGCATGGTATATATTGAATGAAACTGCAACGGCCTCTAAATGGTTGCAACATTTCGTCAATTGCCACAAATTCACTCATATTATATGTTTTTTGACAATTTCCTATGAAAGAATCTATTATTGTTCGGATTGCAGCTAATTTATCTGTTTGTTTTCGGAAATCCCTACTTGCCCTATCGCCAAATCTTACTGATCGCAAAATAAACAAAAATCGCTTGTAACTCATAGCAGCCCTTAGAATTTGCATTCCTGATCCATCTGCACTCCACAATTCTAAAGCATTTGCATGATGACCTTTATTTATGCCAATTAGAAAAAGTATACCCAGCTCAGCCAAAAATTCTGTTCGTGTTGTTTCCTTACTGTCCCTATCCCATGAATAGTGGACATCAGCAATTTTAGTTTGAATGTACTTGTTTGTTTGCATCACAATTTCATCAATCATCTCTATATCTATACATTTTAGGAAAGCCGTTGCCTCATCAGGTGTATTTCTTGCACAGAGTTTTGTCCCTGGGAGTGATTTTATAATGTTTTTGTGCTTGATCTTTGTAGTACCGGAAAAAGAAGTTTTTTTCCATTTGCAAGATTTATCAACTTTTCCAAAAAAATAATTGTTCTCACCATCAATATCACAATCTTCCGCAGTAGTAGGTTCTTCCATGTCAACATTAGACGTAGTTCCATCGGAGCCTCTGCCGTGATCACCAAGGGAAATATTTTCCTCCTCATCCGTATCATCACTTTCCTCAATGCCGACTTCCTGTTCCCCGTCTGACAGCTCTTGTAGTACCCTAAGATAGTCTTCTTCGGTAATGAATCTTCGTGCCCTAAGCAGTATGATAATTAGCTTCTGAATTTTTCTAGATATTTGAAAACCCATAAAAAGGGCAACAAAATATGCAATGGAAAATATTCCTAAAAATATACTCACATCATAGGGCTCGCGTTGGAGAGTATGCCACAGGTCTATTTTCAAAACTTTTTCTCTCCACATACAGCTGCTTCTACACACCATACGTTTAGCTTTTAGCTCAACCTGATTCAGAGAAGGAATGGTGAAAACTCTTGTGTTCCTACCTACTCACCTCACACTACATCGTACAGAAAGAAACAATGTTGATCAATAAGTGCGACTATAGAATCGAATTTCATCGCCAGGCGCGCGTTGCACTGAGTGCAACAAAGACAACACGTTCACCTACTTATTCGTTTTATTACGAAAAACGAGAAACCTTGCGCTTGAATTACAAACAGAAATCTTCACAGTGATACAAAAAAGGAATAATTGGTGCGTTTGGTTTGGTTTGGACTGACCTTCCAATATTAATAACGTGAGAACGAAACGGCACAATGTTGCACTTTGTGCCACAGCGCGCCCGCTGGAGGGTTAAGAAAATTGTAGAAGGAGCAGTGAAGTTAGGAAACAGCGAAAAACTGCCCATTAAAAGTAAGGGAATGGTCCATTTAGATGCAAGAACTGAAGGAGGGGAAGGCTTACAGAGAGTTAAATATGTACCTGGACTACATTGACACCTAATTTCTGTTCCCCAACTGACTGGAAAGGGTGTGGTTGTCACGTTCAACAATGACAATGCCCTAGGCATACTGAATGGTAAGGTAATCTTTACCACAAAGATGGCTGGAAAAAATTATGAATTCTGTACCGATAACGCCAACAAGCAAGAGTTGTAGAGTCGTGCTATGGCCCTGCATGCGGTGTCAACCAAGGGAATGAAATTGAAATCGGCTGACCAGGGGAAGCATTAGTTATTCACAAATGATAATTTTGTAGATGACGATGGTCATGTAAACAAACATTCTAGATGAACCAGAAGAAGGCGAAGAGGTGGCGGTTCAGAAACAAATGCATGAACTGGATGACCTTAAGGTATTGACCAATACCCTAGACCGAGAGTGGAGAGAACCTATGGCACACATGCCTGAAGTGGCACGCGGAGCAATTATTTTGGCATATGGAGCTGGGAGGGCTTTCGATCGATACCTCTATCTCACTCAATGGGTTGTCACGCGAGTCGCGCGAGTATAATCTTATTTCATAAACTTTGGCACTCAATCGCCAAAAGGTTCACCACCCCTGCCCTAGACATTTGTCTGCTGGAAGATGATTCCAAAATTGATGTTTTGGCATTAGAAAAGGTACATGTTATTCCAAGGCATTTGGGCCAGTTACACAAACCTGAATTGTGTGGTTGCTCTGACTGCTACTCAGCCCTAGTGTACTGTCGGAAGACATCCCCTCTGGACTTATATCTGTCGAGGAAGCAACGCATGGTCCTCATCTAGCCAATTGGGTAACTACCATGAAGGAGGAACTCACCGAGTTGAAGGAGAAGGGAACCACGGGCCAGGTTCCAAAACCTCACTACAAGAGGTTTGTTCATGAGACTGAGAAAAAGAACAGTCACAATCAGCTGCTCAACTGAACCAAGCAAGGTGTAAAACTGAAGAGAGCTGTCACAAATGACAAAAGTAAACCTTTTCTGAAAGGTTTTCAAAAATTCTGCTGACAAATGGTCATTAATGAACAAATCCAACAGGCTGAAGAAGAAGCTGATGTAGAGCCTAATGAGCTTGATGACATTGACAAAGTTAGTGATGACCTCCAATCAATGGAGCTGATGCTTGCCTTGGAAGTCTCAAAGAAGGAAGAAGCTGAAAGGGAGAACGGGCTACTGCAGGCAAGGGTATTTGCCATGGAGGCTGCACTGAAGGGGAAAGGAGAAAGTGGTTCCTCAGCTCCCACATGCACAGTTGCAGTACAGGCTGGCCCTGTGATGGTGGTTGGCAGTGAAGTCAACCCTCTGACAAAGCAGCATTCAAGGAAGGAGATTGCAAGAGCAGTGGCGTCCCAGTTACCAAAACAGCAGGATGCGAATGATGAGAAAGATGTTGCGTAGTTGGAATACACAGAGGAAAGTTACTTTGGCACTGATCAAGAGGAGAGCGAGGATGAGCAAGCCAAGGAGGAAGGGGGTCTCCAGCAGGAGACAAAGATGCTCGTACCTAAACTAAAGTTATATGGGGAAAAGTAAGGAACAGCCAAGAAGGAAAGGGGGGAACTAAGGGAACACCACACCCTGCTTGTCTAGACAGAGAAGACCGAGTACAAAGGACTCCAGAAGGAAGGGGACAAAATGGAAAATCCAACAAAGAATTCCAGAACTGTGCACAGTGATGGGACTTGTGCATATGTGATTTCTTTTATTCTCAATATGTTGTTTTTTAATAGCTATATTATTTAGAATGTTCATTCATTTAGTTTAATAATGGTGTATTACTTTTCAAGAGTTCTGTTTATGTCCCATAATTTTAGAATAACAAATGTTTCATGTGAGAGCTTACTTGTATGGGAGGTGCCCACTGTATGGAATCAAGGGGAAGTGTAGTTTATTGCTGTCCATTGGGATGATTCCAACCATGAGACAAGATAACTTTGCATGGGAAAATAAGGGTAATATGTACTGATGTTCAGGATCTCAGGAACCAGAGGCGTACGCCGCCCTCATGGCCGCCACTCATCTGTTACGAGTTACGCCGGACTTCACCAAGATTATTGTGTATTCTGACAATCAAGCTGTTATTTACGCTCTGACCAAAGGCAGAGGCATGTTATTTCACATTTTTGATTTAACTGTAATGTTTTTAAGCACAATAAAGGATCAGTCACATGATGTGAGCTGGTGCTACATCACCACCGAACAGAATCCCGCCGATCGTCCTTCCCGGACCGTCCTATCCTTCTATGCCCGCTCGGCGTCGTATTCGTCGGCGTCCGGGTGGGTATATAGGGAGGACGAAGCCTGGGGAGGGCAATTGGCGGGAATCTTAGTAGGTGCATGAGGTGGCACCAGCTCTCTCTGGATCTGCCATGCCATCTGTTGTTTGTGTAGTGAACCTTGTTTTGTCACTTGAGCAACCTAATGTAAATATGCTGTTTTGAATAACTGTTCTGTTTGAAAGGTTTTCAAGTTTGACCTATGAATTTAAGGATCCAACAGCCGGGATAGCTTCAGATAAAACTGCATTTAATTAAATCAGCATGTATATGTAGTTGTAAGTCTGTGATAAAAGAAACCTTTTTATTTTTGAGTTTCTGATTTGTATGTAAATATTTTCCCATGGTTAATGGTCGGTGAATTGATGAAGCCCCCTACATTAAATATTATGGCGAAGCATTTTACAAGCCAACACAATTGCATGAGCTTCTATCTCACATGAGAATACCTTATCTCAACCGTAGTTAATTCCTAGCTAGATTACTTAACCTCTCTTGGGCCATTTCCTATTCATTGCAGCATTACTGTCCCATTTTCTACAGGGCTAGCATCACCTTTTACTGGAAGAGTTGCTGTAATATCATAAAGTTCCAGCACAAGGACATCACTGTTTTATCCCTTTCATATGGCAAAATCATACCAGATTTAGATATAGGTATAATTTGGTTTTCATGGAGTTTGATGCTTCTTCTTTCTGTTATTTCCATGTAGATTCCTCTGAAGTCAGAAGAAGAAAATGCTGTTGATGGTGCACTATCCCACGGTGCATACAGGAATATGGTCAGTGACCACAGTAATCAGCCCATTACTGAGGGCCTCACCCTTGATTCTTTGGTGAGTACTGAATTAAACAAATCTAACTTTATGCCACATTTTAAAGTTGTTTCCTTTAAAGGTTTTCCTGTGGCCAAACTTTTTGTTATAATATATACTCACAGCCTTTGGTCTCTCAAGGTCAAAAGAAGTCCAAAATCAATGGTAGAGTTCAGTCATTCAAGAATGGTTACAATGTTTTGGTTCCTTATGAATATATAAGTGAATAATTATTTGATTCATAACTGAATTAAATCAACATCGTTCAATAGGAAGTTTGTGTTGAGTATTTGACATGTAATTGGAAGATATTACAAGACTGAGAACCATGAATATGATTTTTTGATGGGATTAGATAATGCTAACCTTCAACAGAAAGGTGGTTGGTTTAATCTTAAAGAAATGTGGTTCATAAATAATTAATATTAATGCTATGGTTATTGTTCTGAATTGGCCTGGAAATGTGGTACTTATTTACTTTTATTTACAAGAACTAGTTTTTTGGAAATGCATTCAGATATCCTTGAATCAGTGCTGAGATATATCTCTAGTTATTGTTTTTATTCAGGTAGAAGTTTATATTGTCCTGAAATTATCGATTAATGATGATTTTTGAGATATTATATTTGGTGGAAGGCTGTTCAAGTAATGCCATTTCTTGCAACTTGAAATAGTCTTGTGAGTGTTAACATTATTTATCCAGAAATGCTAATGTTCTGTGGGAGACTTCATTATATTTGTTCATTTTATTAGAGCACCTTCCAATCGGAGAGTCCTCATGATTCGCTTAATCAAGAATTTTATACCTTCTCAAATACATAGGTAAGATAAATTTTTGTTACAGATTAGCTGTTCCAGATACTATTTCACCCTAAATTAAAATGTTCTGTAATTTCGTCTTGATGTGACTCTGTACCCAGCATAAAACCTATAAAGGTGGTCATGGTTAAAAATTAATAAATACCAGTCTACGACGGTGTAAGTAGTTTCTATAGATATTGGGCATTGCCAATGGAATAGCTTTTCATGCTACTGGCTTCGACAAAAGACTTGACTCTCATTTTTATGAAGAAATATGAGACAATTTTCAATGGTGAAGAGTAGGTCTGAAATGCTACATGGAAACATATGTATAAAGAACAAGAATTAAGAATTACTTATACAATCATGTATATCAGGTTGGCATTTAAAAATAAATTTTGAGAGTCTAAAAAAGGAATTGAGCTAGGGCTGTAGAGTCTTGTCGGTAATAATCAAAAAATTTTCTCCTGTGCCTCCTGCTATCCATGAACCTGAAAAATTATAGTTTACTCTGGTACCTTTTGTTTGGTAACTATCTGAGTTTAATATATATTTTGATGTAATACAAAAATCTAATAATAATGCTCTTTCCTTATCTCCAGTGAATATTATGTATATTAATGTACACTTTGAAATTACTGTTAAGTTTTTTATTCCTATTCAGTCATCCAAAATGAGTATTGTTTTCTTTGGGATACATGCATATGCTTATATCTATTATAATAAAAAAAGGAGGAATTTACCAAAAGGAACTCATTGGTACCGAAAGTGGATACCAAAAGCTTACTGAAAAATCACATGTTTCAGTTGGGAGGGTGCTCAAATGAAATTGTTTAAGGCTGTGGTGTGTAAAAGTTAAAGAAGAACCATTTATTTCCCTTCCCAGGTTTAAGGTTAAAAGAAACCTAAATATAGTGAAGCAAAGAGTAAAAGATACAAGTCATGAAACACACCACATCAACCTTGGACAATAGGCTAAGACTGACCATAAGGAGCATGATATGGAGGAATAAACATGTAAATAAAATAGAATTGTTCACCATACTAGCAGACAATTGTTACTTAAACTGTTTTTGTTGTATCAATTACATTTATTCTTTATGCAAATTTATTATAATATTATAAACAACGATTAATTTATTTTAGTTGAATAAAAACATTACTTTCACATCTAAGAAAGTAACTTCTTTATTCATTTTTTCATCACAAAGTGTTACAAAACTCTCAAATTCATGCTGTCGCCTTTCGCTAGTGCATAACACCAAACTTTGGTGACATTTGTATGGTAAAGTAACAACTTATTTTTCCTCTTTCCATTATATATGACATGCATTTCTGTGCATAGTTAACTATCATCTTCCCCCGCAGAATGCTGTGAAGAGTGAAGAGGTTGTATCTACCTGGGAGTCACTGGTCATGGACTCAAGGAACCCCACGAATGGCAGTTTGTTTGAAGTGTCACAGTCAGCAATCGGTCATGATAGCGATATTGATGTGAGTAGACTGAGAAAATAATCACGATGGTGTTTTTTGTGTTTGTAATAAAATGTATTCAATCAAATTACCATTATATTTTTGGAAACGATATATGCAGAAAGTGTAATTACCATTCGAAAAATGAGTGACTTCCATGATTTTTCTGCTACAATGAAGTCTTTAAATTGAAAACCTGGTGAATTTTAATGCTATAGGTGAGTTTTAGGATTGTTCAGGCACTCAGTGGCTTTGCACAGCAGTGATGGAATTAGATAGATAGAGAATTCATTCTATGGATAGATAGATAGAGAATTCATTCTATGGATATATGGATAGAGAATTTATTCAGTGGATGCATTGTTTTTTTTTCAAGGGGAAAGAGTATTTTACCTGGGGAATTTTTATCAGTTGCCATGTTTTATGTAATTGCTATATTGTGAGCTCCATATGTTGAAGTGAAATCATGTAATGGTGCATTGGTTGAGGTATAAAGTGTTTAGGGGAGGGATGGTATTCTTTTGTGGATAGTCCAGCATGGATACTTACATCTTCTCATAAAACATAAATAATAATATAGACTAGGGTGTTTTAGTGTTTGTTCAGCCAAGGTTATTTCACAGCAGCTCACCTGAAATACTAATCCTAATATGAACAAAATTGCTATTCTCTGAAGAGTGATGTGTAACTATACCTATATATGTCAGGCAAAAATGCGACTAAGTAGGCTACCGTGGCTGGAAAATAAATATCTTTCTATTCTTACCCCATCTTGAAGAAAGGGAATGCATTCGAATGTTGTGAAGGAAAACATGGGTGAAGGATCTCAGGCAACTGTTCAGGGAAGTGTCTGTTCAAGGCCTGGATGCAAGACGCGAAGTATTTATAATGGAAAAGGAAACGTGAACCTTGTTGAGAATTATGGGTGGACATGATAAATAAAAATAACTCACATGTGATCAGTTCAACTGCATTGCAAAAGTAGCTCAGCACAGATGTCATTGGTTTGCTTACATAGTTCCAACAATCCTAAAGGTGTGAAAAGTCGCGGGCCATTTCTTCAGCTCAGTGTAGGGAATGTTGGATATCAATAAAGAGTGCCAATCGTATGATATTTTACTAAATGGTGGATTGATAATTAAAAAATTATTTATCAATGAAACTGCCTCACAAAAAACATTCTCTTGCAGATTCCTATAAAGTCTGAAGGGGATAATGCTTTTGAGGATCCGCTACAACATGATACATGCAAGAATGGGGACAGTGACCACAGTAGTCAGTCCATTGACATAGAGGGCCTCGGCATTGATCATAAGGTGAGGAGGGTATTGAACAATAAAAGTTCAGGTCCCAGTTTTAGAAGTTGCTTATGCACAGGTTTTCTCTCGGCAATCTTTATTTCGTAACATTTACTCACAATATTTTCCCTTATGTTCAATAGAATTTTTTGGAAGCTACATGAAGCTATGTAATTAAGCTTATTATCAAAGCTCAAATCTCTGCATAGAAATCTAATATCCTTCCAATTTTTTCGTTTTACTTTTGTTTGTCTGCTATACTTTACCCAATTTTCTCTGTTTGGTACTAAGTAGCATGTAAATCAATATTATGACACTGTTCGTTAGATCTGCCTTGATTTCGAATCCATAATACCAGCCAACAAACTGTGGTTGTAAGGAGGAGGTTGAAGACAAATATTCATCAATCAGGGCTTCTCCTGGGACATGCATCCTCAGGATATGAGTTAAAGAGACATGCTGCAATTCGACTAATTAAATATTTATCTATATAATTCGATTTTTATGATCTATATGATGGTCAGTAAACAGCTTAGCAAAGAAGCACTGTACATACAGAAGGGGAGGCATGGTGGGAAGATTGGAATGAGAAAGGAAGGAGACTTGTGAGTAGGCCGTAATTGGAGAGATGGGGAAGAAGGTGGGTTAAAAGAACGATGGTCAATACCCCTCAGTGGGTAGACGGCGCATATTTGGTTGTAGATAGGAAGGTATTAATTTCTGCATTTTTGGAAATGCAGAAGAGGGAAGAAGGTTACAATCTTTTGTCCAACAAATGACATTTCCCAGAATCTAAACAACTCAGAATTTACAATTCCTACAGTGCATCAAACTAGGGCTCTTTACCATCTATGTGTGGTATTTTCTGTGGGAAATAACTATTATTTATTTATTTATAGGGTTTAACTATATAAACTTTATGAGTCATTCCATGTCTATTCCACCAGAAAATTGGCAAAAGTGACCCTTTGAGTCACCGATTTTGACTAAATTTGCGAGAACGGCTTCATTTGATGAGAAAATGAAAACTCCAAAGCCATTGTTCAAAAAATGCAAGCATTTACAAGAAATGGTAATGTTGCAAAATTCAAATTTTGCAAAAGTTGTTACACATTTGATGGTATATGTCTGAAACTATTTTGGCTACAGACAGGCTAAATCAGTAATGTTAAAGGTATTGAATTAGAAAAATATAATGATAGGTTATATAGTGAACTATAAACAATTTAATTAGTTTATAACAGTTTTAAATTTTCAAATTGATTTTTGATGAGATACCTGTGCCTACGATTTTACTCATTTTTTATATGTTGTAGACACAATCCTCCTTTACAAATTAAAAAAGTTTACCAGAGGTAATATTTCATTTTAAAAAAGAAAAATGTTATTAGTGAAGGCGTAACCCCTGCCGGAACTGCAACACCCGGCTAATGGCAAGACCGTATGGTAGTCTATTTCTGATGTTCTTGATCAAATGCCGAGTATCACGAAAGATAAATATTTGTCGATTTGTATTCCACTGGCAACGTTTCTGTCCTTGCCCAGCTGTCCTCACATTTCCAAAATAGTCCAGTTTCCTGTTGACCGAAGCACCATTAATAGCAATGCCTTTGCCCCTGCTCTTTCTAGGAGAAAAATCGATTGTAAAATAATTTTAACCAAAACCTCCCCTTTCACTGGTCCTAGTGAGGCAGACATAAATTATCGGGGTGTGTCAGCTAAATAATTAGAACCAGTGTATGATCTGCCATCTTGGTGACGGAGTTGTCATTGAGTCTATCATCTCCAAATTTCACTAAGGAACTTTGCTCCGGTTGGTTAAGCTCAATGATAAACTTTGTCACGCTGATATTTTATCCCAAAATATGATTCCATGTTTTTGAATATTCATTTTACCACAGAGTTGCAGCTTAAACAGCTCGATAATCTCCCATGAAATCCCTAAGGTTTACAGTAACAATCGTGGTATCCACTGAGGATAAATAGTGCCTCACAGTCCTCACATTTGGCAGTGGCAAAATGTCACTAATACAAGCAAACTTATATCCCCCACGTGAGGGCATATGAAAAATTATGCACAACAGCATCCAGGGGGATCGGGTTGGTGTGGTGGCTAGAGTACTGGCCTCCCATCCCGAGGGCCCGGGTTCGATTCCCGGCAGTGGCGGATTTTTCAGTGGAAAACCGGTCCCCACTTGAGTGCCTAGTGGAGGGCATTTCAAGTACAGTACTCCATCTGTCGGATTGGACATTAAGCCGTGGTCCCCTTGGTGTCTTTCGTTAAGAGTAGGCTAATGCCGACGCCGGGTTTCTCTCCACCCTTCCTCCGTTCCCTAAAAATTCCTACCATTACCCAATTACCCACCTATCCTATATGGCGCAAATGACCTCAGCTGTCGGTCGCCTCCCCTAAATAACCAACCAACCACAACAGCATCCAGTCTTCGGAATACCTTGTTCCATTCATGTTACTGAGCTTGGATGCATGGAGGATTTTTTTCAATGCAATCAGATGATTCCTTGCTATATTTGGGCAGGCTTCTAGGTTTTACAGGAAAAAACCTTCCTGCCCATCTTTTTATCGTTTCATGAACCTCCATTTACAACCTTATTCTCTTCTTAACTCTCTTCGCATCTTATTCTTTGGTCTGCTTAGGGATCACTTGAAATTAACACTGTATAACACTATTTTTTTGTGAATCTGAGGGAATTTGTGTAATAAAAAAACACATATTTTCCATTCTTCGATCTGTCAATTAGTTCTCAAGATATAAGTGACAAAAAATTGATGTTTTTAACCTTTTAAGATAAGTGGACATGCAAAGGACTCGTAGGTCATCCACTGCATCCAATCACAACTGAGATCGCAAAGCTTCTTTGCCTTATCACAATGGGGGACACATAGCTGACTCTGCCAATGGAAGTGGTTGCGACAGGATCTTTGCCACGGAGACCACCTCCACTTCCCTCCCTTTCCTTCAAAGCAGTCAAGGACGGGAGGTGGATGACATAAATATCCTTAACGCAGCTCATTCATTGGGTGTTACCTTTTGCTTATTTTAATTTTTGATTTTTGAGTAATGGCTGTGGTTAAAAGATTAATTTTTTCACTTAAATTCATTTTCTCTTTCATCTATTTCGTGCACAAAATAGAGATTTTGGTTCCAAGTAAACACCCCCAATGGAACTCTTTTCCCTCACTGCTCAAGCAATTTGCCTTTTATGAGGGCTTAATTGGCCAATGAGCAGTGTTCAATTAGTTTTTTGCTTCAGCCTCAGATTCCTCTGAAGAAAGTTCTCCTGGCTTGCTTACAATGGCTGCCCATGCTACTATTGTTGATGATTAGTGGACAGCTGCCTCCATTGTCAGGAATTTGTACCAGGTAAACATTGTTCTTCACATCTAAGGTATATCATGCATAACGTTGCCCTGAAAAATCATTGCTGCATCTTTCCTGGTTTCCTCTACATCATGGATTTCCTCTATAACTGATCAATTTTTCAAAGATCAACTTTGAATTTTCAATCATTGATTGTCAACCATTTTTTCAAGCTCAGTAAAAGCCACAACACTGTCTTTCTTGAGAAAGAAGACAAAATTTGCAATTTAACACATTAAAACTTTATTCAGACCTGGGTTTCGTTGGCACTGCTACATCGTCAGGTGAAAAATAACATCCATAGTGCACTTATATATAATATGCGGGGTTGTGAGGAGTGGGGAAGTGGTAGGCTGGAGAAGGGGGGGTGAGCGGTGGAAAGGCTATTGGCGGGCAGAGGAAAGACACGTGAATGGGAGGGCAAGAGTGCCAGGGGTAGGTTATGAGGCAGAGCTGAGGGAAGGGGGGTCATGAACACATCAACTGGTGGAAACACAGAATTTTGAAAAGTCTCATAGTGGAAAGGGTTTTCACACTTCGGGTCCTGAAAGCATTGTCACGGCATCAACTAAGGTGCCACGTGGTGAGACTTGTTGTCACAGGGGAAACAATGGGTTCAGGTCCTGGGGCTGGAAGGGACATCATCACTGACCATGGTCGATCTGTTGCCGTGTATGGTCTCCGTGTGGGCAGAATCCAGAGTGGGCACCTGTCATCTCAGTCCTTGAAGATGGTGGAGGGTGGCAGAGGCCGATTACGTGTCGAAGCGTGAAGCGTAGTGGCATAGAAGGTCACTGTGGGAAACTGATGGAGAGAAGGAAAGAACTGGTGTTGAACACATGGTCGTTGAGGAGGGAAATCTTCTTCCCCTGTCATTCTATTATTTCAATTTGTTCCAGGGTGTCTAACTTCCTTCCTTTGGTTTGAATATGGAGCACTTTCGCCTCGAAATCAATATTGTGGTTCTTTTTAGTAAGTGTTTCACCACCATAGTAGTAGTTGCCTTGGATTGTGTATTGTCTGTGTTACTTTGATCTTGTTTTAAAATCTCTACCCATACATCACAGGAATTTCAAACTCATTTTTTGATGAAGTTACTGTATATATAACATTAAATGGGAGGTTATTTGAAAACAATTAATCAAGGACTACCTGTATAGCAAATTTCCTAATTATTCTTTTAGCTGAAAAGAATGATCCGGGGGTTGGTTTCTGTACAATTTCCATTAGCATAAATGACCCCAATACTTTGTAAATATCTTGGAATGCGACTGGCTTCCATGAGGTAAATCAAGATTTCAGCAAAAATGTTCTATTTTTTGTTTTACTTATGGCTCTGCATAGCGATTAGTTTCCTCCACAATCATTCCTACTAAATCCCTATCGAAGAAATTTTCAAATATATCTTAAATACATTGCAAATCATTTGCTCTGCCCTGTGGGCCAGAATTATCTATGAAATTTTCTTCCTCTTTTTCCTTTATAATTGAAACTGTCCTTCCAAGCAAAATCTGAAACTTCATTCTCTACCTCATCCAAATCATCAAAAACACCAACACGTCAACTTCGGAGTGACTGTTTATGTCATTCCCACTGTCACTATGAGAACTCAGGACACTTTCCTCTGAGTCACTTTCAAGCAAGAATTTCTCAGCCTGTACATCACTCAATTCCTCCAAAGTTTTCTTTCCTGCACACACCTTAATTGATGGTAGGTGAGTAGCAACCCTAATAGGCACAAACACATGCCAATATTCCTCAATTTGAAGCACACAGCATGCATAACAAAGCACTGATGAATGAAACAACACTAAGAAGGTCACTAAAATGTTTGTATGAACAAAATAAAACTCCTAATATATTCCTTCCAGAAAACGACTTATGTCCACTGCCTCTGACTTTGGTAGGTATACTGAGCTGCACTTCTCGAAAGAAATCTTGAGTCTCTTCTCTACAACTTCCTCTCCCACCCATCCTTTTCCATGCCAGCCTTTCGACACCCTAATCTTTCATTCTGAGGGCTTGGTATGAATGAGGCCCCCTGTCCTGCGGTCATCCCTAGGCTATGGAAATGGTGCACATGGCTCCCCAAGATAATATGCTAGGCTAAACGTAAGGGAAGTGAAAACACCATAACTCTCACTGGCCTTATCCATATCTCTTGTTGTCCTTCCAAGCTGAAATGAAGATCGGCCCAGGAACCAGGCTCAGGAACCGGCCCATGAAGCAGGCCTTGGAGAAACGAGGCATCATTGATAGGATATGTTTACGTTGACAGAAAGGTCATCAAAAGGTCATCGCTGCTGTCATCATCCATGCCTCCCTGCCACTAGGAAACATGCTTCAGATGTACAGCCTGATGAATAGTTTCTTTACTTCTACACTTGTATTTCTAGCTGTAAGTTGATTCTTTTCTTGATAGAATTCCCTCTTTGCTTGGGCTATTCTACTGATCTTTCTCGCTTCATCAATCCTTAGTTACTTCGTTTGTGACTTTTACTACATTGGTTGTGATTTTTAAACAATGTGTTGGCAACCACTACTTAAATTATGTTGTGTGCATTTTCCATTAGCCTTTCTCCTCTCTGGTTTCCATTACCCAATCCATGTTTTACAGATAATCTTCCATATTTACATTTGTCGACTCCAGCATTCCAGTCTCCTAAAATAATTAGGTTTTCTTTTCATCTTACTAGTTTTATAACTTCTATTATATCTTTGTAGATGTCTTTCACTTATTCATCTTCGTAGTCCGATGTAGTCATGTGTTCGTGCACCACAATTCTATTGGTAGGCTTGGTCTCAATCTTCACCATTATAATCCTCTCACTGTAGTGCGGGAAGCTCTTCTCATGCAGTCCTGCAATCTTTCTGATCATTATGCCTACTGCAGCGTTACCATTCAGTGATCTACTGTGAATAATTCTGTAACTTTTGCTCCAAAAGTCTCTTTCTTTGGGCCATCTCATTTCACTGATTCATAATATATCGAGGTCCATTCTATGCATTTACACCTTCCGGGTCTCAATCATAGATCTTTATAATGCGTGCGATAGCGTTATCATTATTTTTTGATTTAACTTTTGCCAGAGAGAATGTGATCTCCATTCTTCATTTTTCGCACAGCACTTCAAATCACTTATAACAATCAGTGGAGCAAATTTTATAGATGGTTATTGTTAACCCTGCACCACCTTAGGGGTAAGTGAAAGTGATTAAGAATGCGATAATGCAAAAGATTGAGCCGTGATTCCCCACTAGGTTCTCCAATCTTCTATATGTCCAAAGTGATCACATGTTCCAATTTCCTATCCTAAAATGTTTATCGCACTTGACTGATGTATTATCTCGGGTAGTCTTCGCCCAGAGATCTAAATGGGGGACTATTTTACTTCCGGAATATTTTACTCGAGAGGGTTCCATCACGTCTTGATATAAAAATAAGCGAGAGAGATTAGTTGCAACTCCTTGCAATAATAATGTGGTGGTTCTCCTTTCCTTCCACATCACAGTACTACAGGAATTAAAGTAAATGTTACTACACCTGAAGTGAAATGAATGACGCTCTACCGACTACTGTGGTCTTGGTTGGCAGTATATGTAGGATTGTTCAAGCTTACAAGACAATATTTTAATTAGCCTTTTTAAAAAGGCTCACCAATTATTACACTAAGGGCAATGTACATCTCGATTAATAAGTGAACAAATGGATGATATTATTATAAATCGTGGGGGACTAATTCACTAACTGCAGTACATAACATTTGAAAACCACTAAAAACTGAACAATAAATCCCAAGGCAATGCCGACAATCCCAAAACCCATGAGGTGTTTTCAATTTTAGGTAATTGCTGACCTTTAATACTTTGAACTACAATGAGGAAGAGGAAATCAAATTTCATACTCGGCTTCAAAAGGAGAGCTCTTGACTATCTGTGTTCTCAGTAACCTGATCCCCCTACCGATTACCCAAGCTCTCCTGTCGCCGCCTCTGAAAAATCCCAGCTGGGACACATCAGGTCCCTCCCCTCAACTCTCCATTCCACTTCCCTCGGTGACGATGCTGATGGCAACTCACAGGAAGTACTAGAGGCATGAGATCATGGTGAGATGAAAGACGGTTAAATTGAAGGTTTCAAAATGTGTTGAACAATGTTAAGGATTATATAGCGATCAGGCCGGAATCATGTTTTTGTAACTAGTTTTTCTTGCACCAGAAGTGATTATTAAACAGTATTTCATAAAATTAACAATAATTCGATCATCCTCATTTTTTGGCTCCATGATCAGCCATCAGGTATCTAAGCTACACAAGTTATGAAATCCGTAAATAGAAAATATTTTGTCAATATCAAGATAGGAACTGAATGATATACTGATAGATATATAGTGTATATTCTGCTTGCATTCATTTGAACAATGCCTTGCTTAAATTTGAGTAGATTTATTGCTGTATACATTCACAATGGAAATAAATATATCTAGGAGACATTGCATTATGTTTTTAGTATTAATCTTGAAAATTTGGTAATCAGCCTTGAATGGCCTGTAACTTTTGCTTTCAATTTTTCTGAACCTTAGAATTGCTTCAGTTTCTTTAGTCCGTGTTGTGTGTGTAAATTTATTGTATTATTTTTTTCTTATGACTTATGTTTCATATGCCACGATCTGTGATTCATAGTGAATCACTGATTAATTACTATGTATTTATATTTAATTTAGAGTCACTCAGGGTTCACTTGAAAGATGTGGATACCGTTTCTCATTCTAGGCGGGTGTTGTGACCATCCATGGTATGGAAGTAGAGTCTTCTAGAAATGAGCAATATGGCGCTGGAAATTGTGTTAGTGAGAAAGGTAGGCATTTAGTAAATAATTGGCAGTCATAGAGACATTGGTGTTTATCATTGGGGATCTTAGATAGGTTGGTTGTAGATTGTAGTTTTGGTGGAGTTCCTCTCAAGGAGGCCCTAAGGCTGCCTTATCCATCGGGCCAACCATCCTTTACGTGAATCACCCATAAAGGCAAAATGCCTTGCTGATAGTCAAGGGTCCCCTTTTGGTAAATACCAATTATAATATATATCTATAATACATATTTATAATACCTATTATAATAATAACCTACCTATAAATACTATGGGGTCCTTGACATGTTGTACCAGGCCATCTGAGTGTTTATCCTGTATCATTTTGAAATTTTTAAGTTAAAGTTTTTTTCATAGCATTGAAATTCACCTTAGACTCTTTTGTTTCAAAGGCCTTGCAAAGGACAGAGTTGAAAAAAATTGTCATAATCTGAAATGTAAAAATGAAATCTGAGGGTTTTTGGATGAAAAATTATGTTATTCATCAGTGGAATCCTGCATATGACATGCAGGAATAATGATGTTTTAATATTTTTAATATTATATATTTTTTTATATATTTATTATTTTTTTTAATTGGAATACTTGGAAGCAAGAGGCTATCTGAGATGCTTTGCAATCCCAGCAACTATGGTCTCCTCTCATGAGAGTCATAGTTACTCCCGTCTGTCATTAATTAATTTCTTTTATAATACAGTAAAACCCCTCTTTTATGCTTTTGAGGGGGATGAGGAAAAAAAGTGTAAATCGAGGGTAGGCACAATTTATTGAAAATTATCCCTCAAAGTATTTAGAAATGTTCTATTTTTCAAGTGAATCATGTCTTAAATGAAAAGTAAGTATAAAACATGTAATTATGACAACAACAAAATTCTTTATTTATACCAAACTCTCAGTGAGGTAGATAGTACAATATGTCTGTCTTCAGAAAGAGATCATTTTACATTGGTGGTAGCTGATAAATAAATAAAACAGAGGTACAGGCACTTCCAAAAAAGGTTAACACTTCAGAGCCGAATTTTTTTCTTAGTCTCGAGTAGAGGGTGATTTGACAACGCTGCGTCACGGCTTCTCTCTGGCGGAGCCTCGCAAAGTTCCAACCGAAAACAAACCCCCTTCCCTCCTCCCCCATCCTCACCTTTCCCTGTTTAGCAGAAGGGATTACTGCACGGTCGGTCTTGTTATGCCCTAAAGAAGGGGGCTATTGTGGGCACTCCATGGTTGTTTCTTCCGACTCGCGCTGCGAGACTGAAGTCCTGAACACATCTCTACGCTCGCCACCGTCACGAAAAAAACGACTAATTTCCAAAATAGCTTGCTTTGAGATATAGACTTGAAACTTCACATAAATACTCAAAAAATATTGCTAATTAAGGAATAATGCATCATTTGACATGATTCTTATCTGTTAGCCAGATATTGGGGCTCAAACACCCAAATTTCCAAATAAACACGCATCATTTAGCCTATTAACACTGCTATGCCTTTTAATTGCCTGAGCTACAAATATTTTTTTAATCATTTAATTGCTATTCCATTACTTAGAAAAACTAGAGTATATGTAGTTCACATGGGCCCTAGAAAGACTCCACTCTTTTCAAGGGCTGAAGGACGTGAATGAGAAGTATGTTCCCGATGCGTACGCAAAGAAAAATAACTCGATTCCGCGTAATCTTATCCCGTCGCACGGCTCAATATGCTCGCGATTTCATCAAATAAGAGTGATGGAGGTTACTGACAATGGGTACAGCTCAAAAACAATGAATTGGAAGCCTTAGGGTCCATGTCACTTGGGCAATGTGAGCGAGTCACGTCAATTCCAGCCCCCGACACGTGGAGCCAAACCCCAAATGCGCGGTCGGAAAATCATATGTGTTTTTCGGTGTCGCAAACTTACTCTTAATTCCTCTTCACTTTCGTGCATATGAGTTTTCAGCAAATTCTCAGATATAAGTGACTTGACAAGTGTCTCCCTAATACGTTAGATATTCTCTATTTTATGCAAAGTTTTGTCTGAGAATGGTGTCCGCCATTATAAGTAATGGAATAGCAAATAAACGATTCAAAAAATATTTGCAGCGCAGGCAATTAAAAGCAAAGTATAGTGTTCATAGATTATGCTATTTTTATTTGATCAAATTCCCACAACGTCATTATCAGCCTTTAAAATATTCGGGTAAAAATTATTGCAGGATTTTTGTTAAATTTCGTGATGTTGAGCCCTTATGTCTCACTAACGGATGAGAATCATGACAAGTGATGCATTATTCCTTATGTAGCAAACTTTTCTAATAATCTGTGTGAAAAGTGTCTCCCTAAAACCTCCCTAGATATTGTCTACTTTGTGTAAAAGTTTTGTCTGAGAACAGTGTCCGTATGTATCTCAAAAAGTATATATCTAAGAATATATCTAAAAAAAGTTATTTTAGGTTTTTCTCCAGCTTTTGTCGATTTCCGACGAATGTGTGTCGGTCCTGTGTCCCGAGATTGTCGTTTTATTCGACTCGACCTGCACGACGTCTGAAGTTCCGAACATATCTCTATGCTCGCCACCATCACCACAGAAAAAAACCGTCGTCACGTATTTGCATAACATTAAAAATCGACTTTTTACTTTGAAGAGGAAATCACATATCATCATTGGTTGTTAACGATTGGTTGTGCGCACGACTACGGCTGCATTGTGACATGATATGTCCCGCAGTCCGTTAACACCTAGTTCCTTTAAGCCTCGTTGATTTCCACAGAGAAAAAGGACGTCTTGGTAGCTCAACTGGTGGAGTACCTGGCCGGAAATCAGGGGTTCCGGGTTCGAGTCCCGGTCAAGGCGAATGATTTTTTCTCTGTGGAACTTCTTGCTATAGTATGGAGTAAGGTTTTTGGGAAGTGGAAAATTATTCTTCGCGGAGACCGGTCCTCCCCATCCCCATTGTCTCAGTACAGGGAAACAACAGATTGGTCTGAGGGAACCCCCCATTTGGCATTCAGCTCTCCTTTGAGGAAAGGGGAAAAGGTGGCTGGGAAAACGAAGACCAAGGCTCTGAAATCGTCGGTCCATCTTTTACCGCGTGAATAAAAAGGAGGGGGCAAAAGTAATTCAAAAGAAAAACCAGTGTATTTATGAATGTTACATGGGCCCTATAAAGACTACACTCTTTTCAAGGGCGTGAATAAGAAGTACGTTCCCGGAGCGCACGCGAAGAAAAATAAAGTGATTCCGCGTAAACTTATCCGGTCGCACGATTCAATATTCTCACGATTTCATCAACATAGATCAGTGAAGTTTTCGGACAATGAGTGCCGCTGAAAAACGACGAAATGGAAGCCTTGGGCCCGTGTCACTTGAGTGAAGTAAGCGAGTCACAGATCTTCCAGCCCCAGCCGCGCGGAGCCATGCCCCGGACGCGCGATCGGAAAATCATATGTATTTTCGGTGTTGCAGACTTTTTTTTAATTTATCTTCAATTTCGTGTTTATGAGTCTTCAACGAGTTCTCTGATATAAGTCACTTGACAGGTCTCTCCCAAAAACGCTAGATATTCTCTATATTATGTAAACATTTTATCCGAGAACAGCGTCGGACTATTTTAACGGAATTTCGCTAAGATGCTTCAAAAATATTTGAAGCTTTGGTAATTTAAAGGCAAAGTCTTGTGTTAATAGATTATGATATTCCTTATTCAATCAAATTCCTCACATAACATCACGATCAACTTAACTTGGAAGATATTCGGAGAAAAATTAGTTTAGGTGTTTATTTGGTAATTTGGTCATGTTCGAGCTCCTGTATCTGACTAAAAGATGAAAAGCATGTCAAATGATGTATTATTCCTTAATTAGTAGTCTTTTTGGGTATTTGTGTGAAGTTTCAAGTTATATATCAAAGAAAGCTATTTTTGAATTTTTTCCAGCTTTTTCCGATTTCTGTCCACTATGCAACGGTGGTGAGCGTAGAGATATGTTCAGGACTTCAAATTTCGTTCAGCGCAAGTCGGAAAAAATGACCATAGAGTGCCCACAACAGACCCCTTCTTCAGGATATGAGAAGGCCGACCGTTCAGTAATCACCTATTCCCATCGAGTCGTTCCGAATGGAGAAAGAGTCAACCGTACGGTATACCCGACAGAAGCGCCATATACGGAAAAATAATGAACTGCGTGGAAATACACACCGCTGCCACACACGCAAAGTTAAACAGTGACGGTAAATTGAAAGATAGATGATGCGGAAAGAATGAATCTTTCAGGGAAATTCAATTAGTTCTTGTATATTGGATAAAAAGAAACATGTCTCATATAGAAACCGAGAGAATGAATTCACTTATAGGTACTCTGAACTTTGATATAAATTAAGTCCAATTCCTCAATAGGAGATTCAAAACAAACTTACAGAAAAAATCAACCTTTTAGGTATACCACTTTACTTCTTGTATACTGAGTAATGTAGATCATTATATTCTATCAATAAATGAGAGAAAGAGTCAACCTTTTAGGTATACTCAAGTGTGGACAACACTGTGGTATATTCTTCATTGTGAGATTCAAAACAAACAGACAGAAAGAATCATTATTTTAGGTACACTCAAGTTTGGACAACACTGTGGTATATTCTTCATTGTGAGATTCAAAACAAACTGACAGAAAGAGTCAACCTTTTAGGTATACCACTTTAATTCTTGTATACTGAGTAATGTAGATCATTATATTCTATCAATAACTGAGAGAAAGAGTCAACCTTTTAGGTATACTCAAGTGTGGACAACACTGTGGTATATTCTTCATTGTGAGATTCAAAACAAACAGACAGAAAAAAATCAACATTTTAGGTATACTCAAGTGTGGACAACAGTTATGTATATTCTTCAATGTGAGATTCAAAACAAATTGACAGAAAGAGTCAACCTTTTAGGTATACTCAAGTTTGGACAATATTTTGGTTTAATCTTCAAAGTGAGATTCAAAAGAAATTGACAGAAAGAGTCAACCTGTTAGGTATACTCAAGTTTGAGAAATAAGAAATTACTGCCACGGACCAACCCCGGCAACCAGTCTCCACGATATCCCGCCAGAGAATGAGAAGAAGACAGTCACCAATATGCACCGCTATGCCGTAAATGGCACTGGCGTCGGGTATACCTTGAGGTTGACTCTTTCTCCATTCTCCAATACTCTTGTCTCTCCCATCTGTTAAAAGGGTAAAGGAGGGGGAGGAGGAAAAGGGGTTTGTTTTCGGTCAGAGCTTCTCGAGGCTCCGCCAGAGGGTTCGTGACGCAGCATTGTCAAATCACCATCAATATGGGACTAAGAAAAATTTCGGCTCTGTAGTGTTAACTTTTGTTTGGCCTGTACATATTCCATAAACTCCATAAAATAAAAAACTCTTCTCAAAGTAAAAATATTTAAATCTTTGGATAAGCTAAACAAAAATATGACTTAATAATCCACACAAACCTTTAGTTTAAAAAAAATATATACCAAACTTTACTCTCAAAAAGTCTTCTCAAAATTTAAGCCAAAGAACTATCTCAGAATTTAAATAAAACATTCTTGGCTGAATTCTGCTATAATAAAAAAATACACCATAAATAAATGTTCATTTAACTAGCCTCCTTCTGGAAATATTCCATTATCTTTGAATGCTTGCTCATTTTATTTGTATTTATTGATTCTACTCTCTTTTCTATTCTGTCCAATAGCTCTAATTCGTTTTCACTTCCTGCAACACTTGATAAATGTAGTCGTAGTACATTAAAAGCAGCAATAGCATTAATTGTACTTGCTTTTGGTGTTTCCGTATCTTCATCATCCTCCTTGCTTGCTACCTCTTCACTGATATGCAGGTCAATAGCTTCATCAATTGTAAGAGAGTTACTTGTTGATAATTGCTTATCCACTCAGAAAAAATCCGACAAACTTATTTCAGCTCCAAATAATGGCAAGTGATCATTGTCTCCCATAGCTCTATTATTTCCTTCTTCCAGTGGTTCTTCACTATCCTGTTCTTCGTCCTGTTCTAAGTTTTAGTCTTGAGAAAAACTAAATCCTGCTTTTTTAAAACAATTTGAAAATTTTCCCTCATCAACTTCTTTCCATGATCGTGCTACGTAGTGTAGTTCATCGAAAACTGTGATTTTGAAGGTCTTAGGCTCCCTCCCACTGTCTATAAAATTCATAGCTTTTCTCACCAGAATCCTGCGGTAGTTTGCTTTGAATACACGGATTATCCCTAAATGTAATGGGTGTAACTTTCTGGTACAATTGGTTGGGAAGAATACCAGTTTTATATTCCTCAAATTAATATTGTTTGGCAGGCTGGGCATTGGTCTAAAAATACTGCAATTTTTCGGTTTGGTCCACCCATCTTTGCCTCTAGAGCTTGCATTTGTTCCTGAAAGACATGTGACGTTGTCCAAGCTTTGGTATTAGCGGCATAGGTTATGGCAAATGTCTTGATGTTTTTAAAACGTCTGGGACTTTTGCAGTTTCCAATGACAAATGGCCTTAACTTCTCACCACCATTAGCATTTGCACATACCAGTACTGTCAGATGAGCTTTACTATGCTTTCCCCCATGGCAAGATTCACCTTTAAAGTCTAAAGTCTTATGAGGAAGCACATTGAAAAAAGGCCTGTCTCATCTAAATTGAAAATGTCTTTTGGTGCACACCCTTCAATATGCTGACTTAAAGAATGTTCCTTCCACTGTGTAACTGTCTGGGGATCATCACTGTTTGACTCACCACAAATTGATTTATACACAACATTGTACCTAGTTTTAAATCGGCTTAACCATCCGTTTGAAGCCTTGAAGTCTTCAATTCCTAACCTCATTGCCACAGGTTGTGCCTTTTCCTTAAGAATAACTCCACTGATGGGTATGTTAGATGCTCTGGCACACTGAAACCATTCCTTCAAAATTTCTTCCAGTTCATCATATATTGAATACTTGACGTAATTTCGCCTCCTTGCACTGGGTCCGCATTCCACTGCACTGGTTACAATGGTTTCGCGTGTTTTAACTACGGTGTTCAATGTAGATATTGGAATCCCAAGTTCTCTGGCAAGGGAAACACTTGAACCTACATGCGAGTAAACTCTTCCCAAAATTTTTATCTTGTCTTGTATTGACAACGTTTTCCTCTCTCGCTTGTGGGCCATTTTTAATTTTGTTCGCTTTACTTGACGCTGTCACGGAAAAAGTGATTACGATTAGAATAACTTTAAAATTAATGGAAGAACTTCGTAATGTACGAGAAGAATAAAAGTAAGTGCATGGATCATCATGAGAACACCCACGAATATAAACATATAGTGTCTATAATTGTGGACACGATGCAATTGTAATTACAAGTAAGGTTTTGTAATTGTAATTACAAGTAAGAATTATTCGCAGGCGTGACTGTTGAAGAGAAGTGCATATCATCGTTTTATTCCACATAATTACAGCCAAATTCTTCCCGGAATACAGTTTTACGATGGAAGATACATATCCTTCATGATTTTACCGCATAATTGCCACTCGTAACGTAATATAAGGCATTTGGGGAACTAGTACAATCGGTAAATTGTTATCATTTTACCTGATATGGCTCTTGAAGAATATAAACGAGTTTATTACAAAAGTATGAGATGAACCCAGAAATAGAAGGAATTAGAAAATTTATTGTAATTCAAAGGTCTTTCGCGTGCAAATGTCCCAAAACGTTTTCCACCGATTTCCATTTCGTTGCTCATATGGTTATGATACGCTATCCGCCATGTTCCTTTTGGTAGCGCAAATGGCGGACCAATTAACATTTCGTAGGTGTAAATACGGGGAAGACAAGACTGTGGAGATACATAAATCATTGGGACTTGATGAAAATGTCGTAAATTGTGGGGGTGTAAAAGCGAGGTTCTACTGTATTAAATTGTCATAATCTGAAATGTAAAAATGAAATCTGAGGGTTTGTGGATGAAACATTGTTATTCATCAGTGAAATCCTGCATATGACATGCAGTATTAATGATATTTTAATATTTTTACTATAATATAATTTTTTATTTATTTATTTTTTTATAGTGGAATTTTTGAAAGCAAGAGGCTATCTGAGATGCACTGCAATCCCAGCAACTGTGGTCTCCTCTCACGAGAGTCATAGTTAATCCCGCCTGTCATTAATTAATTTTTTTAATAATATAATTTTTTTATTTCATTTTCTAAAATTAAATTTTATAAAATTAAATTAAAAAAGAATAAAATTGATAACCATTAATTAATATTTGTGTCATAATTCATTGTTAGTGAGAACAAGAAAGAAGCAAGAGTATGGATGCTAAATATTGCATGAAAAGAATGGAAATAACCTGATATAAAGTGAGAACTATCACAGAAACGAATCAGGCTAAAGAAATGGAATGCTCTTTAGACTTGGAAAATTCTTTCTTGCCTACTGAAAAGTATATGAAATACTGGGTAGAGAACCTGGTAGCATGCCATGATATTTCTGTGTCTGGTGAGATTCTTTTTAGCCTTTTACTTAATAATATTTTCCAGGCCAAGAAGCTGTCTCTGAGCAAGATGCCATGTCCAGATATAAAACAAGCCCATTGTTGGCGGAGGAGTCGAATACCGTTTCAAACGCTGCAAGTGCACCTGGAGGAAAGGATGCATCGAGGAGGCGAACTCAAACTGCACTAAGAGGATCAGGTGCAGACATGAGTAGAGGTCGAGGTGGTGTTAGTTGGTTTTTTGGTCTGCGAAAAGTGAGGGAGAGATTTATTTGTGTTGAATGTGGGGCTACGTTCCTCTGCAAGCTGACTCTGTCGAGCCACATCAGAGTTCACCAGAGCAGAATAGATGACACGCTTGCTGCTAAGGAAGGGCAGGGTCTGGAGAATGAGCATGGTACGAAATTTCCCCGCTCCAATTATGAAGAGGGGTTAGGCACGTGTCGTGACTTGGGCGGTGAGGGGTTCATCTGCGTACAATATGGGAAGGCTTGCGCTCGGAAGACTGAACTCATAAATCATATACGTTCCCATATTGAGCACCCGAGGAGTCACATGAGAACCCAATATAGAAAGAGAACTTTTGAATGTGAGGTGTGCAACAAAACGTTCTCCCAGGGTGGGAACCTGAGGGTTCACATGAGGACCCATGACGGAAAGAGGCCTTTTGAGTGTGAGGTGTGCAACAAAACGTTCTCCCAGAGTGGGAACCTGAGGGTTCACATGAGAACCCATGATGGAAAGGAACCTTTTAATTGTGAGTTGTGCAACAAAAGGTTCTCCCTCAGTGGGAACCTTAGGAGACACATGAGGACCCATGACGGAAAGAGACCTTTTGAGTGTGAGGTGTGCAACAAAACGTTCTCTCTCAGTTGGAACATGAGGGTTCACAGGAGGACCCATGAGGGGAAGAGGCCATTTGAGTGTGAGGTTTGCCACAAGAAGTTCACCCTGAAAGGGAACCTGAAGAGTCACATGAGGACCCATGACGGAAAGAGGCCTTTTGGGTGTGAGGTGTGCAACAAAACGTTCTCCCAGGGTGGGAACCTGAGGGCTCACTTGAGGACCCATGACGGGAAGAGGCCATTTGAGTGTGAGGTGTGCAAGAAAAAGTTCTCCTTCAGTGGGAACCTGAGTAGGCACATGAGAACCCATGACGGAAATAGGCCATTTGAATGTCAACTGTGCCACAAGAAGTTCTCCCAGAGTGGAAGCCTGAGGAGGCACATGAGAACCCATGACGGAACCAGGCCTTTTTGAGTGAGCTGTACCAAAAATACCTCTCCCAGAGTGGTCACCTAAAGGATCACATGGCTCGGCACAAAGAGAATAGCCATGAATGTCATCAATGCCACTAATCGTTCAGGACGTAGTCAAATCTGAGGAGGCACGTGGACATGGGCGCCGAGATAGGGGTGAAAGGGGGTGCACTTGCACCCCCCATGGCTCATGAAAAATTTTGGGAAATGATTGTACCAACAACTTTTGTAATTTGAATAGGAACAGTGTATTTAGAAAAGTAAAACATAGAAATAAGAACAACTAAATAAAGTCCTTTTTAACAAAACTACTATTGTTTTACTGTTTCAACAAAAGATTCAAACTTGTTGATTCTGCACCAAATTTGTCTAATACTGAGTCAATAAAGCTTTTGTTTGAATCTATTCTCTTCCTGTAAACACTGAGCATACAAAGGCCGCTTAATCTGCTGTATTCCATTGTATTTCGGGTTCAAGTCGTGACCCACCTTCTGGTGCTAAACGAACGTTCAATTGTGCAGGTCGTTGCTGGCAGGGTCAGGCCAATCTTTATTGCATACACTATAGCTGGGAAGAATAATGTGTCATGTATAATCAAGTCACGACAATCAACCTGGTTGGCATCTGCTTCTAATTCATTTTTCCACATTTCAATCCATGGTACCGCGCCAGCTGTAAAATTCGGTAAGAGATTGCCGTATACACTTTATACACTACGCCTCTGTGTCACGTAAAGGTTTACTTGTCTAACTTTTTCATTTCCTTTAGGTGAAGCTGCATAAGTGAGAAAACCTATTCTTGTAATTGAGAGAAGTGGTCTCTTTAAGGGCGAGATTAGTGAATCTAAGTAGGGTATGAAGATTGTTATCCTGAAGAAATCATTTAAATTTTCACACATGTGATCAGCCTTGTGAAATTGTCTATCAAAAACTCGAGATCGCTTAATTTCAATACCTAGCTCATTGCAAATATCTTCTGCCTTCTTAAAAATTGTGGAAAATTCTGTAGAAGCATCTTCCCGGTGAGTTTGAAACACATTTGTTATCTTATTAATGTGCTCAAGCACGGCTTTTATATTCCTATTAACTCTCTGAAGTTGTTTACAATAAGTTTCTACCTTCACGGAGTACGCAGCAATCACTACTAGTGTTACATTATTGTTTGGGGTAGTTGCTGGTACGCCAAGTTGATAAGCTGTGGTCCTGGTTTGTTGATTGGTTGCATTTTGTGCGGGATCCTTTAAAGCGAGTACGATCATCAGAAAGTTTTCAAAAATATTCTAATGCTCTTATATTCTGAGGACCATCGTGTTTCGAACAAAAGGGGGATTTTTGGAATCTTGTGCCATCGTGACGTGCTTCCTCTAAAAAATATTATTATTTCCTTTGTTGTACCCGCAGTATTTCGACTTCACTAACATTATTCAAATCATTTATGACAAGATTCAATACATGACTTGCACAATGGAAGAATAATGCCATCGGTTATTTGTCATTAATTAATTTTTGGACTCCATGCCGACCAGCCATAGTGGAGCAGCCATCATACCCTTGGCCAACAGGCTTCTCCAAATCGTCATTGCTTCTGATCAAGAACTGAATTATTGTTTCTGATATTGATTTAGCATTCAGTTCTTTCAATGTTTCGTACCCAAGAAATTCTTCATGAACAATTGGTTTATTTCTTCCAACTATATTTCACATATATTACTCCAATTGATAACTGCTCTGTCCCTCCAATGACAACAGTCTCGTCAGCTAACACGGAAAATGCTGTCGCACGGTTCATTTCCGCAATGTTCTCTGATTTGACAATGTCAGCGTACATTTGAATGAGTGCATTTTGGATCTGATACGCTGTGTTTACGATGATACTGATAGGCTGTTTTTACCCACAGATTCCAAATGGTCTTTCAACAATTTATCACCAGATTCGACTCTGAAATATAGCAGATCTATAAAAACAGCCTGCGTCTAATTTTCCTCGAAGAGGAAGCTCATTCACCCCACAAAACAAAGTCGTTGATATTATTGAGGGAAGTTTTACTCTGTGTTCTTCTACTTCCTCATGATATGCTGAATCTTAAGACTTCATGAACACTCAGGTGCTGTCTATCCATAATATTCTGGATATGATTGGAAGAGGAGACAGCTTCATGATGCCCCTGGGATTTTGCGTGGGACTGAGCAACTTCATTAAACTTGTTATATTTAAGGCAGGGAGATATTATGAATTGTCCTTGTACACCACGCTGAACCGGAGGCTGAAACAACACACTGAATCTACATAAAGGTCCTCTGGTGACAGCCGAATAAGCCAGCCAAGGGAAGGTTTGTAGCCACTCCAATTGAAATACTCTTTTAGCATGAAGGCCTAAATCATTTTTGAAGGTGTACGTTTTATCATGAGTCCACAGTTTTCTCAATAATTCAAGACGAACTTCATCACTGGGTAAGGATTCTTGCCCATGTATATTCCAATGTACAATTTAGCATCATGAACATTAGTTTCAAGTGGTAACAGATAGTTTTTCCTTTTCCTATAGCTGTCACTTTTTTGAAGGGCCGAATCTGAAACAAAGGATGCCGCCATTCGTCTACAATAATGCAACAGTTCATGTATATCGAAGCAAGAAATAATTTCCTGTCCTATATAGGACAGGAGATTACATATGTCCTATATAGGACATATGTAATATTTTTTGTTTGTTAGGCAGTATGAAATTCAGGAAATATAGCATTACGATGCAAGTAGGTGATTCTAGTGCGAGTCGAGTTCATCACACGAAGGTAACAAGGGTGACAAAAACTCGTACAGAATGACCTACCATGGTGTTTACTAATATATGAAAAAGAAATTCAAGACTTTTCAAGACACAAATTTTAAAATTCCAGACCAAAGAGGCTAACTTCTTGATGTGTCATCGTGACGGTCAGTAGTTCAATGCCCAGTCCTGTCTAAATTTTCACTTGAAATTGGCCATCTTATTATGTACACGTAATTAAAAGTACAAGCACAGCACCTTATCTACTTCATTCATGATTAAACCCCTACTACAAATTAAAACGACGTATACTCGAAATGGACTGTAGCGTGACATTCACAGCTGTTGAGCAGCACATTCTTTGAGGAATGCACGGCGGCACGCCGCACAGCCTTGCAGGATCCCTAGTAATTGGTATTTTGGATTAAAAAATGTTCAATTTATATTCAATTTGGTCTATACAGGTTTACGAGGTCGCGGAATATGAATTTAGATTCAAAACTTTTGTAAACTAATTTTTTCGCAAAGAGTTTTGCAATTTTTGTGCATAAATTAACTCTTATTTTAAACATCACGATTAATGTGAACAAATATACGTTATCTCAGTCGCTGAATGCTAATTTGCTGTTCATATTTTCGCTAATTACTTTTTTCACAAAAGTATTTGCAATATTTTTATTACATGGATTTACACGAACTCAAAATTCTTGTTTCATTAAAAATTATAGTACAAAGGTTTTCGCGATCTCTAAACATGAATTCGATGTAATATTTTCACAAATTAATTATTTTGCAAAAATATAAAAGTGAATTTTCAAAAAACAATTCCTTATTTTTGAACAATAAATTATGTAAAAACATAATTTTGCAATTTATAACTGCAATATATTAATAAACAGTTAAATAGCACTCGTGTTCAGTTACAAAATCTATTTTTCAGAACAAGAATCGGGGCAATACACGTTATATTAGAGAGAATTGAATGTAAAGCTGTGCCTGCTCCTTTTCAAACGATGCATTGGTTACCAGTGCAAAATTTTATCTTATCTACTAGAGGAGTATCAACAGCGATATCTCCTTACTTAAGATGGTTTTGAATTTGTCAATCGGTGCATCCAAAGTATATGTACAAAAACCCTACATAGAAAGTTAGGGATTACCCTATTAGGGATCCTGCACTACTGTGCGCCGTACACGGCGGTCGGGTTCGCGCCATCCCGTGTGAAAGGAGCCTTTGAATGAAATGATGTCCGTCACCAGTCCAACCGAAGGCACCTCTTGAGCACACACGAACTCGAAGAGTGACGAACCAACTGAACTCGAGCTGGCGAATGCAGTTCTCCAGTAAAAACGAACGATTTTGGTGCAAACTCGCATATGCCGACAGATGAACTGGACTTTCCGGCGGCTTTCGAGCTAGCGAGCTCACCATCATATGAATAACAAAGACATTCCACCGCACTAGCTGGCAAATTTCGAGTTCTCCAGTATATCATCCAGGAGCCAACGACATATTCGTCGGCGGCTGCACGTATGGCGTCGCGACGACGGACGCGTCGTCGGAGACAACGTAATATAATGAGTGAAAGTTTCTCGTGTCTTCCACCGGGTCTAAGGCTCCTTTTAAGGAGAGTAGAGAACTCTAGAGTTCTCTACTCTCCTTGGCTCCATCTCTGCCTACGATTCGGAAAACGACTCGTTTTCCATCTTCAGGGCTCACAGCCAGGGACATCTTCACAGCCCTGAAGATGGAAAACGAGTCGTTTTCGGAAACGTCGGCAGAGATGTAGCCTTTGACCCGGTGGAAGACCCGAGAAACTTTCACTCATCTAATCCGCCGGGAAAAAACCAAAACGTAATATAATGTTTTTACTTTCCAGGGGTTTATCTCGGTTCTTTCACGAAGACGTTATGTTTGCGTATAGAAGTAACACAATTCAATAGTAAATGCTAATAACAAAATGGCAAACGGTAACCTTACTGAATGGATAAGATAAAGAAAACATTCCAATTCCCCAGTAAAGTTAATTAATCCCACCCGATTATGATGATGCGCAGCATAGAAACTTGGGACGTGATGGTTTAAATATAATATTTGTAGTGGAATTTAATCGAGTTACACCCTCAGAGGCATGGCAAAACGCAAAATGTCACAATTGTACTAGAGTACGACCTATGGATCGCCTGAATCTTTGGGAGCGGTGTAATACCACGGTCAAGGTCGTCAAGGTCATTCTTTCGAAATATCATTCATTGGCGGGAGGGAAGTATACGATCTTCAACCTGCAACCGGCCAAGCCGATTTGTAACGCGGCGGCATGCAGGAAACGAGACCATGTCTAGCGCCATCGAACGGCGAAAGTCACGAACTTGCAAATACTGAGTAGAGAGGTTTAAAGCAACACCTCTTTGATAATGACAAATAAAGAAAAAGGGAAACAATATCTCATTTCGTAATGCTATGTCTGCCGTTCCAATTTTTATCCTGACGATTTGCAAGCAACCATTTTTCCCGATTTTTTATTATTTTTCAGCTAATTCCCGACCTTTTCCAGATGTTTTCCCGACGTTAATAAATTCCCGACTTTTCCCGACTGGTAGACACCCTGCCGACTCTACACACGTTTTGCATATACTATTTTTTCGCTCTCTGAGTTGAAAAAATACATTTAAGAATATATTCAAGCGAGCTTTTCGATCGTGTTAGCAATAATGAAAATCTTAGATCATGACCCAGTATTTTGCCATTTTCTCTCGTTACTCGCAGAAAAATTAAATTCATTGATAATATCTATTAAGAGTTTAATTGATGCTCAATATTCAGTGTAATACGTTAAAATAGGTATATTACTGCAATGCTTTTTCTAAAACAGTCATTGGTAAACAGAAAATCATTCTCTTTTATTGAAAAGATTAATATTTCTTAAGAATAGATATAATATACCTATACCTCTGAAGCTTAACTGGTTAAAGCACCTGGCCGGAAATCAGGGGATCCGGGTTCGAATCCCAGTCAAAGCGAATGATTTTTTTTCAAAGCAATGATTTTTTTCTCTGTGAAATTTCTGCTATTCCTTAAGTTGCTTGAAAATTATGGGATTGAGAAATAAGAACCGTCTTCACGTCGCAGGGAAGTTGGGGAAGGTGAAACTGGGTAGAGGGTCTTCTTGCGAAGGATGTTGACCCTAGTCTTAGGGATGAACAGGGTTTCACTGAAGTAGAGCTTGCCAGGGACGTGACCAGGAAATACCCTGGCGATGCGGACGGCCAAGTAGTACGAAAAAACTGGCAAAGATGGTGAAGGCCGCTAGGAATGGTGTGAAACGTTGTACTCCACCTGCTTTGCAAGGGGATGCACCCTACGTGTCTGCGGACATCAAAGCTCAGACGAACGCATTACGTCAAGGACATCATCGTGGTTCATGCTTTCTCCCGGGAGATGGCATCCATTCGCAATTCCATAGATTACGTCAGGAGTGGAATGGCGGCACGTGATGTCATAATGATGGTCCAGGGATACTATATTAATAGGATTCCCGAGTCCCACGAAGCCATTGATACCAGCCCAGTCGCGTACAATAGGTTCCACCAAAGTGGCGCTGGCATCGCGAAGCGTCCGGCAAACGTGAGTATAAGCCCGTCGCAAATACGTTGCGAGAGGAGCATTTTCGTTCGAAAACAAGTAATGAAGGACTGCAGAATAGAATTAAAAAATCCCTGGTGCTATGCTCTTGTAAAATACAGGTGAAACACACTAAATTATACGAAAAAAATGACACAGCTCGAAAGCCTAACATACAGGCATCGTACTCATACAAAAAACCTGTGTCATAACTCTAATAAAAAGGAAACGAGAATATGCTACGCAGGCTACTTTAAATCGCAAGTTAAAGAAGTGTTAACCAAGGAACGGTCACGGAGACACGCACTCTCACAACTGCTATAGGAAATGAAAAACGGTTGTGAGAATCGGGAGATAGAGTACCTTAAACCTTAGTAAAACTTCAAACCCGCTAATATAAAATGCCAAAGACTTAAATAATTAACAATGAGAAAGAACGCATTTTGAAAACCTATATATTATTCCAAATAAACTGCAAAGAACAGTACAAAATGAGTGAGTTAACAGTTAGATGCATTTATTGAAACATCAAGGAAAGTGTACACAATGACTTGAACAATTGACAATGAAAAAGTACGCATTTTGCAAACAGTATATTATTCAAAAAACTGCAAAGAACAGTACAACATGACACAAGTTAACAGTTGGATGCATTTACTGAATAACCAAAGAATGTTTACACAATAACTTAAACAATTGACATTGAAAAATAACGCATTTCGTAAACTGTTATTATTTGAAAAAAATGCATAGAACATTACAACATGATCATGTTAACAGTTGGAAACTTTGATAGGAGCACTAGGTTAGAATGAAGAAATATAAGCGAATACATACTAACAATCAATTCTAAAGAGTAAAGCAACATTAACACCTAACACAGCCTTAAATAACTAGCATGAGTTTCCGGGTGCCACCATTTGGAAGAGGGAAAAACCTGCTGAGATATATGCCTGTAAATAAAATTAGACGCAATTAAAAACCATAACTAATAGTGTCAACGCTGCAAGCATAATGTAACAGTAAAAAATCAGAACATTAATTAAAAACTATTATAACAATTTTGTAGTACTTGTTAGTAATGAACTAGAATTGTAGAAATAATATAGGCACTAGTGAAGTCTCAAAAGAAATTGATTCACTCCCATCGTTTTTCAAATTACTATAGCCACCTGAGAAAGTAGGATTCCCTGAAAAAAAAGGGAATCCATATCACCATGACAAACTGAAAAAACTAAATTATTTTGAAAAGTGCAAATAATGACCGATAGAGTCAACTTATAAATTGAACATAAAATGGAAGAGTTAAATAAGCCAAGCTTCTCATTCTCAGCAAATTAAATTATTTATTTTTAATAATTACCATTTTCAGCATAATTAAATGCTTTCTACCACTGAATAATTACTGCCTAATAAAACTGGAAATGCTGAACTCTGGCAGAACCAAAAATCACCCCTCCATAATCCTAATTGAAGGGAACAGAAATCGTAAACGGAAATTAAGATTTAAAAATTGGTAATTTTGTAAGATAAAGCAAATAATGGAAAGTAACCTAACCAAAAATATGTAAACAAAAAACTTACATGAAAAATTACCTTACAAAATGTACATTGCCACATTAAAAGATCAACGGTAAAACAAGAATCAGACAACAAATTCTCCATCCTTTGCCGACTAAATATAATTAACACTCTTACCCATGAAAAGGGAAATAGGTTGTCATTCCAATTATGACTCAAATGAGACATATACAAAAGAGAGAAAATACTGAAAGTAGAAAAAATATTTTAAGAGAGTTCAATGGACAGCAAATTATGGCTAAAAAGAAAATCACAGTAACATCTACATCATATCATTCATTACCAAATGAAAACTCTTCGGCTATATATCAGAGAGTAGCAAAACATTATCGCATGCATCGCCCATTGAAAATTATTGAAACAGTCATACAACTCGTGAACATATTTATGGAAACCATCATATCCGACAAATATCAATTTGCATCCACCACTCAACGCCCTCAACCGAAGACAACAAAAACACTGAAAGAAGAAAGGGAATGGGTTATTTAAGGACACAATTTAACAAATTCTAACTTAAAATGACAGGGATGCGTTGTTTGGGATTTTGAATTGTGCGGTTGTGAAGTGTGGAGTGGTGGCGTTGGCGGCGCAGCCGATCGTCCGTGACGAGAACGGACGAGCAGCCTGCGACCGCGCTGGACGGGCACTCAGCTCCTGTTCGTGAAAGCGGCTATTCGCCTTGGCAAGGAGTCGGGTCGTAGACGGCGAGCAGTGACAATCGATTTTTTTTTCTGAAGTGTATCTTGCAGTCAACGGTCCATTAAAAGACAATCTTTACTGCTACCTAGAGTATTATTTGCTACATTGAAAATTGGTCCTTCGGGCCGGATCCAGGGAGTCGGATCCAGTTGCTTACAGTCGGATTCGGTAGGATATGATTTGACATTCTTCGGAACTTCAAGAAAACGCTCAAGATTTCAGGCAGCACAAGGAGAGAAGAAACTACAGGAATGAACCTACAGCGAGGACTATTGACGAGAGAGATTAGGTTTCTTCGCAACAAAAAGATAAGTTGCTTCCATATCATTCTTATGTTGCTGTTATTTCAAGATAAATTGCTGAATTTGTGCATGTGCTGCTAGTAGCTGCTCGCTGACATTTATTTGCATTGAGTGCATGGCAATTACGTTGTCAGACGTCTCTGTATTGTTTGCTTGTGCTGATAACTACGTAAAGAGTGTGAACGAGTGTGAAGACGCATTATACTGTTACTTACTAATTTCTGCATGAACTTGAACTTTGTTGAATGCGTTTAGCGAGCCATTCGTATCGGCACTTGACGCCACTTACGTACATTTCATTTTGGTGAACGTGGTGTCAACTACGACTCCTGCATAGTGCATTCCATTCTAATTACTAATTCGCTCTATCGCTGCAGACATTTGCTTAATTTTGCTCGTGCTAGTTTGATCTCGAATCAGAAATGGAATATTTCAAGAGAGAACAGGAGAAATTATTACGGAAAATAACTAATTCCTTCGCAAACTTCCGAAAAGAAGGGAAAGGCAAAATGACCCGAGGTGCTTGCGAGGTTCGTCTTGAAAACCTCGACGAATGCTGGCAAAAAATAAATCGCGAACATAGTGCTATGATTAGGTCGAAAGAAGTTGACTTCGACGACGATTACTTCAAAGGTGACTTTTTGGATACTGCAGAAGAGGTTTATTTGAATCAAAAGGGAGAGTTTAAAGAATTTTTAAACCTTTTATCGCACGCTTCGGCCGCAAAAAATACGAGTGATAATCCTCAAGCTAGGCCGGGGGAAAGTGGCCTTGGCGCTCAACTAGCCAACCTTCCACGAGTAGATTTGCCGAAGTTTTCTGGAGTATTTAACGAATGGATGCCGTTTAAGGAACTTTTTGACTCCATGATTATTCAAGACCAGACTATTGCGGAAATTACGAAGCTCCATTACCTTAGAAGCTGTGTTACTGGTGAAGCAGCTGATTATATTAACTCTATTCCAATTACGGGCGATAATTTTCACTTAGCTTGGCAAACACTGCTTAATACTTATGAAAATAAACGTCGTCAAGTGAATTCCCATATTGACAGTTTGTTTTCAATTTCTCCAGCAAAAAACGAGGCTTCCGCGGAGTTAAAAAGGATTTTAACTTCCACTCTGAATTGCATACGACCACTTGAAATACTGCGATTACCTGCTGAGCAGAGAGATGATTTTTTGATTCACCTCACAACGAACAAGTTAAGTCAGCAAACCCGTAGAGATTGGGAAAATCATCTGAGAAATTCCAGCTCACCAAGAGAACCCCCAACCCTTGAGACCCTTATTCACTTTCTTGAGGGTACCGTTGTTAGTTTAGAAGCTTACGAGAGGGGTAGCAGAGCTGCTAGTGGTTCAACTAAGCAATTACAAGTTATTCCAAAAACGAAATTAAAAAGTAATTCTAACCCGTTGAAAGTATTTCATGCTGATTGTACAAACAATCGAGCGGAAGATAAGTGCGCTCTGTGCAAACAATCGCATTTCATTATGAACTGTGATACGTTTCGAGCGAAAAGTCCTTCCCAACGCCAAGAGGTTGTCAAGTCATTAAGCCTATGTTTCAATTGCTTATCTCGTCATCTGTTGAAGTCATGCAAGTCTCAAAAAAGATGCAGATTTTGCCATGCTAGACATCATTCATTGCTGCATGAGGAACGGAACGTTTCCAACGATAGCGGACAAGAAGAGCTGAGGCGGCGTCCTAGCCCCACTTCTTCGACAGATATTACCCCAATTCCTTCCGCAATCGCACCAGAGACTTCGACTTCAATGCATTCAGTCAGTCCCACATCTTATCGACAGACAGTTCTTCTAGCTACGGTGCTCATCAAAGTAATTGGACCGACAGGAAATCACATATTAGCTCGAGCATTAGTGGATCAATGCGCTCAGTCATCATTTATTTCTCAGTCACTTTGTCAACGTTTAAGATTGAAAGGAAGGAGCACTGTCCAGAAAGTAACGGGCCTCAATGGATGCAATCAAGCTGTTAGCAAAAGGGCCGTTTCTTTCATTATCAAACCATATTTTGAATCAACATTTTCCTCTTTAGTTGATGCATACGTAATAGGGAAGGTTTCTTCTTATACTCCTGCTACTAATATTATTTCTTCAGAGTGGGAACATCTCCATGGGCTCACCCTAGCAGATCCAGAATACTATGAGGCAAAGGAGATTGATCTGCTCCTCAGTGCAGCAGTTCATGCCAGGATCATGGAGGGCCAAATCAAGAAAGGAAAACCAGGTGAACCAATTGCCATGCTGACGTCCCTGGGTTGGATACTTTCCGGAGATGCAAAAACTCGGTCTAACGTCTGCGCTACTTCAACTGCTCATCACTGTCAGAATGAGGATAACCTGAACGAACTGTTGACTAGATTTTGGAAACAGGAAGACCTTCAAGTTGCAAGGGAGATCCTTACACCAGATGAACAAGAATGTGAGGAATTTTTTCTTTCTACTTACAGAAGACATATTTCAGGTCGCTACGTCGTCCGACTGCCCTTGAAGGATGGCGAGACTGCAGAAACTATTCAGCTCGGTAGTTCCTTTTTACCAGCCTTAAGAATGCAGCAGCAGATGGAAAGGAAATTTAAACATGATCGGAGATTCAAGGAGGAATACCATGCCTTCATTCAGGAGTACATCGACTTAGGGCACATGAAGGAAACTGAGGGCAAGATCGAGGAAACAGACAGCTGCCTCCATCTTCCACACCATGGGGTTTGGAAGGAATCCAGCACAACTACGAGGCTACGGGTGGTCTTCAATGGCTCCCAACAAACTAACAGAGGAGTATCATTGAATTCTAAGTTGCATATAGGTGCTAATTTGTTACCTGATTTAGGAAATGTTGTTCTACGTTGGAGAAGTTATCGTTTTGCCTTCACAGCGGACATCGAGAAAATGTTCCGTCAAATTTTAGTTGATGAAAAAGATCAACATTTGCAAAATATTCTTTGGAGATTTGATGTTAATGACCCTGTGATTTCCTACAGACTTCAGACTGTTACGTATGGTTTGGCGAGTTCCCCGTATTTGGCTATTCGCTGTATAAAGCAACTAGCCATGGAGGAAGGCCATGCCTTTCCTCTTGCCGTTCCTGTGCTGTTAGAAGAGATGTACATGGACGATGTGCTCTCAGGAGCACATACTTTGCCTGAGGCTCTCTGTAAACAAGAGAGTCTGATCAAGTTGCTCATGGTGGGCGGCTTCCCCCTGAGGAAATGGGCTTCCAATACCCGAGAACTTCTGGAGTGGCTGCCTCGAGAGGATGTTGCGGCCTCTTCCGACCATTCCTTGCCTGAGTCCAGTTCCATGGTCGTGCTTGGGTTGTCATGGTTGCCCCAAGAAGACTCCTTTTATTACCGGATAAGTATAGAATCATTTTCCTGTGACCACCTGACAAAAAGAATTGTCCTGTCAAATATTTCAAAATTATTTGATCCCCTTGGTTGGTTGTCCCCTGTAGTAGTAACGGCAAAAATCTTTATGCAATCATTATGGTTGTTGAAAATAGACTGGGATACTAAATTACCCGCCAAAGAATCTGCTTTTTGGAATAACTGGTATTATTCCCTTCCAGTTCTGTCACAGTTGCGGATCCCTAGATGGATTCACTACTCTCTGGATGCTAAAATTACAGAAATCCATGTCTTTGCGGACGCTTCAAAGAGAGCGTTTGGTGCGACAGTATACCTACGAATTGTTACCGCGCAAAGTTGTACTTCAACACTGATTTGTTCAAAAAGTAAGGTTGCCCCCATTAAAACAATTAGCATACCAAGACTCGAGCTTTGTGCAGCATTGCTAGCTGCTCGTTTAGCAAAACACCTATCGAATACTCTCAATTTAACCAATGCTCCAGTACACGTTTGGTTAGATTCCTTAGATGTCTTGTATTGGTTGAGGAGTCACCCTTCAAGATGGCAAACATTTGTAGCCAACCGGTGCTCGGAAATTTTAAACATATTGCCCGATGCTATTTGGCATCATATTCCCTCTGCAGACAACCCGGCGGATGCAGTTTCAAGGGGCATCGCTCCGTCTGATTTACTGAAATCAGAACGCTGGTGGAAAGGGCCCTCACGGCTAACTGCTTCGGATAAACCTTGGCCAGCTTCCGAGCCACTTTCACAATTACCAGAGAAACAATTAGAAGTTAGAAATGTAGCTCATGTCAGTATTGTTACTAAACCGGCAGTGTGGAATTTGATTGACAAATATTCATCACTTACCAAGCTTTTGCGTGTATCTGTTTTTTGCTTTAGATTTTTGAGCAAGAAATTTGGCAGTCAAATTATGAATGGAACTATACTAAATTTCTTGAGAAAGTTTCCCATTTCTACTTACCCCCATGCGACACCGGATGAAATTGATCAGACATGCTTAGTTTGGGTTCATTTGGTTCAAAAGAGCTATTTTTCTCAAGAAATTTCTTTGCTATTGAAAAACAAACAGTTGCCCCATAGAAGCCCTTTAATAAAATTGAGCGCTATGTTTGATGGGCTATGTATCCGTGTGGGAGGAAGGCTAAAGCATTCGCTGTTAAGTGAAGATGAGAAGCACCCCATAATTTTACCTGCTTCCTCACGCTTAACAACTCTGATAATCGAGCATTTCCATCGCATGACCCTCCATGGGGGGGTTCAGTTGACCCTAACGACTGTGCGGCGAAAGTATTGGGTAATTGGAGGTCGCAAGGCAGTGAAAAGGGTAATTCATAATTGTTTGATTTGCAGGCGATACTCAGCCTCGCCTGTCTACCAAAAAATGGGGAATTTGCCAGATATAAGAGTAAGGATGAATCGGGCTTTTCTAATCTCTGGCGTAGATTATGCTGGACCCTATCAAATCAGAGTCTCTCCAGGAAGGGGGAATAAAACATATAAAGGATACGTAGCATTATTCATATGCATGAGCACAAAAGCGGTACATCTTGAAGCAGTATCGACCTATGAATCCGTTGGTTTCATAGCTGCCTTTAAAAGATTCACAGCTCGTAGAGGACATTGTGCAACCTTATATAGCGATAGAGGTTCTAACTTTGTGGGAGCAGATATAGAATTAAGACGACTTTTCGAAAAATCTTCTAAAAATTGCAAAGATATTGCTCAAAACCTAGCAAACGGTGGAACTAGTTGGTGTTTTAATCCACCTGCGGCCCCACATTTTGGTGGAATATGGGAAGCGGCGGTTAAGTCGACTAAGTATCATTTGCGTAGAGTTTTGGGAACGCATACATTGACGTTTGAAGAATTTTCGACGCTTTTATGTCAAGTTGAGGCATGTCTTAATTCTCGTCCTCTAATTCCTATAGCAGATGACATCGCCGATTTACAACCTTTGACACCAGCTCATTTTTTAATCGGGTCCTCGTCCCTCCTGCTTCCTGAGCCAAGGGTCACCGAGGAAAGACTACCTCCTCTGAAACGTTGGTTGCTGATAACGCAAATGGTGCAGCATTTTTGGGACCGCTGGTCAGCTGAATACCTGCAGAATCTTCAGCGGCGATCCAAGTGGGCGAAGGAGTCTCCACCATTGACTGTTGGGGATATCGTCCTCATAAGAAATGAACTGACTGCACCAACCAAGTGGCCTCTTGCTAGAATCATTGATCTTCACAAAGGGACAGACGGCCTTGCCAGAGTAGCCACACTCCGCACGGCTAACTCAGTGCTAAAGCGACCCATTGTGAAATTAATTATTTTACACCAACCGGAGCAAAATTGTTAATTTTCATACTTTGAGTTATTTTTCATATTCTGTAATACTTGTTTTCTCATATTTGTTCTATATGTATTGTTCTTTGTTAAAAGGTTGGTTGTTCACAGAACAAGGTGGGCGGAAATGTTTGGGATTTTGAATTGTGCGGTTGTGAAGTGTGGAGTGGTGGCGTTGGCGGCGCAGCCGATCGTCCGTGACGAGAACGGACGAGCAGCCTGCGACCGCGCTGGACGGGCACTCAGCTCCTGTTCGTGAAAGCGGCTATTCGCCTTGGCAAGGAGTCGGGTCGTAGACGGCGAGCAGTGACAATCGATTTTTTTTTCTGAAGTGTATCTTGCAGTCAACGGTCCATTAAAAGACAATCTTTACTGCTACCTAGAGTATTATTTGCTACATGCGTACACTCACATATCACATCATTCTGAACCATATGATTCTGTATGTGGCTAGGTGAGACTGCGTGGCAGACAACTGCTCCATCCATTACCCAATGAACATAATTGACACACTGATCTACGAGTGAGGCCCATATCAATTTGCATCCACCACTCAACGCCCTCAACCGAAGACAACAGGAACACTGAAAGAAGAAAGGGAATGGTTTATTTAAGGACACAATTTAACAAATTCTAACTTAAAATGACGGGGTTGCGTACACTCACATATCACATCATTCTGAACCATGTGATTCTGTATGTGGCTAGGTGAGACTGAGTGGCAGACAACTGCTCCATCCATTACCCAATGAACATAATTGACACACTGATCTAAGAGTGAGGCCCATATGAATTTGCATCCACCACTCAACGCCCTCAACCGAAGACAACAGGAACACTGAAAGAAGAAAGGGAATGGTTTATTTAAGGACACAATTTAACAAATTCTAACTTAAAATGACAGGGTTGCGTACACTCACATATTACATCATTCTGAACCATATGATTCTGTATGTGGCTAGGTGAGACTGAGTGGCAGACAACTGCTCCATCCATTACCCAATGAACATAATTGACACACTGATCTAAGAGTAAGGCCCATATCAATTTGCATCCACCACTCAACGCCCTCAACCGAAGACAACAGGAACACTGAAAGAAGAAAGGGAATGGGTTATTTAAGGAGACAATTTAACTGCTTAGTACTATCAGAACGTCAATCACTAGAATAAAAATAATAGATTATCTTACCTTCCTATGCATTAACTACTACCCTAGTCATTGCATTCAATGTAGTCTGGTGAAGAGGTATGATAAAAATTCCATTCTGCTGATTTTTAGTAAATCTCTGTAACCATCCTCAGTTGTATCAGAAAAAAATCAGAAATTGTGGACACACTTAGTCTGGCTCATCCCATGCTGCTACCATCCTGAAGATTTGTTTTACATTTCCAAAATGGGATATTATCATTCAATCTGAGCTCGCAATCCCCCCACCGCGAAAAGGTGGTGTCCGTTGGAGGGGCCTCCCACCAGTTTAAACAGCAATGATTCATGTCATATACATTCAGCTAATATACACAGTAATTAAGAAATTAAATAAACTCACAACTAAATGGCAAAACACAAAAGGATAGCAGGACACAGTAAAAAAATGGAACACAAAAGATCCTAACTTCATACAATGTAAATCACTGCAACTTAGCAGCTTTTCGATGTAGCCGTGCCTTTTCCTGCTGGATAGAGTCTGCTCTGTTGGCCACTTTGCATGCAAAATGAACCCGGGTCACAATAAAAAATCTCACTATGGCTTCTGTAAAAGTCCAGCAATGTTCTTTGCACCCAACCAAGGGCAAAGACTCTATATCACCAATTGCAGAAGCAATATCAAATAAGGTGTCTACATTGAGGACATTGGCAGATAGTATCTGCACTGTTTTGTCCTCTAGTGCCCTCATCAAGGTAAATAACCTTTTTGGTGAGTATATCAATCGCCCTCGACTCATAAAACCAATCAGGCAGTTGCGATCCTCTTGCACAGTGGCCTCTGAAAGTAGACATTGTCGACAACATTCACAATTTGTGAATCTTGATGCCTTCCGGGCCACATAACCACAGAAGTAAGACAATACAAAGTCTGTGGTATGATTGGGGAAGTAGTCATGGTCTTCTGCAGCTGTCAGCAGAATTGGTAGATCATCGGAAGAATTTCCTTTGTCAATAATGACATCCATAATGCTCTGGAGCTTCTCTTGACGGCAATGCGGGCTCTCAATGTCCTTTATGGACATCAATGAAGTCAGCATATCTCCTCCAGATATGTTGCTTCCTTTGGGTGGCTTGATCAGTGAATATGTACTGATTAGCTTAAACATTTGCATGAATAAGATTGGGTCTGGATGGTCATTAGACCCACAAGCCGATCTCATCATCCCAAAGAATCTCTGAAGAAAGTTAAAGGAAAGTATAGTCATTATACGTACATGGTTTGAAATCGAAAAGGTCTTACTGCTACCTATAGGTATAAAGGCATATTGAAATGAAAATATATACCTCCAAAGCATCCTGGTTCAATCTGGCTGTCATGAGGTATGTGAAGCCACATTCACCTTCCAAGAACCCATGCAACTCTAACGCTGTTTTGAGAGTGACATGGAAGCCCAATGAGGTGCTCTGTGAGAGAAAGAAATAATTCTTTCTCAATGCCTCACTCTCCCAAATCTCCAGATACTGGATGAACTGCTTCACGTACTGTAGAGGAAAGAGAAGGTATAAAATTCTGCTGTGAGATTACAATTTGATGACTTGGTATCGACAAATAATTACCTCCCAACACTCCGAGTCCTTAACTAGAGCTTCATGAGGAGTTCTTGAGTTCATCACCTGAATCAAGCCTGACATTCGCTCTATTAAGACTGTCGATGGACCACAGTCTTCCATATCACCATGACGTTGCCTGTACAAGGTCATCGCAGCAGCAACATTCCTACCAAAAAACTATTGCCAGAAACAAATTACTTTAGGAAATTAAATAGGCCAAAGTGTAAATTTCACAAATTGCTTCATTAGTCATATATCTTATAAAATGGAGTCATAGTCAACCTGAAAAGCACGGGCAACGTTCATCTTCTGATAAGCTTTTGGGTGCACATGGTCCATGGTTAGTTTTGGACAGGCTTTCAGTTGAAAGCTGCTGGCATTGTACATTTGTATGACAGTTTCCCAATGCCTCAATTTGACCACCCCATCAGGAGTCTATTGAGAGTGATAGACAAAGATTATAAAGATTAATTTGCAAGTGAGTTGAGTGTTCCAGAAAATTAGCAGTGTAATTTGGTCACAGGTAGTTTACGTGGTCACTCACCCAAGTTTCTTCATGGGAAATTAAAAAATTCCGTAGATTCTTCATTAAATGAGGGAAATCAGAGGAAAACCACAACTTCCTGGAGGGATCAAAGGGGTGGCCACAGCTTACATTGTCCTTGTCAATGCCAAAGAGTCTCCACATGGACCGATTCCACTGGGCCCCATCAGTCGTAACCAAATCCACATGGAATCCAGCCTTTTCCATAAGTATTATGCACTCCATAACCAGATGGTGCAAAACTGTGCTGGATGCACAGCCTTTGCTTAAAAAACAGGCCAATGCCTGCACCCACCTGCCTCTGAAGGGCTGGTACATCATGACCAAAGCATGGTCCCCTCTTTGGTTTTTTTGATGCAAGGGGGTGTGGTCCCCTAAATTTGTGAAGCCGTTTATTTTTAATGTGTGGCTATCAAAGGCAATAGCCTTTGATAGCTTCATTTCATCTACCAGAAGAACTCCTGCAATACAGAGAGATATGGTTAATAACAGTTTCAGTACAATACCATATTGATTCACATGATGTCCACCTTACCTCTCCTACCCTCTGGAGGAAGTTCGCCGGCTTTCTCCCTCAGGCACTTGAACATCGACTCCTGGAATCCATAACTACCCTTCACATTACTCAAGTAACGTGTAAGAGTGGTTAAGCTGGGAAGGGCTAGGATTCCGTGCGAACGAATGTGTTCATAAGCTTTTCTGCTTTTAATCCGGAGTAGGAGACACTCATACACCCAATCACGGGTGTAGCGTCTACCTTTACTGCTCCGAACTTGAGCAGCAGAAAAGCAAGCTTTGACAGCCTCTTGCTGGCACTTTGGAAGGCTAGAGATCTGTGATTCCAGAGTCTCTCCAGACTTATGAGCATATTCTTCCTTCAGGTTTGCCATTTTCAGTTTAAGAACATCCACCTACAAGACAAAATAATAACAAATAAACACTCTAGGTTACCAGGACATGAGTAAAACTTGATTCATATTCCATAAAAATGACAGATGATGTAATCAATGTTAACCTTGCGCTGGAGACGTGAAGCCTTCAAACGGCAAATCTTCAAAGCTCCTCTAACAGCTTTTTCCCTCCTGCTCCTTGGGCACCCCTGGTTTTTCCTTGCTCGATCAGCTAGAAGCTTTCTAGCTGCTCTACAAGGTGAGCACCAGTCACTCGGCCTACCTCTCTTCCTTCTGAGGCTACTTTTGTCCTTGATATATCCGTGACACTGGGCACCAACTCTGCACATGGGAGATATAATGCAACCATAATAAAAAATAATGAATTTAATTAGTGAAGCATCACACCGATCAGCATTAAGGATTTATCTCTACTACCACTGTGCATTTTGTCTAAAAGCATCACTATAGGTTACTGTACCACTGTACCACTGTAAAGAATAACAATCAAGTTTATGGACTTAGGCATGACTCCATAGGAGGAGCATAAAAACAATCAAGAATAAAATTTTTCAATTTGTCATAAACCAGATGATGCTGCAACAGCGAACATAGTTGTATTACTGTAGCATTCAAGATTGTAGAATTTACAACGTTTATACTTGAGAGTTATAGTATATATATAATAATTAGTATTTCTTGATGGAGAGAATCCATGCAATAATAATCCATTATGTCATATCTTCAGAAGATTATCCATGCATCAGTCACAGCTTCAACAATTAAAAACAAATCACATAGTTGAAATGCACTAAGGAAACTCACCATAATGGCAGTAGTTTCTGTCCACAGGGATATCATGAATGATAATCCAATATGAACCCCATGTTAAGGTCATAAATTGGGGAAAAAATTGGAAAGGTAAGGATGGGTTATGGTCGGAGCATAAACTACCGAAAGGATCTTTAAAAGATACAACAAGCCAAAATTCACCCAAAGATTAACTAGGGTATTGGTGGAATTGAGGCAAGAATAAAAATCTATTACAACCCAGTCAACACAGGCGTCGTGAAGAGGTCATGTAAGAGGTCATACGTGGGGCATCTTTTCGACGCGACTGTCGGAGCTCTTCTAGAGGTCTCCGCGACTCTTACTGTATGACCTCTTTTCAACTCGACTGTAGGAGGTCTCCGCGACTCGTGCTGTGTGACCTCTTTACGATTCGCCAGCAGGAGGTCTTAAAGAGGTGTTCGCGACTCGTGCTGTATGACCTCTTTTCTGATCCACCTAGTGGTAGACCCCGGAAACGACACATTCAGTTGGCAGTTGGCGCGTGTATCCCGGTGATTCGGTGTGTTTTTTGCGACTCGGCTTCTTTATATTTTTTGACCTCTCCTTCGTTTGGACTTAGCTCTCCTGTTTTGACCTCTGCATCTGATTGGATTACCCTGACGGAATTGCTGCCTTCGAGCATACTTTGGACCTTACTCTCCCGTTTTCGACCCTCGAGCACCGTTTGGACTATCCGCACAGTTATATTTACATTGACCCTGCCTCCTTCGGACTTTCTTTGGACGCTAATTTATTTGATCCTGCCTGAATTTTATCCATCGAATAACTTACCCAATTTTTCGGGGTTTGTTCTAAAATTGGTAGACCAATTGTGGCACGTGTCCGTACGGCGTGTGTGAGTAGTGTTCGTGCACGGACATCGTCCTGAATTTCAAGGTAAATTTCGTTTGTATGCACTCCTTTTGCCTTATTTATAATACCTACTGTTTATTATGTTTAGTTCGCAATGAAATATATTTACGCTACTCATTTTGTTCTCGCCCTGCTTTTGAAATCTTCACAGAATCTGGACATTTATTTGGATCAACCTTCTTTGGTATTCATTCGGATTCCTAAAAAAAATTATACCTGCTTTGGTACACTCTACTGATCTGGCTTTGTTTCGACCCGTTTTTCATGGGATTGACTTTTGTTGGACCCGATCGTGTGCATCGCGCACCTTGTCTGGTTCGCAGAAAGTGTACATTGAGCTAAAAACCAAGGTGAGTAACGTTCATACAGTACTTATATCATATGTTAATTGCCGAGGGTGGGATATGTCAGGGCAGTCTCGATTTACAGGCTTGACACTCATTTCTATGGTACGTGTCACGAGAGTGATCCGATGAGAACTCATAGCACGGAGAAATGCGAGGTTTGCTTTGAATACGCTGCCTCATTTAACGTGGTTACTCGATCTGGTTCTAATTCCACTAATAATATTCCATTGCTTATCTGTTATGCACACGGCATTTTCATTCTGCTCAAGGAAACATTTTCGAATCATATTGTGAGCATATGCTAAAAATGTTTTCATGTCATTTAAGGAGCCACTCATTTTATGCTCATACACATGCTCATGCTCACATTGCATCACACATAGCACTCATGCAGTCCGCATATTTCTAGCATACGGTAGAAAAAATTTGATGTTATGTGCTCAACATATTTTTAGCATATGTTCATAGAACATGTCTAAAATATTTTGGTGGAAATAGCTCATTGTTTATTGATAGACATGTTTATTTATACGTTTCCATAACTCACAACTTTGCAGTTTTGAGTTGAATTTACCAGTCCACGATCGTGTTCAGTCATGTTACGATAACTGATCATAACCAATATTGCGCTTCATCGTCAAATCAATCATCGTCGAGCTTAATTTCGTCGGTATGTCGATGGTTTTTGTACCGTACCTAAATTAATGTTAATGATAGTAAATAACTGTGTTGTAGGTTCATAATTGTGCCGATGGTGTTTATGTAGCTCAACGTTCATCTCATATTTCGCGGCGTTTAGAAAGGGTATAACAACATCGCAAAGCAGAGCGGCGGCGAATTATGTTGAGAAACGAATGTGGGAGTTCGTCAGAGTAAACTCCTCGCTAAATTGCATTTTATGCTATTGGCGTTCACGGCAGCTTAATTTGATAAAGGGATGATCATCCTATCATCGATGATCATGTTCGAGCATTCAGGTACGGCGAGTATAATTATTTACGTAATTGAAAATAGGTGTTGTTGAAGAAAAGTCATCAATTTGCCATTGTTTTTAATACCCCTTCCAATGTTTTTCATTGGATTCCTGCCTCGAGTAGTAACGACAATTCTTTTTCTTTTTTCAGACATGTTATATTATTACCGTATTCGGCATTTTAGAATGAGCTAACGAGGACATAATTCAACTATAGAGCATATATGAACGTGAAAACGTCGGAATTGTTGATTGACCTTAGTGCAGCGACGAGTGTTGAAACCATTTAAAAGAACTTCCTCTCGGGAAAATGTAGTTAGGTATGTACATTACTGATTCTGAGACGAGAGTGGATTAAAAATAACTTTGGTCATTAAATACGTAGAACAAATAAAATTAAAGTTGTGTTGTTGGTGTTCTGCAAAAGCTATCTCAATTCTATCTATTCTCGTGTCGTGTGCTGTCATACTGGTTTTCTTTGAGAAGACGCGTAGTATGTTGAAACGCATGTTTAATGTGGTACGGATCGTCAAGTGAATGAAATAATTGAATTTAGAAGGAATACTAATAAATGTTTGCATCTACAGCTGCTTCGTTTTAAAATCATTTCCCGAAAGTCGTGAAAATTAGGTGTGAATACATGTGTGTAGGAAGTCAGTGCAGTAGCAATGATGTGGCTACTAAGTACCAAATTATGCAGAAACCTGTGAAGACTGCTGTTGCTGGATTGAGTTCTGTGTATGAAAAAATAAGATTTCAAAATTTTGTTCTCTCCAGCAAGAGTCCAGCAAACAATTTCTGTTATTTGAGAACTAAGGAAATAGTGTATATAAAAGCCATAGGCCTAAACAATGGTACTCATTTTATTATTGGCAATGTTCTACAGGGCTCAAAAGACATGTTATTTTATCCATTAGATTCTCGTTCCATGGATATTCACCTTGGTGGAAAATGGAGCACTGATAAAACCATTAATGTTAGCCAAATTTTATCCAAGGCAGTGCGCCTACCATATAACAGTGCAGAGGACTGCTTTATCCCTATGCTGCACACACTATTACATTAATAATTTTTTTAGTGCAGTTGGGTGGGGCATAGCTATACTATTCAGGGAGTGTGAACTAATACCATCTGGTTAGTAGTTAGTTTCATGATTAATCCATTGATCTGTTTTGCCACGCATTTGTATAATATTACAACATGTCATTTAATTACAGATGTCCTACTTCGTGGTATTGGCAGAAAACTGGTGCGCTGTAATTCCAGGTTCTTGGATTGACGAGGAACAAGGCATCTATAAATGGCCAAGAAATGAAAGGATAAGAGTGGCTATTTGTCGTAACCTAGAGCCTGAACGATAGAACTCCTCCTTATCCAAATTTCGAAGATCCTTCCGGCCAATCAGGAGTAACCTGATTGTTGCAACCGTTTATAGATACGCCTCAACGGCTTTAATTTACTCACTCACCCTGATGACGATGGACGAGTCGTCCGTTGAAACGTTGGTGTTATACCAATATTTAACCCGGTGGAAAGCCCGAGAAGACTTTACGAAAATAATTCGCCGGGAAAGAATTAAATCCTATTCTAGAGCCTGATGCTTCCTGGCATGCTGACAAGTATGACAGAGTATTGGGACCTTATGGTATATTGGTGTGAATGGATTTTAATTCGGTGAATATTGAGTAAAGTGGAGTTGTATTAGCATATGTACTTTTCTGCAGATACCCTAAAGGAGGCTAGAGAAGTTGAGGTCGGAATGGCTGAGTTGAGTACTGAAAATGAAGAGCACATCCAATGGGCTTCACAAGGGAGTAAAGTGAAGAGGCGTGTGAAGCGGAAAAATTTTGATTATTATATCTTTGAGCAGGGAACTAAAGGTATGCTTGTGGTCCAAGGTGAATAATTTTCTGTAAATACAGCTCAACTTATCCTTTGCTATTATTGGAGTACATGTTCTTTAATATTCCTATTTAGGGTAGGAAATGATGCATTAGATGAGTTGCCGGCTCCTCCAGCTTCATTCAAAGTCCCACGAATTGCAGCTGAGGTAGAGGGCATCAATGATGAAATATCCATAGGTAAAGTGGTCACCAGTAGAGTAATAAAATTATGACAATTTGACTTTATTGAAACTTGCACTTTTTTGTCTCTGTGAAGAGGTGGATGCTTGAATGGTTGAAATAATTTACTTTTCCTTGCAAAAATTAATTTAAAAACTGCATCTGATAAGGGATCAAAAGTAAATGAACATGTAGTGGCAACTGGTATGGACTATTGGAATTCTATTGAAAAGTGCTTGCTTTCTTAGATAATATAATTATTGCCTACAATTCAAAATCTAATGGGTTACATAATAGTTTTGCAGATATCAAGTTCACGTGCCAGAGGAGCTCAACCTCTACCAACAGCCGAGGTAAGGTGAACTGGATGTTGTGCTTTAGATTGGAGAAATAATTTCACATATTTATATGAACTATTTTATATTTGTTGTTTCATTTGTATTCTGGCTCAGGCATTGCAACCGACAGGCAGAGAGCAATAGTGCCTTCTTCATCAGAAGCCAATGGATCTGATGGTGGTACGTATTGATTTTTTCATTTTTCATCCAACTGTGACAGAAAAATCAAATTTATGCCTGAATTTTCCACTTATCAAAGTAAAAATCAACTCTTTCAGAAAATGACATGGCTAGCTTGATAAAAAAAGAATTTGAGAAATTGCATTGCAAGACTGGAGAGGATTGAAAGAAAGCAGGAAGTCATGGAAAATAAATTGGATTTCCTGCTGGCACTTAGAGAAGACCCTGATCTAGGAATTATGAGTTCTACTACAAGGACAAGTCTAGATGAACTTCCAAGTTTACCCTTAACAGCAATGTGGGAGCTAAAAAAATTTGAGGGTAAACTCCAAAATGCAGAGGAAGCCCGGAAGCAATTGGTGAGTGATTCTTCTAATTATTTATAGTAAGAGTACACTATTACTGAAGATTTCCATTTCTTGATTATCTTTAAGTCATCATATCACCATTGCATTTTTTTCTTAAAATCAGTGATTGATATTTAGGAAATTTCCACTGCTAATTCAAAGCACTCAGATGAAGTGAGATATTTTTGATACTTTGCAGAAGCTGAAAGTGAAAATGATCGGTGGAGTCAATGGTGAAGCCCATCTGAGGAAAACATTATCATCATTCCTATCAAATAATTTAGCCTATGATTTAACATGGATGGGTCCACAACATGGCTCTAAAAAGGGAGGATGCTCAAAAGAGACTGTGCCTGAGCAGAACTAAATTTTCAGTCATCCTTATAGGTATGGAGAGACTTACTTAGTGCCAGCATTTCATATGATTTGTGTCTTCTATTTCTTTTTACATCTTAAATCAGATATTGCTAAGAAAATATTAAGTAGTAATTTCCTACAAAACATTTTTTAAAATACATTTGTGTATTTTCCAGCCACCGTTCTGGAGTCCCACCCAATGACCACAATCGCCAGCCTGGAGAGGGTGGCTAAACAGTGGCTGCAACATGCAGGGGATCGCATTAAATATGCAGAAAAGAAGAGGATTGACAATGAAGAAGTTTAATTTTTAATAGTCTTCCACTCTCATAATTTAATGATGTTTTTCAAGCCAATTTTCAGGTGCTAAGATATAATTTATGTATTATTGTTTCGTAAACTCTGTATTTAAGTAAGAGCTAGGTCTCTATTATATGGATGTTTTGATCTTATGAACTGTTCTTACTGAAGTAATTCCCATCACCTTGATCCTCTTCCTATTAGAATTTGAATAATCTAATGGTATGTGCACTTTCAGCTACAGCTCAACCACAATGCAGTTTGTGGAATTTGCTAGTGAAATCAGATTCTAAAAAAATGTTCTAATGTCTATAATTTTCAATCACAGGTTTTTTTCCAGTTGTGTTTCAAATATTTGTAGACTTTTGTAAAATCACTGGACTGAATATTTGAATCGGATCATTCGTAATTCTAGGATTACAAACTAGGTGGCACCACTCATTCATAGTAGATCGTATCGTAGTTCTGCCATTACACACTAGGTGGCACCACAATCGTAGGGAAGTCTTGTACAGGTCATAGAAAAATTCATGTAGGAGCTCATTAGGGGGCTCTTAAAGGACCTCGTAAAAGACTCCTACAGTGTTGCATCTGATGTCATAAGTATCTCATTGTGAGGTCTTTAGGAGGCTCTCGCAAGACTCCTACAAATTTCCAAGACCTCTTTATGAGGTCATATAGGACACCTATGTGTTGATTGGGAAGATGCATATAGCCTAACCCTAACCGCTTTATATGTACTTCTCAATCATGGAAACCACTTAATAAATCTACATATGTCATAAAATTAAAGTTTTTGAAACACTGGTTAATTAGTGACACACGCAAGAGATTATTCTATCAAGAGAAACAGGAAAATAATATCGAGAAAAGTTGTAATAAACCTTTTTTTAAACTGGCTGAAGACTTTGATAAAAAAATTAAATTCTCACACTCATTATTAACCCTCAATTCCTTGGTTAACACCTAACAGTGAGTAGGATTTCACAAGTAGTTCCCAATAACTGAGAAGTATTGAATGTTGATGTAAGAGTGGACGTGAGTAATTTTGAATGAAGCGTTCACTTTATGATGGTTAAAACAATCATTTAATCCTGATTACTTTCATTGCAATATTCCCTGATGGTAGAAGAGTAATTGAATAGGTATTCCAGAATACTTCATTTGTGACATGGCGTACCAATTGAAACAATGGTCTTAATGTTTTACATTGGTGAAGAAGAATGAATAGAAAGAGTATACCTTTCCCGTAACTAAAGTGTGTGGTGAAAATAATACGGCATAGCATACTTTAATATAATTTCAAGTTGCTCCATTTTCAATAAAGGATTTTGATATGGCTAGTGATAAGGAATACATGGGATATTGATGATTTCCCACAGGAAAGCCAGATGGATATTCTCCATTCACTATAAATGAAGGACCAGTAGATATTATATGAAAAATACATACAGAAAAAAAAAACAAAAAATTTGGTTTAACTGATGAGTGTCTCTGCAGACACTTCCTCCACATGCATCAAAATTTAGAGAAACAAGTCCATTTCAAGAAGCTGCTAATTTGATACATTACCGTTCACTATCAGTCATCAGTTTGGAAATACCAGCACATACTCTCAGCCCATGTACTGTGTTGATGACATCTATAATGCCCTCCATATTCACTATGGCACTTAAGCCATGGATGGTGACCTCACTCCCATAGAATAACACCTTTAAAAAAATCTGAAGTTAATCATAATCAACATCAATGCCCGATAATTTCAGGTTAAAAACAATATTATAGGCAGCACAATACACAATAGTGTACATATCAGATTTCATAGCTCACCTTAACATCAAGGTCTTCATTAATGAATAGAGTTTTCTCAGTTAAAAAGTCCATTCCTATACAAACAAATACAGCATTGTTGCCGACAATGGCAGGAGCCCAGTTGTGACCCGGAAGTTTAATGCTGGTGATGCCCTCTATGATGCTACCTAGATTAAACACCACCTCAACTTCTTCCACCACCTCAACCGGTGTCATACCCGTAGCCACATCAGCCAATAGAGATAAGTTCTCTGTAACAGCAGGCATGTCATTGCTGTCAGGGCAGTCCTCATTGTCCATCAATTGTGGGCAATCCACTACAATGGAACTTCTTTCCTTTGGGGGCTTTCTAGGGTTACTTACCCTGCTGAGGTACTTGGACAAATTTGGGAAAATAGTTGGGATGGCATCAGGCTTCAGAGAGGGTCTTTCTCTTATCATTCTGTGAACACTGCCATCGAACAATTTGGTTTCAAAAAACCTGATTATTTCCGCCGCAGCAAAATGCAGCTCACATACCACATCAGATTTGGACAACACTCTATCTTTCCGAGGAACAGCCCTGCACCATTTTTGCAACTGTAATTCACCCTGAAATATAATATGCTAAAATTAAACACACTCATTTGAAAGTGAGACTGTATTGATCATTATTTAGTAATCTATCCCTAGATACTAACATCTATCTTACTTTCATCTCGACCACAAATGTGTGTGGCAGCAGCTGAACTATCACCAAACATGTACTAAACTTCTCCATGAATTTAGTCCTTACATGTAACTGAGAGGCACAATGCCACCGCCAAGGAAAATATCGGATCAACATTTACCACACAAATGAAATGTTAGCTACAAATGGCACTAAATTTATATGCATATATAGTACATGTCAAGAAATGAAATAGTACCTACTCGATTAGTCAGTCACCCAAGTACACAAGACATTATTACCTTTATACACACACACACACACATCTTATGTCAAATATGTATATTTCAAAAGATCTCTACCATCTTAAATCTACAACATCTATTTTCATTTCCATATGTACCTCAACTATAATCAGTTACTGCCCCTAAATGTGTGCAAAAAATCGAAAATTTGAAACTCTCTGTGATAAATCTCATTACAATTCATCTTCGTAATCCACCCGGCCTAAAGTATGATTGGGCTTTCAATAATTTCGTTGCATATTCAAAGAACCTGTCTGTTAAATACCGATTAAAACTCCTGCAGGAGTTTTAATCGGTATTTTAACCTAGGGTATGAAATAATTACAACCTAATCCTTCTATATTGATTTCAATACCCTCACACTATCTGGATCTGTAATCAAACCTAAGTCATTCTAAATAACCTAAATTATGCAGTGAGTACATAGGTACTCACTGCATAATTTAGGTAGGTATTAGCAAGTAAAAAGTACCATATTCCTTTGGATTTCTGTCCCTTTTCATAAATCCTTCCTTACTGTTGGCAATTGGCCGGATAGGTATATCTCACGGATGTCTTCGCCCCACGATAATTTCTAAGCAACTGTAACATCTCTATTATGGCTTACTGATGTTATATGGATTACTCTAGTGATCATTTTAGTTATTCCTCTTCCAAACATTTATTGTCACTCGCTATAAGAATGCTAGTTTTATGCGATATCGCCTCAAACTTAAATTCCTACATTTCGAGTGATTCACTATATTTTACATTTGATATTTCCCGGTAAATTACCGCGTCGTCTACAATAAGTCTAAGCTTAATACTACTATGGCACATATATCGTTGATGCATAAAAGACATGGAAGGGGTTCATTACCATTCCCTGGGGAACTCTCCTTGTAACTGTTAATGCATCGGACATGATACCACCTATAACGATCCTTTGTTGGCGTCCAGTAAACAATTAATTTACGTTTCATCTGCTTTAATAACAAAACATTTCTACTTCAGGATTTCCCTCGCGATCGCGAACCTCCCATAGTAGATTGTGCTATTACTGTATTTACACCTTCAGAGAAACGGACCACCTCAAATTTTTAGGAGATTATTCTCAGTATTACTTTATTATTAATGCGATTGAATTATTAGATTAAATACGTCTTTCCATTCAAGTCTTAGTGAAGTCACAGTCTAAACATGTTTAGACTGTGGTGAAGTTACGTAGTTATACATCAAGCATGAACACCCGCGACTACGTGCATATAACGTAATGAAAATACTTCGGTATGATATAATTTATATTGGTCGGCTATATGAGATGAAAAACAAAGGCAGAAATGCATGCATGTTAGCTAGGCACTACAGTTATCCGTACTTATAATTTCGAAAATGGCGTCTCCGCGTCTCATGACGCAGCCAAGCCATGCGGTACACAATGCGTTCAGCCACATTAGTTTTGAGCCCAATATCAACCGATCTTGAATTAAAGCACTACAACAATCGATACTAACTTAATAATAAGGCATTTGCAATGCATTACATGATATATCTCCCACTTAAAGATATCACAAGCGTAGCCCAGCCATGCGGTACACCATGCGTTCAACCACATTAATCTGGAGTGCAATCTAAACTTATCTACGATTAAAGCGCTAAAATATTCGATACAGACTTAACAATACGACGCTTGCAACGCATCACTGGACATATCCCATTCGTAAAGATATCACACTAACCTTTGGTTTGAACAAACTTTGGTTCCTTATCCCCAACCTCTTATTTTCCTTTAGCTTGGATTCATATCCCGAGGTGCAGCCAGGGACAAAACAACGCCGTGACTTACTCATTGTTTCTTGAGGAAGTCTGCTGCACAGAATCACTGACAAATCTCCAAAAACAGCAGTATTCAGTCTTCCAAACTGCAGCTACCACAGGCACTTTCAAATGCACTTTGCGAAGAAGCCGGGCGGTTAGCATAGGCAGCGCTACGACTGGCGAAATCTAGAGACTCGATTAAATGCGCGGGAATTTTCTTCAAAAAACCGTACGGCCTGCCACCTACTGGGGCCTCCTATTTACACACTCCCTGTGATGGTCCTTGAGACCTCCGTGACGTCACTGGCTGGGGATTTGACTCTTCTTAAAAGCAGTCAACGTCAGCAGACGAACCTAAGGAATGCTGTCTTCTGTGAGGAAGAAGGCACCACAGCTGTTTGAAGTTCTTGAGATGACATGGGAACTTTTCCTTTCTTATAGTACTATTTTAGTTTCTTCAACCTTGTGTTGACGTCGTACAAGGTTAGATTTGAACTGTATATAACTCTGTAAATCTGTGTTCGATTCTAAGGGCGTTTGGCTGCTAAGCGTGCTTCGATATGACTATAATATTTCTCATCGATTTTCTTTGATAGGATATGTGTGAAATAGGTAAAAAAAACTGTATACAATTAAGGTATGCATATTTTTATTATGTACTTATAACTTCCAAATACATATTTATAAACTTGATGCTTTAATATTGCGTACTGTGAAGAACCTGTTTAATACACATTTAATTGTATGATCTGATAAATTATTTTAAGTGCACAGTAATCACAGCAACAATGTACTCCTTGGAAAGCAGTCAGTAATTGGAACTTGAAACATCACTCCATACATTGGAAATCGGTAGTTTTTAGCCTTGGCTCATCAGATAATTTAATAACCTAATCTTGTGTTTAATTGAAATTATCATTCGGCATCATGAATCAATGTTGTGTCGCAGAACACTTGCTATTGGCAAATCGGAATTTCATGAATTTTTGAAAGCACAATTTTCGTTGATCTGAAAATAAAATAAATCTTCAATATCTCATTTCTTCAGACTGGACAAGTGCAAACCGCTCGTAAAACTACTGTAAAAGAGTCGCCGAATCAATGTTATTTTTCAGAGAAGTGTATTAAATTTGTCTCAAACTTTCTTATTGACTTCTCCTCTCATCGAATGTACACATCAACATAATTTTTGCTTGACACCGATTGTTATAAATAATATCGTATTTAAATTGAGTCAACTGCTCTTTAAAAATAATATGGCTCATCAAAACGTTAAAATTAAAAGAGGCTTTCCTTCTTGTAAATTGCTCTTCTGCATCAATGTTTCAGTCCAGTCCCTGTGTTAACAAAACTTTACACTAGACTAAAGGGCGTTGGAGAATAAGCACAATGAACAGAATTATATATATATATATATATATATATCCATTTACCCCTTGGCTAATGTTTTACCCACTAGAGCGCCATAAAAAACATAAATCTTCCAGCTGCATTTCCTTCATCGATGAATAATGCTGACGGAAGAATATGAACACCAAAGTCTTCGTCACTGCAAAGTAAAAAGAAATACAAAAATTTTAATAGTCTGCAGGAGGAATGACGGTCTGCCTTCCTGTACATCTTCAGTCTTGCTGGTCCTGATGAAATTCCAGCTCGTGTGTAAAAGAAATTAGCTCTCGAAATGGCTCCGTATCTTAAAGTAATATTTAACAAATCCCTCGAAGAACACTCGGTTCCCAAACACTGGCAGATACAAAACTTGACCCCAATTTTTAAAAGCAGCGATAGAGAACAGCCATGAATTTATAGACCTATATCAATAACGTCACTATCATTTAAAGTTAGATCAATAATGGGCAGGGCCAGCGACAAGGGGGGCAAAGGGGGAAAATGCCCAGGGGCCCGGGCAAAAAAAATAATTAATTGAAAATTAAAAGGGAAAGTAAAGTAAGTAAATGTAAATAAATTTAATTTCCAAAAAGAACACAAAAAGTGTTGTCGTTTAAAAAGTAAAAAAACAAATCAAGATAGAGCGTGTGTCAGTGCGCAAAAGAAAAGTACGACATTAGCATTGTTGTTGTGGTCATCGAGGGTTGTGGCTCTCTGTCGATGAAGAGCCCACAGTCTTCAATTTTCCAGCCAAACCTTTCTCTAATTTCTGTTTTGGCGACGATTTCCTTTTCCCTTCCATTTTTCCTTCACATGCTTCATTGTCGATAGAGCCGTAAATAATTTGTTTTACTACATTTTTGCAGCTAGTGTGCGCACGCATGTTACAAATTTTTCCGAAATAAGATGCTGTCAGCAATTTCCTTCTCATTTCTCTCCATTCCCCACTCTCCCCCTGCATAATTGTGGCCCTTTCAATCCTTCTCCTATCTTTCTCCAATACGGGTAAGCTAGCCAAAAAATCCTTCTCATGTTGAAGATACTCATTTGCCGACATATCTGGCCTTTGTTTGTTCGGTCCGTAAGCACTGTCACCGCCAAACCCATCCTTAAACAATGATTTTCGGCATCTTGGCTTGCCTTACCTTCTCTTCGAAAACTGCTGTTTTTTTTGACCTCCTTAGTTCCATTTTTTGAAAAATAAACCCGGGCTTAGGAAAAAAATTTTTTTGCTTGTTTTGTACGCCAGATTCTTGGTGTTGTGACGAATGGCGGCTCCAGCACATCTCCCTTGGTAGGATCTTCGAAGAGCAAAGTTCACCCGTTTTCCTCCGATCATTTTCGCCACAATGGAGTTAAACTGTTTAACGGGGTTGTTGTCCACATCGTAAAGTAAACTTCTACTGTTGCGACTCAGATGCTTTACGATTTCCATTAGTTTCTGGAATATTGCACTTTCTCTTAGGTCAGGATAGGGGTTTGGCTTTCCGTCCTCATTCGTTCCTGCACAGAAGTAAGTGGCACAACCGGAACGTTCTCCAAAAACATGATTGATATTATTTTCAATGTCCAATTTCAAATATTCTATTCTAGACTGAAAGGATCCTGGTTGATTCTTCCTGTATTGAATTGCTTTGATAATACCTACCCTCAGGCGAAGAACACTACTCCCCAGATACTTTCGCAAGAGAATGGTACTTTTCTGTCCCGGTTTATCACCTACTACTGTCACATCCCTCAACTTTGCACAAAAATTCCTCATTAGGTGATTCCGGCACTCTATCTTTTCCACTGTTAAGCTCTTATATGGACGGGAATCGAGTACGCTCTTGTAAACATTGCTGTCACCATCCGCTATCAATTTTGCAAACCTTACGCCATAAAGTTCCTCGCTTTTTCTAAATTCCTCTACTATTACAGCTGCCTCCATACTCGTAGAACTTTGTGCATTCCCCCAATTTTTGAAGCAAACATGATTTGCAGGTTCTCATTCTTCGCGGCGGATCTCATGCAAATGACGCAGTACCGATTTTTCACTCCAAGAAAGATCAGCTTCTTTGTGTAGTATCCAATGATTGCGCCCTGCAAATTTGAATTCAAAGATGAATGTAAAATATTATTTATCAGCACACTAATTCTAAAGCTTTAAACCAAAAATCAACTCACCAATCCGGAGGAAGAGTTATAATTCGTCCGGTAGGACCTCTTGCACCAGCTACCGTCAGCAATAACGGTTAGTAAGGGGGTGCCATCGCTATCTATCTCACCCTTGGCGACAGCAAGTTCCGCTTCAGCCTTTACCGCTGATTCCATTTCTTCGTGCGCTGTGGACTCCCATGTGTCGCATACGGCATCATGGCATTTTTTGTAGCAATTGAAGGACATGCATGGTATGTCTAGAGTTGAAATTATTTCTTCCATCTGGCTATAGCCTCCACCAGATGATACGATTCCAGTCACCGCTGCTGTGTTGACATCCATTGAGGATTTATTGCGGCCAGTTTCCTCTGTCGAGATTCTTCGGACGATATTGCACATTCTGCATTTAAATGCAATAATGGACTTCAACCTTTCTCTCTTTTCCCAAATTACATCCATATCAGTAAAGGAGCACCCGAAATGCTTGTGGTCATTGATTTCTTTTATAGACGCAAGTACATGATTTATATTTACAATTCTTCTTCCCGTTAATAAAAACTCCTTGGTATTTTTGACTTCTGAGTCCCACCGGATGATAGGATTGCTATCAATGACATCTGTTTCATTACCAGCGGTCTTAGGTGTCTCTTCCCGAGTCAAAGTGTCAATGTCCTGCCCAACCTGTAATGTGGAAAATAAATGATTAGGCAATGATGAAATGGCTCTTCCAGGAACTGCTTCGTTTTTTGATACATATATGCGGATGAATTTGCAGGGACATTCTCAGAGTTGGCTGAAATGAATTATTTGTACTCGAAGTTTTTAATGATTACGAGGAGAAAACACAATGCAAAATGTGACCTCCATTTCCTACAGACGGCCACCGAACTTAAAAAATATTCTCAAGTCCACGAACCCTCTCTATCGCACTTCTGATTCTCCTCCCCCACGGCCCTCTCCATGCAATCGTCCCAGATGTAAAACGTGTCCTTTAATGCGGTCCGCACCTACATCTCCACACCCCCTCATCACTTCTTTCCCCTCCTCCCAAGCTACTTGCCAGTCCAAAAATATTGTGTACCTTCTGACCTGTAATTATTGTCCCGCATTTTACGTTGGCGAATGCACTACACCCTTGGCAATCCGTATGAATAATCATCGATCTTCCACAAAATCCGCCATATTTTCATCATTTCCTATCCCTATACACACTCATTCCCACGGTCTCTCTTTTGATAACTGCTTTTCCCTCTCAATACTTGAATCCCTACCGAACCATGCTAGCAAAATAGAGGTCAGGACTCGTGAGAATGCTTTTATTTGGGCTCTCCGTGCATTCGAGAAGCCCGGCTTGAATGTACAGCATTAATCTCATCAATCTCATCCCAATCCCATCCCTCACCCCTCTTCCTCCCCTTCAATTGCCTTCACACCCTCTCCCCTCTCCCCTCCCCCTCCCCCCTTCCAACTGCCTTCACACCCCCGCCGCACTCAGTTCCTCTCCGGCTGACGAAGACTGCATAGGCAGTCGAAAGCTTCCAACTATTTTAAATGTGAGTGTCCCGTTTTTTATATTTTTGTGTTTCTATGTTTTTCGTGTGCTTTCATCGTGTGTATATATATATATATATATAAACAAAGGATATCCAGTTACATCATGCAGCACAACTACGTGGTCGTCCCGTATTATACTCGAATAGTTGTAGAAAAGAAACAAATTCCAATTTCTTCCAAACGTTAAAAGTAGGGATGGGTCGGTTCGGTTCTTCGGTTCTCGGTTCCACCGGTTCTTGAGCTTAGAACCGGAACCGGGGCCAAAAATAATCGGTACCGAAATAATTGGCGTGAAAACCAGTTTGAAACCTACTCACGCTCCGAAAGTGGAGGCTTCACATTAAAACCTGGTGAAATAGTGTACTTAGATGCTTCAAAGCCGCGAATTATTCTAATTCAGTCTCTGAAAATGATTATTGATTACCTTATCTTACCATTGAGCAATGCAAAGTAAGTGGTAAATGAAGAACCGGAACCGAGAATCGGAACCGAGAACCGAAGTTAAGAACCGAACCGGAACCGGAACTGAAAAAAAGTGGAACCGACCCATCCCTAGTTAAAAGTATTATTCACAGAACCGCTCATGTATATGACATAAAATACATCTGCAAACAAAGACTATAAAAACTAAGATAACAGCTCGTTATTAAGTAATTACCATCCTCGGCACCCTTACAGGGCACCGCCTATGTGGAGGGCAGATCCGCACGCTGTTCAATGCTCTCCACACATCTTTCTGAAAAAGATGAAGCCGAAAATCTTAAGTACAATAACAAGAGCAGTAGTAGACAAAAATTTCCAAGGGAATGCAACAGTTAATGTACAAGCAAAAACTGGCTGAGTAATAGATATAACAAAAACCACAATAAACCTCCAACTACTATTAAAAATTCAATATTCATATAGAGAAGAACATAGAGGTCACCTTTTAAGTCATTAATATCACACACACGTCCCGATTCCATTAAATATTAACATCCTATACTAGTGTTAACCACGTAGTTCCAGTTCTGAGGGCATACACCAGAATAATCTCCATATAAAACACTTCATCGATCATCCAAAACTTCAAAAAACCTAATAAAAGTAAACTATTAAGAATAAGAAATTATAAAATATGTGAAAAACGTATGTACATGTGGTAAGTTTGGGCATATTAGTAAGGATTGTACTGAATTGAAAGATTTTTTGGCAGAAAAACAAAATAAATGGGGAGGCGAAGCAAAAACCGCTGTTGGTGGTATCCTTGACGGAGTGGAAAAAGCTAAAGCCTACTGAAGGGGTTGATGGTTTTGCCACACTTCAAATTAAAAAGCTAAATACAGCGGACCACGTTTATTGAAGGAATCCAATGCTACAGAGTGAGGCTGAATAATAGCAATGGCGGAGGAAGGCTCTCGCCAGGTTGTCGGACGATTACTCCTTTTCGCGCGGTCTCTCTCTCTCGCGTAAGGGGGGCTTTATAGCTCGGCGGCGGCGGCGCTTACGATGGATTTAGCCGCGGAAGGAAATCGGTGGCCCTTCACAGCTCTGCGGCGCGGCATGAAAAAAGAAGATCGCAATGCGTTGCAAGGCACTGGAACTTGTCGCCTTGTGCCTCTGATCGCGGTTGAATCTAACTTGTTGAGTTTCGTCTCCTATTTTTTCCTCGTGAGTAGATCATTTTAGTTAGCAGTAGTATATTTTAGTTGGGCATAGTATAGTTAAATTTAGTATGAGAATAGTTTAGTTCATTTCAGTTTTTAAAAACCAGGACCTTCAGCAATATATTAATAATTTGCGGTGTATTACTTATAAAACTTTGAGATGGGATGCATACTGCAACGAAACATTAAATGACTATGAGATACTATTCCATGTGTGTACGCGCAATGCAATAGTTACATTTTCACTAAACTCTTATTTCTGGGATAGCTGTGACCAACTTCTTCGATTATAAATTTAACGCTTCATAAAAACCTTTATATTCGTAATACATCTCATACGGGCTCATGAAAGTGCTCAATAGAAGACATCCAAAAATGCTAGGAAATTCGAATTAACCGGGCTCCCTCTTCTTGCCGCTGGGATTCAGCAATGCTGAATATTTGCGGCCGCCGCTAGCCGTTTAAGCGCTAGTCAGTGACGCTCAACGGTCTGACGTCATGATTTCCAAAGGCGTGTTCTCATTGGCTGATTTCTGCCGCTGGAGCTCTGCCGCCGAGCTATAAAGCCCCCCTTAGTGGCGCTTTCTCTAGGGTCGCTAGGGTCTCCTCTCTCTCTGTGCCCTGGCGGCCGTGCCAGGGACCTTCTGGCTGTGACTTCCGTCAGGTGGCGGGCCCGAGTGGTGGAACTTTGAACTCGGATGTCCGCCACATCACCCCCTTGGCAGTAATATACCCTAGCTTAAAAGAAAAGAAAGAGAACTGCAAAAAAATTACATATTGGTTTTAAAAAAAAGGTTAGAATTGGTAGTCCAACAGGTGCCGGGGGAAACGGACGTTTCTCTTAGGGCGGCCGCTGGACGATGTTCCTTCTGACCCAGGAGTTGCAGGGGCAGTGATAGGGTCACCGGCAAGTGGAGTGCTTGTATATGGCAACTCTCGGTTTGGGGGCTGTCTCCTAGTGACTGGGATGATAATCTCGGTTCCTTCTTCTGAGGTGATGGGCTCCTTCGAGATTATGTAGGCCGGCTTCAGGCGGTCAATGGCGATGTTGGCATCACGGTTTGGCAAACGGACCTTAAAGGTTTTGCCTTCCCGCCGCAGGACCTTGTATGGGCCATCGTAGGGTGCCTGGAGGGCACCGTGACTCGCGTCGTGCCGCACAAATACGTGCGAAGATGACAGGAGGTCCTTGAAAATGAAGGCGTGCCGGGTACCATGCCGTGCCGCTGGTCGAGGGCTTAAGCGGCGAAAGTGCAATCGTATGCGTTTCATATCCATATTGTATCCATTGAAAAGAAAGATACGCGTATACCTAGGGTCATTTCGTCAACGTATACCATCCATTAGCCGACTGTGGACGAACAAGATATCGACCATGCAAATGTCGTCTACGAATAATATCCGAAGAGATACGAAGGCGCAGGAATACAATAGAAAGCTGCATAGGTTTACTATGCTACTTTCAAATATATGTCGTTGGCTCTTACGTTCCGTTGTAAATCTTACCATTGTATTGGTTACATTAATTACGGCGATACATCAGATGATTTCCCGAGAGCCACGCAAACCAGCCTTCCTCAGTTTCACTGATCAGTAAATGAACAATCTTGGAGCAACTCGCGTGATAATAATAACATTTATTTGCCAAGCGACAAGTATTAAAATATATTGCACATGGCACAAAAAATATACAGAAAAAAATTAATATATAGAAAATAATTAAATATAGCTCTCGAACAAATACAAATATATAGCTAGCAAACAAAACAGAAAACAATAGAAGGTATCTCACACGACAGCGTTAATATGAGTACAAATTATTTCGAGTTTGCGGAGCCGGCCAAGCTTTAAGGCCTGGTTACACGATACATTAACACGTACGAGTTAATGTGTAAATGCATGACCGCGGAAATGCACTGTGTAACCACATAACCAAAATGTACTAATGAATGAATGCGTGAACAGAAAATAGAACCTGTTCTATTTGGCTCATGCATTCGCACAAGTTGCGCTGAAACCATTCACGCACGTGTATACGAACCCGTACGTGTTCATGGATCGTGTAACCAGGCCTTTACAGTGTATCCGATACGAAACTCCAGTATTGAAAAGCCGACAGGTTTATTCGCAACAGATCGTACTGCTAACAAGTTGATAAATTTGAAGCACTGTGATGAGCGGAATACCGACATACCCCTGCATAATTGTGGCCCTTTTCCATGGTTCCGAGTTCCACTGGGAACGCTTGTTCAGCGTTCCTTGTGTTGTTCCTGCGTGGTAGTCTTCCTCGGTGGACAAAAATAGATCTCTAGCTGTGTGCCAACGAGATACTCGTAACCGAGACAAAGAGGATATAGCGTATCTCTTGCAATTATTTAGTTCTATTTCAAAAATACGGACATCGATTACACTCTCAAGTATTATAAACAGTGTGCCAGCGCTACCTTGAATTATGCGCACTTCATTTTTTTATTTATGTAAAATATCATTGTTGCCTTGAGCCCTATGTTAATTGGCGAGGACGCAGTAATGAGAGAGGCCATTTCTGTGGAGAAGAAAATAGCCATAGCTGTGTACTTCATCAAGTCAGGGGCTGACTATGGAGTGGTTGGCATGGCATTTGGGGTCGGTAAAACGACTGTTTCCCGGGCCGTCTCCCAATTTTGTGCCACCGTCCTGCGGCAGTACTTCCGGCAGCAAATAATTTTCCCGTCCATGGAGGATGAGTTGGCTGCCACGGCGCAGGAATTTTACGCCCGGTGGAATTTTCCGGGAATCATCGGGGCCGTGGATGGCTGCCATATTCCACTCAAGACGCGGTTTCACCAAGGAGGAGATTATTATAATTATAAAGGATGGCATTCCATCATCCTCCTGGCCGTCGTGGACAGTAAATGCAGGTATTACAGATATAATTATCAATATGCACATGAGCTTATGAATTCTGTAATATTTGCAACGCATGTATTTCTATGAACCTATCTTGGTGTGGCTTCTGTAAGGGACACATCCCAAGAATAAGATATCTTCTGTAGTAACATCCTGATATTGTTAGTGGGAGTGCTCCGCATTGAATACCACAACGAATATGAGAAAAATGAACTATTAAACTATGAAATACAACAGTTTTGTCGAAAAGGGTTGAACTAAGACACCTAATCAAAATAAAGTAATTTTGAGATTAAGGCCCTGCTTTCCTCGCGCCCGAACGCATAGTGCCCCACAAAATCCGCCAGTTGTCGTTGGTGCGAATCTCCAGTGGAACCCCTTCTTGCCACAATGGCAATTATTAGGAATCTGCTGTTTCGCTTCAAGGCCACTGGCCTAGGAGTGCGTTGCAACGCTGGCAAACGACCAAAGTCCGGCATAGGAGGGGGTGCTTGGAGAGAGGCCCCTTGGGCCCTGTCTCGCCACCCATCATTCAGGGGGGGGGACTAAAAGAGGCAGAGTCAAGACAGTGTAGACCGCGTAGACTCTCGCCTCGCTTTCATAAGAACAATGGGATACTCTGGGAAGAGCGGCCTGGTCCTCGCTTTCAAGCTGTCCAACTCTTTGACAGGGAGACGTTTGAGGCAGATTATTTCTCTTAAAACGGTGTGAAGCAGTCACAGAAACAATACAACCTAGATTATCAAATCGCTCAACGTCCGTTATTATGCTGGTCACCGTTATTGTTCCAATTTTCATAGTGTTTTAAAGGGATTAAATTTTTCATTCACTTTACTGAACGTATATTTTCATTAAGTGCTCTGGAACAAATTTTTAAGCTTAATAATGTCCACGAAAAACCCCAATTTAACATCTCGACGAAAGGTAAGTCGACAATATGACTTTTGTCCGCATTTTTCCGAATTCTGACCACAGTATAGCGTAGTGGTATATTATTACCCTTTTGAGAGAGTTGGCTGAGGTTGGTTTTCGGAAAGGTTGCATAACAAATAAAAATATCATGGAGTGTCATTTAATGGAAAGAAGTTTATTCAGTTAAAATTAATTATTGAAAGGATTTTCAGAGGTTTTTACTTTTGGCTACGAGTTTCTTGCTTATTTTTTAATTCTCTTTGAACCTGTATTATATATTCAGGATCTCGTATTTCCATTGACCTGCTGCGTCGAGGATCAATTATCTCTGGCAGCAGGCAACTTTTATAAAATTTTTCTAATTTAGGAAACATTTCCTTCTGCCAGAAATTATCGTCTCTGTGCACCGTTTCACATTTTATCCCGTTAGGTGTCCACAAAACAAGATAACAATATTTTCTTTGAGTTATATGGAGCTGCCCTTGGATTTGGTAATGGAATACATGTCGTTTTTTTAATGCCAATCACTTTTTTGCTTTTATCCATGAGCCAAAACGTAACTTTTTGATTCAATTGCTTCTTATGGAGTTAAATTTCTTGCCGAAAATGGGCATTTGATCTCCAGCAGACCATCTTCTCTAATGAAGCCATCTGGGGTTGCGGCAAAATATGGATGCTCTCTGTCGATGAAGAGCCCACAGTCTTCAATTTTCCAGCCAAACCTTTCTCTAATTTCTGTTTTGGCGACGATTTCCTTTTCCCTTCCATTTTTCCTTCACATGCTTCATTGTCGATAGAGCCGTAAATAATTTGTTTTACTACATTTTTGCAGCTAGTGTGCGCACGCATGTTACAAATTTTTCCGAAATAAGATGCTGTCAGCAATTTCCTTCTCATTTCTCTCCATTCCCCACTCTCCCCCTGCATAATTGTGGCCCTTTCAATCCTTCTCCTATCTTTCTCCAATACGGGTAAGCTAGCCAAAAAATCCTTCTCATGTTGAAGATACTCATTTGCCGACATATCTGGCCTTTGTTTGTTCGGTCCGTAAGCACTGTCACCGCCAAACCCATCCTTAAACAATGATTTTCGGCATCTTGGCTTGCCTTACCTTCTCTTCGAAAACTGCTGTTTTTTTTGACCTCCTTAGTTCCATTTTTTGAAAAATAAACCCGGGCTTAGGAAAAAATTTTTTTTGCTTGTTTTGTACGCCAGATTCTTGGTGTTGTGACGAATGGCGGCTCCAGCACATCTCCCTTGGTAGGATCTTCGAAGAGCAAAGTTCACCCGTTTTCCTCCGATCATTTTCGCCACAATGGAGTTAAACTGTTTAACGGGGTTGTTGTCCACATCGTAAAGTAAACTTCTACTGTTGCGACTCAGATGCTTTACGATTTCCATTAGTTTCTGGAATATTGCACTTTCTCTTAGGTCAGGATAGGGGTTTGGCTTTCCGTCCTCATTCGTTCCTGCACAGAAGTAAGTGGCACAACCGGAACGTTCTCCAAAAACATGATTGATATTATTTTCAATGTCCAATTTCAAATATTCTATTCTAGACTGAAAGGATCCTGGTTGATTCTTCCTGTATTGAATTGCTTTGATAATACCTACCCTCAGGCGAAGAACACTACTCCCCAGATACTTTCGCAAGAGAATGGTACTTTTCTGTCCCGGTTTATCACCTACTACTGTCACATCCCTCAACTTTGCACAAAAATTCCTCATTAGGTGATTCCGGCACTCTATCTTTTCCACTGTTAAGCTCTTATATGGACGGGAATCGAGTACGCTCTTGTAAACATTGCTGTCACCATCCGCTATCAATTTTGCAAACCTTACGCCATAAAGTTCCTCGCTTTTTCTAAATCCCTCTACTATTACAGCTGCCTCCATACTCGTAGAACTTTGTGCATTCCCCCAATTTTTGAAGCAAACATGATTTGCAGGTTCTCATTCTTCGCGGCGGATCTCATGCAAATGACGCAGTACCGATTTTTCACTCCAAGAAAGATCAGCTTCTTTGTGTAGTATCCAATGATTGCGCCCTGCAAATTTGAATTCAAAGATGAATGTAAAATATTATTTATCAGCACACTAATTCTAAAGCTTTAAACCAAAAATCAACTCACCAATCCGGAGGAAGAGTTATAATTCGTCCGGTAGGACCTCTTGCACCAGCTACCGTCAGCAATAACGGTTAGTAAGGGGGTGCCATCGCTATCTATCTCACCCTTGGCGACAGCAAGTTCCGCTTCAGCCTTTACCGCTGATTCCATTTCTTCGTGCGCTGTGGACTCCCATGTGTCGCATACGGCATCATGGCATTTTTTGTAGCAATTGAAGGACATGCATGGTATGTCTAGAGTTGAAATTATTTCTTCCATCTGGCTATAGCCTCCACCAGATGATACGATTCCAGTCACCGCTGCTGTGTTGACATCCATTGAGGATTTATTGCGGCCAGTTTCCTCTGTCGAGATTCTTCGGACGATATTGCACATTCTGCATTTAAATGCAATAATGGACTTCAACCTTTCTCTCTTTTCCCAAATTACATCCATATCAGTAAAGGAGCACCCGAAATGCTTGTGGTCATTGATTTCTTTTATAGACGCAAGTACATGATTTATATTTACAATTCTTCTTCCCGTTAATAAAAACTCCTTGGTATTTTTGACTTCTGAGTCCCACCGGATGATAGGATTGCTATCAATGACATCTGTTTCATTACCAGCGGTCTTAGGTGTCTCTTCCCGAGTCAAAGTGTCAATGTCCTGCCCAACCTGTAATGTGGAAAATAAATGATTAGGCAATGATGAAATGGCTCTTCCAGGAACTGCTTCGTTTTTTGATACATATATGCGGATGAATTTGCAGGGACATTCTCAGAGTTGGCTGAAATGAATTATTTGTACTCGAAGTTTTTAATGATTACGAGGAGAAAACGTGGCAAGAATTCTTTCGGGGGAAAATAAAGATTTTTTTGGAGATATTTTCCGTTTGTCCATCCATGAATTTCTAATGTCTTGATCCTACATAACAGTTCCCATTTCGACCTCTAATGTTTTGGCATCTTGGTTTCTTTTCTCCTAAGTGTCTCTTGATTATGCTGTATGCCGTTCTCGATTTACCCCTCATCATGTTGTCGTTAATATTTTCCCAGCAGCTTTCGATCCATTCGTAAGGAAATTTCATTAGTACCTTCGAAATTTGATAATCAATGTCATAAAAAATTAGTATTTTTTCGATATTGAATGTTTATCCTAATGCGAAAATTTGAAATTTAGAGGTTTGTGGCTTAACTCTCTGATAATGCAACATAAATATTATTTCTTGCCTTGCAGAAATGATTGAGGCTCATTGCAATGCAGCTGGAGAACTGCCTCGTGTTTGGAAGCCACCTCCTGAAGTCGTACAGATGCTTCACTTAAACTCGAAGATGTGATTCTTTTTAATAAATCATGCTAACTTAGCTTTTAATTCTATGTATTTCCTTCACCGATTTGATAGTAATTGATTAAACCCGCAAGCCCTTGTGTTACCGTTTGGTTACATGCATTCAAACCAGCAATTTCAACGTTTTGCTTCCTCAACTACGTGAGAGGTTGACTTTTCACCCATTCGGATAACGCTATTGAAAAGTGACTTTGAAGATCTCTATCGATAGACTATGAAATCACAGTGGATGAAATCACAGGCTCTGAAAATCAGGTTAATTTTTTGGAAAAAAATTACCTAACCTGATTTTCAGAGCCTTCTTCAGTAGTATTCAACCTGGAGAACACTTCGGTCTGCAACGTTTCTTCCCCCCGTGTGTTGCCAGTAGCTCTTGATTGGTTAACTCCAGAACGGTTGGTCCCTGCTTTGTTCCTATAATTACAGAGGAATAATTAGAGAAGTGTATAAAAATTTCCGTAGAGAGTGCGAGAATAGAAATTAATTCTGTAACTAATGCAGATGTGGTGATGTAATTTCAAATATTTTTCTGAACAACAGAATGAGTGCCCTTCTGACAAATTTTCTATATTTAAAAAAATCTCAGCAATGACAAATAACGAATCACTACCTACAATTCAGGCTTTGAGAATAATTAGAAAAAATATTCACATACCTTGGATCTTGAAACCATTTCTTGAGGTTCTGCCCCTTGTTCATCTTCCGATTCATTGATAACTTCAGCCGACCTTTCTTGTTTCCTCTGCTGTAACGATAAACATCGGACGACATCTCGAGCTCTACACTCATCAGAGATATATAGGAAAATATTCACTAGTGTTATCGATTGCTTGAAGAAAATTCAACGTTCGAATCGCAGTGGGTAATCAGATATTCGCAGATTACCGCAAATGAATGTGAGCAATTTTTAACTGATCTCCAGAAGAGTTAAATATTAATCCCGCTGAAAAATAAATTTCGCCGCGAGGCTTATTATGACCCTCAATCCTGGGAGCCGCGAGCGAAACTGTAACTGTCCCTCGACTTACTGAAATTTTTACCCTGTTCCTGAAGCAATTTATTTTTTATTTAGGTTCACATACACAAATGTGGGGTACCCCGGGAGGGTAAATGATGCTGGTGTGCTACTTGCCAGTGGCCTATGGGACAGACTGACTGATGGTTCTATCCCAGGAGAGTACCACGTGATTGGAGATGGTGCTTTCCCACTAGGCCGCAATATGTTGAAACCATTTGCACGACCAATGCAACATTGTGAGGAGCATTTCAAGTACCGGTTGGTATTTAATCTTTATCTAGCTGATGTCATGTAACCCTTTGTAGATTTACCCTTATTAAAATCACACAAACCTCTCACTTGGTACCTTTATAAGCCATTCTCATCTCTGTGCCTTCATTACACTCTATAGACAGTCCAGAGCAAAAATGGTTGGTGGAAATGCATTTGGGAGACTGAAAGGAAGATGGCGGGTACTCCTTAAAGCCTCTGATGTAGCAGTTGAGAAATTGGTACAAATCGTAAACACATGTTGTGTCTTGCACAACCTCTGCGAAGAAAACAGAGAGGTGTTCTGGCCAGATTGGCTTGAGGAAGCCAACGCAGCAGAGAGATTATTTCCTCAACCAGGGGATGACGTTGGGGATATATTCGTGGATGGCGTGGAAAAAAGGAGAGGGCTGGTGGAGGAGTTGTATGAAAATTAATATAACCGATTCACACAATCAATGTTTTTTATTTACATAAAATGTCTTACATGCCCCATCACGACATTTGACAAGAAATTTTGTCACATCAGGGGATGGTTAGGGAGCGCTACATCTGGGAGAGTCCAGGTCGGAGGAGGGAAAGGAAGATGTTCTGCGGGAAGGAACAGAAGTAGTTGCCCTTGGGGAAGGAATGGCTATCGCGAGTCTAGGAGAAAGGATGGATGCTGGGGGTCTAGAGGAAGGAATGGATGTTTGGGGACTAGGAGAAGGAATGGATGTTTGGGGACTAGGAGAAGGAATGGATGTTTGGGGACTAGGAGAAGGAATGGATGTTTGGGGACTTAGACAAGGATTGGATGTTGGTGAACTAGGAGAAGGAATTGTTATTGGGGGACTATGATAAGGAATGGGTATTGGGTGGCTAGGGAAAGGACTGGCTATAGCAGTGGGGTGGCTGAGCCTGTCCACCATATTTTGGAGGCACTGCAGGGCTTTCTCTTCTGTCGCCTCCATTCTGTTCAGCCTCTGCACCATGTCACTGTGGGAAGCTCTCAAGAAGGTGATAACATCATCTGTTTTCGACTTCTTTCGGGGCTTTGCCACAGTGGATGGACCCTGGCCCCCAGACGGACTCCCTGTTTCCTCGTCAGTAGCAATATTTTCACTGCAAGGGAAATTTCCGAAACATTGCATTTACAAAACCTGTAGACATGTTTACGTATTAGACACACGACATTTTTCACAGTTAATATGTATTTTGGAAAATTTCAATGTAATACTAAGGACTTAGGTAACTTTTCTCACAATTTAGTTGGAAACGATAGTGCTATGATGACAGTAACCACAGGTCACTGAGAACTAAGTTAATCATGTCAGCAAATGAAAGTTATCAATATTCCAGGGAGTGAATTGAATTTGAAAGAAATATTGTTGTGAATTGTGGGACCATCACCTGGCAAGAGTTACATCAAAGCAAAGGCAAGGGTCTAGCCAAGTTGACACACTAGTTCCCAGCAGATCACCGGAGTTAAGCAATGTTGAGCCAGGACAGAGGTTGGATGGGTAACCCCTCCATGGGTTGGCACATTGGATCTAAAGAGGTCTAGGTACCAGGGGGGCTCCAGAAACCCCCCCCCCCCCCACCCCTTCTATTTACATTTACATCGAAGCATTGAACCAATGTATTTGTAATTGACCAGAAGTCCTTGTGAGGCTTGATCCACCAAACTAGATGCTATTGCTATAACACTAGGTGCACTGTTTTACTAAAAAAATATGTATATCTTCCATTTCTGAATTATTTCCAATGAAAATTTTAACATAACTATGAGGATTTAGGGAGAAATAATACGAGCCCTTCACTTTTCTTCTTAGCCTTAAAAACAATCTTAAACATTTTTTTGCCAGAGAACAGAATTTAAAATTAATGCCATGACCATGCCAGGGGTCTTCATTAATATTAATAATAACCAAAAAGGTATGTGCTTTCATCCTTAAAAATAATCAATTTTTCATGCCTTCAATAAGAAATGACACCATTTTGGTGCAATTTCCTCAAAATGGCTGCCAGCACTCAGTGATTTTGACATTAACCATCAAATTTGACTCTTATGAAACAATTGCAATGAAAATGTGTTTGATATTATACATTCATAATATATTGTTTATATGAGTGCTTGAATTTATAACATTTGACCTGTGATTACTTATTCATGAGTGAAACGCAAAAAGATCAACCTATGCAAGTAGAGGTAAACTGCTCTCCCAATGAACTGACTCGAATTAAAATGGAGCAAGTCCTTGAAGTAGACATTCCAAAAAAGAGGCTAAAGCTTAAGCATTAGTGAAGCAGTGAACCTTAAACATGAGTGAAAAGAAAAAGCAAGTACAACTACTAACAATCCCAGCTTCCCTCGGGTGGAGTAGGAAAAATATAATAAAAGAAACATTCAATATGTCAGACTATTCTGTTCATTAAGACCAGAGCGTTTACAAAGGAATTTTGGCAGAATCAAATGCTTAGGTCAGGAAATTTGAGAGACGAACAATGAAGAATATTGCAGGGGATGAAAGATGTAGTAAGCAGAGGAAGAAAACGATATGAAAGGAAGCGAAAATTGAAGACCTGAGTGCAGGAACAAGATAATGACCACTTTTTGCGAAAATGAGATTTCCGCATACACATGAAGCCCTTCCTATCCTTTACCAGTAGACATAGTCCTTTTCGATGGTAAGTTCTAAATAAGTTCAGCAGACATTGTTGGAATTTTACGTTCTGCTCTCTGAGTGTAAGAACCAGATAGTAGCCGGAGTTATCCACTTCTTGCACTCATTCTTCTGTTGTTCCTGAGCAAGATGGCTGAAAGAAGAGAAAGTATGTTTGCAGCTAGCAGCTCAATCATGAAAACAGAGGTAAGAAAATATATATTAAATCAACTTTTAAGTTAAACTAGTTACTAAACCATTCTCGGAGTGCAATAAAAAAGAAATATCTAAATACAGAAGTAATAGTCAGCAAAATGCATTATCTGTATCTGGAAAAGTATAAACCGGAAACTTTCTTGGCAATGAAGTATAAGATATCAGTAAAACCTTTTGTAACTTGTGAGTACTACCTTCTTCTTCCTATCTTCAATACTCAATTTCATTATGCATTTGGATTCCCACGATTAGATATGTGTGAACGCTGTGATGCCATACATCTGAAATTACAAACGGCAATTGATAAAGACAAAATAAGAGCTCTTGAAATTGAGAAGAATTTACATCAACAAAGCAAAACAAGATGAATCCCTTGAAGCTGTGGTTTTCGATTGTCAACAGAATCTGCCAATTCCAGTTCTACAACGTGTGAAATCATTCACTTGCGTCAGATATGGGTTTATAACATGGACTTCTATTCATGTAAAACAATGTCAAAAAATGTACATGTATGATGAAACTACTCAAATGAAAGCTTAAATGAATCTGTGTCACTTCTTAACATTATATAGACAACTGCATGCCTAAAAATGTTGAAACCCTACATCTCTTCAGTGACAACTGTGCAGGGAAAAAAAAGAATATATTGATGGCCCAGTTTTTAAACTCACTGCATCAGGAAAATTTCTTCAAATACATCACCACTTTCCTGTTATTTGTGGGTGGCTCGGTGTAGTTGAACTGACATGGAATAACACATTCAAAATACACAATATCTGACTTTTAGGAGACCAAAAAAGTGCATAATAAAAGAGACATGTATAGGAGGCAAATGCATGGCATCATAACAACAATCTCAGGAAGTATTTGAAAGAACTTACGAGGATACCAGGGAGTCCATCAGTGCCTTGGGATTCGCCATGGGTGCATTGCTGTACAGTTTATTTATTACCTCCCAATGAAACCATGACGGCGGCGAATCCCCCGACCTCAGGGTTCTCTTCTCCACCATGTACCGCCGCTTCAGATCCAGAATTTTATCCTTAACCTGGCCAGCAGTCCTAGGGAACCCAAGAGACGTCATCGTCTCAGCCAGGTCCATCCACACAGAATTATGGCTCCTCTTGTGATTATGGAATTTGTTATCAATAAAGAACATGTTAAATACAGAGCATGACACCCTATCATCATAATTTTCGTTATTTCAAACACATGCTACTATGGGAAACATACTTGAACAGTATGTAACAGGCTAGACACTATGACAAGAATTACTGGTGAGCTACAAACTTCACTGACATGGTAGCACACTTTATGATGCAGAAGAGACAAAAAATCACGTAAAATTCCATTACCACACTCTCAGCGACATGAGGAATGCAACAACATGGTATGTACACTGGGCTACCCTGCTGGAAATTTCACCTACTGTTTACAGTAGCCTATATGCTTTTTGGAACACTCTACTGTTTTCATTAAGTCTACTGTAATTCTACTGTTTCCTACTGTTTACAGTAAGTCTACTGTACTGCTACTGTTTTCTACTGTTTACAGTAAGTCTACTGTACTGCTACTGCTTTCTACTGTTTGCAGTAATTCTACTGCACTGCTACTGTTTATGCAGATCCTACTGTTTACATTTGGTCTATTGTAAACCTATTGCTCATCGCTGTGTGCATTAGGATAATTGCACACCTACTGCCTTTTTCTATGTACAGAAGGGCTGATGTACATTTAAACATCAAGTATGCCAGGAAAGTACCATATTTAACAATAATAAATACATACATTCCACCAAAACAGTTAAAAAATATTATATTCCTTCATAAAAATGGATGTTGCGGTAGGCTATCAAGCTATGGTGTGACACTACCAGGGAACGGTTCCACATTGATAGGCCAGCAACAATGACTGAAATAAATGACAGACTGGCAAAGATTCAGCCCCCTTACTGCATAACAAGGCTTCCAAGATCTCTTGACGATAGGAAATTCTGGAAGGCGAATGACTGGAGAAACTGGCTCCTTTTTAATACGGGCCATTGACATTGGCCAAATGCCGGCTACCGATGCTGGCCCAATGTTGGAATGATAACGTTTGCCAGTGGTAAAACGAGACAACGGCTACAACAAAAAATCGTCATAACATAATATTCAGGATCAACTCGAAAGCACCATGTACGATTGTAAACAAAAACAGCTTTATATTTAAATATTTATTGGCACTACTTCCAATTTAAATGATTGCATTCACTTGCCTATATAGCACACATTTGAAATACAATTACACATTTCAGGTATTATCCAACGCGACATGAGCCAAAGTCACACCACATGGCACGGGAATCAACACTTGCAATCGAGCTTGCTTCTTGCACAAAACTAAATTTTAAAAGGCTTATCTGGGTATTCAGTAACCAAGGGTCTTTTAAAAGAAAAATGGTCCACTCAAAATTAACAGTAGATTTTTCGAAGAGAGAGGTCTTTGAAATTTCATCGAAAGTCATCACTGCACTGAGGAACTCACAAATACACAAAACATTTTCACGTTAATCGCAAAGTTGAATGGTAATTTGAGTTTTCAATAGCTCAGGCCTAATGTCCCAATACGTTATTGATAGAACGTGCCTGTAAAAATAAATAAATGATGTCACTTATTATGTTAATAATTCAATGAAGACTATATGAAGGGCATATCTAAACAAAAACATTGAAAAATTTGTGAATTTTCTTCAGCAGTCTCGTTTTGTAAAGAAAAAAATTTACTCACCGTCCCTTAATCGTCAATTCCAATTTTAATGTACGCTTCTATGGTGACGAACTTCATAAAAACGCTATGCTTCGAGATCAATTTCATTCCAGTTGCTTGCCTCCGAGTTGACTTTACATGATCGTATTATTCACAACCAAGAACACTGTACAAGTGTTCTTGGTTTCACGTATACAGTGTTCTCGTTCACAACCACCAAACATAGTAACAACCGTAACAACCAAGGGTAACAGCACAAATCACAGCTGCCATTTTGAATATAGAAGTGGTATAAGTCGATTAGCTCGATTAGCATTGCGATTATATCGATATAGTCGATACCTTACAAAGCCGCGAACAATTAAATGAATGTTCGGGATAAGTTGTTCATGTGCACCAAAGTTGTGATTTATCGTTAATGATAGTGTTCTAATTAAAAAAATAAGTCTTTAAACTGCAGTGTGTTTGAACGTATGTACTTTGAATTACATCAGTGAAAATTAAAATGCAATATGTAGTTAACGGACATTAACTTCTTGATCCTAGAATTTTATTTCTCGTATTAATATTTGTAAAAACCAATGGTTTAAAGTTTAACTAGAACTTAATTGCCAGACTGTGCAGATTTCTTTTTATGGTTGTCAAGGAGATGAAAATTTAGTTTTTCGGCACATCGGCAATTCATGTGGCCATGATATGATTTTCGAGAAGTCATGGAACTCATAAATGAAACATCGGGCCACAATCGTACCGATGTCGGCAATTTGTGTCGGCTATGCTACTTGAAGTGTTGGCCCAATGTAGGCTAACTTGGCCATCCACAGCCCTACGTCGGTTTGAGTCGGCAATTAAGTTGGCCAACACAAAGCCAACTTTGGACCAACATCGGGCTGATATTCATTGGGAAAGTTTTAACCATCTGTGATGATCAGTGTAAAGGCAATGGCATTAATTTTAATTTAAATAAAAAAATTAATGTATGTCTATATGCTACATGGCCCCTGAACAGTAGAAAACAGTAGAGTTCAGTTGGTTTATAGAAACCAGTACAAGTCAGTAGGCTACTGCACCCATAACAGTAGAAAACAGTTGGGGTCCAGTAGAGTGCATTAGAGTGCAGTAGAGTTCAGTAGGAGTCAGTAGAAAAATCCTACTGAAACCAGTAGACATTTTTAGCAGGGTAGGGACTATGACAAGAATTATTGGTGTATTGCCTTAGCCTAACCAACACTTCCAACAATTCCAACCACAAATGATCATAATTTCAGAAACCAGAACTGAAATACAGCCTCAAAACATCAATTTTCATATTTTGAAAACTCCAAAGTGGGATTAAACATTTGGAACTTGACACAAAATGTCAAAAATGGATGCCATAGATTGGACTGATACAGATAATATCGTTGCATTGCTTACCTTCAGTTGTAAGGCCAATTGCAGAGAATGCCACTGGAATTGTTGAATGTCTTCGTTCTGCTGACACTTTCACTCCAAACCCGTGGCCGAAGATCGAAAGACGGTCACTCTCAGGACAACAGCTTTCATTATCCGGGGAATATGATGGTCAAAAAGATTCTACGCGGAGAGTAAAGCTGAGGGAACTACAGCTAATATAAGAACCACTGAGTGGGGATTATCATCTCTCCTCTCCAAATACATAACCATATACAGTGTCTCGGCCTAGTCGGCCACGGCCTACAGTGTCCGGGCCTGGAATAACTGTGGCCCAAGTGTTGCCTTCAACGAGTAAAGACGACAATGTATATATGTAACAAATTCAGGACTCATTTCGTATAAGTAGCCAACATTCATTTTAGAATACATTTTCGTCTTCTACAATTTTAACATTGTATCGTATTAAAAATATATTCTAAAATGTACGACAATAAGTACACATTTGGTTTCTCTTAGTTTGCTTTCCGTTCGACTCTCTCGGTCTCCCTCCCTCCCACATCAGTGAAGACCACCGACAGTGTCCAGGCGCAAACCAAAGGCATCCTTCTCCACTTGTTTAAGCCCTGCAACCTAACCCGCAAAGATAATTGGAACCAATTATTACAGGAGTACCAGCTTTCGAACAGTCGGTTTCCCACACACCAGCCATAGTGATATTTTATTACCTAAGTAGGCTCTGTATCTTGTAAAAAAGAGCTAATATAAATTTTTTATGGCGATTTTCGTGTTTAGCGAGACAAAATACTTCGGAAAGAACTAATTTTGAGCCCGAAACTTTTTTGGTGTTGGGTACTGTTATTTCTCGAGTTATAGGCGGCGAAAAACATGTTTTTTAACCCTCTCGGAAAAGTGGGTGTGGTGCAACCTCTGACGTATATCGACTTCTTCCAATCACAACTGTGCCCGCGAAGCTACCCTTATCGCATAGGGGGGGACACAGCTGACTCTGCCAATCGGAGCAGTTACGACAGCATCTGTGCGAGAAGACCTTCCGAGAATCCCCCTCCACTACCTCCCCCTCCTATATGAGCAGTCAAGGACGGGAGGAAAATGGCGTCAATGCTATCACAGCAGCTTTTTCGGTGGGCGTCACCTTTTGCTGAGATTAATTTTTGATTTATGAGTGAATGGTTGTGGTTAGAAGATTTATTTTTTCACTAAATATCTTTTTTCGTTTCCATCTAACAATTTCGTGCACAAAATTGCGATTTCGGTTCCGAGTAAACGCCCCCTTTACAAAGAAATTTTGAATCTTGATACTCATTTCTTTAATGCTGAGGCAACAGTATTGAGAAATATATTAAAAAAACAAGAAAGTAGAGGTCAAACTTTAAAATGTCAGAGCAGAAATAAATGAAGATATCATGCCGAATGTTTACAGACTTCTCCAAGTAGCAATCGGCCTGCCCGTCAGGGTGGATGTGAAAGAAGTTTTTCAGGCTTGCGAAGAATCAAGTCGTGGGTTCATTCTACAACCGGCCAATCAAGATTTTCAAAGCCATCCATTCTTCACATCGAAAAAAAACTTGTTAAAGAAAGGGTTCCCAGCACTACCATTAATTGAACTTTTTTGTCAAAAAAAACATAAAATTCCTATTAACCAAACTTTTGTTTATTTTCTCTGTTTTCACTTAATTAATATTGAAGCTGTGAGTATTTAATTTATTAGCAGATAACCATCCCAAAGTTTACTATGATCCCTCTGAAAATGTGTGAATCCTCGGTGAAAATAAAAGCTATTTTATTTTCCAACTCGGTGTGATCATTTTCTAGCCTACAAAAATCACTTTCAGTATTTTACAAAAATGTCATCAGCAATTAGGCTTAATTTCAGTTCTGAGAAGGTTAAATTAAAAAACAGTTCCGGGGGAGAAACACCCCGTCATGAAGTGGGGGTACCCCCCAGACCCTCCGGAGGGTGGGTGGTCCCATGCCCCCCCCCCAGTCAAATTCCTTGGCTACGCCCATGGATATGGATCGTTTTGACCAGGGGAGAGCAATTATAAAGAGAACATTTTGTGCAAAATTATTCAAAATTTAAACAAAAAAACGTAACTGAGATGAGTCCTGTCATACTTACAATAATGCAATTCTATCTCACATTCAAAATCAATCTAGAGCAGGTTACCTTGCTTTTATCTTCAACCAGATACTGAAAGTTATAGCAGAATTATGCATGGATGAAACTAAAAGCTCCAGTGTTTCAGTAGGTTGGATGAATAAGTTCCTGCAAGAACCAGCTATACATTATCAGGAAACCTACAGGAACTTCACAGGGTTCAGCTAAACGTAGCTGGAATCGAGCAGGTTCCTGTTATATGTGGCAGAAACTTAATACAGAATCCGATGGAATTACATCCCAAAGTGTCATTTACCTCAATACTTCGAAATTGTCTGTAAATCTCATAGTTATTCCACCATAATCACCTTCATTGTAAACACTGATTAGTATAATTATAGTCAAGAACTAGCTGAAAACGTGGAGAAACGCTACACCTTTTGGCTCCCTCATAATCATTTAAAAAGTTAGGTTGCACTGAAGATTTAGCTGTATTAAACTTAAAACCAATTCTTCGCTAATAGTATGAAAATGGGAAATAAAATTCTTAGTGCCCTTAAAAATAGTAGTGTAGTAGTAGTCTTACAATTAGTGTGCCCTTAGTTGAGTTTTAATTTTCAATGATGAAATTTCAAGTCTGTTCGGTTCAAATAAAGTTTAGGAAACATCTTTCTTAAAAAGAACACTATCATAAACTATAAATAACAACTTTCGTGCCCACGAGTAATTTTAACGTGAATATTCACATTTTTATAGTTCCCGGTTAGTGGAAAATTGTATCGACCCATATCGAATTGACTACTATCGATTAATTGCAAGACCACTTCTAAATTCAAAATGGCTGTCATCTTGGCGAGAAACGTGAGAAAGAATTATCTCCTCAAATAATTACGTTTTCTTGTAATTAGTGATCATGGAAGCTTACTTTTAAATTATAATGGACAACTACGTTACGGTGAGTAAATGATTGTAATGACAAGCGATTGTGTTGAACGAATTTGTCATGTTTTCATCTGCCTCCTAAGCAGGATTTCTGAATTGCTGACACAGAAATTAACGGCATTTTTCATTTTTCAGGCACATTACAGTCGTAAAAAAATTGGAACATTTGAAATGATCCAAGGAGAATTCAGATCATCATTCAGCTACATGTTAAACGTAAAAATTTGTGTGTTGTGACAGTGAAGTGATGACTTTCGGTGATATTTTAAACGAACGTATATAGTTTCACTTTTAAGAGGAACGTTATTTAAAAAAAAGACTTCTGGTTTGTTGAACACCTTGATCAACCATTAAAATCTTATGCATTAACAAAGCTTGATCACAGCTTTTGATTCTCGTGCCATGTGGTATATTTAATATTGTTATTGTCACATTGGTTATTTTTGACATTACGCCTTAGATTTGGAATATTAGGTGTTACAAAGGCAAGTGAATGCAATGATTGAAACTGGTAGTATCGTCAATAAATATACCTAATATATTTTATTTATAAACTGTCCTGTTCGTTTAAAATTTTAACTTGCATAAGTGTGTTATTAAAATTGTGAATTCGTTATGTGACATCTAGAAGCGCTAGACGTTCACAGATTTAGGTCGGTAGTTATGTGTATAGTGTCCGTGTGCCAAATTATGCTGAATCATATTAAATGTCATATGCTATATCCGATCCAAGGTCGTGTTATGTGTTATTACAGCTATCTCTAGTTCCTCAGCTTTTTTGGAGTAGGAGAAGGTGGGAGTTCCATGACGTATCTCCAGGAACAGCTTATTGGTTTCTTTGTAAATACAATTAATTTTTGTAATTCTCTTAAGAGAACAGCAGGGAACCGATCCTCCTGGAATGGTTCCAGGGTGGTTCCCCTCCCAAAATCACCCCGGAACCATTACCTACCCCGGGAGGAACCTTCTAGCACGGCTAAAGGCCTGGTTACACGATACATTAACACATACGAGTTAATGTGTAAATGCATGAACGCAAAAATGCACCGTGTAACCACACCAAAATGTACAAATGAATGAATGCGTGAACAGAAAATAGAACCTGTTCTATTTGGTTCATGCATTCGCACAAGTTGCACTGAAACCATTCACGCAAATGTACAGTCATTTGCAAAAGTCTGTGGGCAACCTCTACCGCGCCACTAGCGGCCAAGATTAGATCCACCAACTATGTTGGCACTAACTGTATAGTAGAGAAAATTTGTGCTAAGGTAACGGCAATACAAGATAGGTAAAAATGGCGGATTTTAATGCCTGGGTCCTCAAAAAAAATGATCGGTAACGAATAATAATGACGCATAGGATCAAGGTTGCGCTATAATTAAGGCCCTACCACTTTTATTATGCAAAATAAATCTCGACAAATGCGTGCGACTGCTTAATACTCTGATTACGCCTGTGATATTGCCGCGAAGTGTCGTGCCGTAACACGTTATAAGATTCATTTTTCTCACTTAATAGTTCATTTTCAGTCCGTTTCTCTTTCTCATATGATATAGTTTCAACGGCAAGCTTGCTGAATGAAACTCCGAGCGTGCCCAGTATGAAATAAAGACATTTGTCGTCGTTGAAAGTTACTTGGCCTAGTCAAGGCATACGCATTCATTACGTAATTTATGCTCCATTGCATGAATAATTAAATAATGACACTGCTACATAAAAAAGATGTCTTACTCGCTACGTGGATTCCATTTCACTATCCAAGACATCTCGCGCAATTAATTTGATGCAGTCCAATCAGTTCACCAATATAATTTAACACGTATTCGTGGTAGGCTAAATAATCATTTGAATGTATGCGGTTCATGGAATTTATTAAAGAAACCACTCTCATACACAATACGATAACAAATAATTTGCGGTCATAAGTATTTATGGACATTTTCAGTCATTTATCTTCCGATGAGTCTTGCTTCAATCAGGGTCCATCACCAACACTAGGTATCACCGTAGTCGGTTATTTTACCAGCAGCGCACCGAATATTCTTCTGTCAATCCTCATTATCACTACACCAGAACGTTTTCACTAATCATTTAGCGAGTATTCCTCCAAATATTTTACAAAATAGGATTAATGCCATACCTATGTATTCCTTGGGACCGGACCGCCATTCCAATGTTCACAGATATCAAGGTAATGTTTATTTACGTCTTGTTGTTGTTGACGACGAAATAAATACACAAAATTTATGGAATTAGAGAACTACTCGTTGTTGCAATGCATTTTATGCCTTTAATTTTCATTTAACGTATTCGTGCTTGAACGTTCGTAGGGAAACCATCTCTGTAGGAGTCATAGGCGCTTCTGAGGTGGGTTTTATGTTAATAATGTGTCGTTTGGACTCCCATAGCATGTTTTGAGTTATTTTGTGCTTCAGTTTTTTGCAATTGTTTATCGGATGGCTTTTGTTTCACTTGACCACGTCATCGACTCACCGATCATTGTTGAATTCGAGCGACTGAATTACCAGTGCCGAGGGAAATCGAACTGGGGATGGAAAAACAACCTGTTGATTGTTATCATTTGTAGTCAATAAGCAAAATAGCCATTTGAACCATTTCTTCAAGGAATTTTTTAAAAATGTTTTCACTTTGGTCAAGAAAAGCATATTTACTCGCTCTTAATCCAGCTCTCGTGGATTATTATCTGTATCTTTGTCATCACGCATGAAAAGGTTCCATTAAATCCTTGAAGTGGCTAGTAATACTTTCAATCATTTAACGTAATTGTAATTAAAATTTCTAATTTCGCGTATTTTAAAGTTCTTTGTAGACTCAAGTGAAAAAATGCCATTAGGATGTAATTTATCTCCATGAAAGTAAAGGAATAAGAAGGGTTCAAAGTATGCCATGATAATTTTTATCTAAACTTTATATAGAAATGAATTCTAGGTGAGTGTAGAATTGAAAAACTGCATTCTAACACACATGGCATAGAAGAGGCATACTACGTCGAGCTAAGCGCAAGTACTATATGGTTAAATATTTGACGAAAATATCAATAGATAGTTTGATATTGATAATTTTCCTATATTCTGGAAATACTTTTTGGATATTGATATTTTTATTGCTTTTCTCATTCCATGCTTTCTCAGTATCGCAATGCAATATTTATATACCCAGTGGTTTATTTGTCTGTGTGAAGTACGAGCTCTATATCCAGTCGTCCGTATCATATACTTCCTCCAAACGTTCTTCTTAACTAGTTTGACTCTGTTGTTGACTCGTCCATAAATTTATCTACAATTTTTCTGGAGAAAACGAATTTTTTCATCATCATGCCCACAAATATGCTTTCTCTGTACTTCACTATTTGATAAAATTTTCCTCCTCATGCGAACGTCACTCTGTTCAAGCAATCTAATAACAGCGGAGCAAAATGCAGTCACATGAACTTACGACCTCTATTTTCGTAAATGATCTAGCGATATTTCGCAGTTCTATGAAACCTTCTGCAGCAAAGAGGCACAGTCAAATAGCTCTCCGCAGCTGGTCGCATGTTTTAATTTTATTTTCAAACCACAATTAAATGAGATTTTGCCTATAGTTATTGAAGTCTATTTCAATTTCCACAAATAACTAGAAAATATTAATCTATTCGACGCTGACTAAGACAATGTCCAAGTGAACGCCACCTACAACGTCTTGTTTACGGGTATCATTTTCTCGGTCAGTGTCCTTAAGCTGAGTATTGTCTCACTAGCTCCGAGATTTTCCTTGAATCCTACTTGGTTTTCCGAAAGGTTCCCTTATATCTTTCCATCCATTCTTTATCTAACTATCCGAGTAGGTATTTTCTATGTGTGTGATACCAGGCGGAATGTTATTAGTTCTTCGCATTTCTCTATCCTTGGTTTCTTCTGAATTATGATCATGTCCCTTGTTTTAATAGTTACTATCTCTGATTATTCCAAAGAGTATTCCTTTGCCTTGACTCCGAGTAACTGGATGATTTCTCCGTTTGTTTTAACCCCTCCTGGCCACTAGTTTTATAGGTTTTTAACGGATCTATCGAATTCGCTTCTCAGTATCTCGGGGCCCCGTTCGTCTTCTTCTGCCTTGAATTCTTGAGTGTTTTGGGCGCGTGATGGGGCTCTTCGATGTATTATTTTTATCACTTTCCTATGTTTTCCTGCAGTGGGTTTTTTCGTTGATGGATATTTGCTCCAATCCTCACGTTTTTTCACAAATGTGAATCTTTTACACTACATTTTTCTTTTCTTCTATTATAATTTCCCTTCCCCATGGACTACGCCTTGTCGTGGTGGGATTGGGGCTTGCGTGTTCCCGTGACCCCTAGAGCTACACTGGCGGGAGTAACTAATATTGCTCCTGGTAGGGTCACCCATGCCAGACAGGTCGAAGGGTAGGAGCCTGACGAAAGGTAGTCCACGTACCGTACTCGCAGCGTCTTTTCCTCAATGAGGCGGCTGTGAGAAGACGTCTGACCCCAGTGGGGCGGCCTAACAAGTGATTATTATTATTATTATAAGTATTCTACCGGTGAAGGTAGGTTTAAATGGAAATTTAATTCTTCCCACCCCCTAAATTTCACACGATGTCCCTCTTCAGCCCCTCATACCTCCTGCCACCTTTCATTCCATCCAAGCTACCCGTTCTTCTTCTCCCTCTTCCCCGCTTACCCAACGCTCTTCCCTCAATCACCTCCTTCAAAACACCATCCCCTTTTATTACCTTTTCCATCCACACCTTCTGCCTTCTCCTAATTGCATCTATCAAATTTCTTTCCTCTCCTACCAATTCTAGCACTTCATCGTTCGTCTTCCTTTCGACACACTTTATCTTCTCCATCCTTCTCCACACCCACATTTCAAAAGCCCTAAGTCTATTTTCATCTTCTTTTCGCAAAGCCCACGTTTCCGCCCCATATAGTGCAACGCTCCATATTAAACTTTTCACTAGTCTTTTCTTCACTTCCCTACTCAAGGCCCCTGTCATTAGCTCGCGCCTACGCGTAAAGGCTTCTTTTGCCAATGCAATTCTCCTTCTAACCTCATTGCTGCTATACCCTTTTTCTTCCAACACACTACCTAGATAGCTAAATTGCTCTACCTGCTCTAGCTTCTGACCTCCCACTTTTATCGCTAATTGTAAGTGATGGTGTCACGTTAAAAACACTATTGAGGCAGGCAACTGGAAACCACCTCAATTAAACTCTCCCAAGATCACAATGGACTTGAGCAATAGAGAATTGAATCCTGGCAACTACGGGGCCCGGGACTAAATTAGTGTAACGGGTGTCGTGCCCGGCAGCAGGGTAAGCAAGGACTCTGCGGTCGTCATCTCACGAAATCCTTGCACGAAGAGAAAGACAGCAGCAGCGGCGGCGAAGAATAAACCAGAGAAGAGAGGACCAATGCTAAGGATCGGGACATGGAACGTTAGGACTATGTTAAGGGCAGGAAAACTAGAGAACATTAAGCGTGAAATGGAGAGGGGAAAGATCGATTTGTTGGGACTAAGCGAAGTAAGATGGAGAGACCAGGGGGACTTCTGGAGTGAAAAGCACTGGGTTATATACAGTGGAGAGGTAAGAGCCAGTGGGGAGTAGCAGTCGTATTGAATGCAACATTAGGAAAAAGGGTGTTGAATGTGGAACAGGTAAGCGATAGAATACTAGCTATCGAAATCAAAGCTAAGCCGGAAAATGTAGTCTTAGTACAGGTCGTACAGGTTTACATGCCGACAGGGGGGCATAGAGAAGAGGAAGTTGACGAAATATATGACCAGTTGGAAGAATTAATGGGGAAAGTAAAAGGCAGGAAGAATCTAATAGTTATGGGAGATTGGAACGCTGCAGTAGGGGAAGGGAGGGACGGGAGTGAAGTAGGGGAGTATGGTCTGGGCATAAGAAATGACCGGGGCGAGAAAGCAGTGGAGTTCTGTAGGAGGAATAATTTAGTGAGAACAAATACGTGGTTTAAACACCACCCTAGGCGTAGGTACACGTGCAAAATGCCAGGGGATACTGGAAGGTACCAACTAGACTACATCATGATTAGGCAAAGATTCAGGAACGGCGTAAAGAATTCGCACAGTTTCCAAGGTGCAGATGCCGACTCCGACCATAACTTGGTGGTGATGAGATGTGAGATGAGACTAAAAAGATTGAAAGTAGGAAGGAAAATAAAAAAGTGGGATGTAGGAGCACTGATTGGAGGGAAGAGGAGGGAATACCAGGAGATTGTGGATAGATGCATGAGGGAAGAGGAGGGAAGAGGAACAATAGATGAAAGATGGGAAATGATAAAGACGGGCATAAAAGAAGCTGCTGAAAAAACAATAGGAACAGTAGATTCTAGGAGGACCAAGAAACCATGGGTAACAGCGGAAATGATGGAAAGGATAGACGAAAGAAGGAAATGGAAAAATGTAAATACAGAGCTAGGCAAAAGGCGTTATAAGGAGATTAACAACAGGCTTAGGAGAGAAACAAAGAGAGCAAGAGAAAAGTGGTGGAGTCGGCAATGCGAGGAGCTGGAGAGACTCCAGAGAGAAGGAGAAATAGGCAGTCTGTACTCAAAGGTAAGAATGTTATCGGGAATCAAGAAATGGAAAACGGTCCCGTGCATCAAAGACAGAAAGGGAAATTTAGCAATGGAGCCAGAGGAGATCCAACGTCGTTGGAGGGAATATGTTGAGGAACTGTATGATAGCGAAAATAGGCCTAGCAACTTGGACATAGAAGAGGAAAAGGACGTACTAGTAGATCAGGATGACGTGGGCCCCGGAATACTGGACAGTGAGATAGAGAAGGCACTGCGAGAAATGAAGGCAGGTAAAGCGGTGGGGGTTGATAGCATCCCAGCTGAGCTTCTGAAAAACCTAGGAAAAAGGGGAAGGGACAGATTTTATGAACTTGTTCGTAGAATATACGAGAAGGGGGCTTGGCCGGAGGATTTTGTAAAATCCGTGCTGATACCTATACCGAAAAAGAGGATGACAGAATAATGTGAAGACTATAGAACGATAAGTTTGATTTCTCATGCGGCAAAGGTAGTGCTTAGAATCATCAATAGGAGAATGGAACAGAGAGCAAATGAATTCCTAGGCGAGGATCAGTTTGGATTTCGGAAGGGGAGGGCCACTCGAGATGCGATTGCATTGATGAGAATACTAGTGGAAAGGAATCTAGAATACAATCAGGACGTATTCGCGTGCTTTGTTGATTTTGAAAAGGCGTTCGACAGAGTGAGGTGGGACAAGTTCATGGAAATATTGCGGAACATAGGAGTAGACTGGAGAGACAGGAGATCCGGAATTTATATATGGCGCAGAAGGCGCATGTGAGAGTAGCAGATGGAGAATCGGATTGGGCAACAATAGGGAGGGGAGCTAGGCAGGGATGTCCTTTATCGCCGGTACTTTTCAACATATACTCGGAGGAAATGGTGAGAAAGGCTTGGGATGAACTGGAGGCAGGAGTAAAGGTCGGGGGGAAATTGATAAAATCAGTGAGGTTTGCGGATGACCAAGCGCTAGTATTCCAGTCTGACCGTGGCTTGCAAAAAATGCTGAATGCGTTGCAGGGACAGTGCGAAAGATACGGGATGAAGATAAACCAGAAGAAAACGAAAGTAATGAAACCGAACTGTTAATTAACCGAAAAAACTGAAAATATAGTTATAGGTGTTGGAATTAATGGCAATAAAATATTTTGCTTACTAAATTGATCCTAGGCGTTGAAAAGCATTTTAAACCAAAGAGGAGGACTCGTTTGGCAAGAAAAATTCCAATTGTACGAAAGAGGAGTTCAAGGAATTCATTTTATGAATTGTGGGTGCAAAGCAAACATTAGATACAGAAATATCACCTTAAATGTCATAATTTCACAGGCTAATTGGTTCACAAACATATACCAAGTAAATTGATGATGGATAATGAAAATCAAAGTTGGTAAAACACCTAGGTTAGGATATTATTTAAGTGACAAATAATATGCCACACACACATGCACTCAAATGCGTTCAGGCACAACTGTGTCTAAAGATGATTCAAGTATATTAAAAAACCTGCGTCCCAAGGCAAGTAATATTCTAAAAATAAGTTAGAGAGACGGATAGGAGCACGACGCACAGTGGGGCCAAATCGCATTTTGCCGGACTAAAGTCCAAAACTGCTTTTTATGAGATAACGTCTTGAAATTTGGCACACATACACAAAAATGATTGCTGATTATGGAATGGTAAGTCATTTTTATAGGAATTACCCGTTACTTAGATACAGAGGCTCAAACACGACCAAATTTCGAAAAAAGCGCCCGCTCTCATTTTTCTTCGAAAATCTTAAAAATTGAGCAGATATAGGAGTAAATAAAGGATTTTTATGAAATAAAAAACATTTCCATTTGTGAACAGGGTACTTTGTCTATACTATGTATACGTTTCAGACATTTTTTCCCATATTTGAGTGCTATTACGTCACAAAATGGCGGACCCTTTTTTTAGACAAAATTTTACATAAAGTAGACAATATAATCCTTATTCGGAAAATGGTCTCTGAGATACTTCATCAGAGTATAAATTGAACATATTTCTAGGTTACTCCGTAAAAATATTTGAAAAAAGTTTGCGACGCCGAGAATAAACTCGATTTTTCGATCGCGCGTCGCGGCCCAACTCCGCGCAGCGGGACCTGGAAATACCGAGACTCCGTTGGATTGTTCATGTTGTGTGGATAATAACTTCTCGAATACAACTTTTTCAGGCTTTGCATGCTGTCACTGATTTCTAAAGATTCTATATTGAAGATATTTCGAGGATATTGGTTCTAGAGAATGGATTAGTGCACTCGTAACTGCGGTAATTTTTTAATTTGGATAATTTTCGGAATCATGCTGAAAATTATGAACGTCTTTCAGCTCTTGAGCAAGAATGCCGGTTCTCGGGGAACCATGCATGTTCTCCATAAAAAGGCAACATTTGGGAATACCTTCTTTCCCTTAATCCTCTCCTCCTCCACCCCGAACTACATCCTTCGCCTTTACAACCCGAGGAGGGTGGCGCAAAACGGAACGTTTATGACAATGTGCAGTCTTAAAAAAAATAATGCCTGCTTGGCAAATTACGACTTGTTGTTGTTCTTTGTTATCTGACTCTTTGATGCGTCAGAAATAATATTAGTGGATACTCTCCTATAAGTAACTTGAAACTGACAATATAAGAAAATTGATATTTAATTTTAACGATTACCTAAGGGGAATCATTTTCACAATATCATTCTTTATAGCTCCTTACAATGAAATTCAATATTCTGTTTAAAATCAGCATGATTTCATGAGTGTTTACAAAAAGCTCTGTTGTGCGAATTATCATCTGTTTGTATAGAGAGAGATACTGGATCATTAGGTTTGAGGGATGGATTAATTTAAACTTGAGTTTATTGTGGTTTTACATTTTTATTTCGCAATGCTGATCACACAGTGTAATAATGTCAAATTGCAATGATCTCGACGAAAAGTAAAGTAATATAGATGAAACACAATTAGATTAATCAATAATATATTAAATAAAACTGGAAAACTGATGTTTTTTGCATAGAATTTGCTGCTGGTTTAAAAAGAGAAAGTAATTTGAAAAGAGGATGGCAATAAACGAGAATGACTTAAATTCATTTTGATATTGTCAGTACCGATAAAATCAATTCAATAATATAAATGAAATGCCATTACTTGTAAGATACTGAAAAGAACATAAATATCATTATCCCAAATGATTTTCACCCTCAGAGCATACTTAGTTTTAACTCACCGAGTCCTCTTCAGGTAGTGACAAATTTCTGAAAGCACACACCATGTTTATATTTGGGAATGGTTAAGAAGGCGAAGAAACAGTTAGAGGAGATGGGTTGTTCGTACGTGTACCGATACGCTCCTTGAGAGAGAGATAAGGGTGAGAAGAGGTCTGTTTGCGCCAATGAAGGGAAAAACGCAAGAAGGGAATACCCGGAGAGAATGAAAGGAGGGTCGACAGAGGAAGTTAGGTCGGCGGTGTTCAAATGAGGGGTGGGTAAGGAAGCGGTTAAGGAAAGGGTGGTTTCTGAGCGAAAGGCGGGCTCCTGACAATGCGATCGCCTTTTCACTATCCTTTCCTTAACCACTCATCCATCCCCACGAATTCGTAACTACAATTCGTCCTTTGACCAAACTTTCTATGCCGATTGTTCGTTTCAAGAAAAATTCTTAGTCCTCGGACGAGTCGTAACCATCATCTCAGTTTGATTCTATGCTTCTTCTTTGTTTTCTATTAGTAATAGTTCTCGTAATTCCTTCGGAAGCCTCCTATCAGTCTTCGCAGTCAATGATATGGTGGAGAAGAGCAACGGATCGAACGTGGTCAAGTCTTTTGAATAGGTCCTCAATGGTGGCCTTCCTGGAGTGCTTCCGCGTGAATCTTTCTCGAAATTTCATGGCGTCCTTATTGCGGGCCTCCATCGCCTCTTCGGATAGCTGGCCTAAGGGAAGAATTGCCCCTTTCAAAAAATCCGCGCCATGTATGAGTACTTTATGGACCGTGGTCGGCATATAGGACAATGAATAACATCCCGAAATCCAATTTTATAAATCGTCAATCTGCCTTTGCAAATAATTATTTTCTGTCTTGGCTATTTCCTTCGTCACTTTGAGTTACTGAAGGCGAATAGGCCGGCAAAATCTGATGGACGACGGCCACGGATTTGCCCAGATAATCACAGCTAAAACAGGGAAAGTATTAATATTGCCCGTTTGTTCTATATGCGGATTAGCCAAAAATAAAATAGATACGCACGAATCTCTTACCTGAAGAATCATTTACCAAAGTAAGAGGAACTAGGGATCTCATGAATAAAAATTCATTTAACGAATCTGCTCTTTCCCACAGTTGTTTATATTGGGCGTGGCCCGAACTTCCATCAAATCCGTACTTGCATATTAAAGTGGAATTAACTTTATCGATGGAGGTTTGCGATATAGATACGCACTGCAGTACCCGTGAGACCATGTGATTTAATAAATACTGAAGATTCACTTTACACATGTTTTCAGTTATACTTATTCCATCGGAGTAATCCGAATCGGGGATACAACTCGTGTCCGTGACTAAGAACGGAGCTTCTAAGTGTATTATACTGACTATAAGTCAGCCCCCTAGTGATCAGTAAGAACAAAACCTCCTCAGGTGACATCTCCGTCACCACATCAGGACTTTTCCTACATTTGAAAGCACTCTCCTTGCGTTACTAAGAGTGGTTGTTAATGAAAATGATTCCGAAAATTATTCAAATGACAAATTTACCTCAGTTACGAGTGAACTGAATGGAGTGCACTGAAGAACATATGGACAATACAAACTGATCCATTCTTTCGAACCAATATCCTCGAAAAATCTTCAGTATAGAATCTTTAGAAATCAGTGACAGCATGCAAAGCCTGAAAAAGTTATATTCGAGAAGTTATTATCCGCACAACATGAACAATCCAACGGAGTCTCGGTATTTCCAGGTCCCGCTGCGCGGAGTTGGGCCGCGACGCGCGATCGAAAATCGAGTTTATTCTCGGCGTCGCAAACTTTTTTCAAATATTTTTACGGAGTAACCTAGAAATATGTTCAATTTATACTCTGATGAAGTATCTCAGAGACCATTTTCCGAATAAGGATTATATTGTCTACTTTATGTAAAATTTTGTCTAAAAAAAGGGTCCGCCATTTTGTGACGTAATAGCACTCAAATATGGGAAAAAATGTCTGAAACGTATACATAGTATAGACAAAGTACCCTGTTCACAAATGGAAATGTTTTTTATTTCATAAAAATCCTTTATTTACTCCTATATCTGCTCAATTTTTAAGATTTTCGAAGAAAAATGAGAGCGGGCGCTTTTTTCGAAATTTGGTCGTGTTTGAGCCTCTGTATCTAAGTAACGGGTAATTCCTATAAAAATGACTTACCATTCCATAATCAGCAATCATTTTTGTGTATGTGTGCCAAATTTCAAGACGTTATCTCATAAAAAGCAGTTTTGGACTTTAGTCCGGCAACATGCGATTTGGCCCTACTGTGCGACGGTTCAAAGATTCATTTTCTTCGAACACGATTTGGGCAGTAATAGAGAATATCAAAAATAAATGTGGAAATTAGAATATATATTGCAACGTTAATTAGGAGAGTCTGAATTGATTTAACAAGTTCATGTTTTTACTTTACCATCTCATGCATGCTTCGGAAAATGTTAACTAAATAATTCAGTTCCATAAATTCCTGATTGATAAACATTACTTTTCATATAATAAAACTTCACCTACACGTGTCCATATCTAACCATATCTAATGTATACTACAAATCAATAGCACTATAATTCTCTGCTAAATGTAGGCAGTTTGTGCAGACTAGTATTTTCGCATGTCTGATTCATTCGAGTATATAATACCTTCTGACTTGAAACCAATGCCAGGCAGAGATCTCGTATGTCACTGACTCTCGCGGTTTCATACACAGTTATGTAGATTTTTTATTTTCATTACTAATGCAGCATCCACCTCTTTTGATTCGGCGAGCCTCGGGTGTCATTGCCGACAAAATGGCCGGAAATTCTAGACGTTTTTTCATTTTGGATAACAAGGATCATCAATGGTGATACCAATCCGTAGGATCTTGCGCTTGAAGCAGGAGGAGGGACGCCAAAAAGACGATAGCCTCCAGATTACATTTACATGTGCATCCGCTCGCGTCCTCCGTGCTAGGTTTCTCTTGATGTTCTCAGACAGTACCCCTCTCACTTACTACTGTATTACACTTATTCTACAGTATTTAGTAGAGAGTTGCGTCAATTTCAAGATTTCTAACGGATGATGGGGAAGTAAATGATACTGACGCATCATTTGACTTGACCATCACAAAATTTTACGCGAAATTGACAATTTTAATTACAATTACGTTAAATGATTGAAAGTATTACTAGCCACTTCAAGGATTTAATGGAACCTTTTCATGCGTGATGACAAAGATACAGATAATAATCCACGAGAGCTGGATTAAGAGCGAGTAAATATGCTTTTCTTGACCAAAGTGAAAACATTTTTAAAAAATTCCTTGAAGAAATGGTTCAAATGGCTATTTTGCTTATTGACTACAAATGATAACAATCAACAGGTTGTTTTTCCATCCCCAGTTCGATTTCCCTCGGCACTGGTAATTCAGTCGCTCGAATTCAACAATGATCGGTGAGTCGATGACGTGGTCAAGTGAAACAAAAGCCATCCGATAAACAATTGCAAAAAACTGAAGCACAAAATAACTCAAAACATGCTATGGGAGTCCAAACGACACATTATTAACATAAAACCCACCTCAGAAGCGCCTATGACTCCTACAGAGATGGTTTCCCTACGAACGTTCAAGCACGAATACGTTAAATGAAAATTAAAGGCATAAAATGCATTGCAACAACGAGTAGTTCTCTAATTCCATAAATTTTGTGTATTTATTTCGTCGTCAACAACAACAAGACGCAAATAAACATTACCTTGATATCTGTGAACATTGGAATGGCGGTCCGGTCCCAAGGAATACATAGGTATGGCATTAATCCTATTTTGTAAAATATTTGGAGGAATACTCGCTAAATGATTTGTGAAAACGTTCTGGTGTAGTGATAATGAGGATTGACAGAAGAATATTCGGTGCGCTGCTGGTAAAATAACCGACTACGGTGATACCTAGTGTTGGTGATGGACCCTGATTGAAGCAAGACTCATCGGAAGATAAATGACTGAAAATGTCCATAAATACTTATGACCGCAATTTATTTGTTATCGTATTGTGTATGAGAGTGGTTTCTTTAATAAATTCCATTAACCGCACACATTCAAATGATTATTTAGCCTACCACGAATACGTGTTAAATTATATTGGTGAACTGATTGGACTGCATCAAATTAATTGCGCGAGATGTCTTGGATAGTGAAATGGAATCCACGTAGCGAGTAAGACATCTTTTTTATGTAGCAGTGTCATTATTTAATTATTCATGCAATGGAGCATAAATTACGTAATGAATGCGTATGCCCTGACTAGGCCAAGTAACTTTCAACGACGACAAATGTCTTTATTTCATACTGGGCACGCTCGGAGTTTCATTCAGCAAGCTTGCCGTTGAAACTATATCATATGAGAAAGAGAAACGGACTGAAAATGAACTATTGAGTGAGAAAAATGAATCTTATGACGTGTTACGGCACGACACTTCGCGGCAATATCACAGGCGTAATCAGAGTATTAAGCAGTCGCACGCATTTGTCGAGATTTATTTTGCATAATAAAAGTGGTAGGGCCCTAATTATACCGTAACCTTGATCCTATGCGTCATTATTATTCGTTACCGATCATTTTTTTTTAGGACCCAGGCATTAAAATCCGCCATTTTTACATATCGTGTATTACCGTTACCTTAGCACAAATTTTCTCTACCACACAGTTAGTGCCAACATACTTGGTGGATTCAAAGCTTGGCCACTATTGACGCGGCGGAAGTTGCCCACAGACTTTTGCAAATGACTGTACATGAACCCGTACGTGTTAATGTATCGTGTAACCAGGCCATAACAACCTGCAGGATAGAATGGTAGTTTTTCTTCATTGTCAGCTGTCAGAACATACCATCTTATTCTAACAAACTGACCAGAATCAAGAGCAGTCTGTTTTTTCATTCTTTACCTGATCACTGGTGAAAAGCAGCCCATCCTTATACATTTGATGGTACGCATAGCCATCAGGGATTTTAGGAGGAGCATCCACCAACTGAGGCTTTGGCTTTCCTAAAAAGGAAATTCCCTCCTTTCTGTGCATCCTTTTGGAGGATGCGGTGTTTGATATGGGGTCCAATTGTCATGTAATCATGTGTCATTATGGTGTTGTATGGAGTAATCAGGGTTAGAGTATTTAGGATTGAAGCTGGATTCATGGTAGGCTACAAACTGTCCTAGATTTCTCAGCCACTTTCATTAGGTTGAGGTAGGGCGAATTATGTGCATGGAATTATTTTTAATTCCTTAATCTCATTCATTTTTTATTGAAATAACTATTTCTGCTGATGTATATTCACTTAAAGTGAATGGTGATCTGGTAGTAATGGGAAAAATCTGTGATAAATGGTTGATGTGGACATGCCATAAGGAAAAATCTGTGGTTCCATATGGACGTCCGCATGGGAATTTCGTTCCACATCGTCCTTATCAGTCCTTATGGACTGTGTCAAACGCCTTATGGCCGTCCACATCGCACAGTGGGACAGAAATTTAAAAAATAGGAAAAAATTCCAAATTGCTTATAATTAGTTATAATAGCACCTTCAAGATGTATCATAACAGTGAGATGCACTTTTGTACATAAAAACATTTTTGAGTGATTTTTAAACAGTTAAAATGTAAGAGCAGCATAGAAAAAGTATCCTTAAGCAAGCGGCCATTGTCCTTAAGGCAATTAATTGAGTATAAATACCGCCAAAAATTAGTGATCTCCAGTCATTCACTTTCTGATGAATCGCAATCAGATAATACATCTTGTGTTACCGCTAAAGGATCAGGAGCCTGAAGTAGGTCCATGATGGCAGGAGCCATTAATTTTCCTTTCCTGGGGAATATGCCTCTTAATCCAGAAATTACAGAATCAGAAGCAACCAGAAGTCGACGGAAATTGTCTTCCATGTTCGCAGACCTATTAAAATGTAATGATTAATAATTAAAAGCTATTTACACGTGATAAAGTAAATCTAATGTTTAAAAGATTTGTAAAACCCTTATTGAAGAAAACGTACCTGGACACTTTCGCGCATGGTGTTCTTTGTATTTCTTGAAACATTTTTTTATTGCCTCTTGCGCATCTTCTGAAAGCTGTCCTATTGGCAGTAACGCTGCAAACACTACCTCTGATGAATGTATCAGTATCTTGTGTAACGATGATGGCATGTAATACCATTCATAATGAGACACGTACAAATGAGCAGTTTCCAGAAAATATTGATTAAATTTGGTGACGTTTAATTCGTGCCCACTGAACAATGCACCGAGGATCACAGAAAGGCGTGTGATGAAACTTTCATTAACCCCTGTAATTTTGGCCGTCAAAGTTGGGTTTGCAAAAAATCGTCTAGCCATATGGCCATCATTTGACGAGCCGCTTCCTCCAGCCGTAGGTACATTAGGTATGAATCCAGCTTCCTTCTTGAACTGAGCCTGTACAGCGGCTTTCCTAGAGTCATATTTGCATTTCGCAGCATCACCACTAACATTCCATTTTTTTTAAGTCGATCTGATACGAAATGTGAAGAATGAGCTCCATACTTATCCATGAATGCAGCGTAGATAACCCAAACTCAAATGTGGATTAATCGACTTTTATTTCAACTATGGTGGGAAGTTTATTCATCTCCTTAGGTTTCGCTCCGCAGATGTAGAGTGATTGGGAGGATCTTCCTGTAATGGAGGCACATACCATCTGATCAACCATGGTAAACATGAGTTTATGCTGCACAGAAATGGACCAATCTTGAATAGTTAATTGTGTTGGTGCCAGTGAATCAATTTCTTTATCAATGTATATCTTTTCTGCCTTTGTACTTTCGATTGTTTCTTTCATAAATTGAAGGCGGATTGGCCTACAGTACCGAGTAGACGAAGGTCGAGGATTGCTCCAAATAATAAGCTTCTTTTCATTACGTTGATCAGTGCTGGTGAGTAGAAGTGGAACAAAGCTAGTTACAAACAGGGAGTCGTCTCTAGCATTGCAATCAGCAATGCTCTGTTTATAGACGCTCTGACCAGAACTGCCATCGCATCCCATTTACTAAAAAGTTTGAGACTCAGGTGACACTGAGAACCCGCAGAAATGACGACAGCATCTTGAAACTGTACTAACCGACGAGCAGTGTGGTCCAGAAGACTTTGAAGTTGTGCTTCTGCTCGAGTTTCTTCAAATTTCAAGTGCTCCGGACAGTAGCGCTGCTTTGCCTCCTTTACGATCGCATATGCAGGATATAAGTTAGCGTTCCTCTGTTTTGCCCCGTTCCTCAAGATTATGTATGTTTGTCTGGACATATCACGGTCCATGAGAAGAGCGAGCGCTTCATCAGGCGTGTAGGGAGAGATGGGCTTCGCCGTGCTTGCCGCTTTGAATGCCATGCGAATCTTTTTTTCCGCGCATTGGGGTCGTGCCAATCACCTCCTTCAGTAGCTTTATTGCGTCTTCTTTTTTCTCAGTTCGAAGATTCATATGTGCAGCATACCCCAACTCTTCAGCAGTTCCTGACCTGCGCAGTTTCGCCACCTTAAAACGCTTTCCCCTGTCAGAGTACTCTGTAAATAGCTTCATGGGTCTGCCTACTGCGCCGTCAACTGAAATAAGACTTGTGGCTAAAGGTAGAGGAAGCTCTTCATTCAACCACTTTATGTTTGTGCTTAAAAAGAACTGCCTATTTCTACGGCAGGATATCCATTTTGAATTTATTTTGTAGCAACATGTGCGAACAACATTTAGGACCTTCCGCCTTTGGTTTGAATCCTCAGGAATCGACAGCTTCACAAATAAATATTTTGACACATGTTGCACTTGCTCAGCAATCGAGCTCTTTTGCCAAAGAATATCAATCAATTCTTTGGGGTGGACATGCCTGACTAGCTGTAAAACATAGTTATATTTATAAGTAGTATATGAAAAATATAAATCCGTGTCCGTGCATTTATAAACAAATACAGGATTTCTTAGTTCCAAAACTATCCTTACCTTAACTCACTGACAAATTCTTCACTCCAGAAGCTGCAAGCACTCACAAATCGTGGCACGATAGGTAAATTGCTCCAAACTAATTAAAATTGGAAAACTGAAACACTGTCTTTATATAGAAAGACGAAACTGTTCCTTGTCAACTTTTCAGACAACTTCTATTTGGAAAACCCGTACACAGTCACTGGAACACGCAAATTATCAGAGACAGAATTTGGAATGCACTCCGGCGGCCGGCGCGGCGCTGTAGAGGAGGGCCCGCAACTGTGGCGAGTGGCGCGCTCGCTGTTTTACATTGCTGCAGTAATCAGGCTAGCAGATATTAGCAGCCATAAGTTTTTTTATATAGTTTACCATGGTTTCTGCTTACAATTGATACATATTTCATGGCGGAAATCCGTGGAAATGTTGGTTGTTTATCAACGAACGTAAATTGTATCATTTCATCCTTGGTACTCAGTTTCCATGCGCAGACTAAAGCACATACACCGAACAGTGTTCACCGGAGACCTCAAAAGGCTTATACATATAAAAGATGATATATTCGAGGTCTTAAAACTGTGGCTCTTTAATCCATTTTCTTTTACACGTCACAAGCATAAAAGCTGAAACATGTAGCAGTTGCGGGACAATTTAGTACTAAAAATATAAGGATTCTAAAACCTTAAACTTTGCTGTGGTGTGTGAGATTAACATGAAGTATCCAACATCTTGAAATAGCTTACAATGAAAATACAAGCTATTAAACATATATCTAGGAATTATATTAGGTAAAATAATGATCTTCGTGAAATTAATTTTTGCCGCATATTTTTGGTTCTGACCCACTGTGCATCGGTTCCATATGGCCATGTTCCACATTGGCCACATGGAATTTCCATGTGGACGGCCACATGGATTTTTGACCAGGGTGTACATGAAGTTTACTTTGACTTCCATTAGTGGGGTGGACACGTGATTTTTTTCCAATAATTCCATCCTTCCTATCTATTATTTTTCTCTCAGTAAGTGTCTACGATAGAATACAATTGACAGTTGGCACCCGTCTCATGCACCCTTTCATGAACTTTCCCTCTCACGTCACACAGCCCCCTCCTTATGGCTGTTTAGTCCTAGAGCTGTCTTGGATTTTTTTCATTTGCTAATCTCATGGATCCATGTCGCAATATGTAAATCTGGCCCTTGAGGTCACGTAAGAACAAAAATAGCTGTGTATGGTTTTCTTGCAGAGCTTGATTTGTCATCGATCTGAATCCCAATATAGTAGAAAATCATTTCCAAATTGATTGAAACTTTCGTGGTCCATGTCTAAAGAATTGGGGATTAATTGGAAATTCATGATTAAAGGTCAGGTATGCCAATAATGCTATCTTTTGCGGTGAATTTGAAAATCATAATAAAAAGTCAGGTATACAAAAAAGGTATCTCCATAAGTAAAAAGTAAGAGTTAGGTATGCAAAAAAGTTATCGCTTTCTGTAAGAAAGAAGTCAGCAATTTTAGTTGAGGTATTCCAATAAATTTCTTTTTTGGTGAAAATTATATCCATAATTAACAATGACTTATATAAAAAAGTTATAGCTTATGGTATTTTGGAAATCGACCAAGCATGAATCTGCATTTTGGGTGCAGTGATTGCAACTTGGTGACCCTGGAGTTGCCTTGTATAGTCTTATGAGAGTATAATAATGATAATATAATAAGAATAATATTTAGTTATCCCAGGAAACAACGTTACAAGCACATATTACATTTCCATTGAATAAGGATAAATTAGGAATCCCTTTTAGACATAGCCTGTACTTGGGATACCTCAAAATCAAATTACAATGAGAATAATTGAAACAAAGATAAGTAAACTGAGACTAGATACGTAACATAACATTAACATAAAAAGATAAGAGTTTGTTGTTTAATCACAACCTGTCGTGCATACAGATTATAGTGAGTATTAACCATAGTATTAACAAAGAAAAACACATCAGGATTTTCTGCATCAAATAACCATTTTTTACTCTGTTTAAAAATAATGTTAAACTAATTGTACCTCTAATATTATCTGACAATCTAAGAAATAGTTTTGGCCCTTTATAGATAAATGAACGTTTGAACAGGGACAAATTGGGCTTTGGCAAAATATACATTGTTGTAGTTCTTAGTTGTATACTTTGGTTTTTGGTTCTTCCTTAGGTTTATTACCAATTCTGTGGTAGAACAACTATAATACTTTATAAATGTAAAGAAGACAAAGGGAATAACTGGAAATCCACAAAAAAGTGGGAGGAGGGTTCAAATTGAAATTTTCTAGCAATCAGTCTCACTATTGCTTTATTTTCATCTGGGATGCCTCATTTGTACAGAGTTTGCTGCGCAACGAAGCCACATTGCAGGTGGCTTGTAAGGGGTGAATAACATATTCAGCCCCAAGCATATTTAATGTCCATTTTCCAGTGTTGTTCTTGAACTCTTGCAGGCCCCACCTGGAGGCATTGGCAGTGCTGGGACATGTTCTCAGGGGTGTGACTTAGGACATGGAACACTTAGCATGCAAGCCTATCTGTCACAAGGTAATGTAACACCTTCCTGTGGCCTCTTATCCCCTCTCTCTCTCTCTCTCTGGATTGCTCTTTAATACAAGTTATCATCTGATCATATGTTTAAGAAATGTCAATGAAAGTTTTCATCTGGGATATCTCATTTGCACAGTGTGTACTGTGAAATGAAGCCACTCAACGGACAGGTGGTAGGGGGTGAATAACACTTTCAGTCCCAGGCCCCTTTAATGGCAATTTCCCAGTAGACTGGCATTTTTTCTCGTTTTCAAAAGTTCATATTTTATTACACAACTATGGGGGCGTTTACTCAGAACCGGAATCACATTTTTGTACACGAAATTGTTAGATGAAACGAAAATGAATTTTAGTGAAAAATTTATCTTCTAACCACAACCATTCACTCATAAATCAAAAATTAAAATAAGCAAAAGGTGACACCCACCGAAAATGCTGCTGTGATAACATTGACATCAATTTCCTCCCATCCTTGACTGCTTTAAGGGGAGGAGAAGGGAGTGGAGGGGGTTCTCGGAAGGTCTGCTCGCACAGATGCTGTCGCAATCGCTCCGATTGGCCGAATAGTTTCCCATTGTGTCCCCCCATTGCGATAAGGCGAAGTAGCTTCGCGGGCTCAGTTTTGATTCCACGAAGTCAATATATGTCAGAGGTTACAGCACGCCCACTTTTCCGAAAGCGTTAAAAACATCAGTTTTTTGCCGCTTATAACTCGGGAAATAACTGTCGGATCAAAAAATGGAAAAATACGGGTCTATTTATTTTACAAACTATCAGATTCGGCTATAAAAAAATTATGGTAAACGACCCCATTGCTCAATAAACATTTTTTCACCATTTTACAGATCATGACTTTATTTACAAAGGAAAGGAAGATACCATGCATAGGTCAAATTATTGACTATCTGTAGAAATTGTAAAATTATCCTTTTTAAAAAAAACAAAAAGTCCGGCTACTTCTTAGTTGCAGAAACTTTCATTTTGTATGATAATTCTTGAATCAAGATGAGAAAAAAGTTGTATTTTACAACTAGGACACCACCAAGATGTTTCTTTACTTTCAGATTTGCCTGTGGAGGCCTTGTTCCTTTCTGAAGAAACATGAAATACCCTAGTTGGATTGGCTTTTTTTCTGTCGGTGGTATCTTGTCAGGAAAATGTCTGTTGGCCAATGAATTGTTGGCCAATTTTGGCACCAAGAATAACGGGTCTGTGGCCTAGCCTCGTACTGCACCAAGGTTGTGCATGATATTACCTATCCTTTTCCAAATCTCCATGTAGGGGATACTGCCTTCTGTTGAAATTGTTGGGAGATGTCATTATCTCGATGGCTTCTCCAATTATCCTTGGAAAGTGTCTGATATATTTGGACGGAGATAAAGGTTGTAATTGTAAAATTGTAATGGGGAATGATGAGCCCGTAATAAATGAGTGATATTAAAATTTAAACTTTACTGCACACCTTTCTTCTTGAGGGACGTAGATACTGCACGAAGACTTGACTGACGGAATGAAAGTTGTACTATGATTCGGAATGGTGAAAGTAGTTGTACTACAACTGAGAAATATAGATTATATTAAGGGTAGTGAAGATCCATGTTGAATGTAATTATATAAGAATTATTTACCATTTAAATTCCATCCAATGTTTGCAATCACTCAAACCTTACCTTTTTTAGGATATACATTCGATCTCTATTAGGTTCCACCTCTATCAGGATCAAAATATGTTTTTAAATATAGAAACAAGCTGCATAGTATACCAATTGTGAACCGTGATCATTAGAAAATTCATCGTTTCTAAAATACTCTTAGATCATTGTTCGGTAAATTAAGCATGTTCCCCAATTCATAGGTCCCGTTTTGTCCCTATTTGAATAAGAAATTGAGAGAACTTGTGCATTGGGGAAAAAAACAAGGACAAACTGTACGAAAGTGAAAATAGGCCTAAGCGCTTGGGCTTGGAAGAGGAAAAGGAATTAGATGAGGATGAGCTGGGACCAGGAACACTGGGAAGGAAGAAGACAAAGTGAGGAATGAAGGTGAGAAAAGTGGTGAGGATAGACAAAATCTCATCCGAAGTACCTTACCTAGGGAAAGGTGAAAAGGATTGATTTGTTTGGGAACTTTAATGGGACATATTCCTATCAAAAGTTTTAATGTTAATCGTGTAGAATCTGTTAAAGGTTATGCTTCAGCGAAGTTGTGGCACAGAAGACTTGGTCACATGAGTTCAGAAAGAATGAAGCAGTTGTCCAAGGTGGTGGATGGGTATGAATTTACCTGTGGTATCCAGAGTCGATGTATAAGCTGTTGCAAAGGAAAACAGGCAAAGAAGCCCTTTCGTTCTCAAGGTAGCAGATCAAGTGCTGTTTTGGAATTGATTCACAGCGATGTTTGTGGACCAATGGAGCCCAAAGGAAAAAGTATTAACGGTTTTGTTGATGCTGATTGGGCTGGAAATCATATTGATCGAAGGTCATGCACTGGCTTTGTGTTCTAGCTTTCTGGAGCTGCCATTTCCTGGAGAAGCCAGAAGCGGAGATGTGTTGCTCTCTCTAGCACTGAATCTGAATATTTAGCTCTCTCAGATGGATCTAGAGAGGCTATTTATCTAAGATACCTAATGTCAGAATTGTTAAATGAGGTAGAAACTGCGGAAATTTATTGTGACAATCAAAGTGCTATTAAATTGTGCCATGACCCAGTGTTTCACGCCAGGACAAAACATATTGATGTACGACATCATTTCACTAGGGAGTTGGTTGAGAAAAATGTAGTAAAAGTGGAATATCTACCAACTGATTTAATGGTGGCAGACATTATGACTCGTCTGTGCAAGCTTAAACATTCAAAACTTAAAGACGATTTTGGACTGTACTGATTTATTGTTTTGTATGATGAATTGTAACTTCATTTGCTGCTAATGTCCCTAGAGTGAGATGCCCCGTTCACACTACTAGGGTAGAATGATAGTTAATAAGGCGGCTAAAACTAACCTGCATTCACACGGCCTACCCAGAACCATCGTAAAGACTCTAGTGACATCTATTGGAGAGAGAAATTAAGTCAAAATAACAATGGAGGGTAGGGTAGCGGAAGCACTTTGTCCAGCAAAGATTGGAAGCGTATTTTAACGTATGTGCAAATTGGATGCAGTTATTTTATCGAAAATTATCAATGTAGTTTCCTAGATTCCTTTTTATAAATCAACCAAAATATTCTTCTAAAATGACTTCCTGATGATTGGCAGTGGGTCGCATCTCCGAGGTACTCAATGGATTCTGTGTTAGTTACTTTGCTAAACATTAATTTTAAATATAAAACTGAATACAAATAACATTTGCTTTGAATAGCTCCAAAGTAATACCTTAAAAATATGAAAGTTTGTACAACGATGAACGCCCTCCATGACTTTAATTTCCAGATATTTAAGACATTCAACCTTTACCTCTTTTTCCTCGCATATTTCAACTAATACCTTTACACTTTAAAATTATTAACGTTTCCTTGCCTGTATTTCTATTCGTTTAGCTTATATACAGGCATCACGCACCAAGAAATGCAATCAAACATGGAACGCCATGCTACGAAATGATTAATTGTTCACCTCTCAATAAGTTATCGCTCATGTTAACCCATTTCGTTGGCAAGTTCATGCATCCAAATAGAATTCATACAAGTATACGTAATGAATTTGTTGCTCTTATCAATATTCAGTATTTTTAAATCCGATATCCCAAGTTTACCATATTCTGCTGTTTGTGAAAGGAGCTCTTTAAGGGAATAATGCTGAAAATACTTTTAATGCCGTCCTAAGGAGTGAATACGTAAAATATAACACGAGTCGAATTTCCTGTGAATGTTTGCAACTTCTTAGTTATTTAATTTCTGCATGTATATTTTCTTAACGGCAAGTTAATCACATAAAATAAATATATAAGCGTACGTACTCAGGATTCAGGGGAAAGCAAGCTATTTGAAACCATTATTGAACAACCGAATCAGTGGAGCGTGGTAATACAACTACTAAAATATATTACAGTGTGATTAAATATATATCGTTGTAACTAAGAATCATTTCCAATCCATATCGGGCGATCCCGTCACTTCGTCCTCGAGCACTCTACGTTCATTTCCACTTCCATTTTCAAAAGAAACCTTCTTTCTACGTTTCTACCATTACTTGCGTTCACACGTCCTTAAAATACCAGTAACTAGCGCCAACTATAGTAACTCAATAATGGTAGAAAAGTTTACTAGGCTTAGCGGCAACCTGCGTTCACACGGCCATTTTCCAACTATGGTAAGCCTTACCATAGTAAAAAGCTAGTAGTGTGAACGGGGGTTTTAGAGAATGGAGAGAGGGCCTCTGAGGGTAACCTGAATTCCAACGCCTCCTCTCCGTAGCATTTTCAACTACGGGTAACTCCAGCGGGTAACCTGAATTCCAGCGCCACCTTTCGATAAAATTTTTAACTACGGGTAACCTAAGAGGATAATTCGTCTTTTCAGCGCCTCCTATTGGAAATATTTTTTACTATTCGCCTAGGACGCTTTGCGCCTTTCCATTTACGCAGTTCCCGCCTTTTCGTGCATCGGTACGGTTGTAGTGGTTGCTGTTGTTACCTGCGCTTCGCTTCTGCCTCATTGAAGAGTTGTCTCTGGTAAGTAATCAATTTTCTTGTGACTTCGTAGAATATAAAGGACGTATAAGTTAAAAAAAGTTTTTATCCTTTCTTATTTCAGGTTCCCTGTCCCATTGCCTTCATTGAGGTTATTTTTATATTCCTGCTTGTTTTTATTGACCGCGGCGTGTAAGTTAACTCATTTATTATACCTAAATCTAGCTAGAAAGTGAATAAATCTCGTTTATACTTTTTGGTAAATGGCTTTTGGCTCCTGCGTAGATATTCATGCGTCATGTTTTCTATTTCCAGGTTCGCTGCCCCATTGTCTTTTCATCCCGTTTTTTTCTATTCCTGTGTGTAATAATCCTATCCCTATTGTACATTTTTTATTGGTAAGTAAACTCGACTATATCCCAGCCAGCACACGGTAACATGTTTACGTAAAATCCTCGTAAACTTAATGTGCGTGTGTATACGTAAACATAATCTCCCCGTATTATTTCATGTTTACGTAAATTCTAAGCAATCATTTTATGAGAATGAACGTAAACGTAAATGCTTAATGCTTATGTAAGCATCTCGTAAACGGTTTTTAAACCGCACACGTAAACGAATTTACGTGATTCTTACGAGTGTGGGCCATTAAGAAATTAGTAAATTTACAGCATTATGTCATAGATTATACTCTGCGCGTATGTTTAATGAAAATATTTGGCTCATAAAGTTAACATGTAGATACATGAAGTAGTTTCAAGTATCTTTTTCATTTAATGTGGAGTACATATGTTTCAAGCTGATCACCGATATGAGATAGCAGTTTGATATTTGTTCCAAAATCCACCCCTGAGCTCCCTTGAAATAAGTAGGTAATCACTGCAAATATTAGTAATTAATCATCATTCACAAGTAGTTAATTGGTGCTCACCAGTAATCATAACCATTGGTGTAGAGAAATTAATTTTTAATCTTCAAAGATTTTTCTAAGGGGTGTTGTCACTCCAGCACAATTAACGAAGGATTCATGTTTTCGACAATTTAGGAAAGCAAATTCGATCATAAATCATTACTACAGTTCCTTCGATAGTCTTAACTTATAGTTATGTAATGAATTATAGTTATAATCAACTATTGAAACTTTACTTCGTATTCATGAACCGGCGCAAGTTCATGCATGAACCGCGTCACAACAACTAGCAATCTGACAACACTCACATCAACGAAGCAGTTAGCCTGGTGGTAGCGTGCCGAGATATGAAACGAACGACACGGGTTCGGTTCCCTGACCCACCTAGGGGCGAAAGCGATGCTAGTGATGTATATGTAATTTTATTTTTTTACCTTTTTTATTCGTGAAAATTTTTAAACGTGGTACACTGGATTTAATTGCACATTTAATACGTAGTGAGGGAATATATATGGCAAACAAAGTATTTGATGCGTATGCATTATGGCGGACGTTCTGGTAAACCGCTTCTGTGTTGCTTACTCCACGATGAGGACATGTGGCCGCGATTTTTACGAGATGCGTGTTAGAAGTTTACGTGAGCAACTTATAAACAAACAAACAGTTTACGACATATTTACGTAAATTTCAAATAAATATAAGGTAAAATGTTTATTTGTGCTGGCTGGGATATTTTACCCCGTCGTCAGAAATGTAAGTTTAACTACGAATCTATACCTGCTGTGTTCATGAGTGATCTATTGTTACTAGTTTTTGCGAGCATTTCCACCATGTGCAAACAACATTTGTTTACGATTCTGTGATGAGTTCTAGTATGTCTTCGTAGAATATAAGTTGCCCAGGGAAAAAGGACGTATAAGATAAAAAAAGGTTTTATCCTTTCTTATTTCAGGTTCGCTCTCCCATTGCATTCATTGAGGTTATTTTTATATTCCAGCTTGTTTTTATTGACCGCGGCGTGTAAGTTGACTCATTTATTATACCTAAATCTAGCTAGAAAGTGAATAAATCTCGTTTATACTTTTTGGTAAATGGCTTTTGGCTCCTGCGTAGATATTCATGCGTCATGTTTTCTATTTCCAGGTTCGCTGCCCCATTGTCTTTTCATCCCTTTTTTTTCTATTCCTGTGTGTAATAATCCGATCCCTATTGTACATTTTTTATTGGTAAGTAAACTCGACTATATATTTTACCCCGTCGTCAGAAATGTAAGTTTATCTACGAATCTATACCTGCTGTGTTCATGAGTGATCTATTGTTACTAGTTTTGCAAGCATTTCCACCATGTACCTAAATATTACGCATTACTCTTTATTAACATATCTCCTTTCTTTCCAAATATTTCCCAGGTTCCTTCATGGTAAACTTGTCTCTTTTCATCTTCAAGTCTACTCAACTCTAACAATAGAAACGTAATAGTTATACTTTGTTTTTCTTGGTAAGTAGACACACAACGTATTGAGTGCATCATTTGTTTGTGCTGCTACTTAAGTGACTTAATTATTTACTTTATCTTCCAGATACTTGTTTTTTCGGCGTCCTACCTTCATTTCAATTATTTTTAACTAGGTAATTCGTGCATTAATTTTCTGGGTAGGTGAGCTGCATATTTTTCTGTTAATTAGGTTACCTTTTCCAATGTTTCATTCATTGGTTTCTGCCCTCCTTCCAAACAATTTCCAGCTGCCTATTTAGTGATAAAGATTGTATTGTTGAAAACACTATCACCATTGTAAGTATTTTTGTCACCCTTTCATTTAATCTGCTTTGCTACTTCCTTAGCATTTTTAGTTAACTCTCCGTACCCTATTGGGATAAAGTATAGGTACCTAAAAAGTCACTGTCCAAGAACACCATTGCCACAGAGTTATTTAGATGTATTAAGTTCGGCTTAAATCCTATTTATTCTCTTTTATTATGTATTATTACTCAAATCAAAATTCATTCTTTGCTACAGTTTGACCATGGCTGCTCCTGGTTTATTTGTAATTGGTGCTTCCCAATGGAAGTATGCCCTTCCCCATGTAAGGGAATTTAGAGGGTTTGATATCAGTATCTCATCCGTGTCAGGGATGAGAGTTGACGAAGTGGATTCGGCAATGTTGCTGGCCACTGAATTTTTCGACGATGTGGTTATTCATTTAGGTACCAATAATAATAAATATGTGGTGAGTACAATTTAAGTATTAATTGCTTTAGGAAGTGTTAACAGGTTGAAATCATTCAGATATTAACAAGCCTATTTACAGGAGAGTCCCCGGAACAAGTCGTTCAGCACCAGGAGAGAATCCTGAAAAGCATCCGCAAAAGGAATCCAAATGTGCGGCTGTATCTTTCTAGTGTTTTAAAAAGGAAAATCAGCTTGTTTAGAGGAAAATCGTTACAGGAAGAGGAAATGATTAAGAAGATGAATTTTAAAATTGAGCGACTCAACATACTCATGAAGGGCTTGTGTAAAAGGTAATTTCAGATTATTTGCTTTGTTGTTTACTAACACTGGCATTTGTGGTTAATTACTTGCTGTAACACATTACATTTCTGAATTTCTTTTTTGCAGGATGAATGCTGTATATATTGATAATTGGATTGCATTCGAGGCCCAGAGTGAGGATCCCTATCATCACCTCTTGTCCCGGGATGGCCTGCACCTGACAACTCGTGGTGTGAAGTGTTTAGCAGGTAATGTGTATCGTATTTGCCTTGAGACAAGGAGGAATTTTTTTAATTCACTCTTCTCTCCCAGCACCCAACAACCGTTTCCCTCCATGAGAACCCAACCACTATACCATTCTACCTATCCTTGCACCGAACTGCAATCTTCCTCTCCCAGCACCCAACAACCGTTTCCCTCCACCTCTACCAGAACCCACCCACAATACCATACTACCTCTCCTTGCATCCAACCACAATCTTCCTCTCCCAGCACCCAACTACCGTTTCCCTCCATGAGAACCCACCCACAATACCATTCTACCTCTCCTTGTATCCAACCACAATCTTCCTCTCTCAGCACCCAACAACCGTTTCCCTCCACCTCTACCAGAACCCACCCACAATACCATTCTACCTCTCCTTGTATCCAACCACAATCTTCCTCTCTCAGCACCCAACAACCGTTTCCCTCCACCTCTACCAGAACCCACCCACAATACCATTCTACCTCTCCTTGCATCCAACCACAATCTTCCTCTCTCAGCACCCAACAACCGTTTCCCTCCATGAGAACCCAACCACTATACCATTCTACCTATCCTTGCACCGAACTGCAATCTTCCTCTCCCAGCACCCAACAACCGTTTCCCTCCACCTCTACCAGAACCCACCCACAATACCATACTACCTCTCCTTGCATCCAACCACAATCTTCCTCTCCCAGCACCCAACAACCATTTCCCTCCATGAGAACCCACCCACAATACCATTCTACCTCTCCTTGTATCCAAGCACTATCTTCCTCTCTCAGCACCCAACAACCGTTTCCCTCCACCTCTACCAGAACCCACCCACAATACCATTCTACCTCTCCTTGCATCCAACCACAATCTTCCTCTCCCAGCACCCAACTACCGTTTCCCTCCATGAGAACCCACCCACAATACCATTCTACCTCTCCTTGTTTCCAACCACAATCTTCCTCTCTCAGCACCCAACAACCGTTTCCCTCCACCTCTACCAGAACCCACCCACAATACCATTCTACCTCTCCTTGCACCAACCAACCAACTCCTTTCCTATCATTTCCCTTCCACCAACCATCACCTCCCCCTTCCTCTTCTGATGGTGCTGGCATGAATGTTTCCCTTCAAACTTTTCCTTCTACACTTCCGCAGCTGGCCAGTGACTCATCTCTTCCCTCAGTTTTTCCATACCGTGATGCCCTTCTTTCAAACCTAGACTGCTATTCTCCTGAGATCCAACATTCAAGTCCGCTGCCTTCCACTAGACTTCATTCTCCTGTCTTGAATAAAGCTAATGTTATTTCAGTTTTAACTAATCAGCATCCTAAAAGTTTATCATCTGCATGTTTCCCCGATAATTTTTCTTCCCCTCATCACTCATCTTCCCCTGGTCAATCATCTTCCCCCAGTGACTTTATCACTGTGGTAAGGAGAGGCAAGCATCGCTGCCAAAAGAATCCAAAAGTTTCAATGATTACTGATGTATCTTTCCACATTCCTCTTTGTAATCGGTGGTCTGCTCTGTCCTCTTTGAATGAGTCTGATGAAAATCCTTCTCACATTCTTCAAGGATCAAAATTCACCAACAAAATTTCTTGTACCAAGAAGATATTCCATGCTACAACATTTTCTCATTCCCTAAAAACTTCTTCAGCTCCATCAGGTTGCAAATCATACCTCCAAAAAGAGATAGATGACAAATTCCAGCATAGACTGAGAGCAGACCCACCTTTATATGCTGTAATGTCCCCTCCTATCACTACGAAGTGCCAACTATCTTCTACATTCTGCCGCCCATCACCACTGCTCATCAAACCTTACGTACCTACCACCTACAGTGATAAAATAACTTGTCAAACTGCCAAAGAATGTGTGCAGGTAGATTCAAGGGTACGTAGTTCTCTGTCCTTGGGCAAGTTAGCTGCTAAATTTCAGAGTGGCGGTTCATTAGAGGAAGCTGCTGCCAAGCAGTCTATTTATCCTCGAAAGTGTGACGACTGCAAAAATGTTTATGCCACTAAATCTTCCTTTTGTCGCCATAAAGTAAGTTGTGCAAAGATTAAAAAAAAGATGTAATATCTTATCCAAGAGTGTGCCCCATATGCAATGATGATGCAATTGCTGTTCATTTAATAGTAAACGGAATGCTAGCTGAAGCCAAGGATTCTATTTTGGTTTATAAACCCCTGGGTTCAGGAACGGTCATAGGTGATAAAGGTCTAGATGATTTGCCCCATGCAACTGATCTTTTTGTTTTGGGTATTCAGCAGAGGCTTCAGTTAGAAGAAATGGTAGTAGGCTGTGGCAGGATATTATGCATTGACTCCACTCATGGAACTAACCAATACAAGTTTCATTTGTTGAACCTTATAGTCCCAGATGAGTATGGGGTTGGGTACCCTGTAGCTCATTTTACAACAAGTCATTTAGATGAGGAGACACTAACTTACTTATTGCAAAGCATCATGAGAAGGTCTCCTTATTTGCATGTAAATGCTGTCATGACAGATGGCGATGAAGCCCTTGGAAATGCGGTGAGAACAGTGTTTGGTGATAAAACTAAGCATTTACTTTGTTTGTGGCATGTGGAAAGGAACTGGCATAAAAATCTACAGCAGAAAATCAAAAACAAGGACCTTATAATAGAAATTAATGAAGGTTTGGAAACTTTAATCGAGGAAAAAAATGATACTACCTTTAATATCATGCTAACATCTTTCTTGGCCAAATATACGGATTCAGCTAGTGCATTCATAAAATATTTCAAGGATTATTACTGCAACAAGAAAGAGAAGTGGGCTATGTGCTATCGAAATTTTCCTCATGCCACTACTGACACTAATATGTTTGCTGAGACATATCATAATAAATTGAAGAGCCATTACCTAAATAGGAAAGTGAATAGGCGTGTAGATGATTTAATTCAGGTGCTGCTTACAATTCATAAGACTATTCAAGACAAGAGTCGCGGAGACCTCTAGAAGAGCTCCGACAGTCGGGTCGAAAAGATGTCCCACGTATGATCTCTTATATGACCTCTTCACGACGCCTGTGTTGACTGGGTATATTGAAATGGAATAATTATAGAAAAACGTCCAAATTCTGTGTTTGTATTGTGAATTATATAAACATTATATACCTTAGGTTACTCTATTCATTATGCAATATGTTATAACAGACGGTTTGTTTACATCCAGAATGATAGAAATTTTCAAAACAGAGGTGGCCCTTAAGGTTGCCCTTGAGGTTACCCTCAATTGAAATGGAATAATTATAGAAAAACGTCCAAATTCTGTGTTTGTATAGTGAATTATATAAACATTATAACCTTAGGTTACTCTATTCATTATGCAATATGTTATAACAGACAGTTTATTTACATCCCGAATGATAGAAATTTTGAAAACAGATATTGCCTTTAAAGTTACCTTTGAGGTTATCCAATATTGAAATGGAATAACTATACAAAAACGGCCAGTGTTTGTATATGAATTATATAAACATTATAATCTTAGGTTACTCTATTCATTATGCAATATCTTATAACAGACGGTTTGTTTACATCCAGAATGATAGAAATTTTCAAAACAGAGGTGGCCCTTAAGGTTGCCCTTGAGGTTACCCTCAATTGAAATGGAATAATTATAGAAAAACGTCCAAATTCTGTGTTTGTATTGTGAATTATATAAACATTATAACCTTAGGTTACTCTATTCATTATGCAATATGTTATAACAGACGGTTTATTTACATCCCGAATGATAGAAATTTTCAAAACAGATGATGCCCTTAAGGTTACCTTTGAGGTTACCCTATATTGAAATGGAATAACTATACAAAAACGGCCAGTGTTTGTATATGAATTATATAAACATTATAATCTTAGGTTACTCTATTCATTATGCAATATGTTATAACAGACGGTTTGTTTACATCCAGAATGATAGAAATTTTCAAAACAGAGGTGGCCCTTAAGGTTGCCCTTGAGGTTACCCTCAATTGAAATGGAATAATTATAGAAAAACGTCCAAATTCTGTGTTTGTACTGTGAATTATATAAACATTATAACCTTAGGTTACTCTATTCATTATGCAATATGTTATAACAGACTGTTTATTTACATCCCGAATGATAGAAATTTTCAAAACAGATATTGCCTTTAAATTTACCTTTGAGGTTATCCTATATTGAAATGGAATAACTATACAAAAACGGCCAGTGTTTGTATATGAATTATATAAACATTATAACCTTAGGTTACTCTATTCATTATGCAATATGTTATAACAGATGGTTTGTTTACATCCAGAATGATAGAAATTTTCAAAACAGAGGTGGCCCTTAAGGTTGCCCTTGAGGTTACCCTCAATTGAAATGGAATAATTATAGAAAAACGTCCAAATTCTGTGTTTGTACTGTGAATTATATAAACATTATAACCTTAGGTTAGTCTATTCATTATGCAATATGTTATAACAGACGGTTTATTTACATCCCGAATGATAGAAATTTTCAAAACAGATGATGCCCTTAAGGTTACCTTTGAGGTTACCCTATATTGAAATGGAATAACTATAGAAAAACGTCCAAAATCTGTGTCCGTATTGTGAATTATATAAACATAAAAACCTTAGGTTACACTATTTTTTATGCAATATGTTATAACAGACGGTTTGTTTACATCCCGACATAGAAATTTTCAAAACAGAGGTTGCCCTTAAGGTTACCTTTGAGGTTACCCTATATTGAAATGGAATAATTATAGAAAAACGTCCAAAATTGTGTCCGGTTTGTGAATTATATAAATAGAATATCCTTAGGTTACTCTTTTAAGCTTGAAATGTGTAGTAACAGAATGTTTTGTTTACAAAACGAATGATAAAAATTTTCAAAACTGAGGTTGCCTTTGAGGTTACCCTGAATTGAAATGGAATAATTAAGGAAAATGTCCAAATTCTGTGTCCGTGTTGTGAATTATATAAACATAATAACCTTAGGTTACTCTATTAAGCATGAAATATGTATTAACATAATGTTTTGTTTACATCCCGAATGATAGTAATTTTCAAAACAGAGGTTGCCTTTAAGGTTGCCTTCGAGGTAACCCAATATTGAATTGGAATAATCAAGGTAAAAGCTCCAAATTATTTTTTACATTGTAATTTTATCAAACATAATAAGTTTAGGTTACCCTTTTATATGTAATACGTAATAACAGACGGTCTCTTTATATCCCGAATGATGAAAATTTTTGAAATTGAGGTTGCCATATAGGTTGTCCTTGAGATTACCCCGTTTTGCATTAGAAGGATACATTGAACCAGTTACAAACTCTTTCCTTATGTATAGGATTACAGAAATAAATGTTTCCCCTGAGTTTTCCTCTTCCTGCATCCTAATACATACGCCAACATTACGCGTTTTTTATACACTTGGAAAATGATAGAAGCTATATTTCCGAGGTAATTCTCTAGTTCTACCCAGAGATATCACATACATGAACAGTATTATAAACAGTTCCAAAATCTTTACTTATTACTTTGATTATCGAAGTTTTTTAATATGGATGGGTCACGAATTTACCTTTAAATATTATTTTTCAAATACATCATCATTAATATCTCACGTTGCCCTTGTATTTCAACCCTTTGTTATAATAATTGGTAACTGTACTCATATTACAGTTGTTTCAGCATTTTTCTATATTTTTGAATGTATAATTATTCACATTGTTCAGTAATATTTCAAATCCTTTGCTATTCGCGGTCATGTGTTGCGCATTTCGCCATGACAGGTTGCCTTTGAGGTTACCCCTCTCTCCATTCGGAACGACTCGTGTGAACGGGGCAAGAGAGTGTTAAGTTGTACATTCCATTTTCGTTCTTCTTTTGTCATTCTGTTTCCTCACGTATCACTGTACATTTTCATTAGTGTTCTCTGTTCCTTTTTGTTGTCCGTCTCGGATTCCAAATCACAGATGGCGGCGCTGTATGCAGTGACGTCAGAATTCAAAATGACCGCTCCAACGAGGTCACTTGAAAAACAGTGACGGGGTAAACAAGTGTGTGCACTGTGCGACGAAGAAATTTCAGTGAACGAAGAAGAGTGAAACGCTGTTCCTACCTTTACACGAAATTATTACGTACCTGGGAATGCCGGCAAGCTCTCGAGCAATAACTGAAGGGGAATGTGTGCTAAATGCCGGACTAGTGATTGCCGTGGGTTATCGTGCGCAGACGGTAGGATACAAGAACTTAGTGGGTTTTGTGCTACAGACCAGTGGCATGACTCAGTGGAATTATGGAATTTGGGGAAACGCCGAGGATAAAGAACTTTGTTTGCACTTGCATAGCAGGAAAAAGTGGCAATTGTAAACATATTGCCGCTGTACTGTGGTATCTTAACCGGTATTTCAACGTAGTTTGTAATGCATAAATATGCATATGTTGTGAATATTGGCATACAGCGAAGTTTCGCATTTCAAATATTTTTATGTTCGGCTTTGCTTGATTATCGCGGATCATTCCAATAATAGTGGTAAAAGTCTCCTTGTAACAAAGGATGAAAAATATCTCCAAAGCCGTACTTTTAATGGGACAGAAGAATCAAAGGGGAGAGGGGAAAGGAAGGAGTATATACAAAGTAAGGAGGAGAGGGGGAAGGCAGGAGTGTATACAAAGTAAGGAGGAGAGGGGGAAGGCAGGAGTATATACAAAGTAAGGAGGAGAGGGGGAAGGCAGGAGTATATACAAAGTATGGAGGAGAGGGGGTAGGCAGGAGTATATACAAAGTAAGGAGGAGAGGGGGAAGGCAGGAGTATATACAAAGTAAGGAGGAGAGGGGGAAGGCAGGAGTATATACAAAGTAAAGGAGCACTCAATCACATGTACAAAATCAAGCATGCCAAAAAATTTAAATGGCAGTAAATGACATTTTCGCACAGTCACTCACAACGTCACAAACCACCGTAACACTCTAAATTAAGGGAATGAAGGTAAAAATAAAACGAACAGTGACTCACACAATGACTCACTCCCTCAGGTTTGTATACAAAATATAGTCACCTTCGTGAGTTCAATCACACACACAATCAGGGTTTACGAGGATACTTCTTTGCCAGTGACCCTTCACACACACAGGGAAAGGATGCCCAACGTCTAAAACTCCTTGTAACCTTGCATTCCCCGGACAACAGATTGCAGTGACCAGATATGGTTTTTTCTAAAAATGAAGGCACTATAGAGTAAACCATGCAGATTTATTGGAATGCATCTTAACGTTGCTGCCGTAATTTATTTTCACCGTTATTTTAGAGACCACTAATAGTGTAGGAAACTTAATTTATTTGCAAAATGTAATTTTTAACTTTACCTACCTATAAGCTGTTGTAATGTTTTAATAGAAATGATGTACTGAGCCTTGAGTAGCTGTCGTCAACGGACGTTAAATGCCTCTGGAAGCAAACCAAGTCCTTGGTGAAAAACAAGTGCGCTCCAAGAAAGCTGAGAATGTTTTGCCACGTGAAGCCCTTTGCTGCTGGACCCGAATTAAGCGAGGACTTTTTAAACTACTGTTTTGAGTCTCTGGTGAGGGTCGGTCCCGGATCGTCATTGGCCTTGCATATGTAAGATGATTTTTCCAATTATTGCTCTCTATACTTATCATTACTTCATGACGATATCTAAGTTGGTGAATGTAGGTATACATTTATCAAAATTGATGTTATCCCCGTTTCAGAAAGCGCTCACTATAAATCTTTGTCTACAGGTCTGGAGGAACAGCTGATGAGAACCCACGTTCTTCAGAAGGGAATGATGCTTAACCCTCAGCCTTATATTACCAAGTAATATTTATATTGTGAATAATGATAATAATTATAAAGTACTGTTATTAAAAATGTTTTCATGCACCAAATTTTTTGTCTCATTTTTCGGAAATATTCCAAACAATATAGGAAACGATATTTTAATAATAAAATTAAACATTAATGTATGTACATATTCAAGTTATTATCCTTAACGTTTTACATGATATTATTTTTTTGCATGATCATTGCATACATAGTCTCTACATTAGTCACACCCCTGATTCACTTTATGATCTAATTCTCGTGGACGAATAGAACTGTGTCCATGCTTTTTCCCTCTCCGTTGGCTATTTTAATCTAAGCCGCAAGTAAATGTTGAAATCGTGTTACATGTGTTAGAGTTTGAGGATTCTGCATTTGTCTTTTTATTTCTGGCTTTACTGACTAGTGTCTTGCCATTTTGCCAACAGTGTCAATCCCGAATTTTGTGTGCTTGTAAAATAGAATTACAAAGCAGAAACATTTCAAATACGGCTCTTATTATTTCTGCTTTATTTTTTTTACCTCTTGCCTTTCAGCGTGTGTCTCCCTATTATCAAACCGAACTCATAAGAATATCTTGAAAGCAATGACGCGACATTGTAGCTATAAATATTGGTAAGCCATAGTCTGCAGACCAAAATTCAGGATGTGGCATTCCCCACCTTTTCTGAACAACAGTCATAATTAAAAGACCAAGGAAAGAATTTAGCTCTATGATGTCCAGATTTACCCATTTAGATAACTGAGAGTAACATATTTATATAACTGTGGGAAATCATATCCATATGAATGACTTAGTGCACTTATTTATCCTGGTATTTATGAGACAATATTCATTTTGGAAGCCACTCTTAAATTACAGAATGATAACAATTTATGGTAAATAAATGATTGCAGTTTATACGTAACTTCATGTGTGGTTGCAAAAAGTCATGAATTGGTGAGTAGGTTAAACCATGGCTCATTTTTTACCTGTGGCAACTTAATTGTAAACTTCCAGGATGCACCCGGCCCTAAGGTAATTCCTGTCTTCAGGCGTCTTTTGTTTAATTAATAATAAGGTAACAGGAACATTGAATGCAAATGAACTTCATTAGACTGGCTGCATTTATAAATAAACTAAACACTTACCTCATTAAAACCCCTTTATGCTCTGTAGTTGTATATTACTCATATATATTCTCCATGATTTATAGGTAATTTCTGTTATCTGTAACACATTTTCATCTCAAATCGGTTACTTTAAGCAGTCATAACAGGTGGCCTCCAGAAATTTTCCTAAAAATTGCATGTGCGAAAGCAGTCCCAGCCAGCACAGCAGATATTCCTTACGGAAATGAAAGGGAAAACACGGGGAGAATATATCGCTAGAGAAATTACCGGGTTAGAATTTCGCTATCTTTTCGGTTCACAGAGAGCCCATAGGATGTAATGCTAATAATGCAGTGAATTTACTTTTAAATTATATTCGGAAGACTCACGCGGTTGGAGATGTAATTGATATTTTTGTTCCACCATGCAAGAAACAATTTTAACATACAATCAAGCATTTGAAATTCTTGAGGAGGACCCATGGGTGGACTTCTGTGCGCGAAAGGTTGTTATTGTGTGAGTACTGCTACTTCAATTTTAAGGATTTTTGTCCCTTAGCCCTATTTAGGAATCATATTTTACTTTGTTATTAGATCAACTTTATAAGAATTTAGCTGCACGTTTTAGGGGACGAGATGTCCTTAATACCCTCTTTGAGACGTTCCCCGTCTGCTAAACGGAAGAGAAGACCGAGAACACTATCGATATTATTGATATTATCGATATGATTGAAATCGAAATGCGCTTCCGCTAGCAACCACTAATCTCCCGCATTCTCGTTAAGTCTCGTGCCTCGTGCAAACGTGCCAGCTATACAAGTGATTGAAGTGGACAAGGTATCCTGTACCATCCGAGCCGTAATTCACGCCTTGAAAGTTAAATAGACAAATATTGTGGTAATTGGGTTTGTATTTCAAGTGAGTATCATATATTTCTTTTTCGTATTATTTTCTGCATAATAGTCTGGTTATCGAGATTTTGACTCTGTAACCACACCGTGTTGATTTACTAATACCAGTAACTAATACATTATATACTGGAATGACTGTATTATATAACAGCATTTCTTTACATGTTCGAGAATAATAATATATGAAATGTGCATTTCTTACCTATGTTCTAGCGGAATCACGCGAGTTGAAATCGACATTGTTGGTGTTGGTGATCCAGTCCTCAGCATTGTGAGTGAGTATCATTCTTTTCTCGTTATTTCGTTATTACAGTGAGTGGTTTGTTTGCAAAACGCTCGATAACTGCATGACTTTTCGGTCACATGGCGGATTAACGTGTTTTCTCCACCAATTTGTTGCGAAATGCTTGAGGTGCGATTCCCTTTCTAAGCGAAAACTTAATAAAATATGAATTTCTTCAACATGAACTAGCCACACAAAAAACTGAACACTAAAGTTCAGTGGGAAAGGTTGACTACCCCATTGGGCTTAAGTTTACCACATTCTTCTCCTAGAATGGCTGACCACAAAGTATTTCACCGTGAATCATATCCGCCTTTATTCTTAACATGGAAAGCTATGTTGCGGGTTTGCCCGCTATTACTTAACATGTATGGCACTGAATATTGGAAAGCAGTATTGTAATTGTTAACCTTGTTTAGAAATTGAAACTTAGCTTCCATATTTTGTACAATGTCCTTGAATTTCTCAAATGGAAACGCACTTTAATGTGCTATATTTGCAATGAGTGAGAGGTTTTCTGATTTCAGTTTTCTAAAGAGCCTCGCGTAAATCTTGAGGGCGAACCAGGGCCCGTATTTTGTAACTCGTGTCACTGGTGATGTGCATCGCCGCTCTTCCGATTCTGTAACGATATGAGGTGATGTTCTTCACCCCAAGCGGCGATATCACATCGCATCCTCCACAGCCTTATCTCATCACCTCCTAAATGTATTGAGGTTAGCGAGAAACAATCATCGTGAGTCAATCGTGTTTATGTTGTGTGACTGACGAAATTGCAATGGAAAAAATGGCTCGTGCATATAGTAATAACAATTACAATAGTATATATATTGTCACTTAACTCTCAATTAATGTTTTTGACTAAAGTAAGACACGAATTGTGCCAGCTTATCCCAAATTTTGCATACCATCCAACAATTAAGGGGCAAAAAGGTGAATACAAGCATTGAAATAAATATTTGTTAAATTGCTTGAACATAAATATTATCAAACATCTTCCCTGAGAAACCATTTCTACAAGCGCGAACATACGCTCGTGACTACAAGCACTTTTTTTGTACGTTACTTGCCAGCCTAGATGTCATGTGATTCACCTAGCTCTCTGTATTGCCTAATATCATATTGCAATTACTAGACCACGCAATTTTTCATAGCACTCATTACCGGGTGAAGAAACTTCACCGAACTACAGAATTGGAAACGATAAGGGTGGGTGAAGTTTTTTGGTGATGTCCATCACTGGTGATAGATATAACCATAGTTTCAGAATACGGACCCAGGGTCAGCTTCAAGCTTCAATCATGACTATTATGAAAGGGTAAGGTAACTTCAGCTGAAATTAATTTTTAAATTGGTGGTTGGTGACTTTGTGCTGTTAGAAGTGAAGTGAACTGTCATGAGACCTCAGGAAATAAGTTGTTTATGTAGTACATACATATACATGTGTTACAATCCTGAGGAAGCCATCCACTTTAATATACATTATGTATATTAAAGTGGATATATATAATGTATATTGCATTTTACTTTGATTGTAAGCATCACATCTTGTGTGAACATACCTATTTAGATATGTTATATGCCAATAAGATTCGTCAAATATAGGTTCTCATTCTTACCGGCCACTGAATTAAGCATATATGAGCAGCTGTGGAATCAATATGTTGATTGACTCACAGTGATAGAGTTAACAGTATAATTTATCTAGCGATTGAAATTCGTAATGCATGAATATTGTTCAGGTGAATAAGTTCAAATTGCATTTCTACAGGGTGGCGATTGTCAGGGAAAACCGGGAAAACCTGGAATTGTCAGGGAATTTTGGAAATCTGGAAAAGTCAGGGAATAGTCAGGGAATTCTCGTAACAGTCAGGGAGAAACTGGGATTGGAAATTCTCGTTATTTTACTGCCATTACGTTTACCACTTTCCCGCCCTTTATTTCACCAACTAAAATTAATGTCCGTCGCCGAAGTGCAGAGAATAAGCCCCGTCAATTCGTTGAACATTCAGTTGTGAATCTTAGTTATTTTCCGTGAATCAGTCGTACGATGCATCTCTTTTGTATGCCCTTAATGCGATATTTTCCTAGTAGGTAGCGTTATAATTCATGATCACCATGTATTCCGCTCATCACAAGGAATCCGAGGCTATCTTGTTAGGAAGATTTCACACCTTTTTTTTAACTTCCGAGAGACAGGTCAAGAGGTAGTTGCAGCACACCAGCTTGTAGTAAATACGTGCTTGCAGTTCTAAAAATACGAGACGATGATTATTAAAACTGTAATACAAGTACGATCACACGTGTAAACAAAATCTTTTGTAAGATCATCTTCGATTCCCGTACCCCCCTTCGCGAGGCAGTAAGAAGTGTCCTCCTCCCATCCCCTGCTTTCACGCTCGACATAATTATTGAATGGCACTCTTATAATCAAGGGGTTACAACCACGTTAGTAAAATTGTTATTCGCTTTTAAACGTCACTCATGCCGTCAGATTTTGATCCAGTGTAACAACTTGGGCTTGGTTTATATTTTTCGGGCAACCTGTGCCGCAGTCCGCCAGTAAATTCCTCATTAACTTTCCCTTCGATGCCTTTTCAGTAATCTTAAACTTCCCAGAGCTACCACGACACGCTACCTCTTCCTTGAAGAATTAGATATTGTCAATTTGTAATTTTACCGAAGGAAACATACACGGCCACAGAAATACGATACGCGGCTGCGTACCCGTGGCCACGAAAAATGTATTATAAGTGTGTATAATTTGTGTTAGGGCTTACCTTGTGGAGGTTTAATATGTTTTTTCATTCTTAACCCTTTCGCGCCGAACGTCGGTCATGGCCGACGCAGATTTTTGTATCCTAAAGACCGAACGTCGGTCTTGACCGACGTGGATTTTTAGACCCAAAAGACCGAACGTCGGCCATGGCCGACGAGGAGGAGGAAAAGTGACCGCCGCGGAAGCAATAACCTCAGGTATACTGCGACCCCTCGAGACCCGGCTTAGCGTGAGCTAAGACCCTTTCCCGGGCAACTGGGCTCGACCCTCTGCCTCATTTGTAACCCCCCTCGCTGCATGACTTCGCGGTTAACTAGTAGTCTATGCACTGGTTTTTCTAAACCATTTTTTTGTTATACATTCCTTTAATTTAAGCCTTAAAGTGAAATATGCGTTTTTTTCTGAGTTTGTGAAAATTTTGAACGATATTCTAGCGTTAATATTAACGGAGTTATAGTGCAGAACACTTCATAACTTTTAGGTACTACATATGTTCACGGCAAAAAATACACTTTTGCATAAAGTTTTGTTTAAGCTTGGGGTAATCGTGATTCGTTCCTTCTCACTTAAATTTTTATTTTTTCTCATATTTGAATTCATGCCTATTCAACTATCACATATTTTTATATTTCCGTATTTTTCCTCATCGAAAAGTAGATTTTCTGGTTTTCCTAACAACTGCATCTTTAGTAACCATTGATTCTCCTCATACGTTGGTGTTCAATTTGAACTATTGGTAGTTTTATACTTTAATACCCTTATTCGTAAACGCATAGATACGTATTCTCCGGGGCATTTCTTCAATAAAGCACTTGAGCCAGATGACTAGTTTCCCACGCTGTTTCAGGTAGCAGACTTTGGAAAAACCATAGATCCCATTCGTATGGTGCTGCTCTTTGTGTATGCATGGTCTTAATGGGTTAATAGCATTTTCGCTGAATTTCTAGGTCCCCTTTCACTTTCTTCGAAAACCGACTCTGAAGAATTATCATCTACACACCTGTGGTGGTATCTCTTGTGTTTCCATGCTGTGCTTCTCTTCTGAATGCCTTTTCACTGAATTGCTGGATTTCCCATCCTTTTCGTAGAATTACTCATTAGGAATCCATTTCTACACCCATGTGCCACTCCATAGGAATATTTGTTCTTCCTTGCTTCTCACTTCAGTCTTGGCTCTAAAGCAAGCAGTGCTCTCTCTGTTTGCCCGAGTTTTAGCCATTTCTTAGTTCAGATAAATTCTCTCTTTGTGGTGGCGTTGCAAAACTTTTGTTCGAGTGTAGTCATGTCAAAGAAACATTCTATGCTCGGGGACTCAATATTGGAGTTATTAACTAAAAGTGTAGTGAGAATGAAGACGTCTATTCGGACTCAGATGAGGAGACTTCGGATTATGATCCAGAGACTTCGACTGCTGAAGCAACTGACGCACTGGATCCCTGTTTCATCTTCGGGCGATGCATCAGATGCGAGGAAAAGATTGTTACTAAAAGAAGAAAGCTTTCTCCGAAAGGTATGAATTTGTTTTCTGATGGTACTTCTCCAAAAATCCACGAATTTCATTCCTCTTCTTCCGGGTCTAAGGCTGCTGCGTCCGCGAGTTCTCCGATCAGATTATTTTATGAATTTTTTTTTCTCCACTGATTTGCTTATGCTAATGTCAGAAGAAACCTATCGGTTCAAATTCGTTAATATTAACGCTAGAATTTCATTTAAAATTTTGAAGCGCTCAGCAAAACACGTGGAATCCATGTAATATGTTTAAATTTTTGGAATATACGTAAGGGCTTTTTTAAAAAAACACTGCTAATTCAATCAATTTACCGCGGACTCCTGCTGCGAAAAAGGCTGCTAAAGGGTTGGTTGGTCGAGCCCAGTGGACAGGGAAAGGGTCCGGTGTCCCGCTGAGTTGGGTCCCAAAACGGTGGGTGGGGCATACCTGCCTACTTCCTCGCCACGAGAGAGCTCCGGACGGGAGAGTCAAGAAATATCTCGTGCTCCACGTACGACGGGAAAAATTCTCTTCCGATGGCTCCGGCGCGAAAGGGTTAAGGCCGCTTTACACGATACAATTTTTTGCACAATTTCTTGTACAAACTCTTGTATAGACTGGACGAAATTGTATGTTTGTCTGAATGGAATTAGAACACGTTCTATTTCCCGTTCAGTCATTCAGACAATCGCACAAGTTTTCGTACAATATGCCGCTTTACACGGTACAATTTCCTCATGCAAGAGTTTGTACAAGAAATTGTACAAAAAATTGTATCGTGTAAAGCGGCCTTTATAGCTTATATGTATTGATTTCAGCTTTTAACATTTTCTGAGATTTGAAGAAAATTTAATTCAGCAGCAATAAAATATTCCGATAATAGCAGACCTTTTGGCGATCGGTCAGGGAAATTGGTAAGGCCATCAGGGAAAAGTCAGGGATTAGTCAGGGAATTGGAAAATTGGATATCAGTAGCCACCCTGTTCTAGCTTCATGTCAACAGTAATACCTTTGCAATATTATAATATTACTACTGACAAGTAATTAGACAACAGTTTCACCAGCACGTTACAAACAGGCATCTCCAGAGATGTCTCTTCAGACATGTGCTGGTGAATATGTTGTCTGCTGAAACCACATTCCATGCAGTGTTGTATTTGCAGTGATTAATTCGGTGCTTACCTGTGAATTTAAAAAAATCTGAATTGGTGCATTAAGTGAACAAGCACTTAAGACGCCCTGAGCAATTAACCCTTTTGATGTGCTAGTTTAATTCTAGTCAGTCATGGGATGAAGAATGTGTACTTTTCTAATACTCATACATGTCTGTAATTTAATTATTTTGCCATTACTACTAAATGTTGCTTACAGGAATAAGCATACAACCCTTATTATTTTTAAGTGCTGATAATTTGCTATCAATATGTATGTCATGTGGAGTAAAACTTGGCTTTTTTATAGGTTGTTAAGCAGATCTACAAAAATAGGCCAATCTAGGTATATTACTGGCTTTACATATCTTTGTTTTTGCATCTCTGAAATGATGAACAGAAGATATCCCTTAGCATCTTTGAGTAAGGGGCGCAGGCGTCAGCTTAGAGCAACTGAAGCAAATGCTGTTGTGGAAGACCATTTACCTGGCATGGTAAATGCTATTCTTGAGGCTCGAGATGATTTACGTGATATTCGTCCTGTAGATGTTTTAATGGAAGATGAGCATGACATTATTTCTGAGGATAATGAAAGTATGCATGGGTCTGGCACAGACACTTTCCTAGAAGCTGAGGTCTCTGAATCAGATATTTCTGAGTCAGATGTCTCTGACTCAGATGCTTCTGAGACAGATGATGCTGAGGGTGATGTTGACTTCCTCCTGAAACTGACTCAATGGGATAATAAAGGTGTATCTGTTTCGAAAATTAATGAAATTCTCAGTATTCTCCGGGGACACCATTGTTTTACCTATTTACCTGCTGACTCGAGAACTCTACTGAAGACCCCTCGTACAATTAATATTAAAAATATTGATGGTGGCTCTTACTGTCACATAGGTGTTGAGAAGGTATTACTATCTTTAATAAAAGATAACCCACCCATACTGGAACCAGGTACAATAAAATTGCAATGTAACTTTGATGGCCTTCCATTATGTAAAAGTTCAAACATTCAGGTATGGCCTATAATAATGAGCCTAGAAGAATTTCCTTCCATTCCACCCTTTGTTGTGGGTGTTTATCATGGGAATGAAAAGCCAAAATCATGCTCCTAATAGCAGAGTATGTGGAAGAAATGACGAGACTGAAAATGGAGGGTATGGAGTGTAATGGCTTGGCCATCCCTGTGAATGTAACTTGCTATGTCTGTGATGCTCCTGCGCGTGCGTATGTAGCTCAGATAAAATCTCACACGGGGTACTTTGGATGCAGCAAATGTACTGTGGAAGGCCAATATTTTAACAGGAGAGTAGTTTTTGATGACCTTAATGCTCGATTAAGGACTGATGAGAGCTTTTCGCGTATGGAGGATGAAGATCACCATGTTGGCAATTCACCTTTGTTGAGTATTCCTGAAACTAAAATGGTCACACAATTCCCTTACGAGTATATGCACCTCGTTTGTCTTGGAGTGATGAGGAAGCTGCTTCTTGCCTGGGTGAAAGGTAGCCTCAGTGTTAGGATGCATGCCAGGAAAGTGAAATCAGTGAATGAGCGTATTCTTGCCATTGTTAGGCATGTACCTTTAGAATTTGCAAGAAAACCTCGGGTAATGCAAGAGGTTATGAGGTGGAAGGCAACAGAATTGAGGCTGTTCCTTTTGTACACAGGTCCATATTTGCTCGAAGGAATTCTTTCACCATCGGCATTCAAGCACTTTCTGGCTCTGCATTATGCCATTCGAGCTCTTATCTCTGCTGATTACTCACATAACTTGGAGTATGCGAAGACTTTGTTGAAATACTTTGTCAAAAAATTTGAAGTTCACTATGGAAAGGGAAGTTTATCTTATAATGTGCATGGCCTTCTCCACTTAGGAGATGATTGCAAGGTTCATGGACCTTTAGATAGGTTCAGTGCCTTCACATTTGAGAATCAGCTCTCCCAAATTAAACGACTCGTGAGAAAACCAAACCTTCCCTTGCCTCAAATAGTCCGGAGATTGCATGAGCAGTCAATCTTCTCACAGTGTGTGCATCCCATTTCCAAGATTCGAGAACGTATGGGCAATCTGAGAATATTGCCATTTGGGCTGGAAGGTCCTCAGTATTCACATTATCCTCTCAATAACGCAGTTGTGTCCGATAAAGCTCCAAATAACTGCATTATAATGAAAAGTGGGGAGATAGTGATAGTGGATTGCATTACAACAAGAAATGGGGAGATTTGTGTAGTAGGTAAGCCATTCGAGAAGGTTTCCCTGTTTTACGATTGTCCTGCACCTTCAGATAATACGGGGATATATATGGCCAGTAATTTGCTTAGTTACCAAATGTGGGATTTCACGGATGTCCGAGGAAAAGCAATTTTGATTCCATCTTCCACCTTGCTATCCCAATATTATGTTGCTGAAATTCTACACAATGAAATGGCATTATAAATAGTAAGTTGTAATTAGTTAGGCTGTAAAGGGTTATCAGTAGCTCAGTGATCTTTCATTTAGCTATGTTTTAATTTTGTTTTTGTCATTTCAGAATGCCGTGGGCGGTTGTGGAGTTTCTTCCTCACCGAGGGTTTGATGCAATTACTGTACAAACGGTACCACTTTGCTGGCTTATGAGGGAGCCTCACGATCAGTTTATTTTGTATCCACCCATTGAATGTCCTCCTGCAGTGGTCCTGAAGATGATTAAGAAAGAGCAGCAGCCATCAGAATCTTGGGACATGCTTCAGTGTAAATATGTCACATCTCCATTTGGTTAGTTTTCCTGAACTTTGCGATGATGTGATACAATTGTTCATCAACTACTCTTTACACATCATTCTGTAATCTCTCATTTTATATGATATCGTTGGTGCCACTCAATTGGAGAAAAAAGTTGCAGGTTGTGAGGATACTGACCTGGAGTGTTTTGTGGCTGCCTTCAGTAGTGGGGGGGAGAAAAGAAAGAGGGTGGCTAAGGACATCAGATACCCTAATGAGCCACTCTCAGACTCAGATTGCATGGACAGTGAGGACATGATAAGCAATCCACCTTCTCCTCCAGGTATTCTTTCCTCTCAGATTGTATATTGTTTATAGTCTTCTTCATGATCCATGGTCATCTCAATATTGATTTTTCCTTCTAGATAACATGCTCAATAGGGCAAATGTTGGCGCTGCTATCAAAAGGGTAGCCACAAAGCTTCCGAAGCCTCTCAAGAGGCCTGTTGAGGCCCGTTTTTCTGTGTACAGTGAGGGCATAGGAAGTAATCAACCTTCACCTCAAGGTATTGTTTCCTCTCAGATTGTATATTGTTTATAGTCTCCTTAATGAGCCATGGTTACCTCAATATTGATTTTTCCTTCCAGATAACATGCTAAGTAGGGCTAATGTGGAAGCTGCTCAAAACAGAGTAGTTGCCACAAAGCTTTTGAAGCCTCTCAAGAGGCCTGGTGAAGCTACTGCGTCAACTATTGGGCATATGAGGATAGAGAAGTGGAAGTCTTCCAGCAGTTGTGCTGTTTCAGCTGCTACATATACACCTATCAGACTACCTGGAGTGGACATAACAAAGCCTTTCTCATCAAAGCAGCCCAGTGTGAGCCCCTCTTCAGCCTCGGCCACTAGCCAGCAAAGGGCTCATGAGGCAAGCCAAGTTGACTTCCAGGAACAGGAACTCTTCAGTGACAGTATCACGATAGAAGACGAAGTGGCAACTAGATCTACCAATTGCCCTACTACTGGTAAGCGATTAAGTTTATTTATTTTACATAAACTTATCACGTGATGACATAGGGTTAATAATGAATTATTTTATATGTTCACATTGTATTTTTCATGTTTTAGTGTGGCATTTTTTGGTTCCCCCCCTCCCCCCTTCGTTGGACATAACTCCTCGGCGGACTAATTACCCTCCGGACTTAGCCGCAGGACTTGCTCGACAGGCGTAGCTAACGACAGGCGGAGCCAACGACGCCAAGAATGCCTACGATTCCAAAATGCATCGATTTCGTCGGCTTCGTTTCGTCAGCTCCATTCAGCAGCTCCTGTCAGCCGCCCCTTTCAGCCGCTCCTTTCCCTCTCCAGAAGCTCTACCACTTATATAGCACCCAAAGCGCGGAAGAAGACCACAAGTTAGGCCATCGTACGAGCCGTTATTTAGTGTTCCCCCGCCGTAGTAAAAAAAAGAGTCCCGATTGACCCAATCCTAAGCTTCCACCTCGCCCCCTTCACATCATGCCACCTTTTCCTTCCCTCAATTTGCACCAATGGAATTCCACGTTAAACCCCATTGCACTTTGACCTTTCAGAATATACCCCCTCCTAACCCCCGAGAATACCTCCCCTCTCACGCCCTCTGTTCCAGTCGAGACGGCAAAGAGACGATATCGAGGCGAGGTGAGAGGAGAGTTGGTGATTGTCGATTCTCCTTTTAGCGCCATGGACTTTTTGGTGCAAGTTATTAGCTTTTCCCGAAATTGTGAAGAGTATTTCAATTTTGTTGGTTTGTACCTTGTCTTTTGTTGTTTAAATACAGTGTTTGATTAGTTAGATTGTCATACTTTTGTGGTTTTTCCTATTTCTGACCTCATCTTGCTCACCCGTCTTGGAAAGAATATTTGTCCTTTGGACAAGCGTTTCTCGTGAACTGCTGTTCTTCTTTCGAGAAACGCTGCATTTTGGTAGCAGAGCGTGGTTAGCGTGTCTTTTCATAGCAGGTGGTGAGTGTTCCCATTTGAGGATTTTTCTTGATTTTCTCTGTGTAACTAGATTGTTTCTCGCTTCGTATTTCTCTAGTGTTTCAATTTTTGCTTAGTGTTTTTTCGCTGAGTTAGGGTTCGTGTTTTCCGCTTTTGTCCCAGCCACCATGACTTCTAAATCAGATTACCCTTATGCGAAAAATTATCGCACTACTGCTCAGGATAGGAGGGCCAGATTAAATGGAGAGACTGTGGTTTCACTTGATAATACCGGATTTTCAGAAAACGAACTCTGCTTTGTTCCTCAAACCCAAGAATGTGACCTTCGGCAATCTGAAATTCCACTCCCAACCCAAGTTCAGGTGAATTTGCCTAGGTCCTCGCCCATTGAAACTCTTTCAACTCATTTGGTCGATTTGTCCGATTCCTTGCCAAAAGAATCTCCTCCAACCCAAGTTCTGCCGGTATTTCCAGAGGCTACTTCAAACGCGGCGGAACCAAGAAGAGTTAGGTCGGCACTACCACTATCCGAAGGGTTGGCCGTTGTCAAGCATAGGATCGCTGATTTTCCTCTCTTTGATGTTTCCAGTGCCGAAAATTGGTATATCTGATGTTGAATCTGACGGAATTAGTCTCTCTCTCGCTAGTTCCTTTATCAAGGTTGTTGAGTTTGGTTATTCCTAAGTTACCCTCCTGTTGGTATCGTTTCTGGCTTTCTATGTTAAGTCAAAATTTTTCTTGGGCCCATATTACGAGCAAACTTTGGAATGAAATAGTCAGCGATCGAGAATTTGATCGGCTTATCGCTTCCAAGATCAAAAGATTCCAGTTCCCTCGCGAAACACCGCGTGATTTTGTGTCTGCCATCAGAAACGCTGTGTCTGCATTAGGTTTAGACTATTCCGAGAGCCAGATTGTTCATTTAATTTTTCAAGGTTTAAATCCTATCACTATTTCCGCTATCAAGACGCCCACCCCGCCGTCTAGTTTCGAAGAGTTAGACCTTGTCATTGGTCGTGCGTCAAAAGCATTAATGGATTCAGCTGATTACGCTAACACCTTTCATGGCGTATCATTTTATGCTCCTCCTGCCGTTTCTAGGCAAGTTGTGTGTTCCTATTGTCATAAAGCTGGGCACAATGTCAGGGATTGTCGTAAAAAGCACCGAAGAGGACGGCCTTCCGCAATCAGTCTAATGAGTGTTCACAAATCTCCCGATATCAATTTGCCTTTGATACCTATTTTATTACAGTCAGCATCTTGTAATGCCCTGATCGATACGGGTTGTTCAGTCTCGATTTGCGACGAGAATTTCTTCACTAGCCTTGGTTCTTCGGCTGCTAAACTAAAAAGAAAAATCAATTCTATCGAACTCTTGACGGTCGCTGGACAACCTTTTAGAGTTAGTTGTTCTGTGCAACTTAAAATTAAGATTGATAAGTACTCTTGGCTTCATGAATTTTATTTGGCAGACATTCCATTCCCTGTCCTTTTAGGGATTGATTTCATTCGTAAATCGAAACTTATTATTCATACGAATGGTGTCGCGTTTGAATCGGCGCCATGTCATTTAATTCATTTTTCCTCTGACAGTCGAGCATCGTATATCCCTCATGCGTTTGCTGAACACATGTGCTCTGGGAACGGAATCGTTGAATCTCTGAATAATTCTCTACTTCCATCTGATGATTTGGTGAGTCAGTTGAAATTGTTGTTGTCTAATTATCCCGATGTTGTAACCCAAAATCTAGGAGTGACATCGTTGATGACTTATGAAATTGAATTAATAGACGAATGTCCTGTCAGAAGCCATCCTTTTCATCTCTCACCGCCGAAAACCCTCCTGATGAAGCAACATGTGCAGTCGTTATTAGATAAGGGAATTATCGAAGTTTCAAATTCAAACTGGTGCTCTCCTGCCTTTTTGATTCCCAAGAAAAATGGTTCGCAAAGGTTAGTTGTTGATTATCGTAAGCTTAACAGACAAATTAAGAAAGACGGTTATCCGACTCCTTCTGTGGAACACGCTTTTCAGTATCTGTCTGATGCCAAGTATTTCACTATTCTAGATCTAACCTCTGCTTTTCATCAAATCCCGCTGTCTGAAAATTCAAAAAAATACACAACATTCGTAACGTCTTTCGGAATGTTCCAATATACAAAATTACCGTTTGCGTTTGCTAATTCCAGTCAAGTATTTACTCGTTTGATAAACGAGGTTTTGGGTGATTTGTTCTATTCGTGTGTGTACCCTTATATTGATGATATATGTATCTATTCCAAGAATTCCAGAGATCACGTAACTCATGTTAGAGAGGTTCTTAGTAGGCGTCGGTCCGCTGGTCTGACTATTTCTGAAGAAAAGATTAAGTTGGGCTGCACTTCAATCGCCTTTTTAGGCCATCTAATTTGCAATGGAACCCTTTGTGTCGATTCGGACCGGATAAAGCCCATCGAATCCTTTCCTGTTCCGAAGAATACGAGAGATGTGGCCAGATTCCTGGGCATGTGTGGGTTTTATTCCAAGTTCATACCAAGGTATTCTGAAATTTCTATTCCTTTAAATCACCTAAAACGTAAGAATGTTGCTTTTCGCTGGTCAACGGTTGAGAACGAGGCTTTTGTTGAGCTCAAGAAAGCATTGATGAATCCACCTGTGCTAACTTTTCCTCGTTTTGACGAGGAATTCCATTTGTTTGTGGACGCCAGTGGTTTGGCGTTAGCCGCCGTATTAAACCAGAAAGTAGATGGTGATTTTGCCCCTGTGGCGTACGCTAGTAAAACCTTATTGCCACATGAACAAAAATTGTCCGCATACGAACTTGAGTGTATGGCAGTTTGTTGGGGCTAGAAAAATTTAATGTATACCTCCAAGTAAAACCATTCCATTTATATACTGATAATGGGGCCCTTACTTGGCTGTTCTCTCACCCTAAGCAGTTAGCGAAATTAGGCAGAATGGTGTTAAAACTGTCTTCCTATAATTTTACTATCCACCATGTTCGTGGGCACAGCAATAACGTAGCAGATTGCCTTTCAAGAAATCCGCCTGTCATCTTAACTGATAGTGCCGGTGTTGAGCCATGTCCACCCATTTCTTGTGTTTTACATAATATTCCTTTATCATTTGTGGATATTCGTGACCATCAACGGTCAGACCCTACCTTAAGGGAAATTTTTGAGAAATTGGAGAAGGATTCTTCCTCTTCTCCAAATTACATTGTCAAAGACAATTTGTTGTGTTTTGGGAATGCCAATGCCCTAAAGGGAAAGATTGTCTTGCCGGTTGTATTGTGGCCAATGATATTCCAATATTATCACTGTTTAAGTGTGTCTGCTCATTTGGGTATGGCCAAAACCTATCAAAAGGTGCGAAGGGAATTTTGGTGGAGCGATATGAAAAAACATATTTTTGATATGGTTCGTAAATGTCATTTATGTCAGACATGTAAACCCAGGAATACTGCCCCACCGGGTATGATGTCTTATAACCTTCCTGCTCATGTGTGGGAAAGGCTTTATATAGATTTCGTTGGACCTTATCCTTCGACGAGAAATAATCACAAATATGTCTTATCGATTATTGATGGATTCTCTAAATTTTGTATCCTGGAACCAGTTCGTAATGCCACTTCCAGTGCTGTGGTTAGTGTTCTTACTCAAAGAGTTTTTTCTAAATTTGGTTACCCTAAATTTCTTGTGTCTGACAATGCAGCGGTGTTCAAGTCACATCTAGTTAAGGAAATGTGTTGGCAACTTGGGATTAAACAGGTTTTTACAGCTCCTTACCAACCAATTTATAACCAAGTTGAAAGGCTACATAGAAATTTGAAAGCTGCATTGTCAATTCTTTGTAACAATGTACATTACAATTGGGTCAATTTTTTGGCAGATTTAAATTTGCCTTTAACTCTGCCTGTCATGGTGCCACGGGAGAATCTCCCGCTAAGGTAATTTTTGGCCGACAATTGCTCCATCCTCTAATAAATCAATGGTCTATTCCTAGGGAACTGTGTGAGGATGATATTTTGGAAGAGAAGAGGGAAGCTTATTTGCAACAGGTAGTTGCTAAATTGAAGAGAGCCAAATCTAAGCAAAAGCTAGTTATTGATAATTCACATTCTGACATAACTTTCAAACCTGGAGATAGGGTGTTGTCAAAGAAACATCCAATCGGTTCTAAGGCAGACAAGATTATGGCAAAGTTAACCCCTCTATGGGAAGGCCCATTTATTATAAAAAAGTTAGTCTCTCCTGTAACTGCTGTTCTCGATATTGGTCCAAGCAAGGAGAGAATATGTCATGTTTCTTATTTAAAGCCTTATCATGGTGATTAATAACTTATAATATGTTGAAGGATAAAGGAATCTTAATACTAGCATTTATTGTCTAACTATTGTCTTGATTGCTTACAAATTTCTCTCTTCACTATTTGTCATTTAATTTACTATAATGTATGCTACTTTGAATAATTATTTAATTGTAAAACTGCCAATTCATACTTAATTAATTTGTTGATGTTAGTGCTGCCTGTTTATGGGGCATTAGTTGTCATTTTGTTATAGTTTGGTTGGTTCTACATGCTCTTCATCATGTGTGTCTACCAGAAGGGGGAACGGTGTTTGCACAGTGCTATTGTGAATTCTGGAGGGAGTGGGGAGAATAGCCATGAACATTCCCGAGGTGGCTCGCTTCCAGTTAAGTCGCGGAGGGTCATTGGCTATTAAGATTATTTAGTGACTGTTTACACCACTGATCATTGGTCTCCTTGATCATTCCTCCGATGTGGACCAGAACCTGGAGTTATATCGCTATTCACTATTGGGTTTATTTATCGCTGGGGCAGGTCTTTGTCTAGCTCAGTGACAATTTGGCAGTTGATTGTATACCTGTTTATTGCTTATGTATACCATTGTTATCCGGCGTAGAGGTTGCGTTCTCACCGCCCAGCAGTTACTATAACTCGCTGCAATCAGCACCCAGCATTGGCTGGATGGGGTATTTACCCTCATTTATAACTTTGCAATTGCATTACCCTTGACGGTGGCCACTAAATTAATTTTTGCCTCTTTAGATTTGTGTAACATATGTTTGGCTTAACCTGGCCCTGGACTTATTGAATTTTTTCTATTTAGTCATCCTAATCTATTTCCATATTTTGGGCTATTCTAATTGGATGACTGCTGTATAGAGAAATCAATTGTTTTTCTCTAATTCGAAATGTACTCTTATGTCATCTGGAGGCATTTCAATTAACCCATAATTTCATTGACTGGCTCAATGCATATCAGTTCAACCCAAGTTGGTGAACGATGACAACATGTAATTAGTTTTTAAGATATTATTATTGGGGATTTCCTTATCACTCTCATAATTGTCATTAATTTAAATTTAATTATTGTAAAATACTCTGACTGCTCTTCAAATAATTGTTAATTTACTACATGGCTCTCACTAATGCACTGAATTTAATATGTATTGTAATTTTGTCATTTCAACGAACCCAAGTCTTTGATTGACTGGATAAGTGTCTAACAGCTCAACCCAAGTCGGTCAATGACAAGAAAAAAAAATTGTCTAGCAGATCAACCCAAGTTGGTCAACGACCAAAAATGTAATTGGGTATAATATGTTTCCTCATCATTCTCTCAATTTTACACTCATGTTGTAAAAGTCTCAGTGCTCCTGAAATAATTGTTAATTTCACTACATGGCTCTCACTATTGCACCTAATTATTATGTATTGTAATTTTGTCAATTCAACAAACCTAAGTCTTTGATTGATGGGTCAGTGTTTGGCAGTTCAACCCAAGTTGTTGAATGACAAAGGGTAATTGGCTATTGAAATATTTCTTGATCATTTTCTCAATTCTACTCTCACATTGTGAAAGAGTCTGACTGCTCTTGATATTATTGTTAACTCTCTACATGGCTCTCATTACTGCTGATAACTAATATATATTGTAATTCTTAGCTTTCTATCAACCCATGATTCTTGATTGACTGTCAATGTTTATTCGGTTCAACCCAAGAGGTTGAACGACAAATGTAATTAGTTTTAAGGTATTATTATGGTAATTAATTTTGTTTTACCACTATCTCAATCTAATACTTATTTAATAATTTTTGTAAAATAATCTAGTTACACTTAGAATATTGATTTAACAGCATGGCTATTGTCCCTGCCATGTACTAATTGGTAATTAATTTGTATGATTGTTTTGTCTTCAATCAATTAACTAATGTACTTATGCCTTATGCAAACTTAACTGATTTTGTTCATTTCACTTCAACCCAACGAGTCAGATGTTCGTTACTATGGGTGCTGTATTTTGTTCATAAATTTCATTTGCCTTGGATGTGAGACACTGGGCATCCTAATTTATTCTAATTTTCACTGATATTAAGTTTGATATCAGATGTTATCTGTGACTGTTGGTTCACAGTTGTTGGTGACAGTAAGAATGGTTACTTACTCGTCATGTGCAATCAGTTATTGTTCATTTTCTGTTAACTCTGTGTGTCTTTTGTCATTTATTCATTTTTTTGGGTATGTGTTATCCTTGAGGTGGACAGCCCCTGAGCATTACCCCTTCGCAGTGGGTGAGAGAACTACTTTGTGTTAGTCATCATTAGGACTAGAACTCACAACAGTGATGATTATTATTGTCATTGCTTTTCCAAATTGCTAATATTTTGGGTATTTGAACGGTGTTATTCAGTGAGCACCTGCCACCCTATAGTTACTTTTCTGTTTGTGTGAGATGGGTTTCCAATACTGTGTGGGAGTGTTGTAGTTTTTGGCTCCTGTTTCTGCTTGTCAATTCAGCAGTTAATCATGTGGATCCCCGAGTGAAGTGATTAGTGTTTTCATTAGACCAATTGTTCTTCCCCCAACCGGAAGTTTATTTTGGTGGACAGTTTTCCCCCAGTGGATTTGGCATTTTTTGGTACCCCCCCCCTCCCCCCCTCGTTGGACATAACCCCTCGGCGGACTAATTACCCTCCGGACTTAGCCGCAGGACTTGCTCGACAGGCGTAGCTAACGACAGGCGGAGCCAACGACGCCAAGATTGCCTACGATTCCAAAATGCATCGATTTCGTCTGCTTCGTTTCGTCAGCTCCGTTCAGCAGCTCCTTTCAGCCGTTCCTTTCAGCCGCTCCTTTCCCTCTCCAGGAGCTCTACCACGTATATATCACCCAAAGCGCGGAAGAAGACCACAAGTTAGGCCATCGTACGAGCCGTTATTTAGTGTTCCCCCGCCGTAGTAAAAAAAAGAGTCCCGATTGACCCAATCCTAAGCTTCCACCTCGCCCTCTTCACATCATGCCACCTTTTCCTCCCCTTAATTTGCACCAATGGAATTCCACGTTAAACCCCATTGCACTTTGACCTTCCAGAATATACCCCCTCCTAACCCCAGAGAATACTTCCCCTCTCACGCCCTCTGTTCCAGTGGAGACGGCAAAGAGACGATATCGAGGCGAGGTGAGAGGAGAGTTGGTGATTGTCGATTCTCCTTTTAGCGCCATGGACTTTTTGGTGCAAGTTATTAGCTTTTCCCGAAATTGTGCAGAGCATTTCAATTTTGTTGGTTTGTACCTTGTCTTTTGTTGTTTAAATACAGTGTTTGATTAGTTAGATTGTCATACTTTTGTGGTTTTTCCTATTTCTGACCTCATCTTGCTCACCCGTCTTGGAAAGAATATTTGTCCTTTGGACAAGCGTTTCTCGTGAACTGCTGTTCTTCTTTCGAGAAACGCTGCATTAGAATTGAAGTCATTAATCACTGAAGTGTTGGATGATTTCAAAAAGGAGATGAGGAATGTCTTGAGGAGGGAGTTAAGGGCCCAAATAGCCCAAAGTACAGAGGAAGCGAAGGAAGCCATAAGTGCGATCACTTTTAAAATGGACTCAATACAATTCCACACCAAAGGGGATGATGAAGAGGGAGAATGGAAGCACCGACTCCAGATGGAAACTGTTCAGGAGGCAACTGATTTTGAAGATGAAATATGCTCTAATTTCAAGTGCAGAAAGTTTATGGTATGGCATTTTTAACCTTTAAATGGTTTCAAGTAATTTTTTTTTCTTTTGTTTGCAAGGGGCTAAAATGATTTTCTTCATTTTAGGTGCAGTACCTACGTGAGAGGTCCTCTAATATGCTGTTTAGGAATCTGACTGAAAATTTTTTTCAAACTGCCTTGAACAAGACAGTTAATGATATCCTGTCCCTGCTGTTCATTAATCAGCTTGGAATGCAATTCTGTATGAATGGAAGAAACCCAAAAAAGATACCATTTGAGAGCTGTTTCCCCTCCATAATGAATTTGGTTTTTGGTAACTAGCATTACCTATGTTATGCATCGCAAGCTGTGCTAACCAATTAAAATATTCGGTAGCTAATGTCATGCTGTTTTTTGCAGAGGTGCTGAAAACAAAGGGAAACACTGGGCCCCAGATCGAGCTCCTTACAGTCGGAAGGAGCATGGGAGAATGGTTTCGACTGGCAAGGATGCGGGCAGGGGTTAAGTCAAATGTTAATGATGGTGCAGAAGATGTTCCTAATTAAAAATCATTTGTTATAGACTTCTGAATTTATTCTGTGTGAAAATATCCCAATGTGAGAAATCCTTTTTCTGTTCCGAGATAGCAATACTGACAAGCAAATTGTAGGCATGTTGATTCTTCTATGGATGTATTATTGCCCATTTTCGGGTTGATTTAATGATGGTGCAGAAGATGTTCCTAATTAAAAATCATTTGTTATAGACTTCTGAATTTATTCTGTGTAAAAATATCCCAATGTGAGAAATCCTTTTTCTGTTCCGAGTTAGCGATACTGACAAGCAAATTGTAGGCATGTTAATTCTTCTATGGATTCTTCTACTGCCCATTTTCGGGTTGATTTTTTTAAATACTCAAATGGCTACATCCCTTGGTTGTAAGTTGCAAGATAGTGGTTAATTCCCAATTTCGGCATCAGTTGCATTAAGTGTTGGATGAACGAATCTCTGTTCGATATCTTTATTAGTTCCTTAATTGCGGCATCAGTTGCATAAAGGGTTGAACGAACGATTCTCTGTTCGTTATCTTTATTAGCAGAGTTTAATATTAGTAAATTTGGTCATTAAGAAACTGAAAAGGATTTAAAAAGTGCGCCTTAAGGAAGCTAACGTCATACCTATTTTGGCCGTTAGATGGCAGTAGTGTGCTGTAGAAAAATCGCTGTTAGTTCCTCCTATGCCCGCTACGTAGCACCCTTTTCAATGCCAGAGAAATGATTTCTGTCGTATTTCGGAAACCTTTCGCTTCGATTTCTCCAGCTTTTCTCTAACTTGCTACTGCCATGTACAGAAATCATTTCCCTTTCCGTATATGATTTCTCCGTTTTATATGGAAGGTTTCTGTATATGTTGGTTCTATTTACAACCTTGTGCTGGCTGGGGTATTTTAAAAGCCTAATATCGTGGGTTTTCGTGCCACGAGTTTCCAACAAGTTAAAGCCTAATCTATCCATTTTACTTAATAATTAATTTCATACCGCAAAGAATGACTCGAACTTCCATGTCTAGCGTTCAATTAAGAATTTCAAAATCTAGAAGTGCACAAGTAAATCATTACGAAGAGTGTTTAAATAGTTGACTTAGATGACATGAAAGTTGAATACAATGCAAAAGCCACCAATTTGCCTTACTAAGAGATATTATAACCATGCACTTAAATTAATTAGGCCCTGATCCATCAGCAACACACCTAGGACACAGTCCTGCAATTGAATACATAAACATATGTCAGAGCCAAGGCGGGAGGTAATGCATCTGCAAAAATGATGAAAAACGAAAGGAAACATTTTTGTCACACTATTTATTACATAAATTTATCTTGTGCCAGAATTAGTGTTGAAATATTAGTAATTGCACAAATAATCACCATTATATTATCCAATTGGTACATAAGAGGCAATGGTATTCTATCTTTTAGTATTTTAAATTTTTTTATTCTTTCTATCACTCTCTCCACATGAACGCGAGTTTTGCTATTCCACTGGCAGCCTCCATTTCTTCCTTGCTAAACTGTCCTTTGTTTTGAAGAAATGGGGGATGAATGACTCCTACGCCCTTCTCTTCATATTGCTTTTTGATTAAAAAAATCTTTATCCACCGTTATATCATCAGAGAATGGCTCTAACATATTCATGATCCCACTATCCTCAAACATATTCATGATCCCACTATCCTCAAACATTTTTTGTCTGAGGCCCTGCCTCCATATCCTGGGCTGATATAGCTAATAAGGCCTCCAGGTGTGACCCCAATAAGGTATTTTACCGTTTGCGCTCCCTTGTACAGCGAGTATACTGATCTCATATATGCGAGTATACTCATATATGATCGGGTGCGGCACTGCAAACATTGAAACTTGGATAGTCGCACCTCGGTACAGTCCAACACAACTCACTTTTTAAAAGTCGTTGAAGCACTTCGGCATTCTACATAAGATCTTCTCCTTGGATGGCCATCTAATCAATTTGCACACTATTTTAGTTAGCACTGAGGTGACTGAGTTGACTGTGTTCTTACTGGTAATCCCAGTACAGTCAAAAAGCGGGCCAAGAATGGGGTCGTTTACCATATTTTTTTTATTGTCGAATCTGATAGAGTTTGTAAAATAAAAAGACCCTTATTTTTTCGTTTTTTAATCCGTCAATTATTTTCCGAGTTATAAGAGACGAAAAACATGTTTTTAACCCTCTCGGAAAAGTGGGCGTGGTGCAATCTCTGATGTGCATGGACTTCGTCCAATCACAACTGAGCCCCCGAAGCTACTTTGCCTTATCGCAATGGGTGGGACACAGCTGACTCTGCCAATTGGAGCGATTGCGACAGCATGTATGTGACGAGACCTTCCGAGAACCCCCCTCCACTCCCTTCCCTTCCCCTAAAAGCAGTCAACGACGGGAGGTAAATGACGTCAATGTTATCACAGTAGCATTTTCGCTGGGCATCACCTTTTGCTTATTTAAATTTTTGATTTAGGAGTGAATGGTTGTGGTTAGATAAATGTTTTCACTAAAGTTAGTTTTTCGTTTCCATCTAACGATTTTGTGTACAAAATTGTAAATGGCCAGTTTAATTTCTGTTTAATTAAGGTCATTAGCACCTTCTCTTTGTTACTTAAGGAGCTGCGATTACTTTCTGGCTGAACCATGGTAAAAAGATTCAGCAGGCATGTCAGCTTCAGCAGCGAACCCAGTCCAGTGAATGCCGACAATGTTTTTGGACCCTGGGTGAAATCGGTGAAGGACGTCCTCAGGTCACCACTGGAAACTTGACATCTAAAATCCCTCATCTCCGGTGTGGCTTGAACTTCAATGCAGGTTGTTTTGGGCTTTGAGTGATTCCCCAGAGACAAAAGAATTTCAGCCGCAGCTACATCATCTCGCAAGTCCATTTCCTGCTGTAACAAAAATAAAACATATTTAATACATGTAAATGCTCATTGGAATGCACATACATACATTTAATAATGACAACATGCAACTGCATTAGAAAAAGAAATGAAACAAATTCTGAGTTCCTTTGTTGATTTCTGGCAAAGAAGTACATATAGGAATACCTTAGGGGAACTATTGCAGTAGGTTCTGAAAAAGAAAGCCGGTAACCCCAGATTTACAAATACAGATTTTGTCTCCACCACCACAGAAGTGCTTTCACAACATATTCACAAGATCCCCTTATTCCGTTTATCATCACCATCAGTTAGTATGTAACCACAATAAATACTTTTGCTTTTTTATAGTGTGATGAACTGGTGAAATAATTATTATTTGCATTAAAATCAATTCAGCTGATTTTAATCTAGGTTAAAGTGACATTAGGCCTATGCATTGTAACTTTATTTCATAGAAACAAAGTTGTTAGGTTGGTATATATTATTTATAATATTTACTGGGCATTTAGCTAGCTTTTTCAGTTTAAAATTTTGGCACATCATGCAAGTAAAATTATGTTACAACCAAGTGGATAAGAAGATATACGTTTAAGGATTCACTTTACACATGACTTCAAATTTCATTTATTGAAGGTAGCTATTTCTGGGTATCTCACATGTTGTATGCTTTCGTACTTATTATACACTCAGTTGCATGGCCAAAGGTGAGATTAACTAAAGAGTTGCTATTAATTGGAATCACATCTGATGGCCATTAATATAAAGCCTTAATGAAAATCTATTAGTATTCAAATAACGATAAAATGAAATACTTACAATAAACTTTGCTGCACACACCACTTGACTGAAATGGCCTCTTTGCTTGATCAATTTCTTTTGAGGTAGTTCTCCCAGTATATGAAAACTCCATTGCCAAGTCATCAGTCAACAGCCGTCGTAGGTGGAAGTGAAATGGAAGTGTAGGTGGAACGGAAATCCTTCCCACCTACACTTACAAGTATCTTCACCTGCAAGGCAAGAATTACTCTAATTAGTATACATATCTACATGAAAGAAGGTAACAGAAAATGAACATATACAAATTGGTACTGGTAGTAACATTAAGTTGAGGTCGTGTAATATAGCTATAAAAACAAAGCTACAGACACCATGTAATTCAATTGAATTTTTCTGACAACTGCCAAATTTGTGTCAATAATCCAGAATAGGAAATATCAATGAGGAGACAAGTTTGCACGTACATAGGGACAATAGTTTTTGTTCACCTTAAGCCCATTTAGTCATATTAATTCTTCAAAAGACAATGAAAGTGGGCTTCCTAAGGCAGGTTATTGGTAATTGTAATTTGTAGTTTAGTAATTGTAGCATGAAGTTGAGTAGGACGACACAAGGTTCTCTACTTTAATTTTTGGTCTTGCATCTTATCTGATTTTATGCACTAATCTGGAAAAACCAACGATAGTGGCTTGCATTTTATGAGTAGGGAAGCAAATAGATCACTGAACCCTTACTGTGACTTGCATTTCAGGGTAATTGAATCATGCAATGAGAAGGATTCTTGTTCCTTGTGTGCTTTCAGCACGGGGATGCCCACCACAGTTTTCTATGTTTAATCAAACCAGTAAAATTGCAATACTTCAAGATTATTTCATATATTATTTTTTGCAAAATGAACCCCCCAAATATTTAGTACTTACAAATTTCTTGGCAAAAATTTTCCTCTCTCAATTTCTCATCGAAAACATCAAAATCCTCGGGACATTTTAAGGGGAGCAAACCAAAGAGGGACAATTCACCGTCACAGTCAGTGATTGGTTCTTGGCTACTCCCTTGGTTTTCCAAAAGTATGTCTACTTTTTTGTCAAGTGCTTCAATGCACTCTGTAAGGTTTGCAAGTGTGACCTGCAGCTGGCCAAGAATTAATCTATCACATCCTGAAACAGAGAAAAAAAATTTTAGCCTTGAAACTTTAAAACACAAGAATATGGCCCCGCTGTCTTATTATAAAATGGATATAAAATATTCAATTCATATTTAATTTCATTATTGATATTATTAGAACAATTACTATACCTGATAAGGATGATTGTGAGACTTTCACAAAAATGGTGGAAGCTGGGTTTTCCGCATCATTAATTAGGGCAGTAGGGGGGTGACACAAAAGGGATCTTTCTGAGTGTAAGGGACCACCAGAATTAATCAACTCTTGTCCCAACTGTGAACCGGAACATTGGGTTCCATGGTTCTGCCCACTGTTCTTTGCGGTCATAAATGTTTGCAGGGATGGATAGGACGGTGTGTTTTCCCTCCTGCCTCCCCTGAAAACTTGGGGTTTCTTTTGGGCTCGGGATGATTCTGACTCATCACTTTCTTCTCCAGAAAGTGAAATTATTTTCATTTTTCGCTTCCTTTTCATTTGCACCTCATCTTCATCACTCGACAAATGTGATGTGTCTTCAGCACGCCGTAAATGTCTCCTAGCTTCAGAATTGGTTTCTGAAACGAAGGAAAAATGTGTTTCAAATTTCTTCAGCTACATTGAGAAAATAATACAAGAATGCATGTGCATTTACTTTTTTTATCTTCTGAGCATTGTTTATCAAAATTATCAGACTAGCAAATGTTGCTACCCAAGAAAAGAAAACAAGGGAATTGGATGAGTGAAAATTTTTGAACATGTAATAAGCCTACACTTACCATATTTATGCATAATCTTTATTGGATAAGTGATCCAATCATCTTCCGGTTCTGACTCCACTCGGAGAAGCTTTTTCCTTTTTTCATTCGTGGTAACATTCGGGAATGAACAGTATTTTCCATCACTTGATACCCACTTCAATGCTACAACTCCCAATGCATCATCCTCTTAAGGCGCCGTGGTACATGATTATTTTTTCGCTTTCGAGTGCTGAGATGATGGAGATAGTTTTTCCGTCGACCGGTAGAGTTACCAGAGTCGGCGCCTACCCAACCAGCCATATTTTTTTTCAGTGTCTCCTCTACGCTTTAATTCTTTGCGCAGAGGTGATGAGGCAATAACGACCCTTCCCTCTCATCCCCTCTGTCCGCGGAGTTTTCCATTGCTGACCACTAGACGCAATGTTGCCATTTCAACATACGATGGGACCAAACTGTTTGGCAGACTCCACATTATACCATGTGGCAACGTGGAATCCGCGGAAATGCGTTCGCTACGTTTTTCTAAGAACCGAGCCGGTCTGGTCCTAGTGGGGTTCGTAGCTGCAGGAGAACGCGTCCGCGGTCCAAGTCATGAATAGACTTCATTTTTCAGGGTAGCCGCGTTGATTGGTTGTTGTGACAACAGTTTAGCCGTAAGAACTGCAACAAATAGGAGGTGGTCTCAGCTGGTAGCTTGGCTTGCACGTGTTAATGTCTAAATGTGGTAATTTGAAAGTAATATACGTTTGTGCCTACTACAGACCACCCCATTCCGATGTACACTCAGTATTATAACTCGAGAAACAGATCAGGCACATTAATTCTCATACCAACGAACGACAGATTATTGAAAGGTGGAGATTTCAATACAACATCGATAGATTGGAAAACATGTAGTCATTAGTCTGGGGGTAGGGAAAAAGAAATCTGCTCGTCATTTTTTAACCTGTTCGCATAATACGCAGTACATCAAATAGTAAATTTGCATAATAGAAGGGAGAATGTTCTCGATTTACTTGCCTCAAACATCCATGAAAAAGTTATTGAAGTTAAAAACGTCGATGGAATAAGTGACCACAAGGTAGTACACGTTAAATTATCCCTCAATACTGACAAAAATGTAAAATTAAAAAGAAAGATTTGCCTTTTAAGTAAAGCAGATTTTAACGGATTTAGGCGTGACTTACAGACTTCTTTTGAAAAATTCTAAACATCAGAAAAAATAGTGATGCAGACATGGAAAGAGTTCCTCCAAATTACACGGTGAGTGAGTATAAGAGTGAGAATAGGGAACCAGGGTGGTACAACGTGGAGGTTAAAAAAATGTTTAAAACGACAACGAGTTATCCACGCGAAACTAAGAAAAATGTAGCTAATAGCGATCTACAAAAATTATCAAACGTTACATATAAAGCAGCCGCAAAAATAGCCCTTAGAAAACCGTAAAGTGGTTTCAAGAGAAAAGTACTTGGAGAACAACTAGAGGGGAATCCGAAAGCATTTTGATCATATGTTAGGGAAGTACAGGGAACTAAAATTTCAACGGTTAATTCCTTGAAAGGGTATAGGGGCGAAATATTTAGATAAGGCTAATTTGTTGAATTATTTTTCCAGAGCGTTTTTAATCAATCTAAGCGTAGTTTGCTCGAAACAATACCAGACCGATTTCAACAAATAATGCCCCCGATCGATAATTGTATCTTATAACGGAATCGTATCCTTACTAAAAATGTTAGCCCGAACAAGAGCTCAGGTCGTGATGAAATTCCTGCTCGTGTGTATAAAGAAATAGCTCTCGAAATGGCACCGTATCTTAAAGTAATATTTAACAAATCCCTCGAAGAACACGCGGTTCCCAAAGACTGGAAGATAGCAAACGTGATCCCAATTTTTAGAAGTGGCGATAGGGAACATCCATCGAATTATAAACCAATATCAATAACGTCACTGCCGTGCAAAATTATACAGCATATGATAGTTACATCAATAAGGGGACACCTCGATAGCCAGGATTTATTGATAACAAATAAGCATGGGTCCAGAAAGGGACGGTCTTGCGAAAATCAGTTAGGTCTTTTCGTTCATGATATTTTAGTTTCCGGAGAAGGTAACGTACAGGTAGACGCAGCGCTTTTAAATTTAGAAAAGCGTTTGACAAGGTTCCCCACTGTAATTTACTCGCGAAGTTAGCATCATACGGGATAGATAGTAATATGGTAGGCTGGATAGGAGATTTCCTACATGAACGCGTTCAATGAATGGTATTAGATGGTGTCACCTCAGGCGAAGCAAAAGTTACATCGGGTGTTCCCCAGCGTGATAGGCCCAATTTTATTTCTTCTCTCCGTAAATGACTTGAATACAGTAGCTAAAAATAGCAAGCTCCGTCTTTTTGCCGATGATGCAGTAGGGGAGGCATGGGGTTTTCAAGACAGCCATGACCCCAAAGATGACCTCTTATCTTATCAATGGAACCCCCCCACCCCGACCCCAACGCTCCAACCCAACCCATTTGTCATCTGTCATTAACCCGTCAACGCCCACGGGTGCCATACGGCACCGCAGTGCAGCGCCGAGCCTAAACTCCTATAATGTAACTAATATGCAATTCATAGCGTACATTTCGCTGCGCATACTTAGCAGAACGTTTATTCTCTTATTCAGTCATTGTGAATTTTGTTTCTCACCATATCGGATCGTCCTGTCTGTTTCACAGAAAAGGGCTTTTTTCCGGATCCATGAGTTATGGGTACTCGGTCAAAGTAAGTGCTTTTTGTGTCTATAATTATTAGTTTAAAAATTATACCGGGATGTTTTCATACATTGTAAAGTACAAACTAATATTTATAAACGAATTAGCAGTATCCGGTGATTCAATGTTGAGGTATGTGAAATCAAGCATCAGCGGTGCCGTTTGGCACCGCTGGGCGCTACCCGTAGCAATTCACCTTGTGGTCGTATTTTGCTTACGGTTGCGATTTTCAGTCATAAATTTCATCATAAAGCAATTTTCTTAACAGAAATATGTTTTGAACGTTTTAAAAATGTATATAAATTAATTTGGAAGGTTATTTTTTATTAATATTAATAAATAATATTTAATCAATAAAAATATTGACTCGTAGTTTCCCGCAGCGTTGATTTGCAGATGTTTCCAAGGCTTCTGGGTTTTACCTCGTGGGATTTGTTGGTGGGTTGATAATGCTGTGGGTTAATTTCAAGTTTATGATTCGTGAATTATTACCTTTCGAAATAAATCGACACCAACTTAAGTCTCCTTTCTTTCTTACACTTAGGCCCTTTTTCTTTTGTCAAACTGTACTGATAATCTGTTTCATTCATGTGTGGAACGATACATTACGTTTGTATGAGAAAATATGAGAATGAAGTGTTAAAAGTATTATTCTAAAATGCTTCAATTACTGATGCCACGTTACTTTCTCCAAAATCTTAATTATATTTTGTTCACTTAAGAATTTAACTCTTCAAGAGGTTTTAGGCCTCCTAGAGGAAGACGAAGTTGAAAACGTCCACCAAATATTTGTCGAGCCACCAGAGAGCACCGTTTTGACTGACGAGGATTCAGGTGATGAAGTCGGTGGCTTGGTTGACAACTTATCTGATCGTCAGCTCCGAGCAAAGGCAGAGCAAAGGAGAAAATGAAGACGAAGAATTTGATGAGAAAAGTGGGTATAATTTCTCAACAATCCAGGTTGATTCTAGTGAACCTACCGCCGGAACGTCACGCAATTTGAAAAGGAAACAAGCTCAGGATCTTAAAAAACAGAAAAAGAAAATGGATGGAGATGCATCTAACTGTCGTTAGAAGAAAAGTAATGAAATTTCTAAATTTATACGGCAAAAAAACCAAGATATCAATGGTGCAGCGTCTTTCTTCCCTAGCGCTGACTATGCATCCCATGGATCCCATGGATGTAAACAAGTTATAAGAGGCAAACCTATTAGGTTCGGTTACAAGGTGTGGTGCTTGCACAGTGCAGCTGGATACCTAATCGACTTCGAGACATACCAGGGAAAAAGGCATGTAATGGAAATGAAGTATACGAAAGTGGTGAGGAAAATCAACAGCTCTGATGTTATCAATGTTGGACAATATCAGAGAGGATGCACGGCACCTGCCGTTTATATTTTTTCGACAACCTTTTCACAGGTAGGCAGTGAATTTGTAATTCATATAAAATTATGTCACTATCTGGTTACCACGAGGGAAAGGAAATAAGCTTCTGTTTTTTTCTTTTTATCAAAGAATGCACCTCCTGATGGAGCTGAAGAGTAGGAGCTCATAGTGGCGCTGGTACACTCCGGAGGAATCGATTGCCGAAAGAAAGTATCCTCACCCCGAAATTCAATATTCAAAAGGAGCCACGGCGAAGTTACGAGTACAGCTCTGATAAGGAAACATCTATAATCCTTGTTCAATGGCTAGACAATGGGGTTTAATGAGTGCATCAACACGCTATGGTGTACATCCTGTGCCAAGCGAAGCAAGGTACTCGAGTGGAGCCAAAAAGAAAATTTCTGTGACGCGACCAAAACTATTTGAGGTGTACAATGAGAACATGGGTGGTACCGACCTCATGAGCCGAAGAGTAAATCACTACAGCGAGGGTGTGAGCCGTAAGAAACGGTGGTGGCCAAATTTTACGTGGCTGTTAGATGCGTGTGTAGACAACACTTTGATTATAATGCGTAAATCAGGAGTGGATGTATCGCAGCTAGAGGTAAGGAGGCTTATTGTTCAAGTACACCTAGTTAAGTACGGAACTTGCTCACATCAGGGACAAGGGATAGGGAAAATTGCCGGACGCCTTGCAGCAAATGTACTACGATACGATGGCATAAACCACCTCGTTATTCCCACCAAAAAGGGTAGTAGGAGAAAATGTGCGGGGGATTATTGTATACCTCAAACAAGAACCGAGTGTAAGAAATGTGATGTTGGGTCTTTATGTACAATGTTTCGCTCCTTACCATTCAAAAGCTAATATGCAATAATTAAATTAAATAGAGGTTTTGTCATAGTTGACGACGCTTGATTCTTCCCAAAATACCTTTAGGAGCGAAAAGACCCCGCCAACGCCCAGCGGTGCCATATGGCACCGGCATGTAACTCTGGTTCTATGTAATAATACCGAGAAAAACTTTAGGAGCATTCTTCATTGCTCATTAGTATCATATTTTAGAAAAATAAACGATGTTTGATTTAAAAAAAACTTTGGGCGCTGACGGGTTAAAATCCAATTTTTCACTCACACGTAATTATTCTCCAGCGATAGACGTACATGGAAACCAAGCTAACAATGATAATGAACTGATACAACAATTCCTGGCACAATAACCCATTTGTCATCTGTCATTAAAATCCAATTTTTCACTCACACGTAATTATTCTCCAGCGATAGACGTACAGTCATTTGCAAAAGTCTGTGGGCAACCTCCACCGCGCCACTAGCGGCCAAGATTAGATCCACCAACTATGTTGGCACTAACTGTATAGTAGAGAAAATTTGTGCTAAGGTAACGGCAATACAAGATAGGTAAAAATGGCGGATTTTAATGCCAGGGTCCTGAAAAAAAATGATCGGTAACGAATAATAATGACGCATTGGATCAATGTTGCGCTATAATTAAGGCCCTACCACTTTTATTATGCAAAATAAATCTCGACAAATGCGTGCGACTGCTTAATACTCTGATTACGCCTGTGATATTGCCGCGAAGTGTCGTGCCGTAACACGTTATAAGATTCATTTTTCTCACTTAATAGTTCATTTTCAGTCCGTTTCTCTTTCTCATATGATATAGTTTCAACGGCAAGCTTGCTGAATGAAACTCCGAGCGTGCCCAGTATGAAATAAAGACATTTGTCGTCGTTGAAAGTTACTTGGCCTAGTCAAGGCATACGCATTCATTACGTAATTTATGCTCCATTGCATGAATAATTAAATAATGACACTGCTACATAAAAAAAGATGTCTTACTCGCTACGTGGATTCCATTTCACTATCCAAGACATCTCGCGCAATTAATTTGATGCAGTCCAATCAGTTCACCAATATAATTTAACACGTATTCGTGGTAGGTTAAATAATCATTTGAATGTATGCGGTTCATAGAATTTATTAAAGAAACCACTCTCATACACAATACGATAACAAATAATTTGCGGTCATAAGTATTTATGGACATTTTCAGTCATTTATCTTCCGATGAGTCTTGCTTCAATCAGGGTCCACCACCAACACTAGGTATCACCGTAGTCGGTTATTTTACCAGCAGCGCACCGAATATTCTTCTGTCAATCCTCATTATCACTACACCAGAACGTTTTCACTAATCATTTAGCGAGTATTCCTCCAAATATTTTACAAAATAGGATTAATGCCATACCTATGTATTCCTTGGGACCGGACCGCCATTCCAATGTTCACAGATATCAAGGTAATGTTTATTTACGTCTTGTTGTTGTTGACGACGAAATAAATACACAAAATTTATGGAATTAGAGAACTACTCGTTGTTGCAATGCATTTTATGCCTTTAATTTTCATTTAACGTATTCGTGCTTGAACGTTCGTAGGGAAACCATCTCTGTAGGAGTCATAGGCGCTTCTGAGGTGGGTTTTATGTTAATAATGTGTCGTTTGGACTCCCATAGCATGTTTTGAGTTATTTTGTGCTTCAGTTTTTTGCAATTGTTTTTCGGGTGGCTTTTGTTTCACTTGACCACGTCATCGACTCAACGATCATTGTTGAATTCGAGCGACTGAATTACCAGTGCCGAGGGAAATCGAACTGGGGATGGAAAAACAACCTGTTGATTGTTATCATTTGTAGTCAATAAGCAAAATAGCCATTTGAACAATTTCTTCAAGGAATTTTTTAAAAATGTTTTCACTTTGGTCAAGAAAAGCATATTTACTCGCTCTTAATCCAGCTCTCGTGGATTATTATCTGTATCTTTGTCATCACGCATGAAAAGGTTCCATTAAATCCTTGAAGTGGCTAGTAATACTTTCAATCATTTAACGTAATTGTAATTAAAATTGTCAATTTCGCGTAAAATTTTGTGATGGTCAAGTCAAATGATGCGTCAGTATCATTTACTTGCCCATCATCCGTTAGAAATCTTGAAATTGACGCAACTCTCTACTGAATACTGTAGAATAAGTGTAATACAGTAGTAAGTGAGAGGGGTACTGTCTGACAACATCAAGAGAAACCTAGCGCGGATGACGCGAGCGGATGCACATGTAAATGTAATCTGGAGGCTATCGTCTTTTTGGCGTCCCTCCTCCTGCTTCAAGCGCAAGATCCTACGGATTGGTATCATCATTGATGATCTTGGTTATCCAAAATGAAAAAACGTCTAGAATTTCCGGCCATTTTGTCGGCAATGACACCCGAGGCTCGCCGAATCAAAAGAGGTGGATGCTGCATTAGTAATGAAAATAAAAAATCTACATAACTGTGTATGAAACCGCGAGAGTCAGTGACATGCGAGATCTCTGCCTGGCATTAGTTTCAAATCAGAAGGTATTATATACTCGAATGAATCAGACATGCGAAAATACTAGTCTGCACAAACTGCCTACATTTAGCAGAGAATTATAGTGCTATTGATTTGTAGTATACATTAGATATGGTTCCATGAGACACGTGTAGGTGAAGTTTTATTATATGGAAAGTAATGTTTATCAATCAGGAATTTATGGACCTGAATTATTAAATAACATTTTCCGAAGCATGCATGAGATGGTAAAGTTAAAACATGAACTTGTTAAATCAATTCAGACTCTCCTAATTAACGTTGCAATATATATTCTAATTTCCACATTTATTTTTGATATTCTCTATTACTGCCCAAATCGTGTTCGAAGAAAATGAATCTTTGAACCGTCGCACAGTAGGGCCAAATCCCATGTTGCCGGACTAAAGTCCAAAACTGCTTTTTATGAGATAACGTCTTGAAATTTGGCACATATACACAAAAATGATTGCTGATTATGGAATGGTAAGTCATTTTTATAGGAATTACCCGTTACTTAGATACAGAGGCTCAAACACGACCAAATTTCGAAAAAAGCGCCCGCTCTCATTTTTCTTCGAAAATCTTAAAAGTTGAGCAGATATAGGAGTAAATAAAGGATTTTTATGAAATAAAAAACATTTCCATTTGTGAACAGTGTACTTTGCCTATACTATGCATACGTTTCAGACATTGTTTCCCATATTTGAGTGCTATTACGTCACAAAATGGCGGACCCTTTTTTTAGACAAAATTTTACATAAAGTAGACAATATAATCCTTATTCGGAAAATGGTCTCTGGGATACTTCATCAGAGTATAAATTGAACATATTTCTAGGTTACTCTGTAAACATATTTGAAAAAAGTTTGCGACGCTGAGAATAAACTCGATTTTTCGATCGCGCGTCGCGGCCCGACTCCGCGCAGCGGGACCTGGAAATACGAGACTCCGTTGGATTGTTCATGTTGTGTGGATAAATCTTCCCTTAGGCTAGCTATCCGAAGAGGCGATGGAGGCCCGCAATAAGGACGCCATGAAATTTCGAGAAAGATTCACGCGGAAACACTCCAGGAAGGCCACCATTGAGGACCTATTCAAAAGACTTGATCACGTTCGATCCGTTGCTTTTCTCCACCATGTCATTGACTGCGAAGACTGATAGGAGGCTTCCGAAGGAATTACGAGAACTATTAGTAATAGAAAACAAAGAAGAAGCATAGAATCAAACTGAGATGATGGTTACGACTCGTCCGAGGACTAAGAATTTTTCTTGAAACGAACAATCGGCAAAGAAAGTTTGGTCAAAGGACGAATTGTAGTGACGAATTCGTGGGGATGGATGAGTGGTTAAGGAAAGGATAGTGAAAAGGCGATCGCATTGTCAGGAGCCCGCTACCAACCACCCTTTCCTTGACCGCTTCCTTACCCACCCCTCATTTGAACACCGCCGACCTAACTTCCTCTGTCGGCCCTCATTTCATTCTCTCCGGGTATTCCCTTCTTGCGTTTTTCCCTTCATTGGCGCAAACAGACCTCTTCTCACCCTTATCTCTCTCTCAAGGAGCGTATCGGTACACGTACGAACAAACCATCTCCTCTAACTGTTCCTTCGCCTTCTTAACCATTCCCAAATATAAACATGGTGTGTGCTTTCAGAAATTTGTCACTACCTGAAGAGGACTCGGTGAGTTAAAACTAAGTATGCTCTGAGGGTGAAAATCATTTGGGATAATGATATTTATGTTCTTTTCAGTATCCTACAAGTAATGGCATTTCATTTATATTATTGAATTGATTTTATCGGTACTGACAATATCAAAATGAATTTAAGTCATTCTCGTTTATTGCCATCCTCTTTTCAAATTACTTTCTCTTTTTAAACCAGCAGCAAATTCTATGCAAAACAACATCAGTTTTCCAGCTTTATTTAATATATTATTGATTAATCTAATTGTGTTTCATCTATATTACTTTACTTTTCGTCGAGAGCATTGCAATTTGACATTATTACACTGTGTGATCAGCATTGCGAAATAAAAATGTAAAACCACAGTAAACTCAAGTTTAAATTAATCCATCCCTCAAACCTAATGATCCAGTATCTCACTCTATACAAACATATGATAATGCGCACAGCAGAGCTTTTTGTAAACACTCATGAAATCATGCTGATTTTAAACAGAATATTGAATTTCATTGTAGGAAGCTATAAAGAATGATATTGTGAAAATGATTCCCCTTAGGTTATCGTTAAAATTAAATATCAATTTTCTTATATTGTCAGTTTCAAGTTACTTATAGGAGAGTATCCACTAATATTATTTCTGACGCATCAAAGAGTCAGATAACAAAGAGCAACAACAAGTCGTAATTTGCCAAGCAGGCATTATTTTTTTTAAGACTGCACATTGTCATAAACGTTCCGTTTTGCGCCACCCTCCTCGGGTAGTAAAGGCGAAGGATGTAGTTCGGGGTGGGGGAGGAGAGGGTAAAGGGAAAGAAGGGAATCCTAAATGTTGCCTTTTTATGGAGAACATGCATGGTTCCCCGAGAACCGGCATTCTTGCTCAAGAGCTGAAAGACGTTCATAATTTTCAGCATGATTACGAAAATTATCCAAATTAAAAAATTACCGCAGTTACGAGTGCACTAATCCATTCTCTAGAACCAACATCCTCGAAAAATCTTCAATATAGAATCTTTAGAAATCAGTGACAGCATGCAAAGCCTGAAAAAGTTATATTCGAGAAGTTATTATCCACACAACATGAACAATCCAACGGAGTCTCGGTATATCCAGGTCCCGCTGCGCGGAGTTGGGCCGCGACGCGCGATCGAAAAATCGAGTTTATTCTCGGCGTCGCAAACTTTTTTCAAATATTTTTACGGAGTAACCTAGAAGTATGTTCAATTTATACTCTGATGAAGTATCCCAGAGACCATTTTCCGAATTTCCGCCTTACTAAGAGTGGTTGTTATTGAAAATGATTCCAAAATTATTCAAATGACAAATTTACCTCAGTTACGAGTGAACTGAATGGAGTGCACTGAAGAACATATGGACAATACAAACTGATCCATTCTTTCGAACCAATATCCTCGAAAAATCTTCAGTATAGAATCTTTAGAAATCAGTGACAGCATGCAAAGCCTGAAAAAGTTATATTCGAGAACTTATTATCCACACAACATGAACAATCCAACGGAGTCTCGTATTTCCAGGTCCCGCTGCGCGGAGTCGGGCCGCGACGCGCGATCGAAAAATCGAGTTTATTCTCAGCGTCGCAAACTTTTTTCAAATATTTTTACAGAGTAACCTAGAAATATGTTCAATTTATACTCTGATGAAGTATCCCAGAGACCATTTTCCGAATAAGGATTATATTGTCTACTTTATGTAAAATTTTGTCTAAAAAAAGGGTCCGCCATTTTGTGACGTAATAGCACTCAAATATGGGAAACAATGTCTGAAACGTATGCATAGTATAGGCAAAGTACACTGTTCACAAATGGAAATGTTTTTTATTTCATAAAAATCCTTTATTTACTCCTATATCTGCTCAACTTTTAAGATTTTCGAAGAAAAATGAGAGCGGGCGCTTTTTTCGAAATTTGGTCGTGTTTGAGCCTCTGTATCTAAGTAACGGGTAATTCCTATAAAAATGACTTACCATTCCATAATCAGCAATCATTTTTGTGTATATGTGCCAAATTTCAAGACGTTATCTCATAAAAAGCAGTTTTGGACTTTAGTCCGGCAAAATGCGATTTGCCCCCACCCTGCGTCGTGCTCCCATCCGTCTCTCTAACTTATTTTTACAATATTACTTGCCTTGGGACGCAGGTTTTTTAATATACTTGAATCATCTTTAGACACAGTTGTGCCTGAACGCATTTGAGTGCATGTGTGCGTGGCATATTATTTGTCACTTAAATAATATCCTAACCTTCGTGTTTTACCAACTTTGATCTGCATTATCCATCATCAATTTACTTGGTATATGTTTGTGAACCAATTAGCCTGTGAAATTATGACATTTAAGGTGATATTTCTGTATCTAATGTTTGCTTTGCACCCACAATTCATAAAATGAATTCCTTGAACTCCTCTTTCGTACAATTGGAATTTTTCTTGCCAAACGAGTCCTCCTCTTTGGTTTAAAATGCTTTTCAACGCCTAGGATCAATTTAGTAAGCAAAATATTTTATTGCCATTAATTCCAGCACCTATAACTATATTTTCAGTTTGTTCGGTTAATTAACAATTCGGTTTCATTACTTTCGTTTTCTTCTGGTTTATCTTCATCCCGTATCTTTCGCACTGTCCCTGCAACGCATCCAGCATTTTTTGCAAGCCACGGTCAGACTGGAATACTAGCGCTTGGTCATCCGCAAACCTCACTGATTTTATCGATTTCCCCCCGACCTTTACTCCTGCCTCCAGTTCATCCCAAGCCTTTCTCACCAGTTCCTCCGAGTATATGTTGAAAAGTACCGGCGATAAAGGACAGCCCTGCCTAATTCCCCTCCCTATTGTTGCCCAATCCGATTCTCCATCTGCTACTCTCACTTGCGCCTCCTGCGCCATATATAAATTCCGGATCAGTCTCCTGTCTCTCCAGTCTACTCCTATCTTCCGCAATATTTCCATGAACTTGTCCCACCTCACTCTGTCGAACGCCTTTTCAAAATCAACAAAGCACGCGAATACGTCTTGATATTCTGGTATTCTAGATTCCTTTCCACTAGTATTCTCATCACTGCAATCGCATCTCGAGTGGCCCTCCCCTTCCGAAATCCAAACTGATCCTCGCCTAGGAATTCATTTGCTCTCTTTTCCATTCTCCTATTGATGATTCTAAGCACTACCTTTGCCGCATGAGAAATCAAACTTATCGTTCTATAGTCTTCACATTATTTTGTCACCCTCTTTTTCGGTATAGGTATCAGCACGGTTTTTACAAAATCCTCCGGCCAAGCCCCCTTCTCGTATATTCTACGAACAAGTTCATAAAATCTGTCCCTTCCCCCTTTTCCTAGGTTTTTCAGAAGCTCAGCTGGGATGCTATCAACCCCCACCGCTTTACCTGCCTTCATTTCTCGCAGTGCCTTCTCTATCTCACTGTCCAGTATTCCGGGGCCCACGTCATCCTGATCTATGTCCTTTTCCTCTTCTATGTCCAAGTTGCTAGGCCTATTTTCGCTATCATACAGTTCCTCAACATATTCCCTCCAACGACGTTGGATCTCCTCTGGCTCCATTGCTAAATTTCCCTTTCTGTCTTTGATGCACGGGACCGTTTTCCATTTCTTGATTCCCGATAACATTCTTACCTTTGAGTACAGACTGCCTATTTCTCCTTCTCTCTGGAGTCTCTCCAGCTCCTCGCATTGCCGACTCCACCACTTTTCTCTTGCTCTCTTTGTTTCTCTCCTAAGCCTGTTGTTAATCTCCTTATAACGCCTTTTGCCTAGCTCTGTATTTACATTTTTCCATTTCCTTCTTTCGTCTATCCTTTCCATCATTTCCGCTGTTACCCATGGTTTCTTGGTCCTCCTAGCATCTACTGTTCCTATTGTTTTTTCAGCTGCTTCTTTTATGCCCGTCTTTATCATTTCCCATCTTTCATCTATTGTTCCTCTTCCCTCCTCTTCCCTCATGCATCTATCCACAATCTCCTGGTATTCCCTCCTCTTCCCTCCAATCAGTGCTCCTACATCCCACTTTTTTATTTTCCTTCCTACTTTCAACCTTTTTAGTCTCATCTCACATCTCATCACCACCAAGTTATGGTCGGAGTCGGTATCTGCACCTTGGAAACTGTGCGAATTCTTTACGCCGTTCCTGAATCTTTGCCTAATCATGATGTAGTCTAGTTGGTACCTTCCAGTATCCCCCGGCATTTTGCACGTGTACCTACGCCTAGGGTGGTGTTTAAACCACGTATTTCTTCTCACTAAATTATTCCTCCTACAGAACTCCACTGCTTTCTCGCCCCGGTCATTTCTTATGCCCAGATCATACTCCCCTACTTCACTCCCGTCCCTCCCTTCCCCTACTACAGCGTTCCAATCTCCCATAACTATTAGATTCTTCCTGCCCTTTACTTTCCCCATTAATTCTTCCAACTGGTCATATACTTCGTCAACTTCCTCTTCTCTATGCCCCCCTGTCGGCATGTAAACCTGTACGACCTGTACTAAGACTACATTTTCCGGCTTAGCTTTGATTTCGATAGCTAGTATTCTATCGCTTACCTGTTCCACATTCAACACCCTTTTTCCTAATGTTGCATTCAATACGACTGCTACTCCCCACTGGCTCTCTTCCCCTCCACTGTATATAACCCAGTGCTTTTCACTCCAGAAGTCCCCCTGGTCTCTCCATCTTACTTCGCTTAGTCCCAACAAATCGATCTTTCCCCTCTCCATTTCACGCTTAATGTTCTCTAGTTTTCCTGCCCTTAACATAGTCCTAACGTTCCATGTCCCGATCCTTAGCATTGGTCCTCTCTTCTCTGGTTTATTCTTCGCCGCCGCTGCTGCTGTCTTTCTCTTCGTGCAAGGATTTCGTGAGATGACGACCGCAGAGTCCTTGCTTACCCTGCTGCCGGGCACGACACCCGTTACACTAATTTAGTCCCGGGCCCCGTAGTTGCCAGGATTCAATTCTCTATTGCTCAAGTCCATTGTGATCTTGGGAGAGTTTAATTGAGGTGGTTTCCAGTTGCCTGCCTCAATAGTGTTTTTAACGTGACAACATCACTTAGCGATAAAAGTGGGAGGTCAGAAGCTAGAGCAGGTAGAGCAATTTAGCTATCTAGGTAGTGTGTTGGAAGAAAAAGGGTATAGCAGCAATGAGGTTAGAAGGAGAATTGCATTGGCAAAAGAAGCCTTTACGCGTAGGCGTGAGCTAATGACAGGGGCCTTGAGTAGGGTAGTGAAGAAAATACTAGTGAAAAGTTTAATATGGAGCGTTGCACTATATGGGGCGGAAACGTGGGCTTTGCGAAAAGAAGATGAAAATAGACTTAGGGCTTTTGAAATGTGGGTGTGGAGAAGGATGGAGAAGATAAAGTGGGTCGAAAGGAAAACGAACGATGAAGTGCTAGAATTGGTAGGAGAGGAAAGAAATTTGATAGATGAAATTAGGAGAAGGAAGAAGGTGTGGATGGAAAAGGTAACAAAAGGGGATGGTGTTTTGAAGGAGGTGATTGAGGGAAGAGCGTTGGGTAAGCCGGGATGAGGGAGGAGAAGAACGGGTAGCTTGGATGGAATGATGGGTGGCAGGAGGTGACATGAGGGGCTGAAGAGGGACATGGTGTGAAATTTAGGGGGTGGGAAGAATTAAATTTCCATTTAAACCTACCTTCACCGGTAGAATACTTATAATAATAATAATAATCACTTGTTAGGCCACCCCACTGGGGTCAGACGCCTTCTCACAGCCGCCTCATTGAGGAAAAGACGCTGCGAGTACGGTACGTGGACTACCTTTCGTCAGGCTTCTACCCTTCGACCTGTCTGGCATGGGTGACCCTACCAGGAGCAATATTAGTTACTCCCGCCAGTGTAGCTCTAGGGGTCACGGGAACACGCGAGCCCCAATCCCACCACGACAAGGCGTAGTCCATGGGGAAGGGAAATTATAATAGAAGAAAAGAAAAATGTAGTGTAAAAGATTCACATTTGTGAAAAAACGTGAGGATTGGAGCAAATATCCATCAAAGAAAAAACCCACTGCAGGAAAACATAGGAAAGTGATAAAAATAATACATCGAAGAGCCCCATCACGCGCCCAAAACACTCAAGAATTCAAGGCAGAAGAAGACGAACGGGGCCCCGAGATACTGAGAAGCGAATTCGATAGATCCGTTAAAAACCTATAAAACTAGTGGCCAGGAGGGGTTAAAACAAACGGAGAAATCATCCAGTGACTCGGAGTCAAGGCAAAGGAATACTCTTTGGAATAATCAGAGATAGTAACTATTAAAAAAAGGGACATGATCATAATTCAGAAGAAACCAAGGATAGAGAAATGCGAAGAACTAATAACATTCCGCCTGGTATCACACACATAGAAAATACCTACTCGGATAGTTAGATAAAGAATGGATGGAAAGATATAAGGGAACCTTTCGGAAAACCAAGTCGGATTCAAGGAAAATCTCGGAGCTAGTGAGACAATACTCAGCTTAAGGACACTGACCGAGAAAATGATACCCGTAAACAAGACGTTGTAGGTGGCGTTCACTTGGACATTGTCTTAGTCAGCGTCGAATAGATTAATATTTTCTAGTTATTTGTGGAAATTGAAATAGACTTCAATAACTATAGGCAAAATCTCATTTAATTGTGGTTTGATAATAAAATTAAAACATGCGACCAGCTGCGGAGAGCTATTTGACTATGCCTCTTTGCTGCAGAAGGTTTCATAGAACTGCGAAATATCGCTAGATCATTTACGAAAATAGAGGTCGTAAGTTCATGTGACTGCATTTTGCTACGCTGTTATTAGATTGTTTGAACAGAGTGACGTTCGCATGAGGAGGAAAATTTTATCAAATAGTGAATTACAGAGAAAGGATATTTGTGGGCATGATGATGAAAAAATTCGTATTCTCCAGAAAAATTGTAGTTAAATTCATGGACGAGTCAACAATAGAGTCAAACTAGTTAAGAAGAACGTTTGGAGCAAGTATATGATACGGACGACTGGATATAGAGCACGTACTTCACACAGACAAATAAACCACTGGGTATATAAATATTGCATTGCGATACTGAGAAAGCATGGAATGAGAAAAGCAATAAAAATATCAATATCCAAAAAGTATTTCCAGAATATAGGAAAATTATCAATATCAAACTATCTATTGATATTTTCGTCAAATATTTAACCATATGGTACTTGCGCTTAGCTCGACGTAGTATGCCTCTTCTATGCCATGTGTGTTAGAATGCAGTTTTTCAATTCTACACTCACCTAGAATTCATTTCTATATAAAGTTTAGATAAAAATTATCATGGCATACTTTGAACCCTTCTTATTCCTTTACTTTCATGGAGATAAATTACCTCCTAATTGCATTTTTTCACTTGAGTCTACAAAGAACTTTAAAATACGCGAAATTGACAATTTTAATTACAATTACGTTAAATGATTGAAAGTATTACTAGCCACTTCAAGGATTTAATGGAACCTTTTCATGCGTGATGACAAAGATACAGATAATAATCCACGAGAGCTGGATTAAGAGCGAGTAAATATGCTTTTCTTGACCAAAGTGAAAACATTTTTAAAAAATTCCTTGAAGAAATTGTTCAAATGGCTATTTTGCTTATTGACTACAAATGATAACAATCAACAGGTTGTTTTTCCATCCCCAGTTCGATTTCCCTCGGCACTGGTAATTCAGTCGCTCGAATTCAACAATGATCGTTGAGTCGATGACGTGGTCAAGTGAAACAAAAGCCACCCGAAAAACAATTGCAAAAAACTGAAGCACAAAATAACTCAAAACATGCTATGGGAGTCCAAACGACACATTATTAACATAAAACCCACCTCAGAAGCGCCTATGACTCCTACAGAGATGGTTTCCCTACGAACGTTCAAGCACGAATACGTTAAATGAAAATTAAAGGCATAAAATGCATTGCAACAACGAGTAGTTCTCTAATTCCATAAATTTTGTGTATTTATTTCGTCGTCAACAACAACAAGACGTAAATAAACATTACCTTGATATCTGTGAACATTGGAATGGCGGTCCGGTCCCAAGGAATACATAGGTATGGCATTAATCCTATTTTGTAAAATATTTGGAGGAATACTCGCTAAATGATTAGTGAAAACGTTCTGGTGTAGTGATAATGAGGATTGACAGAAGAATATTCGGTGCGCTGCTGGTAAAATAACCGACTACGGTGATACCTAGTGTTGGTGGTGGACCCTGATTGAAGCAAGACTCATCGGAAGATAAATGACTGAAAATGTCCATAAATACTTATGACCGCAAATTATTTGTTATCGTATTGTGTATGAGAGTGGTTTCTTTAATAAATTCTATGAACCGCATACATTCAAATGATTATTTAACCTACCACGAATACGTGTTAAATTATATTGGTGAACTGATTGGACTGCATCAAATTAATTGCGCGAGATGTCTTGGATAGTGAAATGGAATCCACGTAGCGAGTAAGACATCTTTTTTTATGTAGCAGTGTCATTATTTAATTATTCATGCAATGGAGCATAAATTACGTAATGAATGCGTATGCCTTGACTAGGCCAAGTAACTTTCAACGACGACAAATGTCTTTATTTCATACTGGGCACGCTCGGAGTTTCATTCAGCAAGCTTGCCGTTGAAACTATATCATATGAGAAAGAGAAACGGACTGAAAATGAACTATTAAGTGAGAAAAATGAATCTTATAACGTGTTACGGCACGACACTTCGCGGCAATATCACAGGCGTAATCAGAGTATTAAGCAGTCGCACGCATTTGTCGAGATTTATTTTGCATAATAAAAGTGGTAGGGCCCTAATTATAGCGTAACCTTGATCCTATGCGTCATTATTATTCGTTACCGATCATTTTTTTTGAGGACCCTGACATTAAAATCCGCCATTTTTACATATCGTGTATTACCGTTACCTTAGCACAAATTTTCTCTACCGCACAGTTAGTGCCAACATAGTTGGTGGTTTCAAACCTTGGCCGCTATTGACGCGGCGGAAGTTGCCCACAGACTTTTGCAAATGACTGTACATGGAAACCAAGCTAACAATGATAATGAACTGATACAACAATTCCTGGCACAATAACCCATTTGTCATCTGTCATTAAAATGCAATTTTTCACCCTCACGTAATTATTCTTAAGCGATAGACGTACATGGAACCCGAGATAACCAAACAATAGTAATACAATTCATATATAACAATACATCTTACCTTCAACAAGTCGTTTTCATCTGCGATCGCGGCCGCGCCTCGATTCACAGACACGTTAAAATTAGCGCTCTGTCTGCGAACTGCATACCCACACAACTCAGGCGTTCTCGCTTAAGAAATCATGTCTCCGGCCGGATATTCCCCCCAGACGGCGTCGCCACGACGAGTCGCCGGATATACCCCCACCTGCAGCCCAATCGCTACCGTACCCGACCGCTTCCTATTATCTCCTCTGCCTTAGTGCAAGCGATATCACTCCCCCGCTGCGTTCGTACGCTGTATAATCTCCTCTGCCTCACAACACGTCGCTGAAAATAGCTTCAACTAAGGTGATCACTCTCCTATGTTCTCTGTATGAAGAAAAAACCAATAAATTTCCTAATCTCCTCCGACTCACAACACGCTGTTGGATATGCCTCCAACTACGGTAATTACTCTCATATGTTTTCTGTCCAAAGAAAAAATAAATAAATTTCCTACACTCTCACCAAGCTTGGACGCTGGTCGCGCGGTGATTTGAATAAATAGCGTTACATTTAGCATTGAAAGCATCACATCCTGAACATCGGTCCATAGATACTCACCAGATCATCAGAAGCAGCTAAGGATCACACCCTGAACTGTGGTCCATTGGATCTCAACAGATCATAACACCAGAAACAGCTAAAGTGAGTGCTATTTCCTTTATTCGTAATTGGTATAATAATGTCATTAGTCGAACAAATTTCATACATTTTGTTTCAAAAGATTCTAAACGTTTAGGAATCAAAGTTTATCTCGACTTATAACTCGTATGTGTTGCTCTGAGTAACCTAAGACACCTGAAGCAAGAATCTCAGCAGCCGGGACCAACCACACGCTATACATCTCAAGCGATAGGTGTACATGGAATCCAAGCTAGCCTAACAATGGTAATACGATTGATGTAACAAATCTCATCGCAATATACCCCCGGCCTACCCATCTTCTTAGACTGTATAAAAGCGTATTGAATCGAAGCGAGACATTGGTTTACCTCCAAGTAAGCAGTCAACAGAGCTCAGAATACACTCCTTACATACTGAACGGATCCCGGATGCTGTGGAACTCTTCTCAGATTGATGATTGAACTGCTAACAGATCTCACTTCTCTGGACTGATCCCAGATCCTACTCCTAACTGAACGGTGACCTTAGGGGTAGGTAGGATCCGTTAGACCACTGTAGACTTTCGGCTATTTCATTGCTAGACTAACAAACATAAGCATAACTCGGAAACTAACAACAGAAACAGGTCAAACCTTTCAGTTTTTTTCGTTTCACATACTCCTTTACCTATGTACCAAATTTAAAAAAAATCCTTTAGTAAACAAAAAAGTCATTTTTTTATGTTAATAACATCGCGAAATGACATTAAATCATAAACTACGTAATCTAACTAGCTCATATTATACAAACAGACTTTTTAACACCTTCTACACCTAAATAACAAATTTCAGCTGCATCCATTGATAAACAAAAGAGTACTATCAAATATTTCATTCCTTAATAACATAAAAACTATTAACTCTATTTGGTCCATGTTTTGAAAAAAGACTCTTTAGGATCTTTTACGTCTTCGTACCGAATGTCAGCCGCATCCATTGATAAACAAAAAAGTACTATCAAATATTTCATTCCTTAATAACATTGAAACTATTAATTCTATTTAGTCCATGTTTTGACGAAAGACTCTTTAGGATCTTTTACGTCTTCGTACCGAATGTCAGCTGAATCAATTAATAAACAAAAAAGTACTATCAAATATTTCATTCCTTAATAACATTGAAACTATTAATTCTATTTAGTCCATGTTTTGACGAAAGACTCTTTAGGATCTTTTACGTCTTCGTACCGAATGTCAGCTGAATCAATTAATAAACAAAAAAGTACTATCAAATATTTCATTCCTTAATAACATTGAAACTATTAATTCTATTTAGTCCATATTTTGAAGAAGGACTCTTTAGGATCTTTTACGTCTTCGTACCGAATGTCAGCCGCATCCATTGATAAACAAAAAAGTTTTATCAAATATTTCATTCCTTAATAACATTGAAACTATTAACTCTATTTGGTCCATGTTTTGAAAAAAGACTATTTAGAATCTTTTACGTCTTTGTACCGAATTTCAGCTGAATCAATTAATAAACAAAAAAGTACTATCAAATATTTCATTCCTTAATAACATTGAAACTATTAACTCTATTTGGTCCATGTTTTGAAGAAAGACTCTTTAGGATCTTTTACGTCTTCGTACCGAATGTCAGCCGCATCCATTGATAAACAAAAAAGTACTATCAAATATTTCATTCCTTAATAACATTGAAACTATTAACTCTATTTGGTTCATGTTTTGAAAAAAGACTGTTTAGGATTCTCTACGTCTTCATACCAAATTTTAGCTAAATTCATTGATAAACAAAAATGTTTTATCAAATATTTTATTCTTTAATAGCATTGAAACTATTAAATATATATTGCTTATATCTGGTAAAAACACCTGTTAGAACCTCCTTCACCTATATACCGTCCAGCTTAATGCATTAACGAATACAATTATTTTTAATTACAAGAAGACATCTTTAATATTTTCGTTAAATTTATATCATCCAATCGATTTCAGAGTTCCCCCATTTAAAACGTAATTACTTTACGAAACGTTATTTCCAACAAAACTTTGAAAGAAAGATCGTTCATTTCATCCGCTACTTTTCACTAATAATAACAACAGGGTACTAACCGTAGGTAAAGCTTTTGAACGAGTGTGGAGACAGGTTTCTTAAATTACAAACAAAAGTATTATTCATTTAATTTTTATTTATTATTACATTAAAATTTTTGTACAGTTATTCAATTTTAATTAGGTTACCTTCTCTGTAAACACAAAAATTCGTTTTGGAAATGTTATAATTTACAACTTCTTGTGGGGTGAGGATAAGGTATTTTGGGAGGAAAAGTTTTCTTTTCCTCCCATTCATTTTAAAAGAACCTACTAAACATTCACCATACCTAGTGGTAACCTTCTCAAGATAATCAACTACATATCTCTCCCCCTCTTTGAGCTCTTCTTTTTTTATACATGTATATGCCTCTTGTTCCTCCAGAAGTTTATTAACGATGATATTTCCAAGAGATGGTCCAGCTGAGGTTGAGGGATTCATTCTATATATATAAAGAAAATTAAAATAAGAAGAGGACATTTCTTATTCAACTATCATTATTTCAACTTTAATTTTAAAATCTCGAGAGTGAATCAACCAATTTTAAATCGTAACCGACTGTTCTAAATTCACATCAAACAATATCTAATATATATACATATATACCCACGTTTAGTTAGCTGGTTGGTCTGCTTGTGGATGGATGGTTGGTTGGATGACTGGTTAAATTCTAGTATCGTAGATGACAGTTTGCTCCTAGTTTAGCTGCTGGTTGAAGGTATACTAACTGCTTCCAGGCTTGCAGATGGTTGGTTGATTGGATGTCTTTTAGTGTCGTAGATAGATGACTGCCTGCTCCTAGTTTAAATGCAGGTTGAAGGTGTACTGACGGCTTCCAAATGGTAAGTGAAGCATCCCTGAATCAACATGCTTTATATACAAAAACGTGAGGGTGGAATTCCTCCGTCCCACGTATCACCCTTAGACGACTGTTGAGTTTATTACTTGATTTTTTCTTTAACGAATGCGAGAAGGAAAACACGTCCAAGCGAGATTAAGTGCCACCTGCCTACAACCTTTGAGATAAATCAGAGACTACAACGAATGTGGACAGGAAACCTGTTCGAGCTAGATTAAAGTACCTGTCACGCACCATCCACTCTTGAGCTAAAATCAGAGAGTAATAGTCGTCTCTCGAGTTCAATGCCTGATTTTTTTCTTTAACGAATGCGAGAAGGAAAACACGTCCAAGCGATATTAAGTGCCACCTGCCTACAACCTTTGAGATAAATCAGAGACTATAACGAATGTGGAAAGGAAACGTGTTCGAGCTAGATTAAAGTACCTGTCACGCACCATCCACTCTTGAGCCAAAATCAGAGAGTAATAGTCGTCTCTCGAGTTCAATGCCTGATTTTTTCTTTAACGTATGCGAGAAGGAAAACACGTCCAAGCAAGATTAAGTATCACCTACTTTCAACCCTTCAGCTAAATGAGAGAGTAATTGACGTCTCTCGAGTTCAATGCCAGATCGAGCTTCACCTGCATGCACTCAACAACCTGTATAAATACGCAGACAGTGGTTGAACAATTATTATTACCACTCCAACTTTCAACCGAGAAACAATCGACTGTTTCGTATTGCAGCAAGATTCTGCACCACATCTATTCTACTTTAAGAAGCAGACGGTGCCATACGGTACACCATCTCCATCATCTCATCACTAATCGTAAGTACCAGTGAAGACGCTTTTTATATTATGCGTTAATGAAATCGTAGATAATATAATATTGATTGTAGAAAGGAGAACTTATTCCGAACTTCCGTTAAGCTGTAGTCAAAGATCACATAATATCCTCCTAATGAAAAATACAGACTTAATTTTATTTAAATATTCAAAAGTTCTTCCAAAGCTAATATATAGATTAATTGAGAAAAGATTTTATAAAAAGCAAATTATTAATAAAAATTAATATATACTTTTCTTCTTACAGTGAAACAAATCTATATATAAAACCAAATCAAATCACACTTCTGTTTATTATGAATACGTTATTTGATATTTGTTTAGAGAACTTATCGAAATTTATAGTTAGACAAGCATATATTATTACAAATAATGCGAACACTGATGGATATGTTTTTCGTAGGGTTGTGCAGGATAATACAGATAGAATTGTTTTAATTCTTTGCGAGTCTTTACCAAGACACGTCATTAGATTAATTCAATATCATGTTATTTTGGAAGAGGAAGAGTATTTAATCAACTTGGGTTTTGATTGTGATGATATACGCTATGAAATCAACCATAATGCACCTTACTATAAATATGAGTATTAATTTGAAAACGTTTGTTACAATCTTGTGATTCTCTTATTACAGGTAGCTCCTACATCATTAACACGCACACTCACAACCATGCAAAATGTTAACCAATCAAGAAATTTTAAATCTATTCAAATCTGGGACGTATCGCTCAATAGAAGAATTAGAACAAGCATACACAAATATTCATAACAATGTAATATTTAATAACGATACTATAGATGACAAAATATCTTATATAAATATGAAAATAATAATAGACGAATCTAAAAATAGACGATATTGTTATACTTGTAATCAATATTATACAATTAACGAATATATACCTCACGAAAATTCAACTGAACATAGACACAACATAACTAAAATATTAAACATTCAAGAAATACTTAATCTTTTCCAAGCTGGAGCGTATCTAACAATTGAGGAACTAGATCATGCATTAACGAATATATATGAACGAATAATTTTTAAGAACGAAACCATTGATGATATTGAAACTTATACGAATATGAAAGACACAATGGATAATTTGAAAGGTAGGCGTTTTTGTAATTATTGTGAAGTGTATTATAAGATTGACGAAGCAATACCACACGAAAACACAATCGAGCATAGACACAAAATAACTATTCAATTAGGTAAAGGATTTAACGAAATCGAATCTGCAATCAGATCTAGGTTGAAAACGTTTTGGATAACACCGGATGAAGATGGCGGACGAGATATTATTTCATTTCTTAACAACATTAGACCTCAATTAATTGAAAAAGTTGATGAGCAGGTAAATGTAAACAATACTATTAAATTCAACTTAATACTCATTTGTAAGTTTAGAAAGGGTGAGAGTGAAGAGTTACATATATCATTTAAAACAGTCAATAAACGAGTATTAATCACAGATGTATCAAATTTAATCATAGACGAAGCATTTTCAAAACTATTAAAAGAAAAGTCAGAGTTTCAAGCCAAAGGTTCTGGATGGTCATTACATACAATTGTTGGTTTGGAACTAAGAATTAACAAATACGCACCGCTTCGAGGATCAACTTATATTAAACTTCCGGATAAAATAAAAAATACCTTATCGATAATTAACGTACAAAATAATGATCAGTATTGTTTTAAATATGCTGTGTGGGCAATAAATATAAATAATCATCCTGAACGAGTTTCAAATTACCACACTCAAGCTTTTTACGATGCTTATGAATGGAAATGTATAGACTATCCGGTTGATTTGAAAGATATTATAAAATTTGAACGTATTAATAACATATCTATTAATGTGTTTGGATTAACTGATAAACATATCATCTATCCCTTAAAAATAGTAAATGAAGAACTTACTGATCACCGTGACCTCTTGTACATAACTAATGATTACACAGCCCATTACTGTTGGATTAAAAATTTTAATAAATTAATTCATTCGCAAATAACAAAATCAAAGGTGGTAATATTCGTATGCAAACGATGTCTTACTCATTTTTACAAAGAAACAAAATTTAAAGATCATCAGGAACTGTGTAAAGGTACAGGTGAACCGTCTAAAATCACCTTACCAGACGAGAAAAATAAAGTTTTAAAATTTAAAAATATCAATCGCACGTTTCGATTACCATACGTTATATACGCAGATTTTGAATGTCTTTTGGTCAATGTCAGTACTTGTGAACCATCTCAAACCTCTTCTTACACAAACACGATTCAAAAACATGAACCATTCAGTTTTTCTTATGTGTTAGTTACTCCAGACGGATGTGAAACACCTCATTTATATCGAGGACCTAACGCAGCGCGTGTATTTATTGAACGTGTTAAAGATGAGGCTGAAAATATATGTGAACTGTACAAAAACACTATCCCTATGAAACCACTTACGATAAATGAAGAAAACCAATTTAACGATGCTAATAAATGTCATATATGCGAGAAAGAGCTTGGTGAAGATAAAGTTAGAGATCATGATCATTTAACAGGAAACTATAGAGGACCTGCATACAATTTATGTAATATACAATATAAAATGCCGAATTTCCTACCAGTATTTATACATAATTTATCAGCATACGATGGACATTTCATAGTTCGCGAATTGAGTTATGATGAAAAACAAATATTTGTAATACCAAACACAGAGGAAAAATATATTTCCTTTACAAAAACAGTGGAATATAATTTCAAAATTCGATTTGTTGATACGTTTCGCTTCATGTCAGCCTCACTAGCCACACTTGTTTCAAACCTAAATAAATTTAAATTTACGAACGAAATATTTGGAGATATGGCATATTTGGTAACACGGAAAGGGGTATATCCTTACGATTATACTAGTTGCATAGAGAGACTCGATGAACCTACACTTCCAGAGAAAAAAAATTTTTATAATATACTAACAGATGAACACATATCGGACATAGATTATGAACATGCGCAGAAAGTATGGGAATCTTTCCAATGCAAATCATTAGGTGAATATAGTGATGTGTACTTAAAAAGCGACGTGACACTTCTTGCAGATGTTTTTGAAAATTTTAGAGACATTTGCTATGATACATATAAACTCGACCCTGCGTGGTACTTCACCACACCAGCCTTAACTTTCGATGCTATGTTGAAATATACTGAGATTGAATTAGAACTAATAACCGATTATGACATGATGTTAATGATTGAGAAAGGGATTCGTGGTGGAATATCTCAATGCTGTAAAAGATATTGCGAAGCAAACAACAAATATATGAAAGATGATTATAATTCAGAGATCGACTCTAATTATCTAATGTATTATGATGCTAATAACCTCTATGGATGGGCTCTATCACAATATTTACCATATGCAAATTTTAGATGGTTAAATCAGAACGAAATTGAAAATTTTGAAGTAAATAAAATTAGAGATGATAGCGATTTAGGATATATTCTTGAGGTAGACATAGCATATCCACAGAACCTTCACGATGTACATACCGATTTACCGCTTTGTCCAGAAAACAAGCTTCCACCTGGTGGTATGCATAAAAAACTATTAACAACTCTCGAAGATAAAAACAAATACGTAATACACTATGTAAACCTAAAGCAAGCAATTTCTCTCGGACTTAAACTTACAAAGATTCATAGAATCATTGAATTCAGTCAGTCACGTTGGTTAAAGCCATACATTGATTTGAATACAAATCGAAGAAAATTAGCTAATAATGATTTTGACAAAGATTTTTATAAGTTATGTTCAAATGCGGTTTACGGCAAAGTTATGGAGAACGTTAGAAAGAGAAAGCGATTAGTATTAGTGACGAACGAAAAAACATTAGATAAACTAATGTCTAAATCTGAATTTCTTGATAGAACTATCTTCAGCGAGTCTTTGGTTGCCGTTCATTTGCGAAAGATGATAACAAAAATGGATAAGCCCATATATATTGGATTTTGTGTATTAGACATAAGCAAGACGTTAATGTAAAATTTTCATTATCGATCGATGTTACCAAAGTATGGAAAAAAGATCACGCTAGCGTATACCGATACTGATAGTCTTATTTATGACATTAAAACTCATGATATCTACAAAGACATACTTGAAAATCTAGACGCTTTCGATACTTCGAACTATCCTAAAAATCATCCATGCTATTCGGAAAATAACAAAAAGGAGATAGGAAAATTTAAGGACGAGTGTGATGGGAAATTAATGACGCATTTTATAGGACTTCGAAGTAAACTTTATTCATACAAGGTTAATGGTTGCGGAGAGAAAAAAAAAGCTAAAGGTATAACTAAATGTGTAATAAATAATTGCTTATCATTTGACGATTATTTACGATGCTTGAACGATAAATCTATTGAACTTAGGAAAATGAACGTTATTCGAAGCAAAAAGCATAACTTATATACAATGCAAATGAACAAAGTTACATTAAACGCATTCGATGATAAAAGATACGTTTGTAACGATGGAATTAATACTCTGGCTTGGGGTCACCACCTAATTCCAAAGAAAAGATCATACGCGGAAGCTTTTGACGAATCTGGAACTTGATTAGTTTAGTATCAAACAGTTAGTTGAACAGATAAAATTCACTCTAACAAGACGTAGGTACGGTGGAATGTGAACACAACTTCGAGGAAATGAATCACGAAGCGGTATATACTTTAGATGTGTATAAATGCTCACGTTATCGTCAGAAAAATAAATTAAATTCAGCATTTGCTTTATGTCTGAAGAAATTTGCACGCCGTACGCTAAAGCAGGTCATCGTAAAACAGTTTTTTCATGAACTTCCTTGCATGCTCGCTCGCATAAATATTTTAATCAAAATAAAAGCCGATAAAATTAAAATATTAGACGATTTTAAAGTAATACTTCCGAAAAAATATTGAGAGAGCTTCGAGGAAACGCTTTACGTTCAATTCTATGAGTACTTGAAATATATGCTGAAAACCATCAGTTGTTGACATGACTCTGGTGTGGAAACATCCTTTCACTTGCATTTGCGCTGGCCCATCTGGATGTGGAAAGACTACATTTGTGGTGCAGTTTTTGGAGAATTTAGGTCACTTGCTAGATCATGACATATATGAGATAACATGGTGTTGTAGTCGAGGAAGTGAACCGAAAATACGTTCGAGTAAACCAATTCAATTTAGAACTGAAATACCTCCTTTCGAAGAATCTAGTGGTGTACCAACGTTGTATGTGATAGATGATCTTATGAGTGAGGGAGCATACAGTAAACAAGTAAGTAAATTGTTCACGAGAGGAAGTCATCATTTCAATATTTCTGTCTTTCTTATAACACAGAACATTTTCTATCAGAGTCCACAAGCGCGAAATATTTCATTGAATTCCAAATATATAGTAGCATTTAAAAATCCCAGAGACAGACTACAATTCGGACATTTAGCCAGACAGGTATATCCAGAAGATTCATCCGAGTTGGAGAGGGTATATAAACGAGTAACGCAAGATCCGTTTGGTTATTTGGTTCTAGACCTTGGACAGGATACGGATGAAAGGTTTAGATTTCGTACGAAAATATTTCCCGAGGACGGGGTGACTGAAGTTTACATGTCCATGCACGATGAAAAGATTGAAAAAGAATAAACATTTGCTTCACGTGTTAAAGGATGCTAAACCAAAGTTGCGTTCTGCTATAGTGAAAAGTTCGGATGAAGAGTTAATTAAGACAATTTCCGAATGCTGTTTAAATACAATAAACGGTAATCATAAGATAAACAATAGTCTCAAACGAAAACTAACCAAGCATAGCAACACTTTGAGAGCATTGGCATCAAAAGGCACGAGCAATAAGAAAAAACGTGCGCTTCTCGCACAAAAAGGTGGCTTTCTACCAATGTTACTGGGATCGATATTAAGTGGTGTTATTGGTAACCTCATTGGTGGAAAATGAGTTTACATAAAATGCTCGTAGTCAACCCAGAGGCTTTTGAGCGAGGGCAAATGAAGAGGAGATTGAATTCGTTAGATGTTGAAATGAAAGCCGTCTTGATTAAAAGAGGTGTGAAGGATGTAGATAAATGGCACATGTACAAGCGCGTGCTGGATAAATATCTAAACACAGTTTCCGACATTAAATCACCCATTCATATTCCGATAGTAAAATCCTTGGGTCAGAGTCAGTCATATAGAAGGCCACAGAACAGTGAGGAGGAGGAGACTAGTGCACTGAGGAAATCACTCGCCGATGTGAAACGAGCGAATGCTGATTTGGATAAGACATGGGAACGTATAGAGGGAAGACTAGACGCGGTGGGAAATCTATCGAAACAGCTAAAGAGAAGAAAAAGAAAGAGATCAGAACAAAGCGGAAAAGAAAAGTCACCAAGAGCAATACCAAGGCGAAGCAGTCGAGCAAGGAAACCGAAAAAATTCGGAGACGAGTGGATTACGATGTAATCAAGAGGGTGTACAATGATCCAGAAAATCCTGCAGGTTTTTCATCCGTCGAAAAATTACACCGAGCAACAGGGATTTCGAGAAAAACAATACGAGAGTGGTTAAACTCTCAAGAGGTATATACACGTCACAAACCGGCGAGCAGAAAATTCCCTCGAAATCGTTACAGCGTATCAAACATTGATGAATGCTGGCAATGTGATCTGAACGACATGCGGAGTTTGAAAAAATTCAACAGAGGATATTGTTATATTTTGACGGTGATCGATTTATTTTCGAGGTATGCGTGGGCGAGAGCTTTACGGAAAAAAAGTCCAGTGGAGGTAGTCGAGGCGTTTAATGATATTTTTCGTGAAAGAAAACCGTTGAAAATTCAAAGTGATAAGGGTGGTGAATTTGTAAATAGTAAATTTAAATCTTTTCTCTCGAATCGCGGTGTAAGGTTTTACACAACAAACAATCCAGACATAAAGGCTAGCCTCGTTGAACGTTTTAATCGTACTCTAAAATCCAAAATGTATAAGTACTTCACAAGATATTCAACGTACAATTACGTGGATATATTACCCAAATTGGTGAATAGTTATAATAATAGCGTACACTCCAGCTTAGGTGTTAAACCTGTCGAAGTGAATGAGAAAAATGTATTCTCAATTGCTAGTCGCTCAAGGAAACCTCTTGTTAGCAAAAAGGCTAAATTTAAAGGGGGCGATCATGTCAGAGTCAGTAAGGAACGACTCCCATTTGCAAAAGGATATACACCTAATTACACTAACGAAATATTCCAAGTCGCGGGTGTGAATCAATCGAGAGAGATACCCACGTACGAGTTGAAAGATCTAAACGGTGAGCATATAAAGGGTAGTTTCTATGAGCAAGAGTTAGTGAGGTTTTACCTTCCCCCCGATACGGAATATAAGATTGAAAAAATTTTAAAACGTAGGGGGCAGGCTGGTGATTTAGAGTATTTTGTAAAGTGGCAAGGTTATCCAAAATCATTTAATTCTTGGATTCCTGCTTCTTCGGTACGTAAAATATGAACGAATTTTACATTACTTTACCTAGTGATAGTCCCAAAGCATATTTTCCTCACAACACAATATCACATTTCCGTACGAGATTATCGCACCGACTCGATTTGGAAATTGATGAATGGATGGTGGGTTTAGCCGAGATTTCCATTCCCTCGTTAGAGAACGTTTCAAAGGATTCTCTTGCTAGAGGTGTGAGACAAGATGCAGCAGACGATGATGGAGGAGAGGGTACAGACATGATAGATGAAGGAGAGGAAGATAAACCAATAACATTAACTCCAGGACCGGTGGCTTTACCACCAACTGCACATTCAAACCAAGCGTCCCCGCAATCGGTTTCTACAATGGACGAAACATCCCAGCCGCCCCAAACCTCACCCCGTTCCCTCCACCAATTTGAACCACCGCAGGTATCAGAGGGTGAGGTGGTTGTAAGGTTAGACGATGGATATCTTTTTACCTTCCCGAAGGGTGAGTACGAAAGCATTGCACGTGCATTTATAGATCCATTTCTTAACCTCAATCGTGCTCAGAGGCGGAAAGTTGCTAGTAGCATATCCATTTTTGAAGCAACCTTTAGGAATGATAGTGAAGGTCAGCAAGCGCGAACTGGTAGAGTACAAATTAAAACTAGGGATGTTACTTATGTTTTACTACCAGGGACCTATGATTCTTTTAAAGATTTATTCAATGCAGTTATAAGACCTTTCAAGCGCGCGAAACAAATAAGCATAGCAAAAGATTTAGAATTTTTATCTAGATTTTTAAATGAATTAGATAAAGTTGGAGTAGCAACTGCGGAAGAGGTAAACAAAATATTTTGGAAAGTAAAAAATGAGAATTTTAGAAGATTTTCGAGGGGTAGAAGGAGTGTGGATAATTCTCCCGTTAATATTTACGTTTATACTGACATAATTAAGCCACAACTGGTGGGTGATTCTTTGAGTCGTTGTTTACGTATATTGAATATGAAAACTGGTGGATATCAAACATTCAATCCCATTTTCTATCACCCAGTCGAAAAGAACAACATTGAGAGCATTGAAATCCTATTGACTAACAAACTCGGTGAGTCCATACCTTTTCGCAGCGGTGAACAATCCTCAATAGTAGTGTTACATTTTATAAAAAAGAAGTAATTTAGTTTTTAATTCATTATGCAACGAGATGGCACCGGTGGTAGATCAATATTATAATTACTATGCGAGACAGGTTGGAGGAGAAATTGGTCCCATTTATAGAGCAACGTATCGTGTGCAAAAAGGGCGTGGTATTGGGAGTTTTGTCGCTGGTCTATGGCGTTTTGCAAAACCTTTACTATTTAGCGGTCTGAAGACTGTAGGTAAAGAAGCAAGCAAAGCAGGAGTTGCTGCTCTCGCTGAACTTGGGACCAAACCGGTTAAGGAGATATTACGCACTCGATTAAATGAGGTGGGGCAAAATCTAAAGCGCAAAGCTGAGGATAAATTACATAGCATGTCAGGCGGACGATTAAGGATTGAGAAGAGAGTACAGTTGAATAAAATAAAAACTAGCGATGCTAGAAAAAAACCACAGTTATCGAGAAGGCGAGGAGGGAAGAAGATCGTTGGTACTAGAAAAAAGCGACAATCATCGAGAAGACGAAAAGGGAAAAAGATTGTTGGTAAAGATATTTTTTCACGATAATGGGTGAGCATATGTTGAGTTCATTGGATATTTTTCAACCTAACCCACCCATACAGACCAACATTTTATCAAAACGATTAGTATCCTATAAACCCATATCTTCGTTGGATAATAGGTCAGTAATCGAATTTCTAATCAAGGATTCTGGTGATGCATACAAGGACTTAAATAGTATATATCTTAGACTTAAAGTAAAGTTACAGAAAAGTACAGGTGATTTCACAGAAACCAATCAACCAGGTGTTGTGAACAATATTTTACACTCTCTATTTGAGCAGTGTAACGTTTATTTCAATGGAACGTTAGCAGTGGCGGATTCAGGGGGGGGGTCACAGGGGTCATGACCCCCCCCCCAAATTTTCACAAAAATTTCAATTTTTATTAGTTTAGTAGTTTTTGTATCCTTGTAAAGGATTAAAGGGAGTGTCTATGCAAATGCATGGCTACAAGTCCCAAACGTGAGAGAAGTATGAGTTGCATTTATCGTAGAGCGTAGCACTTCCTACTGTAAAAAACAAGTTCAAAAATAAAATAAGCTGTGTCCCAACTCGTTAGGCATTAGGGAGCATGGATTTGGGTGCCTAAAATTTATCTGGCTAACCCAAAAGGGAGCATAAATTAGGACATCCTTACGCAGGTATTGCCATCTGCTGGGATCGAAACCGATGAAAAACAAGAGAATATGAAAGGGATGACAAATGATGTACAAAATCGTATACAATCCATATTGTTAACTTTCTCATGCTACAGTGTATAGACAGAATTTAATTTGAGTTTAGGGTACCGTAGATTAGCATCTTGTCATATTTTCCGTAATTTAGGTAATACATTAATGTATTACCTAAATTACGGAATAAATTTATTTTACTGTGGAACAATTCGGCCTTCTCCTACTTCTGAATGAATCTCCCCGTCACGTCACTACTCCCTATACCGATATTTTATTGTGATAAACGAATCAACATGACTTATTTTAAAAATATCAACAAAATTTCAGCCAAAATACTTTCACTCGTTGGTAGCCATCTTCATCGAGTCCACTGCTCTCGCTTTGAATCGTGGGAAAAGGATGCACTCGTCGATGCCCAAATCTGGCGGCTGAAAAAGGTACCTAATTCCGCTCCCTTATGATGCCTAACGAGTTGGGACACCCTCCAGGATGGCGTCCTCCCTAAATTCTGGGATGGTACCTATCTGGTGAATTGGGACACAGCTATAGAGCCCGCATAGTCGGAAGTGCCTCAGTGCTTTCGGCAATGTTTGGCAGTTTCCGATGTCTCGTGATAAGCTCGTGGAGCTCGACTGACAGACAAGTGAGTCTTCACCTACCCTTGAATAGTAGCAATAGCCAATATCTGATATAATATGGAATAGCAGGGTCGCACCAGGCGCGTAGCCAGGAGGGTTAAACCCCCCCTGAAATTTTTCATCGGCGAGGAAAAAGAGAAAATAAGGGAGGATAAGAGGAAGGCTATACGACCCAAGCAGCATCGTATGGCAGTTATTCGTCGGCCCAATGTCATTTTGACGTCACCAATGTCGTTTTAACATCGGCTGATAATTACGATATACAAATGTATACAAATGATACCTTTCTCCGATGTAAAATTGATATCGTTGATCGTATCTTAAATTAATATTTAATAGATATCGTTTTCCGATGCAAAGATGATGTCAGCTGAGCTGAGTATTAAATGGCATAAAAATGATCATATTTTTCTGGTCGCTGGATTTTATAATTTTGAGTAGTCACATTTTTTCCCCCGACGTCAGAGAAAAGAAAGCCAAACATTTGTGATTGGTCAGAACATCAGAAACCATTTGGAGGCCTACTTATAGAATAATAAATATGGCTTTTTAAGGATTCGATAACACAGAAAGAAAAAAAACACGAGCCTGCGTTATCATGTTTCGCTTCCACTCCATATCGCTTGAATCATCAGAATTAGTAAGGATTCGATGTTTGCTTACAAATTGCCGTTCACGCAGCAGGCTTGGAATATCCTACATTTACCGCCAAGAGCAGCTTTAGCGCCGGATGGGGTTCACCTTTGGTCGTGACTTCTTTGACGCCCTTTCTCCCTTGCATTGCCATCCTTGATGGACCGCGAGGGCTCAATCTCTAGTTCCTTGAACATCAGTAAAATTTCCATGCGAATCAGGGATCCTGGGTAGCGTAATGGTCTGAGCAGCCAAAGGTCCGTGGTTCCATTCCCGGTCCAGGTGTATTTTTTCGCATGGCAATTAATGTGAACCCCCCACATTGGGTTATAACTCCAATAACTTCAACAGAAAACGAGTTTGAAATATTTTATTACAATGATAACGCTTAAAGTTACGTATCTTTCAGTAAGGGAAGTTCGGTTACGAGTAAAGTAAGTGGCTTATTACTATCATAAAAGCTTAAAATTACCCATTTCTTAATTAAGAGAGTTGGGTCAGGGTTAAATTGCGGTGTTCTCAATGTGAACGATCTTAGATCGAAACTACCTCTCGCAATTTCTTTTTCCATCGCAGTTTTATTGTACGACCATCCCCTATTATAAATATTTGTAACATGTTTATCCAGGATGCATTTTAGCTATCTTACTTATTAAATCATCCCAATATCATGTTAATGAAAAATCAGTCCATGGTAATATCAAACATACGTCGGCCCAATATCTTTTTTATGCCACTGTATAGTGGTGACTTATGTCTTTTTATCACCAAATTAATATCGGCCCAATATCGTCAGCAAATGTCATTTTTATAATGGCAAATGTTATCACTTTTGACATTTGCAGATATCGGTAGCCAATATCAGATTGACCAATAAGTGATATTATGTGACGGTGTAAAAATGATATTGGGCCGATAGGATGATGCTGCGTGGGGAAGGCTACGTTGTTGCAGAAACCGTGGACTCCTCCTTTAGACGACCAGTTCCCTCATAACGAAGTAATGAAGAAAGGAAAGTCTACAAAAAATATGCACAGAGATCACATCTTGACAAGTTCCACTGGCTTGTGCTGTCTCGTAAATACAGGGGGCTGTACTGTAAATATTGTGTACTTTTTCATCTGGCTTATGAAAGAAAAGTCCACCACAACGTGACTCCACTTAGGAAATTAGTTAAAGAACCCCTTAAAAGGTTTGATAATCTCTTAGGAGAAAAAGGTGACCTCACCACTCACGAGGAAAACCGATTCCATGCATCTGCAGTTGACAATGGAAAAGACTTTTAACTAACATACAATGAACCATCATTAGAAATAAAAAACCGACAAAGGGGATCGAGTTGGTGTGCTGGCTAGAGTACTGGCCTCCCATCTCGAGGGCCCGGGTTCGATTCCTGGCAGTGGCAGATTTTTCAGTGGAAAACCGGTCCCCACTTGAGTGCCTAGTGGAGGGCATTTCAAGTCCAGTACTCCGTCCGTTGGATGGGACGTTAAACCGTGGTCCACTTGGCGCCTTTCGTTAAGAGTATGCTAATGCCGACACCGGGTTTCTCTCCACCTTTCCTCCGTTTTTTGAAAACTCCTACTATTACACAATTACCAACTAAATGGCGCAAATGACCTCAGCTGTCGGTTTTTATTAACATTTTTGTATGCAATTATTTTCTAGATTTTCCCACTTTCGTAATTGGAAAAAACTGATCATGAGTTGGCTTTCTATAAATTCTTTTGTTTCATGATACTGATGATTCTGTATAGCAATATTAGCACCCAAATCAAACTTTTTAGTAAGCCCCTAATTAAACAGATAGTTTTTAACTTTTATGTATGTGCTTATCATCACTGTAAATCTTTTCCAATGAAATTTTTTCACATTTTCTGTTGTATGAAACATTAATATTTCATAATTATTTTAAACTTCAAGTTGGTTTTTATTTCTTCTCCATTGTTAAACTTCTTAAATGTCTAAAATTGTTCAATTTCATCTGTTGTTAAGAATATAAATGAAATTTTAGGCTCCAAAATGCGTAAAAAATGGGTTTTTTGAAAAATGTACACGGGACAACGCCCCTCTCTCCCCGGGGGGGGGGGGGGGGGGGGGAGGGGGGTTCTCCCCGGACCCAGGTCATGACCCCCCCCCAAATTTGATGCTGAATCCGCCCCTGAACGTTAGTCACCCCCTCTGAAGATAATTATCATTATAGAAGCTATCTGGAAAATTTGTTAAACTATGGTGGAGACGCAAGCAGAACACATTTACGGAACGTTGGATGGGAATTGGATACTGGAGAGGATATCAACAAAACTGACGCTAGTAATGGTGGTTACGTCGAGCGTAAGAAGTGGTTTAAGGATAGTGCAGAGGTAGAGTTATACGGGAAATTACATGTTGATGTTTTTAATCAAGTGCAGTTGTTGATGGATCGTGTGGATATTGGTATCAGACTGATGCTTACTAATCCGGCATTTTATCTAATGGAAGATGTTGGTGGAATTTTAAAAATTTTAGATGCAACTCTATATGTCCAGCATTATGACATTAATCCATCTATTTTGATAGCACACAATAAAATGTTAGAGCGCAGCAATGCAAGATATCATTATAAGCGTACCGAACTGAAAACATTTACCGTACCCTCAGGTGGACGAACTTTGAGTATTGACAACGCAATTGTGGGACGCATTCCAAACACAATTATTTTTAACTTGGTGGATAATGAGTCGTATGCAGGAAGTTTGACTAAGAATCCATTTGCCCTATATCACTCATCACTCGAGAATTTTTCACTCTTTGTAAACGGTGTTCAGATTCCTTCGGAGGGGTTGCAATGTAATTTCTCAAGCAAAAAATATTGGGCTAGAGCATACGATACAATTTTCTCCGGTAGTGGGATTAAACATCATGATAGAGGTAATCAAATTACGTATAAAATGTTTGGACATGGTTATTTCATGTTAATATTCGATCTCACACCAGATGATTCAGGAAACCAAGACTATATTAGTTTAGGAGATAGAGGTGTAGTAAGAATAGAGGCAAGATTTGAAAACGAGCTGAGTAAGACAATGACTTGTCTAGTGTTTTCTGAATATGATACCACCCTCGAAATCGATAAAAACAGAAATATTATCACAAATTTTTAGTAAAACAATGGAAAGTGTGCGGATAGATAGGTTATTAAATTCCTATACAGTATATCGCGGAGTTTATGCATCTGATAAGCTACCTCACTCGCCAAAAAATGGGGTATATGTAGTTAATTTAGACCCTGCGAGCTTACCTGGATCACACTGGATTGCAATATACATTAATAACAATTTTGCTGAATATTTTGATTCCTATGGATTGAAACCTTTTGTTTCAAATATTTTAGATTTTTATCACCTTTCATATTCACTTACAACCGTGTTCAGATTCAAAGTTTTCATTCAGACATTTGCGGTGAATATTGTTGTCTTTACGTAGTAAGTAAATCGTTAGGATACACCCTACACAAATTCCTCACACAATTCAATCATACCATCCCACACCACAACGATTGTCGCACCCTGAAGCTGTTTCACCTAACCTTCAACGAGGTGAGACGGAGAAGGAGGTGTCATCCCCGTGCCCAGCGGTGTTGTTCGAGAATAAATACAATGTTCTGGAGGAAGAATCATCATTGATGAGAGAGACTTTGCAAAATGCAGATCGTAATATCTGTATGTTTCTCCAAGGGTGGAGTGACGGAGCTAGCAGCTGTTGATGTTGACTCCAATCTATTGTACTGGGGAAGCTTTAAGAAGCATGGGAAACTTCTCACCGGTGGAAAGAAGCTTCAGTTCCAAGACCCATTTCACTGCGATGAAACCTCCTTCGACAATGGATTCATCGCCCATGTGGAGCTACTTCCAGCCTTGGAAGCTATAATTGAAGATGCAACCGCCTTGTACGCATTTAGCGAGGCCGAGTGTGAATTCCTGTCCGATCTTACAGATCGTACCTTCATCTCCTTGAAAAAAGAACTTCACTGTCCCTCACCTGAAAATTGCTCATTCCCCTCATTTTCCTGTCTCAATCCTTGCCACAAATTGCGTAATAGTACCTGTGCCTTGAGGGATGCTCATTCCTTGGCTCAGTGGTTGCAGTTTAACCGTCTCAAAGCCGAAGTCGAACCTTGTCTCTCCAACGATTGCATTCCTTCCCCTCCTCCAACTAATCCCTCTTAAGTATGTGACAAAAACAGCATACATCAGTCGTTATGCTATCGTCATCGAGGAAGGAGTCTCCACCCATCAAGAGGAAGAGACCTGCTGGTCATCCTCACACCCCCCTGTCATCTTGTTACAACAATAATTTACTGCTTCAAACAGTGTACTATCTGAATGGTGTAAAATCGAAAAGTGTTTGTGTAGGTTATGATCCTAGCAGAGACTTTGAACCAGTAGTGCAATTCAATCAGTCAAATAAAAAAGTGTCATTGTTTCATACAGTGAATGGACTAATGTTATAAATTTGGAAAAGTCAGTGAGTAATTATTTATATACTGGTTTAAAAGATCACCTCTCTTCAAATTGCCTGTCCTATGCAAATTACTTTGGGAAGCGTCATTTGTCTATTAAAAACATTTTATCAAAGAGCTTATTTAACCTGAATGTTGATGAATGGGAAGCTCTGTTAAAACTCTCCAATCTGATAAATCTATTTCTCCGGAGACTTTCAGGTAGTCGTGATAAGGTTAGACAATTTCTCGCTACCAGGTTACCTAACGATATTACTGAATATGATCTAGAAAGGTTGGAATTTGAGATGATACTCATGTCGAATGATGTGTTTGGTAATCAAAAGGTTTAACTTGGTTGTACTTTGATTACGCGTACGTGTGTGCAAAGGGTTTCTGACCTCTGGCACGAGGTAAAATTCTGCAAGTCAGAAACCCTTGTAATCTCTTGAACCTCTGGCATTGGGTGTAAAACCTTGTAAGTTTGAGAGATTACACCATGAGCGCCATTATCGAATTTCAAGGATTCACCAAAAATGATGGTGGATACGTAGTCAAGGAATTGGCAATAATTAACGTGCAAACGAAATGTTGTAATACGTGGCTTTTCAAATCACCAGCAAGATTGTTGTACGCGAGAGACTCGTCTTGGCTAAGAAACAACTATCACGGTCTGAATGAATACTCTGGGGATTTAGATTACTTGGAATTGGAGAGCACATTGTTTAAATACACAAAGGAATATCAGTTTTTATTCACCAAAGGTGCTCAAAAGGCGTCATTCTTGACTGGACTTCTTCCCAAAGGAATCTGTGTGGGTAATTTGGAAATGTATGGCTGTCCTTCATTAAAAAAACTAGTGACAAATGAGGGTTGTTTAATCCATTCACATTCTCAAAATAATATGCAATGTGCGAGAAAAAATTGTCACAAGCTGTCAGATTGGTGTACAAAAAATAAAATATGTTAAAAATGAAATAAATTTGTGAAACCTATATGCTGTGTTTTATTTATTGAGAAACCTCTTAATATTAAGGACAGGGTATTTAGAAATGATAACTAGATGAGCAGGTTTGATTTTTTTTATTTAGAACAAAGTATATTCATTTGGTACAACATTCAGTATAAAAGTATATGTTTCCAAATGCTTCCCTCGTTCATCGTAAACTCTATGGTAGCCGATTCGCGACTTTTCTCCAGTGGTGAATGTCACAGGTGGGGCGAAATCGAATTGAGCACCATCTGTTGAGGTTCGCCCACCTTTTGCAATAAACTCGGATCCTCCCTTTACGAATACACCCGAATAGGCCGTGTTCTCCTTCTTTATATCGTAGACGTAACACGTGATGGATGGATCTTGTCTCTCGGCCTTCTGCAGCTCATTCCCCTCGAGTTTCAGCTGCTTGATCGTGGAGACGTTGAAACGCTCCACTTCCTTTGTTTCAGGATTTTTAAACCCTGAGAATACTGCACATTTTCCCACGATATGTATGGCTTTGTTCATATGTTTGAACACTGTATAGCATTTTTCCTGGAATTCTATGCTGAGAATAAGATCGTTCTCTTCGTTGTTGCCCAGTAGCGGTAATGGAAGGAGCACTTCATATATGTTGCTCACTTTATCCTTGAATTTGCGAACGACGAGTTGATGCTTCCCACCAAGCTCAGCTTCCACGGAGAGTAGGGGAGACATCCTCGCGTGCTGAATATTTGCTAGCAACTGATTTTACCTTGAGTACCACTAATCGCTTATATTACGAAAAAAGAACTAATCAGCAATCCTGGAGGTGGGGGTACATCCGGTGACATGACACGTCGGCACTGCTTTGCATTACCATTGTTTGGTTATCTCGGGTTCCATGTACGTCTATCGCTGGAGAATAATTACGTGAGGGTGAAAAATTGCATTTTAATGACAGATGACAAATGGGTAATTGTGCCAGGAATTGTTGTATCAGTTCATTATCATTGTTAGCTTGGTTTCCATGTACGTCTATCGCTGGAGAATAATTACGTGTGAGTGAAAAAATGCATTTTAATGACAGATGACAAATGGGTTATTGTGCCAGGAATTGTTGTATCAGTTCATTATCATTGTTAGCTTGGTTTCCATGTACGTCTATCGCTGGAGAATAATTACGTGTGAGTGAAAAATTGGATTTTAATGACAGATGACAAATGGGTTGGGTTGGAGCGTTGGGGTCGGGGTGGGGGGGTTCCATTGATAAGATAAGAGGTCATCTTTGGGGTCATGGCTGTCTTGAAAACCCCATGCCTCCCCTACTTGATGCAGCAGTCATCATTGGTCATCAATCCTCAGATCGGTTTGACGCAGCTCTCCACTGAGTCCTGTCGGCTAATCTCTTCATATTTACGTATTTATTCTGATGCAGTAGTGTATAAGGAAATAAGAAATTAAGAGGATAGTCATTCTTTAGCTAAGGATTTCTATGCGATTGATGATTGGTGTGATAGTTGGCAGCTAGAATTAAATTTGAATATATGCGCGATAATGAACTTTGGGAAAAAGAATAACTTTCCCCAGAAAAATTATTGCATCAAAGAAAAGAAAATATCTAACGTAGAATTTATTAAATACTTAGGCGTCACCAACATTGAAGACATGCTGTGGGGGAAATACATCAGGGAAATAACTAGTGTAGCAAACCATATATCAGGATTCGTAAAAAGAGTTCTAGGTAAATGCGATGAGAGAGTACTAGAAGCTATTTTACACTTGTCAGGCCTCATTTAGAATATGCCGCTAGTATATGGGATCCGTACGAGGAAGGTATGATAAAAGAATTAGAGCGTGTGCAAAGGAGATCCACTAGATTTGTTAAAGGCCGCTATGATAATTGTATAAGTGTTACGAGTTTAATAGAAGAACTAGGCTGGGAATTACTATCAGAACGCAGGTTGAAATTTAGGTTAAACCTTTTCAGTAAATTGGAAACCAATTTGTCGCATATTTTAAGTCGATAATTCTTCTTCCCGTTACTCCACCGGATAAACCTTCGTTTTTCCCTTCTTCGGCAATTGCCATATCGTCAAATGAATCATGCAAAGTTTCATCAGCTACTGAATCGTCAATATTGGACGGGGTTTCTTCAATAGCGCAAGAAGTTCCTCCTACGTGCGACTCTGTTCCCATTATTTTGAGACGCCTGTTTCGGATAATAGAAATTTGCATACTTACACATGAATATATCATTACATTAAGATAGTGTTTTCACAAAAAATGACAATATTTACCTTTTTTCTTCCCTCCGCTTGGCCAAAAATTCACCCTTTCTTTTTTTCCTCGCCATCGAAAATGTCAAGCGACTGCCTACTTTAATTTTCCGATATCGGTACGCTTCCGATGAAATTTCGAGACTTGACAATTAGTCAGTTTGACTGTTACTAGACACCCCGAGAGCGACAACCTAAGCTGAGACTCAAGAAATAACCCGTCAGTAAAGCAGACACTCCGTCTCACTCGCCTCTGCTTCCCGCCCGCCTTCACTTTCCCTTCCCCAAAGCTTCAACACCTCAAGGTTACCGTTTTAGGATATAGGGTAGAGGGACCGTAGCACTTTTTGAGTAGCGCAGTAGGCGGAGAATGTGTGAACTGTTTCGTGATTTGCACGTTGCTAGAGGCGTATCCCTGGGCTGGAGTTGGCGAAAAACATAAATTACTTTCAGAATATCTCAGCAGCGTGTCTTTTAATAAAAATCAATAATTTTCAAGGATCCAACAGACTAAGCTTGAATCTTGTACTCTATAATAACGAAAGTTAAAAAAATAGCCCCTCTGTCTCCCAATATTTGCAACAAAAAGGTCTATTTTTACATCGAGATATATTTTTAACAAGGCTTATTACGTAAAATCTAGGATTATAGAGTAATAGTTTGATACTTTCTCTTTTAATTACTGAAAACCCCATTCCGATATCTAGCTTCCTGTTGGAGCAATCTTCCTTGAAAAATAGGTCTGAAAAACATCTATGTATCACGGCCCCTTAAGGAAATTTTACTACGGCAAAATGTAATGTCATTGTCAAGTATGTAATGCCAAGTTTCTTCATTGACTGAAGAAAGTTTTCAAATTTAAAAGCACTGCAAGTGTCCAGACATCCAAACGTTGACACATCATCAGCTAAATGTAATACACCATGGAAATTGTGGGTGATATACTGTTGGCCATATATACTTTTGGACGTTTTCACAAAATGTGCAAGAAGTTCTTTGGCATAAGCTTGGTGTTCAAGACAGTGGTTAGGACTTAAAAGAATTCTTAATGATATGCGTAAAGTAAGAAAATTATTATACAGGTCTTCCTTATCCAGAAGTAACACTTGTTGCAACACAACAGGCCCTGTATATAGTAAAAATTGATGAAATTCTGTTGCCTTCCACCTTTTAATTTGATCTAGGCCACGAGACTTTTTACAGAATTCACTTGGGATAAAAGCTTGAAGCGAAAGAAGATTTAATGAAATGGAAATAATGAGCCTATGTTGCAATTTCAAAGGTACAGAAGAAAACATCCAGATATACACAATAGTTCGCATAACCCCAAGACAAACTAAATGCATGTAATCCAAATGAAACGAGGAGATGAAATTCACCCCAGGAATTGCAGTTAGTCCAGTCTCTCCTACGTGAAAGTCTTGGTCAATTCCATTCAAGAAGTCCTCACTGGTCCGAGGATCCTCGGAATTCCAAAATTTCACTCAACTTGAGTTGAGTGAACTTTTGGAAAAGTCATTCTATCCTTGTAAAAACTTCCTTCTTGAGTGCATCTGGTACAGGAACTGTACCCTGTATGACCTTTTACACCCAAAATGAAAGACTTAGCAGGGGCATCTGGATAAGAAATCAGGAAATGCAACAATTGTTTGACAGGTATGATCGAATTCATAACTAGCGTCAACTTAACCCAAATGAAGAAAATGACGGTTCCCAGCGACCGATGGCTGAAATGAGTCTTAAAATGCCGTTGGTGACATTTAAGTTTCTTGTTGCTGGAAAAAGATTAGTTTTACCCGCCCAAAGATCATTTGAGCGATTGGATTGTTGAGTATCCGTGAATAAATATTTTTTTAACGTAAATACCCGTATAGCTCCACTGTACTGCTCATTTCCTAATTATTTATTTCAAACGTTTAATCTGTAATACATCTCTCTGGTGCCATGTATTGCAATATAATTTTAGGTTCTAAGTCATTATTGTATTAAACCCTTGTTATGACCATTATCATGGTCATAACAAGGGTTTTAGTCCAATTTTCCTTTTTTATTTAAAAATTGGTTTACATTTCCATCTAGACACTCACTTGGAATATAAGAACTATTCATTTTCCTCTTCATACTTCATTTATTCGTTTGGGTTTAGTTTACGAAAATATTACTTCGGATTAAATGTTATTTCGCATCGCAAAATGAACTCAAAAATGTTGTTTTGGCTTTCTAGCCGGGTGAAATAAATAGCACAGGGACAGTTTTTGTTTATTTCGTGCATTTGGGTTAAGTTTACGATTAAAATTATCGGAGAGGAATGGGAGGATAGATATTTCTTCGGCTTCGGGATACTACGTTGTTAATTTAAGTTAATTAACTTCTGGTTTAGAAATATTACAATTGCGATATGTTTTGCACCATATAAACTAGATAATTATTGGTGAATTTGATACACATATGCAAAATTTGGTATATAAATTTTTACGCCGTACGGCCTTCTTTTATTTGGGTTCAATTGACGCCGTGCATTGATTGAAGTTGGACGAGACTTCGTGTGGTGATTTGTGTCGAATAATTAACGTATTTCCTAATTTCTCATCCAGATTTCAGTGTTACGAATGAAATCAATTTAACGCAAGTTATTTCGCCCATCATACTCATTAGGAGGAAAATACATGGTATTGTTATCACTCCTAGTTTAATATTGTAACTAGCGTAACCGTAGTCGTAATCGCTAGCTATTGGGAATTGTCACTATGCGTGGATTACGCGATTATCGTATATGCAGGCTGTGCCTTAGTACCGGTTGTCATTTAGTTGATATACTAGAAGAAAAAAGCGACTACGAATTTTCGGTGAAACAAGCAGTAGGAGATCTTCTGCAGTTAGGCCCCGTTTCCACTACTGACATTCTACCACGGTTATTTCAGCCCTCATAACCTACCTGCGTTCCAGTTAGCTACAATGTTACCCTTGTAATCACTGCTTTCGTCACATAGCGGTTACCAGTATTCCAGTTCAAAAGAAAATCGACGATCGTTATAGAAATGCGCAAAGATGGTAGCACATTGAAGTGTGTAAGCACTTGAAGTTTTATTCAAGAATCTATATTGATTGTTATAATAAAATGTCGTCGGGCTTATCGTGTACGCCTGGAGCAAGTCCGTCTCGTCATGAGCAAAGTTTTTGCAATTCTTTTGTTCGGTCATTGCTGGGAAAATATACTTAAATTATGTAAACCATAAGTAATAACAACTCTGGAGCATCATTGAGCATAGACAAAAATCAAGTATTAAGCCAAACAAAGACACCACACTACGTTTTCCTAGATGCACACTCCGCGATCCTTCACCGCTATCCGTGATTCAACTGTTTTCCCATAATTCTTACCAGGATTTTGACTAACTTGCGTTCCAATTGCAAAAGAGACGCGAAGGTAACCACTATTCCCTGATCTAACAAGGGTTACTCAATGCTAGTAAGACTATCTACCATGGTAGGCGTTTTCGAGCGTTTCCATTACTAGCATTGCGCGGGTAGAGAGTTACCGTCGTAGAAATGTCAGTAGTGGAAACGGGGCCTTAGTGGTGAGTGTATTGCGTTTAATTTTATATGAGTCCTTCACTTGTGTTTAGCTTTTGTACTTTCCTCCCGAGCAATTCTATTAGCAGACGTGTGGGTGTTTGACTAGGGATATATTTGTCATTCAATAAACCATTGCTGATTTTAAAATTCTCAGGTCGTGAAGGAAGCCTTGTATCCCTGGCTGGTTTGCTCCATTTGCTTGGGAAAATTGAGGGGGTTCCATTTATTCAAACGACGCTGCGCGGAGAGCCAGGAAGTTTATGACAGCCGCATCAGAGGGAATGTCTTGCCGGTGAGACAAGTTCTGAAAGATCAGGACCTTTTCCAATAAACTCCTTTATTTCGACTGACTTTTATATTAATATTTGGTCATTTATTGAATAGATGTTGCTTGGAATAATCTTGTATTTGCTTGTGTCTATAAGATAAATTTATGTTGACATGTAACTATACTCGTACAGGTGACTATAGTTACAAGTCAACATAAATTTCTTATCTTATAAACATAAGCAAATACAATATGTTTCCAAGCAACATCTATTCATGAAATGACCGACATATTAACACTTACCCTTCGGGCATTTAATGATAATTCATCAGAATTGAAACATATCAAACAAAATTCTAATTACGTACAGTATTGGAAACAAATTCATTGAATTTCTTTTGGTCCTATCTTATTACATAATTCCTTATGCTTAGTTTCAGGTGGGTACTATTTTAGTTAACATACCTGATATTTTTCAATCTACATAATGAAAGCTAATATCTTCATTCATTACCTCTTCTTTTACAAAGTGATAACTAATACCAATATGCTTTGTGATCAGAAGCAATTTTGTTGTTAGCAATACAAAGAGCACCTTGATTGTCACAGTTGATTATACAGGGCTTCCTAATACATCTTTCCAGATGACTTCCTTAACCACCTCACTCACTGCTCACCATTGTAATGACGTCCATTGGACATCAATGTCCCATGGACATCCTATGGATGTCCAGTATGGATGTATCTTCTTCTCTTTGCACATTGAATTCTTCTATCGGTAGTTTTTCTTGAAGGGAAAATTTTTCTCACAAAAAATAACATCTCTGCCAATAAGTATTCTTTTGTCCTTTATGTTCCATAATCGATAACCCACCAGACAGCACGTAAATTTTCCTATCTACATACAAAGAGCAGCGAAAAAGATACAAGTCACACCACCTCGGGTGTTTGTAAAAGGTACACACATGATATGTTACTTAAATTAAAAAAAGAATGCATGTATTTTAAGGTAGTGCTGGCACATTATCAATAAGACTGGGAGAGTTTTATCGATGCCCATATTTTTTTGAATACGAAATAAATAATTGCAAGATACACGCTTTATCTCCTTTGTCTCGGATACGAGTATCCTGTTGGCACACAGCTTGAGATCTATTTCCATCCACTGTGGAAGACTACCGCATAGGAATGACACATGGAACACCGAACACCATTGTGTATAAACACCTATTTCTGCTTTTCAATACAGGAGTGGCATATCGAATACATTCTAAATCTTGACCGACTCCGCAGACTGAAGTAATTTGTACTGATCTTAACGCTGTCATGTGAGGTAACTTTTATTGTCCTCTGTTTTGTTTGCCAGCTATATATTTTTATTTGTTTGACAACTATATTTCATTTATTTCTGTATGTTTATTTTTGTCTGCATATTTTTGTGTGCCATATACAATATACGATAATATTGCTTGGCAAATAAATGTTATTATTATTATGCAAATTACTCCAAGATAGTTCATTCACTGATTAGTGAAACAGTGAGGAAGGCTGGTTTGCGTGTCCCTTGGGAAATCATCTGATGTGTCACATTGTTTAATGTAACCATTATAATGGAAAGTTTTATGATGGAACATATAAAGTGGAATATAAGATCCAATGGCAATATATATTTGAAAGTGGCGTAGGAAACCTAGGCAGCAGCCACCTGCGCTTGTTTCTCCTGCACTTTCATATCTCTTCTTATATTTTTCGTAGATGACATTTGCATGGTAGATATCTTGTTCATCAACAGTCGGCCAATGGATGGTATACATTGATGAAATGACTCCAGGTAGACTGGAATCATTCTTGTCAATGGATACTATCCCGATATGAAAAGTATATGGCAGCAAAAGCATATGTGCTATCTGGGCCTTGGCATAGTTCTCGTATCCCAGGAAAATGCACTCCACACTTCTAGCATTCAGTTTGTTACTTCCATTCCAGTTTTTATTCCTGCCCATGATTGACATCCAAGTACTTTAAGTTTATTAAATTTCTCTTCCTGTAATTTCTTTCCAGTCCTAATCTTCTGTGGAATTTCATAATTGAAAGCACTTGATGGACATACATTCCATGTGACGCATGCCGTGGACAATGCCTCAGCCCAAAAAATCTTTGGCAAGCCAGATTCCACCGCCATACATCTTACCATATTCATTAAAGTCAAATTAATTCTTTCAAATTTCCCATTTTGTAGAGGATGTGATGGCACAGTTAACCGATGCTGAATACCAGTATTTTCCAGGGGTTTACAAAAATTATTTCCAGTGTATTCTCCACAATTGTCACTTAGTATTGTCTTGATCTTAGTTTCATGCAGTAGTTCATTTTTCTTCTGATATGTCCTAAATTCTGCAAATACTTGATCTGTAAATGCAGAATACTTATATGGTTTGAAAAATCATCTATGAATGTCACATAATACTTTGAGCCACCTATTGATGCTGGGCATACTGGACCACTAACATCTGTATGTATCAGTTCCAATAGTTTCATACTTTCTTTCTTGCTCCTCCTTGGAAATGACTTTCTCTTCCCTTTTCCTTGAAGACAAACATCACAAATTTTTAAGTTCTCATAATCGGGGCTCTCCAATGGTATCACATCCCTCAAGGAAGAAGATGGTCTACGAGATTCCATGGGAAGAGTGCACCTCTCAGCGCCCTCCATTGTTTTGTTTAAGGGTTCCAAATTTGGCCCCATGAGTAGCTAGGGAATAAGGTGTCTGCCCATGCAGAGCCCTGCATGCATGGGTAAGGCTAAATAAAACTGGAGGTTGCCCAGTATCCAGTCTCTTTTTAGCGACTTCTTACCCTACACCCTGCAGATGCTACCACCCTTAGCACAGAGATGTACCGTGCTGTTTATTGACCACCAGGTCTAGATCCATCATGTTCAGCAATACCAGGGGTACCTTGAGGAGGATGTGGCTCTTCACCATGCATGATGGTCTTGGTGGGTCATGGGCATGTTCTGCCTTCGTCCCACCATGGAGTCACTTACTCCTTACCCCCATCAATAAATGAAATCATTTTGTAAGCAATAAAGGTACAGGATATAAAATGCCACTAGAACATTGCATATTTTACGGTCATATAATATCGGTGGAAATGCAATGACAATTCAGCACATTAATTATTACCCTTGGAAATAGTTCAGTTGTCATAGAACTCCAAAGTGTGTTTGAATCTTAGGTATTTTCAGAAGATGCAATGAAAGTGAGCTTAATTTTCTATGATGTTAGTTATAGAAATGTGGTGAGCAGCGTTTGGAACTTATCTCATGCCCCTTCTCCCGATCTTTGGCCTATGTTGCTCGGGTAACTCGTCTTTCTAGCAGAAACCATGAACAAGGCAGTTTGCCCTGGCTGTTTGACAGTAGAAAAAGGGTTAAATGCATGTTGTTCAGTTCTCCAAGGATGAGACTGGGTTTTGGGTTAAATGATTTCAGCTTGGTGACAGAGGAGGTGCTACATATAGTTTGGTGAGAGTATTGTTCTTGGCCTCTTGCAGGCCCCATCTGGAGGCATCGGCAGTGAGGGGACTGATTGTCAGCCGTGTGACTTTGGACGTGCAACGCTTAGTACGCAAGCCTCTTCAATGCAAGGTAACGATAAACCTTCCTGTGGCCTCTCTCTTTCTGCATTGCTCATTGAATCAAGGTATCCTTTGGTCATTGGTTTCACAAGCATCAAAGAAAATGTTCTGTCTTTTGAGCCCAGTGTACGTATTGCCCTATAAAGTCACTTCATGGGCATGTTGTATTTATGCAATGTGTATTCCATTCGTTCTTTTAGTTGTAGGAATGATATTCATTTTGTACGATCCATCAATATACCATGTGGGAGGCTTCCTAATAAATTCGCTTGATACAATTATAAACTTAGCTCTGTGGTATGTGTGAATTCAAGGTTTAAATGTTTCCTGTTTTCTTTGTGTTTACTTAGAAGTTTTGGTTCTCCTGGTCCAATCTGGTATTTTGGAGTAGATTTTTTGAATTTTGATTAAGATTTCTCCCCATTATTCCCGTTTCAATTTGTATTCAGTAATTCAGGGTTGAAAATGTAATTTTTGAAAGATCTAAAAGGAAGCCATTTGAGATATCACTTTCATTCAACGCTTTAATTTCAAATGCTGAAAATTCCAGTGATAAGCACTGCTCGTTTTGATAGACAACATGCCTTGTGAAGAATAAGAAGATGCTACCTATGTAAATTTTCACAGACTTATTTGTTGATAGAATGCGTTTCGACGCTAAGGCATCATCTTCAAGTACAAAGTTTATGCATGACAACCGGATATATATACATTTTGGTTAAGGGTGAAGGGAGAGGATGGGGGGAGGGGTTACGTTGTATGACTTTGTTGTTTTTGAATGGGTTGCAGGGACGGCCAGGGGGAATGGGGGAGGGGAGGTCACTGACCGGTGGGGGTTACATTGTGGAAGGATAGTGTCTTATTTATTTATGTCTTATTTTAACATGCGAATTTCAGGACTCAAAGTCCTCTCTTCCAATAGTGCGGTGGTTAGGAGGGGTGAGTGCTTTTTAAAAACAATTTCATTAAGTATTTGTCCCTTGTTCAAATTTCTCTTAATCTCCAACTCTTCCAGTACATCCATCTTTTTCCCTTTTTTGGAGTGATGCAGAATCCTGGGCACGAAGTCACTGTTGTGTCCGACTTCCCACAGGTGCTTCGCAAAGTGGGATTGGTTTAACAACCCATTGCGATATCATCTTTTGTGCTCTTCTGCTCTGGTCAGGAACGCCCTATCTGTCTGTCCCACATAAATGGCATCGCAATCATTGCACATCGTTTTGTAGATCCCACTACCCTCTAACTTATTTGCCTTGTCTTTAGTATTATTGAGGAGAGTTTTTAAGATTGTTTTGGTTATAAAAGGCCATTCTGTATCTATTTTTGGGGAACAAGTTAGAAATTTTTTGTGAGCCACCGGTAAAGAGAGGTATACTTACACTTACACTCTCCAGAGGTAAGGTAATCTACACCATTTTGACTCCTTATCTTTCTTTACAGTATTAGTAGATATCCTGTTGTGACCTACTCATTTTGATAAAGAACTAAAAACGATAAAGTTTTTAGCCTCAAAAAATGGCTATCAGGAGGATTTAGTAGACAAAATGCTAAAGAAGAAACGCTCCATCAGAGCTAATAATTGTTTATTTAAAAATACTCTCCTTGGTATACGCTTGGTATTATGAGCAATATTTCTTCAGGGTGATGTACTGTAAATTACAATTGAATGCATGGTATTTATCTTTAGTTGCATTATTTGTCAACTGCAACTTAGAATACAATATTTGTGCCATATCTATTTAAAGTCCAATCAAGTCCACGCAGTTTTGATTTACGGCCTGCCTTGTGTACCTTGTGCACGCTCGCACTTTTTACTTCTAATGTTAAGCCAAGTTCACATAGGAGGGGAATGGGCAGAAGATGGACAAGTGGAAAAGCATGTAGACTATCACATGGCAGCAGAAAGCGGTGGTGTGGGTTAGGGGCTGAGTTCAGTCCACCAGTCTTTGTCTGCCAGTGCGGGAGTAGTTGTTGAGGGACTACTTTGATTATAGAACAGAACTTAGCTGAGTGTTCTACCTGGTTTGCTGGAGTAGAAACGACTTCCAGACAAATGTCTTGTTACAGAGATAATTGGTGTGTGATTTGCCCAATAGAGAAAAACTTGGCCAACCCTGTGGCATCATACAGCCAATCTTAGGAACATCATCTCCACATTTTAACAAAGCGAAACATAGAACAAATGTGGCATATGAGAGATGAAAGAGAATGCTGGAAAATAGGGGTGCGGGAATTAGGTCTGAAAATTCTTACTGTGTTTCTGTTTTGAAAATCCTTGAAAAGCTTTTTGCCTCATCCAGACTATCCAAAACTTATTGAGAAGAATTTGAGACCTGATGCAAAAATAAATAAGTAGTAAACTGAGTGCCCATATGAAGAAAGATCTGGTGCTTTTCCGGCATATCTGCTGCGTGAAGGTCTCTCGGGTCCTCCACCGGGTTAATTCGTCCATGTCCGCCGACGTTTCAATTCCCTACTCGGCAATCGTCTTCAGGGCTTCTGAATGCCGTACGCAGAAATTGTCGTCCTCCTTATACACCCCTCTCCTGGGGTCAGGTGTCTCCTGATTGGCCCATTGACCAACCTTCAGAAGGGCGCCTCGAGAGTTTCCCCTTTCCTCTTGTATGCATTTGAGGATTGGTCTCCATGTGTTGCTTAGCTGGAAGCCTGGGTCCCTGCTCAAATTATTCTTTTTGAGGCGGATTGCCCATATGTTTCAAACCATAAGTTGTTAAATTTATATCAAATGCTCTCCAGATACTTTGATGAACTTAATATAGTCGATATTGCCTCGACTCATCCTGTGTGTATGGGGTACTTTTATATCACTTTAGTAAATATTCATCCAAGATTTAGATCAAAGCTAGATCTTATTCACCTCAATATGTATGTTGAATCTGAATACCTGAAAGGTAGACTAAATGGAGTTTTGGAGCTTCTAGTTACAGAATTGAAAAAACTTGAAGGTTCAGTCTTGAATGGATCTGTATTTTATGTTGCTGTTGTAGCTTTCTTTGGGGGACAAAATGCCCCAACATGTTTTTGGTGCCTTAAAAGAACGTTTTGTTGCAACTCATCCTTGCTATTACTGCATAGCTTATTTACATCAAATGAGGTACATTACAAGGGAAAACAGGAGACTGCTTAGACAACATGCCCGATACAATGACACATTAGAAAATTAAAAAAGTTTTATGCTGCATTATTTCATGAATTAAGCAAGGCTTGCAGAATCAGTATATCCTCAATTGTAAATACAATTAAATATTTTCTTGTTGTTGGAGAACTTATGCTAGACCCATTTCAAGGTCGTATTCTTCTCCGAATTGTTAATCATATTCAGATACTGTTATGTCATTTTTAGTTAGGGTTGAGTTATGTCACATGATTATTTTAATGGTTTTTTATTGGATCAGGATTGCAGTTCTGAGGAAACTAATCCATCACAAATTTTCATATCTCACTAAAAGCCTTGTTTTCACTTACAACAAACGGGTGATCAAACTTGGAGTTTAGTATGGATTTTGCCATGTAAATTGGGTCCCCATATAGATTACATTGATGAATATTGGAGTAATTACCTTGACTTCAGATCTCCTCGCTTGTTTTGCTGCGTGTTTTCCGACAGAATAATAAATCATTTGACTTCCCCCGTACTATAAGAGAACAGAATAGGCAGCATAGCAAAGGGATAGGTAGGGGAAATATTAGAGTAGTCATGTGTTAAGGCGGTTGGCTCGTGACTGTTTGAGTCAAGTTGTCTGAGGAATCTTATTAATTTAAGTACGAGCATATGCCTGCTAAGCGATCCTTACTTCACAAAGAAAATTACCTAAACTATTGAAAGTCATAAGTATCAAAAGAAATATGATGGAAAGTCAAAGGATTTATTTTTTATGATAAATTTAATCTGCTTGAAGAAGAACTCAATTCAACATTTACGTTACTGAAATAAATTCATGTACTCAATGAATTTACTAATGTATAGCACCGGAATATTACTGTCAAAGGTTATGTTATATTTTTCTGAAATATTCTTTAATATCTCATTAGTAATTAAATCCCTTAAATACTATAGATACCAACAATCTAGTTGCATGAGACTCTATAGTTGTTTGTTTGCATGTCAATAGTATATGCTTGGTGATCTTCTCCCCCTGCCACACACCCTCGCAGTGGCTTGCAGGGTATCAAGTAGATGTAGATTTCATTGAGTGCTTATATTCAAAATTATTGGGGCCATTAATACTGTGGATACAATGGATAACAATTGAAGGGTCAACATTCAAATGGAATCAATGTTTCGCTTTGTTAAAATGTGGAGATGATGTTCCTAAGATTGGCGTTATGATGCTTATAGTATATATTCTGGATAAACTCATTTATTTGTCGAAATGTGCACACTTTGGGGAAGGATATTCCCTTTTCTTCTTATGAGGTTGTCATTGGTGAGAATTTGACTCCCATTGACTGCGATCAGTTGTATGTTTGGTTTCCTTTCTTTTCTTGCACGATTGGGAATAAGTGTTGCTTACCCATGAAGAGGAGTGCTGCAAATTTCTTGTAAAACTAAGATGTGAGAAGGTGGTTTGCTGTCTAGATGCATTTCAAAATTTTCATGTTGATAAATCATTATTGGAAGAAGCCCTAATTATAGATCACCTATTGTATTGGAGACAGAGTGAAACTGAGCTCTGTGAGTCGGTATGTCTGCAATTGTATGTATGGTTTTTACGATGAAAACTCATCTTTGGAATGAATTCCAAATGATGATTCAGCTATTCCCCTGCCCGCTTCAAGGTGATCGTCTACCAGTAAAGAATCAGCATGATCCTGTCGCCATGGGTGTTGTCATTGGGCAAGATTTTAGAGGTGTCAGACGAGGAGCTTGCCTCGGTGAAGATTGTGGTGAATGTGGTGAATATTGCTACAACAGAGTGGGAACAAATTTTCAATGCTCGGAGTGCGGCTGCCTCCCAGCAAAGCATCGTAAAATTAATGGTAAGACATCCATCATCCCTCAGTGTTGAAACATTCAGTGGTGGGATACAGTATATATTTTCTCATTGTACTGATATTTCCACCTTACGTATTCACTTACTGTGCAAGGGATGGTACTCAGGTGGACACAAGTAGTGGAGAAATTCCGGCTGGCAGTGACACAAATGTGACCGTCAGTAACCTATCTGAGTTAAACAAAACAGTGAGTAATTTCTTGACGTTACGGTAATTTGTTCTTGCATGGAATTAAACCAATACCCAGGCTTGGAAATGATGAACTACTACTTTCAATTCACAGATGACATTTCTAGTTTCACCTAATGGAATGCTGGTTTTATCATCTAAAAAGACTGAAGAACTAAATTCTGCAGATGATGTCGATTTTATGCCTCCACCATCTGTGGAGTTTTGTTGCCCCAGTGTGGATGAAACTTCATCAGGACTAGAGGAAGAGATGGGTGGAAAAGTACCAGAATCTGTGCCAGACTCGGTAATTTGTACGACCTCCTCGTCTAATACTGAGGTGAATATATCATCAATTAAATTTGGTAAATCATTAATTGCTCATATTAAAAATTATGCATCTTTTTACATTTCATCCAAAGGTTCTTGGTACTCCACACAACCACAGCTCCATGGTTTCTCCTATTTGTGCAACAAATTTAAGTTCAACTAACTGCAGGTTCCTTGAAATAACAGGACGGATGAGTAGAGTAAGTTTATTTGTTAGCCTTCAGATATGAATCCCTTCTCATCATTTGATTCTGTTATTGGTATTTTGATTTCTAATTTACAGACTGAACTATATGAATTTTGCGTGCCTACTCGTCTCCAGCATGACACGATGAAGAGAATTGAAGAGGAGAACCTCATGACAAGCCATGACCGACAATTCATCCTCCGATGGATTTTGTGGAGCATGGTTAATTTAGATTTGTTGACAGATACCGATTTCTCAGAAGTGGCAACAAGGGCTCTAGCTCGATATCCACTGTTGCAAATTTCAACTGGCAAAGGCGTGGTAGGTTCTTTTCCCCTTTCTCTTGTTAAATTATAAATGGAAAGATAGCACTTTTTAGGGATGGGTCGGTTCGATTCTTCAGTTCTTGGTTCCACCGGTTCTTGAGCTTAGAACTGGAAAAGAGGCCAAAAATAATCAGTACCAAAATAATTGGCATGAAAATCAGTTTGAAATATGCTCACACTCTGGAAGTAGAGGCTCCACATTAAAACCTGGTGAAATAGTGTACTTAGATGATTTAAAGTTGCTGCAAATTATTCTAATTCAGTCGTTAAAATGATTATATGATTTATTTTATTACATCCAATTCTAGTAAATGATGAAATACCGCCTTAATAAGGATATTCTGAATGATAGGTGTATGTTACGTCCATATCCTTTGGAGGTGCGAGTCCTCATATCATTTTCGTAAATTGTATCATAATATAGTATATATAACACAAAATATAATGAAGTAGGTATTCTTTTTCAAGCATTATATCTCTGAAAATGATTATTGATTATCTCATCTTACCACTGAGCAATGCAAAGTAAGTGGTAAATTAAGAACCAGAACCGAGAATTGGAACAGAGAACCAAAGTTAAGGACCAAACCGGAATAAAAAAAAGTGGAACCGACCCATCCATAGTACTTTTCAATTTTTATTTCCATAACATTTATATATTTTCAGCCTTCGGGAATGTAGGAGACAATAATTTTATTGTTTTCCTTTCAGCAAGGCCTTATAAAGTCTCTGAAGGAGATTAAGCGCAATCATAATTATTATGCTAGGCAGAAGCATAGAGTGGATTATCATGCTAAGGAACAAAGCCAAACCGCTGAGCACGATGAACAATTTGAGAGTTGGAAAGCTCAAATATCGTCTGAAATGAATGAAACGCCACCTTCGATTTCCAATCTGAAGACTCTCCTTCAGGCATGCCGACCCAATAGGGTGGTGCTGGCCAAAAAACAGAGCTATGCCCAACATGTACGAGACTTTCCCTGCCTAAAACTCAACGACTTGGTAGGTTCTTACATGCTTCCTTTACCCATAGGGCAAATGCTTTTAAGGGAATGCGTAGATGTTTTGATGCTGTGTGTGCATGCACCTTTACGTAGCAAATCGTTGAAACCCAGAAATCAACTAGAGTTGTGGTAACTGCCCAATGAGGCAACTGTTTAAGAGTTACTTGTTGTATCAAGGAGTGGATGTTATTGTGGTATTGACTTGCTTTTTCATGATGTATTGTAGTTTCTTCCCTGGAGGCATTCTAATCACTCTTACTGCCAAGTAATGCTCAAAAAGTTGCATTAATGATGATGATGCAGCCACCACCACTCTAACTAGCCCTGTTTAGGGCTCACAAGTTCATCATATAAAGCTGTATGCACAAACATCATTCCAAAGTTTACGTGCCCCTTGAGGAACATATTGTCATTCAGAGTGTGGATAAATGTAGTGCACAGTCATATTTAATGTATTTTTACTTAAATAGGTGATGTGGGAATTCATGCAAAAAGAAATAATGCAATGCTCGAAGGAAGATCTGGAAATGAGATGGCTTAATGCGCTCCCTGGGATGTGCAGTTATTTTGCCACAAAATCAAAAGTCTTTCCTGTCACACTCAATGATGGTACTTATCATTCTCCTATTAATTAAATGTGTACCTTGATTTTTGGAGGTTGAATTTTAACATATGTGGATTCTTGCTATATTTAGAACAGGCTTCTGTGGAGGTGTTATTATGCATGTCTGCACCAACATTTTTTGGGCCTAGGAAACCTTTGGAGAAGCGCGAAAGATGCGGCTACGTCTTAGAGGTGTTTGAGGTGAGTCACACTGCATCTGAGATTATGCAGTAATAAATTTACAACACTACAAACTTTGCATCTTCTGTACTGTCGCCGTCAGTAAAAGTAATATATGTGTTATATTATTGGTATTATATGATACCTGCTTAAAAGAATGTCTGTCCTCTCAAAGAATGTCATTCTTTGTAATATTATTTCACCTTGAGTTTTGTCATATATTTGCATTTCCCTGTCATTTTTTTCTTTATCCCATTTGTAGGACATTGCACTACTCAACGCGATGGTGCCAAGGACTTCTGACCCTCCCAGGATTATCGCTTTTGGTCATCCCTCCAAAGAAAACCTGAAAGCTTTCATTTATGTGGACGGTGCTCCTGTATTTTCCGGAAGCATAATTCAAACCATTCTGCAGATTGTGGCCTTTTATCATGTATTTGATATTCAGCCAGCTGCCGATGCTAGGGCAGCGTTTTCATTTGTATTTGGCGTAGTGATGCAGGAAGCAGCAAAGACGGAGTACATTAAGTATAAGTCCGTGTTAAAAGCTTTGGAATACATTTCCCAATGCCAGTTAAAATAACAGTGTGTACCGTTGCCGTTTATATTTACCTACCAATGGGGTCGACATTTTCCTCCGTGCCTCTGCATGAAAGGAATTAGCATTCATTGTAACATGCACAACCCCTGAAATGCGGGATATTTTGTGGTGACACGTAAACTGCATCTAGATCACAAACTGAACTACCCTACCAGTGTATGGTTCCTTCAAAAGATGGACTTCAGCAGAGTTTCACGCAAGAAAAACTTATCATTTTCTAGGTTGCCCTTACTGTGTATAGTCTTTTCGTATTCATCTCGGTCCCATTTATTAGTGTATTTATTTATATTTATTCAATGTCTTATCTGTTCAAATTCTTCGTGGTGGTTCCGTTTAAGGTGAACAACTTGCAGGAAAAATGTGAATGATTTTATTTCATACGCCTGAGTTGGGCCCTTCTGTATGTGTGACTATCCCAGTTTCTTGTGATTTCGTGCATGATTTTTGTGTGCATATTTAGTGTTCCATTGAGCTCCGTATGCAGACTTTAATAAATGGATTTGTGAAAGAAGTCACCATTCTGTAATTTTACACACACATTCACGAAGAACTACTCTAGTGAAAAAAATTTCCAGAGAAATTAACCCTTTCGCTACGAACGCCGTTTATAAACGCCGCTGATTTTTCACTCCTGTGAACGAAGGCCGTTTATAAACGCCGCAGATTTTTCTACGCAAGCGAACGAAGGGCGTCTTAAAACGTCGCTAGGGCCAGGTAGGCAGAAAAGGTCCAAGGTGTCATAAAGGACCCTTCCTCGCGGCTCTGAAGACCCTTCCTCGGCTTAGAGGTGGGGATTATCTCGACCCTTCTTCGCAGCGCGAGTCTCACACTCTGCAGTTGTTCGCGGTCACTTGTTTGTTTATGCAGTGGGAAAACCAAAATAATATTTGTTTCTAAATTGCATTATTTAGTTCCAGAAGTTAATTCTTTATGTTTTTTTGAATCTCTAGAAATTTTAAACGGAACTCTAACGTTATTATTAACAGAGTTCAACTGTCAATGAGATTCAAACCGATTTGGGAGAATTTTTCATTGCATAGAGGCTGAAAAGCATTCAAATTTGTTCTGTGTAATGCGGCTAAGAGTGATCATTATGTTGTAATCATTTATATTAAAACTAGAAGAAAACCGCATGCGCGCGTGATGGAATATTTGGAGGTACAATATATAATTTCTAGGCAGAAAAATCTATCTCGCGCTACCATTGCGAATATATTTACATAAAAATGTTTCCTGATAAAGGTATAGCACCAAAAAAAGTGCATGTGCTTTTATATAAAACACGGGTATGGTTGGATTATGCGCGGACGTCTTCTATTGCGAAACAACAGAAATAATTATTATTGTAACCATTGATTTTATGTCTATTGTGCTAAATATCTTAATATTAACATTAGAATTTCGTTTAAAATCTCTAAATGGTATTTATAACAACAGGAATTTATTTCTGTATTCACCCCCACTTAAAGTCTTACTATTATTTATTTACCAAAAATCACTGAATTAAAAATAGTAGAACGCGGACAGAGGCCGAGGTGGGTTCTCATTTGGAAAAGGGCGAAGATAATCTCTGGTCAGTGGCCGCGGAAAGGATCGGGAACCCCGCTGGGTGAGGTCCCAAAGCGGGGGAAAGAAATACCTGGCTGATGCCTTGCTTCAAGAGAGCTCCGTACACGGAGTGGAAAAATATTCTAGAGGAACCCGTGAGAAGGAAAGCATTTTCCTGCGTAGGACTCCGGCGCGAAAGGGTTAATAAGACTGTGTATGAGGAAAGTATAAAAAAATGGGACACTTTTCTCACAAAGTCCTCACAAATACCCTTCCCAATTCGGTGAGAAATCCCCAAGAAATTCATTAGACTTCACAGGTCGAACTGAGAAATCTCCAAGCTATTAATGAGAAATTATACAGGAATATTTGGATTTTGTTATATGTGAAATCGTTGAGAAATTGAGTAGGGTAATCCCATTTCAATAAATTATGTACTAAAAAATAGCAATTACATTTACCCATCCCAATCCTCTTTTAAATTCATGCCTGAAACAGGACTATACGAAAATTGCATTCAGATAGTACACTCAATAAAACTGTAACTTAATTTATTCATACATACCAAATTCATAGAAACAGTGTTTATTAATTATGACATAATTATTAACAAAACAATTGCTTATCATCAAATTGTGATTTCACACTGCATACATGTTCAGTGAAAAAGTACATTGAACATAAATTACAAATTCACATTTAACATTAAACAGTATTCAAATTCAAGCACATGTCAATTCAAATACACCTAATATATTTCACCCTTAACTAGTGATGTGCATTTTTTGTGACACTACCAGCGACATGCGGTCTTGGTGACTGCAATATGTTAAATATTAATAAAATGTTGCTATGCCATTTTTATTAAATAATTTGATTTTTATGCTTCTCAGCACTTAGTCGTTAACTTGTTTTTAATTTTTTAAATCACCAATACCAACCAATTTTTCAGGGAAAATTATTATTTGGATCAGTCCTCAAAATTTGAAAAGAAATCACTAATTTATTATTAGCCTCTTTAAATTTTAATATCCTACCAGATATAAAAACAGAGCCTTATATATTTAAGTTTTGATAGATGAAATAGGGTGAAGGCAAAAGGTGTGGATGGAAAAGATAATAAAAGGGGATGGTGTTTTGAAGGAAGTAATTGAGGGAAGAGTGTTGGGTAAGTAGGGAAGAGGAGGAGAAGAACGGGTAGCTTGGATGGAATGATGGTTGGCAGGAGGGGCTGAAGAGGGACATCGTGTGAAATTTAGGGGGTGGGAAGAATCGAAATGTCCATTTAAACCTACCTTCACCGGTAGAATACTTATAATAATAATAAAAATATTTTTAAGTGGGAATGTATAATAATACACAAATGGAAATATGCCATAAATTTCTTTTTTTGTAACATGCACATGATCAAAATTACATTTTTTCACAAATTATCTCTCATCTCCGTTTGAACACAGTCTTTGCGAATTCACTGTATGAATTCTAAGCACACTAGCTTCCTGAATCGGTAACATATGAAAGATGATGACCTGCAAATCCTGATGATGACCTGCAAAGGTTGAAACCGGTTGAGTCTTCCAAAATAAACCGTGGAATTAACTAAGTAGTTTCCTTTTTTCGATATGAAAGAGGTTTTTTGTTTCTTGTATGATGGTCACAGTCTACATGTCGCCTTCTTCTCTGGTAGGTGGTCTTCCAACGGTAGGTGGAGAATCTGCTTTATACTTAAATCGTACTTGTCTAGGATTGGAAATTCTCCTTCTGAAGTGGGTCAGTATAAATTGTAACATTCCTTCATCAAAACTCTGACAATGAGACCAGTAATCTATAGGCACAAGATCCTTACCTAATGATATAATGGAATCCTTCAAACCAGGTTTTTCAGTGACGATTTTATGCAAGGGTGTACGTATTTTCCTCTTTGGTGCACTGAATGACCACCTAGAGCGATTTCTCCCATAAAAAATTGTAATTGCTTGAGAAAACCTTCTTTCACCACTTCACTTCTTTCCTCATAATCTGTACTCTCCTCTTTACTAGCAGCGGTATCCATATCGTGATCGCTTCTGATAACATAATCTCCTTCAATGTCACTTTCCACTTCAATTTCATCTTCAGCTAAGTATTCCATAACTTGCTTCGCAAAACCAGGTTCTTCTGGGCGTAATTTTTTAGAAGGACTGGGTTGATTACTGGCGTAATTCAGTAGGGGTATTGTCCACAGCAATGTGTCGGTAATCCACACTGTTGTCGAGCGTGTTCAAAAATATAAGCATTCCTGTGAATGATAGTAAAATATAAAATGTAGATTTACATTACAAATTCAAGAATATATGGTCCATACGCACTCCTAGGATTCAAAACACTTAACTGAGTATGATATTGTTGTCAGTAATGAGCAATATAAAGAGCTGTGTTGAAACATATAGTTGTGCTAGACCAAGTGATAAATCAGCGTACTGCAGTTGACAGGAAACTTCATGTTCCGACTGTTCTCAGTGACAAAATTGTTGCGTGAGTAAGAAAAAGAAAAAGCTAGGAATAGGTAAATGAATATTTTTATTGCAAATAAATTAACTCCCTGAAGAGCGGCAAGCTGCTCGAGAAAACTTTATTTTCTCCTCAACATTTTGAAGGCACTCTCGGAGCACTGGACTGCACCTATGTAAACATAATAGCTCCAAATCATGAAGAAGCATATGTCAATCATTGGGGTGACCATTCTTCTAATGTACAGGAGGTAAGTGTCAAACCAGTAGTCATAATATATTAGTAAACTTTAGTTACCAACCTTATCTCCTGTAGCGTAGCCATTGATTATGACATCTTTTGTTTCAGATATGCGACCCTCATTTGAAAATTTTAGATATAAATGCTCGCTTCCCTGGAGCTAGGCATGACGCTTACATCTGGAGAAATTCTGCGGTCCGTCAAGTGATGAGGCGTTATTATGATAATGGGGAGCGGAACACATGGCTAATCGGTATGTTGTTTTTATTTCTCCTATTCAATCACCTAGCATTACTTCATTTATTTGTTGGATCCTCATTGCGTGATCTCATTGATCTACACTAGATGTAGATTGGAGGAGTGGGCAGGTGCCTTCTGGAGCCCCCCTAGCACTTAGACCTCTTTAGATCCATTGTGCCAACCCACATTTAACCTGCCCGCCACTCGCAGACAGGAGACAAGAGCACCACGGTAGAGATATGAAAGAGGGCGACCTATCCAACCTCTGTCCGGGCCCAACGTTGCTTAACTTCGGTGATCTCACGGGAACCGGTGTGTCAACGTGGCTAGGCCCTTGCCTTAATCTACACTATTAAAAACCCTCGAAAAATTACCACTTGTCAAGTCCACAAAAATATGTTTACTCCTAAAAGCAGGGTTTGATTACGTAGTGTTATCATCACATGACGATGATACAATATATGTATAAATTGTTTCAGTTCCTTCCCTCGTTCCTGTCTTTGTGCTAGAAGATTTCGTTACCATTGTTTTCTTATAATTAAGCTTCATCCCTAATTTCTCACTCCATTCCTTTAATGCATGTACTAAAAATTATCTGGCTGGTTGATGAATCAATGCATGGTCATCTACGAACATAAGACTTACACTGATGTATGTTAAACATTAAATGCCATTACTTCCCCATGTTGACTCTCATCTCCCCTAAACTACCCTATAAGAGTAGTTTATACCCTTTTTTTAGACCCTCCAAGACTGAACCCTCCTGCCTGATGCACCCAATACCTCACACTAACGCATATCTTAAATCAATCCTCATATCTGGCTCAAACCTCTGGAATTCATTGCCTTTGCCCATAAAAAACTCTGCCTCTCTACAAATCTATAAGGGAAAACTTTTCGATTATTGTTTCAATGAAGACTTATAAATCAAAAATGCAATTTAACCTGTGCATAAATTGTCAACAATTATTGTTTCAATGAGGACTTTAAATGTAATCTAACTATTGTATTAATTTTATGAAATTTATAACATTATTGTAATTCAGTTTTTCTGACATTATTGTTATTGTTTTGGACTTATTATTTGATGACTTGTTTGCTAGCTGTTTTCTTTTGTATCTGTTTTTGTTGCAAACTTTATCAATTTTTTTTTATGTACTGCTCTATAAAGGCCGTTGTACACGGTACAATTTCTTGTACAAGATCTTGTACCATAAATTGAACGGCGAGATTGGACCAAGATATATCTTATGACAATATATTGTACAAGAAGTTGGTTCATGGTCATACACGATCAAAGTGTTTCATGCATTTTGTGTGCCAATAACATGCGTAGATATCGTTTTCTGTCCAACAGCTGAATCGCGATATCCGATGACGATAGTATTTTGAAAATACTGCCATAGTTACTGGGTTACAATGACTTGCTACCATTAATCCTAGGATTAATAAAATGAAATTTTACAATTGGTTACTTGCACTCTTTCATCGGCTCATGAAACCCATCATTTATCGTCCAAACATCATGTTTTTGTTTGTTTGCATATATTTATTTTTGGTTCAGTAACGTCATCTTAATGTCATTGAGGTTTAATATTTAACAGTGTGTCCAACTCATCTTTTGAGAAATAGAACACTTCCAACTTGACCGACGAATATCACAATATGGAAGCAAAAAAGAAAATCATAATATGGAAGCAACAAAGGATATAACGAAATGCACAACAAAAAGGGATGTTTTGCCATGCTTATAGGAATAAAAGTGATCTCAAACAGAACACCAACCTTACGAATATTAAATGAACGCACCACTACCACCACATGCCATGCACAGAAGCTACGGAGTGGATCTTGGATGGTTTCATCCAATAATATAGAGCATGATCTAATTTCATGTACAAGAAATTGTACGAACCCCTCGTACACGATACAATTTGCGCATTGTACAAGTTCTTGTACAAGAAATTGTACCGTGTACAATGGCCTTAAGGAAAAGGAAAGGAATATAGTGTTTGTTTTAATTGTAAAGGCTTTACAATAATTGCGCAATGTAAATTTTGCTTACCAAGGAAGAAGGTGGATAATATTATCTCTTATCCGTCGAGCTTCTTGAGGGTGATATCTGGCAGGTGTCTCCAGCACTCTGTGCCGAAGCAGACACCGGAATCTCGCCATTAACAGCCCGATGTGCCGCTCCATAGCTGTGTGGGCCCTTATATTGTGTAATGAGCCACACGAGATCCTGGGAGGGCATTCATGATGGGAGTCTGCAGCCAGGGTTCATGGGGGTATCCAGAATCACCTACAACATCATAGTTAACAATTATGTATGACATTAATGATATGAAGATTGCAAAAGAAAACTATATAGTATTATAAACTATGCAAAATAACACTTCTGCATCCATCTAACAGTTGTCATGAGATGGAAGAGTAACGATTTTGTTTTATCGAGGTATGTCGTAGGGTGGGTATCGGTAGTTTGCATTGCATTGCAGAACTGCTTTTATATGTTTTGATGAGGGCGATACTTTGCACCGTGGACTGAACAAATAAATGGAAAGTAAATTATGCCATGGAAGTAATCGATACAGATATGATGACTTGCATTCAGTTTACTTTGACCAATTAAAAACAGGAGAAGTTATTCATTGAATTTTGTCTCTAAAGTGTTGGCGAGAATGAATCAACAACCAAATTTCAAATAGGTATTGTAAATTGTAAACAAACACCAAACAAATATGTGTATGCACCAGTTCCTCCATATTCTTAGCAGCCGGCAATTAATACATACTAATGATTATAATAATACAAGATCTAAAAATGAAGTTACTATGGCACATTTTGCAGATCTACATTAATTAACAATGTTGATCGTCTACGGCTGAGAAACACGGATTATGCAGTGGATATAGAAATGCATCACAGTCACATGATATAAGAGTCTAATAGCACACCAATGAATCTCTGTTAAAGCAATTTTTTTAATTTGTAAAGAGGTGGTTCTCTTCAACGGTTAGGCCCTCGCACACACTTCATACCATAGAGTTGTTGTGATTTTGCATGTGTCTTATTAGACAGAGTCGATTTCACATGTACCATACATGTGACATTCCATTAACAGTGAGCCACATAAGACACATTTTTAAAAATCAACAATCAGTAAAAATTACTTGAAATAATTTATAAAAATGAGAAATTCATACTTTAAAGTTACCAGTTGATCTTCCTAAGAATGAAAGTAAATTTCATTGTTTATCTTGCTTCTATAATAGCATAAATTAAAAGTCATGAGATTTAAATAGGTAGACCTACTTGATTATTTTTGTTCCGCCAATAAGAATTTATATTTGGGTTTATAACATACATAGAGCATTACAACAAACCTCTATAAAATGTTTTTAGTTAAAATTCATAGTAAGTTATGATTTACATGTAGTAAATATTGGCTTCATGTTGTCATCATGTGTGGGGATATTTATTCTTGGATTAAGGAAGCATTTGTACCACTCATGACAGCATAAGACTGCATAAAAGATATGCCACATGTTCTCCTAATATTAGTTTGTAAGTTGTCTTTATATAACCTTAATCAATCTAACAAAAGAAATAAACTCACTGATGATAAGATTAAAGTTATTTCAAATAATATTCTATGATATTTCAAATGTGACAGGTTAGTAAAAGTTACACATTATAACTAAACAATGCAAATGAAATTTCAATGTTTTAATTTAAAACTTTTGATATCCCTTACGAAAAAGTAGTACTGGAAGTACTGGAAAAAAATAGTATTGGGAAGTACTCGTGTACTATTTTCACGGAGGTGAGTACTATAGTATTGGAAGTATTGAAGAAAACTAGTACTCGTGTACTAGAGGTAGTACATAGAACTAGTACTCATGGAAGTATTGGGAAGTAGTACTCGTGTACTAGAGGTAGTACTCGTGTACTAGAGGTAGTACTCGTGTACTAGAGGTAGTACACGTAACTAGTACTCGTGGAAGTATTGGGAAATAGTACTAGTGTACTGGAGGTAGTACACAGAACTAGTACTTGTGGAAGTATTGGGAAGCAGAACTCATGTAATAGAGGTGGTGCACAAAACTAGTACATACATACCCCTATTGGAACTTACTCATAAGTCTCATAAGATATTTTCTCATAAGAAATTGGCAATGAGATCTTATGAGAAATTTTCTCATAAGATTTTTGGCGGGGAACCGTTCCAGGGGGAACCACCCTGGAACCATTCCAGGGGGATCGGTTCCCGGCAGTTCTCTTAAGAGAATGACAAAAAATTAATTGTAATTACAAAAAAACCTATAAGCTGCTCCTGGAGATACGTCCTGGAACTCCCACCTACTCCTACTCCAAAAAACTGAGGAACTAGGGAAAGCTGAAATAACACATAACACGACTACGGATCGGATATAGCATATCACACTTAATTTGATTCGGCATAATTTGACACATGCCCACTATACACATAACTCGACCGAACTAAACCGTGAACGTCTAGCGTTTCTTGATGTCACGTAACAAATTCACAATTTTAGTAACCCTTATGCGAGTTAAAATTTTAAACAAACAGGACAGTTTATAAATCTATAATTTATTTATTGACACTACTTCCAGTTTCAATAATTGTATTCACTTGCCTTTGTAACACATAAGATTCCAAATCTGAGGCATAAACTCAAAAATAACCAATGTGACAACAACAATACTAAATAAACCAAATGGCACGAGAATGAAAAGCTGTGATCGAGCTTGCTTAATGCATAAGATTTTATTTTAATGGTTGATCAAAGTGTTCAACAACCAGAAGTTTTTTTTTTAAATAACGCTCCTCTAAAAAGTGAAACTATATTTTTCCAGCGGGGAGTTCGTTTAAATATCATCGAAAGTCGTCACTGCACTGTCACAACACACAAAAAATATTCACGTTCATCATGTAGCTGAATGATGATCTGAATTCTCATTGGATCATTCCGAATGTTTCAATTTGTTTATGACTTTAATGTGCCTGAAAAATGATAAATACAGTCAATTCCGGTGTCAGCAATTCAAAAAGCCTGCATGGAAAGCAGGTGAAAACAATTACAAATTCGTTCAACACAATCACTTGTCATGACGATCATTTACTCACCGTAATGTCATTGTCCATTAGAATTTAAAAGTAAGCTTCCATGATCACTAATTACAAGAAAACGTAATTACTTCAGGAGATAATTCTTTATCACGTTTCTCGCTATGATGACAGCCATTTTGAATTTCGAAGTGGTCTTGCAATTAATCGATAGTAGTTTGTTCGATATTGGTCGATACAACCAATCGGATACAACTTTCCACAAACCGCGAACTATAAAAATGTGAATATTCACGTTAGAACTCGTGGGCACGAAAGTTGTTATTTATGGTTTATAACTGTTCGTTTTAAGAAAGGAGTTTCCTATAATTTATTTTAACTGAACGGGATTACCGTTCTGACACCTTTGGTCTTTTAGAAATGGGAATGAGTGTAGATTGGAGGCTTTAAAGATGTATAGGAGGATGGAGAAAGTGAGCTCAAGAATAATTTGATACTATCTTTCTTTAACCTGAGCTGGATGTGACAAAATTACACTGTCTTCCCCCAGCTACGCTGGGATGGAAGACAAATGAGAATGCTGTAAATGGTTGGGGAAGAGCGGAATATGTTGCGGGGGATTCAAAGAGGAAGAAAAAGTGGATGGAAGAGATGGGTAGTGGGAAGTTAAAAAATGTTATTGAAGGAAGAATCGCGTCTGGCTTCTGGATGGCAGGAAGATTATGAGCCAAATAAATGTATTTAAGGAAGCGAGTACAAGTAAAACATCAAAAATGTACCTGAAAGGTGGATAACCATTACGTGAATTGATAGTATTGGTTCATCCCAATGTGAAATAAAAATGATTAGCATTGTGATTTGGAAACCAATACTAGACATAATAGGTTCAATACTCAATATATCATGGTATCAAAGAGTACTACCTACACACCTATTATTGTGATTACTTCTTCTTCCAATACTTACCGACAATGAAGTATTGGTGCCAAACGGACTAGTACACAATGTTAGTATTGTGAATATTTCTCCGTCCAGTACTTGCCTACATTGAAGTACTGGAGTCACAGACTAGTACACGATGCTAGTATTGTGAATACTTCTCCATCCAGTACTTGCCGACATTGAAGTACTGGTGCCACGGACTAGTACATGATTCTAGTACTGTGAATACTTCCCTGCTGAGTACTACATTCAGTGATCCCAATACTAAGTATTGAATTTTGAGTACTGGGGGGCAGAATCTAATACTATAGTACTGAGATTCATGTACTTAGTATTCGGGTCTGTGTACTTAGTATTGGGCTCTGTGTACTACTTTTTTGTAAGGGATGTTTTACTCAACCCATCACATACATGTTTAAATCACCCATGATATCTAATAGCTACCCAATGCACTACTAATGGGTTTTAGAAGGAACAATTATCAAGGAATAAAACTACACCATCACTAAAAAATTAATTTACATTTGTATTGAGAAACTCATTACTACCTATTCAAATATTAAACAATGAAGGGAAAACAACTTCCCCGAAATATATATGATTATTCTACACCTGATGGAATTTATATAACTTTTAAGTAACTTGCCATAAATAGACAAGTAATGAGGACAATGATTTTCCTCTAATCATAATACCTGTAAATTATATAAATATAACCAAATGAAATATATTTGAATAACCTTGCTTAACATTTAATTTTCTTCACATTATTTAATCAAACAAGCAACGAGTCATAAACACATACCCAAGCACTCAACTCCAGCAGTTGCCCACATCTCCAGCAAACGCTCCTTAACTGTAGAGCTGGCCCATACAAAAGAGTCATGATTGCTCCCAAGAAATCTCATGAGGACACTCATAAGTGGAAGGTCAGCATCACAAACCTACGAAATACGTTAACAATTAGATACAAATAAAAAATCCACTTTATCAAAGTGCGTTAATCAAAATCGACTTATAACTTGGCAATGGATTGAGTGGTATGACTTCCTATTGACATAGAGGTGCTCTTGGGGCCCTTGTCGCAACATGTGTGCCGTCAACATACCCAAGGACCCCAGGCATAGGTGAATAGGTAGTGTTTCTAGAAAGGAAGTTTAAATTTGAGTTAATGTTCTAGTATCAAACACGATCATGAAAAATATCAATGACATTAATGATTCCAATAACTAAATAATATTATTATCCAAACCAAAGCATGTATACCTCATGATGCATCAATAAAAAATGAACTTCATGAAGAGTTTTTCTGTTCTAAAACCATAGCTAACAAAATGAAACTTAATGGATAAGCATTAGGAAACCATTAAATGACCACTCCTACAAAATCTTCTACCTTGCTAAAAGACTAATGTAAGATGGATTGTTGATGTGTGTTAATTAACGTTGACCAAAATATACAATAAAATCCTTCATTGGTAACTTTTTAAAATCAATAAGTTTACGAATGAGACAATATACCTATAGTGCTTCCTTTATTCACATTTCATAGCGGTAGTAGTAGTGGTTAAAGGGTGCATCGACGGCTGAGGTCATTTTGCACCGCTTGCTAATCTATTTCTTTAAAATATTTTTAAATACATCATAAAATTTACCTTTCAGGGTTTTTGTTTTCGGAATATGCTGAAATTGAAACTGTGAAATTAACTGAAATAGTTTTTATTTTCAAATTTTTGATTATATTTTATTAATAAGGCTTGTGCAGCGTAAAAAGCTTATGACTTTTGTTATTTAGTCTGATTTATCACCAAGGATCCGATCTAAATCTCCCCGGATGTCTAATCTTTCACGAGCAGTCCTGTACACTGCACACTCCGTCAGGATGTGTCTAATGGTGAGAGGAGAGTTGCAATGACCACATCTAGGTTGAATTAACAGTTACTCATCATCTTATATCATATGTATACTGGACATATATAAAGGGGAAGAAGTTTTTCGTTTCTCGCAATAGACAAAAAAGCTACTGAATCAATCTCTACCAAATTTTTAGCCATGATTCCTTACTTGCCTGAGACCCTGGAGAAAAAACCGAGTTAAAACGAGGTGAATCCAGTTAAATTTGAACTCGGACCAACTCGTAGGTACGAGTTGTCACCTCGTTTGAGATGGTTTCAACTCTCAGGCCCCGCAACCACATACAACACGCAAGACAAGCAGTCCCGGCGAAAAATCGAAATACCTAGTTTCAACTCGTTCAATGTGGAATTTGTATTAAGTGGTTTCAAATTGCAGACGAAGGACCTTGTCTAAACTCGGTTCACCTCGTTCGAGGTGGATGTCGTATCAAGTGGTTTCAAATTGCAGACGAGGTAACTTGTCTAAACTCGGTTCACCTCGTTCGAGGTGGATGTCGCATCAAGGTGTTTTACCTCATATCCAAAGCTTCTCGTTTTAACCTGATTCACCTCGTTCGAGGTAGATGTCGTATCAAGTGGTTTTACCTCGTATCCAACGCTTCTCGTTTTAACCTGATTCACCTCGTTCGTCGTGGAAGTGGTTTTACCTCGTATCCAAAGATTCTCGTTTTAACTTGATTTCACCTCGTTGGTTGTGGATCTCGTATCAAGTGGTTTTTCCTTGTATCCAACGCTTCTCGTTTTAACCTGACTCACCTCGTTTGTCGTGGATTCCGTATCAAGTGGTTTTACCTCGTACCCAGCGCTTCTCGTTTTAACCTGATTCACCTCGTTCGTCGTGGATTCCGTATGAAGTGGTTTTACCTCGTATCCAAGGCTTCTCGTTTTATCCTGATTCACCTCGTTTGAGGAGGTGGATCTCGTATCAAGCAGTTTTACGTAGTATACTAAAACTCGTAGTTCCATTATAGATACAAATGTCATAACGTAAATAGACAAGATGACTAAAAGATACCTATATCACTGGGTTCACTTCGTAATATTTTGACATAAATTAAATATTTGCTTTCTATATAGGTAGCTAATTAATTCATTTTTAATATCCAGTATTTTCATTTATGACGTTTGTAAGTCGTGTTAATATATCAATTATATATAATAGCTATATGAACGGTCATAATAGTTCATATCGCCACTATAATTGCCAATCTAAATCAATCCAATCCGAAACCAATCGCACTGATGCGAAATATTCTTGACAAAAATTGTTAATGAATATCCCGGTCTTAACATACATGCAATGTTCTGGTAATAATTATGGTATAATTTCTATGAGCAATTACAACATATGTTGTAATAGCTCGTAGAAATTTGAATTTACTCCTGTAAATACATTAAGAAAATTAAATATGGCCATACTGCTATTACATATTGTATTATTGGTTTAAATAAATTACTATTTTTAGTATGTAGTCTCTACAGTCTCTATAGTTTGTTTATTTACTTGGAAGGATTTCAACAACAACATGAAACCGGATGTTTACAAAAAAAATAGCTCTCCCATCCTTATAAACGCAATTGAAACTCCTTCATTTAATAGTGTGACAATAAAAATATGGAAGTAAAAGAAAAAATAAATATATACGTATTTTTCAAATGAGAATGTATGGATAGAAAATAAGAATTATTGAATATCCAACAACTCTATTTTGAATTAAGATGCTAACTTGACTCAGGAACTAGTGCATGAAACGTCCATCTTTGATAATTGTGTTTACCTATGGCCTCCTGTAAAGTGAAATTCGCTCACCGAAGCGTATACTTTTCGTTGTGTATAAAATCGTGAAGTTTTTGTGTGCTACTGCATGTTGAGGAAATGTATCTTATCTGCGTTATAAGAGTAATTAATATGTGCTGCGGCTACGTTGGAGATATTTAAAATTTGTACGCCATCGAGTGGACAATTTAGTTCGTAAAATGTATGAAGTTTTCGCCTACGTTCTTGGATTTTATTGCGAGGAATCCCACGATGAAGCAAAAGGAACGGATGGATATTGTGATTTGAAATTCTTCTAGGAGGTAAGTTTCAGCTGAAATAAGAGCTGTCGTAGTCATAAGTTGTTCCTGCTTACTTTAATGTGGATAGGTACTGAACACTTTTCAAATGTCCAGTTTCGAAGGGGAATTCATGTCACAGTATTTTGTAAACAAATCGTCTAATCTATCCAATGGATTTCGCTGTTTCAGTTATCTCCGGCCTGCCATTGTATTTTTTGTATTTTATGCACGACAGGTAAGCTGTTCTCCTATTTTGAATATCCTGAAATTAGTAGGAATTACATTTAAGTACCCTAATAATTATATTTCGAGGCACATTTAAATATGTACGCTTTGTCATACTCTATTGGTATTTAAGAAATTATTGGATTAATTCTTTGTGTGGTAATCCAAATATTATGTTGTTTTCTACCAGCGGAAATGCTGCATGGGATACCAGAGTAAGTTATGAATTTATCTTTACAGATTGCTATGTGGATTATCTTAAAAGAAGAGGAACCGACGAGGTTTTGCCGGGGCGAGAAGCTAAAAGTGTGAGGGCATATATATGCTCAACAATTCAAGACTTGAACTGGAAACAAAGTTTAATAAAGATGCCTAATACTTCTTTTGTAAATTTGTTGATTTGTTTCTTAATATCCTCTTGCCTATTTCGTATTTTCAAATCCACAGTTGTTGATGTAGGAGTATCATTGTGGTAACTTATTCCTTATGCGCATCCTGTTTTGCTTTTATGCAATGAAGTGCTTGGTCTGCTTGGTTTTTGGTGATCTCTCATGAAGCACGTAGTGTTCATTCCCCAAGGGTGTTTAAGTGCATGATATTACGATGAGTGAAATTTTGTTTTACTGGTGCTTTAGGTGCAACTCGGTGACCACTGTTGAGGCCATTCGTTGTAAATAATATTAGATACATCTTTGAATAAGGGATAATTTTGGTTCAAATTAGTATCTCAAAATGAGTGGAATGGAGGTAATTTTCGATGAATGCTGTTGGAAGTGGTTGTGACATTGGGGATAATTAATCTTGTATCTGAACAGGTTAGTCAATGAAATGTACGGCTGAATAATGTATTCCAGTTGTGTTTATTGCTGTGTTCAGGTCAGTAGGAAGTGAAGTGATCTAAGGAGGTGACGGATTCTGGTTCTAAGGAGTTGATACCGTGTGAAATTAGGTATGGGGTTCCAGTTGCAACTCTTTGTTATCAAAATGGTAGATATACTGTGAAGCGACGTCAATGTGGAACCAGGTTCAAACCAGAGGGCTTGATGCGACGCGGGGTCTGGGGGTCCAGTTGAAACCATGATTTCGTGCGAAAAAGCTAATGCAATGTGAAACGAGGTAGCGTGTTACTAGGTGAAATAGTATAGTGCGAGTTTAAACCAGTTGCTTCTCGTACAGGTTAAACGAGGTAATACGATATGAATCAAGGTAGTCTGTTCTACATAAAACGAGATAATGCTAGGTAAGACGAGTTGATTCTTGCACAGTTTAAACGAGTTAATACAATGTGAAACGAGGTAGCGCGTTACTAGCTGAAACCAGTTGAAACAGGTTAAAGCTAGATCGAACGAGTTGATTTTCGTACACGTCAAACTAGGTAATGCGAGATGAATCGAGGTTGTCTGTTCTAGATAAAACGGGATAATGCTAGGTAAGACGAGTTGATTCTTGCACAGTTGAAACGAGTTAATACAACCTGAAACGAGGTAGCGTGTTACCAGTTGAAACCATGCATTACGAGATGAAACAACCACTTCCCCTCTAGATAAGGCGAGATGACTCGAGAAGGATCAAGCTGCCCAGAAACGACAGCTACTGGTTGATACGACATCAATCGAGGTTATACGAAGTCAACGCACGAGGTAAAGCAAGCAAAAAGCGGCCATAACCGACTTGAAACGAGTTGAAAGAACGAGTTAAACCGATTTGAAACCTTGTAAAACCATGCTAGTTCACTCTAACTCGTTTCAACTCGTACAATCCCCAGGGGAAGGTTCATACATTCATTTTATCTCGAAATAGCATTAACTTCATTTAAAAGAACCTAAAATTAATTACTATGGGAAAACCATTGAATTCGATGCAGAGGTATGCTATTTCCCTTACTTATATCGCTTCAACTTAAGGTAGAGGATTGCTATTTTCACCTTTAGATGAAAAATTATGTCGCTTATTTTTTCTTTCAACTTTTGTCCGGGCATAGATGATTTCAGATAATGTCGATACTACTACTTGCTTTTATCACCTATGTTGAGAATAATGTGCTCCTCTACTAGTTTACGTGAATGTCCCAGTCTTGCTGGTGAGTTGTGTTAACAGGAATTTAACTACTGATTGCTGTGATTATAAGTGATTACATTTTCTTGCAATGCATTTTCCTTAGGTTTGAGCGATGAGCCAAGTACATCAGCCCAAACTCCTCAACCATTCGGTTGTAATGGAACTTCACATAATAAAGGCAAGCGTCATGAATTATAATGTGACTGTTCAGAAATGATTATGCCATTTACCAAGTAATTGAATGATTTTAAAATGTTTCAGGCTCCGATGTTTCTTATGGGACTATGGCAACGACGAAGGTGACTCAAGAAGAGCAAAGATTTATATTGAATGTCCTCCGAAAGCCTGATGACTACAAAGGTAAGGTACTTCATTGGGTAATAAATCGTAAGCCCGAATCACACGATCATTTTTCTCATCCCTTTACAGGGATCATTTAAGCTATAGCTTTCAGGGACCGCATAAATGATAGCTCAAGCTATCATTTTGCCGCTCATGCGATCATTGTTACCGTCCCTTCTCTCAATTCTCTAATTCCATAACTTTTGTGTATTTATTTCGTCGTCAATAGCGACAGAACGTAAGTAAACATTACCTCGATATCTGTGAATAATAAAATGGCAGTCCAGTCCCAAGGAATACATAGGTATGGCATTAATCCTATTTACTAAAATTTGTGGAGGAGTACATTTCTGTTCGCGAGATATTATCTTTTAATATGGTAAACTACTCCGCTCTCTCCGAGCGTGCATTCTGATTGGCTAAATGACGGAATCACCTAAGGCCTGAGGGACAGAAAAAAGGACATGCTCAAATGATAAAAAAAGTGATAGCAATCCCTATCATTGCCGCTATCCATGAAGTGATCAAGTAAGACGATCATTTTTAAGTAATCATTTGAGCTATCCCTGAAAAGGGACGTAAAAAATGATCGTGTGATTCAGGCTTTAGTATCTGGTACATATAACACAAATCATTATTTTTCCAAATGTGTTTCTACAGCTTCAGCTGCCGGATTAGCCTTGCTTGGTGACATCATGAAAGTTTATCAAATGATGATTGGAGTTCAGATGTCATACCCTGCTCCTCAGGGCACGGACATGGTGAGTTTTTATCAGTCACTGATAGTCATTACTGGTTGATGGGTGAGTGGCTATCCAACAGCGTGCTTTCTCCACTTGCAGTGATACAAGTGAAACAATTTTTTATTCCAAAAGGAATTTTATTGCAAAAATAAACTGCATAAGTTGGATTTAAATTTCCATGCCAGGCTCTCTGTGAATGTTATGTGGTGACAACATTGTTTCATTTCCAGAATGCAGGGAAGCAGCATTGGTCACATTCAGTGGAAGATATTCAGACTGGAGCTTTGGTAAGAATATGTTTCTCTATACTCAATCTGTTGAATATGATGATTAATGTCCACAATGGGGAAAACAGAAAAGGGTACTTAACACACATACTTAAGGTGGTTCCACCATGACTCTGCGATTCAATATCCCGTAAAAGAACTATGTTATTTAATGAATAAATACCGATCCAGAAAAACACTATATAGAAAATCATCTGTAGGGTGATAACGCATGCACAGTAATTGTATGAGTATGTTATTTTATAGCGTGTTGTAGTTGCATTCTATTTTTTACAAGCTCTTTTCACTCATTTTGAATTCGGAACATGACTGAGGTGTTGTTACCCCGTTTAATTTATAAAGTGAGAATACATACTCAAACCCGCTATTAAGTATTCCAAAATAGATTAAATATTTTGTTACTTAGTTTTAAACTATTCCTTTGCAAATACAACTCTTTGTTTGGAATTTTATTAATATTCGTATTTTTGAAAATTGATTGGCTAAAATGACGCTGTTAACATTTGGAAGCATTGGTATTAATTACACCATATCAATGACCAATGAAATATTTAAAATACATAAAAAATATAAGAATGGCCTTTTTTCTGATTTTTTTCAAGCAAACATTTATTAATAACAATTAAACAAGTGTGGTAAGGTGAGAACTTCTTTACAATGCTAAATTCTACATAAAATTATGCATTTCATATTTGTTTTTCGTCAAAATGACATTTCTCCTTACATTAATAATCTGCAAATTTTACAGCAAGAGCCATGCTCTGCCGTATAGCCACTTATAAAATATCTCATTTTCAACATCTTTTTTCTTCAAATCTATTACGGAAAGGCCATATTATTTTATTGCCAATCGATAGAAGGGCCAAAAAATGATGTGTCCTGAAATTTTCACAAAAATGACATCTACTTCATAATTCGGTGGAGCCACCTTAATGTAAATTGTATCTATTTTCTTTCATATGTGTTTGCAGGTGGAGTTGGTAGCTGGAAGTGGAGTGTTTATTAAAGAAGTGGACAGAGCCAATTTGACGGCTCAGTTTGGGAAAAATCCAATTGACCTCTCCCGTCGTCTCCTGAAGAACATAGTCGGGGTAGATGCATTGGCCCAAATGTCAACACTGGGCACGGGTCATTTTAAGGGGATCCCAAGTAATATCTTAGGTGCTGTGAAAAGTGAGTATCTTCTGTTATGCCAATATGATGATCAAGTGATTTGCAAATGCTCTTCAGTACTCCATTCTCTAGAGCAAACTCAGCCTTTATGCTGATGGCACCTCCCCACCTGATGGAATAAAAAATACGAGGCATGTCCGGAAATTAAGTACTGTTTCATTCTACCGCCACCGCAACGTTAGTGTTGCAGTTCCGTGCATGTGTACTCGTCTTAATGGTTCATTGTCTTTCGACTGACGCTATTACAGCCAGATTGTGTTGTGTTTACATTTGTTAGTGATTGTTTGAAATGTTTAAAACAATATCTGATCCCGCCGACTGTGAAGTGAGTTCTGTAATATCGTTTTTGAATGCAAAGAATTTTAAGCCAGCTGAAATTCATCGTCAACTTGTAGACATTCATGGTGAAAGTATAATGACTGATGGGATGGTGAGAAAGTGGGTTAGAAAATTCAATGATGGATGAACCAGTGTTCACGATATACTCTTTCATGTAAAATTTAAATCTTGCCTTGGAAAAAAATGTTTTTGAGATTTTTTTCCCAAACGGTACTTACTCTCCGGACAAGCCTCGTACTTCATAATAATAAGTCCATTCGGAAAGTCATTTGCCAATATGACCCAATGGTGCATCTCAAATTGGCTTTCCCATGACCAGCAATTACAGTAACTGTCGTTCCACATAAAACAGTTCTCCTATCTCCTCCCACGCTACAATTCACTTCTATAAATTAGCTGCATTTGCTGTGTATAAATGTGTGAGGGTAAAAACTTCTTTGTCTTGTGTACCATTTTGTGTCTAAAGTATATCATGTTTTACTTCAGCAGTACCTGATTTCTACGCAACTCTTCTGCCTTATGGCAATAAATTGTATGTTATTTATATTTAGTCAACTCATCGATGGTTTCCATTGATAATTTGAAATGTCTGTCCTCTGTGAGCTTTGGCACTCTTGTTTTCGTTCTTTATTTGATCAGATGAATGCACCATAATCCTTGTAACTCTTGCATCCCATAACTGTTGCAGTGTACATTTATGATGTGGTGTGCAAGGGGTGGAAGAGAGAAGATATACCATCCCTAGCCTCCTTCCATCACCACATCAATTTGACGTGCGGAAATATCCGCAAGAGTCGAAGCATGTCGAGGAAGATGGAGAGGCCGGAGACCACAAAAAATGGCCAACCCCGACAAAGGAGTGGGCGGAGAAATAAGAGAAAGTTATCTAAGGAATTGGAAAGTACTGAGTCCACCACCTCAGAGAGACCCCAAATGGTAAGGCCATGGGTGTCAAATGTGTTTCCTTAGCTCATTTTTCGTCTAGTTATGAATAGTATTAATTTATAAATCTTTTTTCAGGAGATTATATCCCCTGTGGAGGACAACTTGGATTCCCCCGTGTATATAGAGGAGGAGGATGGAGATGGTGGTAGTCTCCCACCAGGCAGTCCTGCAGCACTTGACATAACTTGGGAGACCTACCCCGATGGCCGGATTGGTGAATTTTTCTGTGTAGATCATGTGTCAACGTGAACATTTTATGTGTATTTATACATTTAGGTCAATAAATTACAACTTTTTTCTTTTTTAACCTGGAATTTCTGTTCACTCTTAATCGATTATCATTCGGATCTCGAACACTGCTTAACCCTTCAGTTGCGGCAGCTAGAATTTTCGTCGACCGCTCTGTGTGGAGGAAAAGGGGCTCAAGACTGTCCTTCTCCTCGTTCGGGAGCAGGTAGAAGAACCCATTCAGTCCTCTCGCTACCCTCCCTTTATTCTCGCCCCTTCGTTCGGCCACTTGTGACCGCAGGGTGTGGGCAAATCGGTGGATTTGTAAACTACAGAAATAATTTTTTAAACTTTTCCGAATTGTTGATAGAATATATGATATGAATTTTCATTGCATTTTTCTGTTCAATTTGATACCAAACACTGCATGAATCTGACGATTTTCGCCTAAGTAGGTTCTTATGTATCAATAATTTTTGTGGTCTTGAATACCTAAAATTTAGAACACTGATTGAAACTATTAATGGTTACCTTGGGGAAATTGATTAAATTAAGGTAAACATATTCATTTTTAATATTTGTTTTTTTGAAAATGCGTTGAAAAAATTTTATTTTTTGAATGCATTTTAATTTAGACCATTCAGAAAAATTTTCTCACTATCTGAATGAAACAAAATATCAAGGACTTGTTCATCAGCAATAGTTTTCCGTCTCTTTGCGTTGCAAGGATGACATCCATCGGCCATCATAAAGGCGAATAACTTCTCAAACACGCTAAAAGTGGAAATCACAAGAGACAAGTGTTTGTAATGCTGCCGGACACAAACGCAAGACAAGTATGACCACTGAAACTCACTGAGCGGGCATTAAGGAGGGAAAGATGGAACCTCATGGCGTTGGAAAGCGAACTCTATAAATGGCGGGGTAGGGACAGGGGTTAGGTGAAGAGGGAGGGTGGCAAATGGGTGCTAACAAAGGGTTTGGGTCATAAAAGTAAGAAGGGGCTCTGCGCCCTGGAAGCAGGACAAGGTCACACGTACAATATCGTTTCTCCCGCAGTTGCCCGAGAATACGTCCATGTACATTTACCGCAGCTAAAGGGTTAAGCTTATACATTGCTTAAGATTTTAATGCATTTTTGCTAAAGAAAATTTTCTCCGTTAATGGTAAGTTTTTTTTTTATTTCTACATTAATTACCTACACTGGCTTGCACATTGTACCTAATTTGGACCTCACTAATGTGGTATATTTCCAACCTGCCGTGGGTACGGCAGTGAAATTCACAGTATTTGCCATGTTTAAACATTCACCTGGTCCAGGAATCGAACCACAGAGCTTTGGCTTTCCGGGCCACTGCACATCCCTTTATGCTATCCAGGATCGGTAATTCACTTGGGAAATTTACCGAGGTTCAAGGAGCTAGTGCCGGATTGAGGTTCACCTTTGGTCGTGGCTTCTTTGAACCCCTTTCTCCCTTGCGTTGCCATCCTTAATGAACCGTTGGGGGCTCAAAACCTAGCATCTTGAACCTCGGAAAAATTGCCATATGAATTATCGATCCTGGATACGGTAGTGGTCTGCCCAGTGGTCCTGGAAACGAAAGGTCCGTGATTTTCTTCCCGGTCCAGGTGAATTTTTTCACATGGAAATATATGTGAACCTCACAAATGATGAAGCATAAACTCGTCAGTTTTACAGATCTTTATTCAGGGTAAGTTTCTTTTCTCTAATAATCAATGGTCACCTTGCATATTATGCATTACATAAACTGTTTTAACACTTAAAATGTACCTGCAGGTGCAGGCTTCATGAAGCCTTCTTGTTTGATGACTTTTACTCGGCGAGCCTTAAAGATCGTATTGTAAATAAGTACCTACAGTTGGTACCCACATTTGTAATAACAGCTGCATTCGTAATCCCTAAGTGTAACATTACGTGCAGTCAATCGTGTTCAAATCAATCAGCAAACTTCATATGCTCTTTTGAGAAACCTGTGCATTATGTTACATTCACCTATGTATCCCTTGACCCCTCTATTATAGTTATCAACTTTGATTTTATGTCATTATGTCTATATCCATGCTTTGTTTACATTCCTAGTTATATAAAGTTGACAATGCAAGGAGTCCATAACAGTTTGCCAATTTGTATTAAATATGATGCGAAAGCTAGTGAGCAGGAAAGATGTGATGATAAATTATCATGTATTAAAATCTGTCATTCTCTTTACATTTGGCCGTAATTATTTGTTTTTTTTATTAATAAAACATGTATCGTCTCGTTTGATAATCCCTGTACCACGCATGCACAGAGCATTTTCAGGGTGGCTACTGATATCCAATTTTCAAATTCCCTGATGGTCTTACCAATTTCCCTGACCGATCGCCAAAAGGTCTGCTATTATCGGAATATTTTATTTCTGCTGAATTAAATTTTCGTCAAAACTCAGAAAATGTTAAAAGCTGAAATCAATGCATTAAAAGCTATAAGAATGAAAAATACATTAAATCTTCAGAAGTTAAGCCCTCACACAAATTATACAGACTTTTAACACGGTGCGCGGCCGTGTATCGTATTTCCGTGGCCGTGTATGTTTCCTTCGGGAAAATTACAAATTGACAATGTCTAATATTCTGCAAGGAAGGGGTAGCGTGTTGTGGCAGTTCTGGGATTCTAAGATTACTGAAAATGCACCGAAGGGAAAGTTAATGGCGAATTTACTGACGCACTCCGGCACGGGTTGCACGAAAAATACAAACCACGTCCAAGTCGTTCGACTGGATCAAAATCAGATGGCACGATTGACGTTTAGAATCGAATAACAATTTGATTTTCGTGGGTATAACCCCTTGATTGTAAGAATTGGAACCAAAAATGTAAAAATATTTGTATAAGCAAACAAAACGTAATCGCGCCACTGCGAGCGAAAACAGGAGGTAATTAGCAACGGCATCATCACTTTTAGGAATATCATATTTGAGGTGGTTTGTGACGTGACCAAATTGCTTTGAGGGGGAGCTAAGGGGGCCATTCAATAATTACGTTGAGCGTGAAAAGTGGGTAAGGACTCTTCTTACTGTCTCGCGAAGGGGGGTATGGGAATTGAAGATGACCTTACATAAGATTTTGTTTACACGTGTGATCGCACTCGTAACATATGAATTCTAATAATCATCGTCTCGTATTTTAGAACTGCAAGCACGTATTTACTACGAGCTAGTGTGCTGCAACTACCTCTTGACCAGAGTCTCGGAAGTTAAAAAAAAACGCGATGTAAAATCTTCCGAACAACATATATGTTGTTCGGAAGATTTTACTATATTTACCATATTTTGCTATAGCCTCGGATTCCTTGTGATGAGTGGAATACACGGTGATCATGAATTGTAATGCTACTGGGCAAATATTGCATTAAGGATATACAAAAGGGATGTATGGTACGACTGATTCACAGATTAATAACTAAGATTCACAACTGAATGTTCAACGAATTGACGGGGCTTATTCTAGACGGCACTTCGGCGACGGACATTCGTTTTAGTTGGTGAAATGTTTTGGTGAAATAAAGAGCGGGAAAGACTGCCCAATAAACGTAATTGTAGAAAAATAACAAGAATTTCCTATCCCAGTTTCTCCCTGACTGTTACGACAATTCCCTGACTTTTCCAGATTTCCAATTTTCCCTGAAGATCGCCACCCTGATTTTAGGCCCCATGTATGAAATGATTATTTTTAATGACTCCTGTACGAAGATTATAATGTTATTTTACTTGCAATTGGCATAGTTGGCCTATCAATACCCAAAATGGAAGTTTGATTTTCTTTTGATAATTGGCTTAAGACTAGCTGTGATATATAAGCAGATAGTAAAATAAATATCATATCATAGTAACGAAGCTTGCAAAATATAATAACTTTTGATAATTATTGCGTCACCACTAAATTTCCGTATTAAAGGATCGAGTGGCAAAAAGTAATGGTAGCATTAAAATTTTTGTATTGAGAAATAAAGTATTGGATTAATGGCATCAGCTCATCCTTAGTATCACAAAAAGGGAGTAAGTCAAAGGCACATATTAAAGTTCAAAGATTAGCCAACAAGATTTTAATTTGTAGCAAGTTGCTCCCTTCGGATATTACTGCAGATATGAAATAACTAAATTCTCGAGAAAAAGTATGCCAATACTACAGGATATGGCCAAGAGTGCCCTACGTTGGAAATCAGACAATACCATTTGAAATGCATAAATATGTGGGAACATGGAAAAGGTGGGTCAAGTAACATCCACACTGCAGGAATAATTCGTACTGGGGGAATTCATGATATATGTAAGTTCATTGCAATCTGAATCCAAGGGGAGCCTTTTTATTAATCACAAATTTACAAAACTACAAACTACAGAGATTGCCTTTCTCAATCTTTTATGTATATTAAAACAATAGGTCTTATAATGCAGGCAACTGCATACAATAGGAAATTAGGTGAGATATAAACATACAACCCTGAACATAAAACAATTTAAGAACTTCAAAATGTCTCAGCGAAATTGGACTTTTGCAATAATGACTAGCAAGAAAAAAAAATGACAAAACCAAACCATATTTACACATGATGGACTTCTACATGGTGGAGATCCTGAATTGCCTTATATAACCTAATGAATGTCGAAAGATATAATACTTGTAGAGATATCAGTATCAGTAATGCAATTCTTTACCTAGGATATGAAATCATTTAATGGGATAGGTATCTTTCATCCAATTATCCATATTAAGGTGTTATTGAAACTTGTTTAATTCACTTCGACAATCACAGTCTCAAAAAAGGAGATGAAAAGAAAATGGAGTGGTCATACCCTAAGAAAAAAGTACTATAGAACTATATATAGTGATTATAGGAATTCTATATTCACTATAGAAATTTCTATAATCACTATAGAAATTTCTATAATCACTATGGGGTAGAGTTCTATAGTCCTATAATCACTATGGGGTATAGTTCTATAGTCCTATAATCACTATAGAAATTTCTATAATCACTATAGAAATTTCTATAATCACTATGGGGTAGAGTTCTATAGTCCTATAATCACTATGGGGTATAGTTCTATAGTCCTATAATCACTATGGGGTATAGTTCTATAGTCCTATAATCACTATAGGGTATATTCCTATAATCACTATAGGATACAGTTCTATAGTTTATACATACATAACTTACATAGACCTCTCATATACAGACATATTCTCCTGGACCATGCTGTCTATAAGAGAGAGGTTTCAAATTATGTATCTTAAAAGCAAAACATTCTGAAAATTTTATTTTTTATTCATCTCATATGGATTCAAATGTCACATTCATCTTATATCCATTCAAATGGATATCCATGATTGGATGATTTTCCTCAGTCCCTCGTAGACGGTATCGGACTTAGAGTAAAATCTGGTGCGCTCGCCGGAAAACAGGTTCTCAGCATTATGGAGGAAACTCTTATTTATCTCTCCTAGAGTTCAAAGAATATCAGAGACGTATATTTATAATGGTCATTTTTAGCCACAAAATGGTTATTAGGGAAATGCTTTAACGGTGCAAATTATCCGTTTCAATCTTAGAGTAAAGTTAATAATCACAAACGACTTAATGCCAGCCAGCAGCTGTATATATATGGCCTCCCTGTCTCATTCCCATAATTGGAAAATGTGTCAGGCCGTATGTCAAAGAATGATAGGATACAAAGTAGTTAAGTGTACGTTGTAAGGTAGGTGAATAAGTAGTATGTCAGATAAAGATATTAATCATTCAGTATGTGAGAATCACGATCCTTCATTTTCCTTTTTTTTTCAATTTTGTTCCTTTGGGGAACAGTTGGCAAAACGGATACGAATAATGGTTGGCCAACCGCTGCACCTAGAATAATAATAATATAGGAATCCTCATGACCAAACGTTGGCCCAGCCGTCTGTGCTACATGGGTATGTTCCAAATACCTTAGCCATAGTGATTATAGAAAACTATATATAATCACTATATATAGTCCTATAATCACTATATATAGTCCTATAATCACTATATATAGTCCTATAATCACTATGTTCCAAATAACTATAGGACTATAGCCATAGTGATTATAGAAAACTATATATAATCACTATATATAGTTCCATAGTATTTTTTCCTAAGGGTATATTCATAGACACAGGACAGTACATGTTTAAATAACTATTGAAAATCGGAAAACTGTCAGGTATCAAAGAAATTAACATTCTTCGGGCTTGAAATTGAAAAAAATACACTCCATATCATATAACCAACATAAAATACATATCCATATAAAGTAAAAAATATGAGACTTCTCAAAGTATACCCGATAAGCTATTCTCAAAATAATACTAAAACATTACAATGGGGCCACTTTATGTCTCACTTTATCAGAAATACAAAAACTAAAAAAGGCTTTCTTTGAAAATGCATTGAACAAGTGCTAAATAATTTACGCAATACTCTGGAATAATGACACCAGACATTGACTTAAAAAACAAATTGCCCAAGTTCTCGCCAATATTAGATACATCCCCAATAAAAAGTTAGAAAAACATTGAGGATGGATTAAAAACAAACAAAATATTGTGGAAAATTTTAAATTGCTAATGAAATAAACAAAAAATAAAGTCTTATATATCTCTTCAACAAAAAATAACAAAACATTCACGGCGGTGACAGATGGATGAACACACTCAACACATCAATCAAGAATCAGGATATCAGTCCATTAACTACAGCCCACAACTCCGATCATCACAAAGACCCATGTGTTGAAGTGTTGAAACCTGCTGATGCCATCGTACGCTGCTTCAGTGGGGATATTAAAGGTCACACCTGCAAGCATTGGATTAAAATAATATTAATTGTGCAAAGGACTGACCAAAACTCTTATGTGTTTATACTGAGGATACATTAAACAAAGGACTGTGCATGTGGACTGACATTGGAATTGGTAAAGAAAGGTTCCACATCAAACGTGGCAGCAAACTCAGCAATAAAAGAGGAATTGAAACAGCAGGACTGAACAAGAATAGGTCACACTGTGAAGACATGCACAGGCTGTGACACGAACGCAAGAATATACATCATGAGAGCACAATATTACATTGTACGGATATATAAATTTCCGAGAAAAAACCAATACACACATTCTAAATAATTACCTTTTAAATGTAACTGCTCAAAGCAATATACAACTGCTTTTATTGTTAAGGTATTCTTGCTGCATTGAAGGGATTCAACTTGACTGCACTCCAGTTAACATGGCCTCATATTCTATGACAATAATCCTTCAACAAAAATACATATAAAAAAATATTCTGTGTTCACATATGACTAATATAAACGAAACTTGCCTTGCTCTGTAACCTGCTCAGAGCAATGTTTAATGTCTTCAATTGTTAGGGTACTGTTCCTATATTGAAGCATCGCTGTACGAAGGTTGTTAATAATTTCATCTTGACTGCACTCCAGTCAACATGGCCTCATATTCCACAACAATAATCCTTCATCAACAATACATACAAAACAAAAATATTCTTGGATAAGTAATTGATATCCACCGAATTTATCAGAAACTGGTCAAGTTTAAATATTGGAGGCAACCGATTACCCATCACTATGGATAATATATTACCTCAAGGGAGAAAGCATAAAACGTTTAACATTAAAGGTAAAAGAAAAAAAATGTAAATGCATAAAATATTATAGTAAGAAAATATGCTTAATTAAAAAATATAAATCAAAACATAAGAACATAAGTGAAAAATATAACTAAATTAATTGTGTTGATCACCGGTCTTGGACCAGATCTAACAATTTTCTTTTGTAATAGCACTTAGAGACATGTAAGTTGCGCATGTATGGCGATCTCCCACACAGAACACAGAAAATTTATGCCGTGTAAAATATGCATAAATGGAATGGTATAAATTGTAAATAATATTCTGTCGATTATTAGCATTTAATTTGAATAATATGCGTGTACTGCAACGCACTGCATATCGATGTCTTGCAAACAAGATCGACTGGACCAACTCGAAAATCAAAATGGCAGTCATGTTGATAAGCCGGTAGCGTGAGAAAGAAATAGCTCCTCCAATATTTACGTGTTCTGGCAATTTGTGATCGTATAAGCTTAATTTTAATTCCAATGGACAGTTAAGTTACGGTGAGTACCTAAATGATTGTTATGACCAGTGATTGCGTTGAAGATTATTTACGAATTCGCCATTGTTTTCATCTGCCTTCCATGTTGATTTTTTTAATTTCTGCCAATTGACTCTATTTATCATGTTTCAGGCACATACAGTCTTTAACAAATTGGGACATTAGGAATGATCCAACGACAATTCAGATCATCATTCAGCTATTTGATAAACGTGAAAAGTTTTGCGTGTGTTATGACAGTTCAGTGACTTTCGATGATATTTGAACGAACCAACTGTTGGAAAAATAAAGTTTCAATTTTTAGAAGAGCATTGTTTTTTTAAAAGACAGCAGATTTTTGTGCGCCCGGATAAAACATTTGGTAGATGTGAGCTTAAGGGTATCGAACTTGAAACACTTATCCCGCCAAAACGGTGTTCACATGCAATGTAGTTTGATATCGGTGATTGTCACACTGGCTGTTCTTTAGGTCATGCCTTATGTATTGGAATATTATGTGTTACAATGTCTAGTGAATGCAATGATTGAAAATGGAAATAGTGTGAATAAATGTAATTAATTTTATTAAGAAACGGACGTTTTTGTTTGAAATCGTCTTAACTCGTAGAAATGTGTTATTGAAATTGTGAATTCTCTTTGTGACATCAGGAAACGGCAGACGTGCACGAATTTTGCACGGTATAAGTCTGTGTATAGTTTACGTGTGCCAAATCATGTCGTATCAAATTACGTGATCTTCCTTATCCGATCCGAGATCGTGCCAGTTCAACTTTTTCAGTGCCTATTCTGCAAAGTATGTCCTTAGTTTTCTGTAAATTGTTTGACATGGATCCATGGTCTAACTAGATATATAATGAACCTAATAATATGCACAATAGATTAAATAATATGCGATTAGAGTACTATGCACGCGATATATAATATTAAATAATACCTATGCACAAAATATTTAAGTATTATGAAACGTACTATTACAGTCACCGTCTAGATTCTGCATATTATGCACATAAAAAAGGTCGTTATGCGGACATAAGCCCATTTATATAGACCGTTGATGTACATTTTATGCACACATTATACCACTGCAATGGTATATTTGGTGCATAATATTTGAACATAATGTGCGAATTATTCCCTTTGTGCCGTGTGGGATTGAACCCCTGCTACACACCCTTTGTATTGGCTCTCATTATATTGTGTACTCATAGAGAAACTGCTCTAGAAACCCCTATTTTATTCCACTTGCCACAAAGTGAAAATAGAGGAATTAAATCCAAATACAAATTAAAAATAAAGCGATGTGCTCAATAGGCTATTACCCAGCCAGCACAAATAAACATTTTACCTTCAATTTATTTGAAATTTACGTAAATATGTCGTAAACTGTTTATTTGTTTACAAGTTGCTCACGTAAACTTCTAAGATGCATCTCGTAAAAATCGCGGCCACATGTCCTCATCGTGGAGTAAGCAACACAGAAGCGGTTTACCAGAACGTCCGCCATAATGCATAGGCATCAAATACTTTGTTTGCCATATATATTCCCTCACTACGTATTAAATGTGCAATTAAATCCAGTGTACCACGTTTAAAAATTTTCACGAATAAAAAAGGTAAAAAAATAAAATTACATATACATCACTAGCATCGCTTTCGCCCCTAGGTGGGTCAGGGAACCGAACCCGTGTCGTTCGCTTCATATCTCGGGACGCTACCACCAGGCTGACTGCTTCGTTGATGTGAGTGTTGTCAGATTGCTAGTTGTTGTGACGCGGTTCATGCATGAACTTGCGCCGGTTCATGAATGCGAAGTAAAGTTTCAATAGTTGATTATAACTATAATTCATTACATAACTGTATGTTAAGACTATCGAAGGAACTGTAGTAATGATTTACGATCGAATTTGCTTTCCTAAATTGTCGAACACATGAATCCTTCGTTAATTGTGCTGGAGTGACAACACCCCTTAGAAAAATCTTTGAAGATTAAAAATTAATTTCTCTTCACCAATGGTTATGATTACTGGTGAGCACTAATTAACTACTTGTGAATGATGATTAATTACTAATATTTGCAGTGATTACCTACTTATTTCAAGGGAGCTCAGAGGTGGATTTTGGAACAAATATCAAACTGCTATCTCATATCGGTGATCAGCTTGAAACATATGTACTCCACATTTAATGAAAAAGATACTTGAAACTACTTCATGTATCTACATGTTAAATTTATGAGCCAAATATTTTCATTAAACATACGCGCAGAGTATAATCTATGACATAATGCTGTAAATTTACTAATTCCTTAATGGCCCACACTCGTAAGAATCACGTAAATTCGTTTACGTGTGCGGTTTAAAAACCTTTTACGAGATGCTTACATAAGCATTAAGCATTTACGTTTACGTTCATTCTCATAAAATGATTGCTCAGAATTTACGTAAACATGAAATAATACGGGGAGATTATGTTTACGTATACACACGCACATTAAGTTTACGAGGATTTTACGTAAACATGTTACCGTGTGCTGGCTGGGTAAACAATTGAAGCGATGTTTAAAGTAATAGGCGACGGATGCATTACGAGTGGCGTTGTCATGGAAACACATACCTGTGCCTTGGCGAGGAGAGCTGGCATCACGCTGTCTCGGAACAACTCCAGCAGAGAAGGAGCTTGTTGCTGCAATTCAGACGTTCCCTCCGTCGATTCATAAAATGCGATAATGGAAGGAACAGCTGATGTTAAATAGATTTCCTTCCCACGCTGAGTCTCCATTCCCAATGCAATATGAATGAACAAATCCACTCTTCCTCCATTCCTCCTGAACTCCTCCGCCTCCTTCATCGCGTTCTTCATCTGTCGCTCCGTGACGTCATCTCCCGGCGCATACGGCCTCCCTCTGTTATCGAAAGCCAGACACACTGACATCTGCGCCAGTGCACCTGCTAAAAAGGCAATGTTCCAGTTCCCATCTACACATCCTCCTGCTAGGTACACATTCTTCTCATCGAAGTCGGCGAAATAGTATAAATCACTGCCATCCCTCTCCTCTCCGTCGTGGTCTGTGAATGACGATTTCATTCCTCCGATATAAAGTGAATTGAAATCGATCACAACAGACACATCGTCATGAATCTTGAGGAATTTAAACAGACAAGCCGTCTCATCGTCTTTAGAATAAAGTTTCTCGTATATTACCCTCACCTTTGTTACTTTCCCTTCATTACTCTTCAAGATGCGAGTCTTGCGCATCATCGCCTCCACGCATTCTTTCTTTAATTCTTCTTCTGTCCGAGGATCCGACTGCAAGACTTTCTCAGCGACACTTGATGTCTCAGCTCCGGTCCTCTCCCTATTCACCATTGACGTCATGGGGTTCTCGAGGGCCGACAAAAGCACATCACGGGCCGCAAATCCAGCTTTTAAATCATCGACGGAATCGCGAAAGGCTGCAATTTCTTGTAGCTGTGTATCAATAGTCGTCATTATTGTGTTTACGTCATCAATAGAATCGCAAATGGTCGCCATTCCGGATTTTACATCCTCAACGAAACCTCGAACGGTTGCCACTTCTTGTAACGTATGGTTATTAATTGTCATCATTTCCATCTTGACGTCTTCAACGGAAATGCGGATCGCTGCAATTTCTTTCCCCAAGGTACCAACTGTCACCATTCCCATTTTGACGTCATCTATGTAATCGCGAATGGTCGTAATTGCTTCTCTCAGTATATCTATTGTCGCGCCCCCTGCGGGTAGGGGGATTGAGAATACTCCCGCAGTAGCCCTGCTTGTCGTAAGAGGCGACTAAAAGGGCGGGGAGACAACCCCGACAACAAACCCACAGCCAGCAAGGGTTGAGCCCGGACAGTCTTGTGGGTCAACTGTCTGTGTGCGGCCACACCACCTGGCCTGCGATCCACCCGCATGTTTGCCGTGTGCGGAGACCCGTAAGGGGGAGAAGGGGATCCTGGTGGGTGAGTTCTCCGGGACCCAGCCGGGTGTCGGATACCCGGTATGGCCTGGGGATCAACATCCCACTTCGGCCCTAGATTCCCTGTAAACGGGCGGTCAAGATCTAGCCAGTCTTGATCAATCGGCTAATCGACACGTTTCGATGGCGAGTGCTGGAGTGACGGGGGTCTGTGTAGGGCGGCCGAAGGTGTATGAGTTTGGAGGGCTCATGCACTGGAGGCCCCACCTGAAGCAGGCCTCCCAAACAATAGTGCTATATCCCTTGGGTAGCCCTGGCGACCACACCGGTTTGCGGTGTGGCGTCCCGAATGTGTGGCTCCGTGGTGGGTGGGGAGCCCAGGGGATGAATTCGTAATTCTTATGGCGACTAACCCTCTTCCTCCATTTAAAAAATCCCGCCCGGACACGGGCGGAGGAGATAAGTGCATTGTAAAAAGTTTGAGATACCTCGTAATGAAATGTGCGGTAGACGGCGAGACGCTAAAAAAGGTGTCCCCCTTCTTTATTAAGAGAAACCTGTCTGCGGTAATTACAGGAGAACCGAACACGGTGAAAAAACTTAGAGATGGATAATAGAAACCGCTAATCATGATCAAGCTGAAAAGCTGCTCAAGGTGAAGAAACTGAGTGATATTCCAGTCACAGTTGAGACTCATCGCACCTTAAATACTTCTCGGGGGGTTATCAGTCACTATGACCTCCTCTATGTTGAGGTCGAGGAAATAAAGAAAGAGATGGCCCCACAGGGTGTCATCGACTGCCGTCGACTGACAACTAAGCGGAACGGTGAGACGATCAACACAACATCTGTGATCCTCACATTCGCTCTCGATAAGCTCCCCGAGAAGGTATTTCTAGGATATGAATCAGTCCCTGTGCGACCATTTATACCTAACCCCATGCGTTGCTTCCAGTGTAATAAATTTGGCCACATCGCACCGCGATGTGAAGGCAAGACCACCTGCCCGCGCTGTGGCAAGGACAAGCATGAGGGTGACGTGTGTTCCTCCGATCCTCACTGTGTCAATTGCGAGGGTGCGCATCCAGCATACTCTCGTGATTGTCCTGTGATGAAAGAGGAAAGGAAGATAATGGAAATAAAGACGCTGGACAAGATTCCATATGGAGAGGCGCGGAAAAAATATAGAACCATGCTGGCCCCTACGTTTTCGAGATCTTGGGCGGGAGTAGCGGCTACCCCCAAAAAAATGTGTACGTCCTCAACACAAACAGAAGTTAAAAATCCCATGAATAGCAATAATGTGGCAACCGAACCGAATAAGATTAAGACTAAAGGACCAGAGACTAAAAATGCACCAAAGAAAAATGAGCTAAATACGGATTCTACTAAGAATCCACTGAAAACAAATTCCGGGGACACGCCACGAGTGCGTGAAAAAACACCTCCCCCTACCTCCTCTGGGACCCAACATCAAACACCGGAGGCTATGGACGAAGACATCTGTGTCTCAGATACGGAAGTCTTCCAAGTTCGGTCTCAGAGAAGGAAACAGCGCCTTAAGCGATGACTCTCCTTATGAACGGATTTAGACTGGTTTTAATGTATCTATTTATTTATTTTATTTTAACCATAATGGCTGTAATATTACAGTGGAATATGAATGGTTTTTATAGGCACAAGGAGGAGCTGGAGGTTTTAATTAGAGATTTTAATCCCATCTGCGTCTGCCTGCAAGAGACGCATTTTAAGCTGACGGACAAGGGTATTTTAAAAGGATACAAGGTTTTTAGACTTGATGACACCAGTGGCCAAAGAGCTCAAGGAGGGGTTGCCATTGCAGTTCGGGAGGCCCTATACACCTCCCGAACACAACTTAACACTCCATTCCAGGCGATTGCTGTCACAGTGCACGCCCCTGAAGCAGTAACTTTGTGCTGCATTTATTTACCGGAGGGAGCTCCGGTTAATCAGTATAACCTTATAACCCTTGTCCGTCAGTTGCCCAAGCCTTTTATTTTATTAGGAGATTTTAATGCTCACGACCCCCTGTGGGGAAGCTCTCCTGCGCAGAGTAACAGAAGGGGACGGATTTTATCCCATTTTATCGATGATTTTAACTTAATTCTTTTAAATAGGAGAGAAAAAACCCGTTTTAATAGTTTTAACGGAGAATTTTCCTCCATTGACTTAAGTCTTTGCACGAGCAGTCTGGCAACAAAGCTGTCTATGTCCGTTCATCACGACCTCTGTGGAAGTGACCACTTTCCTCTCTTCATTACCAAAAATGATCAGTTCCTCCCTATGTTTAGTAAAAGTGACAGATGGAACATCCGGAAATGCAACTGGACACTATATAAGGAAGTATTTAATTTTGAACACGATTTTAACGCTGACGGCACCTCTAACGCGAAGGCACTGACTAACGCAATAATAACAGCCGCTGAATGTAGTGTTCCAGTGCTGAAGGGTACCATCAATCGTACTCCCGTCCCATGGTGGAACGAGGAATGTGCAAATGCGATCAAAAGGCGGAAAAAGGCCTTACGCATTTTTCAAAAGTATCCCACTGCCTCAAATCTCGCTGCTTTCCGACGATTACGCGCAAAATCCCGGAAGGCAGTGAAGGAAGCAAAGACGGCTTCCTGGGTGGAATTTGTAAATGGTATTAATAATAGGACACCACTTACAAAGGTATGGAAAAAGATCAGAAGCATCACAGGAAGTATCTACCAACCTGTCTCCTCTATTAAAGTAAACGGCACGGTGATGACCGCGCCCTCCGACGTTAGTGAGGCATTCGGCGAGTTCCTCGCAGAAGCGAGTAGTGACATAAATCAAGAGCCGTCTTTTCTGGCTATCAAGGAGAGAATTGAATCCGTTCCGTTAAATTTTAGGGAAATAGGGGAACGAGCGGCATACAATGTCTCGTTTTCACTGTGGGAACTAGAGTCCGCTCTTGCAGATTGCCGCAACACCGCCCCCGGGCTAGATGGAATTCATAATTCGTTTCTCCGAAATATCCCCGAGAGGTCGCTCCCGAATATCCTGAACACCCTCAACCAGATTTGGGACGAGGGCTGCTTTCCGGAGACATGGCGCCAATCCGCAGTCGTTCCCATTCCCAAATCAGGAAAAGACTCTTCCCATCTGGAAAACTATCGACCGATTTCACTGACAAGTTGCCTTTGCAAGCTAATGGAAAGAATGGTCAACCGGCGACTGGTGTGGTGGTTGGAAAGACGAAGCCTTCTCTCCAAAATCCAATGCGGCTTCCGGCGAAGCAGGTGCACTACCGATCATCTTGTCCGCGCTGATAATTTTATCCAGGAAGCCTTCCTTCTAAGACAGCACGTCATCGGAATCTTTTTCGACCTCGAAAAGGCATACGACAGAGTATGGCGTAGAAAAATTCTACAACAATTGCATAAGTGGGATTTTCGAGGAAACTTGCCCACGTTCATCTCTAACTTCCTGATGCAGCGTGTTTTTAAGGTTAAGATTGGAAGTCACCTATCTAAAAGTTTTACCCAGGAAAACGGTATAGCTCAGGGGTCGGTTCTTAGCGTAACGTGTTTTGCGATTGCAATCAATGATGTGGAGAATTGTATAGTGCCGCCTGTGATGGGGTCTTTATTTGTAGACGACCTGGGCATCTTTTGCCGGTCGTCTAAACTCAACACTGCGTCCAGACTTGCGCAGCTTACGCTCAATAAACTGCACAAATGGTCCCAGAGCAACGGGTTCCGCTTCTCCGAGGGAAAAACGAAGTGCGTGCATTTTCATAGGCTGAGGGGATACCATATGCCACCGACGTTGACTCTAGGGGGGAGAAATCTTCAATTCGTCGAGTCTATTCGTTTCCTGGGTATGACGCTGGACCGCAGGCTCAATTGGCGTGATCACATCCGCATTTTAACCACAAAATGTCGCCAAACGCTTAATATTTTGAAGTTTTTATGTAACACGAAATGGGGTGCAGACCGCACGACGATGCTTTTACTTTATCGCTCTCTTGTTCGCTCACGTTTAGATTACGGTTCAGTGGTATACTCGTCCGGACGGGAGTCGTATTTGAAAACCCTGACAACGGTGCATAACGCAGGACTGCGAATATCAACGGGGGCCTTCAGGACATCTCCTGTCGTGAGCATCTTAGCTGACACTGGGGAGCCTCCTTTAGAAACCCGTAGGAAAATTTTAATGTGTAACTATGTCTTAAAAATTTTATCTGTAAAGACTCATCCATGTTTTAACATAGTTTTTAAACCCAGATTTTTACACATTTTTAACCGACGGACGAGAGCGACTAGGCCGCTGAACGTCCGTTTTCATGATTTTATTTTGGAAAATAATCTTAACCTTCCAGATTTATACGCAACTAAGTACGCCAACCACCCACCTTGGCTGACACCGAAGCCTAAAATCCAAACTCGTCTTTCGAGATTACCAAAAGCGTCAACCTCGCCATCGGAATACCAGATTCTCTTTCAAGACATGCTGAATGAATATGAAGACTTCCTGCCAATATACACCGATGGATCAAAGTCTAATTTAGACTGCGCGTTTGCAGTCACGTCTTCCATTCACGGGGTAATGAAGGGGAAGCTCAGCCCCCAGTGTAGTGTATTCACTGCGGAGCTGTTCGCTATAAAAATGGCCTTGTTGGAGATCCGCTGTTGCACAGGTTCGTTCCTGATTTGTTCAGACTCTCTTAGCGCCCTCCAAAGTATCTCTGCTTTTTCTCCATTCCACCCAATCGTGCAGGATATACAAAGTCTCCTCCTTTCCCTCAGCAAGAAGGGAGTCGACGTCTGCTTTGTTTGGGTTCCCGGTCATACGGGAATCCCAGGCAACGAGAAAGCGGACCGGGTGGCGAAGGAAGCCCTGAACAATAACGAGCTAATGACGACTCTGGTACCAGTAGACGATGTTAAAAAATTTATGCGTAACGTAGCCATGGAAAAGTGGAAACAAGCTTGGGAAACAAATGTAAATAACAAACTCCGTTGTATAAAACCGTCCATCTCAGCTTGGCCATCTTCCATTCGGCGCTGTCGCCGAGAGGAAGTCGCAATAACTCGACTGAGGATAGGTCACTGTGCCTTGACCCACTCCTACCTCTTTACAGAAAACCGAATACCACCACAATGTGAATATTGCGATTGCCCTCTGTCAGTGAGACACCTCCTAACTGAGTGCGACAGATACAAGGTATTCCGAGAGAGCTGCCAAATAAGAGGTGAGCTTAGTATGATCCTCGAAGACAACCCCGATTCTGTGACTCGGGTGCTAAAATTTATTAATTGCACTGGACTTATAAATAAACTATGATAGCATGCGCGGATAGATAAGCCAATATTTGTTTTACAAATTGAGCTTCAAACAAACTTTTATTCCAGTATTGGTCATGATGATTCAGGTGCGGTGCGATATGACCCTAGCCGTCGATGCACCCCAAAAAATATATTACTACTACTATCTATTGTCGCTATTCTACTCTGGACTTTATTCATTGAATCGCACATTGATGCCACCTTCCGACTAAAACCAGATGTCATCTCCTGTCCCATGGCCTCCATTCCTGTATCCTGACATGTAGATGTAGTATTACAGCCCCCTAGTACTACACTGTCCCTTCCTATCATCACCAGACGAACCAATTTGCTAATTGACTGGCGGTCTTCGTGCTCAGGGTACTTCTCCGCCAATCCCTGGGCCAGCTCACTCACGCTAACCCCCTCTCCATCCGTGATCCCAGGGTTCGCTCCCTTTTCCAGCAACCCCTCCACCCAGTCGACCTTCCCCAAACAAACCGCAACGTAAAGGAGTGTCCTCTGCCTCATACCCCTCACATCCACGTCTCCCAAGGAGTTCAATAGGTCCTTGTGTTGCTCAAGGGTCCCAGTGACTACGCCGGCGAAAAGAAGCTCTTCTTTGCCTAAATCTGCGCTTAAAGCACTGGTCGCCATGGCCACGAGATGACGTCACCTCATCCGTTGTACTCTTGCAGGTATTATCAGTCCTTTGAATGACTGACAGATTATTTGAGGACAATGGGAACCATTTCCGGAGCTGAAATTGGAAAATTAGGACATTAATCCGGTAATAAGATGTGCTACTACATATACACAGCAACCTTCAAGCCACCTAAAGAGTGTGTGGCAGGGGGTGAATTCACACCAAGCATGCATTACATCTCATGTTTTTTAAAAAGAGTGGCACCCACAAACCAACCAAACTTTTAACAAAAGTTTAAAAAAAGGGTCTATGACTCTACTCATGCAGTCCATGGGTAACTTTACATATATCTTTAATTACAGCTATTTACATCACTAATTGAACGAGGAAATAAAAACTTTTTAAAGATGTTGATTCGGAAATCAATTTCTTTAATTTTCCGATTATGGCTGCCGCTTCCATCTCAGGGATTTTCTCACTTCGGCATTGTACCACCTAGGTTTAGTGCTTTCTTTTAAAAAAATATACTATGGATATATCCATTGAACCAAGAGCTCTTTATGTTAATTAATGACTTCCACGAACCGTTGGTACATACGTTTATGGAAGATTTTTTGAAATCCGATAAGGATTCTCTTAAAAAAATTTTAAAGTTAGCAAAGTCAGCTATTTAAAAAATATAAATCTTTCCTTTTTGTTGAAAGTTCCTTTAAACCTTTAAAGGTTTAAAGTGTAAAGTTAAATCTAAAGTTAGAGAAAGTTTTGCAGTCTGAATTCTTGTGGTCACTGATTCCATCAACGGTGTCAATCTTAGTCACTTTTTGTGGGATGTTGGCTGCCAGTAAATCAAGAATGTTATCCCCTCTATTATGTGCTGTAGGTAATTGTGTCAGGAAGTTGTTGCAGAATACATCTTATAGTCTCACAGATAGCCTTGTCCTTTCCTCCAGCTTTGAAGCAGTAATTTCTCCAGTCTATTGATGGTGCATTGAAATCTCCACCTATTATTATGTTATGATTGCTGGTACTGGACGTGATAGAACTTATATGCTTTTCCAGTTCTAATAGTGAGCCAACATCAGTGTTTGGGGGCCTATAGAATGTGCAGACAGATATTGTTTGGATTTATGGCAAGTTAATGAACACCGAACACATTCCAAGGGGTTTTCGGGAAATATTTCTGCTTTGCTATTGATTGAGTCCTTGACTGCAATGCTAAAACCACCACCTGTTCGGTTTTGTCTGTCTTTTCTATATATTATAAAAGATTTGGGATAGATATTATAGATAGATATTGTTTCAGGATTTTTGAGTTGTATTTTTCAGTTTTTCATTTATCAATGTCTAAAGGACTAATGAGTCCATGAGAATAAATGTTTATTTATTTATTTAAAATATAGACGAGCAAGCGAAAATCTCGAGATATCCAGGTTTGATTCCTGGTAAAGGCGGACGATATTTCCTCTGCGGCATCGTTGCACTTATACCTCGCCATTGACGCTTTACGGGTAATACCGCGGTTAATTAGTGGCAATCTCAAGTACATTCAACCCGATTGGGGCCATAGGTACCTACAAGTTTTTAGGTTATCCGCTAGAATGGCAATGGATGCATAAAATTCATAAGGGCTACTCCTGTTGCAAAGGAAAGCGAATATGTATTCTCCAAGCGATTGAAAAAAAACTTGTCGATTTTGGGAATATGTAGCCATAGATTTTTTGTAACAATTTCAAAAATTTCTTCTTTAGACTGACAATTTTAATTTAGGCAGGTCACCAATATGTTCAAGGCTGACCTTTAAATTTACGGCACTGTTCTCGGTCTGAGGAAGGATAATACTAAGGATAATCAAGACTTGTCTAGGATGAGGATCTCCCTCACCATCATCCTTGCCTCTCGCTTATCAGCTACGACTGCTAATCAAAAATATCAAAGTTCGCTTTTTGCCTTTCCGCAGGCAAACCTTCCTCCCCCCCTCTTCCTCTTTCCCTTCTCTTCTTCCGATTCAGGCGTTCTGGCTTGTGCCATGCGAGAACCGATAAATAGGGACTTTCACTTCATAATTGGGGGGTCTAGAAAAAACATCAATGCAAGTGCAAGTCGGGAGGAATGATTCTTCCATTATGAAAAGTGAAAACGATGCCCTGAAACTGTACTGGAAGATTTGAGACCCCGTCATCAGGTCAGGAATAAGAAAAGGTCAGGTTGAGACATCTGGGGTGACCGAGGGGGAGATATCGCAACTTCCGGTCACTCATCAAAACAAACCACTCAGAGGGAGGCGAGAGAAGCTCGGCAATCTATCATGTTACATCTAGAGGAGGGGGGTTCCCTTTCAACTTTTTCATACCGCCACCTATGCGGGGAATCGTAGAACTACACTACAAAAGTCGTTCCATATGAGAGTGGTCGCAGCTAGGGAGCCCCCTTCAGAAAGGCATTTTTCCCCCGTACCATAAGAGAACAGAATAGGCAGCATAGCAAAGGGATACCCACATAGCATGCAAGATTGTATCAAGTTTGCTTGAGGCTGGCGTACGGCTTGCCAAGATTGGCAATCTAGATGCAAGCCTGCTGCAAGTTTGCCAATATTCACACGTTCCATGCAAGTTACACTTGACTTGCATGAAGTGTGCCAACCTTGGCAACTTTGCTGCAGGACTCTGGCATCATTGGTAGCAATAGTGCAAGGCCCTTGGCAATTGCAACTATAGGGCAATGAAGGATCGTAGAGTTACCTTTGCTTGAACGCGCACGGCTTATTTCCCGTAGGAGAAAAACAATTCGGGCCAAATTGAAGAAGAGCGAGTTAATAGGAAAAATTAGCGCGAAATTAACTTAAGTACGTAACGATAAATTAACTGACAAAGAAGAATGAGGTTATAAAGTTCGTGAATACAGATTGGTTGTGAATACAGATTTATTGAGTACAGAATGCAGTGGTATTGATGTCAGGGTTCCTACTTGTATCGCCTAGGATCCCGCTGCCCGTCCGATGAATTCGGCGACATGCATATTACTGAGGAAACCCTTATTTATCTCTCCGGGAGTTGGAAGAATATCAGTTATGCATAGTAATAACGGTCATGCTTATTTTTAGCCACAAAATGTTAATTTGGGAAATGTTAAAATGGTGCAAATACCCGTGTCCATATGTTGTAAAGTTAACTATCACTAACGAATTCATGCAAGCCAGCAGCTGTATACATACGGCCTCCAATCGGTCATTTTTTAGCGAAGAAGCGCTAGATGGTCGCCGTCAAAAGTAATTAGTCAGGTGGAGTAGTTTAAAATGACAAAACACGTAGGGCAAGCATACACGAGTGCCATGAATGGTTAAGAATTATAATTTGTGCATTTATAAATGCAGGTATAACTGTTATAATCATTTTATTTTAAAATTTTGATACTATATGTGAACTCATGCAAGTAGTGATTTTTTTGTGATAAATAATTTGTTTCGCTAGGTACATGGGTACAGCTCCTTTGCACAATTGCATTCTATAGGCAATGTTTTAGTCTGTTCATGAATGCTTTCCTACCCTCTATTTTTGCCAGGGTTGAAGCTTGCACAGGATTTGCGTGAAGCTTGCACAGGACTTGTGTGAAGCTTTCCTGAAACTTGCTGCAAGCTTGCAGTGCAACATTGCAGCCAACTTTAACCTTGTCGATGTAAGCTTGCTATCCTGCAATGACAAGCTTGCTGCAATGTTGCAGCAAGTTTGCTTTGCTATGTGGGTAGGTAGGCGATGGATTTTAGAGAAGTCAGTAGTGCATGATGCATGTATTTATCCCTTAAATACTATAGATACAAACAATCTAGTTGCATGACACCCTACAGTTACTTGTTTGCATGTCGGTAGTGCATGCTTAGTGATCTTCACCCCCTGCCACACACCCTAGCGCTGGCCTGCAGGGTATCGTGTAGATGTAGATGACTCATAGTTGTGCGAGCTTCACACTATTCTTCCCAGTAGAGGACTCTATCGAGCAGGATGCCCTGGTGCCTATGAAATGTTTTATGTCTCAATTTGCTACGTTGAACGTGTTCTACGTAGGAGAGTTTTCGTAATTCGATAGTTTTCACTGGCTTTTGTTGTTTATACATATTCACTTGAGCTAAGGGGCTCTAAAATGCAAAGGTATATTCAAGTAACACGACTATTTCCTATGCTTCTCAACGTATAATATACCACCACATTACTTATTACAGTTATTTATCAATACTTTGGATAAACAAAAGTGATATATTTACGTTTGGCGGAACGCCCGGCGTGCGTGATCCAGTAAAATGCATCCCACCTTCCATATTTCATCTACTTCTATGTAATAACCGGCAAGCTCCATAAAGGCGTGTGGCAGGGGGTTATTTCTCACCTAACAGGTCCTACGTATCATGCATAAAAAAGGATTCGTTATAATATAATAGTCTAAACATTATTTTTTTTCAAGACGATAAAAATATAAAGCAAGAATGCAATATAATGCTGTTATGTGTTTCCTTGAATTCCTTATGCCAACTTATGCTCTCAATTGATACACTCTTATTGGATACATTCGTCGCTCTTCATATCACTAATTTCACGAGGGGGAGCCGTTTCTTTTGACTACGGTTTCGTGCAGCACTAACAGAGCTGGGCAAAGTTAATCCAAAAATTAACTTCGTTAATGTATTAAAAGCTACTCAAAAAGTTAACTTCGTTAATCGTTAAATCTTTATCTTGATGAAACTTTAAAGTTATCCGTTAAAGTTAAAAATCTATATTATATTTTTGGCAATTTTGAATTAAATGTCACTTAAAATTTAGGTATTTTTAATGTCAATGAACGTAATAAGAATTTCATGGTCAAAAATACTCAATAAACAGTCTAGCTTAGGTAATGTAGACTTATACACATGAGGTATGGAGTTTCATAATAATTAACCGTTTCCGTCAGTTAAGTTGGACCTGATTTGTATTTGATTGTGGAAATAGAAACCTTGGGATACGCCACTACTGGTAGCTGCGATACCAAAAGATTCACTATTTTTTGCTGACGTAGTTTTTTTTCCATTAGATGGTGAAAAAACTATTGACATATGAAGAATCCACAGCTCTTGAAGAAGCCTTAGACTTGGTTTTCGTTTTCCCGCGAGTTGATCCTGCCTTTACTTTTTCTTCAAATTAAACGTATTTAGATGGATGCATTCTCTTCATGTCTTCTTTAATATTGTTTAGGGTGGTAACGTGAGCCTTGACAGTGTAAATGTTTTCTGTAAAAGTTATGTAAAAGTCTGATTGCAGTACCAACGCCGAGTTATCTGAATTGCATTCTCAACACAACTCCTTTACGAAGTTATTAAATGGCAATCCAGATGGCTCTAAACAAAAATAACGCACTTAAATTAACGGAATTAAAAGTTAACGGAAGTTAATAACACCGTTAATAGTTTTTGGATTTGACTTGTTAGTTAAAACGTTAAGCAATATGTTTTCTTCGTTATTTAACGATAAACGGATTAACGCTTTTCTGCCCAGCTATGGGCACTATATACATTCAGGTGAAATAAAGGAAGAAAATGGAATTACTTGACCTTGCATGAAGGTCACCAGTACTCGTAACAATCAGTTACTGGCAAGCATTACCTGTTGAAATACCTCCCGCCTGGCGTTTTTGGGGAGATCGTTTGTTTTTACGACTGCCTCGACCATTGTTGATTACTTTAAAAGAAAATGCTACGTTGGAAATAAGTGTGCCCTAAATGTTTTTACAAAGTATCGTGCAAGTCGCTTAACCATTTTGAAGAATTAAAATAGTGTTTCATTACCCAAATGTGTATGTGATGAGTTAACAATGACGGCCAACTGAAAGAAATTTGACTGTTGGTAGAACTGCCGTTCCCATGTTACTTCTAGTCTGTGGGAAAATTAACGTGGAACAAAATCACGCAACCCACAGACTGATTCCTGTTGGAAGTTTAACCTGCGTCGCATTTTCCGACCTAACAGTCGGCGCAAGTGTTCACCACTCGACTCCTTACAATGCCTTCCTTCTGAGCTCGATATCTTGGAAGAGAGAGAGTGGAAAGATGTGCGCTCTCTCAAGGAACGAAGCTAAGGAGATAGTGAAAGGACCCAGGGTGGTCATCACCCGCCAGCGAGATAAGCAAGAATGCTCCCGTATCTGTCGCAGCTCGCCTCCCTTGCCATCTCAGAAGGAGAGACTACGGACGTCGCAACGCCTTTGGTTGAATATTAGGAACTTGATGAAGGAAATACGCTATCCTCAAGAAATATGTAAGGGGAACAGAACAGTGGGAAAATTTTCCATACGAAAATAGGTATTGTTTATTTAAATTTCGTTAACTGTCGTGATGAATAGAATTGAATTCGAAAACGAAGGATAAACAAGTAGGGGCAAAATAGTCACCTTCAGCATCCATACAGCTAATTTGCTGAACTCCTGTTTTCACAGCATTTTTATTTAACTTAGTTTAGACAATAGCTTAGTCTAGACAAAAATATATCCACCAGATTAATTTCAACAGCCAATGCCCCCGATCGATATATCTTGTAGCATAATCGATGCCATGTTTGAACACCATTAGCCCGAATTAACTCCAATATTGACTACGTATCTAAAATTTACATTTAACAAATCCCTCAAAGAACGTGTAGTTCTCAAAGACAGCAGGATTGCAAATGTCTACCCAATATCCAAATCAAGGATAGGGTACAGCCATGCAATTATAAACGAATATCATTGACGTCACTATCATGAAAAATTAAGGAGCATATACGAGTTACATCGATAAAGGGGCCACTCGATAGCCAGGATTGATTAATACATAAACTAACATGGGTTCAGAAAGTATCAGTATTGCGAAACTCAACTAGGTCTCTTTGCTCCAGATAATTCAGTTTCGGGAGAAGTAAACATTAGTAACTACTCAATATCTAAGATGAGTACAACAAAATCAGAACGCTACAGCATTCCAATTCAAAGTTGTATAAAACACGAAACATATATAGGATTTCAATCACCGAATTCAAGCACGCAATAGAACCTAGTAACACCAATGTCTATGGGGGAAAGCAAAAGCGATTAATGGCCAATTTATATGAACCTCATCCCAAATCTGATAGTATTTCTTTGAAAAACTACCTTTAATGAAATAGACACAGGAGCAATTGGTACTTACGGAAAAATAAGAGCGCACAATCAGCCGACCTCGAAGATGTGTAAGTTTGAAACTGCCAATGGACGTTCTCTCCGCAGGAAAGAAGAAAAACAGAAGAGTGCTTAGCTCCGAACCGCACGACCAACTCGATGAACCGCCGACTGCAGCACAGTCGCGACACTCAACGTTAAAAAACGGAGACAGTCTAATAGCAGACGATCTAGTACAGCAGCGCCAGAGTGGTGGCGGTGGGAGTGGGCAGAAGCTCCGTGCCATATATGGTAATAACCTCCCCTACTTTCCCCATCCCAGTTCCCTTCCCCTACATTCCCCGTCCCCTCATTTCATACTGTGGCGCGGGTTGCGTTTACGCAGGGGTTTCAAAGGAGCGTACACAAATGAAATCCATAAAATTCACTAATGGCACTTTATTGTTTCACACTGGAACTGATGTTACAAAAAATACTAAAGGCACACAAAGTGAAAAAATATCAGTACACACGAAGGAAATAGTGCGTGAAATAGAAATACATAGGTAAGTTCCATATACGAAAAAGAAGATATGAAAATGATTAGGCAACATAAAAGATATATTAATCGTAAATCATACAAAAAAAATTCATGATGAAGCAAAAAGTTATCGAGTGAATACAAAAAAGTAGAATTATTGCAATTATAAAAAGGAAATAAACAACTACATTCCTTCTGAAATTGAATTACAAAAAATATTACCACAGCCAGTGACAAAAATCAAGAGATACATAGAAAATGGTGCGTGAAATGAAAATAAGTTCCATGTCTGAACAATAAAATGTGGAAATGATGAGGCAACATAAAGAATATCACTTTTAAATCATAAAAGAAACAATCCAACCTTCAGGTTGAAGCACTGAGCAGATGAATGCATTCAAAAGTCAAACTTATTGCAATTATAAAAAGAAAGTAAACCATTCCCTTAGAAAATTTTATCCATCAGTGGAAGAAGTAAGACTTAGAAGTAGTAGGGAGCCAAAGAGGAGCCATACACAAACTTGTGAGTTGTGTGTTAAGCTTTCAGATACCTGTTCACACAATTGCACTGTTATGTTACACTAAGAAGTCACAATACATGGTGCAATAGGCTCCATGACTGCCAAAAATGGTCCGTAATCAGCCTGAAAAAGTCCCCATACCGCGGGTTCTGCCTTCCCAGTGCTTGTCGCAGGCACAGCACTAGATACATGTATTCACCGGCATCACTATATACACACAAGCCTACAAAACACTACACGACACTTCGAGCATACACTACATCCAAACAAGCTGATCACATTGGCGAACTTCACCTTTGGCGTGGTAATTACACTATCTCCTCCTGATAAATATAACTCTACCATACAATGTGAGATGAAGCACTTTCCTCAAGGTACCTATAAATATTGACCGCTGGTAATGCTCCTGCTTCCATTCTCAGCAAAGAACTTGATAGACAACACTTCATGGAATAACCGCGAATGAGGTCCATGTATCGTATGTTATCACCGGTAAATACAGTGAATTACAGCCATCCTGACCGGCTTCTTCTGCATACCGTTTTGTACCGTTTCCCACGGCGTCAATTTTCAAATGCCAAAATCAATTCTCATTGGCCGACGGCGGGACGAAATGATTGGCCGCCGAAATAGAGAGAGAAAGACGGTGTGCGAGAGAGAAAGACAGTGTGCGAGAGAGAGAGAACGACGTGATTCTTCAATAATGGCACTTAATGAACTGTAAAGAACAATTTTTACTTCAAAAATCATAAATTTCTTTGAGAATTCATATGTTAATTAAAAATTTTATACTTGAGCATCTTTCGAATTTACAAGTTTGCCCACAAATTGTCGTCTGCTAGAGTCCACGTAGCCAAATAGGAGTGCATCCCCCGTGGACTGCAGGATGACTAAATGAGAGACGCGCCCGTTGTTAACTGCTCCCGAGTCCGTCGGGTAGCAGTGCGATCGCAGCCCTCGTGACTTCCCCTCCACCAGGCCGAGCCGACGGAGGGCGAGGGGCGTCGGACCGCGCGGGGAGGGAGGTAAGTAACTTAAGCCGGCAACGATTGTCACTACTATCGCCTGCCGTCGAGCAGACAGCCAATAGGAAGCCAAACCACGGGCGGTCAACTCAATGAAAAAATAATTTAACAAGATTTGGAGGTGAAACTCAAAACGTGACGTGTCGACCCCTAGCACATCTTAGAATGCCTACCGTAACTAGCTGAGATTTTAAAGGCAATTTCAGCCATGGAGCACGCAGTTCTACATGCAACCGCTAGATGGCAGAACTTGTGCAGATTCGTTATTCCTTCTTTACTATATCATATATTCTTGATACTATTAATTCCGTTAATTTTTTCGTTTTAATCAAGTTTTTGGCGAGAAGTACAGCAACCCTGAATGGGAAACAGTGCATGATTGATTAAATACGGAAAAAGTCCAAGCTCAACTTACTAATTTCGCATACACACGGCTAATTATAAATTGAGAAGCCACACCAATCACTAAATTCTTGGCAGTTTGCACTAAGTTTACTATTCCAAGACCGTTCTACTTCATACACGAAGTAAATACTGCATTATCTCCATCGATGGAAATATCGTCACCAGATGTATATGACAAGGCGCAAACTCTGAAAATAAATACGTGGACAGGAATTCATATTCAAAAGAAATAGAAATTTGTACCTTTTGTACAAGAAGAAGTTTATTTGATTGGCAAAAATTACAAATACACCAGTGAACATCTATTGGTCAAATCACGATTTGAGCAATCGTCATTTTTCAAGATAGAGGCAACAAAATAAAAATAAGCTATTTTTATTCAGTATCCCATCCGCAGCCTCCATTACAAAAACCTGCTTGTTATGTAAACGATTAATTGTCAGAAAACAGAAATAATTTTTCAATAAGATCTGCACAAGTCCCACAAAATATCAATGATACAGCAAGTGACTCACTTACAACAGATTTGATTCAATAAAAAAAACGTTACCAAAGCTAACAGTGAATTCACATCAACTGCATGCTAATTGATTCAACAACATAAAAGGCATTAAATTTAATATTTAACTGTAATATAACATCTATTCCAATTTCACATGGAGGGGCACAGAATGTCTCAATGGCACAGAATTCTCAATTGACATAAAGTCATTATGATCCTTCATCAATGACAGGTTCATAACAATGGACATAAACAAATAAGTTACTTATCCACACTACCACGCCAATATGCCTTGAAACTACAGAAATTTGAATGAATTGCTATGAAATACAGGAAAAATTTGCATTAAAATATATCAGGACCGAAGTTAATTAATGCCCTGAGCTTGCCATCATTTCGGATTAATAACATGCATGCACACACTGGCACAGATGCACAAACTTCAGTGATGAGGTCCACATTACAATGAAAACAGGTTTAACACAGCTTTGACTTAATTTCTTAAGACGCATGTATGTCATATGGTAATGATAGGTAGAGAAAGAACTCCCCAAATCAGGATTGATAACGAACCCATGATTGTATCTAAAGTACAAATGGTACAACAGAATTCTGATAATTATTTTGTATTTAAATACCCCACATTTTAAAGCGATCGAAAATTGTACTAAAAAAACTCGAGCATAAACTCATTTCTGCAGAGCAATGAGCTCTGACAAAACAATGTTTTGATTTGAGGACCATACATTTCCTAACCCCCGATAACTAATAAATTGTAATGAATCATAATTTTTAGCCTCGATAGGAATATCCCTTGAAGTTATTCAAACAGGCCGCCCCACAAAACAAGCCCATTTACAAACACCGTGTAAGCTATAATCAATTAATACTAATAGCACATAAGTTTACAATTACAATACTGATACAAAAGGATGTGAACTAAATTTTCCAAGGACATATGAAACCTTCAACGACAGGAGTTTGAACACATCGTCAAGGAGGTGAATCCCACCCTAAAAAAATGTTGTCTTGCAACGAGGTTCAGTAATAAAGAGTTTAGGAACATAATTAATATAATTTAAATTGTTGTATTGTTTATATAATTAAATAATTAATAATTGTTTAAATGTTTGTAAATGGGCTTGTTTTGTGGGGCTGCCTGTTTGAATAACTTCAAGGGATATTCCTATCGAGGCTAAAAATTATGATTCATTACAATTTATTAGTTATCGGGGGTTAAGCGATCCTATAGAATTAATAACACGAAGATCGAAAACGTTGAAACCGTAAGATATTTAGGTGTAACAATCACTAAAGATTTATCGTGGGGAAGACACATAAGGGAAATATGCGGCCGAGCGAAGAGAAAGCTAGGATTTATAAAAAGAGTACTTGGGAAATGTGATGAGAAGACAAAAGAGCGATGCTACTTTTCACTAGTTAGGCCCCACCTTGTGTATGCAGCCAGTGTATGGGATCCTAATAAATTAGGTTTGATGAGAGAACTAGACAGTGTGCAGCGTAGAGCAGCTAGGTTCGTCAAAAGGTGTTACGATAGGTTGAGTAGTGTATCAGAATTAATACAAGAATTAGGGTGGGAATTATTATCAGAGCGTAGATTAAAGTTCAGATTAAATCTATTGCAGAAATTTCAATCGGATAGCTTTACTGAAGATATTAGGCACATATTAAAAACACCAGCGTATTATGCTAGATTCGACCAGATAAATAAGATTAGAGAGATAGATTGTCGTACAGATAGATTCAAAATGGCATTTTTCCCCCGTACTATAAGAGAACAGAATAGGCAGCATAGGAAAGGGATAGGTAGGGGAAATATTTTAGAGTATTCAGTAGTGCATGATGCATGTATTAACCCCTCAAATACTATAGATACTAACAATCTAGTTGCATGAGACCCTTTAGTTGCTTGCTTGCATGCTAGTAGTGAATGCTTGGTGACCTTCACCCCCTGCCACACACCCTCGCGGTGGCTTGCAGGGTATCGTGTAGATGTAGATGTAGATGAATTTAAACGAGGATACTTAGGAAAATTTCTTTAACACAGTCCAGGTGAACTGTGGTTCCAACACACACCCCAAGAGCTAAGGAAGTCACTCGAGTCATCAGAACGTTATTAATAGTAGTGTATTGCTCCCCAAATACAATTAAGTGCTTCACAAAAAACACCTGGATAATACAATTGGAGGACGAAGGTAGAAAGCAGCAGACTTACACATTATGATGAGTGTAACAGGCAAAACTTTTACGATCATGCGATGAACGTCGAAATATTTCCTTGGCACTTACGACCAGCAAGAAGACATCAGGGACAATCAATCCATTGCCTAGAAACTCGTTAGTGGCGAAGGAAAGCCAGCCTAAGTATGTCCACAAACACTTTACACAGACCACCTCCACAAAGCAAACAAGATCACTGCTATAATGTTGTTGTTTATGTCACTCGCCTTATTAACGTTAACCTTTAGCTGGCAAGTATTTACTAGGTCATGAGGCAGTAGCGAGATTTAGTTGAAAAACTTCGTCAAAATGACGGTTATTTGAAAGTTAACATTAGCTTTTAGGCACATCAGCAATCGCTTCCCCACTTTCACTATGCCAAAAGGGGCATAAATCTTGCCAACTACTTTTAAACAAACTGACCATAACAAGATAGGAATTCAGAATTAACAAAGCACACGTCGCATAAACATTCTTGATACACTTTCTCCTACAGCAAACGACTAAAAATACAATCAGGAACTAAAACTCCACGAATAACACACAACCATCTCTCGAGGCTCTGCGTGTTGACTAATACGTTGCTACAAATTTGAATACAAACGTTCGCTTCCCCGACCAATTACAGACGAGCTACAAAAAATGTATAAAATAAAAAAAATAGTTCCGACTTCCGGTAGTCAAAAAAATATTTAAAAAATAAAAAAGTAGTTCTGACTTCCGGTAGGCGCTTTGAGATGGCTCAGAACGCAGTCAACGGTTTGCCCGGGAAGATGAACGGGGGTGAGCCAAACCGATGTAAATAGAGCAAATGGACGTTTGATAACCGTTTGTAAACAGTCGAGTGAAGTGGAATTGTGAACGAATTTCAACCATGACGTCCATTAGAAAGTGCAGTGCGCAGAATTGTGGAGTTCGGCATACACCGGATAATCCAGTGAAACTGCATTCTTTTCCCCGTGAGGAATCCTTGTAAGTATTGCTCTTTCGCTGAATTCTTACTATTGTCTTCTATATTACTTAATCAATTTCTCTTTCGCCTCCGGTTCATTTAACATGTTACTGCTATAGGATTCTATATCTAGCATTACTTTTAATGCAGTTCGCATGTTTGCGGTATGTTTTCGTATTTTTAGTGAACAAATAGATTGAAATATTCCCTGAAATAGCTGCAGAGTTACGACTAGTCACGTATTTCTTTGGTATTTCTTAGTGTGTACTGAATTGTGTAAAGAATCTAGGTACTTTCTGTCCTTGTATTAATATATCTGAAGTTTATTATTATCGAATAGTACTGCTTCCAACGTAGTTCATCCATAGCTTAGTGGTTGTAATTTATACTATATAGTCTTTTCATAGCTTAGTTTTCGGGAAAAAGCGTGATTAGGATGGCTTTGAATCGGTCTTCTGTCGTGACGCTCGATAATTCAGGCGAATGCGCGGCTCTAAGGGCCCGTATCGCCGAGTTGGAGAGAATCGTGTCGGAGCTCCGTTCGAAGGTAGAAGGGAGGGTGTCTGTCTCCGAGAGTGCTGGAGTTTCGGGTGGACTCATTAGTGAGGATCCAACCGTCACTACACCGCTCAGTGAAGAGGTAGCGCCAGCCCCTAAGCCCGATGAGTGGAGGGTAGTTACTCTGAGTAGCGGAGGTGTAAGGCTGCGGCGCGGAGCGGAGTTTGCAGAGGCAACTCCTCTCCCCGTCTCCAATAGGTTTCAGGCGCTTCCTATGGATATCGCCGAGATTCCTGCAGCCGGCCCCGTCGCTACTCCGAGAGCTCTACCGAGGAGAAGCCGTCAGAGTGGGAAGGGGGGGATGCTAGTGATAGGGAGTAGTAACGTTCGGCGTGTGATGGCTCCTTTGCGGAGAAGGGCAGACCGCGAGGGTGTTAGCCAGGGCTTAACGTCTTGGTGCATCTCCAGTGGCGGTATTCCTCAGGTGACGAAGGCGATGGGAGCGGCGGTTGCGGGCACGAAGTGCTCTAGGCTGCAGGTCGTGGCCCACGTAGGCGTCAACGATGCCACCGACCGCAAACCCGAGGAGATTCTGCATTCCTTTAAGGAATTGAACTCTGAGGTGAAGCGGGTAAGTGAAATCGCGGGCGTTGAACTGGCGCTATCGATTTGTAGTCTGGTCCGGAGGATCGATCGTGGACCTCTGATTTGGCGTCGAGTGGTAGACATAAATCAGAGGCTACGCCGTTTCTGTAAGGACATTGGAGCCTCCTTCGTTGACCTTCAACCGTCGCTTCGGTCGTGTAGGCACCCTTTAAACCGCTCTGGAGTTCATTACACTCCGGACGCCGCCAAACGCGTGGCGGATAGGATATTAGATAATTGCAGGCCTTTTTTAGGGTAGATGGTAGAGTAGAGAGTAGGTCATGTAGTGGGGTAAATAACTTCTCTTTGCCAGTCGCTTTATCGGCTAACTTTCATGAAACCAGAATTGAACCTCAAAATACTTCAGACATGACTACAGCTCTCCCTTGTAGCCTTAATAATAGTCGAGGTGAAAATATTTCCGTTGCGGTAGTTAATTGCCGAAGTCTTAAAAACAAGATACCTGAGTTCCATCACCTTATTCATACTACTGATGCAGATGTAATTATAGGAACTGAAAGTTGGCTGACGGATGACATTCCTGACTCAGAAATATTCCCCAAATCTTTTAAAATATATAGAAAAGATAGACATAACAGAGCAGGTGGTGGTGTTTTCATTGCAGTCAAGAACTCAATCATTAGCAAAGCAGTAATATTTCCCAACAACCCCTTAGAATGTGTTTGGTGTTCATTAACATGCCCTAAATCCAGATCAATATCTGTCTGCGCATTCTATAGGCCCCCAAATACTGATGTTGAGTCATTATTAGAACTGGGAAATCAGATAAATACTATAACGTCCCGTAACAGTGAACGTAATATAATAATAGGTGGAGAATTCAATGCACCATCAATAGACTGGAGAACATACTGCTTCAAAGCTGGAGGAAGGGACAAAGACATCTGTGGACTCTATTAGATGTTTTCGCCAATAACTCCCTGACACAATTAGCTACAGCACCTAATAGAGGGGACAACACTCTTGATTTACTGGCAACCAATATCCCACAACATGTGACAATGATTGACACGGTTGATGGAATCAGTGACCACAGAGTTATAACTGCAAAACTCTCGCTATCTTTAGATAAAAAATTTAAACAAAAAAGAAAGATTTACATTTTTAAAAGAGCAGACTTTGCTAACTTTAAAATTTATTTAAGAGATTCCTTATCGGATTTCAAAAAGTCTTCCATAAAGGTTTGTACCAATGATTCATGGAAGTCGTTCATTAATATCATGCGCTCTGGGATCAACAGATTTATCCCTAGTAAATTCAAAAAAGAAAGCACTGAACCTAGGTGGTACAATGCCGAAGTGAGAAAATCCCTGAGACGGCAGCGAATATTTCATGCTAAAATGAAAAGAATTAGTAAACATATGCTCACTGATGAGCGTAATGTAATTATTGAAAATTATAAAATTTCCAAATCCACTGCAAAGACAGCCCTTAATAATGCATTTGCAGAATTCAAAAGAAAAACACTTGGGGAACAATTGAAAGAAAATCCAAAAGTCTTCTGGTCGTATGTAAGGGAAGTGCAAGGCCATAAGTCTGCCCTCCATTCACTTAAAAATGATAGGGGTGAAATGACCACAAACACACACGACAAAGTTAACTTGCTAAATTCCTTCTTCCAAACCGTTTTTAACCCACCTTCCGGGGATTTAACTGTCGTGTTACCTGACCTCTTTCAGCGGTTGATGCAACCAATTGACATTTCCTGTAATGGTATTGAAAAGTTACTTAAAGATATAAGCCCCAACAAATCTCCTGGCCCTGATCAAATTCCCTCCCGCGTATATAGAGAGTTAGCAACCGAAATTTCCCCCTACCTTGAAATAGTATTTAATAAATCCCTGACCGAACACGTCGTACCGATGGACTGGAAAGCAGCCGATGTAACACCCATTTTTAAAAGTGGTGATAGGGAGCAGCCATCTAACTACATACCTATATCCCTCACATCCATTTCATGCACGGTCGTAGAACATATAATTGTCAGTTCAGTCATGGGACACCTAGATAGCCAGAATTTATTGTCCAATGTCCAGCATGGCTTCCGTAAGAGCAGATCGTGTGAAACTCAACTTGCTCTCTTTTCCCACGATATTTTAGTTTCTGGCGAAAATAATATTCCATTGGATGCTATATTTCTCGGCTTTTGACAAGGTTTCTCATAGCAAACTAATTTTGAAATTAAAATCTTATGGGTTAGACAGTAACATTATATCATGGATTAATGATTTTCTGCATGATCGGGTTCAAAGGGTTGTTTTGGACGGTGTTTCCTCACCGGCAATTAAAGTCACTTCGGGTGTCCCACAAGGTAGTGTGATAGGTCCACTCCTATTCCTTTTGTACATTAATGATATCCAAAAGGTGGTAAAAAGTAAGCTTCGTCTATTTGCCGATGACGCAGTAGTGTACAGGGAAATTCTATGCCCAAACGATAAAGAATATTTAAATATTGACCTACAAGCAATTGAAACTTGGTGTGATACATGGCAGTTAGAATTAAACTTTAAGAAATGTCTTGTAATGAATTTTTGGAAAAAGAATAGCTCTCCTCCTACCACCTACAAAATAGGTAATAATGAATTAACAAACGTGGAATCCATTAAATATCTTGGAATAAGACTGACAAATGGTCTTTCCTGGGATAAACACATTCGTGAAGTAATGGGTCAAGCGAATCGCAAACTGGGTTTCATCAAAAGAGTATTGGGTAAATGTGACGATCATGTACGAGAAATCAGCTACTTTTCCCTTGTTAGACCTCATTTGGAATATGCTGCCAGTGTATGGGATCCCTACGAAATCGGTCTAAGTAATGAACTTGAACGTGTGCAGCGAAGATCGGCAAGATTTGTAAAGGGACGATACGATAATTATATTATCGTAACCAGTCTATTGAATGAATTGAAATGGGAATCATGGTCAGATCGCAGGTTGAAATTTAGACTTAATCTCTTCCACAAATTCCAAGGCAATATTTTCAGTGATGACGTTAAAAATATTTTACGAACCCCAACTTACTATGGCAGACTGGACCATAATCATAAAGTTAGAGAAATTGATTGCCGAACTGACCGATTCAAAATGTCCTTTTTCCCTCGCACAATTAGAGATGCGAATAACGGTAAATATGTCCTATCGGAGAGTAGCAATGAATAGCATTGGTAGCTGCATGTTGGTATGAGTACTTAAAGCTAACCCTACTAACAGAATGTTTTTGCATGTTTTCTTTGCAATTTCTATCTTTTTTAAATAGTGTAGTTCTGACTACTATATTAATACTATTCCTTTTTTATGCATGATATGTAGTGCATGTTTGGTGAGCAATCACCCCCTGCCACACACCCTTGTGGTGGCTTGCAGGGTATTATGTAGATGTAGATGTATTAATTGGCTGAATTCCGTTCTTAAATGTACGGCGAATGACATGCAAAAAAATCCATGTTGTAATTGACTGAGTTGTATCTTGCAGGTCGACAAAGTGTCCATGACTTGTAAACGTTTCCGTATGGGGATGGACGCAATGGCATAAATTTCAATGATATATGACTATCGTTCGCCTACGAACAACCGTGTGGGTGTTCGTTGGGAAATGATACTTTTATATCATTGAAGTTTAACGGTGGAAAAGTATTTCTCAACCAATTGTTTTCCTAAAGACTTTCTTTTGCTTCGTCATCATTGATGGTAACTATAATGCAAGCTCCGCGTAAGTACATGTGAAGAAAATGATGAATTAACAGGGCGATAAAGTAATAACATAAATGTCAATGATGTATGGCTGTCATTCGTCCACGAACAACCGTGTGGTTGTTCGTAGGCAAATGCTAATTGTATATGATTGGCGTTTTACGGTGGAAAATTATTTCTCAACCAATAGTTTTCCAAAAGACTTTTTTGCTTTGTCATCGTTGATGGTAACCATAGTGCAAGCTTCACGTAAGTTTGTACATGTGAATGTGATTTTGATTTAATAAGGTTACTAAGTTGTACAGTTGCTTTCAGGTATTTATCGGTAACCTCATTTCAACTGAATGCCATGAATTCCAAGTTGAGGGTCGAATAATGACATATTTGAATCTTTTGCAGGGTTGTGTTCTTATAAGTGGTGGGTGACATCATAATTTGTGTGAATAAATCCATTTCTCAGTTGTTATGATTGCATTACAATATTGTGTGGCTCAATGATATAATTGCTTATGCGACACCAGTGCTTTTTTCAATGAAGTGCATCTTCTAAGCATGAAAGGAATATAATATGATGCCTATTGTGTGTATAAACATTTCATTTTCTCCTTTACTTACCTATTTTTTCCTAGTTAATTAAATAATTCTGAAGCTTTTTCATCTTAGTAGGTTTAGGTTTCACCTCAGCAGAAGTAACATCTTGACCATCACCTGTATTCATCAAGTAATGGAAACAAAATTCTATTCATGTAACACTAGTGTGATCCTTACTTTGTGTGAAGAAAGTTCCTGATTTGCATCCTTGAGTATGTAGGTTAAGAACATTTTGGGTAAGAGCCCAGTTTCTTTAACATTTTAATTATACTGTTTTCAGGTGCATGGAATGGGTGAAAATATCCAAAAACCCAAACATACAGAGCAGATCACTGGAAAAAGTGTCAAAGAGTGCATACCTTTGTGAACATCATTTCACAAATGACCAGTATGCTTGTCCTGCGACTAAAAAGCTACGTGTGGGAGCTCTGCCATCTATCTTCCCCATGGCTACCAGTGAATCATCACCTTCAGACTGTACAACTGCTTCAACTTCAGGCAGTCATGTTCCCTCATTGAGAAACCGGACCCCTCCTCCTTCCCCAATGACCCCAGTACCTCTTCAACCCATGACTTCTGCCTTAACATCATCTCTATCAAGTGCAGTAAAACAGACCTATGTCATCAGCCCTCACTCTGGTAGTTTATCAACTTCTGTAACTGTTTCTGCATCAACCACCTCAAGTATTCCTTCCTGTACTCCGCGGTTTTCCATGCCTGAACCTTGCACTTCCACATGGAGTCCTAGTAGTAGAGAAATTTCCACTGATTGTGCTGATGAAACCCCTAGCTCTTCATTTATGACCACACTCATTCCATCTCACAGCGAGTGCCTTTCTGACAACTCCTTCACAATGTCTGCCTCTTTCATTGAAAGAAACACATCAACTACTCCTTTGACACACACCTCCACTCCCAAGAAGTCCAGACACCAGTCCAATCCTGTAACATATCCCTCCACCCCTAAAACGTCCAGAAATGTTTCCTTCCCAAAACATTTTGGCTGCCGAGGCCTAATTGATTCACAGGCAATTCCAAGGAAAAAGTATCTTTATTACAGATTACGCCAATGCTCTAAGAAATTTTCATATCTAAAACAAAGGCAGGAGACCCAAAAAAAGATATCTTTGATTTTAAAAAGGGAATCAGATAATATATCCAAATTAATAAATTCTGACTCTCGTGGAGGGTCTAATGTTATATTGTCAGATCTCTTGCGGAACTACAATATTCAAAAGAATAGCCGGAGGTGGAATGTACAGGAGAAGTTTTTATTTTTATCATTTTACAAAAGAAGTCCGCGGGCCTACAGATACCTTGCGTATATAATAAACATTCCTTCTGTGTCAACCTTAAAGGCTCTCCTTCTCCTAATACCTTTTCATCCAGGGCTGAATCCCTTCATCCTCAAATACCTGAAACAGCAAGTTAGCAGAGTAGAAGTGAAAACGGACTTCTGGCACAATGATGACGTCACATTACGTCATTAACAGCCAAGCCCAACATGAACTGGCACATTGATGACGTCATTAACTGCCCCACCCAACCCAAGCTGATCCAGATTGAGCAGCAGAGTTCTAGCACAGTTAATTTTTCGACTCCACCCAACCCAACCCAAAACGAAAGTAATTAGAGTGTAATTATTTCCTTTAATTACTCATTAATATTAAATTTGATAATTGCACTCGAAAGACAATTTTATTTAAGGTAAATTAAGTTCTTAACGTTTTAGCAATTTAAGTGATATTAAGCGTTTTAAATCTGGCGGTGGTTATCCAACGACCTCTGTTGTTCAATCCTCGAACTATCTCAACTTACGATTGCTTACGACCTCCGTCGTACAATTCACGAACCGCCACGACTTTAATTTTAAATCTGGCAGTGATTGAAATCCTCGTTGAGATCTCTGTTGCAGAATTCTTCATGGTTTAGCTATTTAAGTGATATTTTAGCTATTTGATTGATATTAAGCTGGTAAATAAATAATTTATGAATGAATATTTAATTGACAACTTTTGTTACATAATTCTCAAACAACTAAAGATTCTATATTCAACTTCTCGGATTTTCAAGGCCCTCGATGGGTATATAAGGCCGATCCTCCAGCCATTTGGTACCAGCGGCCACGGTGGTGACACTCAACGCTATAAAGCGAAGACAGCGTAGCAGACGATCAACCCGACCGATGGCAGCACCGTACGTGTTTGTGTGCGTCAAGCTTCCTTCCAAATATGGATATACCCCCTCCTACTTCCCCTCACCCCCCTCCGACCGATTCCTTTCTTCTCGCATTGCGGGTTGCGTGATTTCAAGGATTGGGAAATTAAAGTCACGTATGCTTAAAACAAGATACTTTATTAGTTCAAGCATATACACATGAAAAAAATGCGTTGTCTGAGTATGAACACCAGCAATTACAAGGAAATCCTATAAAACATAAAGTTTAGAGCGAACAGTGATACAGATACATCAGTGGTCATTTGGTAAGCAGAAAAATAATTTCATGTAGAATGCACAAATTAAGAAACAATTTCAACTTCTTAGACAACATCAAAATCAGCTGTAAATGTTGATAATGAATTTCTTATACTTAACATACAATGAGTTATAATACATTATATATAAATAATTAAATCATACTAAATAATGTTCATAGATTTGTAGAAGCATCATTACGTACAATGTTACTAAATGTGCAATTACGAGTGTCAGCCCCTATAAATGTACAGGAAAGGATGTGGCATTTCCTACACTGCCTAAGCGTGTAGGTTCACTAAAGTGGTTTTTGTACCAAAACAAGGGAAGACAGATGACACTAAAACTGACTCTTTCCAAAGGATCAGTCTCATATCTTTTCCATTGAAGATACTAGACAAGATAATGGATAGGTATATAAAGGACAGCCTTTAAAAGACCACTCCTCTCACCAGCATAAATATAAGTGGAAAAAGAATAGAGGGGCTACAGTAGCCAGATCAAATTTTTATAAAGCAGAACATTTGATGAAAAAAAGCAGGACATTTTGAATAAAAGCCTGACATAACATTATATTCCTTTTCATTTCCCCAAGAACGATAACAACTATACACAACTAGTGTTATACATTGTTTTTAATTCCATTTTTCACCACCCTGGCGAAAATTTATGTGTACACTTGTACAGCTGCGTAATGTACCAGACTAGCACACAAAAATCACCTAATATTCACCACAGTTGTAGATGATCCTGAACTGTACACAGAATGTACCAAAGTTTCACACTGTTTCTTGAGGCTACTTGTACACAATGACAAAACAGTTGTGCATGATTCTGAACTGTACACAGAATATATAATTGGTACCAAATTTTCACAGTTTCTAGAGGCTACCTGTACACAACCCTATTGGAAATTTCTTATAAGAAAATTTCTTATAAGAAATAAAAACTGCTTAAAAACCTTACAATTATCAAGTTAAGTATGATGGTAAATAATTTTAAGTTCTAAGACCTACACATTCATAACAATATTGTTATAAGATCTGAATTACTCGTAAGAAATTTCACTAACCTCTCATGGGAATTCATAATAGACTATAAGGCTTCTTATTACAGAATTATATTAGTGTACCTTCACAAAGGTGAAAATTTCTTATAAGAGCTCACAGGCTTCTTATAAGAAATTCTATAATTCTTATAAGAATTCTATAAGTCTTATAACACATTCTACAAGTCTTATAAGAATTCTGTAAGTCAATTATAAGAATTCTATAAGTCTTATAAGAATTCTAAAATTCTTATAAGAATTTCTATAACTCTTATATGAAATTTCCAATAGGGAAATGGCACCACAGTTATACATGATCCTGAATTTATCAATGTTCTCAATATTGAGCAATAATGTTAAGAAAAAAAACATTTATATACTCATTAGCCTTTGAAACAAACTAGTATAAACACAATAGTATTGTAATGTAGTGGATATATATATATATATTGCTAGGTCACCTTTTCAATGGAAAAGTTAATCAGTTTTATGCACTGAATTTGATCCCTTTACCGAACCGTGTTCTACAATAATGCAATATACCTGGTTCAATCGTTGAAGAACAAATTGATGGGAAGAATGGCAAAGGAAGGCCTCGAAAGAGATATATGGAACAGGTGACAAAGGATGTGAAAGAATAATGTGCGTATCCCTGATGGGCCTGGCAGCTCCTCAATGCTACCATCAGGTTCTGAAAAACCAGCGAGAAAGGAGAATATTAATTGTTATACTTGAATGCAGGTATTATGCTAATATTAACAGATGATCATTTAATCATTAACTGGTAGGTAGGCTCACCTCCTATCAGTGAAGCCCCACTTATTGGTGTGCTTATCACTGATGGGCCTGGCAACTCATCAGGTGCTGAAAAATCAGCGAGAAATGAGTATATTAATTGTTACACTGATCAAAGTCACGTATTATGCTAATAATAACACCTAATCAATCAATCATAACTCGCAATCATACTTACCTCCTATTGGTAATGTTATTCCCTCAGGTGTTCTTATCGATAAGTGTCTCATTTGGGGAAACATGGACGGATCTAGGAAAGGAGAAAATTAAATTATCATCTGTTAATTTTGAATACAATGCACGACTCCGAAGCAACCAATAAACAACTACCTGGTAGATTCAGAGAAGGAACAGCATTCCTCTTCAGTTTTGGTGTGTCCAACACAAAGGAGTCCTTTTCAAACTGTTGAACGCACATGCGTTTCCTGGAGTACACTTCAATATATTTAAGGGGCCCGGGTCAAAATTGGCCAAGTATAACCACCTAAGATATCGACCAGTGTCCTTCACAGGGTGAGGTAGCCTATTAATAATATTTAGGTTTAGGTTAGTAGCTAACTCATAGTTGATAGGAGGTAAGAATATAGAAAAAAACACATAATTTGAAACCGTAATATAGCAAAACATATGAACCTCATTTCTAAGCATAATAATTCGAAGGCATATACTTTGAAAGAATTCAGCCGGTAATTTTAGTTATGACAAAATTAGTTAGACGCTACGTTAATTAGCAATTCATAGGAAACTAACCTCATTCTACGACTTCTTTTATCTTCGCAGCCACGGACGATACACTTCACTAAACCAGATTTTTTCATTGCTGCAAGTCCACAAAATACACTGCCTTAATACTTATTACGTGTATGACTATATACAGCAATAGATATTTTAAGAACCGCACGTACTTCAGATAACCACACTCACTGTATTCCACAATATCACACTTTCAAACCTTGACACGCTTGATGTTCAATCAATCTGAGACACTCTTCTGAGTAGCAGAAACCTCAAGACATGAAGGAACATGCCAGTTGTACCCGCTAAGGAAATTAAAATCAAAATGATTATTCGGACTCCCATTGGTCGAGCGTACCAATCCATGATTGGCCATTTGAAATGAGAGAGTGCGTGGTGGGGGACGCTTTCATGTGCTTCTTCCGGTTCGCCGTGATGACGTATGACGGTCTTCCTTCTGCCTATCTAGTGCCATTCCCGTGCCAGCGGCTGAGGAACTATTTCTCAGTCAACGGTCCATCTAATACACCGTGTAGGCTACTTCAAGAGATCTTCGAACGTGAGAATGCTGAAACCAGGTGACTATAACCGTTCGCTCTCCCTATGAGTATTCGGATTTTTTATAATTTTCATATTATAATCTTCGAACGTGAGAATGCTGAAACCAGGTGACTATAACCGTTCGCTCTCCCTATGAGCATTCGGATTTTTTTATAATTCTCAATAGTAACTTAGTATCTTCAAGCAAACACATAGGTTCTTAGGCTTAGGTGTTTAAGTTTTTAAAATTATACTATTTCTATAAGAGAACCTTATGAATCTATCGATAGCATTATAGATGATATTACCTTAAGACCACGTACAAAGACCCTTACCTATTTGACTAATAGCAAAGTTAACTATTAGCAAAAATTTTATTGCACCAAAACAAAAAAAAAAATTTATTTGAAAAGAAAAACTTGTTTTTATATTTTTCTTTTGAAAAAAAAAGAAAAAAACTTATTTTTTATATTTTTCTTTTGAAAAAAAAAACTTTTTTTATATTTTTCTTTTGGGAAAAAACTATTTTTATTTAAAAAAACTTATTTTTTATATCTCTGTCGTTTATGGATGTAGAGGAATAAATGAAACAATAATTTTATTTTAACACAATGATGTTATTTTTCTTCAGAATACATAGTCTCCCCCCAACTGTTTTCGTTAAATTTATGTATTTCTTCGGGGGTGGCCTGGAACTTTTTAGGTAAAAATATGCTCCTGTGCCTCCCCCCGAAGATAATTTCAGCCACCAAGTATTTTCCATACTTGGTGTTCTGCTCCCTCATTCGCTCCACCATGTACTCAACTCCCTCATCCAGCTCGTCCTTCCTTAAATAAGTCGTCTCCTCCTGCACGTTAAGGAAACGTGACTTTAAAGCTGCCATCTGTAACAAAAGGTAACTTAGAATGCATACAATAGTGATAATATAAAAATATTACTTGATATTCATAGCTATAAGAATATTCCATACCAATATGGAATATCTTTAATATTGGTGGCTGAAGGTACCAAAAAAAACCGATTCACCTTGTCTGTGAACTGGCATTATCGGTAACAACAAAATTAATATCTGTGGCAATCTTTTCAAATATAATCTGCCATATTCGATCACCTCTGTATATATTAAAATCTGCATCGCTATGCAATGAGTACATACTTTCAACTTTGGTGAGGTAGATCTGGATATTTAATAGGCACGAGCTGAGAGGTTGGAGAGGTTGAAGCAGTGGTAGAGTGATGCGGTGACAACTGCGGTGACTTTGGTAAGGTAGAGCGAACAGCTAACAGAGTTTGAGATTACAAGCACGCTGGAGCCCTGGTTGTAGTGATGAGCACGTTGGAGCTAACACTGGTGAGAGAGTGAAGTGGTAACTCCTTCTTCGGTCTATTTATACTAAGATTTACCTCAAGAATTGAAGCAGGTTTGAACCTGTTTGAAGCAAACACAGTAGAGGAACAAAAAATCCTCAATACACGAAGCAGCACGAAGCACATAAAATAAAAATATCAGAATTCCAATCCACGGACCTCGACTCCCGACTCCACCCAACCCAAGGTTATCCAGATTGAGAAGCAGAGCAGTTCATTGTTCCGGCGACCTCGACTCCCGTCTCCACCCTACTCAAGGTAATCCAGATTGAGATACAGAGCAGTTCATTGTTCCGGCGACCTCGACTCCTGACTCCACCCAATTCAAGGTTTTCAAGATTGAGAAGCAGAACAGTTCATTGTTCCGGCGACCTCGACTCCTGACTCCACCCAACCCAAGGTTATCCAGATTGAGATACAGAGCAGTTCATTGTTCCGGCGACCTCGACTCCCGACTCCACCCAACTCAAGGTTATCCAGATTGAGATACAGAGCAGTTCATTGTTCCGGCGACCTCGACTCCTGACTCCACCCAACTCAAGGTTTTCAAGATTGAGAAGCAGAGCAGTTCATTGTTCCGGCGACCTCGACTCCCGACTCCACCCAACTCAAGGTTATCCAGATTGAGATACAGAGCAGTTCATTGTTCCGGCGACCTCGACTCCTGACTCCACCCAATTCAAGGTTTTCAAGATTGAGAAGCAGAACAGTTCATTGTTCCGGCGACCTCGACTCCTGACTCCACCCAACCCAAGGTTATCCAGATTGAGAAGCAGAGCAGTTCATTGTTCCGGCGACCTCGACTCCCGACTCCACCCAACTCAAGGTTATCCAGATTGAGATACAGAGCAGTTCATTGTTCCGGCGACCTCGACTCCCGACTCCACCCAACTCAAGGTTATCCAGATTGAGATACAGAGCAGTTCATTGTTCCGGTGACCTCGACTCCTGACTCCACCCAACTCAAGGTTTTCAAGATTGAGAAGCAGAACAGTTCATTGTTCCGGCGACCTCGACTCCTGACTCCACCCAACCCAAGGTTATCCAGATTGAGATACAGAGCAGTTCATTGTTCCGGCGACCTCGACTCCTGACTCCACCCAATTCAAGGTTTTCAAGATTGAGAAGCAGAACAGTTCATTGTTCCGGCGACCTCGACTCCTGACTCCACCCAACCCAAGGTTATCCAGATTGAGATACAGAGCAGTTCATTGTTCCGGCGACCTCGACTCCCGACTCCACCCAACTCAAGGTTATCCAGATTGAGATACAGAGCAGTTCATTGTTCCGGCGACCTCGACTCCTGACTCCACCCAACTCAAGGTTTTCAAGATTGAGAAGCAGAGCAGTTCATTGTTCCGGCGACCTCGACTCCCGACTCCACCCAACTCAAGGTTATCCAGATTGAGATACAGAGCAGTTCATTGTTCCGGCGACCTCGACTCCTGACTCCACCCAACCCAAGGTTATCCAGATTGAGATACAGAGCAGTTCATTGTTCCGGCGACCTCGACTCCTGACTCCACCCAATTCAAGGTTTTCAAGATTGAGAAGCAGAACAGTTCATTGTTCCGGCGACCTCGACTCCTGACTCCACCCAACCCAAGGTTATCCAGATTGAGATACAGAGCAGTTCATTGTTCCGGCGACCTCGACTCCCGACTCCACCCAACTCAAGGTTATCCAGATTGAGATACAGAGCAGTTCATTGTTCCGGCGACCTCGACTCCTGACTCCACCCAACTCAAGGTTTTCAAGATTGAGAAGCAGAGCAGTTCATTGTTCCGGCGACCTCGACTCCCGACTCCACCCAACTCAAGGTTATCCAGATTGAGATACAGAGCAGTTCATTGTTCCGGCGACCTCGACTCCTGACTCCACCCAATTCAAGGTTTTCAAGATTGAGAAGCAGAACAGTTCATTGTTCCGGCGACCTCGACTCCTGACTCCACCCAACCCAAGGTTATCCAGATTGAGAAGCAGAGCAGTTCATTGTTCCGGCGACCTCGACTCCCGACTCCACCCAACTCAAGGTTATCCAGATTGAGATACAGAGCAGTTCATTGTTCCGGCGACCTCGACTCCCGACTCCACCCAACTCAAGGTTATCCAGATTGAGATACAGAGCAGTTCATTGTTCCGGCAACCTCGACTCCTGACTCCACCCAACTCAAGGTTTTCAAGATTGAGAAGCAGAACAGTTCATTGTTCCGGCGACCTCGACTCCCGACTCCACCCAACTCAAGGTTATCCAGATTGAGATACAGAGCAGTTCATTGTTCCGGCGACCTCGACTCCTGACTCCACCCAACTCAAGGTTATCCAGATTGAGAAACAGAGCAGTTCATTGTTCCGGCGACCTCGACTCCCGACTCCACCCAACTCAAGGTTATCCAGATTGAGATACAGAGCAGTTCATTGTTCCGGCGACCTCGACTCCTGACTCCATCCAACTCAAGGTTTTCCAGATTGAGAAGCAGAACAGTTCATTGTTCCGGCGACCTCGACTCCCGACTCCACCCAACTCAAGGTTATCCAGATTGAGATACAGAGCAGTTCATTGTTCCGCCGACCTCGACTCATCGACCTCACCCAACCCAAGGTTATCCAGATTGAGAAGCAGAGCAGTTCATTGTTCCGCCGACCTCGACTCTCTACTCCACCCAACCCAAGGTTATCCAGATTGATCAGCAGAGTTCTCGCACAGTTCATGGACTCAACTCGTCTCGAATTGGACTCGACTCGTCTGGCAAGGTAAAACTAACCAATCAGAAGCACCAGAGTTCTATCAGAGTTAATTTTTAGCTTACCCCCCCTCCCAACAAACCTCACACTTCTGGTGAAGTGGTTTCAAGATTTGAAAAAACACAGTAACTACGCAGACTGCAGTGAGAAGTTCCTTATAAATACCTTCTCAAAAATCATCAGCTCCATTTCAACACTCGAGAGAGAGAAAGTCATTTCTGTTCCAACACTCGAGAGAGAAACTTCCATTAGTTCACCTTGAGATAACACGTTCAGCTGTAAAACATCCCATCATATCAACTGTAAGTAATAATATTAATACTTTATATTTTATATGTACAGATTTGGTAGGGCTTGTTCAAAATTTAGGATTAAAAAAAATAATACTTAATATTTCCAACATTGCAGATTACCTTATATCATTCTTAACAAAGAAACAACACGTGTAGTTCCATTCTCTATACATAACCGTTTTTAAAACAATTAGTTTTACTTTACACCACCTTATTAACTTGATAACTACTAAGAGTACAGTAGAGTATGAAAAAGATGGAATCATTGTTTCGTTTATCATTAAAGAAAATTTCAAAACACATAGTTAAGGTTGCTCGAAACAGAGCGGAAAACATTATGCCTTTATCGCATAGCGATCGTGCTTGGCTATGCATAAAGAGAGGAGAAGTAGACAAGATTTTAACTCACTATGAAAAAATTCTCCCTGTTAAAATATATAGAATGCTTAAAAGAACTGCACATGCATTTTCACCGTATCAATATATACATTCCCCAATTTGGTTTTAGCATTGCTTTCTTATTACAGATAACTCAATTCCCCGTTCCTGTTGTATTAAACATACCAACAGCATGTCAAACATTCAAGAAATTCTTAATCGTTTCCAATCTGGAGAAATTCACACCACAGATCAACTTGAGAAGTCACTCAATGAAATTTACGCTCAAGTAGTTTTTGATAATGATACGATTGATGATATTGCAACATATGAAAGGATGAGAGATGCTCTAGACGTTGAAAAATGTAGACGATTTTGCCAATATTGTGAAATATATTATAAAATAGATGAAGCTCTTCCACATAAAAATACCCTGATTCATAGACAAAACATAATTATTCAAAAAGGTAAAGGGTTTATTGAAATAGAATCTGCGATTAGATCTAGATTAAAAACATTTTGGATAACTCCAGAGGGGGAGGGGGTCACGACGTTATGTCATTCCTAACCAATCTAACAGATCAAGTCACCGAGAAAATGCAAGAGCAAGTAATCGAAAATAATTCTATAAAATTCAATCTAGTGTTAATCTGTAAATTTCGCAAGGGTGAAGGAGAGTACATGGAAGCAGTGTTCAAGACTATAACAAACGTGTATTAGTGACTGATAATGTACAAGAAAACGTTAATGAAGGATTTTCAAAACTTTTGAAAGAGAAATCTGAATTCCAGGCTAAGGGTTCTGGATGGTCTCTCTTAGAAATCATCGGGTTAGAACTGCGAATAAATAGGTATGTACCACTAGGAGGTTCAACCTTTATTGCCTTACCAAGTAAAATCTCACGTAGAAAGGCTGTAATAAACGTTAAAAATGATGATATCTACTGTTTCAAGTACGCATTGTGGTCAAAGAATGTAGAAAGGAATCCTCAACGAGTTTCTCAATACCATACAAATGAGTTCATAAACGCGTATAATTGGGATTGTATTAAATATCCAGTTGATTTAAAAGACATATCAAAATTTGAACGGATCAACAATGTATCCATAAATGTTTTTGGTCTAACAGATAAGAATGATGTATATCCTTTGAAGATTGTTGATATGGAACTTAACGATCATCATGACCTCTTGTATATAACAAACGAGGAAACGGCACACTATTGTTGGATAAAAAGCTTAGAACGGTTGGTTCATTCTCAAATTTTAAAAGACACAAATCGTATATTCATTTGCAAACGCTGCCTTACTCATTTTCGTAAAGAAAATAAACTCCTCGAACATAAGGAACTGTGTAAAGGAGTAGGTGAACCAAGTAAAATAGTTATGCCCACTGTGGAAAATAACACATTAAAATTCACTCACATGAATCATTCCTTTAGAGTACCTTACGTTATCATAGCTGATTTCGAATGTCTCCTAGAAAAGATAAGCTCATGCGAACCAGATCCTTGTGCTTCATTCACTCACAAAATACAAAGACACGACCCATTTAGCTTCTGTTATATGGTGCTCTCACCGGAAGGTAGTATGGTGCCAAAGCTATATCGAGGTCCAAACGCAGCCCGTGTATTTATTGAACGAATGAAAGAGAAGGCCGAGAAGGTACACGCTTTGTATAAGGAGAACATTCCAATGCATTCGCTCACCTCAGAGGAAGAGACAGATTTTGTAAATGCGAATGATTGTCACATTTGCGGGAAACCACTCAACGAGGACCGCGTGAGAGATCACGATCATTTGACGGGGGTTTTCAGGGGTGCAGCCCATAGCTTATGCAATTTGCAGTACAAAATGCCACATTTCCTCCCAGTATTTATTCATAATCTTTCATCTTACGACTCACACTTTATAGTACGTGAGCTTGATTATGATGATAAAAAGATATTTGTGATTCCAAACAGTGAAGAAAAATACATTTCATTCTCCAAAGAAGTAGATAAAAATTTTAGCATTCGATTTATCGATTCATATAGATTTATGCCGTCCTCATTGGCATCTTTGGTTAAAAACTTAAACGTGTTCAAATGTACTAGTACTATCTTTGGTGAACAAACAAATCTAGTTACACGAAAGGGAGTATACCCCTATGATTACACAGATTCGATTGAGAAACATGAAGAACAATCACTTCCAGACAAGTCTCAGTTTTATAACAAATTAACAAACGAACACATTTCAGATTTAGATTACTCACATGCACTAAATGTATGGAATGCTTTCCAATGTCAAACACTAGGAGACTACAGTGATGTCTATCTGAAAAGCGATGTTACGCTTCTAGCCGATGTTGTACAAAATTTTCGTAAGGTATGCATTGATGCGTACAATCTTGACCCGGCATGGTACTTTACCACCCCAGGACTATCATTTGATGCAGCATTAAAACATACAGAGATAGAGTTGGAGTTACTCACAGACTATGATATGATGCTAATGATAGAGAAAGGCATCCGCGGTGGAATAAGCCAGTGTTCGAAAAGATATTGTGAATCGAACAACAAGTACATGAAGGATTATGATGCTGCAACAGAGTCCAAATTCTTATCATATTTGGACGCAAATAATTTATACGGGTGGGCTCTGTCTAGACCGCTTCCATATGCTAATTTTAGGTGGTTGTCAGAACAGGAGAAAGAGAATTTAAGGATAGAGGAAATTTCAGAACAGAGTGAGAAAGGTTACATTCTCGAGGTAGACTTGAAATATCCACAAACACTCCATGACAATCACTCAGACTTTCCTCTTTGTCCAGAGAATAAGGTTCTTCCTGGAGGTAAACACCGAAAGCTACTAACAACTCTTGTGGATGAAGAGAAATATATCATTCATTATGTGAACCTCAAGCAAGCTATTTCTCTTGTGCTAGTAGTGAAAAAGATATACAGAGTTATAGAAATTAGCCAGTCTCCTTGGTTGAAGTCATATATTAATCTAAATACTGATAGACGTAAATTAGCAAAAACTGACTTTGACAGAGACTTTTTCAAGCTAATGAATAATGCAGTATTTGGAAAACTATTGAAAATGTGCGCAAACGAATAAGTATTGAATTAGTAACAAACGAAAAAAGATTGAACAAATTAATTAATAAATCAAGTTTTATGGAGCGGACTATATTTGGTCAGTCTTTAGTTGCAGTTCACATGAGGAAGACAACAATCAAGATGAATAAACCTATATATATTGGGTTCAGTGTTTTAGATTTGAGTAAAACCGTAATGTACAATTTTCATTATAAACCAATGGTACAAAAGTATGGAAAATGTTTAGCATTAGTGTACACAGATACTGATAGCCTGTTTTATGAAATAAAAACCAATGATGTATACAATGACATTCGAGATAATTTAGATGAGTTTGACACATCTAATTACCCTGTTAACCATCCATGTTATTCAGAAAGAAACAAAAAAATTATAGGCAAGTTTAAGGATGAGAGTGATGGACAAATTATCACACACTTTGTAGGTCTACGTAGCAAACTCTATTCTTTCAAAGTTGAGGGGGGGAAAGAAAATAAGAAAGCTAAGGGCATAACTAGGAATGTAACACAAACACAGCTAACGTTTGAGGATTACGTTCATTGTCTCTGTGAAAATTCAACGGAATTAGGAAAATACTAGTCATAAGAAGTAGAAAGCATGAGATTTATACAATGGTAATGAATAAATTAACGCTAAACTCGTCAGATGATAAGCGATATATATGCGAAGATGGTGTCAATACTCTTGCTTGGGGTCACTATAAAATTCCTAAAAAGAGAACACATGAAGAGGCGTTTGGTGATGAAGATAATTAAAACTTATAAAATTCCATTGGAGACTATAATGAGACCAGTACCAATCATGACATTGGTTTGGAAACACCCATTCACTTGCACCTGCGCAGATCCGTCAGAATGTGGGAAAACCACGTTTGTGACGAAATTCTTGAAAAATTTACCATCCATGATTGATAGTCCAATACATAAGATTGTATGGTGCTGTAGTCAAGGAAGCGAACCAAGAATACGTTCGAGCACACCAATTCAATTTCGAACTGAAATACCTCCTTTTGAAGAATTCGGAGGTGTGTCAACATTGTACTTGATCGATGATCTAATGAGTGAGGGTGCTTATAGTAAAGACGTATGCAAATTGTTTACAAGAGGAAGTCATCATTTTAACATTTCCGTTTTCTTAATCACGCAAAACATATTCTATCAAAGTCCACAAGCAAGAAATATATCCCTTAATTCTAAGTATATTGTTACATTTAAAAATTCTAGAGATCGACTACAATTTGGACACTTAGCTCGACAGGTCTATCCTGAAAAATCACAAGAATTAGAAAGGGTATATAAAGAGCTGACGCAAGAACCATTTGGTTATTTGGTCCTAGACCTCGGACAGGACACGGACGAAAGGTAAGATTCCGTACTAACATCTTTCCTGGAGATAGAACAACTATAATCTACATGCCCGTACATGATGAAAAGATTGAAGAGCAATAATCATTTGCTCTACGTTCTAAAATCTGCGAAACCAAAGTTGCGTTCGGCTATTGTAAAAGAATCGGATGCGGAGTTGATAAAAGCTATCTCTGAATGTTGTCTGAATACGCTTAAACGAAGACATAAGGTAAATAACTGCTTAAAGCGAAAACTATTCAAGCATCGATATACTTTGAGGGACTTGGCTTCGCGTGGCATAAGCATTAAAAAAAGCGCAAGCTTCTCGTACAAAAAGGAGGCTTTCTTCCAATGCTACTGGGATCGATATTAAGTGGTGTTATTGGTAACCTCATTGGTGGAAAATGAGTTTACATAAAATGCTCGTTGTCAACCCGGAGACTTTTGAGCGAGGGCAAATGAAGAGGAGATTGAATGCGTTAGATGTTGAAATGAAGGCTGTCTTGATTAAAAGAGGTGTGAAGGATGTAGATAAATGGCATATGTACAAGCGCGTGCTGGATAAATATCTAAACACAGTTTCTGACATTAAATCACCCATTCATATTCCGATAGTGAAATCCTTGGGTCAGAGCCAGTCATATAGAAGGTCACAGAACAGTGAGGAGGCGGAGGAGACTCATGCATTGAGGAAATCACTTGCCGTTGTGAAACGAGCGAATGCTGATTTGGATAAGACATGGGAACGTATAGAGGGAAGACTAGACGCGGTGGGAAATCTATCGAAACAGCTAAAGAGAAGAAAAAGAAAGAGATCAGAACAAAGCGGAAAAGAAAGGTCACCAAGAGCAATACCAAGGCGAAGCAGTCGAGCAAGGAAACCGAAAAAATTCGGAGACGAGTGGATTACGATGTAATCGAGAGGGTGTACAATGATCCAGAAAATTCTGCAGGTTTTTCGTCCGTTGATAAATTACACCGAGCGACAGGGATTTCGAGAAAGACAATACGCGAGTGGTTAAACTCTCAAGACGCATACACACGTCACAAACCGGTGAGGAGAATATTCCCTCGAAATCGTTACAGCGTATCATACATTGATGAATGCTGGCAATGTGATCTGAACGACATGCGGAGTTTGAAAAAATTCAACAGAGGATATTGTTATATTTTGACGGTGATCGATTTATTTTCAAGGTATGCGTGGGCGAGAGCTTTGCGGAAAAAAAGTCCAGTGGAGGTAGTCGAGGCGTTTAATGATATTTTTCGTGAAAGAAAACCGTTGAAAATTCAAAGTGATAAGGGTGGTGAATTTGTAAATAGTAAATTTAAAAATTTTCTCTCGAATCGCGGTGTAAGGTTTTACACAACAAACAATCCAGACATAAAGGCTAGTCTCGTTGATCGTTTCAATCGCACTCTAAAATCCAAAATGTATAAGTATTTCACGAGATATTCAACGTACAATTACGTGGATATATTACACAAATTGGTGAATGGTTACAATAATAGCGTACACTCCAGCTTAGGTGTTAAACCTGTCGAAGTGAATGATAAAAATGCATTCTTAATCGCTAGTCGCTCAAGAAAACCTCTTGTTAGCAAAAAGGTTAATTTTAAAGGGGGTGAATACGTCAGAATCAGTAAGGAACGACTTCCATTTACAAAAGGATATACACCTAATTACACCAACGAAATATTTCAAGTCAAGGGTGTGAATCAATCGAGAGAGATACCCACGTACGAGTTGAAAGATCTGAACGGAGAGGATATAAAGGGTAGTTTCTATGAGCAAGAGTTAGTGAGGGTTAACCTTTCCCCCAACACGGAATATAAGATTGAAAAAATTTTGAAGCGTAGGGGGCGGGCAGACGATTTAGAATATTTTGTAAAGTGGCAAGTATACCCAAAATCATTTAATTCTTGGATACTCGCCTCATCGGTGCGTAAAATATGAACGAGTTTTACATTACGTTACCTAGTGATAGTTCCAAAACATATTTTCCTCACAACACAATATCACATTTCCGTACAAGATTGTCACACCGTGTCGATTTGGAAAATGGTGAATGGATGGAAGGTTTAGCTGAGATTTCTATTCCTCCAATCGAGGGAGTAAAGGATAACGCTAAACAGAGCATTTGGACAGAAATCACAACTCATTCTTCAACCTAGGACAACAGGACTCGGAACGAGAAGGGTTTGGTCCGGGGTGAAATCGGTGGGCCTGAGGATTAAGATATTGTTAGAGTAAAGTTGAATGATGGTTCGTTTTTCATCGTTCCAAATGGTAGGTATGAGAGCATAGCTTTTGCCTTCGAACCATCATTTTTTGAGATTAGCGGGGAGAAAAGGTTTGACATAGCGAATGATGTCATGATATACACAGACGGAATGACAGTGAATGTTAAAAAGAGTGGTATTAAGGGGGCTGCCTAGCTGAGGCCACTCTCATATGTAATGGCTTTTCTATTGTAGTTCTACGATTCCCCGCATAGGTGGCGGGATTAAAAAGTGGAAAGGGAAGGCCCTCTCCCCCCCCTTCTCCCCCTCCTCTAGATGTAACATGATAGCTTGCCGAGCATCGCTCGCCTCCCTCTAAGTGGTTTGTTATCTCCCCCTCGGTCAACCCAGATGTCTCAACCCGACCTTTTCTTATTTCTGACCTGATGACTGGGTCTCAAATCTTCCAGTAGTTTCTGGGCATCGTTTTCACTTTTGATAATGGAAGAATTATTCCTCCCGACTTGCACTTGCAATGATGTTTTGTTTAGACCCCCTCCCTCCCCAATTAGCAAGTGAAAGTCCGTATTTATCGGTTCTCGCAGGGCACAAGCCGGAACGCTTGGAATCGGAAGAAGAGAGGGGAAAGAGGAAGAAGGGGGGGGGAGGAAGGTTTGCCTGCGGAGAGGCAAAAAGCGAAATTTAATACTTTTGATTAGCAGTCGTAGCTGATAAGCGAGAGGCAAGGATGATGGTGAGGGAAATCCTCATCCTAAAGAAGTCTTGTGGGTATTACCCTTCTTCGGACCGGGAACAGTGCTGTTAAATTAAAATTTTCAGTCTAGAAAAGAAATTTTAGAAATGGTTACAAAAATCTATGACTGCATATTCCCGAATCGACAAGTTTTTTTTCAACCCCTTGGAGAATACACATTCGCTTTCCTTAGCAGCAGGCGTGGCCGTTATGAATTTTATGCAGCCATTGTCATTCTAGCAGATAACCTAAAATCTTGTAGGTACCTATGCCCCCGTCTGGTTGAATTTATTTGAGATTGCCACTAACTAACCGCGGTATTACCCGTAAAGCGACAACGGCAAGGTAGAAGCGCGACGATGCCGCAGAGGAAATATCGTTCGCCTTTATCGGGAATCAAACCCAGATATCTCTAGATTTTTGCTTGCTCGTCTATATTTTACGCCCATTATGAAACTCATCTTTGTCTAAACTCATGAAACTCCGAGTTAGAATATGCACAACAGATGTAGGATGAAAAGTGGAAAATTTGTGGCATAATTTAAAAGAATAGTTCCAACAAAGTATGACAAAATTCTTTCATTGGGCTATTGGTTTCAGTGTTTGCCGTTCTATGAAATTCCCCCAAAATAAGCCAAGTCAAAAATACAATATACTCTTCAAACACGGATTATCTAAAGAATGTTTACATATTTTAGAAATGCAGAGTGAAATTGAACAGCAAATGTCAACAAACAGCTTTAAAAATATCACACTGCTATGAAAAACAAGGGAAGCACACGGATTTGCATAATATATTTGTTATATTAGTAATACATGAAAACATGATAAGAGAAAACAATTCGCATGCTATTAAAATTTTGGGAGAACTTGATCCTGCGTTAGTATTTATAAAAGGATAAGGAACATGAATAAACAAAGTCAAGGAAAAATGATGAAAGCACTTCAAATAAGGCTAAAATCCACACTCTCAGAAGATGATTAGGCCTCAAAGGGAAATGGAATAGTTTTTCAATGAGTGTCAGGGTAAGTATTATTCTCCCACGTCACCATCAAACTCTCGTTCAACAGCTTTTAAATGTGATGTAGAATTTCTGGCAAAAGGCTGTCCTTGTAAAATTTTTAAAACTTATCCTCCATATATTTTGACCAGAATTCATAATCTCTGTCAATCGCAAAACTGCCATACCTAACTGGCTCCAAAAAATAAGGTGGCAGTATTTCTTCTCCGTGATATGGAGTTGACCTTGGATCTAGTAAAAATAATTGATCACTTCCGAAGGTGATTTATATCTTAAAGTGGACTGTATAATTTGCATTTACGAAAATTATTAGAGACAAAAGGTTGAGCCACGACAATCTGCCACTCACCGATCGCGTGCCCGACCGACCGATGGCTCTTCGGCAAGCAGCTGGACTCCACAGGGTTGCTTCTTTCACTTGATCCTCACTGCTCAGTGTTCACAGGTAGACTCACTTACACTCACTCATTCAACATCCACTCACTAGGCACACAAACAAATGATAAACGAAAACCGAAGTCCAGTGGCACCGCCAAGTGGTGGCGCGGCTCAACCTTGACATACCATTTGAAAACACAACTGAACATTCCCCCGCCCTTGGAACAACGTTCCAAAAACAACAAACTAACTAGACAATAATTCAATTAATTGAGAAATAGAAAATCAAACAATTAGGGTACTTCCCCCTTCGATGTGATCATATGATCCAAACTAACTAAATCACACAATGGGAAAGGGAAAACCATGGAAAACAAAAACCAAAAAACAAAAAGGGGAAAGGATTGGTTTATCTTGACTCCAAGGGGGCTATCAAGGAGATTTATTAGGAAGGGGAAGCCCACGGAAAGGTTCAAAAATACTAATAACCAACAGTCAACTAAATAAACAAACCTAACTTTACTACACTACCGAATCCTACTCACTAACATTAATTATCTTTTATTGGTAATGGACATAAGTCCTTCACTGACCGTCTATACACCCCCTGCTTGGTTTTAACCTCAGCGACTCTAACTAGGCCATCCGTTCCCGGGAAACAATTGCTAATTCGACCAAGTCGCCACCTACAAGGGCTACATTTCGGGTCCTTCAATATTACTAGGTCGCCCTCCTTGATATTACTACTTTTGGTAGTCCATTTCTCTCGCCTCTGGAGAGTAATTAGATAATCGTCCTGCCATCGCCTCCAGAATGTCGCCACTACTTGTTGCAGTAAACTCCATCGCCTTCTATATCCCCCTGGACCATGCTCCGGTTCTTCAGGAAGTGTGTAAATTGGCTCTTGCAGGAGAAAGTGGCCGGGAGTAAGAGCCTCGACATCGGTAGGATCCGTACTAACTGGAGTAATAGGTCTCGAGTTCAATACAGCTTCTATCTGAACGAGTACTGTGTAGAATTCTTCGTACGTTAGTACTTGATCGCCGAGTGATGCTGCCAAATGTCTTTTCACTGACTTTACACCGGCTTCCCATAGTCCTCCCATATGGGGGCTGCCAGGAGGTATGAATCTCCATGCGATTCCTCTATCACCCAGATACCGTTCGGCTCTACTATTGAAGTCAGCTGATGACGTTACTTTCCTCCAAGTCGCCATCTTTCTCTGCGCCCCTACAAAATTCGTTCCATTGTCGCTATGAATTTCGGTCACGGCGCCTCTTCGCGAAATAAACCGCCTTAATGCGGCTAAGAAACAATCGGAACTCAAATCCGAGACTAGTTCCAAATGTATACCCTTGTTGCGAAACAAACAAACAAGCAAATATATCCATTTAATATCTTTGCTTTGCGTATTTTTCCCATTTTTAGGGCATACGGCCCGCCAAAGTCCACGCCTGTTATGCAAAATGCATTAATTTTCTCCAATCGAGAGGGAGGTAGATTACCCATAAACTGCTCTTTCGGTTTGGGGTTTGCACGAAAGCATTTCATGCAGTGCAATATTCTCCGACGAATAACCTCTCTAGCATTTATGATCCAAAATTTCGCCTGGATTAGGCAGTGCAAATGAAGTGACCCAGGGTGTAGGTGAACCTCATGATAATAATCAATAATCAAAGTCGTTAAATGATGAGACTTCGGAAGCAGCATTGGGTGTTTCTGGTTGAATGCAATCTTGGCATGCTTCAATCGGCCTCCAACCCTTAGGACTCCTTCCTTATCTACGAATGGGTTCAAATTTCTTAACCGACTGGGCACTACTTCTTTTCTTAATAAATCTAGTTCCTTTTGAAATTCAATTCGTTGCACTAAAATTACCAAACGGACCTCTGCCTGTGCTAATTCTTCCGTAGTGAGATAACCACTATGTTTCTCCTTGGGGTGCTTACAATTATGAATGAACCGCAGGCAATATGCAGTAGCTCTCTTCAAGCGTGAAAATGAGGAAAACTTCAACAACCAAGCTAGTGTATCCTGTTCTAGTACCGTATGGAGATTAATTGTTCGAGCTTCCACTTCAAGGGCATCACACTCCGTGTGGTTAGCTAGTTTTGGAGCCCTCGGCCACCCCTCCAATGGTTGACTCAGCCATAACGGGCCCGTCACCCAACTCGCGTCCTCGATAAATTGACGAGGAAGGGCTCCTCTCGATGCTATGTCACTAGGGTTAGAGTCTGATGGCACATACCGAAATTTGTTTGGAGATAATTTCTCTTGAATCAGCGCCACTCTATTTGCAATAAAGGATTTCCAGCGGTGAGGGGACGACTTTACCCACTGAAGAGCAACCATAGAATCACTCCATACGACAACATCTGAAATTATGCAGTGATGGTGCAATATATCTCTGGCATACTCAATAAGGTTAGTAGCTAAAACCAGGCCTAACAATTCTAATCGAGGCAGTGATATCCGCTTGATCGGTGCTACCTTTGACTTAGCTATCAGTAATGAGGTAGCAACAGTCTGATCGGCCTTCACACATCTTAAATAAACCACCGCAGCATAGCCCCTCTCTGAACTATCCGCAAAAGCATGCAATTGCAGGTCGATTGCTGAGTCTAAATTCAAGCAACGGCGTAATTCAAATTTCGAAATGAGTGGCAACTCACTGCGGAATTGCCTCCATTTGGCAACTACTTCCTCTGGAAGAGGGTCATCCCAATCAAGTCCGCTATGCCAAAGATACTGAATAAGCCATTTTCCATAAAATGTGACAGGACTAATAAAACCAAGCGGATCGAAAAAGCGGGCAACCTCCGACAATATGGTTCTTTTCGTAATATCACCAAACCCAGCAACAAACTTATACGAAAAATTATCCTTTCTAGGATTCCAAGTCAAACCCAAAATTTCCGCGGCAGGTTGGTTTTCATATTGAAAAGTAAATACCTCCGGTTTCAGAATGCAAAACTCTGAGGGTACATTTTTTAGCAGTTCGACCTTGTTGCTCAACCATTTGCGCAACTCAAAGCCTCCACGATCCAAAAGCTTCTTTAATTGAAACTGCAATTTTAACCCTTCGTCGATGGTTCGAACTGAGGAAACTATGTCGTCCATATACGTATTTTCTCTAATTATTCGAGATGCAACTGGATATTCTACACCTTCATCGCATACCAATTGATGAAGTGTACGAATTGCCAAAAACGGGGCCGATTTCAGTCCATACGTTACAGTGGTCAAGCAGTACTCTCGCAAATCCTCCTCGGGACTAAATCTCCAAAATATCCGTTGCATATCGTAATTGTCCGGATGCAGTTTAATGTTTCTATACATTTGGCGGATATCTGCGATCACCACAACCTCATGCAATCTAAATCGTGTTAATATATCGATTAGATCCACTTGCAATTTGGGACCCTTATATAACGCATCGTTCAATGATATGCCATTAGTGGTTTTCATTGAACAATCGAAAACCACCCTAAATCGAGCGAATTCCTCCCTCGAGCGATAAATACATTGGTGCGGAATGTAGTAAGACAGTGCCGATGGGGGACCAGATGCCTCAATCATATGGCCTTGCGTAATGTAATCCTTCATAAATTCATTATACTTGGCTCGTAAAGCGGCGTTTCTCTTCAATCTATTTTCTAGCATATAAAATCTTTGCAGAGCTAAACCATAACTTTGCCCCAATTCTGGTATATCTGTAATAAAAGGTAGCCGAACAACATATTGTTTAAATTCACGAGCTACATTTTTCTGATAGTGTTGTTCACAAGCATCATCTTCCGGACTGCACTGGTATCTCCTCGGAGGTTCCTCATATTCCCAGAACTTTCGTACTAAACTTTCAATGCTCTCACCTAGCGTTGAGCAAAACTTCTGGATTTTATTATCGATATTTTCGATTTTCCCTATCAGGCAATGACCAAAAACTGTAGGTAAAATGTCAGGTGTCCCTGCCGGCCCAATTATTGGCGCGTCAACTACCACGCTCGCAAACCATTCGGCGCCTAATAGTACATCTATCGTTTCCTCATCGTAATACCTCGGGTCCACAAGTTTCAATCCCACAATGTGCGGCCATGTTCTATTAACGACCGATATTTTCGGACACTGAGCAATATGAGGGACCACCATAGCGTTGATTTCATATTTCAACGTGCTTTGGGAGGAAGGCTTTATTTTCAAACTGACCATTCCAGAGGATGCTACGGCGTTATTATTTCCAAACCCGAAGATGGGCGTTCTAATTTTATTGGAATTTAGCCCTAACCGCCGGACGCAGGATTCAGTGATAAATGTTCCCTGACTTGCGGTTTCAAGCAAGAGTTTGATGGCACGACCTTTGCCATTAGTATCCAATACGATTGCCATAGCAGTTGCAAGCATCACTACGGACCCCGACCGATGAGTGCAAGTTTGAAGTGTGGAAAGCTCGTTAACCGGATTTTTTTTCGTCTCGCCTGAGTCCGCGCTTGCTAATGGAGGGTTATGCTGTCGATACTCTGCCGTAGCATTACCTTTAGCCTCAAATTTCGAACTTGAGTTCCCACGATTGGCAAAGCAAAGCAATTCATTATGTCGCATTTTACAGTTGGGGCATGGCTGTTTGACTTCACAATCTTTTAAAAAGTGGTCTTGGCTAAAACAAACTAGACAGCAACCTTTTGCTTTTACTACCCTCAACCGAGAACCCACAGGTAATTTCAAAAACTTCCTGCATTTCTCCAATGAATGCGACAATGAACAATTTGGACACGATTTCTGGCTGTCCGTGTTAACAACCATACTCGTAGATTTTCTAAACGATTGTGCTGGCTTATGGGTCCTTTTATGCAATCCAGTTTCCACCGGTAACGATGAAGATGCCTCCAAAACTTTGGCTTCCTCATTCAAAAAATCAAAAAAGGTTTGTAAAGACGGCTCCACAACGTTCAATGCTATCTTTTCCCATCGCTCTCGCAACACGGAATTGAGTTTTCGACGCAACACAAAAATCATTAATACAGACCAACTTTCGACATTGTGGCCCACAGCGCTTAACGCACCAACATACTCAGTTATTAACGTGCAAAATTTACGAATAGCTTGAGCTTCCCTGCTGATTGGGGTCATATCAAACAGCGCCTCCAGATAGGCATTTGTCAGCCTATTAGGATCCATATAGCGTGATTTCAAACTGTCCCACGCGACCGAATAATTTCCCGAGGACACAGGTAGGGATGAAACACACGACAATGCTTCCCCTTTAAGAACAGATTTGAGGTACAAAAATTTCTGCACGTCACTCAATGAAGGATTATCATGCACCGCGGATAGGTATAAATCATAAAATGCCTGCCATTGCATTAAATTACCATTAAACTCTATCAAATCGAGTTTAGGGAGCGCTACTGCATGACTAACATTACTCTCCACGGCAGCATGATGCCCCGTTGACCTTAAGCGAGGCTCCACATCAGGGAAGTGAGTGAGGAGAATTGCCTTCGTATTGTAGAACATCGCATCGAACTCCTCAGTCGACTTACGCAATTCTTTGTCCTTTTCAATCGGAGGGGACTGTTTCGCGTACAACGCAGCTAATTTTGGAATGCCCTCATTAAAATCGTCCGCAATTTTATCAAACTGGTCTGTCATAGCTCGTAATAAATTCCTCTGTTTTACATCACTCGCATTCTTTTCGAACTCTTTAGCGACATTATCGATACGAACCATCTTCGCAAGGAGAGATGCAATACGAAACTCTAAGTCGTCGATCGCCGGCATTTTTCAGCTACCTGTTAAACCAAGCAAGGGTGAGCAACCGACCAAATCCTATCGATATCTACACTGATATTTAACGATATCCGGCCCGAAGGACCATATGATCACTTCCGAAGGTGATTTATATCTTAAAGTGGACTGTATAATTTGCATTTACGAAAATTATTAGAGACAAAAGGTTGAGCCACGACAATCTGCCACTCACCGATCGCGTGCCCGACCGACCGATGGCTCTTCGGCAAGCAGCTGGACTCCACAGGGTTGCTTCTTTCACTTGATCCTCACTGCTCAGTGTTCACAGGTAGACTCACTTACACTCACTCATTCAACATCCACTCACTAGGCACACAAACAAATGATAAACGAAAACCGAAGTCCAGTGGCACCGCCAAGTGGTGGCGCGGCTCAACCTTGACATACCATTTGAAAACACAACTGAACAATAATCACTCTTTACTTTCAGAGCAGCTTCGCCGTCTATAATCTCACAAGATGCTAATTTCTTTTGAGAGACAGCATGCGTTGGATGCGCATCCATGCATACGTATGGACATTTCACCTCGACATCTGATAGGACGCCATCTGGCGTTGCTGCTATGTAGGAGGTCCTCCTATCGACAAAACGTCCTGATGGGTTAACCGTATTGCCCCTGAATCTCTCGTACTCCGCTGTCGCCAATGCCTCACCCGCAATTCCATAGTCGGTGGCTTTATTTCCGCGAAAAGATGGGTAGAGTAAAGACTGAACAGTCTTCTCCCGAGAGGTTCCTGCTCTTAATTTACAAACTCGAGCAAAGGTAGAGGCGGTGAGCCTTTTTCTCCGCTAAACATGTCATGTTTGACAGAGGCGTTGAGTTTTGGTAGATGCTTCCAGTTGTCTTGTTTGCTCCTCGCCTAATTTCAGGGAATTTAGGAAATCATATCTCACAGTTAAGTCGATTTCAAACTCCTCGATATTTTGTGGGCCATGCAGGCCATAATGCTGGGCAGGATGTTCCAATTGTCCTTTACATTCAAGACGTCGCTTTGCTCGCATCTCTGCCTTTTTTCGCATCTCTGCCTTTTTTCGGAGGCCAGTTTGAATATTTTCGTAAAAAATCCTGGACTCTTGTTTGTGATGCTGCTGTGTATCAATGTATGAACATCTGGTCCTGCATTGAAAGCTGAAGCGGCCACTTCACACCTAGTTTGATATGACCCCCGCTTAAACGTGTGCAGCGAAGATCGGCAAGATTTGTAAAGGGACGATACGATAATTATATTAGCGTAACCAGTCTATTAAATGAATTGAAATGGAAATCATTGTCAGATCGCAGGTTGAAATTTAGACTTAATCTCTTAAACAAATTCCAAGGCAATATTTTCAGTGATGATGTTAAAAATATTTTACGAACCCCAACTTACTATGGCAGACTGGACCATAATCATTAAATTAGAGAAATTGATTGCCGAACTGACCGATTCAAAATGTCCTTTTTCCCTCGTACAATTAGAGATACGAATAACGGTAAATATGTCCTATCGTAGAGTAGCAATGAATAGCGTTGGTAGCTGCATGTTGGTATGAGTACTTGACACATACTAGAGTACTTCTTACCTATGAGTGTATAGCACTTAAAATTATACATTTTAACACTGTTTTGAAGCCTTCTACTATGGTATCTGCTTCCATTGCCGTATAAGAAGAACTCCAGTTCTTAAAACATGTGTGAGGCCTTTCATTATTCGTAGGGTCTTTTGAACTTGCTTGCGTACATACTGCAGTACTTATTTCTTACTCCAATAAATGTTACTTTTTTAGTTATAAATCCCACAACGTAAGCCTGAAAATGTGTATGCATTAATAGCGACCGATTTGGCGTCCAAGAACAATATACGTACCACTCCTGACAAAGAGTTAGGTATACCTATATATAGTTTGTGCGGTATGATCTTTTTCCCATGATCCGTCACACACCACCGTATTCAAAGGTGTACCATCTTAATCCACTTCCCTGCTTTGATCACAAATTCACTTTCATCCATAGCCGCTTTCTTCATCTCCTCCCAAGCAACATCATGTATGGCAGGAGCGATGTCGACTTGCTTATTCGGGAATGTTTGGCTGGCCATGTGCGGAACGTTAAAAATTGTACTCATTTCCGCCATTCGAGCGTAACCTAGCCCTATACATATCATATTGGAGACCGGTAATTCAGTTGGGTAATTTTTTATAGCTGAAAATGTTAAAATAATGACCCGATGAATTTTCTTCGTGAATCGCGTGCTCTTCACTGAAATAAATGATACGTGTGATAAACGTGATAAGTAACCATGCCGTTTCCAATCCATTTCTCGTGGAGAATCTTTATTTAATACGTGTAGTAATAACATTTCCACATATTCGCGATTTTGCCATATAAAACTTATGAGCCGTCATCGAAATATGCTTTCCAATGTCCACGACTGCCAGAAAGAATTCCTCGGCTCTTCGTCCACTCAGCTGGGGGGGTGTTATCTTAGAAGAGGTAACCTGACACCGCTCTAGAACCCTCGCGCTCTCTCACAGAACTAACACATCTGGAGTTTCGTAAACAAGAGGGGTGGAACGCCTTAGGGAAGGAGTGGGGGTAGACCGCTAAGACAGAAATCTTCGGTCGGAACTTCAGCGCACAACGAGTTTAAAAACGCAAAACATGCTCCACAGGGTTTACTATTATGACCTAGCTATAGAAATAGCATCAAAAGTTGTTGTTTGAATGTGTAGATGAAGGATCAAGCTTTCTCTAGAGTGGAAGCAAAATCCTCTGTTCCTATTCTAGGCTTCGCAAATAGCGACTAAAAAGGGACAAAAATGGAAAGTTTGGCTATTTTTTATAAACTAACAAATAAACCAATAAGAAATCCATTCCATTTACGCAAAAAAGCAATTCTTTTGCTACAATGGGAAAATTTTCCAAAATACCAGCAGCTACGATAAAGTCGTAGTCGCGTTCATCTTAAGCATCTGCAACGGGCTTTTAGAGGCCGCTAGGGAGCACCCTTAATGAGAGATTATCACCAAACTCAGTGCAGATTATTACGGATGATGTTAAGTATACGTTGAAGCCAGGAACATAATTCGTTCAAGGAATTATTCGATAAATCGATTAAAGATTTCAACGGTGTAAAGCAGGTTGAAATAAAACATGATATTTTGATATTATCAAGTATTCTTCTCCGTTTCTATCAGTGGGATTCATCTTCATCAACACTTGCGGAGGATTTCGTAAAGAATTTCAAGAGCATTAAAGCTGAATACCGCAACATGCGAAGTGGTAAAAGTAAAAGAGAAATCTTATCTCCTTCCAAAAACATTTACGTTTACACGGATATAATTAAACCTCAATTAGTGGGGGATTCCCTCAGTCGATGTTTACGTATTCTGAACGTGGAGGATGGTGAACATCAAATATATAATCCTATTTATTATTTACCCGTCGAAAAAAATAATGTGGAATGTGTTGAAGTGTTAATGACGAATAAAATAGGCGAACCTTTTCTTTTCCGCGGTGGGGAACAATCTTCCATCATCGTCTTACATTTTATAAAAAAGATGTGATATGAGTTGGTTGATCATTGAGCGTCGAGATGGCTCCGGTGACGGATCGTTATTTATCTTACTACCTAAAGCAGTCAGGTGGGGAGATTGGACCAATATATCGAGCATCGTATCGTGTGCAAAAGGGGCGGGGCATAGGAAGTTTTCTTGCTGGTCTGTGGCGTTTTGCCAGACCTCTTTTTTACAGCGGGTTGAAGACGGTCGGTAAGGAGGCAGTTAGTGCTGGGGCAGCAGCTTTGAGCGATTTGGGTACTAAACCAGTTAAGGATATATTGCGTAACAGATTGAACGAGGCGGGGCCGAACTTGAAACGGAAAGCGGAGGAGAAAATAAAAAATATGAGTGGGGGTGGGGTGAGACTGGTTAAGCGTCCACGATTGAATAAAATAAAAACTATGTTGGGAAAAAGAAAAGGCATTCACAGAGAAAGCGAAGAGGGAAGAAGGTCGTGCACAGAGATATTTTTTCCATCTAAATCATGGGTGAGCATATGCTGAGCTCGTTGGACTTATTCCAACCCAATCCACCCATTCAGACTAACATTTTATCAAAGCGACTAGTTTCTTACAAACCTATATCATCGTTGGATAATAGATCGGTGATCGAATTCGTGATTAAAGATTCTGGTGATGCTTACAAGGATTTGAACAGTATATTTCTTAGGCTGAGAGTGAAGGTATGTAAGACTAGTTTGGTAGATTATGCATCCAGTGATGCAAATCAACCAGGTGTTGTGAACAATATTCTTCACTCCCTCTTCGATCAATGCAACGTTTATTTCAATGGAACTTTAGTGACTCCATCAGAAGATAATTATCATTATAGGAGCTATATTGAAAATGTTTTGAATTACGGTGGGGATGCTAGTAGAACACATTTGAGGAATGTTGGGTGGGAAGTGGATACTGGGGAGGATATTAATAAAACGAATAACGATAATGCAGGTTATATCAAACGAAAGACATGGTTCGAGAACAGTTCTGAGGTGGAACTATTTGGAAAATTACATGTAGACGTGTTTAATCAGACACAATTGTTGTTGGATCGGGTTGATATAGGAATCAGGTTGATGCTTTCAAACCCTGCGTTTAATCTGATGGGTGTGGAGGGAGGGATAATGAAAATACTTGATGCAACTCTTTACGTTCAACATTTTGATATCAACCCTTCCATATTATTAGCTCACAGTAAAATGTTAGATAAAAACAATGCTAGATATCACTACAAACGCACCGAAATGAAATCTTTTACGGTTCCTGCTGGTGGACGAACTCTAAGCATTGATAATGCGATCGTTGGTCGAATTCCTAACACCATGATATTTACCATGGTGGATAATGACTCATACGCTGGTAAGATTGATAAGAATCCATTTGCTCTTTCTCACTACTCCCTCGAAAATTTTTCACTCTTTGTAAACGGTGTTCAAGTACCGTCGGAAGGTTTAGAATGTAATTTCAACAGTAAAAAGTATTGGGCACGAGCGTATATTACCATATTCTCAGGCAGTGGAATAAAGCATTATGATAGAGGTAATCAAATTACGTATGACATGTTTGGACATGGATATTTCATGCTTGTGTTCGATCTCACCCCGGACGATTCAGGAAACGAAGATTATGTAAGTCTGGGAGATCGGGGTGTGGTGCGAATAGAGGCGAAATTTGAAAAAGAATTGCAAAATACCGTAACATGCTTGGTATTTGCAGAATATGATGCCTCGCTAGAAATTGATAAAAACAGGAACATTATCACAAATTATTAGTATAGCAATGGTAGTGTACAGATCGATAGGTTATTGAATCCGTTTATTTTATTCCGCGGAGTCTACCCTTCTGATAAATTACCTTACTCTCCTAGAAACGGCATATACGTAGTGAACTTAGATCCTTCATACTTACCTGGGTCTCATTGGGTTGTGATATATATTAATAACAACTTCGCAGAGTATTTCGACTCTTACGGATTGGTACCTTACGTTCCAAACATTTTAAATTTTTTAAAACAATTTACGTTCACTTGCAATCACATCCAGATTCAGAGCTTTCGTTCAGACATTTGAGGAGAATACTGTTGTCTTTGTGCAGCCAGTAAGTCGTTAGGGTATACATTACACAAATTTCTTACACAATTCCATCCCACCATCCCTCATCTCAACGACTGCCGCGCTCTGGAGCTGTTTCACTTAACCTTCAACGAGTTGAGGAATGAAAGAAAGTGTCATCCTGCTGCTCAACGGTGCTGCTCCAGAATAAATACGATGCTTCGGGTGAAGAAACGTCATTGACGAGAGAGACTTTTCGAAATGCGGATCGTTGCATCAGTGTGCTTCACCAAGGGTGGCGTCATTGAGCTGGCTGCTGTGGATGTCGATTCAAATCGTCTGTTTTGGGGGAGTTTTCAGAAGCATGGGAGGCTTATCGCTGGTGGGAAGACGCTGCGTTTACATGACCCGCTAAACTGTGAGGAGACCACCTTCGATCACGGATTCATCTCATATGTGGAGCTCCTACCCGCACTGGAAGCCATCATTGAAGGAGCAACCTCTCTGTTTGCATACAGTGAAGCCGAGTGTGAGTTCCTCTCTGACCTCACATACCGTACCTTCATTTCCTTGAAGAAAGAACTCCATTGTCCTGCCCCTGAAAAATGCTCCTTCCCCACCTTTTCCTGTCTAAATCCATGTCATAAGCTGCGTAACAGTACATGCGCGCTCCGAGATGCTCATTCTTTTGCTCAATGGATGCAATACAACCAACTCAAAGCCGAAGTTGAGCCTTGCTCCAACGACTGTTCTCCTACTCCTCCTCAGCTTAATCCCTCTTAAGCAAGATACCATTCTACCGTTCATCAGTCGTCATGCTATCATCATCGAGGAAGGAGTCTCCACCCACCAAGAGGAAGAGACCGGCTGGGTATTCTCCAATTCCCTCATCATCTCACAACAGCTATAATTTAGTGCTTCAAACTGTGTATTACCTGAATGGTGTAAAATCAAAAAGTGTTTGTGTGGGTTACGATCCTTCAAGAGACTTTGAACCAGTAGTGCAATGTAATCAGGCAAATAAGAAAAGTGTTATTATTTCACTCAGTGAATGGACTAATATTATCAATTTGGAAAAATCAGTGAGTAATTATTTACATGCCGGACTAAAGGAGCAGCTCTTTTCTAATTGTTTGTTCTATGCAAATTACTTTGGGAAGCGAAATTTATCTATTAAAAACATTTCACAAAAAAGCTCATTCGCCTTGAATGTTGATGAATGGGAAGCTCTGTTAACACTCTCCAATCTAATAAATCTATTTCTCCAGAGACTTTCAAGTAATCGTGATTGTGTAAGACAACTTCTCGTTAGCGGGTTACCTAGCGATATCGCAAAATTTGATTTGGAAAGATTGAAATTTGAGATGGTACTCATGTTGAATGATGTGTCTGGTAATCAAAAGGTATAACTTGGTTATACTTTGATTACATGTGTGTATGCAAAGGGTTTCTGACCTCTGGCACGAGGTAAAATACTGCAAGTCAGAAGCTCTTGTAATCTTTTGAACCTCTGGCATTGGGTGTAAATCCTTGCAAGTTTGAGAGATTACACCATGAGTGCCATTATCGAATTTCAAGGATTCACCACCAATGGTGGTTACATAGTGAAACAATTGGCTATAATTAACGTTCAAAACGGATGTTGTAATGTATGGTTATTTAAATCTCCAGCTAGGTTGATATATGTGAGAGAAGCTGCTTGGTTGAAAAGTAACTTCCATGGTCTGTCTGAAACCTCTTGCGATGTAGATTATTCAGAATTGGAGAGCATATTGTTGAAATATACACACCAATTTCGGTTTTTATTCACTAAAGGTGCAGAAAAGGCATCGTTCTTAACTAGCCTTCTTCCCAAAGGAATTTGTGTAGGTAACTTTGAACTATACGGTTGTCTTTCACTTAAGAAAGTATCAACAAATGAATACTGTTTAATTAAGTCACATTCTGAAAACAATATGCAAAGTGCTAGAAAAAATTGTTACAAGCTAGCTGATTGGTGTATTAAAAATAAAATATGTTAATTTTTTTGAATCAATAAAATATGTTAATTTTTTGAAACAATAAAAGATTGTTAAATCTATGTGTTTTTTATTTGTGTATTTAAACCTCTCCTCTATATATTAAAGATAAGGTATTAAGAATTGACAACTAAGAATATTTTTTAACGTTCATTTATTTAGAACAAACTTATATCACATGGTACAACATTGAGAATAAAGGTGAAAGATTTAACAAATTGATCTTTCTTCATGAAGGCTCGTCCATGATTGATTCGTGATTTTTGTCCAGTGGTAAATGTAACCGGAGCACCATCAACTTCTATTACCTATACTATATTAACCCTTCAACGTCGAGCGACGTAGTGACTACGTCGGGCCCGGACTTCATATGCCGTCGAGCGACGTAGTCACTACGTCGCGGCGACCATTTAATTTCCATTTCCATTTAAATCTCCTCCGACCTACGAGATGGGATTCCTTTAAATCTCCTCTGCGCTTGAAGGGTTAAAGAAATGTACCTACTCATGGCAAATATATACAAAAAAAATATATACAAAAAATCAGGCACTTAACTCTTTCCTTTTACAAAATTTTCTAATGCCATACTCAATTAAAGCATTACCAATATCAAATGAGAGGTCATGAAGAGGGCATTTCACCCATGACAACTCTCGTCTCACGTTAATTATTTTCTCTATTTTTTTAAATACCAATGTCAGTGGCAACAGATGGTAGCACTTCATCTAATTTACACATCAAATTGTATACGGCTGCCTGAATTTTTTCAGTCGGGAACATGCTCCCTCCACTGTGGATGAAAGCATCTGTGCAGAAACTCTCACCAATGACGTTAGTTCCTGCACAAAGGGTATTCAAACACTCACTACACCTGACACCCTTGAGTACGTTTTTTAAAACAGCATGGCTGAATTTCAAACTGTGCACTTGATGTGTAATTGGATCAAGTGACACCTCTCCTACATCATCATTTTATCAGTGGCATCGCAGAAACTGCTTCCATCTATGCCTTCTGACAAACTGAGAACATTCTGCAGCAGCTCTTCCAAGTCAGACAAAAAATTATCAGTGTCAGGCTCGCAGTTTCCAGCTGCAGCACCTACCTTAGGGGTCCCATGCAGCATTGAAGTCTTCACAGAAGAGGCAAACTGTTGAACAATTGGGTTCCTGTTGCACCCACTGTGAAAACGTATGGACCCAAATAAATTTTCCAGGGGATCCTGATTTAGCCGCCTTGTCTCCAGGAATCGGAAACCATCACCCTTCAAAGTATTCCACAAAAGTTTTGTCCCCCTAACTGTAGTCATCCACCCATCCTGGGACATTGGGCGGATCACTTTCCTGACCGGGGGTGGAGCAGAGGCTGGCAATATAATTTCTCCCTCAGTATTATGTGGCAGGCTCAAGAAAGCCAATGTTTTCAACCTTTCAAATGCATTGACCCAAAAGGGGATGTGGGGACTACCATGATTTTTATGGAGATTGCAAATCACTATTTTTATGTTTTGCCTCACCTCCATTGAAACTTCTGAAAAGATTTTTAATGAACATTAGAAACTCGGCAGTAATGGCAGCACCTTGGTCCATAAGTCCTATTGGGGGAAGAAAATGATCACAATAAGTATCAAATAGAAAATGTAATAAATTAAATCATTTTTATCATGGCCATGAATCATTATTGCCTGAAACGTACCTAGCCCAACAAAAACATCCATTTGTGAAGCCAAAGCATGGCTAAACGCATGAGCTGCCATAGAGACACTCATTTTTTCCTTCCATTGGGGGTTAAGGCACGATTCTGTTATTTGAGGGAAGGCAACAATGTTACCGCTGTACTGCCTGGTGAGGCTGACAGCCTCCTCAATGTGTTGCCATTTCCCTATGGCTGTAGTTTCTACCCCACCAATTGCAATCTAATTACAAATAGAGAGATATTAAGAGGTTTGCATTATGCCAAAGACAGCAATCACTGTATTTCAATAACTAAAATGGATAACACCCACAAGATACATACCCTGCCCTCGATACAATATTTTTTAAACATATTCCTCGTACATTTGAGGAGATAACGCGGGTCATATAAAGTATAAATTTTATCTCCAGCAATGCTGAAAAATGATTGCAAAGCATTTTTAAGAATTAGAGAAAAACAGTGAAGAGAGGACGTTGATCATTTCCACAGGCAAAAGAAAAATTGTATAGCAGGCATGCATGTAAAATTTCTAGAGGTAGTAGTTTTGTAGAAGGTGGTATGACATTTCTTGTCATTAAATCATCATATCCATTATAAAGTACAAAAAAGAAGGGTAGGTACCATACTCCCTTTTCCTTGGTATATACTTCCCTTATCACTTCCTTGATAATAGCGATGGGCATGCTTAGAAGGTGGAATAAAGGAACAGGTAAATAACTTAAAAGTCTTACCGAATGAAAGGTTGAGCTTTTGTAGACCCAAGAGATTTCAGAGCTGAGGTATTGTTACTGCCCATGTCACATATTGTTGCGACTACTGAAAGTAGTCGCAACCTTTCCAACCAACCCTGTGTCTTTGAGGGCTGTAACAACCTCAACTATGAGAGTTGACAGAGTTTGCCCACGTGTACTTCCAGCACTGAAAAAATAGGCTATGGGCTGTTTCCACTGCTTAGAAATACCACGGACCATAAAAACAAGTGCCTCTGTAGCAAGCTCATTTTTTCTTCTGCCAACACCATGATCCTGAAAGTCCTCTATTACATCCAAGCGAGGGTTATATAATAGGGAAGGCATTATTGACATCTCATCAAAAATTAGACTACAAAATTCATCTTTTTCATCCATCCTGCTAAGTAGAAGTGAAAACGGACTTCTGGCACAATGATGACGTCACATTACGTCATTAACAGCCACGCCCAACCCAACCACGCCCAACATGAACTGGCACATTGATGACGTCATTAACTGCCCCACCCAACCCAAGCTGATCCAGATTGAGCAGCAGAGTTCTAGCAGAGTTAATTTTTCGACTCCACCCAACCCAAGGTGAAAAAATTGACCAATCAGGAGCAACGGAGTTCTAGCACAGTTAATTGTTCCGCCGACCTCGACTCATCGCCTCCACCCAACCCAAGGTGATCCAGATTGAGCAGCAGAGTTCTAGCACAGTTCATTTTTCGACTCCACCCAACCCAAGGTGAAAAAAAAATTGACCAATCAGGAGCAACGGAGTTCTAGCACAGTTCATTGTTCCGCCGACCTCGACTCATCGCCTCCACCCAACCCAAGGTGAAAAAATTGACCAATCAGGAGCAACGGAGTTCTAGCACAGTCAATATTGATTGGTAAATCACGAAATCACCAGCAAAACACGTGAGAGAGTTGGTTTATAAGAGCATCGTGTGAATGGGTAAGGTTAGTACATCTTGAGCTGATTAGCAAGTTACAAGAAAAGTGGTTACGATGGAGGACAACGGTGATCACTCCTTCATTAACGAGCTGAGAGGGAGACTCATTCGCGAGAAGCAGGTTGAAGATGCTCCTGGGTCGAGAAATCTTCTCTTTTCCGGTCCGGGTATCATGATGCTGTTGTATATGATAAAAAAGGGTGCAACTGGATCTACGAAAGAAGAGATATCACGATACGTGCGAGATGAAGAGGAGAACGTTCTCGATCAAATCCTGAAGGAGCCTCATGAGGAAGGATCATCATTTGCAGCTGCAGCATTTCGACCACAAGGAAAATCTTTCACCTCCTCTTATCTGAGGTTATTGCGAGAGTGGAAGAACGTTTATCACCCGATAGTGAACGAAAAGATTACCGCGGAGGCAGTAAACAAATGGATCTCTGAAAACACTGGAAATAAAATCACCGACATGATATCCGAAAAAGACTTGGTTGGAGTATTAGAGATAATACTTTTAAGTGCTGTGTATTTCAAAAACAAGTGGATGGAACCTTTTGAATTCACAGACGTGTACGATTTCCACGTTCGCAAGAAAATTATGAGAATCCCGATGATGAGTGCTACTAACTATTTACCATATTTAGAAGACTCCAGGATGAACGCTCAAGTGATAGAGATCCCATTTGCAGACAAATTATCCTCCATGCTTATAATACTACCAAAGGAACGGGATGGGATAGAAAAACTTGAAGATGAGTTGTCTGCAGATACCTTTAATGTGTTTAAGATATTAAATAGATGTAAAAACACTAGAGTTAATGTTAGAATTCCAAAGTTTGAGCTAAAGGATGAAATTAATCTCGTTCCAAGTTTAAGATCTATGATGCCTGCATTGTTTTCCTTTGATAGATTTGATATCTCACACATGATTGGTCAACATTCGAGTGATATACACGTTGCTAAGTTTATGCACAAATCGTATATGAATTTAGATGAGGAAGGTGTTGAAGCTGCTGCAGCAACTGCGGTGATTTGCATTTCAAAAGGAGTGTGTTATTCTCAAAACTTTACTGCAGATCATCCATTTGCATTTTACATTATATCGAAACAGAAGAGGTTAATACTTTTCAGTGGTAGATTTGATGGAATCGGTGAAAACGGTGAAAAATAGTGAAAGGTTAAAAAATAGTGAAGGAGTATTGAGTTAGTTAAAGAAAAGAACATTAACCCACCCAACAACGGTCACCTCCCCCTTTTTTTCATTGCTATAAAAGCAGCCTCGAACGACAATAAAACGAGAACATTATCGTTGAGATACTCAACAAAAATGGATCTGCTCCTGTCTACGTCTGCTCAACTTGGTGGTGTGCACCAACTCATCGTTCGCAAGGTGAACGAGAAGGTGTCAAACGTGTACGAGGTTCTCCTCCCCTCATCGCTTCTTGAAGACAACGAACAGAACGATCTCATCTTAACACTTTCGTTCAACAAGCAATACATCGTTGATTTTAAACACATGGATAAGATGATCAGTCTCGTAGGGAGAGACATCACATTCTCTGGTTTCCGAAATGGTAAAGAGGTTAAGAGATTTAACGTGTCTACGGTGAAACACCTCAATCTGAAAGGAGAGAATCGTGAAAAAGCTAAAATACAGGACCCATCCATCGTCTGCAATGTCTACAAAATATTCCGCCCCAAGAAGGAAACAAATTATTTCTGTCCCGACCCTGACAGAATATTTCAACGTGATAGCAGCGATGATGAATGTGATATCGTAGCAAGCCTTGGAGTGAGTGATATTACAACGAAAGGACAACCTTCCAGAGTGTCACGTGATGGTGGTGTTCGTAATGGCAAATGACTTTGCTTCACTCTGCCAAGTCATTTCCCATTACTCGTTAGCGTCAGAGTTGCCCTTTTTCGTAGTGATGAATTTAGTGAGTAGTTGGTAGTTAAAATAGACCTCCAAAGCAAGTAATTAAAGGCTAGGAAAAACGAGGACAATGTACTACTTGGCCATTGAAATGTCAACAGCAATGGACAAATTGACCTTGAGAAGAACCCAGAATTCCTTCACCTATACTGTGCTAAAAAATGTACTCATTATAAATATATCCAAAAAATATATTTACAAATTTTGCATATATTTCAATAACATTTTCGTGAAACCTAATAAAAAATCCACCATATTTGTTGTACATGATAATAATAATAATAATTTTATTCACCTTGAAAAATGGTGTAAACCATATTAGGTGTCGTCCAATACAAATTACACACATATAAAAATACATTCTGTGTACAAACAGATTTCACAATCAAATATCATTAAAATTACATTCAAAGTACTCATCTATAGAGTAAAGGGGATATCGCACAAGCCAAACCCTTAATCTCCTTTTAAAGATAGCAACATTTTCAGCTCTAATAAGGGTTGGTAACCTGTTGAATAACCTGATATTGACTTTATGGAAGGTGTTATAATTTAAAGACAACCTGCAATATTCAATGTTCAAATTGTTTCTGTTCCTCGTGCTATAGTTGTGAACATTAGATCTGTGCGTATAACTGTCTAGATTGTCTTTGACAAAGCAGAGTGCTCTGAAAACATACAAGCTGTAAACAGACATGATGCCCAGCTGTGAAAAAAGTGGCTTACAATGATCACGTGGGTTAGCATTACCAATAATCCTTATTGCTCTTTTTTGGAGCAGTAAAACTTGTTTAATTGTAGAAGCATGCCCCCAAATTTCAATGCCATAGTTTATATAACTCTGAAAGAATGAGAAGTACAGAGACCTTACCCAGCCGGCACAAGACAGGGCATATCCCTAAATAAACAGATAGCATCCATGGAATAGAAGGATACAGAATCTCTGTTAAGTATAGGTTATCTCACGGCAAAAGTACGCAACACAGATGGCCAGTATGGAGTATCCATGGATCATTTAGATAGATTTCCGCTATTATGGATGGAGCCCAGCTTCTCATGTACTCAGCGCCATTTTTTCTCTCAACACGCGAGCATGTGGGGAACTATGTCAGTCATGTGGCGTCATCTAACGAGTATATTTTAAACTAAAACCGCCACCTAACGGCAATTCTGCTAACTACTGTTAGGCGGATGGCGGGTCCACTTGCACACGACCGTGACTTGCACCTTATAAATAAGTAACTGATAATATAACCAGTTACAAAAGCAGCGCGAAGAAAACTGATCTTACCGAGTGGTTTTGGCAACAATTTTCAGATGTAGTTAGCAGATGCTGCAATTTATGCAAAATAATTCACCATTTCACAAATAAAATAAACAATATGTAGAGGAAAAGGCAGGAACAATTACATCTAAAACATTTCCAAAATCAAATAAAGTTTTATTCACGGCACGTTCACAGAACAGCAGATATACCGAACCAGTTAAGTCACCAGTTAAGCGTAGTCCAAAGATAAACGTACTCCTTCCTTTCCAGTCTCCTTTCCGACGCGTTCTGCACCTTACAAGCTTATAATACAAAGATGGCGTTCACGACGAAGCAGTTCAGTTCAGTGTGTTCATCTACTTAATTTAACTCATATCTTCTCGTACATCCTTGAAACCCTTTATATTTTAATTAATATTTTTTCTATTCAAAATTACTTGTATCTAACTTCTTGATGAGTATTATCAATTTACGGATTTTGTGTTGTTTCGTCCCTCGCAGAGAAGCTAGACTATTCAGCTGATATACGTCGCTCATCCTTTAACTACGTTATGCATAATTTGGTTAAGTTAATAACGGTTATCATTGGTTGTTATTTGTCACGTCCATCTTCAATTAACCCTGCAAATATTATATAATATTGGTTTAGATAGGAAATACGTGCTAATAATTCTTTTGGAGCATTATGTTTTCACCTAAAAGGTGTTGTTTTGTATTCTTACATCGCTCAAGTTGAGATAAGTTGGGTATATGGAGTATGGAAGATATTCTATACCCACTTTGGAGCCACCTTATATTAGATAGTATAGCCCTTGTGCCGGCTGGGTAGATACTCAATAGGCATCAGGGATTTCAGTTTTCTTAACATGTAAATTGCCTTACTTAACTTTTTACAAATACAATTAATATGGATATCCCATTTTAGTTGTGAGTCAATCTCGAGCCCTAGTAAACGTACACCATTGGTATTTTTTACATTGAGACTGCACATCAGTTTTTGATTTTTGTCCATGTTTAAGACAAGACCATTACTATTAAACCAGTCAAGTACCTGCATTAGAACACTCTCCATTTGCACAATTGCATCACTTAAATTATTGCCCTTTTGTACAAGAGTTGTGTCATCAGCATAAAGAACACACTGTGACGCCATGTTAGCTGGTAAGTCATTAATCATGATGATAAATAATAGAGGGCCAGGGACTGAGCCTTGTGGCACTCCATATTTTATTGAATGAGTTGCAGATCTGTTCCCATTTACATCCACCAATTGTTTCCTATCTGTTAAATAAGACTGCATTAATTTTAATTCAACACCTTGAAAGCCATAAAACTCGAGCTTTCTTAGTAGGGTGGAATGGTCCACACAGTCAAAGGCTTTGCTGAGATCACAAAGTGTTACTGAGACTGTATTCGTATCCTCAAATGCATTTACAATATATTTTACAACATTTTCAACAGCCATAATGATGGATTTTCCAGTACAAAAGCCTAATTGCGAACTTGAAAACAAGTTATTAGCATCGAAAAATTCATATATTTGGTTCTTTATCAAAGTTTCAAATACCTTTCCCAATATTGGAACAATAGATATTGGTCTGTAATTGGAGATATTGTCTTTGTCACCTTTTTTATATATAGGAACTGTTTTAGATAATTTTAATTGATTGGGGAACTCACCCCTTTGAAGACCACAATTGAAGAGAGCAGTCAAAGGCTCAGCAATGTATTCAATAGTGTCTATTACAAGTGAATTAGATAGATCAAAAATGTCCCTACTATATGATTTTTTCATATTCTTAGCTGTATTTATAATATCACGAGGAGTGATGGATTTCAATTTTAAATTCAGGTTATTAAGGGGAAAATTGCTTATCAAAGTATCAATTCTATTCGTGTCAATGGTTACAGTAGATATGATTTTTTCCACGGATTCAATTAAGTAATCCTTTTCCTCTTCTGAAGTGAACTCGAAAGTTTTGTTAACTTTAGTTTTGCCTACTTCAGAATTGATTACCTTCCACAAAGCCTTGTTTTTGTTGGTTGAACTCTGTATATAGCCCTGAAATGCCTTTCTTTTAGCAATCTTTAGTGAATTATAATAATGCTTCCTTAACTTTACATAAGACTCCTTATTCACCATGCACTGATTAGACCTGTAGGAGCAATAGGAGGCAAGCAGTTCCATCTTAAGCTCATGATGTTCATTATTGTACCAAGGATTTCTAGATTTTTTTATTTGGATGCATATGCATCAGCTTTTTTGGGAAACAATGCTTAAAAATATTCAGAAATGTATTGAAAAAAGGCATAAAGTAATCATCAACTCTTCCCTCAAGGGTATAATTCCAGTCAGTGTCACATAGCAGCAATTTGAAATTCTCAAGCCCATGCAGAGTTATAGGTCTGACCATCGAAGTATTCGTTCTATTTGCATACTTCTTGAGTTTGGTTGTACCTTTAACCTTAAATTCTAAAGCCAAGTGGTCCGAAACCACGTAGTCAACTGTTTCAATACTATAAAATGACTGATCATAATTTGTAATGACATTATCTAAACAGAATGATAGTCTTGTGGGCTTTGTTGATATTTAACTTGCCCCTTTTTTGCAGTGACTGGTTCTGTTTTTTAAAATTTGTTTATTGATATTTTCCTACAATGCAGTAGGCAATGCATATTTACTATGTGTTTGTTACACTATATGAAATATGTTCTTTTGCTTTGTTTATTTTTATTTACTGTGTTTATTACACTGTATGAAATGTCGTGTTATTTAGATTTGTGTATTGAAATTTTCCCACGATGCAGTGGGCAATGCATATTTACTTTATGTTTATTACACTATATGTATGTTTTTTGCAGAAAATATTTAAAATAAACATGTTAAACTTAACTGCTTATTTTTTATTTGCAAGCAATCCTCTTCCACCGTAATGGGAATTAATCACCTTTCGTAAAAAGGATAATTTTAATTGTTCGTAACTATGCAGTTCAACTAAGAATATGAGTAAAAAAAAGCGAATCCGAAAGGGTTTCCTGAGCCTACCACATGCTACGTATTTGATTAACCCGCGTAGATTGACGTCACAAGTCGACGGTAGTGACAATCGTTGCCGGCTGAAGTTACTACCCCGCTTCCCCGCGCTGTCCGTTGCCCCTCGCCTACCGTCGGCTCCCCGTGCCTCCACGTCCAGGAACCGTTCCCTCCCCACTCTGTGCGTTATTTCCTCCCCTCCCAGTCACATTTCCGTGGAAGGGAACCTCAAACGACTTATTGCTAGTGATGGGCTTTATCGGTACTTTTCGGTAATCGGTAGTAATCGTTCTTTTCTCGCAAAGTAATCGTTACTTTGGAGTAGTTACTCGGTATTGGTTCCTTATTTGTTTTTCGCAACGGTTGCCTCAGGAGTAGGTCCGAATCCAGCGCCAGGCGGAACTATATTGAACTAGCATTAGCTCCCCAGATAGCACGGGTGCGTATGGGGGATTTTTGTATTTGGCGACAACAGGCGACAAAAAAGATACAAGAAATCTCACATTTGATGTTTGCGTTATGATTGTGGGAATACTTTGCATTGTTGGATTGACAAATTATCGTATATTGAAAGAAGAAACATGCACATCTTTAGTATAACAACAATCGATGTTCAGCTACGTCTATTTTTTTATTAAGAACTAAATTAAGAGACAAGATAAAAGGTATCCAATCCGATAGGATACTACATCTCGTTTTGCCTTGACTTGTACGCGGGAACTATTTTTTGTCGATAGCAGCGCTGCTCAGCGGCGGAGGCTTACATTTTTAACGCGAGGCCTCTAATTCGCGCCAATCGGTTTCGCCATTTCGCCCTGCTCTCCCAATTGTGGTTAACGCTTGTGCTTCTGTTCGCTTCGTGCTGAATTTCTGGTGGTTCATTCTCATCATTTAACTGTTCTTTTAAGAGCATTCATACATCATTTTATTATTATTTTCATTGTCATCTTCATTTTTTCATCATCCATTTTCGTTTTCACCGTTTGTGATTTCTGCGTGGTATTTTGTGGCACGCGATAGCACGTGTTCACTCACGCTTTATTCACCGCGGTCACCATTGTAGTTCAAATTGCATTGAAACGGACTGCACCCACGTTCCGTATAGTCATCGTTTTCACAATAATTGTTTATTGAACGTGATTCCCACTATCTACTAAGCCACGCAAGTAGGGCTGAGCGGTGCAGGAAATGCTGAACCGGTTCTCGGTTCTGAAAAAAAACGTTTGCGACGGTAGTGCACCGGTTCAATAGATCGAACCGGTGTTTTCTACTGAACAGGTGTTTTCTACTGAACCGGTTTTTTCTTCTGAACCGGTGTTTTCTACTGAACCGGTGTTTTCTACTGAACTGTAGTTTTTCTAGTGAACCGCGTTTTTTCTCATCAAAAATATTTTTTGGTCCATTTTCTATTTATTATACAGTTTTTTGAAGATTTGTTTTTTTTTTCTTAAAGAAGATACTTCATAGTAACGCGAGTATGCTTTCCTAAACTGAACAGTAAAATGTGGGAATGTTTGCGAGAGCCAATGGCTTTTGTACAAGGCCTGGGCGTACACATAAATTGGTTTTCTGAAGTGTTAAAAAATGCACCTATATTTGTTGATCTGCCGAATTCGAACCTGCCGAGTGAATGGCGATGAAATTCACATTAATTTTTAATGAAGGCATTGCAACATTTCCTCGGATATTTATTTATTTAGCACGTCGCGTTTCGTTGGTAAAACAGCATTAGCAATTGGCTTGATCAGCCTCGATGATTGCTATTGTAGCAACAAAATGCGTCGTGCTAAATTAATAACTTATCCTTGGTGAATGAAAAGCTCCCTAGAGGCAGAGCGACTGGTGTCTACGTACGGACGAAATCTTTCCACTTAATCTGATCTCATTTAAGTGCTTCCAGAGAGCTGAGATGTGTGGAGAGGCTGATTCCTTTCGTCTGTGATCCATAGTAATCTGCCTTTCTTAGTCGACATTTCCTTTCTCTTTCATAATGGCAAGCACGCAAGTATTGGTGACGACGCAAGTATTGGTGACGACCGGTTTGGCCGATCTGAAGCAGTATGGAAGTGCCTGCTTCGGGAGTAAGATTCCTGCCGTCTTATCTTTGGGTGTGAAAGCTCTTCAGGTGAGTAAATTTAATGTAATAAACTCTTGGAAATAGCCATATCACTAACCATGCCTTGCGTAGATTCTGGACTCTTAGCCCATGAACGAAGTGTAGCGTGATTGTCCTATTTCATGAGACCTTATATGATATTCCTTTCTAAGTGATAGTAATTTGACAATTGCATGGGCTTTACCCAGGATAATTCGTTCTGAAGGGAGAATACATAATGGTATTATTATTATGGCATTGAAAATATTGCCTCGCGTTTCCGCTGGCGAGACGGAAGTTCACCTTTACCATAATAATACTTGAAAAGTAATTTTATCTCTGTAGTGTGATGTTTAATGCCATGGTTAGGTTATATGTATTATAGAGATTGAGGAAGACTACCTTCGACGGACTAGGATTAGTGTAGTGGGAAATTTTATCACTTCTACGCTCATATTTGTGTGTTATGTTTAATCGAAGCTAAGTACTGCTCGTTTAAGGCTGTATTACACCGATTACACTATATTTATTTGCATAAATAGTGTGTGAAGAACTTTTCTGAAAATTACCGTTTATTACGGTAATTTTCAGAAAATTTCTTCCTCACGAACAAAGCATTGGAATGGGTAATATTATAAATTAAAAGCTAAAACGATTGTTTACATTGTGTCGATGATTAATTCCAATTCAGAGTAAAATAACAAATGCACATTGCGCTGAGGTATGTTTTTGGAACGAAAATTTCTCATAGTGGCGTCGGCATTTATATCTCAATGCTATTTGATTTTGTTTTGAGTCCTCTGATTAGGATTTGCAGCTCAAAACTTACAATTACCCACGGTAATTTACCTCAATTTAAAATTACAGTAATTTATCCATCTCTACTCTCAACTTTCCATAGACCCGTAACATTATATTGGGCAAGACTGATGAGTTAGTTCTGAGGTGTACAGTATATCCCTGATGATGTTGCGGTGAAATTTCTATAATATAAGCTATTTATACAAACGATTGTTTGTAATTGATAAATATAAAAATATAGTAATTTAAAGTGGTAATTTAGCTAATCGTTATCCTTCTGTCGTTTGTCACAATCTTTAGTCTTGTTGGAAGTTTGAGCTGGGTTTCCTGTTTGCCTATATTGCTTTAAGATAATAGCAATGTCTTATAAACGACATATCCCTACATCTGAAATGTCATCCAGACATCGCCGTCGACTTATTGCAATTGCTTCAAAAGATAATGTTGAGCCATGTGAAATGGAGCAGAACATAGCTGAAGTGATTGAAGAGGAAGATGGTGTCAGCATTGTAGATGAAGTGTCTGACATAGAGGTTGGTGATGAGGAGAGGATGATTTCCTCTAGTGAAGAGTCTGGCGATGATGAGGCTGTTGGTGAGGACTTCATCACCTTTTGTGAGGCCTTAGCAGAGTGATGAAGTGTTTCTTTAAAGAAATTAAATGAACTGCTGAAGTTCCTGAGGAAGCATACTTGTTTTTTATCCCTTCCAGCAGATGGTCGTACGTTATTGGGGACACCGCGTTCTACCATAATGAAAAGTATTGGTGGGGGAACGTACAGCCATATGGGTATCAAAGCCAATCTTTTACAGGTCTTGGAGAAGTATCCTGCCATTCGAGAGAGTAGGGGCATTAGTTTACAGTGTAGCATTGATGGTCTTTCCCTATTCCATAGCTCAGGGAGTCAGGTTTGGCCTATCCAGATGGGTGTTGAGGGCCACCCAAATATTAAGCCATTTGTAGTGGGAATTTTTCATGGTCTAGAGAAGCCTCACTCATGTGCAGAGTACCTCAAGGACTATGCTGAGGAGGCTACATCATTGATTACTTGTGGTATTTACTTCCAAAACAGTGTGTACACCATTAAAATAAGTGGTTATGTGTGTGATGCACCGGCACGTGCCTTTGTTTCACAGGTTAAGTGTCACTCGGGCTCTTCTAGCTGTGGGAAATGCACCATTGAGGGTGAATAATATCTAATAGGGTAGTATTTGATGAGATTGATTGTCCTCCTCGCACTGATGAAAGTTTCTCAGCCAGAGTTGATGAAAGTCATCATGTTGGGCACTCACCATTGGAAGGCATACCAGGCACTCTTATGGTCACCCATTTCCCTTTGGACTATATGCATCTTGTATGCTTGGGAGTTATGAGAAAGATGCTGATTTCTCTACTAAAAGGTAGCCTGCATGTGCGATTGCCAGGAAACAAAGTGTCTGCTCTGAATGATTCCATTAATTATATTAAGGACTTATTTCCACTAGAGTTTTCTTGAAAACCCCGATCAGTGACTTAAGTTCTATGATGGAAAGCCACAGAATTCAGGTTGTTCCTCGTTTATTCTGGACCTTTTCTGCTGCAAGGCATTGTATCCACAAGTGTCTTCAAACATTTATTGGCATTGCATTATGCAATAAGAATCTTAGTGTCAAGGAATTATCATTCCAATTTGGACTATGCAGCAACATTGCTGAAATATTTTGTTAAAAACTTTGGTTTGGTGTATGGGAGGGAGAGTGTTTCATACAATATGCATGGCCTTCTGCACTTGGCTGATGACTCCAGGGTACTTGGGCCATTAGATTCATTTAGCGCCTTCCCGTTTGAAAACAATCTGCAAGTAATCAAAAATCTTGTGCGCAAACCACATAGGCCTCTTCCCCAAATAGTAAGAAGACTGCAACAATCCTCCATCAGGGTTAGGGTTCCCAGGGATGAAGGACCACACCCAATACAGAGAAGGGATATGGGCCCATTGCCTTTTGGGCTAGAAGAGCCATGTTTCAAAGCATTCCAGAACAAAATTTTCCGAGTTACAGATCAAATGCCTAACAATTGCATTGTTACACATGATGGAGCAATTGTTCTCATTTATTGTTTTGCATCAAAGAACTCTTTGCCTTCCTTCATGGGAAGGAGTTTCAATATTGTGCAGGAATATAATGCTGAACCTGCCTCTTCTACATGCATTGGCATATACAAAGTGCAGAAATTGGGAGAGTGGAGTGTGTGGCCAGTGAGTGACATAAAGTGCAAGGTTGTATTAATACCTGTAATGCATAGCCAGGAGTATTATGCCGCTGAGATGATGCATCATTAGTGGCAAGGGCACTGAGGTGATGAGAGTAGGATTAGGGGAGATTGGGGAGAAGGAAACATTGAATATCACATTTCAGGATGCAGTGGTGTGTGGCAGAATTTTACCCTCATAGACGGCACAACGAAATGTCTGTGGAAACTATTCCATGTTCCTGGGTGGAGGAGAATGATGGAGGACTGTTTGCATTCTACCCTCCTACAAGTTTCACGCAAGCTCCAGTAAAAGGAGCTGTGAGAAATTGTGTGAGTCCTGAGAAAGGCTAGGACAGGCTGCAGATAAGATACTGTACAGGGGAATTTGGTAAGTGAAGAGATTGTCATGACAGAATGCCTGTTTTTTATTTTATGAGGAATCTCAGTTGCTGCCTTAAAATTTTGATGCTGCCCTTTATCTCATAACAGCTTATTAATTTCCTCAGATTCTCTGTTAGAAGCCAGAGCACTGGAGGCGGAGGTAGAAAACTGTCAAGATACAGACTTGGAAAAATTTACCTCCAATTTTTCAACACCAAGCATGAAGAGGAAGCGAAAACCAAAAAGGTTTTCATACTCGGGTGAATCAAGCGATTGTGAGCCAATGGAGAGGGGTTTAACAGTTGATGACCTTCCTTCACCCACTGGTATGTAAATGTATGCTGGAATATACATATATTGATGTTACTTATTATGCATCTCTCTTAAGAAAATATTACCCCAGAACTAAAGAAAAAACTATAGTTAATTTCTTTAGTTTTTAATCTTTAGTGAATTGGAACAAGTTTTACCAAAACTATAGACCGTAAACTATAGACCAAAAACTGTACATTGAAAATCATGAACAAAAAATTGTAGACCTTGATTGATTGATTATGAACGAAACCTTGTTATAGTGTTAACTGGTGGTAATAAAGAAAATGGAAGTGTAACTAAGGAGTGAATTATAAAGCACCCCTTCATGTTAAGTAATATATTTTAAATACTACCAAGGCTGTAGGAAAACAAAAAAAGTTCAACTCACTAGATTTACAGTAAGTTAACTATTAAAAACTAAATTCAAGAGCAACTAAAGGAGTATTTACTGAATGATCCTTCAGTTTAAGGAACAGAAACTGAACACAATCTCTGCTATGAGAAAACTAAAGAATCTTGACTCAACAGATGTATAGTTAACTGGTTGAAACTAAAAGGCAAGAGTAACTAGGGAATGATTACTAAAGGACCCTTTAGTTTAATGAGCAAAAACTATACAAATCCTATGCTACAAGAAAACTAAAGAATGTTAACTAAACAGCTCTTTAGTTTTTGGATCTCTAACTAAACAGCTCTTTAGTTTTTGGATCTCTAACTAAACAGTCTGTACAGTATTTGGAAAACTAAAGGTGCACACCTTTAGTTACTAAAGAATTTCTTTAGTGACTAAAGAATTTATTTAGTAACTAAAGATTCTGTATAGTAATTTTTTCTAAGGGCTGTTATGCCTGTATTATTTACCATCTATGAAATTAAGTATCCATGCATAATTATCTTCAACTTTATATATTGATTTGGTTAAAGAATTGTTTTGCTATTGAATTAGCATACATACATAATATTTTATTTAATTTCCTATAAGTTTAACGTTCTCCATTTTGATGATTCAGAAGCTTTACCCATGGGTGCTGCAAAAGTGTTGCGTGCTGAAGAGCGCATTCCTTGTGCTGCCACTGTGCTGCGTGTGACTGAGGGGAAGCAGCTAAAGAAGGCTAGACCAGCTGCAGTACCTGGTAAATCCAGACGGGTGATGCCAGCCAGCCTAGGTGTGATGGCCAGGACGTTTATGCCGTCGAATCCCACAGGTGGTCTTAAATAATTAGAAAATTGGTTGATGTTCTTATAATGACTGCTTTTTTAAATGAATGAATGATTGAAACCTGGTCAGTGAATGTTGTTGTGTTCACTTGTGCAGTCAAAATTTAGGTTTAGGACAGAAGAAGAGCAATTTTAAATGGTTTTATTTCAAGATGAAACCAAACTCATTGAGGACATTGCATCGGTGTGCAAAGATTCTCTTTGGCATACTCGAATGAAATGTAGTGGAGAGAAAGTTGGATTTGCTGTAGTGATTATATTAATGTATTTAGAGAATTTGCTGGAAGTGTAGTGCAATCTTTTTCCAATTTCCATTCCAAATAGCCATGCCAAGGACTGCTTCCACGGTGCAGCAGATGACTGAGGGGAAGCAGCTACAGGAGGCTAGACCAGCTGCAGTGCCTGGTACATCCAGACGGGTATGCCAGCCAGCCTAGGTGTGATGGCCAGGACAACACGTAGGCATGTTGATGAAGATGATGACCATGAAGCAGTGTTGTCGGATCCTGCAGGTGGTATTAAATATGTAAAAATGAAATTTTTATGAGAAATTAGTATTATATGACAATTTATTTCAGATTAAGTAAACTAATTAAAGAAAAATACTTTCAGGTGAAGTGGATGCCGGAAGGACCTCAGGGTTATGTGACCCAACGGGAAATACATTAACTGATGGCAGAAGCACAGGATATAGAGGTACATATATAGTTGAGAGTAATGCTGGAGCGCTAACTCAGCTTAACCAAAAATGAAAATTCTTTTGATGAATGATTATTAGGAAGTAATGCTCGGTAGTAATACAATTTAATGCTGTATATTTGTGTTACTCTGGTGAAGTTTCATACTCGATGCCTTTCTGTTATAAAATGAAGTTATGGAAACCCATTTCTTACTTGTTCATTTCAGATGTTATGACAGCAATTGGGAAGCTGAGGGGACACATATCTGTCGAGAACGCTAGGAGGGTTATTACGTAAAATCCCGTGCTTCATAACGTCGCGCTCTGTAACGTCCAAAAACTTCGCCCCCAGCGATTACGTATCTCTAGGCGAAGTTCTCAACGTCGGCGAAATCAGCGCCTGGAAACGCTTACGGGACTACCTGGTATGCTCGCGCGCTCGTATAGCCATCTGCGAGAAGTATCCTTAACTAAAACACGTGACTGTCGAAAAGTAAGGGCGGCAGAGGGGGGAGGGCGAGAAAACAAACCGTTATTCAAGATGGAGGCCTGCTTATTGAACACATTCTCATTTCTTGCAAATTTTGAGGAAATACTGTGCAGTTTTGGAGTATGGGACCCATGTTTTAGTGAAAATTGAACTGTGAAGATATATCCGGTTTCTGTGTCGAAGATATTTCGTGTTTTCCGAAGAAAACTATCGGTAAGTAAATACTTTGGTATGTCTAATTCTCGGTACTTTAAACCATCAAGTTTTCATGATAGTTACACATAACAAGTGCATTCTTGATATATGTGATTAAATTTTCGTGGGTAATAAACCGGAAACATAGTGGCAAAAGACTAAAACGTCAAAGCCGTAATTTTTCTAAATGTTCTGCCTACCTTGTTTATAGAGGTATTAGCACCATGACTATTACCGTTCACTCTGTACATTTTGTTTTCAGATTATTACCTGTCATAATACGGAATAAACCCAGGGTATTTCATAGCATGAAGGTGTGTCTGCCTGTCCCGAGTTAATTTCCATGCAAGCCAAGGAATAATCAGCGTAGGGCACGAGGTAATTACTTATGGCGATGTATGCGAGATTTATATGCATATTTAAAATGTTTTCAGTTGAATACACTATTTTCAAATTTTGTTTCCTAGGATATCTTGGGAGACAAGGCTTCCCAGATTGAAGAGTGCATCAGGATCCTACCGGAAACGTGCTATTCATATAGTGAGGATAATTTTGTTTTAAGTGGACTTTATACTTGTTTTTTCCTGCATTTGCTGTTTACTTGGCAAGTCATGGTTAGTGATTGGCATATCTAACTGTCACTGTTTACCGAAGTGGTGTTGTATTTAAATAAGCATGTTGGACATTGATACAAATTTTGGTCATTTTCTTACATTTCAGTATCACACTAGTATATGACTAATCGGTCTTAATACTTAAGTGCTACTTGTGGTGGTAAATTCATGTTTAACTATCGTATGGATGGCCGTAGTAATTTTCCCTGTATTCTCTTAGTGGTTTATTAGGTTTATCTTGGAAAGTGGTTATTTCATGTCTTGTATCCATTCTTGTTTTCTACGACAACTAGTGCTTCTTATCATATGTTGCTGATGTAAACCTTATGGAAAAATAAATGTATGTGTTGCTTAATCTGTTAATTTTATTAGTTAACCCTCATTGAAATAAAATTAGTTAAATAAAGCTTCCAACGAATAGTATTGGTATCGGGCATTCAAAAAAAGCGAGAATGCGCGCGCTTCTCGTGTGCTGCCATCTGTTGGAAGTATTGGTAAACTACTGTGCTGCCACCTACCAAAAGTATACTTTTATGGGAACTACGTGGAGAGAACATACCACCGTTTTACACGGCAGCTCCCAAACCCTGGCGAAATCGAGGCGCTACCGAGAGTATGAGAAATTTATGCACGCGTCATTATTCCATTCTGTTTCTCTGCAATCCGTCCCGTCCGTTCCCTGCACGAATCTTTCCATCCAATCCAAGGCCAGAAAGCGGTCACGTGATCGATTTTTGGTAGCAGACGAACAGAAGGGCAAACGAAGATGAAGAATTCATTAATGGTTAAAGAATGCGTGATATTAAATAAATGATGGCCAGCACAATGTGAATTCTATGCCTGCATATTGTGAAAGGATTACACGAAGTATTCAATGTTTATTATGTTCGTATTGGATACTGCTTTACGTCCTACCTTGAATACCAGTGGACCTAGGGTGTATACAATACATATTAGGATACGTATTCGATACCTAGGTAGGCTCTCATACCTAATTAATACGTATTGAATACACTAGGATAAATTCAGTATGTATTTGAATACGTATTAAATGATTTAACACAACTGCAGTTGAGTCTTAATGGGAATGTATTCAACCATTCCGTACGTAAAAACGTTGACAATTGTCAAGCTCAATAGCTCTTAAGAGCTCACTACAGAGGAGCCGTACCCACGTAGGCAAACGAACTAGGTGACAACAAAAAAAACATTCTAGAATACGTGAATGGGTGAACCTCGTACCAAAATTGAAAAAAATATAAATGCGAATACTAGATGTTGCATACTTATTCTATATATGATTCAATGCAATGCACAAGTCATACTTCTCATTCTTGTACACGATATAATTACCTACATACTCTATAGTCCTCACTACAACCTATAACCACCTACTTAATGAACGCCCTAACATCTAACTGATTTAGATATGATGACTATGCAGTTCATTCACAGTTGAAAAGCCCTGTAGAAATAATGTTTCCAGCCTTTATAACGAAATCATGTTAAACCTTGAAACAAAAATACCGCTGCAGCGTGATAGCAATGAGGATTATTGCATTTTCATGTCATGTGTAGATAGCTCTAGTAGCCGACTACGATCGTACATCGATGTATTAAGGGACGAGATTATGCTGTGTTACATTGCATATGAATTTATTTGATAGAGATGCCGATATTTTTATGCAAGCTTACTTCTTAAAGGAATGAATGCGTTTTGGCTTTCACATATTGGATTGTTGGGTGATTGGACGTTATAGCATAATATTATATACTCATAGAGTTAGGGCTGACGATATTAATTCCGAGCCGACCAGCCGACAACTCTGACAAGCCGAGCCGACAAATGTGACAAAAATTAATTTAAATCCAAAGAAATTTCTGCCTTTCGTAACCACTTCAATTTTCTATTCCAAGGGCCCAACACCCTATAGAGTATACTCAGCATCTTGAATTAATAGTATAAAATACTATAAATACAGCAGGCGCTATGAAAGACCGACTTTTGAACGGATGTTATGGAGCGCCCCGGTTTTGACGTTCTACAGCGTTTCTTGCGGTTCCGTGATCGCTCCGGGCGTTGCACTTCACGGCGGACGTTATGCAGCGACGGCGAAGTGAAAACATCCGATACATAATCGCGACGGGCGCAGAGGTTCTCAACTGGCGTTCTGTAACGTCGAAATGGGGACGTTATGAGTTACGTGATTACCCTACTGGATTGCGGATAAAATTGAGTCCCTTTCAGCACGGTTGGAAAGTTACTTGCTCCTGCACAGTACAACTGTCAATCTGGGCAATACGGACTTTGAGTGTTTGCACGTGCTCCCTGCAACCTCTCATGAGGAGCTAAAGTGCATTGAACTTGAGCTTAATTCAAATGTGGAATACATGAAGTTTTTGGTAATTTCTCCACTTCCCTATTTTTAAATTTTGTTCTGATGTAGAACATGTCAGGCTCATTCAGAATAGAAAAATTGTGCTAATCTTCTAATACTTTTTTGCAACTGTCTTCTTTGTATGACAAATCTTAAGCACAACTGATAACATATTATATCTACAGTTAATAATTTCATTTGTCTCCTTTGTTAGGTTGAGTATTTAAAGAAAAGGTCAAGTAACCTGCTAATGAAAAGTTCTGGGGCTGAACAGATTTCTGCAGCCATCACCAAATGTATTATTGACTGTAGCTCATCATTGATGACCAATAAATTGGCAGTCACCTATTCAATGACCGGAAGGATTTCCGGTAAAGTTGCATTTGAGGCAACTTTTCCTCATATTATTGATATTGTTTTAGGTGGGTTATGTCTCAACAAATGCTTTTAGTTGCACAAACCTTAGAAAATATCTGGCTCTATCATGTATCATCTTTCCAGTTGCTATAAATGAAAAGGTGTTGACTGGCAGTGAAGTGCATCTCCCCAAAGTGAGGAACAGGATGGGAGAATGATTGCGGCAGGCAAAACGTAGGACAGAGGAGGGAAAGGCCGCCAGGGCAGCCCAATATCTAGCTTCAAACTACACTAATGTTGACGTTGATTCCTACTGCAGTACGGGATAAGATGACAGTAGTGACTTATGGTCGGCGTACTATGCGTTATGTAATAAAATTGAATATTTTTCTGTATAAAACTGTGGGTATCTTATTTGAAAAAAAATCCTTCTCCTATGGCTCTATTAATTTTATGCCAGTGTGTTTTGCTGTTATTCCTTGGAATTGGTTTTCATGAATGCAAGTTGTTTACTTTTCTACAATGAAATTGTATGGAATGTATGGAAATAATTTTCCTAATGATATTTCATGATCATTTTGATGCCTCAAGTCAGATTTGTTCGATACAACCTTGCGGCCTTTCCCTCCTCTGTCCTACGTTTTGCCTGCCGCAATCATTCTCCCATCCTGTTCCTCACTTTGGGGAGATGCACTTCACTGCCAGTCAACACCTTTTCATTTATAGCAACTGGAAAGATGATACATGATAGAGCCAGATATTTTCTAAGGTTTGTGCAACTAAAAGCATTTGTTCGATTCCTTCCGAAAAATGTTTGTTTGGGGTTGAATTATGGTAGAAGTGAGGGTATTATTTCTTAAAATCGGGTCAGTTTTCGTCGGAGACGCGTAACAGTACCTTTAGTTCCTGCCAGCATCGTTTATTATGCACGACTTCTTTTATCTTCATTTTCCCGTATTTATATGTCACTATTTTGCATGTTCGTTTCCATTCCTGCCATCTGATGTGTTATGCACGTAAAGCAATAGGGTAGTTTCCTATTATTTTTTTATTGTCTTGATCGAAAGTTTATAACCTCTGGAGTACGTGTTTTAAGCCGTTCGATTTTTAAATGACGTTAAGTATTTTTCCTCATTAATTAAAAAGTGAAAAAAATCAATGGCGCGAAAACGCGACGGCAAACTATTGCATGCCGGTTTGTCCTACGTGTGACGACAAACTATTTCCTCTACCTGCCACCAGGTGGTGCTGCGGACGCTTCCAAATAGACGGCGCACTCCGTTAAAGCTTATGAACAAGTATTGGAGGCATATTTATTCCGTTAATTAATTATAATTAACTTTTATTTATTTAACATTACTTATGCAGTTGATTCATTTAAAATCAGTTAGTATTCCTTTCACAAGCATACCATGTAGTTCGCCTATCGCCGCACGACCTACACGCAATGCTTCGTCGTAGCGGTCGTAGCAGAAGACACAGCGATCAGGACGTCCTTGAGCCTATAAAATGACTAATAATACCATGTTTAACTGAGAACTTTTCCGAATTTGATAGTTTTTACAGGTTAATACTAATAAATATTCACTAGAGCTGCGGGGCCCTGAAATACAACGGTAAGTTCAGGAGACGAATTTTCCTATGCCTCGCAACGTAAACTACCTACCTGTTCCCTATTGAAAATACCATGTTGATCCCTGCAGTTCCCCATTTAATTCCCTGCAGGGATGTGCAGGGAATTCAATTCCCTGCAAGAATGCATAGGGATTTCAAATTCCCTGCAGGGATGAGTAGGGATTTCAAATTCCCTGCAGGGATGCGTAGGGATTTCAAATTCCCTGCAGGGATTTAAAAGTTCCCACAGGGAAACGAAATTCCCTGCAAGGAAAAAACAATCCCCGCAGGGGTCTGACATTCCCCGCACGGAAATATAATTCCCTGCAGGGAAATGCTATTCGCTGCAGGAAAAGTTATATTTAATAGGGTAGTTTCCTTCATCAAAGAAAACGGACTTCATAAATTGCGATTTGTGCCCTGCCATAAATGTATTTAATTTACGCAAAAAGTTTGTATTGAGAAATCCCAGTTTACTAGAGAATTAAATGCTAATTTTAAGGCCATTTGAAAAGGCTCTGAAATGGCGGGGGGCGCTGCCTTCATGCTGACGTAACAGGAAGGTAGTTTACGTTGTGAAGCATAGGAAAATTCGTCTCCTGAACTTACCGTTGTATTTCAGGGCCCCTCAGCTCTAGTGAATATTTATTAGTATTAACCTGTAAAAACTATCAATGTTGGAAAAGAATTCTCAGTTAAACATGGTATTATTAGTCATTTTATAGGCTCAAGGACGTCCTGCTCGCTGTGTCTTCTGCTACGACGAAGCATGGCGTGAAGGTCGTGCGGCGATAGGCGAACTACATGATATGCTTGTGAAAGGAATACTGACTGATTTTAAATGAATCAACTGCATAAGTCATGTTAAATAAATAAATAAAAGTTAGTTATAATTAATTAACGGAATAAATATGCCTCCAATACTTGTTCATAAGCTTTAACGGAGTGCGGCGTCTATTTGGAAGCGTCCGCAGCACCACCTGGTGGCAGGTAGAGGAAATAGTTTGACGTCACACGTAGGATTAACCGGCATGCAATAGTTTGCCGTCGCGTTTTCGCGCCATTGATTTTTTTCACTTTTTAATTAATGAGGAAAAATACTTAACGTCATTTAAAAATCGAATGGCTTAAAACACGTACTCCATAGGTTATAAACTTTCGATCAAGACAATAAAAAAATAATAGGAAACTACCCTATTCCCTTTAGTATACAGGTACTCAGGAAAGACAAGCTGATCTCCAATTGTTTTAATTAGAATCAGAAAATGTGATTTGATAATGTATTGATACTGATTTCAATTATACTGCAGCTGAGAGTAATTAAATGGAGTAAGTAATTTGAATTTGGTTTCCCTTGAACTGGTTTCCTAAGGCAGATCTTTACTGCCCCTGAAACTTCTGAATTGTCCAACGTTCATCTTTAAATTTATTTCTGTTCAAAAATTCTTTGCGTTTCTCCTGTAATGATTTTAAAACACATCCTTAGAAACTATTTGACATTTTCTCTAAAGTTTACCTGAATGACATTATTTCATAGGATGTATATAATTGTTAGGTAGGTATCTAATTCTCCCCACACCCGAAGAATTGACGTTGCACTCAATTGAATGGGATGAGTTGTCCTTAAATGCTATCTTAGAGAACTAGTAATAACCTTGGGTGTTTATGAATAAAACCTTTAAATGCAATCCATGAAAAAGTTACCGCGACCCAACCTAAATATCCCACGTAGCGCAGAGGTAATTATATCTTATCTTCCACGTATTTAGGAATCTAAATGTACACTGGATGTCGAGAAAATATTTTGATTGCTTGTTCTGGAAATAAAAAAACTGAGAGCTTCGTGTAACATCAATATCATTAATTTGATTTTATGTCCATGTAGAAGTGTCGTTTAAAACAAATGAGCATCGGTTGGCGTGTACGGCAAACGCTAAAATTGTAAGTTCATAAACTTTGTGAACATACTAAAATACGTGTATGTTCATGTGAATTCTCAAGGAACTAATATCGTTGGCTATACTATGGATATGCTACGTACTCTTAAATGTTTTACTCCTAGGTCTCTGCTCTATGGTTTGGTCGTAAATTAGTGACATAACCACAGCATGGCGCCTTAAGGTAAGTTATGTTTCATTTTTCTATTAATCAATGGTCATGTTGCAAAGTATGCATAACATAAACTATAAATTAGCACTTAAATTGTATAAAGCCTTCATATTTGATTAATTTTACCCGGCGAGCCTTAAAATCGCGCAATAAAGCAATCATCAATCTTCGTAGTCTCACCTGAAAAACCAGTGCATGATAATACATTACTTTTCTTGGTTATGCGTAATTGGTAATTATGAGCATGTTTGCATTTGTTATTTACTTGAATGGTAATTTCATATAGGTACTTAGTAAAACAACTTTTATGCTTTTCAGCCCAACAGTATTCATTATTACAGGGTGCATGTGAGTGGCTATGCAAGGAAAACATACAACACTTTGTTCAAGAGGATGCGATGAACCTGTTCTAAAGATTTACTTGGTGGGAGGAAAAAGGAAATATTTACTGAATTGGTATTAGCGGACATCGTCGTGGGTAAGTAGTTAATGCTTTATCCACAATAGCTTTGATCCTGGTTAAATTACAGTTATAATTATTTTCCACTAAGGAAAGTCATGAGATTATTCACAAGTACAATATTTGTAGATTCTAGGCCTTTCGTTACTTGTGGTATCTATGTAGTTAGCATTGCTTATCGGGGAATAGAGCAGATATTGACACGGTGTTTGATATGTGTATAATTTCTTATTGATAATAAGTTTTACCATTGTAGTTCTAAACATGAGTCAGGTATATCTTTCCTATTGCATAGGGATGAAGTGTAAATACATAAGTGCTTACTATATTATGGTAATAGGCAATGGCGAAGCTAAGTTATTCGAAGTGGGTATTCTAGCTCATCTGCCCCTTAATTCACTGCTTCAGAGACTGAAATATTCCAGTTGTCAAAAATCAGTGGACTTAACACGTTGTGTATTTGGGTATTTGAATGGGCTATAACCCTCCGTTCCGGCGAATTTTTAAAATCTAGTTTTTTTAAATATGCATTGCATACGAAGAGAATTCTAGATGAATCAAGAATGCTTTCTCACTTCTTTACCTCTCGCTCCACTGTCAATTTGAAATAAATTTTCTGATACCGCATTTACCGGTACTGCATGCCTGGTGATCTTCACCCCCTGCCACACACCCTCGCGGTGGCTTGCAGGGTATCGTATAGATGTAGATACCCAACCATGCACAGAGGTCGGCAATGACGGGCTAAATAATTTGCCTTAATGTTTTCTGTGGATCACATGGATTCGGCAGGTTTTCCTTTGGGCAAAGATGTCGATGACACATTCCTTGAAACTTTCGTCGCTCGAAAGGTTGTTAAAGTCTTTTCAATCGCCAAGGCACTTCAATTGCTTAGGCTCGAGTCCGTGATGGAGTTTCTTAAAAATGTCTTCACTGTCTTCAACGTACTCATACTTCTTTCGGACGATACAGTTGATACAGGAAATATCTGAATCAGTCTTATGATTCCCACAGTTTCTTGATACACTATATCCAGGCCATTATCCAAAAAATTTTTAAGTAATAAATGTGCAGGCAAGTTTTTACTCTCGTTGGAATAGACTAATGAGTTATTTTTTTAGCTGTTCACTATTAAATAATGAGTACATTTTATCAGGCTACTCAATTTTGCCGAGGGGAATAATGTATTGTATGCAGGAAACTTTTTTCCATCAAGTAATTCTGAAAAATAGAAGTTATTGAAGTCTTCAAAACGAGATTCCATGTGGACAACGAAAGTGTAAATTATTTCAAAAGCGAGCCTTATGAAATAGTGAAATATGTCTGCTCCACCCTGGTTGCTGTTGTTCAGTTCTTTAGCCGTAGGTTGACTTGTTTTTTTCCAACCACTAAACGAAGAAAAAATTCACATTCAGCGAAACTGTTTCATACGGAATCAGTATCTCTTAATTTCCCTCCGTCTCGCCATCTCTTGATCATTCGCTGAGACTCGGAAGGGCGCGAGAACTAGTCGGCGCGAGTGTCTAGGCTCTCAGCGCGCAAGAATCACGCAGTTTCAGGTGCAAACGTCCGGCGGCGAATAAGCGTATGCGCATGCGCCATCCGGCCATTTGGAGTCTACCAGCAGCCAGACTCCCAAGCCTCCAAAACATCCAAACCACTTCAACGTAACGCAATGTGCGAAAATATAGGCCGAATTTATTTTTCCTATGCTTTCTCGGCAACATAAAAGGCATGACAGAGCTGAAAAAATAGTATATGTTTAACTGCAATCATTTTGGGTGTTCTCAGGCTCCCAGACTACCCTTCAGCTTCGCCACTGGCAATAGGATGTTTTTTTTTTATTTTTACAGATGCTCTTTGGCATTACAAGTGTGGAGGTGTGTCTTGAGACATTTAGAATTCTTAAGACTTGGAAAATAAAGAAATGGATCAGCTATGCCATATGTGGATAGAAAAGGGGATTTCAGTGGAATGTGAGAGTGTAAATTGTTAATGTCCTTTTTATTTTGCTGATTGCTGTCTTTGATGTATTGTAGTGGCCAATAAATGCTGTTTTAGCATTATGTGGCTGTATTTATTTCTCCATCTGTAGAATTTTTTAGGTATTCACTTAACCTGAAATTGACATTAGGGAATTCTCATGTGTGAATACTCATAATGGAATTTTCTATGCAGGGACTTAGTTTCTAAATGTCAATTTTAGATTAATTGAATACTTAATAAATTCAGCACACAGAATTCCCTGTAAAGAAATCCCTGCGGGGAATTCCAACGCCAATTCCAAGTTGAGAATTTCCCCGCAGGGATTTTCAATAGGGATGCGCCAATTCCCAGTTGGGAATAATCCCTGCGGGGAATTACCTGCAGGGAATTTCTTGTGGGGAATTCTCTGCGGGGAATTCCATCGCCAATTCCTAGTTGAAAAATTCCCCGCAGGGATATTCGATAGGGTTGCGTCACCAAGAAGTCAGCGCACCCCGCCATTTCAGAGCCTTTTCAAATGGCCTTAAAATTAACATTTAATTCTCTAGTAAACTGTGATTTCTCAATGCAAACTTTTTGCGTAAATTAAATACATTTATGGCAGGGCTTTCTTCTACCTGCACTCGCAGAGGAAGGTCGCGTGGTGAGAGCTCCCGTCTTGAGTTGTGACTTTCACTTTTTTACCTGGTCGCCAGTAGCAGCTTTAACGTTGCCTAGCTGGGTCCGTAGTTTTAGCTCTAAAATTGTGTCGTCCTAGGCTATCCCCTATTTCATAGTGTAGTGGTGTATTTAGTAGTGAGTGTTTAGTTAGTTAGTAAGTGAGTGTGTTAGTGTGTGAGTTTTCTGTGCCTGCTGTGGCTGTAGTCCCTGCCATCCCGCGAGCGTCTGCCGAGAGTGTGTGCCGATAGCGATAAGTAGAACTAAACCAGTATCTTTATTACTTTTATATACTGAGATAAATACAAATCTTCCACTATTGTTTAACATCGTTGTGGCTATTCCATAGTTAGCGTATTTACGTTTCTTATTTATATTTTATCATCACCATAGTTTTGTTTTTCTAAGTATTTCTCAGTTATAGAACCGTTCATTATAATCTATTGTTAACAATATATTTCTAGACTTCACTCGGCTTTAATTTAACTTTATTCGTTATAGCTACACTGCATTAGTTATTGTTTCATAATATCCGTGCTTCCGTACCGCTGTTTAATCTCCGTGATATATATAGACTTGTTCTCCTACAAGTGAATTTCTAATTTAATATTATCTTATTGTTATTTATTCATAGTCCTGTGTAGAACCGTATAATCCATCCTAACGTGTAAGGTGTAATTTGCACTTGTGTTATTATTCATATACAGTTTATAGTAACTCTGTAGTTTGCGTAACTTATTTTAACCTAGTAGATTCATATAGTTGATCTTTTTTATCGCTTATTGTTATTGAACTTAGTTGATAATAGTTTTTTTTAGACATATTTATATTTCCTTGACTAGTGCTTAATCTAGTTCGTCTTTCGTTGATTTTTAGTAGTAGATATTTAATACATTTACTTTAGCTTTATACACATAAATTTTATTTATACATATATAGTTTATACTAACTCTGTAGTTTGCGTAACTTATTTTAACCTAGTAGATTCATATAGTTGATTTTTTTATCGCTTATTGTTATTGAAGTTAGTTGGTGATAGTTTTTTTTAGATATATTTATATTTCCTTGACTAGTGCTTAATCTAGTTCGTCTTTTTCGTTGCTCCTTTAGTAGTAGATATTTAATACATTTACTTTAGCTTTATACACATAAAGTTTTATTTATACATTTATAGTTTATACTATCTCTGCAGTTTGCGTAACTTATTTTTTAACCTAGTAGATTACACAGTTTTTTTTAATCGCTTATTGTCATTGAAATAATTCGGTAATAGTGTTTTTTTTTTTTTTTTTTTATAGATATATTTATATTTCCTAGATTAGTGCTTAATTTAGCTCGTCTTTTTCGTTGCTTCTTTTAGTAGTAGATTTTTAATACATTTACTTTAGCTTTACTGTTGACACTTTTTGCTTCATCTCTTCGTAATCGCTGGTCTTGCGCATCCTACAGCCTACATTCCTCTCGTATACATTCCAGAGCTCCCCCCCCTCTCCCCCCCCGTGGTTCCCTTCCCAAACCTCAGCCTAACCAAGGTCAACCGTGACCCACCTCCCATCGCGACTCCCTACCGAGCGCTACCCTTGCAACCACTCACCCGTGTAGTTTTTCTACCTGTGTAGTTTACTCCTAGTCCCTGTCCCCTTTGGGTTAATTGTTTTCTGGTGATAATCTGTGGTCTGTATTTGCTTGCTTGCTCGTTTCTTCAAGAGCCTTGTTAGTTATTTATTAGTGTGTAGTAAATAGTAGATTCTTTTACCAGATAGCTCCGCTGCGAGTCTAAGGGAGAGAGATAGTTAGAGTTAGATTAGGATGACTCCCATTAGGTCAATTGTCAACCTCTTCCGTGACTCACCCGATAGCGAGCCCTTGCGGGCTCGAGTCGATGAGCTCGAGAAGACGGTGGATAGTCTTCGCTCTCTCGTGAAACGGCTGGTGACTACGTTGGAACGGTCGAGGGGGAGTGGGGGTCGGCCAAGGCCTTCCGCACGCGTTGGTGCGGGGGCGAGCCCTTACACTGGCGTGGGTTGGAGGGTTGAGGACGTTCCCCGCACACCCGAGCCTCTAGCGGAGCCTACCTCCGAATCCGGGGGAGAGTGGGAAGTGGTCCGTAGGAGGAGTCGTGGGGTCACACTACACAAACGGGGAAATGCAGAGGCAGGGGCTGAGCCTTTCCCCGTTAGTAATAGGTTCGATGGGCTGGCGGAGGTCGGCGCATCGAACGCTCCGCCTCCGGAGACTTCGCCGACTGGGAGTCGGGAGGGAAGGGAGGGAGTATTAGTGATAGGTAGCTCCAATGTCCGCCGAGTAGCGGACTCGATGCGTGCCAGGGCCCGTCGGGAAGGAGGTGGTGAATCCCGAGGGAAAGGTGACGAAGAACGGGTACGTTCCTGGTGTATACCAGGAGGTACGGTGCCCCAGGTGACGAAGGCGTTGAAAGCAACGGTCAGTGCCACTAACTGCTCCAAGCTGCACGTAGTCGCCCATGTCGGCACTAACGACGCCGCGAAACGGGGGTCCGAGGATGTAATGGATTCCGTAAGGGATCTATGCACCGAGTTCCACCGTGTTCGTGGAGGTCTGGGTATCGATATGAGGCTGACTATATGTAGCTTGGTACCTAGGACGGATCGGGGGTTGATGGTTTGGAGCCGAGTTTTAGGCATAAACCGGAGACTCCGTGAAGTCTGTGGGAGCGAGGGAGCTGAGTTTTTGGACCTCGGGCCGGAGCTGGAAACGTGTCGGGTGCCCCTGAATCGCTCGGGTGTCCACTACACGGACGAGGCATCGTCTAAGGTAGCGAGTAGGATACTGGAGCATACACGTAGGGTTTAGCTCAGGTGGTAGCCCAGAGTGCAGGTCAATCCGCGGGGGAAAAATCGTGCAAGAATTTGACAGAACATGCAGAGTAGTTTTAGAAGGTCAGAGAAAAACACATGGAGAGAACGAACATGATAATTCATCAAAGGTAAGAGGTAGACCAAATAGTTTGTCCGTCAAAAAATTATCGAGGAAAATTTTAGTTGGAAAGGAGCACCAAGAGAGAAACAGATTGGAAGAAAAAATTTCAGTGATAGTAGTGAATTGTCGTAGTATAAGAAATAAAGTAGCAGAATTTCACCACCTCATTAAGAGTACTAATGCAGATATAATCGTAGGTACAGAAAGCTGGCTTTCGAAGGACATATCAGATCATGAAGTATTTCCGAAGTGTTTTACAGTATACAGAAAGGATAGAGTAAGCAGAAACGGAGGAGGAGTTTTCATAGCTGTGAAGGACCCGTATGTCAGTAGAAGAGAACTTATTTCAGAGCGAAATGTAGAAAGTATTTGGTGTTCCGTTAAAAGTAAAAGTAGTAACGCAAAAAAGATATATGTAGGTGCATATTACAGGCCACCGGACGCACACGTCAATTCTATAATAGAGCTAGAGTCAGAGATACGCACATTACTTTCTGGGAAGAATGATAGAGGAATAATAGTAGGCGGAGATTTCAATCTCCCCTCGATAGACTGGAATACGTGTAGTTTCATTGCAGGAGGTAAGGATAAGGAACATTGCGAATCACTGTTGAACACCTTTACGACACATTCTCTACAACAGCTAGTAACAGAGCCGACCAGGGGTAACAACATTCTAGACTTATTAGCAACAAATATACCCGAGAGAGTTCTAAATACAGTTACAGACACAGGAATTAGTGACCATAAAATAGTGCATGCGAAATTTATTGTAGGCGTTGAAAGACATTATAAACCAAGGAGGAGGGTGTACTTATTTGGCAAGGCAAATTACGACGGTATGAAAGAGGAATTAAGGGAAGCGTTTAATGTATTCAGCGAACAAAGCAAAGGATTAAATACAGAGGATTCGTGGAGAGAATTTCTTGAGGTCACCCGTAACGCAGTTCATAAATACATACCAAGTAAATATATTAGTGATAATACAGAGCCAAGGTGGTATAACGCGGAGGTTAGGAAATCACTAAAGCGACAAAGGGTATGCCACGCTAAGATGAAAAATGCCAGACGGGGTCTATCGGTAGAGGAAAAAAATGAGCTAGTTCAAAACTATAAAAAATCGAGAGCATTAGCAAGGAAATCATGTCGGCAAGCGTTATCACATTTCAAGAGCAAGATGTTAGGAGAATATTTAGATAGCAATCCTAAAGCGTTTTGGTCATATGTGAGAGAGCTTCAGGGAAATAAGTCCACAGTGCACACACTTAAAAATGATAAAGGAATCAGAGTCACCAGCAGTGTAGAAAAAGCCAACACTTTAAACACCTTCTTCCAAAGTGTATTCAACTCATCGTCACAAAACGCAGTGGAACCACCGCCGAACACTTTCAGTGAGCAAATGCCCGAAATAAAAATTTCATGTCGCGGAATAGAGCAGCAGTTAAAAAGCATAAGTAAAAACAAAGCACCAGGTCCCGATCAAATTCCTTCCAGAGTTTATAAAACATTAGCTTCTGAAATAGCCCCCTATCTAGAAATAATATTCAATAAAACACTAAAGAACCACACAGTACCCAAGGATTGGAAAGTAGCTAACATTACACCTATATTTAAAAGCGGTGATAGGGAAGAACCTAGTAACTACAGACCCATTTCACTCACGTCAATCTCTTGTAAGATATTTGAGCACATAGTAGTCAGTTCGATCATGGGGCATTTGGATAGTCAGGGATTACTCATAAACAGCCAGCATGGGTTCCGGAAAGGTAGATCTTGCGAGACACAATTAGCTTTATTCGTACACGATATTTTAGTCCACGGCGAAAGCAGTACTGAAGTTGATGCGATATTTTTAGATTTTAAAAAGGCTTTCGATAAAGTTCCTCATGACAAATTAATCTTGAAGTTAGAGAGTTTTGGTATAAATAAAGACGTTGTATGTTGGGTAAAAGAATTCTTAAGTGGGCGAGAGCAGAGGGTTGTCATAGATGGTATCATGTCGGACACAATCGAAGTCACATCGGGAGTTCCCCAGGGTAGCGTAGTAGGTCCGCTTCTATTTCTTTTATACATAAACGATTTGGGTACCGTAGTTAGTAGTAACCTTAGACTTTTTGCAGACGATGCGGTGGTGTACAGGGGTATATCAAACGAAGAGGACATGAAATCACTTAGCAAGGATTTAGATGCAATTGAAGAGTGGTGCGACAAATGGCAGTTAGAACTCAACCTTAAAAAGTGTGTAGCTATCAATTTTTGGAGGAGGAATAATTCGATAGAGCGATCCTATAGAATTAATAACACGAAGATCGAAAACGTTGAAACCGTAAGATATTTAGGTGTAACAATCACTAAAGATTTATCGTGGGGAAGACACATAAGGGAAATATGCGGCCGAGCGAAGAGAAAGCTAGGATTTATAAAAAGAGTACTTGGGAAATGTGATGAGAAGACAAAAGAGCGATGCTACTTTTCACTAGTTAGGCCCCACCTTGAGTATGCAGCCAGTGTATGGGATCCTAATGAATTAGGTTTGATGAGAGAACTAGACAGTGTGCAGCGTAGAGCAGCTAGGTTCGTCAAAAGGTGTTACGATAGGTTGAGTAGTGTATCAGAATTAATACAAGAATTAGGGTGGGAATCATTATCAGAGCGTAGATTAAAGTTCAGATTTAATCTATTGCAGAAATTTCAATCGGATAGCTTTACTGAAGATGTTAGGCACATATTGAAAACACCAGCGTATTATGCTAGATTCGACCAGATAAATAAGATTAGAGAGATAGATTGTCGTACAGATAGATTCAAAATGGCATTTTTCCCCCGTACTATAAGAGAACAGAATAGGCAGCATAGGAAAGGGATAGGTAGGGGAAATATTTTAGAGTATTCTGTAGTGCATGATGCATGTATTAACCCCTCAAATACTATAGATACTAACAATCTAGTTGCATGAGACCCTTTAGTTGCTTGCTTGCATGCTAGTAGTGAATGCTTGGTGACCTTCACCCCCTGCCACACACCCTCGCGGTGGCTTGCAGGGTATCGTGTAGATGTAGATGTAGATGCAGGGCACAAATCGCAATTAATGAAGTTCGTTTTCTTTGATGAAGGAAACTACCCTATTCCTTGCGAATGTTCAGAACGCGTCGGAGGCCGGAATGGAAACGAGCGTGAAATAGTTGATTATTACGAGAACATCAGTGGCGGGTTATCGATTTCTACAATCGATAAATCTCGATCGAGAAGCGGTCGATATATATCGATCACACGTACTGCCATCGACCGATCGATATATTCGATGTCACCAGTACCGTATTCATACGCCGCTGGCTCTTGTATCTTTTCGTTCACCGTTCGTAGCGGACATTGCACGCGTTAGTATCTAACGAATATATCGATTGACAGTAGATGGTATCTGGTGACGAAGAGCGACAATGCGATACGGTATCTCGTTTGCCATTAGATGCTATCTATGTGCGAATTGGATACAATGAAATCTGTGCTATCTGGGTCGTATTAAGGTAGAACCAGCGTTTCGAACAAGGGGTACACACTTCATACTTATTTTGCTATTATTGTTAAGGCTATCGTAGAATCTAGAGAAGATCTAGAAGGGAGAATCGCCAGCTCATCACAACGCCCTCCCTCTTCATGCCGCTGGGATTCAGCACGGCTGAATATTTGCGGCAGACGCTAGTCGTTGAAGCGCTAGTCAGCGACGCTCAACGGTCTGACGTCATGATTTCCAAAGGCGTGTCCTCATTGGCTGATTTCTGCCGCTGGAGCTCTGCCGCCGAGCTATAAAGCCCCCAAGTTAGCGGCTCCGAGGATTCGGCGTCGGAGAACGACGAGACCGCAACAACTGATTTGCACAAGGTAAGGCTCTACGAATGTCAAAATAGCTATACTTATGCTGACAGATGATGGTGTGTTTGTTATAAATTATTTTTTCAATGTATTTTAGAAAAGGTCGGCGAGGGAGTTGCGGCATGAGGCCGATAATAAATCACGACAGGATGTTGTGAAGAAAAGAAGAGAGTGTTTGCTGGACATGGTGGATAAATGTAGGAAGCTGTGAGCAATGACGAGGATTTAAAATCGGGGAAAAGAAATTGGAGGAAGAAAAAGTTGCTATTCAAAAACAACTTAAAGAGGCTCTAGAAGAAAATTCGAGGTTGAGGAGTTACAACTTAGACCTACAGGAGGAGCTGATGCAGAGTTTGCGAGGTAAAATCTTTGTGACACGTGTTTTTGAGGTTCTCGCAATTACACTGAATCACTTTGAATTGTTTCGTCTTGTTCGTTGACACTACTTTGCATTTTTATAAGATTTTGTGTACGTTTTCGTTAATTCCACATTTTTGTGGGATTGTCTTAAATGGAAACATTACTAGTTACTCTTCGAAATTTTTTAAATATTAATGTTAGCCTTGTAGTTTTTTAGCCGTATACTAAATCTGTCAGCTCAGTCATGGGACTCCTAGATAGCCAGGAGTTATTGACCAATGTTCAGCATGGCTTCCGGAAGGGCAGGTCCTGTGAAACTCGTCTGACACTCTTTTCTCACGATATTTTGGCTTCTGGCGAAAATAACATTCCAGTAGATGCTGTATGCTTCGAATTTAAGAAAGCTTTTGACAAGGTGTCTCAAATAACTTGTAACATTAAAATCTTATACGTTAGATCACAATGTTATATCATTTTATATTAATAATAATAATAATAATAAAAGGTCTTTATTGGGGCGAGATTGAGACAAAACTGTCCCTTCTGCCATCTAACCCCTCGTCAAAATAAATATATAAAAGAAATAGTGGTCAATACTTAAAACAATTACAATCCGATGTTAAAAAAAAAATAAGTAAAGAATACACTTATAGGAATCAAATAATGATAAATTAACACAAAAGAAATATGCGTACACAATATATCAATATTACATATCTAATAGTGTGTGAGAGAATTTACAATGTGGGAAAAACGTGAGGATTATTATGCTTACATCCTTTACGCAAAAACCCACTGCAGGAAAACACCCACACAAGAAGGGGGGTGTGAAAAACCTGCGAAATCCTACTGACAGTAAAGCTAGTGTTTAAGAATAACTCAAATATAATAGCATGTACATAGGAAAATAAGTATATTATAATGAAATTCAAGAAAAGATAAATACAAAAGGTAGGGAGAAAAAAAAATAGAAAAAAAGGTAAAAGGGAATTAAGGAAAAATTAATAAACAAAAACTAACATCAACATGGTGTTAAATGTGTGCCGTTTATCTTGCCATCCGTGTTCTAATCTATCATGTGTATTGAGAGAGTGCCCGTGATTTGTGATACTCATGTGCCCGTCTGCTGAACTTTAAGAAGTGTTTTGTGTAGCGCCCTTTTAAAAGATGGAAGTGATGGAGAGTTTCTTAAGGATAAGGGAAGTTTATTCCATTCACGACATGTAGTAACAATGAATGATTTATTGAAGATAGTAGTCCGGTGGAGAGGTATTACCAGCTTATGATTTCCTCGCGTATTGGATTCATGGACATTTTTCAGCTTCTTGAATTCTTCAAAGAGGTAAGAAGGCGTTTTAGTATTCAGAATTTGGTAAAGAAGAGAGAGGGTGTGAAGTTGTCGTCTGTGACTAAGTTTTAACCAAGATAGTTCATTTATGTATTGGGTGATGTGATCTGATACCTGTAGATTGAAAATGAACCTGATGCATGCATTCAGAGAGCGTTGAAGTTTTAGTGACAATTCTTGTGATAGATCTTGATAAACTGTATCGGCGTAGTCAAAGTGCGGTAATATTAACGCCGAAACCAGCTGTGCCTTAAGAGATGTGGGGATCACATGTTTCAATCTGAGAAGGGGAAATAATGATTTATTGACGGTTTTACAGATATTATTTACATGGTACGACCATGATAGGTTTTCATCTACTAATATCCCCAAATTTCTAACTGCCTCGCAATAAGGAATTGGATCACCATTTATTCGTGAGGGCGGAAGCTCAGATTTTTTAATTGATGCAAGAATTCTCGGATATCCAATTATGATGGCTTGTGATTTGTACGGATTAATTGTTAAGAAGTTGGCTTTGCTCCAGTTATTAATTTCTACAAGATCATTATTGATGTTTTCCAAATTATTACGTAAGTTGTCAACAGTTGAGTTTAGATATATTTGAAAATCGTCGGCGTAAAGATGGTGTTTGCAGTTTCTGAGTGATAATGGACAGTCGTTAATATAAAGAGAGAATAAAAGAGGTCCGAGGATAGAGCCTTGAGGTACTCCTCGAGATACATCGGCCCACAAGGAGCAAGAGTCATTTGAGATAACTTTCTGTTTCCGGTGGGATAGGTATGATCTAATCCAATTCACTACAGAGGAAGAAAATCCCATACCCCTCATTTTTGCTCTAAGGATATCTCTATCTATTGAATCAAAGGCTTTCCTGAAATCAAGAAGTACAAGAACTGATAACTCTTTCTTGTCCATTGATCTTCTAAAGTCGTCAGTAATTTTCACAAGAGCTGAGGTAGTGCTGTGTCCATGTCGGAAACCGGATTGAAATTGATCAAGAATATTATTGACTCTTATAAAATCTGTAATTTGTTCGTAAATTAGTTTTTCAAATGCTTTTGATAGAACCGGTAGAAATGAAATTGGACGAAATTCTTTCTTTTGAGAAGAACTTGTCTTTTTAGGGATTGGTTTGATCAAAGCACCCTTCCACTGACTGGGAAATTGTTCTTGAGAAATTGATGAGTTGAAAATATTGGTGATATATGGCAAGAGGAAAGGGAGTAATTTTTTAATGAATTCTATTGGGATTCCATCAGCGCCCCTGGCCTTGGACTTGATTCTATTAAACGAGGCAAAGACTTGCATCTGGCTCACTAGGGAAAATTTGAATTGTTTTCTGCTGTTTGTCAATGAGTTGGTTTTGGAATTGTACATATGAATGGTTTTATCCTTGATATCCTTTGCTATAAGATTCGTTGGCTGAGAAAATTTGTTATTTAAAGAGTTAAGACAGACGTTAGGCGGAATTGTAGAGTTTTTAGTTTTACCAATACCAACTGAGTGAAGCTTATTCCATAGAGTGGCTGGAGAGTTTTTGACGGCTGTGGCAGAGAGAAAAAATTTAATTTTTGAATTTCTTATGAGCTGCTTCGTTTTATTGCGGAGGAATTTGTATCTGCTGAAAGCACTAGCATTACTGAATTTTTTAAAATTTCTATAGGCTAAATCACGCGCCGCCATTGATTGCCGAATTTCATTATTTAACCAAGGTGCTTTAGGCTTTGAAATGCGGATCTTTTTTTCAGGTGCAAATTTGTCTAAGAGGTAGATCATCAATGTATTCATAATTTCCACTTTGTCGTCTACTTTTTCAGTGAATTCAATGAAGGGCCACGGCAACGTATATGCTTCCGTCAAAAGATCATCGTCATTTATACTGCTAATATTACGTTGGCAAATGTACTTCTGTTTAAATTTAGGAGATTTGATAGAGTAAACCAGGTATATCAAGTCATGGGAAGAGATACCGGGAGCAGGGATCTGTCCGTGAGTGACAACTTTATCTTGTCTTGCTGTTATGGCTAAATCAATCCAAGTTGAGGATGTGGCCGTTGTATGAGTGGAGGATAATGGAAGAATCTTTAAATTGTTAGAGGAGAATATTTGCCGGAGAAAATTTGTATCATATGCGTCTTTATGAAAGTTAGCATTGAAATCTCCTGTGAAAACTATGTGCTCGTATTCAGTCGAATAGTCTGATATTAATTTATCCAAGTCGGATAGATGACACAGTTTTGGGGGTCTATAAACAGTACCAATTAGAATTTTGATGGCATTAATTTTAACTTCCAGAAGTAGGTATTCCGGTCTTTTCGCATACTCAGAGTTGCTCTTGGTTATTATTTTACATTTTAAATCATTTCTCACATACACGCCTACTCCACCTCCACCTTTCCCTGTTCGATCATTGCGGAAGAGAGAATAACCTGGTATTTCAACTGATTCTGAGGGAATAGAGGGTTTTAGCCATGTCTCAGCCAAGGATATGATATGAATACTGTCACCGGGTAGCAACGAACGTAATTCATTCAAGTGAGCAGGTAAACTTTGAACGTTAAGGTGAATCATTTGCAGAGAACGAGGAAAGGGCTTTAGCTTATTCTTTAGTATCTGTCCAGTAGTGTAAGATAAGGGAAGGTGGGATCCCTACTGGTAGGAATTTGAGCAGTTGTTTGTGCTAAGAGGTGTGCTCATGGTGTGCATCTCAGCATGGCTCGGAGTGAGTAGAGGGGAAGAAGGCCGAGGGAGATTGTTTGGTGGTGAATCCAGAGGTGGGGAGCAATTAAGAGCCTGACCAGCACTGTGGTATGCCCCGGTAGGGGTCGGATATAGTGAAGGAACAAAAGGTGGGGCGAGAGGGTTTAGAACTGAGTCACGGGGAGGGAAGCGATTTTGAGACTGACCCGCACCAAGGGACGTCGCCGCGTGGGGTGATGGAGGGAAACATTGGAATGTAGCGTTGGCAGGTAGTGCGCTGAAGTTGATGTCATTCGTAGAAGTAGATGCTTTTAAGGAATATTTGCCAGTGATGGGGGAGAGCAGGTGAGATTGCGTGTTACCATAAGAAAAATTTAAATATCGTTTTGGAGAGGAATGGTGCATACTGAGAATTATTTTGATGACGGAAATGTATAATGTGTGTGAGTAAATTTACAGAACAGATAAATATTATTAATTAATAAAATTAATAAAGTCAGCAAGTAAGCACTGAAAGTTAATCACACGAAACCTTAAACCACAAAAAATTTACAGGGGAAATGAAAGGGGAAGCAGTCAAGAAGTGAAACGCTTGGCACTGCGGAGGAAGACCTGAAATAAAATTTTAGACACCAGGGAGAAACTACGCTTACGGAGCACTTATAAGAACTTGGGGAGACTTCACACTTTAATTTAGCACTATTAACACTTACTGATCACAAATTTAGTAGATTATGGAATCTATTTGAATTAAGTAGGGACCCTTTGCACTGGGGGAGCACTTTATAAATAATGCGGTAAAAAGTAAGGGGACAAGCTAATCGTAAACTGGGATTCACCAAAAGAGTGCTTGGTGTACGTGACAATCATGTACGAGAAATTAGCTACATTTCCCTTGGTACAAACTGGAGCCGGTGTAGCAAAGATCAGCAAAAATTGTGAAGAGAAGGTATGATAACTATGCTAGCATAACCAGTCTATTGGGTGAATTGAAGGGGGAATCCTTATCAGACTGTAGATTGAAATTCAGACTTAATTTCTTATGCAAATTCCAAGGCAATATTTTCACTGATGATGTTGAAAATATTCGAGATCCCCAAATTACTATAGTAGACTGGACCATGGTTATAAAATTAGAAAAATTGACTGCCAAACCGATAGATTCATAATGTCCTTTCCCCGTTCTATTAGGGATTTAAGTAGTAGTAATTATGTTCACTTAGGTATCAAGGGATAGTATAGGTAGTTGCATCTTCGTGCATGCCTTGTTTTTTAAATGTTTTTCAAATTGTAACATAGATATACAATATAGAACTAATCCTTATTAAGCATGATAAGTAGTGCATGTTTGAGGTGAGTTCACCCCCTGCCACACACTGTTATGGTGGCTTGCATGGTATTATGTACCTACATGTAAAGCAATGCACTATTTTGAGGCAAACTTATCAGTAGTGAATTGTTTTTCACAGCATCTAGGAAGGCAAATGCAACAGCAACGGCAGAAGACCACACAACGTCGATGATAGACATTAGTGGAGCTGAAAAAAATGAATCCTTGGTTCCTCAATAGGGTAGTTTCCTATTAATATTTATTGTCTTGATCGAAATTTTATAACCCCTGGAGTACGTTTTTTAAGCCGTTCAATTTTTAAATGACGTTAAGTATTTTTCCTCATTAACTAAAAAGTGAAAAAAATCAATGGCGCGAAAACATGACAGCAAACTATTACATGCCAGTTAATCCTACGTGTGACGTCAAACTATTTCCTCTACCTGCCACCAGGTGGTGCTGCGGATGCTTCCAAGCAGAGTCCTCTAGATTGCCAATAATACACTATATAGTCGAGTCGTCGCATACACTTCCACAATGGGAATTGCGATGTCGGCCATCTTTACTCTTACATCCCTATACAATCATACGGGGGAAGTAGGCGTAATCTTCATTTTTCCGAGAATACGCGATTCATGATGCTTAATGGGTAAAAAAAGGTGAAAACAGTGCAGTTTGGACCAAGAAGGAACTTTGCATCACCAGAACAAATTATGGAAATCATGAAAAATTACGAAAATCACATTTTTTTAATGCGCAGAATTTAAGTGACGATGGAAATAAAGGGACGCATCACCTGAACGAAAATATCACAGCATTCAATCTTGGTGGAATTAAATTAACGCAAATCATTGACAATGGTGTACGAAGGAAACCTATAGCATTTCAGAAAATTATGAAGCAGCTGAAAGAACCGCGTCTAATAATAAAAATATTGTGCGTACCGAAACCATTGAAATACCAATGAAACTTTTGGGGTTATCTTATCAACCCGAATACTATAGATCGATGAAATTTTAAATATTTACAAAGTCACTATCTTCTCCTCGCCCTTTAAAGGCATTAAAATAATGGTAAGTTGACCTCCAGGCCTCTTTATTATTAAATATACGGATGATTTTTCGGGAGTTTAGGACTTTTTTTTGAAATGAAAACAATTTAACTTTTTGGCCGTTTCGGAAATTGTATTTTTCCTTCTTCAGGGCTTAACTAGAAAGACCTAACTCCCGGAAAATCATCCATATATTTCATAAAAATACTGGTCGAATAAAAACAGCAAATGACTTCGTTCCTAATAATTAATACATTAAATCCATTTCGGAATAGTCTCCAATTAATTAGAAAATATACACCCTAAGGTAAATTAAATTTCGCTAGCTTGGGAATAGAAAGTAATAAAATGAAAAAAAGGTCATAATTCATTCATGATCTTTTAAGGCACACAAAATCTCATATAGCATTCTTTACAGAGTAATTTCACAAATCAATTAGCTATCACCAGTTATGCATTAATTTCAAAGGTATGTATTATTTTCCAAGATCTTTGGTACAACATTCTTGGTGGTGAAAATCCAGGAAAATTTGTTATCCAGACCTACAAAAATAACGAAAAATGGAATGATTTAATAAAAATAAAGCATTAATCCATTAATTGAGAATTAGGAATAGTAAGAAAAGCAAGGTAATTCAACAGCGTCAAATATATCAAATTAAAACCTATTACAGTACACAGCAATGGTAACACGATTAGAGAACAGAGTTTAAATTGCATACATTGATCTACAAAAAAATTAGCTATCAAAATTCATGAGAAGATCACCAGCCAAAAATGGAATGACCAGGAAAGACAAGAAAATAACTTTTGAAATAAATATTTTCTTTAATAAATGTATACTAGAAAGTACTGCATGATGGATGCTCAACAGACCAACAAAACAGTGCCCCAAAACATTACCTTTGTACAAATACAAATAAAAAATTTAAAAAAAAATAGAAAACAGGAAGAAGCTGTCCATAAGTGTGTTCCGCATGCTGCAGCATCTGAAATCTTTTCTTCCCATCTGGAGATGATAACTACATCATTGATAATGAGTTTAAAAACCCAATTTTTCTAAAAAAGAAGAGCGTATTAATTTCAAAATCCATTGAAATAATATAAGGCTTATGAAAGCTACATGAATACGTACCTAAAGATAAATGGCATGCATACACAGGGAATATAAAACAGATTTTTATTCAATATATATTATCAATTTTCACAAATACCTCCATGTGAGCACATGATCTCAAAAAATACCCCTCCAGAAATGTCTGAATATCTATAAATTTCTTCCCACTCATTATCATAAACACATTAGCAAAGATACTCTGTTTAACATATCAACAATTCCTCTCAGGTTTTATCATTAGCATACCATTGGCAGATGATTGAAAAATAAGGCATATTCCTGAAACCAATTGAAACCATTAATGTGAAAGTTCCATGCATTTAAATAAAGTTTTTTCATCGACATGAGTACATACCCACAGAGAAATTGCTGATTTGATCACGAATATTTAAGACGATGAACAGCATCAGTCAACCAGTCTGAGAACTTTTCTCCTATATCTCTAAATACATCCCTTTAAACATTATTTCCATCTGAAGAACCTCTCCTTCACATCTCATCAAATCCTCTCAGGTTCATATGATATGCACACCATTGGCAGAAGGTGGGAAAACGTTATATATTCCTGAAAACAATAGAACCCATTACAATCAAGGTCCCAAGCATTTACATTTGGTTTCTAGAGAACATTTACATACCCAGAGTCTTTGCAGGTTTAAACATGTAAATTTTATCAGCCGAACAATATCAGTCAACCAATCAGATTTATTATCACAAATGTCTTTACATGAAAACCTCTTCTTCCCAGGTGTACATCATATGCATTAATGTCAAAGTCCCATGCATTTAAATAAGGTTTTTTCATCGACATGAGTACACACCCACAGAGAAATTGCTGATTTGATCACGAATATTTAAGACGATGAACAGCATCAGTCAACAAGTGAGAACTTTTCAAATAGGGTATGTAGTAGGTTGGCATAGAGTCGGCTCAGTCAAGTGTCCTACGACACATTAATGGAACACATTTGGAAGGTGGCTCTGAGTACCATGCAGGCACGGGAAACTACAGAATAGGGAATGCAGTAGGTTTGCACAGGGTCGGCTCAGTCAAGAGTCCTACGACATATAAATGGTACACAGTTGGAGGGTGGCTCTGAGTACCATGAAGTCACGGAAAACTACACAATAAGGTATGCAGTACATTGGCACAGGGTCAGCTCAGTCAAGATTCCTACGACATATAAATGGTACACAGTTGGAGGGTGGCTCTGAGTACCATGCAGGGACGGGAAACTACACAATAGGGTATGTAGTAGGTTGGCATAGGGTCGGCTCAGTCAAGAGTCCTACGACACATAAATAATACACAGTTGGAGGGTGGCTCTGAGTACCATGGAGTCACGGAAAACTACACAATAGGGTATGCAGTACATTGGCACAGGGTCGGCTCAGTCAAGAGTCCTACGACATATAAATGGTACACAGTTGGAGGGTGGCTCTGAGTACCATGCAGGCACGGGAAAGTACACAATAGGGTATGTAGTAGGTTGGCACAGGGTCGGCTCAGTCAAGAGTCCTACGACACATAAATAATACACAGTTGGAGGGTGACTCTGAGTACCACGGAGGCACGGAAAAGTACACAATAGGGTATGCAGTAGGTTAGCACAGGTTCGGCTCAGTCAAGAGTCCTACGACATATAAATGGTACACAGCTGGAGGGTGGCTCTGAGTACCATGGAGTCACGGGAAACTACACAATAGGGTATGCAGTACATTGGCACAGGGTCGGCTCAGTCAAGAGTCCTACGACATATAAATGGTACACAGTTGGAGGGTGGCTCTGAGTACCATGGAGGCACAGGAAAGTACACAACAGGGTATGCAGTAGGTTGGCACAGGGTCGGCTCAGTCAAGAGTCCTACGACATATAAATGGTACACAGTTGGAGGGTGGCTCTGAGTACCATGGTGTCACGGAAAACCACACAATAGGGTATGCAGTACATTGGCACAGGGTCGGCTCAGTCAAGAGTCCTACGACATATAAATGGTACACAGTTGGAGGGTGGCTCTGAGTACCATGGAGGCACAGGAAAGTACACAATAGGGTATGCAGTAGCTTGGCATAGGGTCGGCTCAGTCAAGAGTCCTACGACACATAAATATTACACAGTTGGAGGGTGGCTCTGAGTACCATGCAGGCACGGGAAACTACACAATAGGGTATGCAGTCGGTTGGCACAGGGTCGGCTCAGTCAAGAGTCCTACGACACATAAATAATACACAGTTGGAGGGTGGCTCTGAGTACCACGGAGGCACGGGAAAGTACACAATAGGGTATGCAGTAGGTTGGCATAGGGTCGGCTCAGTCAAGAGTCCTACGACACATAGATAGTACACAGTTGGAGGGTGGCTCTGAGTACCATGCAGGCACGGGAAACTACACAATAGGGTATGCAGTAGGTTGGCACAGGGTCGGCTCAGTCAAGAGTCCTACGACACATAAATAATACACAGTTGGAGGGTGGCTCTGAGTACCACGGAGGCACGGGAAAGTACACAATAGGGTATGCAGTAGGTTGGCACAGGGTCGGCTCAGTCAAGAGTCCTACGACACATAAATAATACACAGTTGGAGGGTGGCTCTGAGTACCACGGAGGCACGGGAAAGTACACAATAGGGTATGCAGTAGGTTGGCATAGGGTCGGCTCAGTCAAGAGTCCTACGACACATAAATAGTACACAGTTGGAGGGTGGCTCTGAGTACCATGCAGGCACGGGAAACTACACAATAGGGTATGCAGTAGGTTGGCACAGGGTCGGCTCAGTCAAGAGTCCTACGACACATAAATAATACACAGTTGGAGGGTGGCTCTGAGTACCACGGAGGCACGGGAAAGTACACAATATTGTATGCAGTAGGTTGGCACAGGGTCGGCTCGGTCAAGAGTCCTACGACACATAAATGGTACACAATTTACTATGGCACTGGCAAATTAGGTATATTACCTACAGATAAAATGCTTCAGGCATTCCTAGACACTGTGAAGGAAAAGGCACTTCTTGAGTTATAAGCTGCCTTCTTCTTCTGAATAATGTCCTTCTTTTTTTCTTTTGCATGAATATGCAAACGAAGAGCCACATACCTTCCCAAAACTTTGTCACCAGCCAGACATTTGCACACATTCAGAGGCATGTAATCCACCTTCTTCTTAATTATTTCCACCATGTGCTTTCCCAAGCATTTGTGCCTGGCACATTTTGTTAGGTGCTTTTTCATTATAGACTCTGTTTTGGTAACCAAATTATATAGAGGTGTTGTTGGAATTATTAAAGGCTGTGTTGAATTGCTAACTTGCCGCACATTAATTAATGTGCTCTCTTCATCGCTAGCGCTGTCACTAACTGAGAGCAATTTACAGCCTTCACACACCATGTTTCTCTTCAATACACCTGATATTGCAGAGCCCAACAAATATTTTATAGAATTGCCACTGACTGCATCAAATTCTTCTATTTCATCTTCATCATCTGTGAGAACAGCCATGGATGCACTGCAGCACTCCTCCACATCTAGGTGATAATTTGTATTTGGCTTAACGCCAAAGAAGTCCACCATGTGCTGTGACTCATCATCCATGTAGTTCTCGGAGCCACTTCGTTCGGAGATGAACTGGTTAACCACGACAAGTTTTATAGCCCTCTGTACCTGTAGGGCACTCGGGTTTGTGTTACCATGCCTTCTTAATGTGGAGAAAAGTCTCTCCAGAGCATCTTGGTTGAAGCGAGATGTCAAAATTGTTTTATATCCTCTTTGGAAGAGGTATTCCATTGCCTCGATGATATTTAGAATACTCATGATAATACCAGTTTGAATTGGTTTCCAATGACCAGTGCCTATTTTTATGCCCTCCATTAGAGACTTGAATTTTAACAACTTTGCCTGTATGCCCTCTTTGTTTCTAATATTTACTGCCCCATGCATTTGCCTTGTATTCATTAGTTTGAACCAGTTTTGAACCTGGGTCAGGAACCACACTGTCGTTTCAGCGCTCCGAGGTAGAAGCCCAAGGTTCACTAGCGTCTGCAGAGCAGCAACAGTTTCATGGCTGAAAACATGAAGGGCCAGGTTCACTTTCATCTTATCAAACTTTCCTGGATGTAATGCTCTCTCGTTAATATTCGGTGCCAATTTTAATTCTTTAATTCTTTTCTGGATGCGAGCAAGGGTATGCAAATGACTTGCTGTAACAGTGTTACTCGGCAACCCAAATTCATCGACCACAGCTTCTGGTAACTGGATATCATGGGCCAAGAGTGCAGTCCGGAAGTTCTTGAGCAAGTGGGGTACATCAGGGAAAAAATAAAGCCTGTCTCTACTCCTAACAGGATGTGGGATAAAGCTTACTTCAGAGTACTTACCCACTTTCACCCCATAGCATTTCCAAAACCCTTGGTTTTTAGGGCCCATGTCACTCACAATGCCGATGACACTAAAGCCAACACCTTCCACTGCCTTCAAACAGTCATCAATAAATGTGTAAAGGTGATCTGCCTGAGTCTTTTTATTGGCTATGTGGTAGCCTATAACCTGCTTCCAATTACTGTTTACACCACGAAACATTGCTACATATAACTGACTCCCAATAACATTTTGATCATTATTGCCCACAGTGACGTGCCCAACATATGAAGCAGATGATTGCTCATAGGTTAGGCCACTATCTATCTCCATCTCATCCACCATTAGAACACAATCCTTTTCTAAGGTGGAGGAAAATGCAGCACCTTGACTCTCTAGTAATGGTAGAACATTTGTCAAAATTCCTGGAGCTAAATCGATATTCTGTAGTTTACGGCAAAGGGTACTGCAAGAAGGAAGTGGGTACCCTTTCTTTACGAGCACCTTATACCCTTTCCAACCCACTGCAAATCGGATCTGCATTGCCTCCTTGATCACCTCTTTGGTCCAGGAATTCTTCTTTTTTCCGCTAAGAAGAATTTCTACTTGGTCTGGCTTTAGAAATGGGAGTGATGAAATTTTTCTCCGGATTTGCCGCAGTTGTGCTCTTGTTGCCTGGACATCTTTCTCTTTCAACCAGAGCCTTCGTTGTAATTATTTTATTTTATCTTGAAGCTAAGCTTCCTTAAAAGATATTTGAATAATTATGATGTTAGAAACAATATTTATGCTAGATAAATATTTCTATTTAATACTCCAATGTTCATCAATACTGCTGTAATCTCAGATGATGGTTAATGGCAATAATATCATGAAAATAACTTAATTTCTAAATGACTATCATATCCTCAGTAACAATGTAATAATTAGAGAATAACCCAATCTCTCAAGTTGTTTTGCTACCAGGTTGCATTCCAATCTTTTCTTATAAATGCTGTTGGTGAATACATTCACCAAATTTTTAAACAATAAAATAATTACATTTTTTTATTCTCAATAACTGGTATGTATGGTAATTAATTGAAAAATAATAAAAATGATGTAGTAACCAATTTTGCTTTTTCTGAACAGTTTCATATGGATAGACCCATATAGCTACTAAAACTGGTATGCAAAGTTTTGAAATTACTATTGCATACAGCAGCCCATACATGCACAAAACTTTTAATTTTCAGAAATGTCTTAAATTTCATTGCAATGCCATGGAAATTTAGTGAAATAAGCATTCCTTACCCTTGCAGTAATTTCAGGTTCCCTAGTTGTCTCTGAATGCATGCCTACATTGGATGACACCTCAGGAATCTTCATAGAGAGAGAGGAGAAAGTCAGTGACCATGGAAATCAAATTTCTTAATTTACTCCAACAGTGTATGACAAAGAACGACACACAAATAAAATGAAAACATAACATACACACTGGTAGACTGCTGCTTATAACCTCTACTTCAGTGCACCACTGTCATATTTCTTGAATAACCCTCAATTTTTGGACCCATAGCATCGCTAAGAACTTTTCCAACAACCCCTGAATAATGACCATATTGCATTCTTTATTATTGGCTGCAAAACCCTGATACATACCACAAGTAATGGTTCTGGGAAAGATGTTGAACTTTCAGGGACACACATAGGTTCAATATCCACTGCCACATTCCCATCTTCCACCAAAGACCTCTTCAAAATTCTTCTCCGAGGAGTAATTGGCTTGGGACAATTCGAAACATTGAACAATGTCGGAACTGCATTGGGTTTCAATTTCTTCCACCCATCGGCGCGAGAAGATTCATATTGCGACTCTTCAAAGTGCGCCTTACACATAAAAGTGAAACAAACATCCATCAACAGTCATTAATACAAAAATAACACAGTCATTAATTATCATGATCAATATCAATGAGGAAAAAAATAAGGTTTATTACTGACTATTCAGTCGCGTACAAATAGCATACGTATGCTTATTATGATGTACATTATTACTCAAAGGCTATGGGATCCGTGACAAAAAAATACTTGTTTGTATTGGGCAGAAGGGCGATGCAAAAGTATTTCCATTGTCGTACCACTGTAAGAACCCTACGACACAAGTCCACGTTCTATGATATATGATGATTCTATTATTTTTAGCGGGCCATCAGAGGTTGATATAATTTTTAAAATAGCTTTCATGGATTCCGGTCATCGATAACCTCGCTAATTTATCCAATTATTACCAAAAACATGAGGTAATGACGCTTTCTGATGCTAAATATAACGTAACAACATACAACGTACCTTTTGACAGCAATCATTACCAAAAAAGACGATTTACCAAAGATGTTTTACATTGACTTCACATTTATCACGGCTAATAAATTTTAAATATAACTTGCAGCATAAAGAGATATCAACAACTGCACTGGAATCTTAAAGAGTGGTTTCCCGAGGTACCCGTACCAAACAAAACAATTTGCACATTTCACACCCTAAAATCATCGCATCGTCTAAATACGTTCAACTTTACTTTAAAAAATTAAGGAACAATGCAGTAAAAGGATAAATAGAGCAAAAACTTACCTCACAAAGAAGGGAATATGGCGTTGGTTGCCACTTGTCCCTTCGGCACATTTGAAGCCATTTTGCTCTTCTCTCGGGGTTTCTCGGGAAACGAAAAAGGCGATGTCCTGTATTTGTGCTGTTCACACAATTCGGAGCACAACAGCCACCCATTTCGCCGATTTTTTTAATGAATAAGAACAAAAAACTACTTCGACACTGAGTTTCACCCACCTCACTACATAGTAAACAAGTGAATGCCAAGAGTCAAAATGGCGGAATGCGACGACTCGACTATATAGTGTATTATTGGCAATCTAGAGGACTCTGCTTCCAAGTAGACGCTGCACTCCGTTAAAGCTTATTAACTAGTATCGGAGGTGTATTTATTCCGTTAATTTATTATAATTAACTTTTATTTATTTAATATTATTTATGCAGTTGATTCATTTCATAACAGTTAGTATTCCCACGGGCGGTCAACTCAATGATATAATAGTTTCACAAGATTTGGAGGTGAAACTCAAAACGTGACGTGTCGACTACTAGCACATCTTAGAATGTCTACCGTTACTAGCTGAGATTTTAAAGGCAAATAAGCCGTGGTGCACGCAGCTCTACATACAACCGCTAGATGGCAGAACTTGTTCACATTCATGATTCCTTCTTTACTATATATTATATATTCTTGATACTTAAGCCCCGTTAATTTTTTCGTTTTAATCAAGTTTTCGGCGAGAAGTTTAGCAACCCTGAATAGGAAACAGTGCATGATTGATTAAATAAGGTAAAGGTCCAAGCTCAACTTGCTAATTTCGCATACACACGGCTAATTATTAATTGAGAAGCCACACTAATCACTAAATTCTTGGCAGTTTACACTAAGTTTACTATTCCAAGACCGTTCTACTTCATACACGAAGTAAATACTGCATTATCTTCATCGATGGAAATTAAATATCGTCACCAGATGTATATGACAAGGCGCAAACTCTGAAAATAAATACGTGGACAGGAATTCATCTTCAAAATAAATAGAAATTTGTACCTTTTGTACAAGAAGAAGTTTATTTGATTGGCAAAAATTACAAATACACCAGTGAACATCTATTGGTCAAATCACGATTTGAGCAATCGTCATTTTTCAAGATAGAGGCAACAAAATATAAATAAGCTATTTTTATTCAGTAACCCATCTGCAGCCTCCATACAAAATCCTGCTTGTTATGTAAACGATTAATTTTCAGACATCTGAAATAATTTTCCATTAAGATCTGCACAAGTCCCACAAAATATCAATGATACCGCAAGTGAATGACTTACAACAGGTTTAATTTAATAAATAAACGTTACCGTAGCTAACAGTGAATTCACATCAACTGCATGCTAATTGATTGAACAACAATAAAGGCATTAAAATTAATATTTAACTGTAATAACATCTATTCCAATTAAACATGGAGGGGCACAGAATGGGCTATAACTTCCACACCAAATATCAATCATATTGACATCATGCACAATGTTAAAAGCAGTCAGTACCTACATTCCAATCAAATAACACAAGTTTTCAGAGCAAGTTTAAGTACAAGTATATCCTACAGTTCTGAATTACTTCCCAAATAGATAACTTTCTCAATAGAAATAAAGTCATAATGATCCTTCATCAATGACAGGTTCATAACAATGGACATATGTCTTGAAACTACAGAAATTTGAATGAATTGCTATGATATCCAGGAAAACTTTGCATTAAAATATATCATTCAGGAATAAAGAGTTTAGGAACATAATTAATATAATTTAAACGAGGATACTTAGGAAACTTTCTCTAACACAGTCAAGGTGAACTGTGGTTCGAACACACACCCCTAAGAGCTAAGGAAGTCGGGTCATCAGAACGTTATTAATAGTAGTGTATTGCTCCCCAAATACAATTGAGTGCTTCACAAAAAACACCTGGATAATACAAAAGGAGGACGAAGGTAGAAAACAGACTTACATATTATGATGAGTGAAACAGGCAAAACATAAACGAACATGCGATGTGAGTGGAAATGTTTCCTTGGCACTTACGACCAGAAAGAAGATATCTGGGACAATCCATTTCCTAGAAACTCGTGAGTGGCGAAGGAAAGCTAGCCTATGTATGTCCACAAACACTTTACACAGACCACCTCCACAAAGCAAACAAGATCAATGTTGTTGTTTATGTCACTCGCCTTATTGACGTTAACCGTTAGCTGGCGAGTATTTACAAGGTCGTGAGGCAGTAGCGAGACTTAGTCGAAAAAACTTCGTCAAAATGACGGTTATTTGAAAGTTAACATTAGCTTTCCAGCACATCAGCAATCGCTTCCACACTTTCACTATGCCAAACGGGGCATCAATCGTGCTAACTACGTTTAAAATAACTGACCATAACAGGATATGAATTCAGCATTAACAAACCACACGTCGCATACACATTCTTGATACACTTTCTCCTACAGTAAACGACTAAAAACACAATCAGGAACTAAAACACCAAGAATAACACACAACCATGGAAGAAGACACAACCATTCCTCGAGGCTCTGCGTGTTGACTAATACAACGCTACAAATTTGAATGAAAACGTTCGCTTCCCCGACCAATTACAGACGAGCTACAAAAAATGTATAAAATAAAAAAAATCGTTCCGAGTTCCGGTAGACAAGAAAAAATATCTAAAAAATATAAAAGTAGTTCCGACTTCCGGTAGGACTTTTGAGATGGCGCAGAACGCAGTCAACGATTTGCCCGGGAAGATGAACGGGGGTGAGTATTCCTTCTACAAGCATACCCCGTAGTTCGCCCATCGCCGCGCGACCTTCACGCCATGCTTCGCCGTAGCAGAAGACACCACGAGTAAGATGCCCTGGAGCAAGGGGTCGACAATCATGCGATATATCGTATAGATTACTTTAATCGATTGTGGATGGGAAAACTTTTCCACCTGTAGGCCCGCGAGAGGCGCTGCGGAGGCCGATTTCTGAGATTCTGGCTCCTGATTGGCCGATTGGTTGAGATCAGCCATGTTAAGGAGTCTGAAAATATTGCTGTTGTGTTAAGTTCACCGATATGCTAAATTAAAGCATAATTGAGTGTTTACCGAGATAATTTTCTGTATTTGAGTGTGTTTTAAAGTGGAATCAACATGGCTATCTCATAAACTTGTGCCACTCTAGTGAAAGAGTGCAAGTGATGTTCGTATTATTTGCTTCGGTTATCGAAGGTGACAGGTTTGTTTACTTTAAAGTTGGCCGATAACTACAATGTCGTAGATATTTCGTAAAATATATACAAAGGCTTAATGCATTATTACCGGAAACATCTTCTTTGACGGAAAGATGTCCCAGATATGTTGGAAGGTAAGTGTATTAATGTTATTTTATGATCTCGGCCGTGCATCATACCGTTGAAGTGTTATTGTTATGAAATGAATGGTTGGTATAAGTTCACAATATGCTCTAACGATTTTCCTTTGTATTTCACGGATTCTCTCGACGTTCTACCCAAGGGAACTTTTGATCTCTGTGCAGTGATAACAATCGACGATGGGAATGATTATTCTGCGTTGACTGCACTGCCAAGCACAATATCTTACGTATGTAATTTAGTGAAATTTCACATGTGGCATTAAAAAACTAATCTGTGAATATTGTGTCGTCGACAGGATAAGTCGTATTTCTTACTCATTTCTTTTGATAATAATCATTAGCATGTAGCAGAAAATAGGGGTCGTTACGTTAACAAATTACACAAAAAACTAGTTCTGAGGAAACGTTCTCATATCGCATCATAACAAAGTACATGATGATGATTATTCATTGAAAAATGGGTCGTGTGTGAGTGTGGATAAATTTGTGATGTGTAAATGTTAAAATAATTTGTTAGTCCGTAATTGTCATACCGTGATAAGGCAGTGGCATAATTTCGTGATAACAAACACTGTGGTGTTGCGGCTTAATGTTTTCGTAGAATTAATTCCATGCTTTTGAGAGGTATACACCGGTTTTTCGCGATTTTTGGCACATTTTAGCTACTTATTTGTTTTGAAGAATTACCTATTTTTGCTTAATTCGTATTTTTGCTAATTAATAACATCTAGCTTGGTGTGGAATCGATCGATTCATAGTCAAGTTTAATACCTAATTAGAGAGTTCCTAGTGCATGGTTTTCTCATTTTTGTTTAGATGTTTTTAAGTGAATTCATCCTCTGTCTCAATTATTCTTTGCTGGTACAAGTTTATCCCATTGCCATGAAAAATCATGGCCGATTTTTACTTTCTTCTGAAAAAAGTAATTATGTATGCCTCTAGAAAATATGCATTTGGTGTTCTCATGTGGCCCAATAAAATGATAATATGATGCATAAGAGAGACAACCGAAGTGGAGATTGGAATCTATTTTAGGATTATATTATGGACTTGTGGAATTTTTTGTGTATTTAGCTTATAAGTGATATAATTTGTGGTGTGTGCGGCGTAGTGATATATTATGGAACTCTATTAAACAGAACCCTCAGTTGTTAATATATGTGGATGGAATGACAGTACCAGGTTGCTGGTTCACATTCTGTTTTTTTTAATATGATGGATTTTCAATCACATCCCTGTGGAACAGATGTTGTGTGGACTTCTGTTTGTCTATTTTTTATGTTTATACCTAGCTGGATAGGGTAGCCGTCTCAGGGCAATTTTTATAACTCTCACAAATGTAGCCCATAAGGATCATCATAATAGGTTATCCCTCTGACCACGCCTAGGTGGTTGTCCTCAGGAAGGGAGGATCAGGTAGTGTGAGGGCATGTAATAGAAGGAAGATAGAACATATCCATGTTATATTTATTTTCTTTATACATTTCAATAAGGCTTTTGCCAACTTTTGAATGGCTTAAATCAGCTGAAACTAAATAGAATGCAGTGGAATTTTTATGGTTTTTTGTTTACTGTTTCATCCTTTGATGTATTTTCAGGTTGACCTGAATCATTCCAGGCATAGATACTACAGTCTTGGTACTACAGCAGGTTTAGGAAGTTCATGTATAATTATTTACAAGTTTCTCTCCTCCATGCATCATAGGATTATGCATCAATATTACATACTTTTTGCCAAATGCTAGTCATCCAAATTTAATTTGAGGTGTGTGTGAAATATGCCATGTTATGTAATTAGTGATTTCTGTTAAACCATACGAATTCCACATCCTATCATTGTCTGCTGTTTGACCAAATAAGAATGTTTATTTGCACCAATCTACTTTTACTAAATGTCGGTATTCTACTTTGAATGATTTGTTTTGTATTGTGGTTTTGTTTTGATGTTAATAAATATTTTTTCGTCAAATGCTGGCTTTTATCAATACAGTATTCCTGGTTATCACCTTCCAGCTGACCTCGACTAGTTCCTTCGGTCCTATCAAAAGTTAGCCCATTTCTTTACACTATGGGGATTCATCAGTAATATCTTAAAGAGGATAAAAATCGTTGTTTTCCGTAAGATTCTATTCAAATCAGCAAAATAGTTTGGAAATTGTAATGTTAAACGAGAGCAAATCGAAATACTGACTTAATTACGATTCAAACCTAGCGGCGACCGTTTCGCGATTTTCTCGCTTCTCACGATTCTCTCGCGGTTCTCGGGACCCGTAGCCTCCTGACACGAAGCCACCAGGTGGCGCTAGTTTCCAGAAACCTATACGCATTGGCCTTATGGCAGTGTCATCCCCTTGCCCTGGAGCCTATAAAACGACTAATACTACAGTGCTTAACAGAGAAGACTTTTTCAGCGTTGATAGTTTTCACAGGCTATTACCAATACATATTCACTAGAGTTGAGGGGTATGAAATACTATGGCTAGTTCAGGAGACGAATTTTCCTATTTCCCTCGCAACGTAAACTACATATACCTGTAACGTCAGCAAGAAGGCAGCGCACTCCGCCATTTCAGAGCCTTTTCAAATGGCCTTAAAATTAACATTTAATTCTCTAGTAAACTGGGATTTCTCAACACAAACTTTTTGCGTAAAATACACTTATGGCAGGGCACAAATAGCTGTTAGTGAAGTCTTGTTTTCTTTGATGAATGAAACCACTCTATTGTAGCCAGTGGAAGACAATGTGGAAGTTGAAGAAACACTGGAGATATTCAGCGAGAGACCTAGCAAGAATGGAGGAAATGTCAGTTGCCTTTCTTGTGCTAAATACAGCTCGTATTAATATTGTTGTTAATCGTTCATTTTTAGTGTCATTCTGTTTACATATTTTTATGGATATTTATTCCAGGAAACCCATATTGGTGGGAACATGTGGATCGAGAGTGGTGTTTTGAACTTGGCAAAGGGGAAGGATGACTCAATTTTTGTCTGCAAAGTAGCAGTGATGATATGGGGGAGTCAGACCTTGGCGGAAAGGTCCTTATCTGGGCGAGCCTGCCCTTCAAAGCCTAATTACCCTCCTAAAAAGGCATGGACCCCTAAGAAGGTCAATATACTTAAGGGTATGTATCATTCTTTGTTTTATTAGTATTTTCTTCATTATACTCTTGCCATAATATATGTACATAATTTCTCAATTATGAATACACAGTATCGTGAGTATTGCTTCATTTGTACCCTTTCTTTCCCCAAGTCGGTTTTTTATTTTATTTCCTATAGATGATCCTTGTCAATGTCTTCGATGCATGTGTCATTGGGATTATGGTCCGATAATTTTCACATTCTCCAGAATGATATTATTTTCAAAATCCAAGTGTATCTCTCCCGTTGAATCAAAAGGTTTTATTAACATATGTTCTGCTATCTATCCTGCATTTTTATTTAGTTCAGCAGGAATATCATCAAATCCAGAGGCATTATTCATATGCAGGTCCTTCACTGCACATCAAATTCCAATTTTTTTATAGAGGCTCCAATATCATCCTTCCATCTCTTTACTTTTTGTTTGCTTAAAATCATAATTTCTCCATACTTGTCCATGAAGGCATTGTTCTGTCCCTTGAAGTGATTCCTTACCGGAGGTCATTCTATGTCAATTCAACCACAAAAATAAGGTTTAGCCACCCACCGACTCAGATTCTGATGAAACTTGCTACATATCATTTCTTATCAATATAAGAAGAATGCCCAAATCATATTCCATTGCTCAAGTTTTTTTTTTGAGTTTTCCAATTGCAGCCAGTCAAACTTTAGGAAAATTCTGCAATCGTAGAAGTCATTGAGAGAGCAGTTTACCTCCACCTGCATAGGTTGACCTTTTTTTCAATCATGAATAAGTTATCACAGCTCTAATGTTATGCATCCAAGCACTCATATAATCATTTTATTATAATTTTATTAGATCAAACGCTTTTCATATCCATTGTTTTGTAAGGGTTTCTCAAGGTTGATAATCAATGTCAAAATAACTGAATTTAGACAGCTATTTTGAGAAAATGGCCCTAAAAATGGTGTGAATTCTAATTAAAGGTCTGAAAAAGCCATCATATTCATTTCTGAGGATGAAAGCAGATACTTTTAGGATAATTATGGTCCAGAATGTATAAATATTAATAAAGACTCTTTGTGTCATAAAAGAATCAATTGTTAACCATGTTTTTATCCAAAAACATTTGCATATAAAATCTTTAAGAATCCTGCTAAGGTTAAAAAGAAAAGTCAAGGGCTCATATTATTTTTTTCCAAAATATCCATAGCCTTGTGGACATCACTGAAAAATTTCATTGGAAGTAATTAAAAAGTGGGTGAGATAGCATTATATTTTTTAAAAAAGCGCACCTTGAGAAGTGTGCATCGTGAATGATTGAAATTCAGAACTCTCCTAAACATTGAGAAGCAGTAACTGTAAAACTACTTGAGCCAATAAAAAATTGAGCTTTTTTCATATAGGTAAAGGAATTATTAGTATCTAGTTCATCATAAGCGATCCTGTGGGTGGAGTGGATGAACTGACATGGAAGGGCCCAAATATCTTATCTGGGCAGCTTCTACCTTTTGCAGTGCAAGGATGATTTTCACATCTTTGTGTAGATCTTTCATCCACATTTCTCTAACTTTCCTAGCATTGCAACTTATTCTGTTATTTTTATTTTGTAGTGTAATCATATTTTTTTTAATTTTTCAGAGATTTACCCACTATACATTCATTAATAGATATGATAAAATACATATTGTGAGTGCAAGTGCAGAGACATAGGCAATGTGTTAAATTACCTTGCTGTCATTCTACAACATTATTTATATTTTATATATTTTCGTTCATTTCAGATTGTCTTCGAAGAAAAATTGAGAAAGAAACAAACTCACTGGAGGAGGTGAATTTATGCATGGATAAATTTAAAAAGCATCTTCAAAACAAACTAAATGACTATATGGCGAAAACGGCCAAAAGAAAGATTTGTGAGTAGATGTGAGACATTTTGGTGGCTTAATAATTGATTATGTTTAACAAAGAAAAGATTCATTTGTTGAATTTATTCATCTCTTATGCAATTACCGCAGGGCCATTCCATGTCAATTTGACCAAAAAAATGAGGCTTTGCCTCCCTCCAACTCATTACTGAGTTAAATGGAATTTTATTTTAGTTCAATCATGCCCGTAAAGAAGTTAACTCTGAATAGAAAAAAATAAGAACTAGCTTTTAGATATTGATGGGTTAATTACCTAGGCCAATTAAAATGTTTAATGTTACATTAACAATGCTTTGTTTCACTACCTGTGCATGACATATTGTGTCATTATATAATGTAGTTATTTTCTGTGACATTTTTTTACAGGTACAGGATGCGGTGGTCCAGGGATAAGGCTATGAATTTCACCATCATATGATTTCATTAACCCTTTCGCGACGGAGCCAGATGTTAGAAAATGCTACTTCCCTCACGAATGCCATAAAGTATTCTTTGCATTGCCAGTACGGAGCTTTCGCTACGCTAGGATCCTCTCCGGTACCTGTTTCCCTAAGTTGGGTTGGGGCCCAGAGGGGTGTCGAACCTTTTTCTCGGTCACCGGGCCGAGATAATCTTCACCCTTTCCCGCTTGGGGACCCCTTAACAGCATGCCGTCGCGGTCAACTATTTGTTTATGCAATGGTTTTGCTAAAAAAATTGTTGCTGCAGCGTCGATATTAATTTTATCGGAAACGAATTATTTTAGTTTTACAGTGCCTTTACAGCTTTTAAACGAAATTCTACCATTAATATTAAGCTCTCTAGCAAAAAAATCGTATCAATGGTTAAGCAAATAATTTTGCCGTTTGTCACACTCGTAAATTATTTTGACCACTTTTCTACGATAAAATTATTATAAATTTAAAAAAGCCTTATTCAGGCCTTTGACTTCATCAGAGCGCGAATCAAAGAAACGATACTTCGAAATCTTCAGCATGTTAATTCATGAGATGTACGGTCTACGGAATCCTTAATTTCGATTCGAAGGACTGCCAGAAATCACTGTATTCTTTAGGCGGAAACCATTGACCAACGAAAGAAAGTGAAATAGTCAGCTGTCATGATTATATTAGACTGAGTAATTGCAGGGAAAAATAAACATTGAAACTCACGAAAAATATGGCCACCAACACATATGAAAAAATAGCATTCAGTTGTTGAACCTAAAAACATTATAACTTCCTAACTAAATAAAAACATGAAAAAATCACTCATAACCAACTAAATAATTAACAAAAATTTGTTCGGAGATTCTTTTACTCACGAACTACGTTAAAAATAACGGTAGAGCTCCGTTTAAAATTTGCAGTTGTAGAACTAAACATCAGGAATTTACTTATAATGCTCAATTTTTAAATTAAACAATAACTTCTTAGTTTGTTATTCCACTGCACCAACAAGCAAATGACCGCGGACCCCTGCTGGGATTGGGGCGCGCACTGCAACGAAGGGTCAGGATAATCCTCTCCCGCGGACCGAGAAAGGGTATCTAAGGGTATCCCGAGAAGAGGGCCTTTATAACAAACACCTTTCTGGCCTGCTTGGGGCTAGCTTAGCGACTACGACTTGTTAACACGTCGTTCGTTCGTTTGCGTAGAAAAATTGACACCGTTTTAACACGTCCTTCGTAGCGAAAGGGTTAAAGTAAATGTAAACATAAATATGAAAATAAAACGTATGTTATAGAAAAGGTGCATTCATTGTGTGTTCTTAAATTATCCCTTGCTCTCTAACCTTTTGTTTAAGAATATAGTGTATCTCATGCCTGTTTTATTTTGAAGTGTTCCAGATTGGTGCTGCTAGGAATAGCCGATTTCTAGCTGGATCTTAATATTCGGAAAAGATCATTCTCATGCAGCTGGAAGCACCCCAGTTCCTGCTGGTATAAATGGAAGTGGTCAATTTCCTGCTAGTCCAGCTGCATCCTGCTGGATTCTACTGGTCCAGCTGGATCCTGCTGGCCAATTTCTAGTTGGATCCAGGTAGTCCAGCTGGATTCTACTGGTCCAGCTGGACCTTGCTGGTCCAGTTGGTTCCTCCTGGCCAATTTCTAGTTGTATGCAGCTAGTCCAGCTGAATTCTACTGGCCCTGGTGGTCCAGCTGGATCCTGCAGGCCAATTTCTAGTTAAATATAGCTAGTCCAGCTGGATTCTACTGGTCCAGCTGGTACCTGCTGGCCAATTTATAGTTGATCCAGCTATTCCAACAGGATTCTACTGGTCCTGCTGGCCAATTTATAGTTGGATCCAGCTGGAATTTTTACCTGGGCAGTGACCACAGGCTTCCGCAGGCGATTGATTCCCTCGTGCAGTGAAGCTGTTTCTCGCAGTGCAATATTTTCGAAGTGCTTCATTGTTTGTTATAAAAGGAATATATTATTCAAGTGGTTACCAAAAAGACGGATTATTCGGAGAATACATGTACAGCTACTGTTGGAAAGACGCCTTCAGAGGGAGAATCGATCGTCTCTGGCCATCCAAGCCTCAGGTGAGTGAAGAATGTTTTAATACGTAAAAATGAGGCGATTTCAATACGCAGATAGCATTGTAGCTATAGGAATAGGATGTTTTTCCCGCGTACCTTTGCGTGTGAATGACTTTGCGTAAAACCGAGCGATGTCTAACTTTAATAGGACGAATCACATTTATTCCCGTGTATCCCTGCGCGTGAATACAAATGTTATTTTTTCGTTTCAAACCTGTATCGATTCGAGCGTCTCGAGTTGTTGATCAATGAGTAATTTAGTAAAACCTAGGGAGGTGATGTCATAGTTAAAAACAGCATCGATTTGTTTGCCTCGAGTTGATAAAAAATGATTTAATATTTAAAACCGATGGATTTCTAACTCGAACAAGATGAGGCATAGTTATTTTACAGAGAAACCTAAATAGCTTAGAAAGGAAACACACATTTTGTCTTGTAATACTTATCATACATTTATTTCAAATATATTACATCTCCTACTAGAGAAACCTAAATAGCTTAGAAGAGAAACACACATTTTTCTTATAATATTTATCATACATTTATTTCAAATACATTTCATCTCCTACTCCAGGAGGAGCAGATTCTGTTATTTTCTCTAACATAGATCTTCTCCCCCCAGGCATTGCCGTTGAATTGAATGATTTCCTTTTCGGTCAACCTAAAGTATTTAGGGAGGAAAAGCTTCCTCTTCACTCCTATAAAAATTATCTCCGCCACCAGAGATCCGAACCGAGATCCGTACGAGACCAGAGTCCGTATGGCGTCTCCATGGACTCCGTATACGTTCCACCATGTATCGCTCTTCCTCCACCATCTCCTCCCTCCTCAGGAAGAGGGCGCCATTCTGCGCCGACAGCAAAGACGCCTTAATGGACATCTGAAAGAAATAGTATTGATTGTAAATATGATTCATATATATAAAAAAAAAGAAATCTACTGCGTAATATACTTGATGTAATATTTATTTGATAATATTTTAGCAAATATCTCCTTGACCGGTCTGGTGCCAAGATCGGCGAGAGCAGATGCCCACGCACTGGCCGCCTCCGATCCTAACGTCTTCAGGCCAGAGTAGAAAAGCGGTTCTGCAAATCGCCAAAGGACCAACGATGCCACGACCTCTTTGCACCCGATATGAAGCTCTATAGAGCGGTCCAATTTCACCCCCCGCCTGCCTGACGTAAAAAGTAAAGTATCGATTCTCCGCTGGCGCCATCCCATTGCTCAATCATTGATCAACGGGAATTGCATCTTTTTTATAAAATGTAGAACTACAATGGAGGACTCCTCCCCGCCGCGGAAAGAAACGAGCTCTCCAAGTTTAACCCTTAATAAGTATTTCCACGCTCTCGATGTTGTTCTTATCCACGGGGTAGTAATAAATCGGATTGAATATCTGATGTCCCCACCACGCTACTGTTTACTATACGAAGGCATCGACTCAATGAATCGCCTACGAATTGGGGTTCAATTATTTCGGTGCAAACGTAAATATTTGGTACGGAGGGAGGAACGTTATGTCTTTTCACCACTCTGCTTTTATTTATCGCATGTCCTTCTCTCACATAATCTATTATCGCCCGGGGAGGTGAAACAGACGTTGGTATTGGCTTCGTACTCTTAGTTCAGCTCCCCTCTCATACTAGTATCCATGTCGAGTGTGATATATCTTGGTTTATGTGGTGTTCACTTGATGCGTTGAATGCCGAGAGAGAGTTTTGACGAATAAATCGCGAAACGAGTCATATACACCTGGGAGTAAAGTATATTTTACGTTTTCGGCAGCAATCAACACGCCGGGAAAAATGGGCTCACTCCATCCCGAAGCATTTCCTGTCAGCGGAAGATTAACCGTTTCGCGAGACATATCGTTTCTAAACTTTTTCGTTTTTCAACACCCAGTTCGAGGTATGGCTAGAGATGGGCAACTTGGTAAATTACCGCGGTAATTTTCGTAAATTACCGCGGTATTTTTCGTAAATTGCCAAACCCCTGAAAATTACCGTAATGAACGGTAATTTTCAGAAAAGTTCTTTTTCAGATAATTTCTTCCTCACGAATAAACCATTGGAATGGGTAATATCATAAATTAAGAAGCTAAAACGATTTGTTTACATTGTGCCCATGATCAATTCCAATTAATTCAGAGTAAAATAACAAATGTACATTGCGCAGAGGTATGTCTTTGGAACGAAAATTTCCCGTACTTGCCAACTTGGTTTTACTTTTTTAAATGAGTTATAGCAGATAAACGTCGTGATATGTTTGATATAAGCTTCGGCATTTATATCTCAATGCTATTTGATTTCGTTTGGAGTCCTCTGATAAGGATTAGCAGCTCAAAACTTAAAATAAACCGGAAAATTACGGTAATTTAACCATCTCTAGGTATGACTGTAGGAAAGCCTTTCCCATACTCTCGTACGCTCCCATCGGCACCACAAAGCACGATCCATCCTTGAAATTAATTTTCACCAGCGCAAAGTCTTCAGGTCCAACGCCTCGCACCACTCCCTCTTCATTTCGAGTTCTATTATCTTTCACTAGTGAGCCAGAAGACACCGCTTCCTCTAAGGTCCCAGGAGGATCGATTACCTCTCTTGCAATCCGCGAAAGAATATGACCTACTATGGCGGGGGTGGAGATCTCGGCCAAACCAACTTGCCACGCGTCATTTTCAAACGCACGGCAATGCCTGGGGGAAGAAGATCTATGTTAGAGAAAATAAGAATCTGCTCCTCCTGGAGTAGGAGATGTAATATATTTGTAATAAATGTATGATAAATATTAAAAGACAAAATGTGTGTTTCCTTTCTAAGCTATTTATTTCTACATAAAATAACTTTGTCTCATCTTGCTCGAGTTAGAAATCCATGGGTTTTAAATATTAAATCATTTGTCATCAACTCGAGACAAACAAATCGATGCTGGTTTTTAACGATGACATCACCTCACTCGGTTTTACTAATTAACTCATTCATCAACAACTCGAGGCGCTCAAATCGATACAGGTTATAAACGAAAAAATCACATTCGTATTCACGCGCAGGGATACACGGGAATAATTTTGATTCGTCCTATTAAAGTTAGACAACGCTCGGTTTTGCACCAAGTCATTCACACGCAACGGTACGCGGAAAAACATCCTATTCCTATAGCTACATCTACATCTATATAATACCCTGCAAGCCACCATAAAGGTGTATGGCAGGGGGTGAACTCTCACCAAACATGCACTACATATCATGCATAAAATTTGTAATTAAAAATTAAAATAGCAAAGCATAATTGCAAAAACATTCTGTTAGTGGGGTTAGTTTTAAGTCCTTATACCAACATGCAGCTACCAATGTTATCCATTGCTACACTCTTACTGGATACATTTACCGTTATTCATATAATACCCTAATAGTACGAGGAAAAAAGGACATTTTGAGTCCGTCAGTTCGGCAATCTATTTCTCTAATTTTGTGATTATGGTCCAGTCTACCATAGTAAGTTGGGGTCCGCAAAATATTTTTAACATCATCACTGAAAATATGGTCTTGGAATTTATTTAAGAGATTAAGTCTAAATTTCAACCTGCGATCTGACAATGATTCCCAATTTAATACATTTAATAGACCGGTTACGCTAATAAAGTTATCATACCGGCCCTTTTCAAATCTTGCCGATCTTCGCTGCACACGTTCAAGTTCGTTATTTAGACCGATTTCGTAGGGATCAGTGCTATCTGCGTATTGAAATCACTTCACTTTTACGTATTAAAACACTTCCTACACTCAACTGAGGCTTGGGACGGCCAGAGACGATCGATCCTCCCTCTGACGGCGTCTTTCCAACACTTGCGGTAGATGTATTCTCCAAATAATCCGTCTTTTTGGTAACCACTTGAATAATAGGTATATTCCATTTGTAACACGCACACACTGAAGCACTTGGAAGCCATTACACTGCGAGAAACAGCTTCACTGAACGAGGGAATCAATCACGAGCGGATCCCCGCGGATCACGGTCCGACTACCGTGAGGCGTCTGAATCAAATGTCATCGTGAGAGACGCCGTTCTAACAGCTTGGGGGATGGGTTGGCGTCTCGGTGTCAAGAAATCATTACGAGGTGCTTGGGTCGGGGGAGGGTCGATATGTCTGGGAGCGCAGATCGATGGGTCGGGAGAGAGGGGAGGGTCGATATGTGAGACTGCCGGGCATCGAACGCAAAATCAATACGTCTAAGAAGACCACGCCCTGAAAATCAATACATGCAGGAGGAGGAGGGGGGGTAATTAGGCTAATTATCATTAGAGGGGGACGGCGGCTAATTAGGCTAATTATCATTAGAGGCTAGCTAATTACGTTAATTAGCTGGATAGTTAGGTTAATTCGCTGGATAATTAGGTTAATTAGCTTGCTAATTAGGTTAATTACCGGCTAATTAGGTTAATTACCGGCTAATTAGGTTAATTAGCCTAAAATCGGAAAAATATTAGGAAAAAAAATAAAAAAATATAGGAAAAACCTAAAATCAGAAAAATATTAAGAAAAAAATAAAAAATATTGGAAACAAATAAACTGTTCCAAAAGTGGTCTTCTTACTCTACTCCTATGTGAGCTCACATCTTCCCTTCAGGGCCTTCAGAGCTGGCTTCAACTCTTTTGGACATTGTTCTGTCCATTTCTTATATCACCACCCTTTCGTGTAAAAGGTGGAATACCATATAGACACCAAAAGATACATTTTCACCAGTTTCACATATTCGCCATGGCCTTGGTGTCCCTCCCTAAGGTTTACCTTTATACACCGATACCTTTAATATATATTTCATTCACACATCATACAAAATATACCTTACATAAAACATATTAGGAGGATATTACATGTGAAGAAAGATATTACACAAAATAACTGGTGAACACCAACAATAATACTCTAGATACCTTCATTACCCCGACAAGGATAACCTCGCCAAATTACCTCCAATTTGTACGTTAAATCCACTTTCATTTGTGCATTCCTTTCCCAGAACCTGTTTCATCATCCCTTCAGGAAAGGTTCGTTGCATCTTTCCTCTCATACCAACTTTATTCTGCTTTTATGCTTCACTCATTATGCCTCATCTTTTCCACGTGAATGGCATTGATAGCTGCGTTCCTGACAACTCTTGTCCAGCCAAATCTTTTACCGCCCTGCAAGGGATAAGAGGAAAAAATTGATTTTGAGTTTCACAATCAGCATCATGTAAGATCAGCAATACGTAATTTTATCATATATTAATAGCAGAGAGATGGAGCTAAATATTATATCATCAATGGGACACAGATTATCGTGTTAAAGGAACACATTGCCATTGCAAATCTTCAACTTTGCACAATGGCCCTCCTTAAATGTAGGAAACTCTGTTTAACCTAGAGTTTAAAATTTTTTAAGTATATCATAGGCATTTATCTCTGTATTAAAAAGGTCAGTTGATTTTCAACCTCTCGAGAGGGTGATTTTAATTACAAGGAATGCATAGATTGAAACCAGCATACAACGACAATCACACGCATCACATGACAATAAGCCACATAATGAAAGATAACTTGTCTGAAAAATGTAGCAAACATTACAATCGAACACCTTAAGTAGTATTTATAATAGCTTTTGAGTGTAAATAAAATTTGTTAACTGTAGAATTTATTAATCATATCACTAGGATATAGAAAGTCAAGTGCTAAGGAACATAACCAGCATAACAGTAAAACTAACAAATAGAAGTTCCTTTGTTGGCCCTTAGGAACAAATATTGAGATGAAATAACAGATCTGAATAATATCATTTACTACAAAAATTATAATCATATGCTATCATTTCCTTTGGAAATCGGTCAGGATCTCCATACTGATGATTTAAACCAAGAACACTGTATAAAGGACGTTGATCTTGTGGCGAATTCGATCGTCTTTTGCTTAAATTTCAATCGCGGGTTAATAGGGTTCCTGAGCTTGCCGACAGGTAGCACTAGTGCTAGTACGCGAGGCACATGTGTATGGCATTGTAGCATTGCTTTTGCGTTAAGAATGGATTGCGCTCATAATTAATTTTAGTGAGACTTCGTTTGAAAATGGGTAATCGGGGCTGTTTTGTGCCGGGGTACTCTAAAGAACAGTCTAATGTAGTGAAGAAGAACCGTATTCTTAGTTTAAAGAAACCAAAGTTTGTTTATGGCTAAGGTTATTAAACTGGGGGACGCTCGTTGCCCCGAACAAGCGTTAACGCTTGTTTCTTATTTTTCAAAACCGAAATCGTGATATTTTTTGTGTTCGAAATCATTGATCAGTCTTGAGTATGCATTGTCTATTTGCAGAGAAAGACTGCATTCAGTGTAATTCATTTGTGCGTTCCATTCGTAGTCATTCCCTGTGCATTACATTCTTCGTTTATCTGCGGAGAGAGAGCGGCTGCATTCAGTGTAATAATGACCTGAGTTCCGAGTTTAGTCATTCCTAGTGTATGACATTCATTGTTTACGTGGAAAGCGAGAGAGAGAGACACTTCATTAATTATAATATTGCCTCGTGCGCCCCTTGTGTAGTCATTCGCAGTGTGTGGCATTCTTTATCTGTGGAAAGAGAAAGGCTACGTTCAGTGTAATATTGACTTGTGCCTCCCAAGTTTTGTCATTTAAGAGCATGTCATTCATTGTTTTTCTGCAGAGTGAGAGACTGTTTACGTGTGCGTTCCGAGTTTTGCCATTTTAAGATTATGACCATTATTTGTGAGAGACTATTCAGTGTAATATTGGACCTATATCTCCCAAGTTTTCCGTACAGGCGGAGGAAATAAATTATGATAATTACGCGTAGTAAGGGCCATAAGCGTCTGATACGTGCCTCTACGTTGACTGTAGCGTCGCCCGTGGCCAAAGATGGAACTTCTATTTTTGGCGCGCCCAGTGGCAACACTGTTAAAATTGGAAATAAACGTCCTTTATACAGTGTTCTTGGTACTGACTTTACATGGTCACCAAGGAGGGTAGAGAACTCTCCTTGATGATCACATTCACGGACATTGCTGCCATTTTGAATGTAGAAATCGACATTGCGTTGCGATTATCGATGCCTTTCCAAAAACCGCGAACTATTAAATGAATATTCGGGTAAAATTTGTGATTTATAGTTGATGATAGAGCTATATTTAAATAAATAAGTACCAAAACTTTAGTGTGCTTGAACGGTCCTTGTATTTCATCGTTAAAAATGAAAACGCAATCGTTTCAAGACATGTACTTTTTTATCCTAGAATTTTATTTCCCATATTAATATTCTTAATATAGGAATGGTTTTAAGTTTAATACTATTTGAATTTTCAGTCCTTACTGAATTATTTAATGATTGTAAAGTATGTGGGGAATTATCGCCGGGAAGACACAAGGGAAATATGCGGCCGAGCGAAGAGAAAGCTAGGATTTATAAAAAGAGTACTTGGGAAATGTGATGAGAAGACAAAAGAGCGATGCTATTTTTCACTAGTTAGGCCCCACCTTGAGAATGCAGCCAGTGTCTGGGATCCTAATGAATTAGGGTTGATCAGAGAACTAGACAGTGTGCAGCGTAGAGCAGCTAGGTTCGTTAAAAGGTGTTATGATAGGATTTTTTTTCCCGCCAAAATACTTAGAAAATTTCCAACCCGTACGCTCTCTAGAATTACTTAAGTGCGTACGGGAAATGCACATTTTCTACAGAGTTAAAGTCCTGAAAATTTTTAGAGTCCCGTTTTCCATGCAAATTCCCTATAGTGACGTCAGTTTCCTGTCCCAACCCCACTCTCCACTCCACCGAGGCTTGCTACTTCCGGTTTAGATAAGAGCGCTCAGTGTCGCTTGTGGCGCCAAAGTGTCAACATGCCGAAGTATCACTCTGTAAGAAGAGGGGCTCTTCGGAGACCCGTGGAGAAAATAATAAAGGATTGTACTGTGTTAAAAGCAAACAAGGCTGGTGCTGTGAATGTGTGGACAGCTGACACCATTGGTACTCTCTTTGGTTTCAAGTTTTCTTTCGCTTTAAATAATGATCATAATGGTCAAGGTTCTTTCTGGGTTACTATCGCCTTTGCAAAAATTCCTGGTAATGTTACTATGGAAGTTGGTGGTTTAGAAAGTTTTCCTCCTTCTGTATGAATTTACTGTACTAACTGTATTAACCATGGGTGTCCAACTGGTATGGGCGAAACGTTTCCAGGTGACATCTGTAGTTGAGGCGGGACCCAACACCTTTTTTAATTTATTTTTAAAAAATAATTACCCCCAATTTTTTTAAATTTTGAATTTAAACGTAACGGTATACTTTTCATTAATTGTTTTCTTTAAAAACTTGAATAAGTTATTAAATGAATTCAGTCGATTATTGGCTGTCCGAAAACGCGAGGGAAATTGCAACAGCCTTCGTTCTAACGTTAGCGTTGGTGATCAGCTGATCTGTCCAGTGGTACTAAAGTTTGTTTTACTGTGTGGGATTATTCACGAAGTTGCCGAAAATGCGCGAAAGTTGTGCAGTTAGTGGATGCAAAAACAAGGGGTGTAAGTTTTTTAGATTTCCGCGAACTGTGTCAAGGTAAATCTCATAAGTTAAGACTATTGACTGTAGAACGATGTTGTACGTGTCAACTATGTAACAGTTTATAATGACTGACACAAGTCTTAGAAAATGTGTTCGTGTGATAACTTATGATAGTGTTGTAACTATACCTTATGTAGTATTGACGTCTGTCTTAGAAGATGGTAGTTCGTGTTGTTACATAAAACGTCGTCATTCTTGGAAGTAGTGGTTGAACTAAATGTGCTCATTTCATAACTTACGATAGTTATTAACTACCTTATGTATGTATATTAACTGCTTTATGTGTACTTAAGTACTATCCGAGAGACACCGTCATTTGAAATGGACTGAGTGACCTTACGTGATATTTGTATCATTCAATTAACGACAATTAAAAAGTAGGTATGCTATTACAGTTACCAACAAAGTGACGAAGCAGTCCTGGCGAGTCAGGTAGTGCACAAAACTGTTAAGTATTATTTCTCCTAGCCCAGAGTGTTGTTATTTTGATGCTGTATATAGAATTAGAAAATCACGCTGATGTGTTTTGAAATGATCTATAACATCTCTCATTTCCTCAATTTTTTTTACGAGTGCCTTGTATGAGAATAGTCTACTGATTGAAGTTCAAATTCCAGAATGTATTTAATGTCACTGCATGCTGCATTGAAAATAGTTTAGTACGAATTTATTGCTTGGATTCGATGTTTGTTTTCTATCGTGTATTCTCTTGCTTGTAGAAGAGAAGTTTTACGTTGAAATATTAGTAATGGCTCATTTGCAATGTTGGAAAATTAGGCCATGGGAGAAGAACACCAGTCATCATAGCTACGGATCTCGTGAAACTTTAAAAGTACAAGGAACATGAATAAAGTTACATGGCAAATAACCATAATTAGGTGTGACACAAAAGTCCTTCAAATTTCTGAGACATATATTAATGTAGGCCTCAGAACTTTGAAGGATTCTTCCAACATAAAATCTTTTCAATCTTAAGCATTTTATTTATAGTGCTCTAAAAGTCGTTCATTTTTATTTCACTTTCATTGGAAGGATATTGAATGCTTTTCGTGCCATGGCATTAAAATGTTTATTGGTCTTCCTTAATCTAAAAAAGATATACCTAGGCCTTCTATACACATGTGAAGTGTGTGTGCTCATACATATATGAATTATACATTGTCATAATTCATGACTGCATGACTAGACAATATTCTAACGGTTTTCTTCTGTAGCAATAGTTTCTTTTTTGCATTAGGGCTGTAGCCCACAATATACCAAGTAGGAAATGTCAAATGTTCATCTTTGTCAGCTGAATTCATTTGTTTCTGTTTGGTGAAAGTTCAGTTGAACCTAATGAAAACCTACCACCTTTTTGCATGTGTAAGCATGGTTTATTGTGTTATACTTTTTCATATTACTTAGTTACTAGAGTACTTAGTTATCTGTTGTTTGCATGAAGCACGTGCCCATAGGAAATATATGGGACTTATTAGACTCCTATAGGAATCCCACAGAAAATTCTACCAAACCTATAAGAATCTAAGCTCCTTCAGGAACTCTCAACATACCTATAAGACTCCTATAGGTCCCATAAATTTTTCTAACTGACATATGGGAAGTTTTTACCGTGGGGTTGTTAGGTATTCTGGCTGTTAAGTGAGCTTTTTCTTCTAATATTCCCTGGAATACATGTAAGTATCCTTTTGCAGTTCTGTGCTGATTACCTATTGGACTACTATCAATCTATGAGAATAGAGACTCCTCATGTCTTGATGGCTTTCTTTTATTCCTCTTTTTCATGTTATGATTGGAAAGTAGAGCTGAAAAATGGCGAGATTTGTGTGGCAATTCAGATTTGCTGGGCAAAGATGTTGCTAACCTTCACAACCACAATTGTGTTTGTGAAAAGCATTTTTCAGATGAGCAATTCACGAATGCAGCACACGTCAGGTTAAACTTGAATGCTGTACCAAATCTCTTCTTACCGATTCAATCATCTTTCATTCATGCTACCTCAGCACCTGTCAATGTTTCTTGCTCTGACGATGAAAGTGCTGCTTCATCATCTCATCACAATGACATCTTGATGCCATGTCATGTCATGCCAACTACCTCAACTCCTGGTGCTGAGATATCCACATCAGAGTCCTTAGTGTCCCCTTCTTCAACACTTGCTACTGTTTTTACTTGCCCCTCAAGAAATATTTTGACAGAATTGGGAATATCCCCCTTGGAGTTTACACCAAGGAAAAGGAGAATATACAAGGAATTTTGTAAGAAGAAGAAGGAGGTGATGCGTCTCAGGAGGGTTATTAGCAAAGGAAAAAGTAGGAGGAAGCAAGAAGAAAATGAGGGGCAGAAGAATTTATTGGCAAGGCTGGAAAAAGATTTGTCTCCAGCTGGTTATTCATTGATAACCTCAGTCTTAAATGAGGCCCAGAAACAGCCCCAAGGTCGTCGGTGGACTACTTCCTCTAAGGTAGTTGCTCTATCTTTGCTGAAGAAAGGGCCTAAAATGTACAGGCATTTGAGGACAGTTTTCCCTTTGCCGTCAAGAAGTACACTTTTACCACTCTTGCATTCAGTTCCATTTAATACTGGACTAAACAAGGACATGCTTGGCCAAATGGCTGAATCTGTCAGTAGGTTTAGGAGTGTGGACAAAGTGTGCATCCTAATGTTTGATGAGATGGCCATTAAACCACTCCTTTCCTATAATACTAAAGATGACAAAATATATGGATTTGTGGACAGAGGTAGTCAGGGTCGAATATGCAGCAAAGCTCACCAAGCTTTGGTGTTTTTGGTTCGAAGTTTGGGGGGAAATTGGAAACAACCAGTGGCTTACTATTTAAGTCCAGCTGCCACACATGCACCTGTGCTGGCTGACCTCCTTCGTGAAGTCCTTCATGCCCTGATAGACATGGGGTTAACTGTCGTGGCAACCGTGTGTGATATGGGGCGAAATAATGTTAAGGCCTTGGAGTTGCTTGGGGCAAGATACCATAATCCTTTTTTTTCCTTTGAAGGCCATGAAATTTATACAGTGTTTGATCCACCACATTTGATGAAGTGTTTCAGGAATTTATTTCTGAAATATGACATTTTGGTGGAGTTATCCTCAGGTGGTGAACAAGTTACCCTCAGGGGGTCTTGGTCTCACATTCGGGCCTTGGCTGCACATTTAGCGGAAACCAGCCCCTTTGATCCGTAAGTTATTATTCATATTGATGTATTAATTTTTTTCATGATTGAATGCAAATGAAAGCACTGTAATCCCTTATATTCTCATTAATTAAGGGTACATTTCATTATTCAAGACTGTAAATTTTTTTGTTATACTATGCTAAGCAAAGTTTCTTTTCAGAATATCCCGACTTACAGATAGGCATCTTGACCCTAATACTTTTCAAAAAATGAGGGTGTGTCTTGCTGCTGAAATTTTCAGTCGAACTGTTGGTAGTGGAATTGAGATTATGGTTGCAAAAAGTAAGCCACTGGACTAATTCATGGCATCCTTATATTCCATTATTCCATTAATTTTTTAGTGCAAACAATTTCTGAAACCTTTGCAGATAAATTGGGAATTGATGCCTTAGCCACTGCTGAGTTTGTCCTGGAAGTGGACAGAATGTTTGATAGCCTCAATGGTGACTCCTCCCACAATAGGAGTAAGAAAGTCCTTACCCATTCCATCAGCGAGGGTAGCCTTCATTTTCCTTATTGGGAGGAAACAATGGGTAAAGTCGAGAAGTGGAAATTTTTCAATGGGACGAAAGTCATCAGTCCTCCATCCCAACGTGGATGGGTTGCCACAATGAAGGCGGTGGTCTTGATTTGGAAAAAATTAAAAGATTTGGGCTTCACCCAATTTAATGCAAAAAGCATTAACCAAGATCCTATTGAGAATTTGTTTAATGTGGTAAGGCAGAACTGTGGTGGCAATAACCGTCCAAATGCTGAGCAATTTATATCAGCATTGAAAACTGCTGTAGTAAATGGGTTGTTTTCATGTAAAAACAAAGGAAACACTGCCCCTGATGGATGCAATTTATTGACAGATCTTAGAAATTTTTTTTATGAAGGCCACAGTCCAGAAATCGGAAATCCCATCATTAGGGGGCCGTGTGATTTTAAGATAAAAAAGGGGAAGTTGAGAAACATACGTTACATCACATCTCTGGTTGTTTCATCTGTTCTGGGGAAATATGAGTGTCAACATTGTTGTACAGACCTTACCACTTCCCAGTCCTCAGTAGATGTTTTTATTTCTAGTTTTTGTAATGATGGTAATAGTGAATTGTGTAGTAATGAACTTTTAGCTGCTGTGCATGACGGAATATCTGCAGTGAAAAGGAACTTGGGGGCTATTGCTCATGAGGAACATTTATCTATGTTGTGCACCCCTGTCATTCATGCAAGTGTTGCATTTCATTTTATTACATGTTCTCAACATGGCAGTGATGTGAAAACATTCATCGCTTCCATCATAGCTCAGGTTGCCATAAAACAGTTTTGTGTTGAGCAAAATGATGAATGTTAATGTTTGTGTCAGCAGTATAATGCATGTGATTTAATTCTGGCCCTGTATAATTTTGTATATATACATACATTATGTATCTGTATGGAGTGCTAAGAGGAGGGCACTTCCATTAAAGTTCTTGGTCTTTCGGAAGAGACGTTAAACTGTGTGTCCCCTTGGCATTATTCGTGAAGAGTAGGCTAATGCCGGTGCCGGGTTTCCCTCCTCTCTTCATCCTTCTTTTCTTTTCATCTTTCTCTTCTTGTCCCTTTCCTCCTATGTGCTTTCTTCTATTTCTTATTTAGATTTTTCATTTAGCCTGTGATGAAAAATGGCTTTAGGCATTTCCTGGTGAATGCATACATTTGATAGATGTCCGATGAAAGCGTGACAGCCATTGCTCTGAGGCTTTGGGAAAAAATTAAACAATCATTATAGCTGCATTATACCAACATTGACTCCATAGCATTGACTAACAATGAGTAACTCTTATTTTCTATTTGCAGAATAACCCAAGCTGTTAATCAATAGGTATTGGTAGGTACCTAAAAAAGACAGTCATCTGGAAGAGTGAGACTATTCCTATGAGTATGGCAAAGTCACGATCTCATTTATTGTTTATCCATTGCATGAATTGTTTGCTCATCTTTAGCAACAGAATTTTTGCTCTGATAATGGAAATTGATATTTTGATGTGTCATGTTCTGACTATTTGCTACCTTAAGAAAAACAGGCTCCTTTTAAAATATTTTTCTTAAATTTTTTATCCCTGTGCTCAGTTCCATCTGCATTCAAAGTGTACATGTTACCAAATTTTTGGAGGCACAAGTTCACATTCTGGAAAGTAAATTGGGTTCATATCTGATTTCATTTGCATGACATTGTCCTAATATTCACTTTTGAGTTAAATAATTCTTCCGCGATAAATTCACCGGTAACTCATTAGAGATAGAGCTATTTTAATTATCATTTATAAATTTTTTTCCCTTTTCAGAACTGAGGAGCTGATATCCATTTCCCAGTCCTCGCATGAATGACTATTGTGATTTATTTTGCAAAATTTTTGAACAGTTAGTATTTTTTGCACACTCATGTTTCTGTATAATGGCAATAAATAAAGTTGATTTTTTCTTTCACGTGAAAATAGTGTATGGTTCATTGTTACCACCCCATGTCATTTACTTCTTGATTGCTGCATTCCAAGAATAATGGAATAATCTCGATTTCCGTTCACTAACCCCTGAAAAGGTTCAGAATCGATTATTTTCCTTAGGGCATTTCATTTCCAAGCAAGGTGCTTGAGGTGTCTTAAATGCCTCAAGTACTAGAAAGATAATGCAAGTATTAGTACGGGTTCATATATTTGAATTTCGCGGCACCGCTCATGCTTCACTGCAGCAGAGCCACCTAACCTTGAGGCGGGAACTACGACCCCCTGGGAATGAAATATAACGTTGAGTTGGCACCCCTTGGTATTAACTATAAGAGCCTACAGTTTCTAAATCAATTGCATCTCGTGATTATTGTACATCCATCCATAACAGAGGAAGTAGACATGCACTGAAAGTAACATCACCAACTAAAGTACTTCAAAAGCTCATGAAATAGTTTTACTACTAAGGTCAAGCTTTTTTAATACATAAATATTTGTGCAACTACGTTAGTAACGTATGATCTGGGGCCTCATCGACATGCGACCATCCAACACGAACCCATTCAATGTGTTGGGGCTAGTGTGATGGATGCTGGGAAAATCTATTTCGAATTCCGGAGGCATCATAGAGTCCTACCAACTGTTCGGATCGTGCAGGAACGTATAAACTGGGGACCGTGGTACCGATAAAAACGTTTTGTGTGTGCCCGAAATTTATATCAGATTTGGCTCCAATTCTGCCAATTGCTGGAAGAGCAAATTTATTTTGTCAAGAAGAGTTGAGGTGGATTGTTCGGATGATATCACGCTATTCAAATTCCATTTCGTCGTGGTAGAAGTAACTGGGGTTAATGGTAGTTTAGCGGGGCCGTCGTACAGGTAGCTAGTGGGACGGAGGTCAGGACCGAGGGTCCACCCTCGGACTCGTCGAAAATCGACCCTCGCCCATCCCGAGAGCTCAGCGAAGATAGACCTTTCCCAGCGGGTGGGATCCACGGGGAAATTGACCACTAGACATGGTTTATCGAAGTTATAAACTTTGGAACGTATCAACAATTTATCTTCTTCATAGTACCGTTCATTCCAAGACGTCGAAAAACGTTTTTTGATTGATGCTCTACGATGAAAATTAAGGATTTTCCTATTTTTCGCGTAAAAAGCGGATGGGATGTGGCAACGTTGCTACCTGAGAGGGCGAGTTTGGAAAAAGAGAGCGGGAAAAGACAGACCGTGCGAGTCTTATTCTGGGATCTCAATGTTCGATGCTCCATGTCTCTGATCCATAGAGTGCCTCGCTCCTTTATTTTTGTCGATTCTCATATTAATTTCCTAAATTACTAGGTCCGTAATATTCCAATATGTTTACAGGTCCACTTGCCTTTCTGTTAGAACTGCGATAGCCATCTGCGAACCGGAAGCATGTTTATTTCTTCAACATTAACCTTGATTACTTTTATACCAATTTCTTCTGCTTCTCGTTTTGATTCTTTTAGTTTTATATTATATTAAATAATAATGGCGAGAGGCTCTATCTTTGTCTAACTCCTCATTTGTTTTGGCTTCTATTTTCCTTCCATCATTCATTCGTACTGTTGTGACCTGATTCTTGCGGAGGCGACAGAGTATTTATTTGTCGTTGTAGTCCATCTCAACTGCTTTCAGTATCTTGAACATCTTATTCCATTCCACGTTGTGAAATGGCTAGTTGATGGAGGCTTTCACATGAGTCACGGGAAAGATGAGGAATTTCAGAAGTAATTTTTCAGTGATGACAAATTATTGACAATTAGTTTTCCTAAGATGGCTAATGGAGGTTACTATCAACGACCAGAGAAGTTGCTAAATGGTGAAATAATATATTTGGTGATACTAAACTGCCGTAGTATAAAAATAAAGTAGTTTAATGCTACCATATCATTAAAGGCACCGATGCGGATGTAATTATAGGGACAGAAAGTTGGTTATCAAACGAAATCGCAGATAATGAATATTTTCCAAAATCATTTACCATTTATAGGTTCTCCGAGAGGTTTCCTCCAATCTTTCCTTCCATTCTTCGGCTGATTATTTTAGTAAGTGTTTTCGATGCACGTGACAAGAAAGTTACGTTCCTCATAGTGACTCCTATATGTTCTTCTTTATTGCAGCTAAGGATTACTACACCAATAATTGGGAGTTCTAATCTGAGAGTCGGTTAAAGAGCGTATGGTGTTCACTTCGACAGCCTAAAGCCAAAAGATTCTTTATATCTGTATATTATAGACTACCTGATAGCGACGGCAGTTCAGTCTCAGGCCTGGAGAGCAAGAGCAGTAAACTAAATTCGCGCGGAAACGATCGAAACATAATAACAGGTGGAGATTTCGTACTTCCGTCCATAGACTGGTACACGAATTGGTTTATCACCGGAGTAAAAGACAAGGAGCTCTGCGAGTCACTATTGTGTACCTTCACAACACACTCAATGCATCAATTGGTAACAGCATCCACCAGAGGAAATAATACCTTCTATTTATTAGCGGCAAATGTACCAGAACATGTTGTACAAGTAGTAGCCGAGAAAGGCATCTGAGGCCATAAAGTAGTCACGGCTCAATTTTCTCTGAGAGCTAACAATCTCACGAGCCGAAAGGAAACATTTATTTGCTCGGTATCAGGGGCGTCGGAACTATTTTCGCTGGGAGGGGCCAACCTTGAAAAGGGCCCGGCTCCTATGAAAAGGGCCCGCATTTTTTTGCGGATAGGAGGGGGTAGAGATTTCCGCTAAAAGTGCATATGAAGGTGGTATAATATATGTCAGAAGGGAGTAGGCAAGCTGGATACAGGTGAAATTTATTTTTTATTGATGAAGACTCATTTCTCAAGGGCCCGGGGCAAATTCTGGGGGGGGGGGCGATTGCCACCTCTTCCCCCCCCTTCCGACGCCGCTCCTGGGTAAGGCTTATTATGGTGGTATGAAACAGGAACTGCTCAACTCATTTAATACATTTCATGTAGTCAGCATTAGCCAAGATTATGGGTGGTTTTGGTTTACTTTCCTAGATATTACACACTCATCAATTAATATATACATTCAGGGTACATTGTAAAGTGATAAATGGTAAAATAACACTGTTATTTCTCACTAGTAGGACCGCACATCGAGTATGCTGCTAGTATATGGGATCGCGTACAGACAAAGTCAGGGAGGTTTGTAAAAATATGTTTACATAAATTCAGCATTGTCTCCAAGTTATTAGAGAAACTGGGATAGGAATCGCTATCTAGCAGTAGGTTGATGAAAAGGCTGAACCTTATGCGTAAGTTTGACACAGATAACTTCTCTTAAGACGTCAATAACATATTAATAATTGGAAAAATACATGCCTATGTATGGGATATTTGCCCGGCTTGGACAACTTTTTCCACTAAGTTTCAATAGGCGCCAGTTCTAATTATAGTTTTCATCGCATAAAACATTAACTTAAGGAAATCCCGTTAATAATCATGCAGAATGTGTCTTCTGCATTATTTCGCCCTTTCCCTTTGCAGGTTACAATCAAAATTGTGGCTTTCATCATATAAGACAGGATTTTCCGTCGCGGGCACCCGCGTTCAATTGTCATACGAGGGAAAGTATTGTAATAGCACATTCGAAACTGACTTCACTTCGACAGCAATGCTCTTCGGTTACTGAAGTAATCAGACCTAAAAATCAACATTTTAGGCTCACATTTTTTCTTCAATTAAGAAATGCTCAAATTTACGGAAATTTAGTATTTTTTTTCGAGCAGAATAAGAATCTTCTGAGTTTAAGCTTCTAAATGGTGAATTTTTAATTAAAATATTTAGGCATTGTAATGAGTAAAAATCGGAACCCTCTCTCCGAAAAAAACTGGTATCCCAATTGAATTCAACGCAGAAATATTTTCGAACATGGGATACAAAAATATCAACATCTCGGGATATATATACTTCAAAACCTATTTCTGGGCGTTATAAATGACCTTGCAAAGTTAGGTTGTTAAAGATTCATCCAGTTTCATTGCATAACGGATATATCTTGTTGATTATTATTAATTATTTATTAGATTGGGTAGTGTTTCCTTGCATGCCCCCTGCCACACCCCCTTGAGGAGATTTTTAAAGGCATCATGTACATTTGCAAAGGCTCACTCCTGTCCATAGATGTTCCTTTGGACTTGGCGATTTTATTCCTATTCTGCTACGAATATCTATATGAATGACCCTTACGTTTACATCTACATCTACATAATACCCTGCAAGCCACCACAAGGGTGTGTGGCAGGGGGTGATTGCTCACCATACATGCACTACATATCATGCATTAAAAAGGAATAGTATTAATATAGTAGTCAGAACTACACTATTTAAAGAAGATAGAAATTGCAAAGAAAACATGCAAAAACATTCTGTTAGTAGGGTTAGCTTTAAGTACTCATACCAACATGCAGCTACCAATGCTATTCATTGCTACTCTCCGATAGGACATATTTACCGTTATTCGTATCTCTTATTGTGCGAGGGAAAAAGGACATTTTGAATCGGTCAGTTCGGCAATCAATTTCTCTAACTTTATGATTATGGTCCAGTCTGCCATAGTAAGTTGGGGTTCGTAAAATTTTTTTAACATCATCACTGAAAATATTGCCTTGGAATTTGAGGAAGAGATCAAGACTAAATTTCAACCTGCGATCTGACAATGATTCCCATTTCAATTCATTTAATAGACTGGTTACGCTAATATAATTATCGTATAGTCCCTTTACAAATCTTGCCGATCTTCGCTGTACACGTTCAAGTTCATTACTTCGACCGATTTCGTAGGGATCCCATACACTGGCAGCATATTCCAAATGAGGTCTAACAAGGGAAAAGTAGCTGATTTCTCGTACATGATCGTCACATTTACCCAATACTCTTTTGATGAAACCCAGTTTGCGATTCGCTTGACCCATTACTTCACGAATGTGTTTATCCCAGGAAAGACCATTTGTCAGTCTTATTCCAAGATATTTAATGGATTCCACGTTTGTTAATTCATTATTATTTATTTTGTAAGTGGTAGGAGGAGAGCTATTCTTTTCCAAAAATTCATTACAAGACATTTCTTAAAGTTTAATTCTAACTGCCATGTATCACACCAAGTTTCAATTGCTTGTAGGTCAATATTTAAATATTCTTTATCGTTCGGGCATAGAATTTCCCTGTACACTACTGCGTCATCGGCAAATAGACGAAGCTTACTTTTTACCACCTTTTGGATATCATTAATATACAAAAGGAATAGGAGTGGACCTATAACACTACCTTGTGGGACACCCGAAGTGACTTTAATTGCCATTGAGGAAACACCATCCAAAACAACCCTTTGAACCCGATCATGCAGAAAATCATTAATCCATGATATAATGTTACTGTCTAACCCATAAGATTTTAACTTCAAAATTAGTTTGCTGTGAGAAACCTTGTCAAAAGCCTTCTTGAAGTCGAGAAATATAGCATCCACTGGAATATTATTTTCGCCAGAAACTAAAATATCGTGGGAAAAGAGAGCAAGTTGGGTTTCACACGATCTGCTCTTACGGAAGCCATGCTGGACATTGGACAATAAATTCTGGCTATCTAGGTGTCCCATGACTGAACTGACAATTATATGTTCTAGGACCTTGCATGAAATGGATGTGAGGGATATAGGTTTGTAGTTAGATGGCTGCTCCCTATCGCCACTTTTAAAAATGGGTGTTACATCGGCCGCTTTCCAGTCCATCGGTACGACGTGTTCGGTCAGGGATTTATTAAATACTATTTCAAGGTATGGGAAATTTCGGATGCTAACTCTCTATATACGCGGGAGGGAATTTTATCAGGGCCAGGAGATTTGTTGGGGCTTATATCTTTAAGTAATTTTTCAATACCATTACAGGAAATGTCAATTGGTTGCATCAACCGCTGAAAGAGATCAGGTGACACGACAGTTGAATACCCGGAAGGTGGGTTAAAAACGGTTTGGAAGAAGGAATTTAGCAAGTTAACTTTGTCGAGTGTGTTTGTGGCCATTTCCTCCTTATCATTTTTAAGTGAATGGACGGCAGACTTATGGCCTTGCACTTCCCTTACGTACGACCAGAAGACTTTTGGATTTTCTTTCAATTGTTCCCCAAGTGTTTTTCTTTTGAATTCTGCAAATGCATTACTAAGGGCTGACTTTGCAGGGGATTTTGAAATTTTATAATTTTCAATAATTACATTACGCTCACCAGTGGGCATATGTTTACTAATTTTTTTCATTTTAGCATGACATATTCGCTGCCGTCTCAGGGATTTTCTCACTTCGGCATTGTACCACTTAGGTTCAGTGCTTTCTTTTTTGAATTTACTAGGGATAAATCTGTTGATCCCAGCTACACAGCTAGATCTACATCTACACGATACCCTGCAAGCCACCGGGAGGGTGTGTGGCAGGGGGTGAAGATCACCAAGCATGCACTACTAACATGCAAACTAGCAACTATATTTACATCTACATCTACACGATACCCTGCAAGCCACCGGGAGGGTGTATGGCAGGGGGTGAAGATCACCAAGCATGCACTACTAACATGCAAACTAGCAACTATATTGTCTCATGCAACTTGATTGTTAGTATCTACAGTATTTAAGGGGTAATACATGCATCATGCACTACAGAATGCTATAAAATATTTCCCCTACCTATCCCTTTCCGCTTCCGTTTAAAGCCAAGCAAACAAATATTGGGAGTTTTGAGATTGGGAGTTAAAAGCACCGGACGCGACCCCAGTGGCCTGGAGATGAGAACAAAGGTACGAAGAAAGCATGCACTTCTTTTCGGCATAGACGTTCCATAGCGTGGTCGCCCCGCGACGAACTTTCACTTTCCCCCAATTCTCCCCCAACGGTCTCCTGCTGTGTCCTGGAGTCCCTTCAGTGCGTCACTTGTTCTATTCGGATTTGGCGTCCAAGCTCAAGCACATGTCAAGCAAGGTTGGCATTGAGAGAAGCATTTGTAGAGTTAAATACGACGACATGAACAGGAGTTACTGAAGTAGTTTAATAAAGTTAAGAAAGTTATTTTAAGCCAAAATAGTAGTTTTGTAGCATACCCGCTCAGCAGTTAACAAATACGTACCTAATAAAATAAAATGGGGAAACGCAGAACCTAGATAGTGTATATAGTACGCAAGAGTGTGGAAGTCATTGAAATGACAAAGGCAGAGTCAATCTGGATTGAAAAGTTCTCTAACCAATCCATCCATTGACGAGGTAAAGAGATTATTCAAAATTATAAACTAAACTCCATAGCAATTAAATCATATCGTAGGGCGTTGTTTGTTTTATCTTGGAATAAGACTGACAAATGATCTTTCCTGGGGTAAACACATTCGTGAAATAATGGTTCAAGCGAATCGTAAACTGGGATTCGTCAAACGAGTACTGGGTAAATGTGACGATCATGTACGAGAAATCAGCTACTTTACCCTTGTAAGACCTCATTTGGAATATGCTGCCAGTGTATGGGATCCCTACGAAATCGGTCTAAATAACGAACTTGAACGTGTGCAGCGAAGATCGGCAAGATTTGTAAAGGAACGGTACGATAACCTTATTAGCGTAACCAGTCTAATAGATGAATTAAATTGGGAATCATTGTCAGATCGCAGATTAAAATTTAGACTTAATCTCTTAAATAAATTCCAAGACCATATTTTCAGTGATGATGCAAAAAATATTTGGCGCACCCCAACTTATTATGGTAGAGTGGACCATAATCACAAAATTAAAGAAATTGATTGCCGAACTGACAGATTCAAAATGTCCTTTTTTCCTCGTACTATTAGGGATATGAATAACTAAATATATCCAGTACGAGTGTAGCAATGGATAACATTGGTAGCTGCATGTTGGTATTAGGAGTTAAAGCTAACCCAACTAACATCATGTTTTTGTATGTACGCTTTGCTATTTTTATCTTTTTTATAAAAGCGTAGTTTTGAACAGTACCTATACAAGCACTAATCTTTTTTATGCATGATATTTAGTGCATGTTTGGTGAGAGTTCACCCCCTGCCACACACCTTTATGGTGGCCTGCAGGGTATTATGTAGATGTAGATGTAGATTTGTATTCAAGAGCATTTCCAGTGGAAATTTGAGACTCCCGATGTGACTTTGATTGTGTCCGACATGATACCATATATGACAACCCTCTGCTCTCGCCCACTTAAGAATTCTTTTACAGAACATACGTCTTTATTTATACCAAAACTCTCTGACTTCAAGATTAATTTATCATGAGGAACTTTATCGAATGCGTTTTTAAAATCTAAAAATATCGCATCAACTTCATTACTGTTTTCGACGTAGACTAATATATGGTGTACAAATAGAGCTAATTGTGTCTCGCAAGATCAAACTTTCCGGAACCCATGTTGGCTCTATTATGAGTAATCCCTGACTTTCCAAATGCCCCATGATCGAACTGACTACAATGTGCTCAAATATCTTACAAGAGATTGACTTGAGTGAAATGGGTCTGTAGTTACTAGGTTCTTCCATATCGCCGTTTCTAAAAATAGGTGTAATGTTAGCTACTTTCCAATCCTTGGGTACTGTGTGGTTCTTTAGTGTTTTATTGAATATTATTTCTAGATATGGAGCTATTACAGAAGCTAATGTTTTATATACTCTGGAAGGAATTTGATCGGGACCTGGTGATTTGTTTTTACCAATGTTTTTTAACTGCTGCTCTATTCCGCGACAAGAAATTTTTATTTCGGGCATCTGCTCAATGAATGTGTTTGGCGGTGGTTCCACTGCGTTGTGTGACGATGAGTTTAATACGCTTTGGAAGAATGTGTTTAAAGTATTGGCTTTTTCTACACTGCTGGTGGCTCTAATTCCTTTATCGTTTTTAAGTGTGTGCACTGTGGACCTATTTCCCTGAAGCTCTCTCACATATGACCAGAACGCTTTAGTATGGCTATCTAAATATTCTCCTAACATCTTGCTCTTGAAATGTTATAACGCTTGCCGACATGATTTCCTTGCTAATGCTCTCGATTTTTTATAGTTTTGAACTAACTCATTTTTTTCCTCTAGCGATAGACCTAGTCCTGAATTTTTCATCCTAGCGTGGCATACCCTTTGTCGCTTTAGTGATTTCCTAACCTCCGCGTTATACCACCTTGGCTCTGTATTATCACTAATGAATTTACTACTAAGTATGTATTTATTAACTGCTTTACGGGTGACCTCAAGAAATTCTCTCCACGAATCCTCTGTATCTAATCCTTTGCTTTGTTCGCTAAATACATTATACGATTCCCTAATTCCTCTTTATGAGTTGACAAACCATCCCCTCTCTAAGATATTTGAAGGCGACTTAAAAAACATATTTTCATGTATGACTGAAGGGAATACGCTATATCAAAATATGAGGAGTGAAATTACAACAAGTCAAGAACTTCAGCTATCTCCGCAACAGTTAATATCTTGCGATGGAAGAAGCATGACTAACATCAAGCGAAGAATAGCACAGGCCAAGGAGCCTTTCCTGAAGAAGAGGCTACTACATGATTCAAAAACCTTCAGTTACCAACAAGAAAGCACTCCATCAAGACATTCGTATGGAGAAAGTCACTCTATGGGTCAGAGACATGGGACATCGAAAAACAGTAGAGCAAAGAATTGAAGCTTTGAATCCATAATGCCGGAGGACAATGATGAAAATTTGATCGCCAAAATAATGTGAGGCACGAAGAAGTATATGGAATTTGGCTGACTCCCATGTACACGCCTCCTTCGGCTAAGAGATATCACCATAATCAGCCTTACCGAGCAAATAAATGGTTCTTTTCGGCTCGTGAGTTTGTTAGCTCTCAGAGAAAATTGAGCCGTGACTACTTTATGGCCTCTAATGCTTTTCTCGGCTACTACTTTTACAACATGTTCTGGTACATTTGCCGCTAATAAATAGAAGGTATTATTTCCTCTGGTGGATGCTGTTACCAATTGATGCATTGAGTGTGTAGTGTAGGTACACAATAGTGACTCGCAGAGCTCCTTGTCTTTTACTCCGGTGATAAACCAATTCGTGTCCCAGTCTATGGACGGAAGTATAAAATCTCCACATATTATGATGTTTCGATCGTTTCCGCGCGAATTTAGTTTACTGCTCTTGCTCTCCATGCCTGAGACTGAACTGCCGTCGCTATCAGGCGGTCTATAATATACACAAAAAAGAATCTTTTGGCTTTGGACTAGTAATTTAGGTAATTAATATGAGAATCAACAAAAAGAAAGGAGCGAGGCACTCTATGGATCGGAGACATGGGAGCATCGAACATTGAGATCCCAGGATAAGACTCGCACGGTCTGTCTTTTCCCGCTCTCTTTTTCCAAACTCGCCCTCTGAGGTAGCAACGTTGCCACATCCCATCCGTTTTTTACGCGAAAAATAGGAAAATCCTTAATTTTCATCGTAGAGCGTCAATCAAAAAACGTTTTTCGACGTCTTGGAATGAACGATACAACGAAGAAGATAAATTGTTGATACGTTCCAAAGTTTATAACTTCCATAAACCATGTCTAGTGGTCAATTTCCCCGAGGATCCACCCGCTGGGAAAGGTCTGCCTAAGCTGAGCTCTCGGGATGGGCGAGGGTCGATTTTCGAGGAGACCGAGGGTGGACCCTCGGTCCTGACCTCCGTCCCACTAGCTACCTGAACGACGGCCCCGCTAAACTACCATTAACCTTCGGCTTTATTTTTTTTTCGCGCATCCGGGCCTATGGAGAAAAAAGTCGAGTATTTTTTTATTTTGTTTTTGCGGCACGGAAAAAATCTTCTCATTTCGTGACCTAGTTACACAACCTCTCCTTGTCGGTATCTACCATACGTACGTACATTGCATTCGCGGGGCGCATCGATCACTAAGCCGAGAAATTTAAAATCTGCGATCCGAATCTGAATTTTTACCGTCTTCGGATATGATTTCAGTAGCGAATGACATGAAACACCTGTGGATCCGACCCGACCATCCTTAATCTATTAATGGTACATTTGTAAATCTAATTTAAACAACAAAAGTATAATAAAGTGAGTATTCAGATGTAATGGTTTTAAATTGAAGATGATAACATTTTCGATGCAATGACTGAAAGAAAAATTAAACTGCGATACGGATCGAACTTCGCACAGTACACTAGCTCTCGTTGTTGCCTGATCCCGGCGAATGCAGGCTACCCGCGTGACATCCTAAGTAATTTTTCCCGCGAAACCGTGGCAATGGGGAAAAGTCGTTTTTCTTTATTTTGCTTCTAGTTGCACGGGAACATTTTCATCTAATTTCGTGACCTGAGTTACACATCCTCTTCTTGTCAATATCTACCGGACCTACATTCCATTCACGGGGCACTTCGATCGTTAAGCCGCGAAAATTTAAAATCTACGATCCGGATCCGATTTTATACCGTGTCTTTGAATCCGAATCCGAGTAAAATGAAAGATCCGTGGATCTTTGGATCCGATCCGGCCATCACTACACGTTAGGCATATGTTTGCGTATCATGGGCTTAGTCCGATGTGCAATGAATGAGAACAAAGGGCACTTGACGTGACGCTGAAGGCATCCGTTCGACAGTCGAACAGTTGAACGTCTCCGATCCACACAGCGCTGACGATACATTGAGCCTAACTACTTTTCCGTCGTTTATTTATTCATTCATACCAACGGCAAATCCATATCTTAAAGTCATCGTTATTTATCCTATGCATAAAATAAGGATTTTTTGTCTTGAATTAAGAATTTTTTAAAATTCCCGACTCAGACCAGAAAATCACGAATAATCCACGAACAATTCCCTGCATTGAAAATTCACGAATAATTCCCGATTTTCCCGGTCAGTGGGCACCCTGTAGTAGTACAATTCGATCAAAACTTGCATACATGTTATATTCGTATTCCCACCAGGTTCATCCACCTGTTGCGTCGTCGTTATTTCGATCGTCAACTGTTAAAAAATGCACGTGAAATAGACTGCATGAATCACGAATATTATATTAGTAGCCTCCTTTGCAACTATCATCGTGGGAGTTTATTTTTTAATACAAGCATCGGAAGGAAATAGTGAATCGTGAAATTTTTGTGTTGGACGGAATGTTATCCTCAGCAATTGTATCACAAAAATGCAAATGATTGTTAAAAAAATTGTTAGTCACCAATCAACAGAACAGCAACAACAGCAGAGCAGCGATATATGTCAAACAAGAAGTAAAAAAACACTACTGAAATTGCAAATATCAACACGGTAATAAGCGTAGAGGTATGTTCGGGACCTCAGACGCCGTGGAGCTCGAGTCGGAGAAACGACCATCTTAAGGGCATGAGAAGAAGACCGACCATCCCTTCGTCTCTTCTGCTAAAGAAGGAAAGGAGGGGGGAGGGGGTTTGTTTTCGGTTAGAGCTTCCCGAGGCACCGCCAGAGGGAAACCGTGAGACAGCGTTGTCAAATATCACAGTCCAAACATACAGTATTATAATCATTAGTCAGGAAAATAATAAACAAAACTTGATTTAATACAGCCAAACAGACGATTCTACACCAAGAGCTCAAAGAACTCAATCCTGTTTCTAAGATCAATAACTCTACGTTCCGGCATGCAATTATGCTTTTCTCTAGGTTCAGCAATTCATGTTCGTTATAGCGCATTTGCACAGCAGTATTGAGCAAACATTACATCATTAAGGATTTTCAGACGAATGAGGTCAAAGGTGTCTTTTAAGGTTGCCCATTTTTGAATGACTGTGCATATAACATATGAATCAGGTTTGTCTCAGGTGTGTACCTTCATATGCCGGTTAAGATAGGTTTTACAAGAGTAGGATTTGGAACAATGACAGCAGGAAAAAGCTTTTACACCAGTATGAACAAACATGTGGCTACGGAGCCTATCTTTGCGCGAAAATGATTTGGAGCAATGACTGCAGGAAAGAGCCTTAAGGCCAGTATGAACTGACATGTGACTTTTGAGATTATGTTTGTGTGAAAATGATTTGGAACAATAACTGCAGGAAAAAGCTTTTACACCAGTATGAATTAACATGTGGCTACGGAGATTATCTTTGCGTAAAAATGATTTGGAGCAATGACTGCAGGAAAAAGCCTTAAGGCCAGTATGAACTGACATGTGACTTTTGAGATTATGTTTGTGTGAAAATGATTTGGAACAATGACTGCAGGAAAAAGCTTTTACACCAGTATGAAAAAACATGTGACTACGGAGCCTATCTTTGCGTGAAAATGATTTGGAGCAATGACTGCAGGAAAAAGCCTTAAGGCCAGTATGAACTGACATGTGACTTTTGAGAGTATGTTTGTGTGAAAATGATTTGGAACAATAACTGCAGGAAAAAGCTTTTACACCAGTATGAACTAACATGTGGCTACGGAGATTATCTTTGCGTAAAAATGATTTGGAGCAATGACTGCAGGAAAAAGCCTTAAGGCCAGTATGAACTGACATGTGACTTTTGAGATTATGTTTGTGTGAAAATGATTTGGAACAATGACTGCAGGAAAAAGCTTTTACACCAGTATGAACAAACATGTGACTACAGAGCTGATCTTTGCGTGAAAATGATTTGGAGCAATGACTGCAGGAAAAAGCCTTAAGGCCAGTATGAACTGACATGTGACTTTTGAGAGTATGTTTGTGTGAAAATGATTTGGAACAATGACTGCAGGAAAAAGCTTTAATGCCAGTATGAACTAACATGTGACTACGGAGATAATCTTTACGTGAAAATGATTTGGAGCAATGACTGCAGGAAAAACCTTTAAGACCAGGATGGACTGACAAGTGACTACTGAGTTTATGTTTGTATGAAAACGATTTGAAACAATGACTGCAGAAAAATTCTTTAACGCCAGTATGAAGTGACATGTGACGACGGAGATGATCTTTGCGTGAAAATGATTTGGAACAATGACTGCAGGAAAAAGCTTTATGGACAGTATGAACTGACATGTGACCACGGAGACCATAGTTAGACGAAAATGATTTGGAACAATGACTACAGGAAAAAGCTTTAAGACCTGTGTGAACTGTCATATGAATATTGAGATGTTCTTTACGTGAAAATGATTTGGAACAATGACTGCAGGAATACGGTTTTGTTCCATTGTGTAACATTGTATGTGCTTTGAGATTGCCTTGCTTTGCAAATGCTTTCCCACACTCTGTGCATGAGTACGGTCTCTCCCCAATGTGTGTACGAATGTGCATTGCAAGGGCACTTGAATAATTAAAGGACTTGGAGCACATTTCACAGGGTAATAACTTCTTCACAATGGGATTGACATCCTGAATACTACCACTACCAGACGCAGAACCAGCTGAGTGAGGCACCCTTTTGTCAGCATTACGGAGCGTTCTGGAATTAATCTTTCCCTGAACACACTTATGTCCTTTGTATTCACCTTCATGGTCAAAGTCCAAGTTGCATGTGCTGCACTTGAAAACACTTACAACATCATGTACGTTCATGTGTTTGCTAATTGAATACTTTGACAGGAATATACTTCCACACTTGTCACACTTGAGGCTTCTAACACGTGGGTTTTCACCACTCAGGGGTGATTGGTTCCTTGTGCCACCACCAGTGCCCCATTCAGCTATCTGGCTGGCATTCCTTGCCACTTTTGTGCACTCTATTGACTCCACATCATTCTTCTTTCTCCACTCCATGACTCTCATGCTCTGTCGAGTGCTGTCATGCGATGCCACAGCCTCCCTCCCCTCTCCTTCCTCCCTGATAATGGAGTTTATTATCTCATTCTCCCTCATGGACCCAGAGTATGAAACATGACTCTTTTCCTTGTGTTCCTCCCTTGTCACTGAAGAAGACACATGTAATGGGACAATGAACACTGAGTCTCTCACATCTGAAGCTGGCATTGATGCTTTAAAGACCTCAGCAACAGCACTTTCTTGTCCTGCAAATATATAGAGAGGATAAAATTATGTCAATTCATAAGTAAAAGTGAAAAACTATAGTACAGGCACTTCCAAAAAAAAGTTAACACTTCAGAGCCGAAATTTTTCTAAGTATCGAGTTGACGGTGATTTGACAACGCTGCGTCACGGCTTCCCTCTGGCGGAGCATCGCGAAGTTCTAACCGAAAACAAACCCCCTTCCCTCCTCCCCCGTCCTCGCTTTTCCCTGTTTAGCAGAAGGGATTACTGCACGGTCAGTTTTGTTATACCCTAAAGAAAGGGGCTATTGTGGGGACTCCATGGTTGTTTCTTCCGACTCGCGCTGCGAGACTGAAGTCCTGAACACATCTCTACGCTCGCCACCGTCGCGAAAAAAACTGGACTAATTTCCAAAATAGCTTTCTTTGAGATATAGACTTGAAACTTCACAAAAATACTGATAAAATATTGCTAATTAAGGAATAATGCATCATTTGACATGATTCTTATCTGTTAGCCAGATATAGGGGCTCATACATAACCAAATTTCCAAATAAACACCTGCATCATTTGCCTATTAACACAATGCTATGCCTTTAAATTGCCTGAGCTACAAATATTTTTTTAATCATTTAATTGCTATTCCATTACTTAGAAAAACTAGAGTATATCTAGTTCACAAGGGCCCTGGAAAGACTCCACTCTTTTCAAGGGCTGAAGGGCGTGAATAAGAAGTATGTTCCCGGAGTATACGCAAAGAAAAATAACTCGATTCCGCGTAATCTTATCCCGTCGCACGGCTCAATATGCTCGCGATTTCATCAAATAAGGGTGATGGAGGTTACTGACAATGGATACAGCTCAAAAACAACGAATTGGAAGCCTTAGGGTCAAAGTCACTTCAGCAATGTAAGCGAGTCACGTCAATTCCAGCTCCCGACGCGTGGAGCCAAACCCCAAACGCGCGGTCGGAAAATCATATGTATTTTTCGGTGTCGCAAACTTACTTTTAATTCCTCTTCACTTTCGTGTGTACAAATTTTCAGCGAATTATCAGATATAAGTGACTTGACAAGTGTCTCTCTAAATTGTTAGATATTCTCTACTTTATGCAAAGTTTTGTCTGAGAACAGTGTCCGCCATTATAAGTAATGGAATAGCAAATAAACGATTCAAAAAATATTTGCAGCTCAGGCAAGTAAAAGCAAACTATAGTGTTAATAGATTATGCTATTTTTATTTGATCAAATTCCTCCCACAACATCATCATCAACTTGTAAGATATTCGGATAAATGTTATTACAGGATTTTTTAAAAATTTCGTGATGTTGAGCCCTTGTGTCGCTCTAACGGATGAGAATCATGACAAGTGATGCATTATTCCTTAAGTAGCAAACTTTTCAAAGAATCTGTGTGAAAAGTGTCTCCCTAAAAGGTTAGATATTCTCTACTTTATGTAAAAAGTTTTGTTTGAGAAGTGTCCGTATATATCTCAAAAAGTATATATCTAAGTATATATCTCAAAAAAAGTTATTTTAGGTTTTTGTCCAGCTTTTTTCGATTTCCGTCTAATGTGGGTCGGTCCTGTGTCCCGAGATTGTCGTTTTCTTCGACTCGACCTGCACGACGTCTGAAGTCCCGAACGTATCTCTATGCTCGCTACCATCGTCACAGAGAAAATCGTCGTCACGCATTTGCATAACATTAAAAATCGACGTTTTACTTTGAAGAGGAAATCACATATCATCATTGGTTGTTATCACCCTCCAATAAGTATGTGTCCCTTAAATAATTAATTCCTTGGTTAATTGGTGTTGTTTCACGTTCTTGCCATTTCAGAGCGAGTTCATAGGCATATTTAATTCTCACATCGATGTGCTCAGAGGCTTTGAAAATATGCGATCCCAAATCTTAAGACTAGGAGCAGGCTGATAAGAACATTTTAACGTTTTCGCCGTATTGGCGCAGTAAAATGCTCGATTTTCAGGATGAAGTAAATAACGTTCCCAATTGTGGTGGCATTTCCACGAGTTAACCTCAGTATTTATAGTTTAGGAGTCCTAATTTGAATAATAATAATTATGCCCATGTGATTATTGTTTGTATAATACCAATACAAATCTGTTATTGACCACGCAGCCGTTTCCCTAAAATTTGGTCTAATGTCTAATCTAACGCTTTGGAAGTAGGTGTTTAAAGAATTGGCTTTTTCTACACTGCTGGTGACTCTAATTCCTTTATCGTTTTTAAGTGTGTGCACTGTGGACCTATTTGCCCGAAGCTCTCTCACATATGACCAAAACGTTTTAGGATTGCTATCTAAATATTCTCCTAACATCTTGCTCTTGAAATGTTATAACGCTTGCCGACATGATTTCCTTGCCAATGCTCTCGATTTTTTATAGTTTTGATCTAACTTTTTTTTCATCTACCGATAGACCCTGTCCTGCATTTTTCATCCTAGCGTGGCATACCCTTTGTCACTTCAGTGATTTCCTAACCTCCGCATTATACCACCTTGGCTCTGTATTATCACTTATGAATTTACTTGGTATGTATTCATTAACTGTTTTACGGGTGTCCTCAAGAAATTCTCTCCACGAATCCCCTGTATCTAATCCTTTGCTTTGTTCGCTAAATATATTAAACGATTCCCTTAATTCCTCTTTCATACCGTCGTAATTAGCCTTGCAAAATAAGTATACCCTCTTCCTTGGTTTATAATGTCTTTCAACGCCTACAATAAATTTCGCATTTACTATTTTATGATCACTAAAGGTTACAGATCTTAATACATTTAATTGCGCGCGCATGCGACCACAACTAAATAATTATTCGTATGAGATTTAACTGATTGCAAGAGCTCCGTAAGCATGTGAAGACATTTCCGTTGGTCAAACTGTAACTAATGTTACGCTATAATTGGTTATTCAATGCCTTTTTCCGTTCTTCAAAGGAAAAGGACTGTGACAACATACGAATATTCCCGAATACCCATTGTTTATAGGATACCTGCAGGTGGTCGCAAAATACCCCCGACTCTCGCCTTACCCTTATTCCCGACCGCGGCGTTGAGCCGCGTGTCCTCCTAACCCTGCCGAAGGATCGCCACCCACTATTCTCGTCCTACCGAAGGGGAGGGGCGGCGAGGAAGGATGGCTAGCTGGTAATTCCCTCTCAGAAAGGGTTTGCACACGTGACGCGCGGGCACCCGACCGCCATACGGTGATCTCCTCTCGAGGGGCCAATTGCTCGGATTGCGAAGTGGGTGGACGGCAATTAGTAAATTTCCTTAAGAACCTGTATCGCAACTGAGAATAGTAATTGCAAATTGTTAAGCTGTTCCTATATTTCCTTCTAATGGAAAGGTGCTCTATTATTCGACCATATTGCATGCTAAACAATACCGCCAAACGCTTTGGATATATTTCTTTAATGGACGGAATTAATTCATTTTTGTGAATGAATTGTTACTTCCTTCACACCACATATAAAATTAATAAGAGACTATCAAACCTAAATCATGAAACCATGTTGAATTGTTACTTCCTTCACACTACATATGAAATTAATAAGAGACTATCAGACCTAAATCATGAAACCATGTTGATAAATGTGTTCACTCGTGGGCATTTAAATGTATTGAAATATTCGCCCGGTAATGTGAGTAGAAACAAACTTAAAAGCACTCAGGTGGAAGAGTGGATGGGCAGACGTCTGCGAAGTTTTACCTGCTTCCGGAACACCCCTCATGCCTGGGCACTGGGCTGCAAGGGCATAGACTAAGGATGTTGAACCGAGCATACCGCGTAGAAGGGGTCGTGGGTGCAATAAAACGTATGGAGTAAGGTTTTTGGGCAGTGGAAAGATATTCCTACGGGGAGACCAGTCCTCCCCATTGTCTCAGTACAGGGACTGAACAGAGTGGTCAGAGGGAACATGCCGCCCCCCATTTGGCATTCAGATCTCCTTTGAAGAAAGGGAAAAAGGTGGCAGGGAAAACGAAGACCAAGGCTCTGAAATCGTCGGTGCATCTTTTACCGTGTGAATAAAAAGAAGGGGGCAAAAGTAATTCAAAAGAAAAACCAGTGTATTTCTGAATGTTACATGGGCCCTAGAAAGACTACACTCTTTTCAAGGGCATGAATAAGAAGTATGTTCCCGGAGCGCACGCGAAGAAAAATAAAGTATTTCCGCGGAAACTTATCCGGTCGCACGATTCAATATTCTCACGATTTCATCAACATAGATCAGTGACGTTTTCGGACAATGAGTGCCGCTGAAAAACGATGAAATGGAAGCCTTGGGTCCGTGTCACTTGAGTAAAGTAAGCGAGTCACAGATCTTCCAGCCCCAGCCGCGCGGAGCCATGCCCCGGACGCGCGATCGGAAAATCATATGTATTTTCGGTGTTACAGACTTTTTTTTAATTTCTCCTCAATTTCGTGTTTATGAGTCTTCAACGAGTTCTCTGATATAAGTCACTTGACAGGTCTCTCCCAAAAACGCTAGATATTCTCTATATTATGTAAACATTTTATCCGAGAACAGCGTCGGACATTTTTAACAGAATTGCGCTAAGATGCTTCAAAAATATTTGAAGCTTTGGTAATACAAAGGCAAAGTCTTGTGTTAATAGATCATGCTATTCTTTATTCAATCAAATTCCTCACATACCGTCACGATCAACTTAACTTGGAAGACATTCGGAGAAAAATTAGTTCAGGTGTTTACTTGGAAATTTGGTCATGTTGGAGCTCCTGTATCTGACTAATAGATGAAAAGCATGTCAAATGATGTATTATTCCTTAATTAGCAGTCTTTTTTGAGTATTTTTGTGAAGTTTCAAGTTATATATCAAAGAAAGCTATTTTTGAATTCTGTCCAGCTTTTTCCGATTTCCGTCCACTATGCGACGGTGGCGAGCGTAGAGATATGTTCAGGACTTCAAATGTCGTTCAGCGCGAGTCGGAGAAATAGAGTGCCCACCATAGCCTCCTTCTTTAGGATATGAGAAGACCCAGAAGACCGACCGTTCAGTAATCCCTTTGTCCCATCTGGTAAAAGGGTAAAGGAGGGGGGAGGAGGGAAAGGGGTTTGTTTTCGGTCAGAGCTTCTCGAGGCTCCGCCAGAGGGAAGCCGTGACGCAGCGTTGTCAAATCACCGTCAACTCGAGACTTAGAAAAATTTCGGCTCTGAAGTGTTAACTTTTTTTTGGAAGTGCCTGTACATAAATATGGCACCACATATGTCTTCTCAATATGCAGTGTTATTCATGCATATAAACAGAGATATTATCTTAAATCACTGCAGCCTATATAATATAATACTTACATACTTCATAAAAGTTATGTTCTTTTAGTTTCAAACTTAACAATTGGAAGTCGATGTGAAGAGTACAACAGCAAAAAGCCTAAGTTATAAATCTACAGGACCAGAAAATGTTATTTTGTATAATCAAACATTGCAATAACAAGTATTTATTAATTCATTTATAGTCATAAAAGTTAGTTCTACCTGGTCTTTCCAGAAAGATTGCATCAAAAACACTTGATAAATGTAAACAAGAAGAGTACATAAAAGGCAACTGCAACATGATGCGAAATCAATGACCAATCACATCCCCTTGCTTGAATACGCAACTTTTCACTGTCAAATTCATAGACTTGTTTTATTAGCAGTTCAGTCTGAAGTTCGGTTTAGTCAGAATCCAGGTAAAGCACCCTTGATAGGATTGTTTTATAAACAAGAGATAAGGAAGATGCAGGAAATGTCTCTCCATGAGACTAGGGCCCTCACTTTCCTCTTTCTACATCTGCTTGCCTGCTACACATTGCCTGCACTCTGATGATGCATGCTTCAAAAATACATTCCCCTTGGCCAGGTGCACCCTCGAATGAATTTGCCTGATTTGCTTTCTTACATTCATCACAAATACCACACGAATTTATGTCTGCTGCACTGAACTTCATAAACGTTCTCAGTTTCAGCATAGGCTGGCAAATATGAATCTGACTGAGATCCCTGACATAATTTTCTCCATCATCCTGAACTCAAAATACCATCAGAATCATTTTCAAAAGTAACATTTAATGTACTTGTCACTTAGCAACTTCATTCCTCCAACTGTTGAAGCTGAGAAAGGCTATTTACTTGTAATAAGAACTACTTGGTAGAAGAACACAAGAATAAAATGAACAATCCACACCATGAAAGATGACGGCTGACTGACACTCACTTCCACATTTTAGCCTGTGAGACACTGTTGAGGTACCAAAAATGGTACAACACCAACCTTGAATTTGAGATTAGCTGAATAACTTGGGTTTTAATGCCGTATGAAATGAAGTGCTTCACACCAATTCAGAAACACCGCCAATTTATAGTTTTACACGTAGCAAAATGTAAAATGTGGCAAATACATACTGTTGAGTAGCAACGCACAAATAAACAAATTGTAAATTGTATTGTTAATTATTGAGAATAAATGGTTCAAGCTGGTGGATGTAAGTTCTCTTTGGCAGTAAGAAAAGATATACATAGAATAAGAAAAAACACCAACATTGGTAGCAGAGTGCAGTTTAGTGGTAAAATGGTTTGGTGAAGTTTAGATCGACGATAAAAGAATAATGATGAGTCTTAGAGAATGATTCCCGATTGTGCCATTCGCCAGAGCAAATTTCAGCAACTGGACATTTATATTATAAAGCATCCTTAGGGAGAATGGAGTACTGAAGGCAATTGAAGATGAAGATTTTTGTAAGGATCTCGACAAGAACTTGATGGTCGAGGCAAAAGTGCAGGCGATAATTATAGCTGGAGTTGCCAATAGTCACACTGGATATCTGAAGCAAGAATCTTCCTTTGTGATTAGATGAAATAATGCGAGCTTCTAATTTGGCTAGAATGAAATTGTCCGAAGACTGGGGAATCCAAATGCCAAATTAATGATGGAAAAGGATGACTCCGAAACTAGTTTTTCAATTGTCTAGGCAATCGTCAATGGGGAGAGCAAGGTAAAACAGGTCAGCACCTGTCGAAAGCCAGCGAGGAGTGATGTTTAAAAATTTAGAAGATAACTTCAAGAAGAAAGGAGTACCATCGGAATTGTTCCTGAGAAGAAAATTATCAGAGATGAAATATGCAAATAATTATCTACTAACTGAACAGTTCACCAAAATGGAAGGAATATTCACTGAATTAAAAGAAGCCGATGCTGAACTAAGTGAAGAGGAAAAGGTTAATTACGTATTATTATCTATGCCCCATTCTTATGAAGGCATTATCACAACGTTAGAAACCATGGATAAATTGAAGTAAGATTCGTGAAGAACAGACTACTTGGAGAAGAAGAAAAGAGAAAAATTCAGAGGAGACAAGAAGCATGCGAGGGACCAATGCTTTTTTGTGCATCATTGGCAGCAAACCCAGATACAAAAAGTACCAGTGTAGAGGATGTGAATACAACAATGCCAGAGGATGTGGATGCTACAGCCCCAGAGGATATGAAAATCATTGAGATCAAATACACGGGTACAATAGTTCCAGAGAAAATTGATGATATCAGGAACGCGGATACAATAGTTCCTGATGAAGCGGAGGAAAATGGTCAGATGCTGTGGAGAGGAATGAATCACGTGTATGTGAAAAAGGTAATGGTGGTAAAAAGGTTATAAACAAGGAATCTCTAGTGTACCTTCCAAAAACCCCCTCCACTCCCTTCCCTTCAGAGCAGTCAATTGGTTGGTTGGTTATTCAGGGGAGGCGACCGACAGCTGAGGTCATTTGCGCCATTTAGGATAGGTGGGTGATTGGGTAATAGTAGGAGTTTTCAGGGAACGGAGGAAGGGTGGAGAGAAACCCAGCGTCGGCATTAGCCTACTCTTAACGAAAGGCGCCAAGGGGACCACGGCTTAACGTCCCATCCGACGGACGGAGTACTGAACTTGAAATGCCCTCCACTAGGCACTCAAGTGGGGATCGGTTTTCCACTGAAAAATCCGCCACTGCCGGGAATCGAATTCAGAGCAGTCAAGGATGGGAGAATAATGACATAAATGTTATCATATCAGCTTTTTCAGTGGGCATCACCTTTTGCTTATTTTAATTTTTGATTTACGAGTGAATGGTTGCGGTAAGAAGAATAATTTTTTCGCTAAAATTCTTTTTTCGTTTCCATCTAACAATTTCGTGTACAAAATTGTGATTTTGGTTCCAAGTAAACGCCCCCATTGATAATAATCTGATCTACTCTAAAAATAATTCTAGCATGTTATGAACATTAATTGGTTATGCAGATTCTGATTGGGCTAGTGATAATGACCGAAAATCAACCAGTGGGTACATTTTTAAATGGTATGGTACATAGTTGGGATTAATGATTAAAACAATTCACAATTAAAATTAATCGTTAAAAAATGTAGTTCACAATTTAATGTAATCGTTCCTTTTCAGAGGAGTTAACTTCAAACTTTTAATCATTAAAATTATACATTAATGGATATAAAACTAACATCAGTTAATTTTGTTCGTAAATTTTTGGTGAATGTAGACAGGTCCAAATTTGGGCACAAAGGCTGTCCAACAACCTAATGAGAAAATAAACGTTATTTAAGAATGCAAGGGTAGTTGTGCAAGAATACAGTGAATAGGCCCAGACAGAGGAATACATCCAAACAAAAGCGGGGCATAGGGGAGTGACCGCCAAAGTTTAGGAACGAGACGAGGCTCAGATGAGAAAACACGAAACCACATGAACACAATATCCTGGAGGGCTCGTATGACTTGCTCGGTGACATCATGTCGTCAATACTATGCAGTTGAAGCCGAGAAAGAAGAAATAAAGATTAAAATCCACAAAGTAAATACAAATCTTGATTTTGTACGTGTGATTGAGAGCTCCCTTACGTTGTATACACTCCTTCCTTCCCCCTCTTCCCCCTTTTTTATTAATTTGCCCCAATAAAAGTACGGCTTTGTGGATTTTAATCTTCAATTGTTATTTATTACAGCTGTAGATACGTTCTTTTCATTGTTCCAAGAAAGAAGGGTCGCCTAAAAACCTATGATGGATGAGGGGAAGGGTTCATTCAAAGTAACATATCCATTCCAATGCACTAGTGATGAGTTGTCCTTGCATCAGAATGCGGAGGATATTGAGTAGCCCTAACTTGGTAACAATTCGTCGTCAATGCATCAGCCCCCAATAAATCGCAAGAAATGTGCACAGGCACACCCTCAGCATCTACTGTAACTCTATATAACTAAGCCGTTTCCACTGCAATTTCACAATTGTGAAGGGATACTTCACATCGCAATGTGGGGATCGATATCAAAAATTAACCTTAACACGTTCACTGTGGGGCTGATTAAAGCCCCCACCCCTCACAGTGTGGCGTGACCCACCAGTGGGTCACACTCAGCCTTTTGCATGGGTGGTGTGACCCACCGGTGGGTCACAGTCCTTCTGAGCTTCTGGCCACTGCCGAGGGATGGTGGTTGAAGCGGCAACACTCAGCTGTTTCCTGAGATTAGAGGGAGGCTGGGGGCGGCGACTCCCAGCTTCACCCCCAGCCCGCCCCTCCACCGGCCACGTGGGGCACGTTATCGTCTAGACCCTGGCGTGGGATGGGGGAAGAGAGGGGCCAACAATACAATGCATGTGTTAAAGATTTGCTGACATTCAGACAACACAGGAGACTCCCATCCTTCTCTGTTTATTGCCCCTGCCCTTGTTCGCACCCGTCTATGAGATGTAGATGCCCGTCCGAGCGTACCGATTCCCCAGCCCTGCTCACACTATGAGAAAAGGGAAGGGGTACATAGTGATTTCTCACTTTTCAGAGTACATAGTGATTTGTCTCACTCAGAAAAGAGTAGTGTCTGCATTTCGGAAGACGTTCACCCGCAAGGGCACAGTCACTCATCCACCATTGAGGGATTGGCTCAAAATGCTACGTGACCCTTTCCCAATTGCCGTTCCATAGAGGGGGGAAGGGAAGAGAGAGATTCAATCTCTTACACAGCCAGGCGAGTGCAGTTCGGACTGTTTAGTTTATGAGCAACTGACGGACAGCCAAGAGGTAGAGGAGAAAAATTTTTCTAAACATTTTCAATATTTTTAATAAGTTGACATGTTTCACTATATCGAGTATTGTTCATCCTTATTTATACAAATTACATAAACTTGAAAAAAAAAACAAAAAGAAAACAAAAAATAAACATATTTTGGATATAATAGGCTAATATGTAAATTTGTTCGTGACCCACCGGCGGGTCACACAAAGTGTCACATAGTAGTCTATTATATGAACTGTGACTAATCTCTGGGTGAAGTCCCTCGAGAAGTTTTCGATTCCCACTCTCACAATACTCCTCGCAAGTTGCGACAATTCAAAGAATTATATGGCCGTGGCACTAGTTGCATCTGCGTGACCCACCGGTGGGTCATGCTGCAGTGAACGTGTTAAAGAATGTTTTGCCACTCAGGACAATCTTTTGCAGCAAATTACAGATGCACCGTGGTTCGTCATAAAGTTCATAAAGTCTTACATTCACGAAAACTTAAATATCCCAGAATTGGAGTCCACCTCAGAAAAATCATTGAATCCTTTCAGCAGACAATAAAAACCTGACAACAATGATCTGGAAACTAAACGGAATTACAATGAAAATCCCCAATTCAACTTTTTTTAAACAAAAGGATATGGATGGAGGAAACCACAATGTCAGTTTTCAGAGTTTGCTTTGTTTGCCAAAACAAAAAACCATCAAGGCCTTTATTAACACAGCATCCAATATGCCAAAGCCACTGAAAAAGTAACTTTTAACAAAAACTTACTTTTTTAAACTTTAACCTTAACCAGTTACTTTTTCAGAAAGGTAAATTAACTTTAACCACTTACTTTTTACAGAGATCAACTTTAATCAGTTCATTTTTTTGGTAACTTTCCCAACTATTGTATGGTAATATGGAGATCTAAAGAACAAAATACTGTTGCACTAAGTACTACTGAGGCTGAATTAGTTTCTTTGAGTGAAGCAGCAGTAGACGCATGCTGGCTCATAAAACTGTTGTCAGAATTTAATGTAAAGATTCAAAATGTAACTATTTACGAAGATAACCAAAGCACGATGAGAACTGTAGAAAATCGCAATCAAAAGAAAGTGAATCACATGGACATTAAGTTTAATTTTATAAAGCACAAAGTGGGAGAAGGTATAATTAGTGTAGATTATATTCATACTAAGTCTCAGTTGGCTGATGTACTAACAAAACCTCTTCAAAAGAATCAATTTTTGAAGTTTGTTAAAAACTTGGGTATGAGAGATATGCATTGGCGAAGAGATGTTGAGTAGCAGTGAACAAATAAATAAATTGTTAATTGTACTGTGGTACTTCATTATTGAGAGTAAATGGTTTAAGCCGGTTGAAGTAAGTTCTCTATGGCAGTAAGAAAAGATATAAAGAATAATAAAAATCACCAACGTATACAAACTAAAACAAAAAAATAATGAAGCATTCGTGGTTTTGTGCTTTCTGTCAAGTCATAGAGGAGGCCTAATACAGATACACCTTTACTTTTATTTACATGCATGTAATTGGGAGCATTAAATATAAATTATAAATACACCGAACTTTATGATTCCATCTCTTTTTTTCAAAAAAAATTGAAAAAGAGTAAATTACTGAAATTCATCAGTTTTTTGCGAAGTTTTTAAACAATCTCGCAAATATATTTTTTCTGGTCCTGGCAATTTATCGCATTTAGTGTTTTAATATTATTTGTGAGGACATCTTAAAATTACTCCTATGTTCATTATTAACAGTTACAGTTTGAAGCCATATTTATGCTATGCTATAGACTCCAAGCTATATTTACGAAGGATTTCCAATTCTCTTCAATTGATTTTCATGGAATTCATTTGCGAATATATGGTGAGGGTCTTTAAGTTCGGCTCCCAACCTGGTGAAATAAATCCTCCAAAATTAATAAAATTTCCATTATGGTTAATATGTGGCATTAACAGTGGCCTTCAAGGTGGTGAATATTCCACTAAAATTGTGGAACACACCAAAACAGCAACATGTGATATCATTTCAGAATGGGTTGTAATTGAAACAAAAATCTATTTCATATCCCCTAGTTCTCGCGGCTGAGCTTAAAGCCACCGAGTGTATCCACCGGGTTGCGGATGGTGGGTCGACCTCTAGATATAGAGGTTAGCTGCAAGATAAGTGAGTTTACTAGTCAAATAAGCAGTCGTGGACAAAAAGCGATGGCATTACGAGGAGGTATTGATCTATCCCTGGGTAAGGTAGATCTTTAAATAATACAGAACCTGTGAAGATGCCGTGACTTGGTGATGGGAGGCTCCCAATAATTACGCTTCCCATCACCGGAGGAGAGGGCAGCAGCTCTTCTTCACATGATGAGTGAAGGTGGAGACCACATTGGTTGGTACAGCGACACTCATTTCACTACAGGCATGGTAACATTTACTTTAACGGCTGTAGTACTGCGATGTGGAAGGCAAGGGGAAACCACCACATTAATATCCCGAGGAGTCGCAGCTACTCCACTCTTTTCTTTCTTATCAAGGCATGATGGAACCCTCTCGAGTAAAATATTCCAGAGGTAAAACAGTCCCCCATTCGGATGTCCGGGCAGGGACTACCCGAGAGAGTACATCAGTTAAATGTGATACACTTTTTAGGGTAGGAACATGGAACGTGAGATCACTTCAGACCTGTCGAAGACTGGAGAACCTGAAGGTAGAAATGTGAAGAATGGACCTCGACGTATTTGGAATCAGCGAAATGAAGTGGCCCGAAGAAGGAGACATTTGGAGTGGAAACTACAGGATTATATATACGGGATCATTAAATGGTAATGCTGGAGTAGGGATCATACTCAGAAAGAGCACCAGAATGCGTGTGAAGACCTTCCTGCAGTACAATGAAAGGATAATAATGGTGAAAACAGAAACCAAACCTGTAGATACCGTAGTGGTGCAGGTTTACATGCATACAACGGACTATGAAGATGAAGAAGTGGAAGAGGTCTATGAAGATATCATGGAAGTTATAAAACAAGTAAGAGGAGAAGAAAACATAATTATTTTAGGAGACTGGAACGTCATCGTCAGCGAAGGTCAAGATGGAAGAATAACTGGAAAATACGGATTGGGAAACCGAAATGAAAGAGGAGAAAGGCTGCTGGAGTTCTGCACTCAACATAAGTTAGTGGTTGCCAACACATTGTTTAAAAATCACAACCGAAGAAGATACACATGAAAAATGTCAGGAGACAGAAGAAGATGCCAAATAGATTACATTTTAGTGAAGCAGAGGATCACAATCCAGGTGAAGGACTGCAAAAGCTACCCTGGGGCAGACATCGACAATGACCATAATTTAGTGATGATGAAATGCCATCTAAAATTCAAGAAATTGAAGAAAACAAAGAAAAATAAATGGCAAATAGAAAAACAAAAGAGGCTCAACTTCAGCTGACATTTCAAAAAGCAGTGGGAAACAACATAGGAGAGAACCTGAATGAGAAATCAGTGGAAGAACGTTGGGAAAACATTAAATGTGGACTCCAGGAAGCCGCAAAAGAAGTTCTTGGAAGAAGAAAAGTTGCCAAAAAGAAGCCATGGATCATGGAGGAAGTCTTAGACTCTATTGAAGAAAGAAGAAAGTACAAGAATACAAAAACTGAAGAAGGGCGGCTTCACTACAAAAGAATAAGGAACGAAATAAGTCGCAAAGCAAGGGAAGCTAGAGAGATGTGGATGAAGAATCTATGCGAAGATGTACAAAGCAACCTTGCACTTGGAAAGGTGGAAGCTGCCTACAGGATAGTGAGGAACCACTTCAAGGAACGGAGCACAAGATGCAATACCATAGGAGAGAAGAATGGAGAAATTTTGATTGAAAACGAGGACAAAGTGAAGAGATGGAAAGAATATGGGGAAGACTTATACAATGGAAAAAATCTCAGCACAAAAGCTATTAAGAGGAAAGCGAAGTGGAAAAGGATGATATCTGGGCATCTATATTAAGATCAGAATTCGACGCTGCAGTAAGGGACCTTTGGATGAATAAGGCTTCTAGTATTGATGATGTTTCTGCAGAACTAATTAAAAATGCAGGAGAGAAGACATTAACTCATCTTACAAAACCATCTACGACATTTACTCAACAGGAGAAGTTCCAAGGGACTTCGATAATAACATCATCATTCCTATTCTGAAGAAGAATAGAGTGGAGAAATGCAAAACATTTAGGACTATAAACCTGACCACACTTGCATCGAAGATACTGACCAGGATCATCTACAGAAGAATAGAACGAAAAGCAGAGGAGTTCCTGGATGAAGATCGATTTGGATTCAGGAGAAATAAGGGTACAAGGGAAGCAATATTGGCCCTTAGGCGACTCATTGAGAAGAGAATGGAGAACAACAAGCCGACATTCATTGCATTTGTGGATTTAGAGAAGGCTTTTGACAACGTGGATTGGGATTCAATGCTTGGAATTCTGAAAGGACTTGGAGTGTCCTACAATGACCGAAGTATTACACACAGTCGGTACAAAAATCAAGTAATGTGAATAAATCTGGACCCAGCTGTGAAGAGGCAAGAATAAGGAAAGGAGTGAGACAAGGCTGTGCACTGTCTCCCGTAATTTTTAATGTTTACATCGAGAGAGCCATTAATGAAATCAAAGAGAAGTCTTCTGGAGTGACTATCCACGGAGAAAAAATAAGCATGCTAGGATTCGCTGATGACATATAGCTTTCATAGAAGAGACAGAGAAGGAGCTGAATAAGATGCTAACAACCATGGAAAGGACAATGGCCAGATATCAGCTGAAGATAAATAAGAAGAAGACTAAGATATTGGTGTGCAGCAAGAAAGAAGAGGCCAAAACAAATGTCAAACTAGGAAAACAAAACTTGAAGAGGTGAAAGAGTTCTGTTACCTAGGAAGCCGAGTAACCAGCGATGTGATGCTTACATTGTGCTGATGGCGAGGCCGAATGACCCACTTTGTCTCAGCGATGAACTATTTGTATTAACGTCTGACCCTACACTCATTCTGTCACTGATTATCTTTGGATTAACATCTGACAGTATGCCTGCTAAACCTCTATTTAAAATCGTTTATAAATATTTAAAAATGCAGTTATAGTTTGTAAATACTACAGTGTAATATAATGACAATAGCTTATTAGCTAGCAACCCAATTTTAAATCTGCCATTGGATGTCCAAAGCCCTCATGAGAAAAGGAGATGGGAAGGAGTTAATTTTCTTTCGAAAGATAAGAATCCTACCTTTTTAAGTTACAATGCAACAAATGGTGTCCGATGGCAACAGATGGTGTCGCACAGAATTCCCAGGCCATGCATCTGTTTCCTCTCGCTCGCTTCACTCCTCTTGTTGTTGGAAACACCGAATTAAATGTAAGTGCACATAAAATAAAAAACTAAATAAATTCTAAATATCGAGAACCGATTAGCCTTGTATTACCATAAGCTCCATGACAGGACAAGATTCGTATCGATATGACCACGCAGTACTGAGAAAAAGTTGTTTCACAAAATTTACAAGAACAATTTTATTTCAACTTCGATTATCTTAAAACTTTGTACATACCTTAACAACAAGTTCCTTTATGCCGTATTTAAATTTGGTTACGATCCAACGAATACTTTTAAAGTTATGAATTTTTAAAGTGAGCATTCCGTTTAAAACGGTGAAAAAACCGGCACTTTTTTTGTTTCGCAGACAATAAATTTTCAACAAGTTAAAATAAAAATTTTACTTTCCACAGTTAAACGCAGAATTAAATTTGCTAATTTTTTATATAACTTGTTTTCATGTAGGTCTACGCGTACAACTGTCATTGACTTGTAAACTCGAGTGTGATGAATTTTTTCCACGACAGTAGTTGATATCGGGATGAATTCTCAAGGAGACCTCGTGCTTTTTAAGTGGAGAATGCCTGGATAGTCTTTCAGCGAGAAGTCCGGGGAAAATGGTTCATTCCAGCTGGACCATTGCAGCAATTCGAATTATTCGATTATATGTTTCAACCGAAACCCCTTCAAAAGAGCAGATGACATTGGCAACTTTTATGATGAAAGTATAAACTCCTATGTGGTTCGCGATAAAATTAAGACCACTATGCACGGATGGTTCGAAGCATATAACAAACATGATACATTTCATGAAATATATGGATCAAGACATTAAATTACACCTTTACTCAATCATTCAGGGAAACGCTCTTTTTCCTCACCCAGAGAATATTCTGCTTGCAATGCTAGCCGATGAGCAAAGACCGGTCCCTTTAATGGCCATCAAAAAAATATTAAAATCAAAAGAAGTAATTCAGGAAATTCGAACTTCCAGCAATGAATTTTGAATGAATTGCATTGACTTATAATAACTAATTATTTGACTGGAAAACAATAGCAGAAACTCAACCAAATTTAATAGCTAAAACCACAAGCAAAGATTTGGGAGATATTGTGAAGGAAAGGGCTTAGTTTAACCCTTTCGCGCCCGAGCTTCGTGGAGGGAAATGCTTCCTCGTTACGAGTCTCTTGAAAATTTTCTTCACTCCCCTGTACGAAGCTTCTTCGCGTCCACGGAAGGCAGAGGTTCCCTCCCTAACCATTTTTGGACCCAACTCAGCGGGTCGCCGATCCCTTTCCTCGGCCGCTGTCCCAGACCCTCAAAGGATTAAAAGACTCCTTCACAGCGCGAGTCCACGGTCAACTGACTGAAATTGCAATGTTTAATATAAACAAATATTTGTTGTTCGTATCGATTTTTTTACATTTAAAATGAATTTATTGTGTTTTTCTAAGCGTGCAGAAATTTTAAACGAAGTTCTAACGTTCATATTGACGGATTTAGTACATTTCTAATCCAAATCGACTGTTCTCTAACTCCGTTGATATTAACGATAGAATTTCGTTTGAAATTTCCATGCGGTAAGCAAAAAAAGATGAATTAAAATCTAACATTGGATTTTTAAAGTTAGCAACAAATATTTTTTTGGAAAAAACACTGCAATTAGCAGTAGTTGACCGCGTGGAGAGGATAGGAAGGGGTCGACCTGAGCGGCCGAGGAAGGGCCTGGGCTCGCGCTAAGCCGGATCTCGAGGGGCGACCGCGTACGTGGCTCTATTGTTTCCGCCACGGTCACTTTCTTCCGACCTGTGCCGCACAGGAGCGGCTTTCGTTGGTTAGGGTAGGAAAATTCACGCCGCACATGTGAGGCATTCGTTGTTTAGGGAAGAATATCCTCGCCGCACAGGTGCGGCCTTCGGCGCGAAAGGGTTAAGTACCCCCATTTCCATGCCAAACACAAGCAGTTGAAAGGATGGTACAAATGATTACAGTGGCGTCAAAATCCATGTGCAGTCCTGAAAGCAGGTATGATTGACATTATCATGCATGAAAAGCCTAAAACGTCAACCAAAATTTGAAAATGAAGCACAGTTTAAGGTATAATAAGAATCAGTGATAGCCATATGCCTACAAAAGTGCCCCATGGAAGGGTGGTTTGGGGGGGCACGGGTGGAACTCAATAGTAGCCACCTCCTCGTAGTAAGTTCTGGGTAGTTTCACCAAGAAAATAGCAAAGAGCTACTTAAATAAATACTTGGTGATCAGGCTGTGCCTTTATCCTACCTTGATTAACTGATTTTTTTGTGGTAATAGCACAACATGCATAAAATTCTTCATCATAATTGAGGTTAGTGTCAAAAAATGTAACTTTACCTTCTGTTTTATCGTATTATCTATACCCAAATGAAGTATGAGATATTTATAAAGAAACTGCATTTGAAAACAATATTAATTTATCCCAAATACAGCTTCTAAAAGTGATGTATTTGAAGTGATGCTTGGAGCCTGTAAAATTTCTTGTGTTGTGCGGGTTGCATGTACTATAAATTTGTTGTTTATTCTTAGGCATCGCATAAGCTATAGATTTTGTCAAATAAACTTCAAATTTCAGTGTTGTAATCTGGAAATATGTATCTATCGTTGATATTTACCAATATTCCAGTATTTGCAGCAACTTATTCTCCATAACCATTTGCTTCCCATTTCCGCCTGAATTTTCGCAAAATTTTAAACTTTAGAGCTCGGGCGGCAGTGGTTAATATTATCAGATTTCGAAAAAAAATTTGCATGCAAGATCCTGATATCAGTACACAACTTTCCCGCATAGGGCAAATTTGATCCGGAAAAAAAACCTTTTTCGGCCCACCCTAATGGACATGCTTCCTTGCTGACTTTCAAAAAAATTAATTTTCACCAAAATAATTTTTAAACATTGAAGCAATTGAATAATGGAGTGGTGATGTTTGTAAGTTCAACAAATTTACTCTAAATCCTTCGTTAGACTAGGAGGCACCAACCATCGAAGTAAATATCAACAAAACAGAATGATTTCAATTAAATCTTGAAACAACACAACACAGAGCTTAGTTGTGAATTGCATCAAGTGAACTTAGTACCATGCCTCTCAAATGGTACATTGATGGCTAACGCCAAATGAATAAGAAAATAAAGAGAATGTACATTACATGATTATTCAACCCCTACCAACTGCCCGTGAAAAGGGTTCATTGTTGACTCTCCGTATAAATGAGACATCCCAGATGAAAGTTTTCATTGATATAAGTGAAATCGTCATCAGTACGATCAGATGATACCTTGTTTCAAAGAGCAATGCAGAGAGAGAGAGGGGGGATAAGAGGCCACAGGAAGTTGTTACATTACCTTGTATCTCAGAGGCTTGCGTGCTAAGTGTTCCATGTCCTAAGTCACACCCCTGAGAACATGTCCCCACACTGACAATGCCTCCCGGTGGGGCCTGCAAGAGTCCAAGAACAATACTCTCACAAGACTATACAACGCAACTCCACCATCACCAAGATTCGATCACTGCACCCAAAATGCAGATTCATGCTTGGTGACCTGTGAGACATGCATTCAACCCTTTCTCTGCAGCAGACAATGTTCCTTCTCGTTCTCCCTGTAGTACACTATGCACAAAACCTCCTTTTCTGGGAACCCAGATGACTCTTCAACATCACGAGGCATTCTACTTGCTCTCAGTAGACTTATAGAGGTAGAATTGTACACAAGAGACCACAAACACCCATCAGTGTCAGCTAGTTTGTGTTCTCTCTAAGTGCATGGCATAACATGAGCAGTAAACTGAATAAATTATTATAAATGAAAGAGATAATTCTGATAAATAACTGAATAAAGTTTCCTCAGATGCATCTTCATATGTTTTCACATAGTGCACAATCAGCTTATTGGCATGTGCAGTGCCACCTAGAAGCAAGGAGAAGACCGAATGTACAGTGGCCAAAAAAAGATGAAAGCAATTTTTTTTCCTGCGCCAATGTGACATTCGCAGGATCTTCCAGGAATACTGAAAAACTGGCAGCTCTGAGAAAAGAAGGCATCAACCGCGAGTGTTCGAAATCCACAAGACAACTCACCTAAGTCGGAACCTAAAGCTTACAAATAAATTACTTTACCTTCTTTGAAACAACATCTCAAATTCTCTCGTTCACTCAAATTCTCTTGCGCGTTCTCTCGTAGCATTTGTCATTTTCATTTTGGCATTCCTGTTAGAAATCTCTATTTAACATTATTTAGAAAATGAGTGGTTAACTGCAATTATTATCCAATCCATCCCTAACAGATGCCAACTTCTTTATATTCTAAGGTCAAATAAATGACATTTACTGTGATCGACTTTCCAAGGATCTTTATATATGATGCGCCTCTTGCCTCTGTCACTCGGAAAATTAAAATAAAGCTGTTGCAGGAACAAATACTGATTGTCAGATACCAAAGACAGCACAAATGTGGTCGTTTACCATATTTTTTTAATTGCCGAATATGATAGAGTTTGTAAAATAAAAAGACCCGTATTTTTCCTTTTTTTGATCCGTCAATTATTTCTCGAGTTATAGGCGCCGAAAAACTGATGTTTTTAACCCTTTCGGAAAAGTGGGTGTGGTGCAACCTCTGACGTATATCGACTTTGTCCAATCACAACTGAGCCCGTGAAGCTACTTCGCCTTATCGTAAAGGGTAGGACACAGCTGACTCTGCCAATCAGAGCTGTTACGACAGCATCTGTGCGAGCAGACCTTCCGAGAACCCCCCTCCACACCCTCCCCTTACCGTAAGAGCACTCAAGGACGGGAGGAAAATGACGTAAATGTTATCACAGCAGCTTTTTTGGTGGGCGTCACCCTTTCCTTATTTTAATTTTTGATTTATTAGTGAATGGTTGTGGTTAGAAGATTAATTTTTTCACTAAATTTCTTTTTTCGTTTTCCATCTAACAATTTCATGTACAAAATTGCTATTTTGGTTCCGAGTAAACACCCCCATTAAAATAAGTTCTGAGCATACACTTATTTTCCGCCGGTTTAAATCTGCGGATACAAGAAGCATACACGTTTTTACATGGATTGTGATCAATTATTCACAAATCCTTTGATTGCCGAGAGTGAACATAGGAAGATACCAATTCCAAAATTGTATGCACACATTGATACCAAATTATGCCGGCATATTTTTCTGATTTGTCTTTTATCTAATAACAGAAATCCGTGACCACTTGAACATTGTGGCAATCCATCATCATCAAGGGTCAACAATCCTAGGATTGGTTTGATGCACGCAGCAATGTGGCAAATCACTTAATCATTTTTTAGTATTGAAACAACCCTTTATCATTAGCTATCCATCAATCATAAAAAATTCATTGACACCTGACTTATAATATTTAGTAGCCATTACTATGCTGTAAGAGTAAAAAAATTTTTAAAAGAAACTAGTATTGACTTTTTCCATAGTTTTTCCATTTGGTGAGAAATGTCAGGATTAAATGTAATAATTAATTGAGGGTTAATACTGCAGTTATCTGATTTACTTAACCAGCATTTGAGAGATCCAGGTTCGAATTTCAGTGAAGAAAAATAACTTTGTATGGGTTATTTTCTTCATAATATGGAGATGAATGAATGTAAAATGCCATTGCAATGACTCAGGGATGATCTGAGACCGTGCATGTACCAGTGGAATGAACATCGATACAAAATATCATTTGACTTACCCAGAATTAAAATCGAAATCTCCTACTATTTGTATTTACATGGCCAATCAATTTATGTTCAAGGCTGTTGATGCTGGTGATGAAAAAAATATAGTGTATTCAACTCCCCGAAGTTGGTAGCAAAATGCTGTGTGTTCTTCATTATTTTGACAGCCCTACAACGTGCTTTTTTAACCTAAGACAGTTGCTGTAACAGTTATGACTTAAGTGCAAGTCACGTGTAATAAAGAAATGTTAGTAAAACCACGGACTTCAACAAAGGCCAATATCAGCAGAGGATTGGATCCTAATTCCTGCTCCAATTAAGTTGGTGAAACTAATTCTTCCAAACTCAGATCTAATCATAGACCCATGATTTTCATTTGGGACATAGTATGCCATTGATGAATGTGTATCGGCCGGCTGTGGTAAACAGGTTGGTAACGTGCTGGCCTGGCAACCCAAATGTCGCTGGTTTAAATCCAGCCCAGGGCATGCATATTTTATTAGCCCTAGAACTAGAATCTCAGCTTCGTAGGTGCGGTATAGACTAAGATAAAATAAATGTATATGCTGTTGGAACATCTAAAACTCAAGGAAAAAGGGTATTTTCTCCTCGTGTCATTGGTGATATTGCTTATACCTAAGATCAAGATTCAGAGCCCAATCGGTAAGCTCACTGAAAAGAAGTGGCTTTTGACTTATTTTTCCATCTCACGAGTATTTGACGGGACCTCCTCGCATTCTCCAACCTTGAAAGCCTTTTCTCCTCCTGTTCAGTGGGGATTCACAAAAGCACTCCACTTACAACGTGCTGGAGCTTCACTTCAGGCTTATATGTGACTACCGCTACATTGAGGTTCGCGTTGATAGTGGGTCGTAGTAAACTTTGCAAGATTTATTTCACAGCTGTCATGCTAGTTAATGCTACTACCACCATGCACTTTCTTAGAGCAAAAACAAACAATTTGGCCTTACAGTATGCCATATATTTCTCGCTGGAGAAGGAAACAGCTGAAGGGGATTTTACAGGTAAAATTCTATTGTAGCAAAATAGCCCGGTGAATGGATGTAATTATCACCCTCATCAAAACAAGTTTGGGGACGACACATACTGTTGAGAGGAAGGATCGATAAGGAAGGCTACGAAACACCACCACTGATGAGGATGAACGGCAATTTCAGTACATTTGGGAAAACTCCTTCACTTCGGTAACTGTGGTCTGGTTAGAGATAAGCTCCCTGTGACCTGAAGAACAGTAGAGAGTCACCTTTCGAAAGTCAATATCCACCTAAGATGTGCAGTAGCCAAAGTGGTGTTAGCTCTAGTTGCTCCTTGGCAAATATGCGTGCTGGGCAAGGTGAAGAGCGTTGGCATTGAGTTCTTTTTTTCGATGAGAAAACAATCAATTAGTACTTTCAGTGTCTTATATTCCTTTTTGGGGCTGAAAAACAGTTCACGTATCAGCCAATCAATGCCTGTTTTTCTCACACATACATTTGAGAATGACCATCATTCTGCACTGTTGTTTGCTGTCTTCCGTTCCCGGTGTATGGTCCATCAAATGACACCTACCATTCTCTAAGTAAAACCGGAACTACATTTGATGTCCGTAGTAGTGCTCACCACTGCTTTTAGGTGTTCACCTCATTGTCGGGTGCTGTCGTTCTGGATGAATGCCTGAGATACTATGCTGGATATATGCTCCCATGAGTAAAGAGCAGTCCAAAGGAAAAAGCTTTATAGGTCTTTGGAGCAAATTTTAAGAAGTGTAACTGAGTCGCAGGCATCAACCACAGAATATTAAGTGAGGTGTAAAAAGAGGCCTCACCCAGATTTGAACTCAGGACCCTTCAGTCTGTCGACGAATGCTCTTACCACTGGGCTACTACGACGACTATGATAAATAATGCATCATGTTGGACTTTATATTCACAGAAAAAGTAAAATTAAATGATTCATTTGCAGCCATGACCTAATGAAGACTCTTGATTTATTGAAGGAAATCTGTTAGAAGCATTATAACAAACTTAAATAATGCAACAATGTCAAATATGCAGCCATGAACTAAGAAGTTAAAATATTTATGAAGTCCCCTTTCTCGACTAGTTAGCGCAGGAAATCAAGTATCTAATTTGGGTATCATCATTATTTTAGAAGAAATATTTTACTTGCTTTTGATAGGTGGATTCTCTTGGTGAGAATTCTTTTCCATGCATTTCTAGGCCCGTATCGTAAAAGCTTCCTCTACGCTGACCTCTACCTCTATGACGTCAGGAGCGAGCGAATTGGTAGTCTAAATCCAACCTCTACCTCAAAATCGTCACCTCTACCTCTAAATCCTCCCTCACTCTTAGAGGTTGGTTTATAGTAACCTCAAAGCGTAGAGGACTGAGGAGGCGTAGGTAAAGGTGACAGTGCGAGCTTGAAATGATGGCTGAATTGATGAATTTTTATGAGATGAACGACTTGGATGAGTTTCTTCATCACTTTGAGGATAATGAGGCCTTTTTATATGTACCACGCATAAGACTTCACGACAAGGATAACCCTCTAGAATTTTATGCGGACGATGAAGTTTTCGCTAGGTATAGGTTCCGTAAAGCGATAATAACAGACGTATTATTACCTATGCTACGGCCAGAAAACGTGGACATGCGAGGCCTTCCTGTCCCGAGAATAATACAGTTATTGACTGCATTAAGGTTTTACGCCACAGGAAGTTTTCAGGTAAGTGGGATTTTATTGAAAACAACTTATGCAGTGGTAATGTAGAGCTCAATGCTAGTGAATACATTGCATGGTTATAGTTAACGTGCAATTACCAATTGCATGTTAATTCTAATCATACATACATTAATTATAATCATATGCATTTAAATACAATTTTTGGCTTGAATAAATATTTAAATGTATATTTATTTATGGGCCAAGTCCATCTTAAATAAATACCACATTGTAATGATAACAACAGATTAGCGATTCAAATGAAGAGTTACATCTGGTTCATAGATTTGAAATGCATTCACAAGTACTCATATACCTTCGCCTCTTGCTTTAGATTGACTCCGGTGATTTCCATGGATTGGCGCAATCTACAATGTCCAGATTGATAAAGGTATACGATTGTATTGTTATTCACATAAGTGAAAAAATTGATCCGTCACGTGTTTACATTTACCACTAATTTGGAACGCAGTATCCGGCAAGCTTTGTAATTTATTTACCTTTCAGAGTATTTAACACACATACAGATAAAGTCAGGTGATTTAATCAATAATTATGTGTAATATGCTACAACAGTACAAGGCACAGTACTTCTGCAAAAACGGGCAACATACACACAATTTACTATCAATGTAAGTCATACACAATGGTACTGATAATTTGGGACATATGCTCTTCAGGTTATTAGCACACAACTAGCCAGGCAACTGCCAGAAATTGTGAGGATCCCACAGACAGCGAGACATTTTGCGTGACTTCGAGCATCTATCTCCACTGCGCATTGCTTTACAGAATACGCTTCGAAAAAATCACCATAGAATACTACTGGAAGACTGTCAACTACGCAAGCAGAAACATTCTCTTGAAAAATGCATCACTTCCGCCGGCTCTAACCTCCCCTCCTAGAAGCCGAGAGGGAGGAGACTTTTAACATACGAATAGGTAGAGGGACCTCCTTCGCAAGCAAGGTCAGCCTCACAGTAGGCCAGCCTGTGGCTCTACGTAGAGGGGACTTTTACGATACAGGCCCTAGTTCCATTATCAAGTTTCCTCTATTAACACCTTGTCAGATAATATGCTAAAATGTTAATTGGAATGTTTGATATTACGCCACAACCATCCTGCTAGTCAACCAAGCCTCCAGCAATAAAATAATAAAGTAATAAAAATGACATTCATGCACAACCCTATGGATCTTTTAGTTTAATAATATCTTGAGCAAACAAACTAGCTGTATCCCAACGAAAAATTCACCTATCACATAAATTCATTAATTTTCAACCAAGAAAAATATTCCAAAGGGGTCAAAGCATGAAATAGATAGCAAGTATCATTCTATAAATTATACAGTAAAACCTCCCGTTAGCGAACTCCCTTACAACGAGCACCTCCAATTAATGAGCAAATGGAGTTGGTCCCATCAAGCTGCCATCAAAAAGGACACATTTTGACTCCCTTACAATGAACTCCCATACAACGAGAACTTCCCGACAACAAGGTGAAGAGCCAGTCCCGTGAGCACTGGCTGACCTCTTTAGGATGAATTTTTTCTTGTCGAATGCCATTTTTTTCAGAAGTACGTGAGCTGTCATTTACTCTTCAAATCCGAGTTTGCTGTTTTCCTAAAAATGTTCATTAAAAATAGGGTGCGTGTCTTTGGTGGAATTTTATGCATCAACATGATCGTTTTTCGCAAATTTTCATGACATAAACAAATAAGTCTTGAACCAATACGCATGTCATTATTGTTTCTTTTTGTTTTTGCCGTGTTATACTGTTGCTTTTTTATAGGTTTGCTGCAAATAGCGTAGTGACAAAGACTGAATTAGCGTTGCCACGGAAGGTTGGACATATCGCAAGCGTTTGCTGCACACTGAACGTCAGCGATCGAAAAAATGTAATGCACCATATTTTTAGGTGACGTACGGCAAATGGATATGCTGCGAAGAAGCCTGACATAGATATGTTGAGCTAAATATCGTATGCTTTGCATGAATTGACAGCTTACGAGTTCAAAAAGGTGACTTTGCCTAAATTCGCCGCTCGCCTGAAATGGCTATTGTACATGTAAGTGTGTCGCGGGGGAAAATTATGTTTCTGGCATCTCTGCATGCGTTAATTGTGATTCATTGAACTTACAGTAGAAGAAAGAAGGTGGAACTTGGGCACCACAAAACACTCTGGGGTTGAGGCATCAGTAGATCCCGATTTGAGAGAAATTAGAGGCAAAGGTTTCCAAAGTTGATCGGGCAATACGAACTGAAAGACATTTTTAACGCTGATTTAGCGCGATTTTTCTACAATAAAGATTTATAATGCTAATTTATGCCAACAGCGATGGTTCAGTGAAATTACCTCAGCTTTTAATTGGAAAATCCAACAAAACTTTTAGAAATGTACAACTACCGTGTCCCTATGAACAGAAATTCTTGGATGACCGCTGAGATATTTTGAGAATGGGTTGGAGTTGGCGCTCGAATGGGAGGTCAAAAAAGAAAATTCTGTTGTTTGTTGATCACTGCACGGACCACAAATCGGAGGCTATAAATGTAAGAAATTTGACGGTAGTTTTCTTCCCACCTAACTGCAGAAGTCGGCACTAGCAGACCAGGGAGTAATATCCCACGTATAGAGGGTGTGCCGACGACAATTGGCGCAGTATTAACCTAGAAGGATGTATAGTACCAGCAACCAAACTCTTCTCAGGTGGAACATTCGAACAGGCTATGCGTCTGTGGCTTTGTTGGGATGCCATTCTGATCGCTACAATAAGACATTACTTCACTAGGGCAGGGTGTGATTAAATTGAATCTAATTGTGAAGTGAATGCAAGCCAAGGGGATGGAGATTGGGAGGAACTGATGGGTAAGCTAAGCATTCAAGATGTTTCATTTGATGACGTCATTAATATTGACGAAGGTCTAGTGCCGTGCTCTGATTAAAGTGAGGCGAGTGAAAAAGAGAACGGAGAGCGAAAAGAATAATGAAGATCCAGAGAGGGAGTTTGTGAAACACAAGTCCCGAGAAGTCATTCCAGCACTGGACACGACTGAGAAATTCTTGCTAACTGCTAAAGAATGTAACAAGGATGCTATTAGACCATTCCGGGAAGTGGAGAATGCTGTTCTTCATGAGAGAAGCAATAGTTTAAAGCTGGTGACCATTAACACTTCCTTCGAATAATTTTTGTGTACAGTAATACAAATGCAAATATAAAAAGATTTTTTCAATTAACTCGTTCAAATTTTTTGACTCTCCTGAGTCTAATTCACCAGACTGCTACGGAAGAAAATGCCAAAGATGTATGTGTAAGCTAATATTTTCAAGGAAGTATGATGATAACATAAAGAACAAATCGAAGAACCGTGAACTTACCGCGAGAACCTTATCAGCATTGACCACTGAAATAACACAATAGCAAAAGTACATACCTGTCATAGAGAAAAAATCATTCTCCTTGACCAGGACTCAAGCCCGGATAACCTGATTTCTGGTCAGGCACTTTAATCAATTAGGGTACCGCAGTTTTGGCAGTTTGCAGTTTACCGCAGTAAACAGTTTTCCCTCTGGAATTTTAGAAGTCTTAAAGGAACAAGATGTACTCGAACTGCTTGGCATATGTCAGAAAGCAGTCGATACCGTGCGCCATCCTAAAGATTAAGGCCGAATTTTGAGAAGTACTTCGGTGTGATATAGAATGACACAAACAGGAAAAAGTGCACCATCGATATGCAAAATATTTCATCGGAACTTAGCGTAGTAATGTTATTTGAAATCAACAGTGGATTGGACGTGGATCACTTGTGATTCACATTTATTCAAGGATCATGCATAAAGTCGAAGAGAAGTTAATGCCAAAGGCAGGATGAAAGGTGGGATTAGTTGAAACTGAGGGGATTGCATTTAGGTAATTCCAATGAAATCTTTATTCATTATACTTTGTTATTGATTTCGTACTGCGAAATTGGGTACGATTTTACGATCGAGAAATAACACACGTCTATATGGTTCTGATGGACTGTATTCAAGTGCCATTAACTAAGCCAACAATTACATATTCAAGTTACTATACGTACACAAACAAGATTAAATTAAAAATTAAAACCTACGATGGTCAAAACAATTTAGTCGAGAAGCTCAAGTCAGGTCGAGAGGGAATTGCTACATGGAGGAGGAATGTAATAATAATATATTTATTAGATTACTTGGTAGAATTGTGTACACATCTTCGTCGAAATTACAAATTATAGAGACATCACAGTAAGTAGTAGGCAGCATTCGGCTAACGTGTAAGTTTGTTTGTAAGTAACGTTTGTTTTTTTGGGAGGCAATCTTAAGAATTAGAAACACTAATTGGTACGGAAGTAAAAGTGACCCTGACAAAGAAACAGTGAAGTGAATAATGACTGGCGTTCGTTTGAAAATGCATTGGAATGAACTGAACACACTGCTCACTCGCAATGGCGATCGACCACTCCCGCTGCAATATTGGCCGAAGTGTTTCAATGAGAACCAAATCAACATGTGGGTAGAGGCAAAATAAATTGATAAACTCCTCGTTGTCCAGCTCAAACGGGTCGTGGGCTTCCCTTTTACTCTCGTATCCCGGCACGATCGTCGACGTTCGAGTCTACTTTCTACGTATTACATAAACATTTGATCTAAAGCAAGATATCCCTCTGCCATTCTTTCGGCTGATAATTAAAAAACACCAACCACTCTGATGTAAAATGCACTACTAGTCTAGCGATAAAGTTTCTACCGTCAAACATTTAAATACATCAAACTGCAATTGCATATAAATAGTATAGTAATTGAAGTAAAAATATAGGTACTTAGTAAATAGAAAATTATAAATAAAACTGTATTTTTATTTAATAAAGGTTAGAAGAACTTAAATCACCTCTCACTCTCCGCACTTTGGACACTTTAAAGCAAACTTGTTTTGGATGCGCTAATTTTGCAAATTAAGGACCAATATAACTAAGCGCGAATTATATTGTTAAGATTGTAACTTAATGCTAATGTGGAAATGCAAATACGATCTCAGTTCTCAGAAAACCTACCAATTTGCACAAGTCAATTCATCAAAACCAAGCTCGTAGATAATCAAAACATACGTCCGTCGCTATGCGTAGACCGATCTATCACTGTTTTTACCCAGCATGCAGTTGGCGAAGAGACGAAATACATGTCAGTAAGGCCTAGCGTGGGTTTGGAAATCGTCGGTAGGCTCAGTCATCGTTACCGACAAGTATCGGTAAAATTAACGACAAGTGTCGGTAGAATGCGTCACCGGAATCGCTCTTACCGATATTTGTCGGTCGGTGGAGTTAGCGACACCGATAGGTGTCGGTAGGATTTACAGAATTCCGCCCCTGGAAAAATATGGAGGCATGCAACCCACCACGTCCACTGAGTAACGAACGTGTTAACGATCACTGGAAAATTTGGGTCCCTTGAATTTAGTTAACGGGAGGTTTTACTGTGACAACTTTGGAATATGGACTGTCTACTGGGTGTGTGTGGTGGAAATTCATCATATTAACTCCAGGGAGATCTCGTGAATGTAGACCTTAAATGTGTGCCTATTAATTCAATGCGTAAAAACTATTACCATTCTGATGCGGTTAGAATACTCCCGGTGTTGAACTCACTTTCTCAGTGATACCAAGTTGCTGGACTTCATTTAGTTCCCGCATGGGCTGCAATTAAGATGCCTAACACCTTTGCCTTAATTATATCCCCCACAGTATATACATTTCACGTACTATGCAACATTGAATGCCATGCAATTTAATGCTATCGTGTTTTATTTCTGTACTTCTTTTGAAAAATAAGGGAAAATACTTAAAATCATTTTTAAATTACAGTCAGACCCATTTATAAGGAAGTTGAGGGGCTGAATATTTACTTTGTAATAATGTAACTTTGTTTTATATGGACCAGTTTTTCAGAGCCTCTCTTTGACGAGGAATAGCCTTCACTTCGTTATACCTGGAACTTTGTTATAAACGGGCTTAATATAAGTGGGCTTGACTGTAAATGGTTTTACATATACACTCCAGGGTTTATAAACATTTGACCAAGGCAAAAAAATAAACGAAACTGCCCTACTGCTCACCTCAGAATCAACACCATGGACCTCGGTCTTCAGGTGATGCCCAGAATCCACATCCATTGAATTCTCCAATCCACTGCCCTCCTCTGACTCTACAGGAATCTGAAGCAGTTACCAAAATTAATTTGTTATATTCAGCTTACGGGCAAATTGTAAATTGGGCTTCATATTTATAAGACAGGGTCGCTACCGATAACCAATTTTCAAATTCCCTGACTTTTCCCTGACACACTGCCTGCAGAAGGGCAAAAAAAACCATTTAATTGCGTAATCTACGTGACAACAGCAATACAAGGACTATTAAGACTGTAATGTGATTAGAGATGGGCAACTTGGTAAATTACCGCGGTAAGTTTCGTAAATTACCGTGGTTTTTTCCGTAAATTACCAACACCACTGAAAATTACCGTAATAAACAGTAATTTTCATGAAAGTTCTTTTTCAGAAAATTTCTTCCTCACGAAGAAACTATTGGAATGGGTAATATTATAAATTAAGAAGCTAAAACGATTTTGTTTATGTTGTGTCCATGATTAATTCCAATTAATTCAAGGTAAAAATGCAAATGCACACTGCACCGAGGTATGTCTTTGGAACTAAAATTTCTCATCGTGTGACAAGAGAGAGGCAAATTGCGTGTTGCTGCCAACTTCGTTTTAATTTTTTTAATGAGTTATAATAGATAAACGTCGTGATATGTTTGATATAAGCGTTGGCATTTATATCTCAATGCTATTTAATTTCGTTTTGAGTCCTCAGATAAGGATTTGCACCTCAAAACTGAAAATTACCAGAAAATTACGGTAATTTTCTAAAATTACCGCAATTAACCACGGTAATTTACCTCAATTGAAAATTACGGCAATTTACCCATCTCTAGTAGCAACTAAGTTTGACACAGAAAATATGCAATTGCCAATGATCTATCAGACATGAACAAGAGTTCCTATGCATCATGAATAGGAGTGCTAAAAATATAAGTAGTTCAAAGTACTTTCAACCTTTTGTTTGTTTCTATTGTTCAACTAACAACTTCTTTTTACTTCATCTACATGCATATTATAAAATGCCAGGCATGAAATTAAAGGTGGGTGACATGGGTTGAATCTCCTCCAAGCGTGCTGCAGCAGCTGTCAAGCTTAAAGAGAGGACTAGTAGCAGTGTTTCAGTTCAGATCATGCCCCCTGGATACACCCATGCTTATGTAATTGAGTAGCCTGTGCATATTTCATTAAGCAGAACCAAAGAAAAATAGGCACAGCTCATGGAATGAATCACAGCAGAGACTGTGCGTCTTCACCTTCATTCTCAACTAACCTCGAGTGATTCACTCCCTTCATCAGAAGATTCCAACCACAACCAAGGAACATCTGCGTCACTCTCATCGCCAGACAAAACTTCGGATTCACAGGCAGCCGTCTCTTTACTGTTTATCTAAGGAGAGGTCAAAGCAACAATATAAGTTTAGGTGTGGGAAATCTCATCATCATCATCACATAACCCCACTTTCGCAGCAGCAAGACAGCCTTCTCACTCATTAAACATTGATTTCTATTGAACACCATCATGTACCACTAAGGCCACCGTCCAATCACTTGCCACCGCCTTCCTATGAAACATTAATGCATTGCATTGACAAAAAACGAAAAACATTTGTTCCCTTATTTGTCACAAATAACAAGTTTCCCACCAAGACGTGAAATAAGAGCGCATCTAATACCCGGTAACAGTATTTCAAATAGGTATATACATCAGACAAAGCTTCAACACCCTCTGCCAATAAGTTATTTAATGACGTAAGCATTAGTTAATCAAATTCAGAACTTCTTTTTCGCAAATTTTTCACTTTATAATCCAATATTAACACTGTATGCTTCACGTAAGAGGCCGTGTATCATGCATTGATACACATTCAGAACATAAATAAGAAAGAATCCTACAAATACCTTGGTTAAAAACGTTAGAGGAGACACGACAGGGGAAGATCACTGACCACAAATCCACGGATCTTACCTCACATGAAGACACAGATCTTGGAGATGACAACAACATGGCATTCGATGATTCGCCCACGATTCCATCGCCACACGTTTCTTCGCAAGATAACACGTCACGCGTTCCCCAAAGAGTTTTCTGCCCATTCTATTTAAGGAAAGAGGCACACAATTCAGACACTTTCCGTCACAGCAGTAAATGTCCTGTCCTAAAAACCTTTCTTGGCATATTTAACTGAAATGTGATGCTTGATACGTACATAACTCAAGTCAATACTCATTTGCCTATGGTAACCCAAACAGGATCTCCTTCATCTCCAGCAATTGATTGCAAAATTTGTACTTACCCGTGAATTCCTACAAGCTATGAAGTGGGTTAGAATGTTTTTCGACCTGTGGCATGACCGCTTAAACTCATGAAACTCGTTCATTTTCTCCATACACTGCTTGCATATGGTCCGGGGTAGCCCATCTTCCACTGAAAGCTTTTGGGAATAAGACAATTGTGAGTGATTGAAACTGCATTTAGAAGAGATAGGAAATTTACAATTAAGAAACAACACGCAGGAAGTTAGCCACGTCAGGACGATTCCCTATGCGAATACGGCCCGAATTCGCCAAAATGATGACCACGATAGGGATATTATTACTTTCTTTAAGTGTTGAATCGCCAATTTATTAAAAATAGAGTAATGTATTAGGAACTAAGCACAAGATGACGATAACTTACGCCAAGTTGAAGATTTTCCTCGATACATTTCCACGCCAACATCCCATTGTCCACCGTCTCCTCGAAAATATCGAGAAGAGGCTCATCGGTTGCCAAACACAGTCGGCACAAATCGTTGTCCTCACTACTCATTTTATATGACAGCTAGGACTTTTCATTAGCTTTTTTTAGGATGGACCACAAATAATGACGCCGATCCACAGGCCTCAACATTCATACATTTAAAATTGGGACACAACTATGACTATTTTTACCTATCCACTATTCAAAATAAAGGAGCACTACAAGATCCACATCTAGTGCAAAGTACTATCCCATTTCGATTCAAAGTAACGGATATGAATGAAATATCTCGTAAACTTCATGAAACTCATAATCACGAATATAATGTTATATGTAGCTTCCTTGCTCATAATCTTCATGTACGCACTGAACACTTCATTTGAGTGGAGTGAATGCGGTGTGTAAAGAGCACGCAAGCAGCGATGGTCCTACCATCACACGGTGACGACCCATTACTACAAGCCCATTATGCCAGCTTGCCGGGATTCGGATTAGATTTGAATTTTTATTGTTTCTATTAAGAATTATTCCATATTATCTTATAAATATGAAACTCACTGTCAATTTCCATACCGTTGTCCATATCGCAGATTCAAAAATATATCAACAACTCTTCAACATCCTCGGAGACGATAGAAACTAATATAAATTCACATAAAATTCTTACACGCCTACCCTGGTGAAAATATAGCGTGAAGGAAGCGAGAACGAAGTTTAAATTGGAACGTCGATAAAGAGATTGGTGAGCGCAAACAGAGAGACAACGGATGTTCAAGGAAGCGAATAGTGGAACATCGGAGTGAAAATTAAGTTTCCATTTCGAGCGTCACGGAGCGCAAACGGATCGGTACGCGTTTTTCTCGGGCGGAAGCAAGCAAAGTGATATGAGAGCCTATGGAGAGTATATCCGATGGTCGGAACGTACTTGGAAAGTGATATCGTGATATACTCGTAATCGAAATGGAAATTGAGCCATGAAGGAACGCGTATGGAAATCTTGCCGTACCCACGCAGCACATTAATGTTCGCCGAACGTTCGCTGGCGGTTTACGACAATTGGTTGTAAGTGAACGTTCGCCGAACATTGCGTTTTGAACGATTGGATGGCACGCCTTCGGCAGATACGCGAACTATAAGAAAAAAAGACAATCGAATAACAACTTAAGCCGCACGTGAAGAATCATGGCATGGAGGAAGAATATTCTGATCCCAGATTGTGGGAATTAGGAAACCATATTTGTGATAAAGGTACAAGTGGAGTGCACGTTTGCCGAGATAATTCCGATGATTCTTCTAAAACATTTTGGAAGTGAGTTTTCAAGAGGGGTGCTGAGATTTTGAAGTGCATCGCATTTAAGATGTCCCTTGGTAAGTATCAGTAGCATATTTAGTATAATAATAGCTTTTCAATTTTTGCATATGTTACCTTTAAATTGTTATATTTCACGTGGCGTTTTTTGTTTGACTAATGTTATGTAATATTTGACTAGTTTAAGGGGGGAAAATGAGTGCTTATATTTGCAAACCCCAAATAAGTACCTACGGTGTCTTTTGAGATAGTAGTAATTGTGATTCTGAGGACTTTGATGATGAGCATGATAAGCTAGAGCCCCTTTCCGTTCCATTGCGAAACTTGAGCCTTCGGTACCATATTCAGCACGATGCTTTGCGTGAACTGCTGGCAGAAATACGGCCACATCATCCCGAATTACCTTCAGACTCGAGAAGTTTACTGCAGACACCTGGGGTTCGTACTGTAAAGAGTTGTTGAACGGTGCCTATTCACATATAGGTTTAAAGGTTGGCATTGTCTGTAGATTGTATCAAGGAACTAAGTGTGAAGATGATGATACTGTGAAAATTCAAGTCAACATAGATGGGGTTTCACTTATTAAAAGTAGTGCATGAAATGTGTGGCATATTCTTGCTTGACGAGTTAATTTGGTTGATGATAGACCGCTTCCCGTGGGAATTTTTGGTGGAACTGGCAAATCAAGTACTGATTGTATCTTAAGGACTTAATAGAGGAATGCTGTTAATTAAAAATTGTGGTTTTTAATGCAATGTTAAAATGTTTAAGGTGGCTATTGAGTATTTTGTTTGCGATGCCGCAGCTAGGTCATATGCCAAGTAATTCCCATGCGGCATATGCAGGGTTCAGCCCTAAGAACAGATCGTTCTTTTGACGAGAAGGCTGCCCAATCTCATCATATTGGTGAATCGCCCTTATCCAAACGTAATGTTAAGGTTTTTATACAAAATAAGAATTATGGTCTCAAGATTTTAACTACTTTAAGCACAGATATATTTATACTACTTCACGCAGTGACAACTTTTGTAACAAACACTGTTGTTTGTGTTGCAGATACCAATCGACAACTGCTCGAGAATCCAAGTTCCAAGGAGAAGTGATTACGTGAGGGACAGGAAGAAATCGTCGCCCTACCCCGGAATGCAATAACTGCGCATTGTTGTGAAATAATCATTCCTATCTGTTATTCGTAAGCGATATATCATGTTTTTTCCTTCTTAAGTCTCAATATGTAATATACATGTCAATAAAAAAATTTTTCCGTGAATGTGGTTATTTTTCCTCTATTGAGGGCGAGGATGATTTAAATACTTCCAAAAAAAACCGCCCTCAGCAGCGATCTAGCGCATGCGCAGTAAAGATTCTGATTCGTTGCGCACAGCGAACGTTCGGACCGGGCGACATTACAACCATCAGGGAACGTTCCGGCGGTTAGTTTTCGCAACGTTCACTGCGTTCAGACCTAACGTTCGCGGAACGATTCGCGAACGTTCGTGTGCTGCGTGGGTATGCTTCCCAAGCAGCAGATGATATCCATCGGATATCTAAATAAGGTTGATATATCCAAAACACGTTGTTATTACACGAGGGATATTTAGACAACGTTGCATAGACATCCTATTTGTAACATCCACGACGAGTCGTAAGAATAACGTTACATAGACATCCTGTTTGTAACATCCATATTAAGTTGTAAAAATAACATTACATAGATATCCAAGTTGTACTATCAATGATATTATAATCTTAATTGACATTATATAGATAGTCCATGCGTGTTAAACAAAATCTGAAACTAAACTAAAATTACACCACGTATTAAAATGAGAAAGACAAACAAAATATTAATATTATCATTATTTTAAAATTTAAAATAATTATTTTCAAAAATATATAAATATCGCATGATGCAGTGGAAATTTGATTGATTTTTGTGTAATACATTAAGGGTTAATACAAAAAGATATTGTGGAAAAGGTTAATGTACTTCATCTTTTTTGTCACATTTACCATCAATTCAAGAAGTGGCACATATTTCCTTAAAAGTTGTTATTCCAAACAGTATCCATAGGTAACATATGTTCTATACAGAATTGAAGAGCACAAATGTTTTGTCTGTATGTCTGGGGATTACCAAAAACCATAATAAGCGAACCATGTACAGGTTCGCTTATACACGTACGTGATCTACTCATTAGATGTTGTGAAGATATCCATGAGATGTTGTTATATGGACCTCGATGTCCACTGTTGGACATTGCTGCAACGTTGTTTGGCGGGTCCTTTGGATATTTCACAGATATCCATGCAACGTTAATTGGATTAACTTGGATATTACACGGATGTCATAATGGTAACGCCGGCAATGTTGTCCGGATGTTGTAGGGATATCGATTGCTGCTTGGGTTATAATCGAAATCTTGACGTCAATCTTCACTAATGATAATACGCTATGAAAATTGAAACAAAATTCAAACACAAGAAATGCAATCGAAGTGAATTATAAACAAAATTTTGAAATCTTTTAACGAGTTTGAAACAAAGACATTCTAATTTCCTAACGAAATATTCAATATTGTGGTGAAGAATATCTATTTTTGCTAATTAAAGTTAATGATCATTTATGGCACATGTATTGTGGTGCCACGGCCGACAATATATTTTCCAGCTTTTTATTTCTTTCTCTGTAACAAAAGTGCGACTTTGCAGTTGCAACCTGCAGCACGACCTAGGTCACGACTAACTGCTCAAAATACATGAAAAATCTTTACTTCAAATTTATACTAATCAAAGTGTGAAAATATCTTGTCATACACTGCATTAAGAACATTTAATTACTTAGCGTTAAGCATAGTACATCGTTGTTTCCAGAAAGTGAACAGGCATACAAAATCCACTTTTAACTTACTTTTTGGCTCCTCCTCTGGCATTTATAAGATAACTTCGCTTGCTATCACATGAAAGTACCCCAAAATAAGTATTAAAGGTGGCATACCCATCCAGATAAATTATAAGGGGAACCACAAGAGTTATTATCAAATTACTAAATGAAATAATTTAATTATAAAACAATGCAAGAAGAGACCTTGGAGTTTGAAGAAATGTAATCAGAGCATGACAATTGAATCCATGCTGATGAATACAAGGACAAAATGTTAGTAATAAATAACAAGGAAACTATTTTTAAAAAACATTTAGTTATTGGATTTCAATAACTTTTAGAATTCTGCATTTTGCATAAAAAACAAACATACTGCATTACATTTATATATATCTGTTATCAGAAGAGGAAACACATAATTCAATATAAATAGTACTTAGGCAAATGGAAATTATTATGGTTTCCTTCCATGGTCCTTGGAGGCTCTTGTGAATATTAGTCCTGAAACACCGAAAAGCATAATATGAGGATCATTGTAATATGAATAACATCAATGTGAGCTTGACATACACAAATATCTAAGCACATAAAATACTCAGCTGACCATTCACTGCCATTTATGCTCTTCCGTGCATGCACGGAAGTGCACTTCAGTTCCCAACATCCCTTCCAAGTTCAGAGCTTATAGCTCCATAAGATTCATTTTTTAAAAGTCCATATTTTCGACGCCGGAATGAAGGATAACAATCTTACCTATGCATTAATTTCTGCTGTCACTCTAAATGGTAATATCATCGAGTTCAACCTTGAACATATTCATAATTTACGCCAAATGAAATTTAAATAAACTGTAAACCAATTTCCAGCCCGAGCATAAAGTAATTTAAAGTAGACGCATTAAAAGCTTTATTTGTTTCTATGAGCTAAGTTGACGAAACTTTGATTTCGGGCGGAATTCTTTAGCAAAAGCAGGTGATTTACCCACTTCATTACATGTAGGATTTTTAAGTCACTTATTAAGGTCTATTGTGCTCAGATGTTAACTAGTACACCCTTACAATATTTTCGCACTGTAAAATGTAGATAAAAATACGTGCATCTACAAGTAATACATGGTCGCTAGGCGAACTTCAATTTTATATTTTGGGCTGACTTGACGTTTGTGCATAAATTGAGATAATTCTTTTGGGCCATGACGAGTCAGACTATTAGGTTTATATTTTATGAGTTATTGTCTGCTGTGCAATTTACGAAAGAATTTAGTTTTGCGAAAGTATAGCTCTCCTCTAGTGCCATTTAGGATGAAAAGTTCATTTGCCGTTTGGTTACGTAACGTTAATTGATTGGGAGTGTTGGAAATCGTCATTATGCGTGGATTACGCGAGCATTGTATTTGTAGGTTGTGTCTTAGTACAGGTTGTAATTTGGTTGACATACTAGAAGAAGGTAGTAACGTCGACTTCCTGGTTAAACAAGCAGTAGAAGATCTGCTTCTGTTAGTGGTGAGTGTAATGCACATAATTTTATTCCAGTCTTTCACTTATGTTTATGTTTTGCACACTCTCCCTTGTGCTCGTATTAATACTTGTTGGGTGTTTTATGTGGCAGAATTATGCAGAAACTATGGAAGGATGTATTAAAACAATATCCCATCGCTTATTACATATTTCTCAGGTCGTGAAAGAAGCCTTGTATCCCTGGATGGTTTGTTCCAGTTGCGTGCAAAAGCTTAAAGAGTTTCATGTTTTCAAGCGTCGCTGCGTGGAGAATCAGGAAGTTTATGACAGCCGCATCAAAGGGGTTGTATCGCCGGGGAACGAAGTTTTGTGTACTGAATATGGTGATGTAAGTATTTACTAAGTAAGTTATATTATAGTTATTTACGCCGGATACCACATAAAATATGCATCATGCATATGGTATCCGGGTACGTAAGTGTCGATTCGTGCTTAAATAACATGAGGTGAGGAGCAGCTAGGTTTTAAAACAAGTTTTTACGATTACTTTTAACTAATATGCGCCGTAGAAGGTGGAAATTGTGAGGGTGAGCTTCACTATCAGATCGTAGACTGGAATGCTGTTTAAATTTAACGCACTAATTGAGGTTGGTAGTGTTGAAGGTAAAATGCTTTAAAAACATTGAAAATATTAATGGCAATCCCAGCGTACCATGGAGCGTTATGTCACTGTAATAATATAAGTGAGATAGCTAACCCAGTTCTTTTTTTAACAGTAAATAAAATGTTTTTCTGTATGAATATTTCTTATTCTGTTAATTTGATACACGTTGCCTTCTAGATTACAGTGCGTTGCTGGTGATGGTTCAGATACAGACCACGATAATTTTCAGGTTGTCATACCTATCTCACTCACTCACTCAGTGATTCAAGGTTAGTTTTGATAGGTGAGAGTAGAGCTCACCGCTTACTAAGGCAATGGCGTGTGAAAATCACACATTCAGGGAAGGGGGGCCGTGTCGGAATGTGGTTGAATGCAACCTCATGAAGACTCAACTGCAGTTGTGTTCAATCATTTAATACGTATCCAAATACGTACTGAATATATCCTCGTGTATTCAATACGTATTAATTGGGTATGAGAGCCTACCTAGGTATTGAATACGTATCCTAATATGTATTGAATACAACCTAGGTCCACTGGTATTCAAGGTAGGACGTAAAGCAGTATCCAATAGGAACATAATAAACATTGAATACTTCGTGTAATCCTTTCACAATATGTAGGCATTGAATTCACAATGTGCTGGCCACCATTTATTTAATATCACGCATTCACTAACCATTAATGAATTCTTCATCATCGTTAGCCCTTCTGTTCGTCTGTTACCGATAATCGATCACGTGACTGCTTTCTGGCCTTGGATTGGATGGAAAGATTCGTGCAGGGAACGGACGGGACGGACCGCAGAGAAACGGAGTGGAATAATGACGCGAGCATAAATTTCTCATACTCTCGGTTGCGCCTCGCTTTCGCCGACGTTGAGAACTTCGCCTAGAGTTACATAATCGCTGGGGGCGAAGTTTTTGGACGTTACAGAGCGCGACGTTATGAAGCACGAGATTTTACGTAATCACCCTACAGTTCCTTTCCCTGGGCCACCTGCGATATCTTACGAATTTCTAACTTGCAGAGAATCGAATCGCGAGGATTTTTAGATGGGGGGGTCCAGAAAGGCCGGGATTTGAACCCGGGACCCTCCGGTCAGCAGCTCAGCGCTCTGCCCACAAACAATCTTCGATTTCGACGTCACAGAACGCCAGTTGAGAACCTCTGCGCCCGTCGCGATTATGTATCGGAGGTTTCCACTTCGCCGTCGCTGCATAACGTCCGCCGTGAAGTGAAACGCCCGGAGCGATCAAGAGACGCTGTAGAACGTCTAAACCGGAGCGCTCCATAACATCCGTTCAAAAGTCGGTCTTTCATAGCGCCTGCTGTATTTATTGTATTTTATACTGATAATTCAAGATGCTGAGTAGGGTGTTGGGCCCAATAGACCTCTGGACAATTTTTTAAATCTCCTTGAAATGCTACTTAAAAAATTGTTAATTATACTAAAACACCTTAGCGATGAAAACAATGCATTTATTTAATGTATTTTTCGAGAAATAAGCAAAAGAAATGCCCAGAAAACACGCCCACTCTAAAACGTATTGTGATTGGCCGGCTGAAAGTGACGTCAGCTCCTGCAATGGAGAGGAAAACGGCGGAACGTACTGTACCTGTGGACGTTGTTTTCAACATTTGTTGTCGGATTTAGATATCTTTGGTGTGGTTAAGGAAGGCTGCGAACATATATGATTTCTTTAGAAGGTATGGAGTCTGAGTTTGTCAAAGCTGAGGCAAGAAATCTTCCGAAAATCTCAACATTAGCAATGTTTTCATACGTATCAACACCGTGTTTACCATCAACTTCGTTCAATCTTCGAAGAAAACATGATTCAAACGGAAATCCAAAGAGTTAAGATGGCGAGGTAAAAGCATGTCAATGTTTGAAAATGAATGTTCACATTTGAATTTTGTAATATTCATAATATGGCGATGATGAATGTTTTGGTGTTAGGGTCGTTCGTGAGGAACACGACGATGATGCCATCGGCTATGTGCATGTTAAGCTCGATAAAATGTTGTTCGTGCTCGTGTATGCCCCGAGCATAAACTAATATGTCGTGGAAGCACATATTTTGATGGATGGCGAAGACAAGTAGGTATACCTACTTAGTGAGCATTTCGTGCAGGGATTGCGTAGGTACGTCAAGTTCAGGACCACAAAAATAAGATGTATTATGGGCATCTACTTTATCCATTTGTTTACTTTGAATTACTGCTCCAATATGTGTCGACATCTCTCTATTTTCAGGCACATTATATCAATAATGTATCATTTGGGATGTTTTCAAGGATTTGGATTAAGGCCTGGTTACACGATACATTAACCCGTACGAGTTAATGTGTAAATGCATGAACGCGAAAATGCCCCGTGTTTATCCACACCAAAATGTACAAATGAATGAATGCGTGAACAGAAAATAGAACCTGTTCTATTTGGTTCATGCACTAACGCACAAGTTGAGCAGAAACCATTCACGCAAATGTACATTAACCCGTACGTGTTAATGTATCGTGTAACCAGGCTTTAAAGGCCTAAATAAAAAATACAATGAACGTGAAAATCTTTTGTTTGTAGTGGCATAACCTTATGGTGCAGTTATGAGTTTTGATACGATTTCCAAGAACTTCCTTTTGGGGAAATATATATTGGGCTATTGAGACAAAGGGGGATTAAAAAACCCTTGATTACCGAATATACCGAGGAACTTCAAAATTCAACCTGTGTCGCAGCAAGCAAGTGCGATCGTGATTCTAGATTCTAATGTTGTGGTGTAATATTGGTGTATTTGGCATATTAGCTGATCTCGATGCAGACGCGGTATGTTGAAACGTGAATCTAATGTGTTAAATCGTGAAGGTAATGCAAAGAAATAAATATTCCCTTCTACAACTACTTTGGTATTCACGCATCCATCGTTCACGCTGACCTTCGAAAATTGAAATTGACCGGTGAAAATTACTGCTTGCGATTAATAAAAGTTAGGACGTCTAATCTTGAAAAGTAAGCATCGACAGGTTCAGTGGGTTCAGTCTTTTAATCATAATTGAAAGTTGCTTAGCGAACTTTTTCAAACATGGCATATTGCCTGATATGGAAAAGATTTTACGTGACATATGTCCAGCACATTTCCCTCGTGCTCTAAATACTGATTTGTGCATGTACTAAATTTCCTAGCAGTTTTTCAATCAATGAAAAAACTTTACCGAATAATATTGAGCCCATATGTCAATCGCATCAATAGTACTACTGGCGGCGCTTTGTTTTGACCTAGTTTCTGCACAATTAAGATACAATTAAGTTTAATTTAGCTTCCAGAATTGGTAAAATGAATATAGACAGAGTGAACGTTCAAAAATGCACACGTTTGATCGCATAGACAAAGTTTCATTTCGCTTGCACTTCTTTCTTCACCCATATTATCCTGTTTCGGGTAATTAAAAAAAATACTTGTTGGGAGGCATTTCCGTTGGTGTCATTATATTTTGGCACAAGACAACATTTAAAACAACGCTTTGGCATATTAAAATAAAGTGCGTTCATGAAAGACATTTCAATAGTGATCTCCTAAACGCTTCAAACTTCGCATAGAAATATACGCAGCACGACCGCTGTTGCAGGACCTGACGTCATTCAAGATGGCAGCGATGCGAATTACGTTTTTGCGAGGGACCAGCTCGTGGCGATTCAAATGCTTATATTTTAAAAATAAAATACTTTCTGTCAAAACTGCTTTCGCAGCAAGTAATTTTTTTGTTTAAACTCTACGAAAATGCCGTTATTGGAATATGTGTCCAGACACCTATTGGAAAAGAAAATTGAAGTGGTTACGATCTGCTTTTCGAAAAGCAGAGATTTCTTTGGATTTAAATTAATGTTTGTCAGAGTGTACACTAAATAAATACTCATACAGTAACATTCCCAGTAGTAGCCCCCTCTTCGAGTGTAGCCGAGCCATTTTTCTCTCACTCTTTCCCTTATATATTTCCAAGCCTAGACAAAAAATTCCTAAGTCACTAAGGATATAATATTTCATAGAAAATAATTTTACAAATGAAATGTACAGTAAAACCTCTCTAAGGCGGCCACTGCCGGTTCCAGAAAAAAGTGGCCGTTTGGAGGGGTGACCGCTAAATAGGGGCTTTCAGGATAAATTACATAAAATACTTACATATGTTCATTTCTAAAATTATTGTATTAAAGTTTATTTTTAATAAAATTTTATTTCATATTCAGCTAACAAATAGGGTTTACAATTACTTTTTGAAAAAACCTGTCAAAGTACTTTGTTTCAATTGGCTACATTTTCTTTTAATTAATATATTTTCTAAACAATTTTAGAGATTTTCATAGGACTCCATAGAATTTTAATTGAAATCCTTGTCAATTTTTTGGAAGAATGATTTTAATTTTAATAGTGAATCTAATCCTTCCTTTACGCTCATCTCAGTGATATTTTTATTTTCCACTTCTTCCTCTTCACTATCGCATATGTCTGCATCTAATAAAGAAAGAAACAGCTTGTTATGAATGATCTCTTGGTTTGATGAAATTCGTAAGACTTCGAAAGAAAAATGTACAACCCTTACCTTTGCCACCAATGCGAGACTCCCAATTTCCATCCAAGTCATCGTAGCACTCTACATTCGCCTCTTCTGTGGTATCGTATGATATTCGTGCAGTCGACGCCAACATTTGGAGCTCCTGGTGCAGTGCATTGTTGCCATCAGAGCTGCAGGGAATTTCCTCTTCACAGTTTTCACCTGCTATTATTCCACAAGAAACAAAGCACTTCCTGATGGTTTCCTTCTCGACTTCATTCCATGCCGATTTTGACCATGACACAGCCTCTCCCACATTGATTTTTTTGGTGAGATCACTAACACATGAAGTGTAGTCCATCATTGCCAGTAGGCTGCGTAGAACCTTTCGCCGGTATCTCAGTTTAAAAGATTGAATAATCCCCTGATCTAGGGGTTGAAGGCGAGCTGTTGTGTTTGGCGGTAAAAACTGAAGTTTCACATTCGAAAGATGTATTTTTCGATGACAAGGGGCGTTATCTAAAAATAAAATAACCTTTCTTCCTTGTTGGATCATCTTTTTATTAAAGGCACGTAACCATTCTTCATAAATTGCAGAAGTCATCCACGATTTACTATTTGCACACCACTTCACGCCAAGAAGATCCATGTTAACGTTTTTAAAGCACCGTGGCCTAAGTGCTCTTCGAATCACTAATAGGGTCTTGTTCGGAATGGCTCTGTAAAAAAGACCAGTTTCGTCCATATTAAAAATGTCTCTGGCCTCGTAACCCTCCACAATAGACGACACTCTCAATTTCCATTCCTTAACAGTCTCTGGAGAAACATCTCCTCCTTCACCACTAATTGATCTAAAAACAATATTGTTCCTGGTCCGGAAACGTCCCAACCAACCATTACTAGCTGCAAATCCCTCAATCTGAAGTTGATTTGCAATGTCCAAAGCTTTCTGTTGCAGTATTGGACCACTAACCGGCAAATATTTTGCTCTGGCACACTTAAACCATTCATATAACCTATCATTAACTTCACTAAACTTCTGATCTCTCTTCCTTTTTATCCCTCGATTCTTGTTGTCCTCCCACTCTTGTAGAATAGTGTCCCTGTTTTTAATGATAACGTTTATCTGTGTCCTTCCGCACTTAAATTTTTCGGCAATTTTCCTTGCTGACATCCCATTATCACTGTCAAAAATAACACTTCTTCTCTCTTCTAAAGACAACACCACTTTGCTTCTGCTGCTCATTTCGCAATCCACTGCCAAATCTTCCGTAAGCTCCAACCGCCCAACACACCGTGCCAATCGCGAATACGTTTGATATTTTGCCTCCTTTGCTGGAGGTGTCGGACCGGAAGCAGAAATAGGAAGCAGCTTACAATGTAAGTCACTTATAAGTAAGCTCGTAAGTATAATCGAGGAACGGACAGATGGTCCCCGATATTCCCTTCGTCAGAGGGAACGAAGCAATGTAATGCCTTGTCAATGTAAGTGTATCAAGTGTAAATGTTAGCATGGGCAATAAAGTTCTTCTAAGGCCAATCAGAGAGAGATTTGAATTTGAGATTTCATGGAAGTGGCCGTACGTTGTTGTTACGCTCTGGCCGCTGGTCGGGAAGAGAGGTGACCGCTGAATAGGGGGTCATTTTTCAAGGGGAAGATAGGGTAAACCATTCCGTTCTGGGGAAAAATGGCCGTTTACAGGGGTGACCGCTGAATAGAGGTGGCCGTTTAGAGAGGTTTTACTGTATTATGCTCCACACTTAAGTGTTATTTTAAATTTTAGGTGGTCCGTTTATTTCACAGGTCGCGTACAGGTTTCCATTGTCTCTCGATGACCATTCCCACTTGGTCCGTCAAACTTGCTAAGGGCAAATTTCTTGTGCCCGCACATCTATTATAATACAGTTGTCTGTCCCACAGTGATCTTGCTACGCTTTTGTTGCTGTACCTTAGATAAATAATATGGTAACAAAACGGCTCGGAATTAATATCGTTAGCCCTAACTCTATGTATATATAATATTATGCTATAACGTCCAATCACCCAACAATCCAATGTGTGAAAGCCAAAACGCATTCATTCCTTTAAGAAGTAAGCTTGCATAAAAATATCGGCATCTCTATCAAATAAATACATATGCAATGTAACACAGCATAATCTCGTCCCTTAATACATCGATGTACGATCGTAGTCGGCTACTAGAGCTATCTACACATGAGTCATCGTCGAGAGAACTTACCAGGGGGCTTATTACAGAACTCGGGTCGTTATATATCGTAGGCGTTATATACCGACTGTCCGGGTTGAAAAATATCGACCCCAGCGATTACAGAACTCTGGGTCGGTATTTGGAATAAGGCGTTAAAATGGAATAACGACGGGAATGACGTTGTATGACAAATTTCGCATACCTCACTCCCGAAAGTTTCATTGACCAATGAGATGATAGACGTTCCTAGTGGTACCGTGGACCAGCTGCAGACGACGAAAATTACGTGAAGACAATGTCCTGTATATTTGGGAATATATAAAAAAATTAGTTAAATATTCGCGATGGACGGAGAGTACGTGTTTGAATTATGAGTTATTCGAAAAAGTAATGATGTAGGTTTTTTGTTATTGATACTTTTATGTGTCAAGCAGGCGGAAATATCTTGTGCGAAAGCATATGCGTGAAGAGTGAGTTTTCTTTCGACTTTAGTGGAAAATGGGAAACGATTTCAAAGCTTGCGAATAGTTTAAGTGCAAATTGCCCTAATTAAATGTTGATTGGTGTTCCATAGCCATATTTTCACCTAACGCACGAGATAAAAAAAATCAAAGACACTTTACATGCATGTTAAGGCATAAAATGCACTCTTCATTAGCTCCATAATGATTTCACAGTAATAGCATTTGGTTATACGATAGTAACTAGTAAAAAAAGGATTTTAATCACACTCGCTCAGTAACAGGAAAACTTTTTTTTCACGCGACTTCATCAACTTTTCGTTTGTGGTTATTTTTCCTCTATATTTATTTTTATTGCATTTTTCTATTAGTCTGCAGAAGAGGCAAATTCTAGAAAGGAGTTTGGTATAAGTTCACCTAATATTTGGTTACTTAAGTATTGACTTCAAATTTTTTCCATGTATCATAAACTTCACTTTACATATCTTAAGTTTGGGTAGGAGATTATCCAAATTATTATTTGATTTTTTACCTTTATGGTAAAAGAAGACCGCTATTTTACGATTTTATTTATTCTTAATCTGTGAAGGCAATAAGTTGCCATTACTTTCAAGAAGTTTCTTATTTCATTTCTGTATGTATGCTTTATCTCTCTTGAGGATCTTCACCTTGACATGGTGAGAGAGCTTGAAGGTTTTGATTGAGAGAGCAATGGCAGCAGCAATACAGGGAGCCCTTCATTATCTCTAAAGAAACACAATTCTGTTGGTTGTAAGCGTCCCTGAGCGTTGTTGTACTGAAAGTCACTCTGCATTAAGTGATATTTGACTAAGCGCTGTTTAGGTAAATGACATAAGTACTACATCTATACCGATATTGCATGAATAAGTGCTCCCTATGTAAATCTTTAGAACAGTCATCCCAGAAACCTCTCAGTAAGAACCTGCCCACGAAAGATCCAAATGCTTGACATTCTCATACATCAACATGTACACCATTTATAACTCCTACTCATTTCATTTTCATCTGTTTATACTTACTCAGTTCATGAGAAAAATATTATGATAGCATGAATATAATCCTATGGCAACCAAGGAAGTAATTACTTAATTACTCTTAAGAGTGAAAATCTAAAATAGCATTTGGCTTATAGATCAGTTGATTTTGCAAATTACTGCAAGAATAAGTTATTTTGACAAAGACCTAATATGTACTATCCAAATGAATAGACTGAAAAATACTTTTTTTTTAATATTTACATTAGGATATAAAATTCATTTCAAGAAAAGAAGCATGTGCAACACACCAACAAATATGATAACAACATAAAGGAACACCTTTTCATTTGCTACCAGTGAAAGAAATTTGAGAGGGTTTCATAGCAAAAAAATTGATATGAAAATAACTTGCATGTATCGTCACTTTAGAATAGTAGGTAATTTTATTCAAAGAAAAGTACTGACTACATTTCAAATAGATACAAGCATTAAAGTTTTCAATTAGTTTTTAAACATGAGGCCAATTCCAATAAGTAAATTAACACAAGGAAATATGCAGATTACAAGAGGGATTTTGTCTTGTGAATTTGTGAGAATTAGAAGGCAAAGGTTAACTAAATTAATAAGAGGCATCACTAAACCAACTATTGCTGGACGAATACCTATGATGATAATTGCCGGAGAGATCAACAGAGATTGATTGATTCTTCCATTGGAAAATGAGACTCCCATTGGTGTGCATTCCACAACTTAATGAGTAAAGATACTGATGTCCCAACTCCGATTGGCTCACAAACTTTGACTTTACCTACGCACATGTACAATACGTTGGCTTAGCAGGTTCACCACGTGAAGGAGGGTGTTGAGTTGATTTGAAGAGGCTGAGAGCTCATATATCACCTTATATTCCCTTTCAAAACCCTTTTGATCCCATTGTTGCCACAATACCCTGAAAAAGTAAACAGGCATTACATTCTGTGAAGGAATGTTTCTCGGGCTTGCCACTGGTTAATAGGTTCGATTACTGCCAACTGCACTCAGAAGCCCTGAAGATGAAGAGTGAGTCGCTCTTTGATAACATTAGCAGTATTGGAGCCTAGTAACCGGTGGCAAGCCCGAGAAACATTACCTCATAGTATTCGCTGGGAAAATACTAGATCTTATAGACATTACATTCAATAAAATACATTTATCATTGTTTCATGGAACTGCAGAAACATGAAAAATCAAAATTATATTTCCTATGTCCCTTTCCAAAAGAGGGGTCATAAAAAACCACGTGCTTTCACTGTGATTCGTATCTTACACCCATAGCAAGGCTTGCATTACCATAGAAATGTGAATAAACTATTGCAGTTAAGATCACCTAGCAACACTGCTTAAATAATTCTATGAGGATGATTGGAACTGTTTGTAACCTACTTGTCAAGTATGTGGCATTAACTATAGTTCCAATGGTGCTATTGGTATTCACATATTGTATAACTTTAGTCACTCACAATCTAGGTGAAATATTGATGAATAATTTGCTGCTGATAGTTTATGCCAATGGTTAGTCTAGCCCCATGGCCATTATAGTTTACCACAGAGAAATTCTCAAACTCAGCATCTTAAATGGAATGCATTCTATATTTATAAATCTTCAACCTCTTCATTCACCCTTGGAGTCACTGAAGCTAATGTGTGCAATCAATTGCAATCAATTGCACCAATAACTCAAGGGAACCCAGTCCCAGGAAAGAATCTAGGAAATTGAATTTGTCAATGCAGAGCAGTAAATGGGAGCAGATGGGAAAAATCCTGTCCAACCCCTCTCTGGTAGCCTCCCTCTGCCAGGAAACGGAGGGTAGCAAGTGCCTACATACAACATGCAAGATTTAACTTTGACAACAACACTTAAAAAATATAACCTGCGAACCTATTGCGTTGATCAGCAATTGTAAAATTCATCTCAATGACCGTAAGTATTCAGTAGCGTGAAATCACCAGCAAATCATCTAATCATGTTTTACTCATCGTATTAAAGTAAAAAAAGGGCATAATCTGTTAAAAATTGGCTTTTAAGGCTTAATGACAAATAATTGTTATGCATAGACGCTACTCATAGAGAAGTGATGACAGGAATGGAAATCACATTATGACAACTCGAGCAGTTGGTTTTTACTCAAACATTATAAGCTTCTGCAATTTAACCGTCACCAAAGTTTTGCCTCGTGAAGATACGAATATAGTCAGTAACGAGAAATCACCTGTATGTAATCATGTCAATTATTGACTCGCAATCAAGAATAGAAATTAATGGCTCCTTATGGGGGTGATTCGCGAAGATAGAAAAATGGTTATGCGGACCTACTACTATGTATACAAATGAATTACTTCACAATAACATGAGGAAATAATATTTCCAGCTTACCTCAGTACACACGTACGTACGTATACAATGCAAATGAAAATGATACACAGCGATCGATTTCCCCTGGCAGAATTAAATAGATATATGAAATACACATCCATAATTAATATGGAATACCTGCACAATGAAATCATTACCCGAGTTTGCACACTTAAGCCTGAAGATTTCCTCCTCAAAGTTGGTCTTGCACAGGTAGATGTCTATGGGCTTGGAGACTCGGAAACACAGCCGAAAATCCTCATCTCTCGCCTCAAATTATGAACATCTCGGATCTTCCTCCTCTCCCGAGTCTTCCGCCTCCTTTCTTGGTGCATCTCTGTGATCATTGCTAACAGCAATCTTCTCACTCTCACCCGCCATGACCAGGTATGCTACGATCTTAGGGTAAAATAAGAAAACCCACGACTGTTATAGTTCAGACAAAGTCGAAAATTATTTAGATTTCGATCCTGCATCCTTACACAAACTGCCAACTCCATAAATATAAGTAATAACAATAAAACCAACTTGCCAATACTCACCCGAACACTGCCGCCAGACAACTGCTAATGATTAACGATAAAGCATTAGTTTAGAAGCTCGGAAATATTTTTAAAAGCTTTCGCCAGTTACAGAATGTTGAAAATGGTTGATGGATTAATTATTTGACTCAAAATATTTGATCCAATTACTATATACCTTTCCAGTAGGTAGGCTGAAATCCCAAAACAATACCGCCATTTTGGTCGTTATCAGAATAAGGCCACCTCCAAAGCCGTCCTTATTTTTGGGACGTTATTTATCTACCCTACACGCCATAACGCCGGCCTTATGAGTTCCGTAATCGCTCGGGTCCATATAATCTCGACCGGTCGGTATAGTAACGTCTTTCACCACATTCACAAGTTCCGTAATAAGCCCCCAGGTCATCGGGAAATAGAAATCAGTAACACCCGATGTCAGACGAATTCCGCGATGTGAACGACGGAATCAAATACCGAATTCCTCCCTAGCAATCCTGATTTATGAATATGAATGACACAGTAAAATAATTACAATGATTGATTTATCTGAAACATTCAAAAGCTATTTCATTCCCGGTTATTAGATGCCAAATAACATACAATTTCTAATCACGCTGCTAGAGAAGAAAGCTGATGATGTCTTTACTTTCACTATTCCCTACATAATTATAGGATAATACACAGAAATTGATGAATGAAGGAAATCGGATTGATGATCATTTATTTTCGACCCATATTTTTGTTTAATTCAAGTCAATACGGAATCAGATGTTACAAACGGATTGGCAATAACTGATTACCAAACATTTCTCACCTACAGACTACGGCCGATGAGCAAGGACCTAAAAATAAATAATGGACACCATGGGGCATGTAAAACTAGTTTATCGGTCAATATACAGTCTTTCGCTCGCAGATAATGAACTTCATACCATTAAAATAACAAAATGTGGGAGATTAGGTCCAATATGCATACAATATACATAAATCCAATATGAATACAGTCTCTTGCAAATAATGGTCATAATCTTAAAATGGCAAAACTCGGAAAGCGCACGTAAATAGTCTCTCACTCACTCTCTGCAGACAAACAATGAATGGCATACTCTTAAATGACAAAACTTGGGAGGCACAAGTCAACATTACACTGAAGGTAGCCTTTCTCTTTCCACAGATAAAGAATGTCACACACTGTAAATGACTACACAAGAGATGCACCAGGCCATATTATAATGAATGCTGTATCTATCTCTCTCTGTCGCTTTCCACACAAACAATAAATGTCATACACTAGGAATGACAAAGCTCGGAACTCGCAAGCCATTATTACATTCAATATAATAATTTCTTCAGTGGGTTGCGCCGTGCATCTATTTAGGGTTTTTTAAAGATTTTCCAATGCAAATATCTCGAAAATTAAGGTCTATTGGATGCTTTTCTGAAGACACGTATCTATTGAATTTTCGTTCTCTACCACCCTACGAAGTTTGAACGCGATCTGCTGGTTACAGTTGGGAGCCTTCCCTTGTCAGATATTTTACCAAGATGTTAACTTTTAGCTAAATACAACATCCATGTTGTGGGCAAGATTCGAACCTGTGATGTTAGGGTAGCATGCCAGTGGATTACCGAACTGGCTATGGCCAAAGGTGAGCTAATAACCTTGGCTATGGGTAGAATGCTTGTCTTGTGTTTCACGAAAATCATAATACAGAGACTACTCTCCTCTCAACACTCTGCTCCTCAAATATAGGCATCTCCCTCTGATGGTAAATTTTTAGATGTTGAGAGCACTGCCAGGGCAGCCATTAAATTCAAATATTTCAAATATTTGAATTTTGAATTTGAATATAATAACAATTCAAACTGTAGTGATCACCATTAAGATACCAAATAACATGCAATTTCTAATCACGCCATTAGGGAAGGAAGCTGATGATGTCTTTACATTCACTATTCCCTACATAATGATAGGATAATACACAGAAATTGATGAATGAAGGAAATCCAATTGAAGATCATACATTTTAGACCTATATTTTTGTTTCATTCAAGTCAATACGGATTGATTATTGCATACTAAATTTCATTAGCATGAAATAAATGTTTCCAAGTAATTCATGAATGGTTTCCTTATTATTGAATTAAGAAAGAATTATGAGGTTCAGATTTTATGTAAATCCAATTGAGTTTTATTTTTTTATCAGGTAATTGTGACCATTCAATCACAACTGATGCCATTGAGTGCAGAATTGGCAGTTCTTGTAATGGTACTAATACAGACTGCAACAGTATCTATCTATTCTGAGTTGAGGAATAGATAGGATAGAATGAAAGAGCCCAGCACAGAGTTTAAATTAACAACTTACATTTCCCTATTTCCTTTAATCCACAATCCAAAGTCATTTATGTTGTTAACCCTTATTGCCCCACCACAGATTGCTGTGAAGTGTGAAGAGGATGGTTCTCACTGGGATACAATGGTCCAGGACTCACACAGCCTCACTGATAACAATCCTTGTGAAGTGGCTCATTCCTCAACAGGCCATGATATTGATTTTTGTGTGAGTACTCTGGGAAAGAGAGAGTGATATGGTGTTAGTACATGGATATAAAATTTCTGTTATGCTTTCAGAAGTGATATATGCACATTAGTTATTCCCTACCTGCAATATAACTTTACTACCTGGTGCCTAATTTTCCTGTCACGAGATTGACTGTAAATCATCATGTGGTTTGTACATTTTATTGACAATAGTGATTTTGTGATTGCAATGAGAATATTTGGTTGTTCCACATGAAAAAATTTTTTTATGTGGAGCAACCAAGTATTCCCTGCTGGAAATTTCACCTACTGTTTACAGTAGCCTATATGCTTTTTGGAACACTCTACTGTTTTCAGTAAGTCTACTGTAATCCTACTGTTTTCTACTGTTTTCAGTAAGTCTACTGTAATCCTACTGTTTTCTACTGTTTTCAGAAAGTCTACTGTAATCCTACTGTTTTCTACTGTTTACAGTAAGTCTACTGTAATCCTACTGTTCTCTACTGTTTAAGTAAGTCTACAGTATGTCTACTGTACTGCTACTGCTTCCTACTGTTTGCAGTAATTCTACTGCACTGCTACTGTTTATGCAGATCCTACTGTTTACATTTGGTCTATTGTAAATCTATTGCTCATCACTGTGCATTAGGATAATTGCACACCTACTGCCTTTTTCTATGTACAGAAGGGCTGATGTACATTTAAACATCAATTATGCCCGGAAAGTACCATATTTAACAATAATAAATGCATACATTCCACCAAAAGAGTTAAAAAATATTATATTCCTTCATGAAAATGGATGTTGCGGTAGGCTATCAATCTATGGTGTGACACTACCGGGGAACGGTTCCACATTGATAGGCCAGCAACAATGACTGAAATAAATGACAGACTGGCAAAGATTCAGCCCCCTTACTGCATAACAAGGCTTCCAAGATCCCTTGACGATAGGAAATTCTGGAAGGCAAATGACTGGAGAAACTGGCTCCTTTTTAATACGGGCCGTTGACATTGGCCAAATGCCGGCTACCCATGCTGGCCCAATGTTGGAATGATAACGTTTAACAGTGGTAAAACGAGACAACGGCTACAACCAAAAATCGTCATAACATAACTTTCAGGAACAACTCGAAAGCACCATGTACTATTGTAAACAAAAACAGCTTTATATTTAAATATTTATTGGCACTACTTCCAATTTAAATGATTGCATTCACTTGCCTATATAGCACACATTTGAAATACGATTCCACATTTCAGGTATTATCCAACGCGACATGAGCCAGATGGCATGGGAATCAGCACTTGCAATCGAGCTTGCTTCTTGCATAACACCTAATTTTAAAAGGTTTATCTGGGTATTCAGTAACCAAGGGTCTTTTAAAAGAAAAATGGCCCACTCAAAATTAACAGTAGATTTTTCGAAGAGAGAGCTCTTTGAAATTTCATCGAAAGTCATCACTGCACTGAGGAACTCACATATACACAAAACATTTTCACAATAATCGCAAAGTTGAATGGTGATTTGAGTTTTCCGTAGCTCAGGCCTAGTGTCCCAATACGTTATTGATATAACGTGCCTGTAAAAATAAATAAATGATGTCACTTATTATGTTAATAATTCAATGAAGACTATATGAAGGGCATATCTAAACAAAAGCATTGACAAATTCGTGAATTTTCTTCAGCAATCTCGTTTTGTAAAGAAAAAAATTTACTCACCATCCCTTAATCGTCAATTCCAAGTTTAATGTACACTTCTATGGTGACGAACTTCATAAAAACGCTATGCTTCGAGATTATCTTCATTCCAGTTGCTTGCCTCCGAGTTGACTTTATATGATCGTATTATTCACAACCAAGAACACTGTATAAATGTTCTTGGTTGCACTTATACCACTTATACAGTGTTCTTGTTCACAACCATCAAACATAGTAGCAACACAAATCAGAGCTGCCATTTTGAATATAGCAGTGGTATAAGTCGATTAGCTCGATTAGCATTGCGATTATATCGATATAGTCGATACCTTACAAAGCTGCGAACATTTAAATGAATGTTCGGGACAAGATGTTCATGTGCGCCAAAGTTGTGATTTATCGTTAATGATAGTGCTCTAATTAAAAAAATAAGTCTTTAAACTGCATTGTGTTTGAACGTATGTACTTTGAATTACATCATTGAAAATTAAAATGCAATATGTAGTTTACGGACATGAACTTCTTGATCCTAGAATTTTATTTCTCGTATTAATATTTTAAAAAAGCAATGGTTTAAAGTTTAACTAGTACGTAATTGCCAGACTTTGCTGAATTTTTTTTATGATTGTCAAGGAGATGAAAATTTAGTTTTTCAGCATATCGGCAATTCATGTGGCCATGATATGATTTTTGAGAAATCATGGAACTCATAAATGAAACATCGAGCCACAACCGTACCGATGTCGGCAATTTGTGTCGGCTATGCTACTTGAAGTGTTGGCCCAATGTAGGCAAACTCGGCCATCCATAGCCCTACGTCGGTTTGAGTCAGTAATTAAGTTGGCCAACACAAAGCCAACTTTGGACCAACATCGGACTGATAGTTGATGTTCATTGGGAAAGTTTTATCCATCTGTGATAATCAGTGTAAAGGCAATGGCATTAATGTTAATTTAAGCCAAACACATTAATGTATGTCTATATGCTACATGGCCCCTGAACAGTAGAAAACAGTAGAGTTCAGTTGGTTTATAGAAACCAGTACAAGTCAGTATGCTACTGCACCCATAACAGTAGAAAACAGTTGGGATCCAGTAGAGTCCATTAGAGTGCAGTAGAGTTCAGTAGGAGTCAGTAGAAAAATCCTACTGAAACCAGTAGATATTTTTAGCAGGGTTCTCATTGCAATGATGAATTCAAGGTTCCATAAAGCTACGGCTGATACCATCAGTGATTTTGTGAATTTTCCATGCAATCATTCTCTTTGTGGTGAATAATTCAAACGTGGTAGTTAAGTAGAAGAGGAGGCACACCATGCTCTTGCATTATTTTCAATGTAATTCTAGATTCAAGGACAAGTTTTAGCAAGGTAGGTTTTATTAATCTCCATGTCTCACATGATCAGTATAATATGATCTAAATACATTGTGGCCATGTCCTACCAATGGTGGATTTTTTGAGAGAAAGGAGGGGGCGGGATGGAGTTTATTTTATTGGTAAGTTGTATTCTAGACCTATTTATTATAAATAATATGGATGGTTTTTCAGGAGTTTAGGTCTTTCGTTAAAAATGAAAACTATTCAACTTTTGCCGACGTTTCGGAAAATATATTTTTCCTTCTTCAAGGCTATAAATGGGATGAACCACCAAAAACATAACAATAATAATATAACATGTTCCAAAAGGATATTTACAGTGCCAAAAATGCTTTACAATATAATTTTTAACAAATTTTAACGTCAAAAGATTACATGGAATAAAATTTTACATACCTTAAGTTTAGCAATCGAAATTTGTTTACAAAATTGGTTGTTAAGGTAATATGCTTATATGGTATAATTTTTAATTTCCATGTAATAAATTGTTATAAATTTTGCTTAAATTACAAATGTCAGTTCTTTTATTACATGAATTTTGATCTTTACTAATATGAAACATTTCTTTGAATAACCTTTTTGGTAAATTTTCTTCTGTCTAAAATTTTTGTTTGGTCGAAATGAAAAGTATGGCTGTTTTCGATTGCATGATTAGTTAATGCACAGAATTGTATTTTATTTTTTATGGATGTTTTGTGTTGTGATAGCCTTTTTTTTAAATATTGTGATGTTTGGCCTATAAAGTTACTATTACAATTGTTGCATGGTATTGAATAAACGATATTACTTTTTTTTTATCAGGGGTTTCAGATTTTAGTTTTGAATATAAAAGTTTATGCTGAGTTTTGTGATTTTTATGTGCTATTTTGTAGTCTGTTTTTTTGAAGACTACTTATTTGTTCTGATAATCCATATAACGTCGGCAAAAGTTGAATAGTTTTCATTTTTAATGAAAGACCTAAACTCCTGAAAAACCATCCATATTGTTTATTTTATTATTATTCAGTATGGTTATACGTGTTTAAATAAATAAATAAAATGTAGTAATAGATGTTACCATTTAGGTGCTACAATAGCTAAGGTTATAATGCAGCATCTAACCTTTGATGATTGGATACACTCAACGGAATGAACTGGGAAGGATTTAATGCTGTGACTTTATAGGGAAATCAGGCCAGCATATTACCAAATCCTAGCTTCCATGTCTTTGAAATTGATTTCACTCTTAATCTTAGTCAAATCTTATAAACGTGTTGTTGTGTCGGCAACAGCTTTGAAGGGAGTGCAGAATCAAACCTCTCAGGTAGTGGTTCAGGAAAAACATCAGTGGAGTGAAACATTCATGTGAGTGCTTGAAGTATCATCCAGAGATGATAATGAACTGGTACCAAGTTAATGGTTTCAAAAGAAAATGACCTGTCCAATGTCATATTAAGGAATGTTGGAAATTAATTAAGCTTATAGTGTTTTACTTTTGGTTTTAAATTAAAAAAATGACCATTTATGAATATGTTTATGTCTTGAGTTATATTTTTTTCTCTTGAATCAATATGCTCATCAAAATATTGCCTGGCAAAATATATTGGCTTGCAGAATTCTATGAAGTCAGAAGAGGATAATGATGTTGAGGCTTCACTACACTATGATTCATGTGAGAATGTTGGCAATGACTGCAGTGACCACCCTAATGCAGGTGGCCATTTTGTTGATTCTAAAGTGAGTAGTGAAATCAAGTATTCTGATTTTTAACCTAGTTTTAATTTTTGTTCCATTCATAGCCCCTCTCTTGACCATAGTTTATATTATAATATTTACTCAGTCTTTGTTCCCTGGATGTAATCAGAAACTCCCAATCAAGTCCAATACCTATCATTTAACCCCCACAGATAGCTGTGAAGTGTGAAGAGGATGGTTCTCACTGGGATTCAATGGTCCAGGACTCATGCAGCCCCACTGATAACAATCCCTGTGAAGTGGCACATTCATCAACAGGCCATGATTTTGATGTGAGTACTCTTGGACAGAGAGTGTGATATGGGTGTTAGTACATGGATATAAAATTTCTGTTATGCTTTCAGAAGTGATAATTGCGTATTAGTTATTCCCTACCTGCAATGTAATTTCACTACCTACTGTCTAATTTTCCTGTCACAAGCATGATTGAAAATCAGCATGTGGTTTGCACATTTTATTGGCCATGGTGATTTTGTGAATAGTCCATGCACTCATTCTCTTTGTGGTGCAGAATTTTAATGTGGGAGTTACGTAGAAGAAGAGGCACACCACACTCACAATATTTTAAATGTAATTGTAGATTCAAGGACAAGTTTGATCTATTCAGTTTTCATTAATCTCCATGTCTCACATGATCAGTATAATATGATCCAAATACTTTGCAGCCATGTCCTATCAATGTTAGATTTTTTGAGTGAAAGGACGATTAGGTGGCTGGAAGGAGGTTGGTTTATTATGATTTGTGGATCTCTCCATTATCCGTGTTTGCACGGCATTGGTAGTCATGGGTTGACAACAATTTCGCCGGGATTCTACCAGGCATCTTCAGGTTGAAGTGCCAACATCGGCATTTTGGCTGTGTTTATATAACCCTCGTTCTCTTGTCACTGCTCTGTGATTGGCCGGTTTATTCTCTGCGCTGTGATTGGCCGGTTTATTCTCTGCGCTGTGATTGGCTGGCTTATGGAACACTCTCTTCCAAGCGTTAGTCAGATGGTATCCTTCTTCCCGGTTGAAGTTTCTTTGCGTTTTGGTGATCTCTATTGACTCTTGGTGGAATCCCAGCCAAACTGTCGTAAACCGATGACTACCAACACGGCACCAACCCGGGAAATGAAGAGATACACGAATCCAGAATGCCACAGAAAACTATGATCCAATATTTTATTATGATGCATATGGTTATATGTAATTAACAGAATAAATAAATGATGTAGTAAGAGACGTCCCTGTTTAGGTGCTACAACAGCTAAGGTTGTATTGCAGCATCTATCCTATAATGATAGGATACACTCAACAGAATGAACTGGGAAGGATTTAAAGCTGTGACCTTAGGGTAGTCAGGCCTGCATATTACCAAAACCTGGCTTCCATGTCTTTGAAATTGATTTCACTCTTAATTTAGTCAAATCTTTTAAACGTGTTGTTGTGTCGGCAACAGCTTTGAAGGGAGTGTGGAATCGAACCTCTCAGGTAGTGGTTCAGGAAAAAAATCAGTTGAGTGCATGCAATTGAGTGGTTGAAGTATTATCCGGAGATGATAAGGAACTGTTACCAAGTTGATGGTTTCAAAAGAAAATGACCTGTCAAACGTCATTTGAAGGAATGCTGGAAATTAATTAAGTCTATAGAGTGTCAATTGTGGTTTTAGGTAGAAAAAATGACCATATAGGAATATAAGTCAATGTGCTCATCAAAAAATTGCCTGGCAACATATATCTCCCTGCAGAATTCTATGAAGTCAGAACAGGATAATGATGTCAAGGCTTCACTACACTATGATTCATGCAAGAATATTGGCAATGACTGCAGTGACCACCCCAATGCAGCTGGCCTTTTTGTTGATTCTAAAGTGAGTAGTGAAATCAAGTAATCTGATTTTTAACCTAGTTTTAATTGTTGTTCCATTCATAGCCTCTCTCTTGCCCATAGTTGATTTTATAATATTTACTCAGTCCTCGTTCCCCGGATGTAATCAGAAACTCCCAATCAAGTCTAATACCTATCATTTACCCCACACAGATTGCTGTGAAGTGTGAAGAGAATGGTTCTCACTGGGATTCAATGGTCCAGGACTCACGCAGCCACAATGATAACAATCTTTGTGATGTGGCTCATTCCTCAACAGGCCATGATATTGATTTTTATGTGAGTACTCCAAGAAAGAGGGTGTTAGTACATGGATGTAAAATTTCTGTTATGCTTTCAGAAGTGATGTATACATATTAGTAACCTTATTAGTAACCCTACCTGCTATGCAACTTTACTACCTACTGCCTAAATTTCCTGTCACAAGCATGATTGAAAATAGCATGTGGTTTGTACAGTGGTGGAAAAAGTTGACGCAAATGTTTTTGCGTGCCATTGCAACATTCGCAGGAACTTCTAGGAAGAGTGAAAAACTGGTAACTCCGAGAAAAGAAGACATCTACCGTGGGTGTTCGAAATTCAAAGACTACTCACTTAAGTCGGAAGCTAAAGCTTACAATAAATTACTCCTTTGAAATTACCTCTCAAATTATTCCTGCTTTCTCTTGTGGCATTCATCGTTTTCAATTCCACATTTCTCTTCCAAATCTCTGTTCAACATTATTTAGTAAAGGAGTGGTTAACTACAATCATTGTACAATCCATCCATAATAGATGCCGACTTCTTTATATGCTGAGGTGTAACAAATGACATTTACGGTGATCGACTTTCCAAGGATCTTTTTTTATGATGTGCCCCTTGTCTCTTGTACCCCGCAAATTTATAACACACTGTCGCCAGAACAAATACTGATTGTGAGGTACTAAATAGGGGACAAAATAAAATAAGTACCTACTGTGCATATGCATATTTTTCACCAGTCTCGATCTGTGGATACTAGAAATTCTATGTAATGGAAACATATATGTGCATTTTAACATTGATCATGATCTATTATTCACGAATCTTTTGATTGTCAAGAGTAAAGATGAGAAGATACCATTTCCAAAATTGTATAATCTCATATATACCTAATTATGTCGGCATAATTTTCCAATTTGTCTCATCTGATAACTAAGAGGGTTATTCTGTAACAGATTACGCCGGCGCTATTGTGACGTAGGGCATTATTTTGGAGAGATCGGCGCAATATAACGCTTTCCTGATTCTGTAAGCTAAATAGCAGCCCCTAGGGGGTCGCTATATAGCACCAAAAATAATGCCAGCCTATGGCTCTCGTTATCTCAGATAGAGACCCCTTCAATGGCTTTACTGAACTTGGAAATCATGCTGTAGCTTATTTTACTGTAGCCATGAACCTAAAAATATTGTATTTGCATTCATATTTGATTCCTCAATTTCAGAAAGGACGTTTATTTGGTTAAACGTATCTTATTTGATGTTTACCTGCTATCCAAAGAAATTTTCATGTATCTAAGTAATTTCATACACTCGCATATGCGAACATATGTGAACTATCTTTCTTTCACCCTGCAAAACATAATAGTAAAGCTAAGCCGTAAACGCGGCAATCATGAACATCTATAAATACACATATGAGATGAGCTGATTGCTAATATAGGGTATAAATTTTTACATTGTGGGATATATTTGGATAGAATTCACAAAAATTAAATTTTGTCTTTATATCTACTCCATATTTTAAACGAATCAATATTATTTTTTGCATAATTAGCTGGTGCCAAATTTTAAATAGGAAAATATAAAATAGGCTATTAAATGGCATGGTGACAATGAAACTTATGAAGATATAACGTTATAAGCTGTGCAGGGGCTATTTCTCATAGGAGATATTTTGGCTGCTTGCTGTACAGCAACGTTGCAGCTGCTATCCTTTAAGTCAGAGGAGTTCCCTTTTTAAATCCCTTCTCTACATCCTGTCATTCTAGGATTTCATACAATTTGTCACATACTATCATGAAAATATTAACGAAATTTAACACGTATTTCAATCATCGGTTCAGTAAAAAAAATATTCCCCGTTCAATGAGTAATTACTAATGTTTCAATGGGCTGTTTCACATTATTTTAACATCGTAAACAACTAAACTTTGCATGATGAAGGGTTTCAATGTATATATCATCAGAAAAATTTGTCAAACTATCAAAATGAATGTAAAAGACCATTCACAATTCAAAATCGAGCACATCAATACCACTAACTGATGATTGAACAACATTAACATCAACCGGAATTCTGTCGTCCGCTGAACAAAAACTAGGTCAACATTTGCTTCACGATATTCAACTGTTTCTACTTTGTCCCGGTCGCAAACAATATTTAGCGTGTTTCATTTTTGAGAGTTTATATCAAAAATAAAGTTTTTATTAAAGTTTTAAGAAATTCTTGAGGCATAATTCAATAAATTCTTCCCTAATAATACAGATTTAACTAAAACTGTTTGTCCTTGCTGCTTCCTATTGGCCGCTTGGAATCTGCCCTACTACTTTTCTCATAGTCTCGAGAGATTACGCCACAGCGCCTTATTGCACCCTTGGATTTGGCGTAATATAGCGCGGTGTTATTTACAGAATTGGGAAAGGCGTAATTTCCGAAGAGGAATAGCGGAGGCGTAATATGGCACCCTCAAGTTACAGAATAGACCTATAAGTTCCATGACCACTTGCACATTAGGAAATTCACTTAACAATTTTTTAGTATTGGAATATTCCTTTATCATTAGTTATCAAACAACAGCTTTGAAGGGAATGTGGAATCGAACCTCTCAGGTGGTTCAGTCAGTGGTTCAGGAAAAAAATCAGTTGAGTGCGACATTCATGTGAGTGGTTGAAGTATTATCCAGAGATGATAAGGAACTGGTACCAAGTTGATGGATTCAAAAGAAAATGACCTGTCGAATGTCATATGAAGGAATGTTGGAAAATAGTGAAGTCTATAGAGTGTCAATTGTGGTTTTAGGTAGGAAAAAATGACCATTTAGGAATATAAGTCATTGTTCTCATTAAAAATTGCCTGGCAATATATATCTCCTTGCAGAATTCTATGAAGTCAGAAGAGGATACTGATGTTGAGGCTTCACTACGCTATGATTTATGTGAGAATGTTGGCAATGACTGCAGTGACCACCCTAATGCAGGTGGCCTTTTTGTTGATTCTAAAGTGAGTAGTGAAATCAAGTAATCTGATTTTTAACCTAGTTTTAATTGTTGTCCCATTCATAGCCTCTCTCTTGACCATAGTTGATTTTATAATATTTACTCAGTTTTTGTTCCCTGGATGTCATCAGAAACTCCCAATCGATTCCAATACCTATCATTTACCCCACCATCATTTACTCCCACAGATTGCTGTGAAGTATGAAGAGGATGGTTCTCACTGGGATTCAATGGTTCAGGACTCACGCAGCCCCACTGATAACAATCTTTGTGAAGTTGCAAATTCATCAACTGGCCATGATTTTGATGTGAGTACTCTTGGAAAGAGAGTGTGATTTGGGTGTTTGTAGTCAGATTGTATGCTAAGAATATTAATGCCATGGGTGAACAAATTGTAGTGAGTTAATGGTAAGATACAACAGGTAATGGTGCAGAACTGCTAATAGTATATCTCGAATTCAAACAACCTGACTCCGACTGACATTGTATTTCCCGCTTTTTAAGCCTCTGATTTGCCTTACCTCATGCTGCCTAATAAAATGCCTACAATTTCTTTAAGGTGAGCATGAAATCCAAAGAAAATGATGGAGAAAATAATGTGCAGGAGAGAGATCCTCTCGGCAGTGACCACGACCAAGGCAATGATCCAAAGGTTTGCCGCAACCACTTTTTCTTAAAGTTAAACCTTAATCATAGCATGTATATCAAATAAACTATTTGTCATCAAGATGTATGAAAGTGAAAGAGTTTTTGTTAGCCATGTCACTCATTAGGTTAGTTATCACTGCATTACGTAATCCTAAAGGGGAAGGGAATGGGCATCCCAACAATGGACAATTGACAGAAGACAGGTTGTGGTGAGGTTTGCCACGGGCATGGGTCTAACTTAGACCAGGGGGAGGCAGATTGTTCGGTGCCTGTGTAGGCTTAGAAAAAAGCAGGTTAGGACATACTTCTGCCCACAGCTGCGTCAGGAGTGGGGGGCAGGGGGTAATTCTGCCCCCCCTCCCCCCAGAATTTACCTCGGGCCCTTCAGGAATGAGTCGTCATCAATAAAAATTAAATTTCACTTGTTTCCAGCTTGCCTTTTCCCTTCTGAAAAAACTATTCTACCACCTTCATATGCAAATTTAGCAGAATTCTAGTCTCTATCCCCTCCTATCTGCAAAAAAAGCTGGCCCTTTTCATAGGATCTGGGCCCTTTTCTTAAGAGCCGGGCCCTTTTCAAGGTTGGCTCCACCCAGCGAAAATAGTTCCGATGCCCCTAACCTTCCAGAAGGGTATTGGGTTAGGAAAGGGATTAGATACTCCGCCCCTATGGAGGGTGGTTCTCTCAGAATGGAATGGGGGCAAATCAACTGAACTCCCCTCCCCATGTCATTATGGGGAACCAAGGGAGAGGGTGATAGGGAAGGATTGGGATTAAAGCAAAAGGAAGACAAAACCGAAGAGGCAATGCCCTAAAATTTCTCACTGAGCAAGTGAAGTACTTACGGCAAATGTATTCACTGTGGAGACGAGTGACTGTGTGAAAACCACTGATGCAAGGCTGCTTGTGTCTCCACCACCAAGGGACATCCTTCCTTTTCTTCCTATACTATTCTACAACATACCATTGCCATGTCCTTATGTATGATCTGTGGTGTGAGAATTTTTATTATGTTCTATTCTCTCTATGGTTAAATATGGTTCAGTTGAAGTTTCTTGTCCATTTTCCATTTTAGATTGGTGATGTGAGCATCCAATGCATAAAAGTCGAGTCTTCTGATGACGACGGAGATGGTGCAGAAAGCAGAGGTAGCCTGAATGGTAAGCATATGTAGCCTGAATGGTAAGCATATGTGGCCTGAGGAAAGGATGTGGCAATTGGTGTATTTCATGGGGGGATCTAGTTGATGCGGCATTGGAGAGTAATGGCCTCCCATTCTGAGGGCCAGGTTTGAGCCCTGGCCATGGCAGATAGTACTAATTGCTGTAATCTTATGTACTTAGATGAAGGAATGGTGGAAGGATTATATTCTTTTTAGGATTCTTTGCAGCTCCATTGTATTAGATTTAGAATGAAGGGTATATACAAATACAAAACAAAAATTATTTAATTACAAGGGAAAATATATAAAAATTAATTTTAATGATCATGCTACTTACTGATTATAACAGGTGGAACAGTTGTGCTGGTTAACAGAGGTCAGCATAGAAGTAATTATGAAAGGATACCTACCTATTATGAAAGGGCAATATAGGAATTACCATCATTAAATAAAATTTAATGAGAGTATTTGCAAGAAAGTGGAGAGGAGATGAGTGGAAGGCTATGTAAACATTGTTTTGTATGGATATGAATGAATGAATACTTAATTAATTTTCCCTGGGAATTGCCCTGGGAAAGGACAAGAAACAATGTAAATAGTTGTAAGAGCAAAAAAAAAGAGAATTAAGTCAAACACTTTAAACAATAAACAGGTTGACAAGTTTAAATAAAAAATTAAAATAATTGGCAAGAAAAAAAAGACCAAATGCAAGGTACTTAGGACATCATATAACAAATACATTGATATACAATTCTTGTTTAACAAAGAATAAATACAACATTTAGTCATCAAAAATTTACTTGTCATATTATTTCATCTTAAAGTTAGCAATGGAATAACAGTTTTTTTTTATGATTTTGGGCAAGGTATTCCAGAGATGACATGCAGTAACTATAAAAAAGTTAGAACTTCATTGACCAGGAAAATATAGAAAATCAGGATCGCATCTGGTACACATATCTCTACTCGTAGCGGAAGGTTTAGCAGCAAACATGTTGAAAAGATATTTGGGGGATTTTTCTTTGAACAAGTAGTATAGGAAGCACCCAAGAAAGTATTTCCTTCAGATCTTAGAATTGAGCCATCGAAGTTCATTGAAGTAGCGGGTCAAGTGGACATTTCTGCGAAGATTAAAAATAAACCTGATGCATGAATTTAAAGCGTGTTGTAGTGTGTTGTTATCTTCTTTATTTAGATCATTGTAAACAAGACAACAATAATCAGTATCTGGGAAAGCTAACGATGAAATAAGCATTTTCCAAGTGTGTTGAGGAAGAAGTTTGAATGCATTTTCTGTTGGTGAGGGTGAATCTGATGAATTTACTGGATTTTTAAAATTTTTTGTTGTTGGTTTAAGGGATGATTGCCAAATGGTAGGAAATTTGGAGGATTGTAGTGAAAAATTAAACAAATCAAGGATTATAGGCATTGTGATACAATAGGAGATTCTCAACATTGTGTGAGATATTTTGTCTACCCTTGTGGAATTCGATCTTGAGTGGAAAATGAATTTATTGAGGGTATCAGTATTGATAATTTCGAAATGGAAATTACAGTCGCTGAAAGGAATGACTGTATTAGACATAGGGGCTAGAGTAGGAAGGAAGGATTAGCTGCTTAGGCCAGTGTGGGCAATAGTAGAAAAGTAGAGATTGATTTGATTGACGGTAATATTTTGTGCAAGAGAGTTTTGTCAGTGATGTACAATACCTAGATTCCTTAGTTCCTTCCATACTTGCTTGGAATCTTTAATGCCAGAGAGAGTGTTGGCTAAGTATTTGCATTTGGAATCGTTGGTCAAATGTTTGGTCATGGTTTGATAGGAATGGAACAGGAGTTTGTGAAAAGGAGGATGCTTTGTCCAAATCATTCACAATGCAAAAATCGAGGCAGGTATGGCTGTTAATATGTAGTGTGGTGAGTGGCTTGGTCAGACACCAAATGTATTTTATTACAATGTAAGAAGTCTTTCAGTTGATTGCTGTAAGAAATCCCAGAGAGCATATCAGCATTAAAGCACCAAAAATTATTGTATTTTTAAATGTATGACAATAACTTAAGAATGAGTTCACAACTAATTAATGTAACCAATAGATAGGTGGGTGATAGACTATCGCGAGCAGAGGTTTCGCAGTATTCATCTCAAAGACTTCTAGAATAATAAATTCGGGCTTAGAACCATAAACAGATGGGGAGGTGGTCAGTACACAGTAGTTAAGTTTCTGGTGAATAAAATCCGCGACACCATCACCTTTTTTCCCAATCCTGTCATGATGCACTAGGTTGCAATCGGCCATGTACACCACGTCATCGGAGATTATAGGCTTCAGCCATGTTTCAGTCATGCATACTATGTCAAATATCTCTCCAAGGAAATGGATACAAAATTCATCAATATGATGAGTAAGGGACTGACAGTTTACAAGGCATATGTAGTTTTACATGATTGTAAGATCTATTTTTAGAAAGATTTTTTGAACATGATTTAAAGTTAGAACACTGGGAATCACTTTTGAGTGAGACACCATTTGCACCACTGGAGACAATCGAAGCATTATTTACAAGTCCTGAGTCAGTTGAACTATTTGGCCTGTACTATTGAAGGTTGGTGAGATCTTCTTCTTGTGTGCAGGACAAGGCGTTCACTTCCTTCTTCCTTCTTGCCGAATATTTTACTACCCCTGACCCATAAATATTTTAATTTGCCAGCTTTCTTCAAATCTCTCTTTCGGATACAATGTACGGTTGTGAGCACCAAGTGATTCTTTAACATATATTGAGTATTTGGGAGGCCACTGCAATATCTGCAGTTGAAAAATTTCTTTTGACTCTACGTGCCTTAAATATCTCTTGAACCAGGTTGGACCTGGTAAATCGCACTCTAATAGCAGGAGGTTTATAGCTGTTGTTGGTGAAATTCCCGTTTACTCTATATGAGTATTCAACGTCAGTAATGTCACACTTTACTCTGAGGGAAATCCCCACTTGACACACTAAGGCCCCCAACACTTCACCAGTTGTGAGTGGTATACCGTGTATCACCAAAACATTCCTAAGGGATTCCTGCTCAACGAAATTCAATTGCCCTTCAAGGTTATGAATTCTCTCATGTAGATATTTAATTTCGTCATCAAGATTCTCAAATCTGGCAAGGATGCTTGTGATGTGAGGCAGTTTCTGGAAATGCTGAATAAAGGCTGTTGGATGGAGAGTAGTGATGCAAGAGGAGAACGGAGAAAAGGCTGCAACGTAATAATTGAGCTGCCGAGATAAGCAATGTGAGGTGTAATAATGGAAGTAAACAAGCATTGGTAATTAATTAACAATAGGAAAAGGCTGTAACATAACAATTGAGCCACCGAGATAAACAATTCAAGGTGTAATAATAAAAGTATACAAGCGTTGGTAATTAAGTAACAATAGGAGAGAGCGAAAATCGGGGAGTTGTGTGTTAGACAAGGTGGTGTGGAGACGCAAAAGTGATGCGTGCATAAAAAGGGCATTTTGTGAGCTAGTTGGTGTCTGTGTGGGTTAATAAGTATTCTTGAAGGAAGAGAGATTATTGGTGTTGTTGTGTTGTGGCTGATTTGCTTTAAGAAGTGGCTTGAAAGAAAAGAAAGTGTAAAAGTGTATGGCCTGTTAGGTGCGAGCCTGAAGAGAAGAGTATGTTGTTTGTTGGTGCTTGAATAATATTAAAGTGCATTTCGTGAGGGCCATTTCTTATGTTGAGCATGTTTTGTGTAATAAATGTGTGAGATTTATACATACATAGATGGATATATTACAAGGCGATGGATGGAAAAACAGACAAATGAAAAGTGTTGAACATGGTTGGGGAGGAAAGTTGTTTGCTTTCTGAATTTAGAAAAAGATATATATTTGGATGGACCAGCTACATGAGAATAAAGGTACAGTGAAACTTAGTATTATGGGTAGAATGCTGGATAGACAAGGATGAGGATGTAAGAGATAAGGTATAATGGATATAACAAAGAAATGTTAAAAATTGGGTGTTTTAAGGATAAAATTGGAGTAGGGATTATGTGGAAAACTGCATAAAAGGAACTAAGTGTTGAACCTAGTAGGGTTCCATGCATGGCTACCTGTGTGTGTTTGGAGCAACTCAATTCATTTTTTTTCTTTTTTTTCTAGATCAAGAGGCCTTTCACCAGACTTCTTTCTCAAGATTGTCATCATGTCCAGTTGCGGAGGAGGGGTTATCAGGAACGGTTTCAAACGCCACGATCACCATTGGTACGAGTGATGATGCCTCACGGAGACAGACCCTCACCGCAAGGAGTGGACTGAGTAGCATCGCTGGGGTGTGCTTGGGTCTGTCCTCAGGCGGCCATCAGGTATTGAGCAAGAGGTTCCTTTGTGATGTGTGCGGGGCTTCCTTCACTTGCAAGCCTTTGCTGTGCGCACACATAAGGGACCGCCACGGTTGGAACGTGACCACGGGCCCTTGCGGAGTCGGAGGACACTGTCAGGGGAAGGAGGATGATCCTAATTTTCACCGTCCTGATCATGGAGGGGACATCTCCGAGCACCACCAGACCTTTCGGTTAGCGCAGAATCGGAGGAAGCTCATCTGCAGCCATTGTGGGAAGTCTTTCACCCTCAAGGCCCTTCTGACCAACCACATACATTCCACCCACCTCCAGATATCCGACTCGGATTTCAATGTCTCTCGGGGGAGGGAGTTAAGCTGCCAAGAGGGTGCGTCCACCAAGAGACCAAAAGAGAAGCTGTTCATCTGCGATTGGTGCGAAATGGGTTTCCTCACGAAGAGCAGTCTCGCGAAACACGTGGACTCGGTCCACTTGGGACTGAAGTCTTTCCGTTGCGACGTCTGCTCCAAAAGCTTCCAGTGGGCGTCCGAGCTCAAGTCCCACCAAATCATTGTGCACAACGTGGAGGTGCAGTTTGAGTGTCAGAAATGCAGGAAATTTTATAAGAACGCCGAAAGCCTGAGATCTCACCTGCAGTCGCACGTGGAGAATCGCCGTTTGAACTGCACCCTCTGCCCGAGATCCTTCCTGCTCCAACGCCACCTCAGTTCTCACATGGAGACACACAGAGGACTCAGGCACATGTGCGAGACTTGCGGGAAGGAGTTCAGGGAATCTTACCTGCTGCAGAGACATAGGCGGAGGCACCTGAACGTGAGAGTGCACAAGTGCATGCAGTGCTCCAAAGCATTCAAGGAAAGACAACAACTCAAGAGGCATTACGAGGTGCATTCAAAGCCACACGACAACGCTTGTGAGTTGTGCGGAAAGAATTTCTACTCGGCTAAGACCCTGAGCAAGCACATGATGGTCAGTGGCGGACTTTGCCGTTTACAGTGTGAGCTGTGCCACAAGAAGTTCTCCGGCATTTCGCCTCTGAAGAAGCACTTAACGTGGCATAAGGAAATGAGCCACGAATGCCAAGAGTGCCACAGCAAGTTCAAGACGGAAGAAGAGCTAAGGAATCACACGGAGAGCCACCACAGCTCAGAGGAGAAGCTGTTCAAGTGTGCGGAGTGCTCCAAGACATACCGATGGAAGCATCACCTGAAAACTCACGTCACAGTGCACACTAGAGTGAAGCCTTACCTCTGCAGAGTGTGCTCGAAGACGTTCATATCCAAGAGCAACCTCAGGGCTCACCTCAAGACCCACGACAGAAAGCGGCAATTGTTCTGGTGCGATAAGTGTCAAATGAGGACGACGAGCAAGTACTACCTGAGGCAGCACATGAAGGATGTCCATGGCATTGGCGAGAGAGCCAAAGGAGAGGTAGAAGACAAGGCTTAAAGTGATCTTGGTCCATTTCACACCGCTTAGGAAAGGAATAATTATGGAGTGTTTAATATGGAAATAATATTCACTTCTTTATTGCATTTATATATGTGTATGAAATTGACTTAAGTAGAGATTCTTGAAGTATTTGGCAGGTATTCTTGAAGTACTTGGTACGATTGCACACACAGTATCATCTTTGTTAAAGAGAATGTTAATGTTAAATATTTGGTTCCTGCAATTTAACAATTAAGCTGAAGGAAGAGACTAATTATTAAGATGGTGTTATCAGCCATGACATGGTGGAAACAATTCATTGTAATATAAATGAATAAACTTGATTTTTCCACAATTTTATTTATCTCCACTACCCAGGTTTGGTTTGGTTATTTAGGGGAGGCGACCGACAGCTGAGGTCATTTGCGCCATATAGGATAGGTGGGTAATAGGGTAATGGTAGGAGTTTTTTTTTAGGGAACGGAGGAAGGGTGGAGAGAAACCCGGCGTCGGCATTAGCCTACTCTTAACGAAAGGCGCCAAGGGGACCACGGCTTAACGTCCCATCCGACGGACGGAGTACTGTACTTGAAATGCCCTCCACTAGGCACTCAAGTGGGGACCGGTTTTCCACTGAAAAATCCGCCACTGCCGGGAATCGAACCCGGGCCCTCGGGATGGGAGGCCAGTACTCTAGCCACCACACCAACCCGATCCCCTCCACTACCCAGGTTTCGACTGTTGAGTCATCAGATGTATACTGCAGAAAATTTTTTTCCCAGCAACTATATATACCAAAGGGTGAAGAGGGGTGGGTTTGGCTTTGTTAGAATGTTAGGGGGTAAGAAATGTGAAAGGGACGTTGAAAGGGGGGTGGTAGGTGAGGGAAAAGCTTTAGCGTTGTGTGACGCAATAGGTCGTATGGTGGGACGGTGTCCCTGAACAGTAGGTCTAGGAAGGGTGAACGGGAATCATACAACAAGTCATTAAGGAGTTTGATCCGAAAAGTGAAAGTCGTGTCATTTTCTTATATTTTCAGCACTTATAGAACTAAAGTACCTCTATCTAATAAAGTCTAGATAATTACACTAATCCATACTCCTTTTTGCAAACATTGCGTTTGAAATTACACGCGATTAATGGGGAGAATGGCCGTCACATGGGAATATAGCGTTTAAAAATACCATAGTGTCATATCATTTTTGCAAAAAACTGATATTTTATGCGTAATTTCACAAGGAATAAAATGACATGAAAGAAAGGCATCAACCCACCGTATTTTTCGCTAAATCCACCAATTTCTCCACTTATAGCAGACGAAATGCGTTAGTTGACTTCAAGTGGCGCTGCGGTCGCTGTTGCCAAAATGGTAGGCGTATGAATAATATCATTACTAAATAGGCATTAAAGAATATTTCAAGAAATATTATAACAAAAAATTTGATAGCAATATTCTGGTGTTATACATTAGTAAATTCATTGAGTACATGAATATATTTCTGTAATGTAAATGCGGAATTGACTCCATCGTCGAGCTGATTATCATAAAAAATAAATCCTTCGACTTTCCAAGTATGTTGGAATTGTCAATGGGTGTTGGAGCAACTCTATTAGAGACAATATTTCGTAATCTACACACTCTTTGCCTTACACAGACATCCTGCAAAGGCTTATAAACACCTTTTGGCATTTTAGTGGAATTAGCACAGATACACCGGTAAACAGGTTAATTCAGGGAAAAGTTAATGTGATAAAATCCTCACACAAATAAAGGATAGGTATCTGCAAGCAAAACACAGGGAACCATTTAATATTTAACTTTAGAAAATTAAAGTAATGTGAAACTGACAAACTGTGTTCAAATCTTTTCAATCAAAGATACGCTAGCATCAAATTGCTGAACTATGAGATATCCCACAGAAAACAATAATAATTATAACTTAAATTATATGCCACCTTAATGGTAAAGCCTCCATTCTACGAAGGTAATATCTACATTATAAGTGGCTCTCTCACCTCTAGTGGCTACATCACATATGAGATACACAATACCTTGCAGATCCTTTTTCGCCACAGATACATGTATCCCTTGTGCCGACTGGGGAGTTTCTGTTTGCAGACTTTTATTAGTAAAAGTTAATCAGATTAATTTTTAATATCTCACGGTGCGGACAGTTTCTATAAGGGAAAGGGTAAATCTTTCATTTATTTTATCACAATATGTTCCACCAATCTTTGTACAAGACCATTGTGAGTGAAAGTATATTTTTACACCCCACCAATTGATCACCATCGACATTGCTTTTGATGAAAATGTGTGGTCCATCAAAGGTGTGCAGTCAAGTTAGAATTTTAACATCATTCATTAATAACAGATTCACTGTTCCTGATTACAATAGTGTGGTTTCCTTCCTCAAAGAAAACAGACTTCATTAATTGCAATTCGTGCCCTGCCATAAATGTATTTATTTTACGCAAAAAGTTTGGACTCAGAAAACCCAGTTTACATGAGAATTAAATGTAAATTTATGGTGATATGAAAAATCTCTGAAATGTCAGGGTGCGCTACCTTCTTGCTGACGTAACAGGTATGTAGTTTACATTGCGAGGTATAGGAAAATTCATCTACTGAACTTACCATTGTATTTCAGGGCCCCTCAGATCTAGTAAATATGTATTATTATATATTATATTAGCCTGTGAAAACTATCAAAGTTGAAAAAGTCTTCTCTGTTAAACATGGTATTAATAGTCATTTTATATACTCAAGGACATCCTGCTCGTGGTGTCTTCTGCTACGGTGAAGCATGGCGTAAAGGTCACACGGCAATGGGCGAACTTTTTAATTAAAGAGGAAAAATATTTAATGTCATTTAAAAATCGAACAGTTTAAAACACGTACTCCAGAAGTTATAAACCTTCGATCAAGACAGTAAAAAGTAATAGGAAACTACCCTATTTTAACCTTTATCTCCTATATTTAATGTGATCAAAGTATCTTCTACAATGAATTAATGATGAATAACTCGGAATGGTATCAGAGCATTTTTATTACAAGAGAATAATACAGAAAAAAGTAGAAATAGAGTAAATAGCACTACCAGGGGCTTCAGAACCAGGAACTGGTGGTAAATACTCCGCGTCTGAAACCTACAAGTCACTCAACAAATGACTCAAAGAACACCAGAGGGCTCCATGAACAAGCAGTTCAAAGCATCGCACAGGATGCAAGGAGTGACCCAAAGCATATAATCAATTTCAAAGGCACAAGCCAAAAAAAAGCAGACACTTCCAAAGATAATTAGAGAAGCCATTAAGATAAAGACAACTCCCAACAAATTCAACAGAGGAGAGATATCTCAAAAGGATGCTAGTCTGAAATGTTCAACACCCCAAAAACCTGAGATTGAATTAGAGTCATAATTACACCGTTTCATACTTTACTCTTGCATATTCCGTAGGTTCTGCTCTTCCTACAGCAGCCAAACATGCCTAAACAACCATAGAATTATTCTTTGCAATGATCTGTATGCACCATTTATTGAGTCGGAATATTCGGTAAAGTAGTCAAAGCACACAAACATTTAGCACAAAAAAGCTTACATATGATTTAGTTGAGTAGCCTATGGTACCCTCCTCTAGCAAACTGAGGAAACAATTTACTTCCACAACAAAATGTATTGACTAATAGGCTGACATGGTCACTGCAAGAAAAATAACTGCAAAACTGTCCAAAACCATACTGTGGGACTATAAATAGTCAGAGACAGAGTAAACAAAATGTTATTCCATACAGGCAAACAGATGATTGTACACCAAGAGGTAAGCACTCATTCCTGTTTTTAAGATCATATAATCAACTTTCCACGATGGAATGATGCTTTTCTTTCTGTCCTACAATTCAAGCTTAGTTAAATTGTGTAATTACACACACGGTTTTGGGCATATATGACAAGATTAAGGCTTTTGAGAAGAATGTATTCAATGGTGTCTTTTATGGTTGCCTGTTTTTGAATGACTTTGCATATAGCAAATGAATGAGGTCTGACTTAGGTGTGCTCATTGATATGCTGGTTAAGATTACTTTCAGAAGAAAAGGATTTGGAACACAAACTGCAGGAATAAGATTTAACACCACTGTGAACTGACATGTGACTACAGAAATTATGTTCGTGTGAAAATGATTTGGAACAATGACTGCAGGAAAAGGCTTTAGGGCCAGTGTGAACTGACATGTGACTACTGAGATTATGTTTGTGTAAAATTATTTGGGACAATAACTTCAAGAAAATCTTTAATGCCAAATGAACTGACATGTGACTTCTCAAATTATTTTGCGTGAAAATTATTTGGGACAATGACTTCAGGGAAAAGCTTCAAGGCCAGTATGAACTGACATGTGACTCTGGAGATAATCTTCACGTAAAAATGATTTGGAACAATGACTGCAGGAAAAAGCTTTACCACCAGTATGAAATGACATGTGGAAATGGAGATACTCTTTACGTAAAAATGATTTAGAACAAAGACTGCAGGAAAAAGCTTTAAGGCCAGTATGAACTGGCATGTGTCTACGGAGCTGATCTTTGCGTGAAAATGATTTTGAACAATGACTGCAGGAAAAACCTTTAATGCCATTATGAACTAACATGTGACTATGGAAATCATGTTTGTGTGAAAATGATTTAGAACAAAGACTGCAGGAAAAAACTTTAAGAGCAGTATGAACTAACATGTGACTACGGAGATAATCTTTACGTGAAAATGATTTAGAACAAAGACTGCAGGAAAAAGCTTTAAGAGCAGTATGAACTAACATGTGACTACGGAGATAATCTTTACGTGAAAATGATTTAGAACAAAGACTGCAGGAAAAAGCTTTAAGAGCAGTATGAACTAACATGTGACTACGGAGATAATCTTTACATGAAAATGATTTGGAACAATGACTGCAGGAATAAGGTTTCATTCCATCGTGTACCCTCATATGAGTTTTGAGATTGCCCTTTTGTGCAAATGCTTTCCCACACAGTGTGCATGAGTACGGTCTCTCCCCAGTGTGTGTACGAATGTGCATTGCAAGGGCACTTGGACTATTAAAGGACTTGGAGCACTCTTCACAAGAAAATAACTTTTTGCCAATTGGATTGACATCATCGATACTGGCATTACTCGGCCCAGAACTGACTGAGTCAGGCACCCTTTTGTCAGCATTACAGAGAGATCTGGAATTAATCTTTCCCTGAACACACTCATGTCTTTTGTATTCACCTTCATCTTCAAAGTCCAAGTTGCACGTGCTGCACTTGAAAACACTTACAACATCATGTACCTTCATGTGTTTGCCAATTGAATACTTTGACCTGAATCCACTTCCACACTTGAATCTTCTAACACGTGGGTTTTCATCACTCAGGGGTGATTGGTTGCTTGTGCCATCACCAGTGCCCTGCACACCAATCAAGCCAACATTCCTTGCCACTCCTGTGCACTTTATTGACTCCAAATCATTCGTCTTCCTCCACTCCATGACCCTCATGCTCCGTTGGGTGCTGTCATGCAATGCCACAGCCTCCCTCCCCTCTCCTTCCTCCCTGACAACGGAGCAGATCATCTCATCCTCCCTCCTGGACCCAGAGTCTGAAACATGACTCTTTTCCTGTCCTTCCTCCCTTGCCAATGAGGCAGACACATGTAATGGGACAGTGAACACTGACTCTCTCACATCTGAGGCTGGGATTGATGCTTTAAGGCACTCAGTGGCAGCTCTTTTCTGTCCTGCAGATATAATGGGGGGATTTAACAAATAATAATTAATAAGGAAATTGAACAACTATGGTACTATAACATGGTACCACCTATGTTCTACTCAAAATGATGTCTCGTTTGTGCATATAAACAATTAAATGTTATCTTAAGTCACTGCAGCCTAATTACTATGAAACTTACACACTTCATTAAAGTTATGTTCTTTTAGTTTCACACTTGACAATTGGTACTCGATGTAAGGAGCATTACAGCCCATAACTCTACATTATAAATCTGAAAGACCTAAAATGGTATTTTGTATCTTCAAACATTGAAATAACAAGTATTTAAAAGTTAATTTATAATCATAAAAGTTAGTTTCACCTGGTCGTGATAGATATATTTCATCAAAAATACATGAAAGGTATTAATTAGAATAGTACGTTCAAGGCAACAGCAGGATTAACTGAAAGCAATGCCCAACGACATGCCTTGCTTGAGCATGCTAGTTCAGTCTGATGTTTGGCACAGTAAGAATCCAGATAAAGGTCCCTTGATGTTGGAATAGGGTTGTTTTGCAGAGAGATAGAGGTGGAGGAGGCAGAGTGGGAGGAGAGAGAAGGCAGATGCAGTAAATATCTCTCCATAAGAGAAGGGCCCCCCATTGTCCCCTTTCAAACATCTCATGGCCTGCTACACATTGCCTGCACACAGATTCATGTTTCAAAAATACTCCCCCTTGGCCAGGTTCACCCTCAAAAGCTTTTCCCCAATGTTTTCATACATTCATCATAAATAGCACAGGCATTTACGTCTGCTGCATTGAACTTCATAAACGTTCTCAGCTTCAGCATACATATGCTGGAGTGTATCAATCCCACTTACATCACTGACATAATTTTCTCCATCATGCTGAACTCACACTATACTCAAAATCCCACCTAAAAGTGATATTTCACTTACTTCATTGTCACTTGACAACTTAATTTCTCCAAGGCCTTAATTTCTCCACTTTCTTTCACACAAGGCATGAACGATGCAGAAGACACACTCTAAACAAATACACCCGTTGGAATGGCACTGACTCGGGTAACTCTATCGGTCGACAGGAAAACTACATTCATCCTCAGAAGTGGAAAAAAAATTATGCACTGCGTCCTCTGAAGGAACTGTAGCTTTGATGCATGGACTAGCATGGACATGTTTCCTGGCTGATGTTGAAAAAAATTAATTTAGACCAAAAGAATTTTTAAATAAAAATTGAAACAGGTAATAGCATCAGGCTTGACTATGTGGAACATCTCCATGATGAAATCGAGAATAAAATAATTACACTTAGTAATGGTCCACTATTAATGTTTACTATTACCACCTGGGTTTCGTTCACTTAGAGAATGAAACCTGGGTTGATCACTTAAAGATGTCATTAAATGAACTAAACCCGGGTCGTAATAATATACATTTATAGTGGACCATTACTAAGTGTAAAGGCCGTCTTACACGGCACAATTTCTTGTACAAGAACTTGTACTATATGCAAATTGTATCGTGTAGGAGGTTTTCGTACAATTTCTTGTACTAGAAATAGATCATACTCTATATTATTGGATGAAACCATCCAAGATCCACTCCGTAGCTTCTGCGCATGACATGTGGTGGCAGTGATGCATTCGTTTAGTATTCGTAAGGTTGGTGTTCTGTGTTTGTGGTCACTTTTATTCCTATTAGCTGGAAAAACTTCCATTTTTGTGGTATATATCATGATATTCTTTGTTGCTTCCATATTGTGATACTCGTCGGCTGCGTTGGAAGTGATGTATTTCTCAAAAGTAGACTTGGACACACTGACAAACATGAAACCACAATGAAATTAAGATGACGTTATTAAACCAATAAGAAAATATTAGCAACAAGCATAAACATGTTATTTGGAGCATAAATAATGGCTTTCAGGAGCCGATGAAAGAGTGCAAGTAACCAATCGTATAATTTCATTTTATTTATGCTAGGATTAATGGCAGTAAATCATTGTAACCCAGTAACTATGGCAGTATTTTCAAAATAATATCGTCATCGGATATCGCAATTCAGCTGTTCGACAGAAAACGATATCTGTGCATGTAATTTGCACACAAATTGCATGAAAATCTTTGATCGTGTACGACAGTCAACCAACTTCTTGTACAATTTATTGGTCAAATCTCACCATTCAATTTATGGTACAAGATCTTGTACAAGAAATTGTACCGTGTATGAGGGCCTTAATAATTTCATTCTCGGTGTCATTTAAAAGTTGAAAAAATTTTATAATGGAGAGGTGATGTTTGTAAGTTCAACATATGCATTCTAAATCTTTGAATGGGCTATGAGGCCCCAATTATTTAAGTAAACTCAAGAAAGCAGAATGAATTCATTTAAATCTTGAAACCACCCAGAACACAGAGCTTACTGTCGGCGCAGAAATTATATGCACTCGAGTTTGAATACAGATAACAAACTAATACCTAGGCCTACAGGAAAACTAATCACACCGTAGGATTTCTTATTTCATTTTGCGTTATTGAAGGGTAAATTTAAATTTTTAAAACGTATTTTTATATTTTTTACAACGGTTGTTACATAAAAAGTGCCGGTTTTTGATAGTTTTCGAGCAAAGCACCGACTTTGATGACCAGTTAATCAATAACACGGCGTTGAACTGCATCCAAAGTTTAAACAATATTAGATACACATGTTTTACATGCATGCTGTAAGTTTCCACTGTATAACTTAAAAATAAAAAGAGTTGTTATCAATGTTATAAAAAGTTAGCAATTCAAAACTGGGGTGTCGTAGAACTGCATTCTTGGTGGCGTTATAATCCGCATGTCCTGTACGTATCTAATAACTAATTGTCGAATATTTCAACACATGCGTTTAATTTATATCGATTGGTATCTATTTTGGCGAAAGCAAACTTCCTCGGCAAGCGTCCTGCATTGTTTAAGCCATGCAGAGTTGCCGCGTTCATCCTCTCCTGGCCACCAGTGCCAGGCTTCGCTTGTTTTACGCGAACACATACAATTGAAGACCTTAGTGCAAAACATGTACACATGTACATTTACATGATACACATTTAAAACATGTGTATCTAATATTGTTTAAACTTTGGATGCAGTTCAACGCCTTGTTATTGATTAACGGGTCATCAAAGTCGGTGCTTTGCTCGAAAACCATCAAAAACCGGCACTTTTTACGTAACAACTGTAGTAAAAAATATAAAAATACATTTAAAAAATTTAAATTTACCCTTCAATAACGCAAAATGATCTAAGAAAACATACGGTGTGATTAGTTTTCCTGTAGGCCTAGGTATTAGTTTGTTATCTGTATTCAAATTCGAGCGCACATAATTTCTGCGCCGACAGTAGATGCAAATTGCAACAAGTGAACTTAGTACTGTGCCTCCCAAATGGTATATTGATGGCTCATGCTAAATAAATAGCATTGCTACCATTATGACAATGAAGAGAATGTACATACATTACATAATTATTCACCCCCTACCAACTTCCTGTGAAGTGGCTTCATTGTGCAGCACACTCTGTACAAATGAGACATCCCGGGTGAAAATTTTCATTGATATTCGTGAAACACATGATCAGATGATACCTTATTTAAAAGAGCAATGCAGAGAGAGATGGAGGGGATAAGAGGCCACAGGAAAGTGTTACATTACCTTGTGTCAGAGGGGCTTGCATGCTAAGTGTTCCATGTCCTAAGTCACACCCCGGAGAACATGTCCCCGCACTGTCAATGCCTCCAGGTGGGGCCTGCAACAGTCCAAGAACAATACTCTCATAAGACTAAACAAAGCAACTCCGCCATCACCAAGAATCGATCACTACACCCAAAATGCAGATTCATGCTTGGTGAACTGTGATACCCTTTCTCTGCAGCAGTCTATGCTCCTTCTTATTCTCTCTGTAGTACACTATGCATAAACTACCTCTTCTGGGAACCCAGATGACTCTTCAACATCAGGAAGCATTCTACATGCTCTCAGCAGGTACTTAGGAGACTGTACACAAGAGGCCACAAACACCCATCAGTGTCCCAAACCCAGCCAGTTTGTGCTCTCTAAATGTGTGGCATAACATGAGTAGTAAATTAAGTAAATTATTATAAATCAAATAGATTATTATGGTAAATAACTGAATACAGTTTCCTCAGAGGCATGTTCATATGATTTCACATAGTGCATAATCAGCTTAGTGACATGTGCAATGCCACCTAGTAGCAAGGAGAGGACACAGTGTATGTACATTTCATGTCATACGTAGACTTGAATGCCATGCAATATTTTGCTATCATATTTTCTTCCTGTCCTTTTTAAAACATTAGGAAAAATACTTAACATTATTTTTAAAATAAATGGTTTTACATACACACTCCAAGGTTTATAAACATTTGACCAAGACAATGAAAATAAAGAAAACTGCCCTACCACTCACCTCAGAATCAACACCAGGGACCTCGGTCTTCAAGTGATGCCCAGAATCCACATCCATTGAATTCTCGACTCCTTCACCCTCCTCTGACTTTACAGGAACCTGAAGCAGTAACCAAAGTTAACTTGTTAACTTCTGTTTATGGACAAATTGTAAGTTGGGCTTGATATTCAAAGGAATATTTATGAAAAGAATTTCACTGAGATTTTCATCTTCAAAAGATATGTAGCAACTAAGTTTGAAACAGAAAATACGCACATGCCAATGATCTATCAGACATGAACAACAGTTGTTATGCATCATGAATAGGAGTGGTAAAAATTGAAGTAGTTCAAAGCATTTTCAACTGTTGTTTGTTCCAGTTGTTCAACTCACAACTCTTATTGACTTCATCTACATGCATGAATCACAGTGGAGAATATGTGGCTTTGACTTCAATCTCAATAACCTCGAGTGTTTCACTCCCTTCATCAACGGATTCCAACTGCAACAAAGATACTCTCACATTGCCAGAAAAAACTTCAGATTTACATGCAGCTATATCTTCACTCTTGATCTGGGGAGAGGTCAGGGCAAAAATACAAGTAGTAGTTCAAGTAAGTGAAATCTCTCAATCATCATAAAACCCTACTTTTTCAGCAACAAGAGAGTGTCCTCATTCATAAAACATTGATTTCTATTTTCTCCCTTATTTATCACAAATAACACGTTTCCGGCCAAGATGTGAAATAAGAGCACATATACCCGGAAACAATATTTCACAACAGGTACATATTTGCATCAGACAAAGCTTCAAGACACTCTGCTAATAAGTTATTTAATGATGTAAGCATTAGTTAATCAAATCCAGAATTACTAATTCATACATTTTCACTTTATAATCCAATATTCACACTCTGAAAGACTATGCTTCACAGGAGAGGCAGTATATCAGAGATTGATACACATTCAGAATATAAACATGAAATAATTCTACAAACGATAACGTTGTCTAAAGGCATTACAGGAAATACTGATCATGGTATGGATATGATCCAATTTCTTAAAATGTAGAATCACCGATTTAGTACAAATAGAGTTATGTTTTAGAAACTAAGCACAAAATAATGATTACTTATGCTGTGTATGATTTTTCTCAGTAAATTTCCATGCCAACATCCCATTGTCCCCATCTCCTCGAAAATAAGAGAATCAAGAAGAGGCTCACCAATTGCCAAACACAGTTGGCACAACAGATTGTCATCTTTACTACTCATTTTATATAACAGCTAAGACTTTTCGTTAGCTTTTAATAGGATGGTCCACAAATGATGAGCTAAAACTAACTTGCATTCACATAGTCTACCCAGAACCATCATAAAGATGCTAGTGACATCTAATGAAGAGTAAAATTAAGTCAAAATAACAATGGAGAGTAGGGTAGCGAAAGGACTTTGTCTCTAAGGATTCCAAAAACTGGCAGCATATTTTAAATTATTTTCTAATTAGATGCAGCTATCTTCTGAAAACTTAACTTAATATCTGAGTACATGCACCCAAATCACACTCTTTTTCCCAGAGTACTCACATTAAAATCAACATCATGGCCTGTTGAAGACTGCAGCACTCCAGTGGGATTGTCAGCGTTGCATGAGTGCTGGGCCATTGAATCCCAGTGAGAACCATCCTCTTCACACTTCACAGCAATCTGTGGGGGGTAAATATGGGGTTAACTACAAAAATAACCGTGCATTGATATCGATTTACATTTATTTTTTGCTATAATAGCACGCTCAACTGCCTAGAGCATGCCTGAAAGAAAAATGTAGGGTGAGCGAGGAGTCTACTGCAAGCAGTTCGCCTATCGCTGTGCATGAGTCATGAGGAATGGACAATAGTGGAAAAAAGTATTGTTTTTAAGAATGCTAGTCAGTTTCAGCTTAAGAACTGTTTGGAAACATAACCTCAATATGCCTCCTCGCGCAAGGTTTTTGGAGACGGAGTTGAGGATAATTCAAAGTCCTATTTGTTTCTTTCGATGAGAAGCCGAGATATGTGGGGACAAAATATATTCCACTTATCCCTGATTTTATTTTGGTGAATACCGCAACTTATAAACATTGATTCAAGCATGTAACATAGGCAAGGATATTTTTCCTGTACATGCTGGAGAAATTTTCTCGCGTTGTATTTGGTGCGCACGGTACGATAGCTAACAACTTGGCAACTTACATCTCCTCCGAAAGTCCTGTTGCGATAAGCTCACTTTCCGAAATAAATATATATAATTTGAAAACATATCTATTTCTCTTAATTTGCAAAGCCATTTTAAATGTGCTTAGTTTTCAAAGACAAAGAAAACAATCAAAACGAAATGTATTTCCAACTTCTGCAAGCTGAGTTAGCACATGTTTATAAAATTTGTAGTAACGCAATTGTTAACTGAGTTATATATTTTAAACTTCGTTTAGTCAAAGATAAATATATGTTCCATAACTTACACAAAGAAAAGAGGTGGCTTTTCCTGTTTTTCTTCAAATGGGCATCAAATTTGAACTTGCTTCCAAGAACATGAAAAAATCTGACTTTTTAGCTGTCATGGACAAAAAATTAGTTAATATAACCAACTTAAAATATGTTTTTGACATTAATAAACTTAGAAATAAACAGGATTTAGTTCGAAAAACTATTTTAAAATCACAAAAGCCATCTTTGAGACATTGGCCTTCAAACACGGGGATGGAATTTTACTATGGTGCCTTGAGCTCGAATGTAGTCCCCCCTACCAAGACTTTTCCCCTGGCAATTTCAGCCAAAAATAGGGGGACTATATTCAGAGGAATATGGCAGTTGGAAAGCATTTTGAGTAGAGATGGGTAAATAACCGTAATTTTCCGGTAATTTTAAGTTTTGAGCTGCAAATCCTTATCAGAGGACTCAAAACGAAATCAAATAGCATTGAGATATAAAATCCGAAGCTTATTTCAAACATTTATCTATTATAACTCATTTAAAAATTGTAACGAAGTTGGCAGCAACACGCAATTTACCTCTCTTTTGTCACACCATGAGAAATTTTTGTTCCAAAGACACCGCACTGCGCAATGTGCATTTGTTATTTTACTCTGAATTAATTGGAATTAATCATGGACCCAATGTAAAAAAAATCGTTTTAGTTTCTTCATTTATAATATCACCCATTCCAATGGTTTCTTCGTGAGGAAGAAATTTTCTGAAAAAGAACTTTTCTGAAAATTACAGTTTATTACGGTAATTTTCAGGGGTGTTGGTAATTTACGAAAAATACCACGGTAATTTACGTAAATTACCGTGGTAATTTACCACGTTGTCCATCTCCAATTGTGAGAGTGTGGTACGACTCCTCTTCAACTTAACTCCCATGCTTAAATTCTGCATCACGAAGAGAATGAGTGCATGAAAAATTCACAAACTCACCATTGTCAGGAAAATGTACAACATGATGATTTTATATGTTTGTGACAGATAAATTAGATAGACATGCCCGTTTTGTTCGAAGTAAAGAACTAATATGTATATACTCACATCAAAATCAATATCATGGTCTGTCGATGACTGCAACACACCAGTGGGATACTTAGCGGAAGTTGGCCCACGGACTTCCATCCCACGTCCCTCTGTAAACCGACCACTAAAATTACGCACGGGAACCAACCGAGAGCGTCAAAATTTCCCTAACGATGGATCTACAGCGTAAAATATACCCAAAGACATATGATTATATGAAAAAAATACATTTTAACATTAAAAGAAAGCAAACCTAGGCAGTAACGACCGTCGTAATACGGTCATATTTACATAATGCTAAAATATGCATTATTTGCCGACTGCGGTCTTTTTATACCATGTAATACAAACCTCGTGGAGACCAGGGAGAGACAGCGTAAAATTATCCCAAACAAATGTATCCTACGAAATATGCAACCATCACCACAACCATGCGGAAAAGTATACAATTTCACTTCCGCGGATATATCTCCGTTAGCAGCACATTCATCTCTCCAATTTTTTTATATTACTTAGATAATTACCCACTTAACCAAACACATACGAGTTACTGAAGTCATTTCAGCCAGTTTCGCCGCAAATACCATCCCAAAACAGGTCAAAGTCACTGCGCAATCGCAAAAAAAGGGGTGGGTGCGTAACTATTACTTCACGGCCTATATCTCCAATACGAGAACATAGCGCTCCCTATATTTTTGCACATGCCTACTACAAAATGTCCTCTACGAATTGCATTCGGTTAATTGAACTCAATTCACATCATTCATACCATCCCACGGACCCTTAGCACGCGACACCATGGAAATTTCGTCGCTCCTCCCGAGGGTCGGAGGCTAGTACATTTTTCCACTCACTATATCTCGGTTACCAGCACATTCATGTCCCCAAATTTTTCTATGTACGTAGCTACTATAATACTCCATGGAATACGTATGGTTTTCTTAACTAATTTCAGCTCGTTTACTCACGGCGCTCATCAAACCGTCACCGCAACGCGAAAAAAAACTTCGCGAAAAAGTGTACAATTTCAATTCCGCGCATATATCTCCGTTAGCAGCACATTCATCTCTCCAATTTTTTTATATTACTTAGATAATTACCCACTTAACCAAACACATACGAGTTACTGAAGTCATTTCAGCCAGTTTCGCCGCAAATACTATCCCAAAACAGGTCAAAGTCACTGCGCAATCGCAAAAAAAGGGGTGGGTGCGTAACTATTACTTCACGGCCTATATCTCCAATACGAGAACATAGCGCTCCCTATATTTTTGCACATGCCTACTACACAATGTCCTCTACGAAATGCATTAGGTTAATTGAACTCAATTCACATCATTCATACCATCCCACGGACCCTTAGCACGCGACACCATGGAAATTTCGTCGCTCCTCCCGAGGGTCGGAGGCTAGTACATTTTTCCACTCACTATATCTCGGTTACCAGCACATTCATGTCCCCAAATTTTACTATGTACGTAGCTACTATAATACTCCATGGAATACGTATGGTTTTCTTAACTCATTTCAGCTCGTTTACTCACGGCGCTCATCGAACCGTCACCGCAACGCGAAAAAAAACTTCGCGAAAAAGTGTACAATTTCAAATCCGCGCATATATCTCCGTTAGCAGCACATTCATCTCTCCAATTTTTTTATATTACTTAGATAATTACCCACTTAACCAAACACATACGAGTTACTGAAGTCATTTCAGCCAGTTTCGCCGCAAATACCATCCCAAAACAGGTCAAAGTCACTGCGCAATCGCAAAAAAAGGGGTGGGTGCGTAACTATTACTTCACGGCCTATATCTCCAATACGAGAACATAGCGCTCCCTATATTTTTGCACATGCCTACTACACAATGTCCTCTACGAATTGCATTCGGTTAATTGAACTCAATTCACATCATTCATACCATCCCACGGACCCTTAGCACGCGACACCATGGAAATTTCGTCGCTCCTCCCGAGGGTCGGAGGCTAGTACATTTTTCCACTCACTATATCTCGGTTACCAGCACATTTATGTCCCCAAATTTTTCTATGTACGTAGCTACTATAATACTCCATGGAATACGTATGGTTTTCTTAACTCATTTCAGCTCGTTTACTCACGGCGCTCATCAAACCGTCACCGCAACGCGAAAAAAAACTTCGCGAAAAAGTGTACAATTTCAATTCCGCGCATATATCTCCGTTAGCAGCACATTCATCTCTCCAATTTTTTTATATTACTTAGATAATTACCCACTTAACCAAACACATACGAGTTACTGAAGTCATTTCAGCCAGTTTCGCCGCAACTACCATCCCAAAACAGGTCAAAGTCACTGCGCAATCGCAAAAAAAGGGGTGGGTGCGTAACTATTACTTCACGGCCTATATCTCCAATACGAGAACAAAGCGCTCCCTATATTTTTGCACATGCCTACTACACAATGTCCTCTACGAATTGCATTCGGTTAATTGAACTCAATTCACATCATTCATACCATCCCACGGACCCTTAGCACGCGACACCATGGAAATTTCGTCGCTCCTCCCGAGGGTCGGAGGCTAGTACATTTTTCCACTCACTATATCTCGGTTACCAGCACATTCATGTCCCCAAATTTTTCTATGTACGTAGCTACTATAATACTCCATGGAACACGTATGGTTTTCTTAACTCATTTCAGCTCGTTTACTCACGGCGCTCATCAAACCGTCACCGCAACGCGAAAAAAAACTTCGCGAAAAAGTGTACAATTTCAATTCCGCGCATATATCTCCGTTAGCAGCACATTCATCTCTCCAATTTTTTTATATTACTTAGATAATTACCCACTTAACCAAACACATACGAGTTACTGAAGTCATTTCAGCCAGTTTCGCCGCAAATACCATCCCAAAACAGGTCAAAGTCACTGCGCAATCGCAAAAAAAGGGGTGGGTGCGTAACTATTACTTCACGGCCTATATCTCCAATACGAGAACATAGCGCTCCCTATATTTTTGCACATGCCTACTACAACATGTCCTCTACGAAATGCATTCGGTTAATTGAACTCAATTCACATCATTCATACCATCCCACGGACCCTTAGCACGCGACACCATGGAAATTTCGTCGCTCCTCCCGAGGGTCGGAGGCTAGTACATTTTTCCACTCACTATATCTCGGTTACCAGCACATTCATGTCCCCAAATTTTTCTATGTACGTAGCTACTATAATACTCCATGGAATACGTATGGTTTTCTTAACTCATTTCAGCTCGTTTACTCACGGCGCTCATCAAACCGTCACCGCAACGCGAAAAAAAACTTCGCGAAAAAGTGTACAATTTCAATTCCGCGCATATATCTCCGTTAGCAGCACATTCATCTCTCCAATTTTTTTATATTACTTAGATAATTACCCACTTAACCAAACACATACGAGTTACTGAAGTCATTTCAGCCAGTTTCGCCGCAAATACCATTCCAAAACAGGTCAAAGTCACTGCGCAATCGCAAAAAAAGGGGTGGGTGCGTAACTATTACTTCACGGCCTATATCTCCAATACGAGAACATAGCGCTCCCTATATTTTTGCACATGCCTACTACACAATGTCCTCTACGAAATGCATTCGGTTAATTGAACTCAATTCACATCATTCATACCATCCCACGGACCCTTAGCACGCGACACCATGGAAATTTCGTCGCTCCTCCCGAGGGTCGGAGGCTAGTACATTTTTCCACTCACTATATCTCGGTTACCAGCACATTCATGTCCCCAAATTTTTCTATGTACGTAGCTACTATAATACTCCATGGAATACGTATGGTTTTCTTAACTCATTTCAGCTCGTTTACTCACGGCGCTCATCAAACCGTCACCGCAACGCGAAAAAAAACTTCGCGAAAAAGTGTACAATTTCAATTCCGAGCATATATCTCCGTTAGCAGCACATTTATCTCTCCAATTTTTTTATATTACTTAGATAATTACCCACTTAACCAAATACATACGAGTTACTGAAGTCATTTCAGCCAGTTTCGCCGCAAATACCATCCCAAAACAGGTCAAAGTCACTGCGCAATCGCAAAAAAAGGGGTGGGTGCGTAACTATTACTTCACGGCCTATATCTCCAATACGAGAACATAGCGCTCCCTATATTTTTGCACATGCCTACTACACAATGTCCTCTACGAAATGCATTCGGTTAATTGAACTCAATTCACATCATTCATACCATCCCACGGACCCTTAGCACGCGACACCATGGAAATTTCGTCGCTCCTCCCGAGGGTCGGAGGCTAGTACATTTTTCCACTCACTATATCTCGGTTACCAGCACATTCATGTCCCCAAATTTTTCTATGTACGTAGCTACTATAATACTCCATGGAATACGTATGGTTTTCTTAACTCATTTCAGCTCGTTTACTCACGGCGCTCATCAAACCGTCACCGCAACGCGAAAAAAAACTTCGCGAAAAAGTGTACAATTTCAATTCCGCGCATATATCTCCGTTAGCAGCACATTCATCTCTCCAATTTTTTTATATTACTTAGATAATTACCCACTTAACCAAACACATACGAGTTACTGAAGTCATTTCAGCCAGTTTCGCCGCAAATACCATCCCAAAACAGGTCAAAGTCACTGCGCAATCGCAAAAAAAGGGGTGGGTGCGTAACTATTACTTCACGGCCTATATCTCCAATACGAGAACATAGCGCTCCCTATATTTTTGCACATGCCTACTACACAATGTCCTCTACGAATTGCATTCGGTTAATTGAACTCAATTCACATCATTCATACCATCCCACGGACCCTTAGCACGCGACACCATGGAAATTTCGTCGCTCCTCCCGAGGGTCGGAGGCTAGTACATTTTTCCACTCACTATATCTCGGTTACCAGCATATTCATGTCCCCAAATTTTTCTATGTACGTAGCTACTATAATACTCCATGGAATACGTATGGTTTTCTTAACTAATTTCAGCTCGTTTACTCACGGCGCTCATCAAACCGTCACCGCAACGCGAAAAAAAACTTCGCGAAAAAGTGTACAATTTCAATTCCGCGCATATATCTCCGTTAGCAGCACATTCATCTCTCCAATTTTTTTATATTACTTAGATAATTACCCACTTAACCAAACACATACGAGTTACTGAAGTCATTTCAGCCAGTTTCGCCGCAAATACCATCCCAAAACAGGTCAAAGTCACTGCGCAATCGCAAAAAAAGGGGTGGGTGCGTAACTATTACTTCACGGCCTATATCTCCAATACGAGAACATAGCGCTCCCTATATTTTTGCACATGCCTACTACACAATGTCCTCTACGAAATGCATTAGGTTAATTGAACTCAATTCACATCATTCATACCATCCCACGGACCCTTAGCACGCGACACCATGGAAATTTCGTCGCTCCTCCCGAGGGTCGGAGGCTAGTACATTTTTCCACTCACTATATCTCGGTTACCAGCACATTCATGTCCCCAAATTTTACTATGTACGTAGCTACTATAATACTCCATGGAATACGTATGGTTTTCTTAACTCATTTCAGCTCGTTTACTCACGGCGCTCATCGAACCGTCACCGCAACGCGAAAAAAAACTTCGCGAAAAAGTGTACAATTTCAAATCCGCGCATATATCTCCGTTAGCAGCACATTCATCTCTCCAATTTTTTTATATTACTTAGATAATTACCCACTTAACCAAACACATACGAGTTACTGAAGTCATTTCAGCCAGTTTCGCCGCAAATACCATCCCAAAACAGGTCAAAGTCACTGCGCAATCGCAAAAAAAGGGGTGGGTGCGTAACTATTACTTCACGGCCTATATCTCCAATACGAGAACATAGCGCTCCCTATATTTTTGCACATGCCTACTACACAATGTCCTCTACGAATTGCATTCGGTTAATTGAACTCAATTCACATCATTCATACCATCCCACGGACCCTTAGCACGCGACACCATGGAAATTTCGTCGCTCCTCCCGAGGGTCGGAGGCTAGTACATTTTTCCACTCACTATATCTCGGTTACCAGCACATTCATGTCCCCAAATTTTTCTATGTACGTAGCTACTATAATACTCCATGGAATACGTATGGATTTCTTAACTCATTTCAGCTCGTTTACTCACGGCGCTCATCAAACCGTCACCGCAACGCGAAAAAAAACTTCGCGAAAAAGTGTACAATTTCAATTCCGCGCATATATCTCCGTTAGCAGCACATTCATCTCTCCAAATTTTTTATATTACCTGCATAATAACCCACATAACCAAACACATGCGAGTTACTGAAGTCAATTCAGCTAGTTTCGCCGCAATTACCATCCCAAAACTGGTCAAAACCACTGCGTAATCGCAAAAAACGCGGTGGTTGCTTAAGTAATACTTCTCGGCCTATATCTCCGATACCAGCACATACAGCTCCCTGAATTTTTGTACTTGCGTTGCACATAATGTCCTATGCTCTTAATCCTCTCCTATAAACCATAAATGAAAAGTTGATAAGTACGTCCTCTAATGTGGGTAATTAAAATATGCACGCACGGGGGCGTTAAGGATAAAATATTCAAACTCTTACCCATATCGAAATCGTCACAATTATTTTTCAGAATCATTTACAATTGCCCTTATTCCTCACAAACGTTATAACTCAGTTACTAGTTATGTACGCACACGATTAAAAGCTTACTAACTTTGCTACCTGTGGGTCGGCGGATTCATGATAAACAAACATAAGAAATGGGCGATACTAGCGTCGTCATGCGTTAGAGGTACACACCAAGTGTTTGCATGCGCGCGAAAAATATTTTTTTGTATTATGTATGTAATTGAATGGCTTTAAGAATTGGGTATTCCTGATATATTTATGCCGTGTTACAATTATATTACCAATGCGACGTAGGGTCCTTATTATGCACGCTTACGAGACGTATGAATTATTTTCCTTCTTACAATTGTTATACATAGCTTTTAGAAATGTGTAGGTATATTCCTTGTTTTTATGCTGTTAACTATTTTTTATCCTTGATCTGCATGTAATGTATTTTTAATGTCATTGTTTTATAAATGATACAACTAATAGTTAACAATTTCTAACTGTACAAAGGATTTACCGTCACAATACCAGTGGCTGTGCTATCTGGGTTGTAGGTCTTTAAGCCACAGTACACACTCATAAAATTACAATTAGCATTACGTGAATGAACACAATGAGGTCTTCCACTCATTTGCAGTCCACATTTTCTTGTTGCCGTAGGGTACATCTATTTTACAGTATACAATTTAGTAATTCACTTCACCAATTGATGAATCCTTCATTTCGTGTGTAGAGTTGCTGATATCTCTCTAAAGGTATAACGCATGTTGTATGTTTACCTTCCAGCTAATTATCAAAAAAGTTTTTTCAATCATTTTGTGGATGTGAAATCGTCCATTTCCTTTTAATACGTGTGCAATTGAGTTTTTAATAATATTTTGTAATTTATGCTAACCACCATTATGTTTTTTATTTGTTTATCAAATGTAAATCCTCCTCCCGTCATTTACTTAAGGGCGTTTGGTCACCATTTTCTTTGGGGTGTTTTATATCCTATCTGTATTTTAATTAAGACTTTAATCTCTTATTATTAGCTGTGATTTATTGTTAGTTGTACATGCATGTTGATATTGTATTTTCTTCAATGTCCTGTGTGACCTAACGCACGGAATGTCAACATCAACCTGTGTAGGTATGAGGTTATCAAATGAGAGAAATTTGAGGCTGCAGTACAAATATCTAAGGATTGGAAAATTCTCGTTTTGTATCTTTTCTTTTTTGAATGATGAACTTATTTAGAACATAGGTGTTTCATCTATTTGCTCGTTTACTTTAATCATCCATTTGTTCATTAATGTTTGTTGCTGCCATGTATTCCATTATAATTTTCTTATTTTCCCTCTCGTTATCGCTGCAAGTTGCGTGATGTCACATAAAAGTAATCTGAAGCACAGAAACAACAATGCTGGAAAAGGTAACATTCTTCACAATTTCATTAATGAAAGGTTATTGGTATATTTAATAGTATAGTAATTTTTCATACCTCATCTCTACTCTAATCCGCTTGTGAAGAAATCAAGAATTCCCTCATTCCTACTGGCAATTACTGCTTTCTCAAATAATACTTTTTTAGAATCATTATGCAATTGCTTTCTTTTCATAGGTATATCTTTCCTTCCATATACATGACTCATTCCTTTTTTTTATTATCATTATGCCTTTATTTTCTTTATTAAAGAAGATAACTCTCCATCCATACTAATGATTCTTATTTTTTCTGCTAAGAAGAATAATTGGAATTAACGTATTTTTACTGTTTCCTAATAATGGTAAGTATTGGGCAATTATGATTCACATGCCATTAAAAATCATGCTAACATCCATTTCTTCCTTTTTAATCGCATACTACTGGTGGTCAGTTCTGTAATGAAAATGTTTGATGCCCAATGCGTTTAACGATATTGATGTGGCCACCATCTCCCTTCATAAAAAGAAACCTATCCAAAGCTAAGGAATGAAGTTCTGCCCTACACTGTACCAGTCTGGAAGATAAATCTCTTGGAAAAGGGTTGTTTGTAATACACCATATATGAGTCATAACCTTCTTTCAGTAGATATATTAAGAGGGTGATCAGGTAATTTCCAAAAATATTTTGTTCACGGTGTCCATAGCATTAATTTCAAACTGCTTCACCCTGGAATAAATCATCACAATTATCCATAACTTACCTTGGTGATTCTTGAACCTGATGTTACCTTACCAGTCAGCCATGATATACCTGAATACCACATTTGAATGAACTGTGTATGCAATGAATTTACCTTGTGACTGTATACTACTTGTACCTGTGGCTCCAGTCACTGTTGTACTTGATTTGGAGGCAAAGATGAATGAAATTGAAGTCATTTTCTTTTCATTGCAAAATATTTATCATGTCTTTGGTGTGAAGTGAGTGACGTTTGTAAATTATGGGACACTATATCTACATTGAAGTAGTTGCCGAAAATGGATAGTGTTAGAGGAAGTAACTCCTCACTAAATATCTCACACATTGCTCTAGGTAAGTAAATTTTTTAATTTCTGCTATTTACTAAGTCTTTCATGACTTATGATGCATGAATATTTAATCCATTTTTGTGACACGATTAAGAATATCTCCATGTGTTCCCTACCATTTCCACACCGTTCCCTACCAGTTCCATGCCATTCCCTACCAGATCCATCCCGTTCTCTACAAGTTCCATGCCATTCCCTACCAGATCCATCCCGTTCTCTACAAGTTCCATGCCATTCCCTACCAGATCCATTCCGTTCCCTACCACTTCCATCCCGTTCTCTACCAGTTCCATCCCGTTCCCTATCAGTTCCACACGTTCCCTACCAGATCCATGCCGTTCCCTACCAGTTCCTAGCCATTCTCTACCAGATCCATCCCGTTCTCTACCAGTTCCATGCCATTCCCTACCAGATCCATGACGTTCCCTACCAGTTCCACACTTTCCCTACCAGATCCATGACGTTCCCTACCAGTTCCACACTTTCCCTACCAGATCCATGCCGTTCCCTACCAGTTCCTAGCCATTCTCTACCAGATCCATTCCGTTCTCTACCAGTTCCATGCCATTCCCTACCAGTTCCATCCCGTTCTCTACCAGTTTCATGCCATTCCCTAATAGATCCATGCTGTTCCCTACCAGTTCCATGCCATTCCCTACCAGATCCATTCCGTTCCCTACCAGTTCCATCCCGTTCCCTACCAGTTCCACACGTTCCCTACCAGTTCCACACGTTCCCTACCAGTTCCATGCCATTCCCTACCAGATCCATTCCGTTCCCTACCAGTTCCACACGTTCCCTACCAGTTCCATCCCGTTCTCTACCAGATCCATTCCGTTCTCTACCAGTTCCATCCCATTCTCTACCAGTTTCATGCCATTCCCTAATAGATCCATGCTGTTCCCTACCAGTTCCATGCCATTCCCTACCAGATCCATTCCGTTCCCTACCAGTTCCATCCCGTTCCCTACCAGTTCCACACGTTCCCTACCAGTTCCACACGTTCCCTACCAGTTCTATTTCGTTCTCTACCAGTTCCATCCCGTTCCCTACCGGTTCCATCCCGTTCTCTACCAGTTCCATGCCATTCCCTACCAGTTCCATGCCTTTCCCTGCCAGATCCATGGCGCTCGCTACCAGTTCTATGCCATTTCTCACCAGTTCCATGCCGTTCCCTACCAGTTCCATGCCTTTCCATGCCAGATCCATGGCGCTCCCTACCAGTTCCATGCTATTTCCTACCAGTTCCATCCCGTTCTCTACCAGTTTCATGATATTCCCTAATAGATCCATGCTGTTCCCTACCAGTTCCATGCCATTCCCTACCAGATCCATTCCGTTCCCTACCAGTTCCATCCCGTTCCCTACCAGTTCCACACGTTCCCTACCAGTTCCACACGTTCCCTACCAGTTCTATTTCGTTCTCTACCAGTTCCATCCCGTTCCCTACCGGTTCCATGCCATTCCCTACCAGTTCCATCCCATTCTCTACCAGTTCCATCCCGTTCTCTACCAGTTCCATGCCATTCCCTACCAGTTCCATGCCTTTCCCTGCCAGATCCATGGCGCTCGCTACCAGTTCTATGCCATTTCTCACCAGTTCCATGCCGTTCCCTACCAGTTCCATGCCTTTCCCTGCCAGATCCATGGCGCTCCCTACCAGTTCCATGCTATTTCCTACCAGTTCCATCCCGTTCTCTACCAGTTCCATGCCATTCCCTACTAGTTCCATCCCGTTGTCTACCAGTTCCATGCCATTCCCTACTAGTTCCATCCCGTTCTCTACCAGTTCCATGCCATTCCCTACCAGATCAATGCTGTTCCCTACCAGTTCCATGCTATTCCCTACCAGATCCATTCCGTTCCCTACCAGTTCCATCCCGTTCCCTACCAGTTCCACACGTTCCCTACCAGTTCTATTTCGTTCTCTACCAGTTCCATGCCGTTCCCTACCAGTTCCATGCCTTTCCCTGCCAGATCCATGGCGCTCCCTACCAGTTCTATGCCATTTCTCACCAGTTCCATGCCGTTCCCTACCAGTTCCATGCCTTTCCCTGCTAGATCCATGGCGCTCCCTACCAGTTCCATGCCATTTCCTACCAGTTCCATGCCTTTCACTGCCAGATCCATGGCGCTTCCTACCAGTTCCATGCCATTTCCTACCAGTTCCATGCCGTTCCCTACCAGATCCATGCCATTCTCTACCAGATCCATTCCGTTCTCTACCAGATCCATGCCGTTCCCTACCAGTTCCACACGTTCCCTACTAGTTCCATCCCGTGCTCTACCAGTTCCATGCCATTACCTACCAGATCCATGCCGTTCCCTACCAGTTCCACACGTTCCCTATCAGTTCCATCCCGTTCTCTACCAGTTCCATGCCATTCCCTACCAGATCCATGACGTTCCCTACCAGTTCCACACTTTCCCTACCAGTTCCATGCCATTCTCTACCAGATCCATGACGTTCCCTACCAGTTCCACACTTTCCCTACTAGTTCCATGCCATTCTCTACCAGATCCATTCCGTTCCCTACCAGTTCCATCCCGTTCTCTACCAGATCCATGCCGTTCCCTATCATTTCCATCCATTCCCTACCAGTTACATGCCGTTCCCTACCATCTTACATGCCGTTCCCTACCAGTTCTGGGCTTCTCTGGGGTTATATATTTTTAGGCATCGTTATTACTTTTATCTTACTTCTTTTATTAATTTTCATTGAATGTGATTTAATAATGGATAGTGATTCTAGTTCCATAATGTTTTATGTAATTTTAAGGTGCAATTAATTCAATGGATGCTGAACAAATATGAGCTTTTTTTTAAATACTTTGAGAATCCAAATGACTCTGAAATCGAAGGTTTACATAGTCTTGAAAGCGATGCAGATGAGCCAGTTCCCACATCTCATAAAGGCCAGGTTTCTATAATCAATTCTCGAAGAAATACATATTTATCTATGATATAGTGTGAATGTTATTAATGCTACAACCAATAATGGAAAAACTGCAGGAACTAATGGTTAAGGTCTGACCAATGTCATGGTGAGATTGAAAATCCAGCTCTTGTAAGTGAACATCCGGAAAACGAGGAAGTGCTGCATGATCGAGTTAACGACTTAGTCAGTTTAAGATGGAGAATGAAGAAATACAACCACGCAATTTAATTCCAGAGTACAATAGAAAAAGAAGACGAATTTGATGTTGGTTCGTTTGAATCATTTTCCCTACTACATGGTGAGGATCAATATAAAAACATGGCAGTAAAGACAAATAAAGGATATTGAAATTTCAAGACATCAGATAAAACTGAAATTGAAAACTCATTGGAATACATATTATCATGGGTTCATTTAACAATCCCAGAGAAAGACTTTACTGCGACAAAGCACGTGTGTTTTTTGATGTACGTAACATTTTTTGCTGAACAATGAAAACGTAGACTTTTGCATTAAAAAGGCTGCACTAGCTACCCATATTTATTATATGTGTTATGATAAACGTTCCTAAATTACTAACACAAAGTATGTATTTGTTAAATTACGAACGAGTGATCAACCCTAAGTATACATTATTGAGTGTTTTCAAGTATGTTACTGCACTAATAGGCATTTAAGACGGGAGGAAAGGTATAAGGATAGGATGGAAGGGGTGGGGAACCTCTCTCCTTATCCACCCTTAGTATAATCTGGTATTTAGCAGGTATGTTAAATTATATGTCACAAAGGATGGCAACTCAAACCGAAAACGTGATTCATTTCCATTCCAGATTGTTTTGGTGAAAAATACTGGTAGGGAACGGAAAGGATCTGGTAGGGAATGGCATGGAACTGGTAGAGAACGGCATGGATCTGGTAGGGAACGTGTGGAACTGATAGGGAACGGGATGGAACTTGTAGAGAACGGGATGGATCTGGTAGGGAATGGCATGGAACTTGTAGAGAACGGGATGGAACTGGTAGAGAATGGGATGGAACTGGTAGGGAATGGCATGGAACTGGTAGGGAACGGTGTGGAAATGGTAGGGAACACATGGAGATATTCTTAATCGTGTCACAAAAATGGATTAAATATTCATGCATCATAAGTCATGAAAGACTTAGTAAATAGCAGAAATTAAAAAATTTACTTACCTAGAGCAATGTGTGAGATATTTAGTGAGGAGTTACTTCCTCTAACACTATCCATTTTCGGCAACTACTTCAATGTAGATATAGTGTCCCATAATTTACAAACGTCACTCACTTCACACCAAAGACATGATAAATATTTTGCAATGAAAAGAAAATGACTTCAATTTCATTCATCTTTGCCTCCAAATCAAGTACAACAGTGACTGGAGCCACAGGTACAAGTAGTATACAGTCACAAGGTAAATTCATTGCATACACAGTTCATTCAAATGTGGTATTCAGGTATATCATGGCTGACTGGTAAGGTAACATCAGGTTCAAGAATCACCAAGGTAAGTTATGGATAATTGTGATGATTTATTCCAGGGTGAAGCAGTTTGAAATTAATGCTATGGACACCGTGAACAAAATATTTTTGGAAATTACCTGATCACCCTCTTAATATATCTACTGAAAGAAGGTTATGACTCATATATGGTGTATTACAAACAACCCTTTTCCAAGAGATTTATCTTCCAGACTGGTACAGTGTAGGGCAGAACTTCATTCCTTAGCTTTGGATAGGTTTCTTTTTATGAAGGGAGATGGTGGCCACATCAATATCGTTAAACGCATTGGGCATCAAACATTTTCATTACAGAACTGACCACCAGTAGTATGCGATTAAAAAGGAAGAAATGGATGTTAGCATGATTTTTAATGGCATGTGAATCATAATTGCCCAATACTTACCATTATTAGGAAACAGTAAAAATACGTTAATTCCAATTATTCTTCTTAGCAGAAAAAATAAGAATCATTAGTATGGATGGAGAGTTATCTTCTTTAATAAAGAAAATAAAGGCATAATGATAATAAAAAAAAGGAATGAGTCATGTATATGGAAGGAAAGATATACCTATGAAAAGAAAGCAATTGCATAATGATTCTAAAAAAGTATTATTTGAGAAAGCAGTAATTGCCAGTAGGAATGAGGGAATTCTTGATTTCTTCACAAGCGGATTAGAGTAGAGATGAGGTATGAAAAATTACTATACTATTAAATATACCAATAACCTTTCATTAATGAAATTGTGAAGAATGTTACCTTTTCCAGCATTGTTGTTTCTGTGCTTCAGATTACTTTTATGTGACATCACGCAACTTGCAGCGATAACGAGAGGGAAAATAAGAAAATTATAATGGAATACATGGCAGCAACAAACATTAATGAACAAATGGATGATTAAAGTAAACGAGCAAATAGATGAAACACCTATGTTCTAAATAAGTTCATCATTCAAAAAAGAAAAGATACAAAACGAGAATTTTCCAATCCTTAGATATTTGTACTGCAGCCTCAAATTTCTCTCATTTGATAACCTCATACCTACACAGGTTGATGTTGACATTCCGTGCGTTAGGTCACACAGGACATTGAAGAAAATACAATATCAACATGCATGTACAACTAACAATAAATCACAGCTAATAATAAGAGATTAAAGTCTTAATTAAAATACAGATAGGATATAAAACACCCCAAAGAAAATGGTGACCAAACGCCCTTAAGTAAATGACGGGAGGAGGATTTACATTTGATAAACAAATAAAAAACATAATGGTGGTTAGCATAAATTACAAAATATTATTAAAAACTCAATTGCACACGTATTAAAAGGAAATGGACGATTTCACATCCACAAAATGATTGAAAAAACTTTTTTGATAATTAGCTGGAAGGTAAACATACAACATGCGTTATACCTTTAGAGAGATATCAGCAACTCTACACACGAAATGAAGGATTCATCAATTGGTGAAGTGAATTACTAAATTGTATACTGTAAAATAGATGTACCCTACGGCAACAAGAAAATGTGGACTGCAAATGAGTGGAAGACCTCATTGTGTTCATTCACGTAATGCTAATTGTAATTTTATGAGTGTGTACTGTGGCTTAAAGACCTACAACCCAGATAGCACAGCCACTGGTATTGTGACGGTAAATCCTTTGTACAGTTAGAAATTGTTAACTATTAGTTGTATCATTTATAAAACAATGACATTAAAAATACATTACATGCAGATCAAGGATAAAAAATAGTTAACAGCATAAAAACAAGGAATATACCTACACATTTCTAAAAGCTATGTATAACAATTGTAAGAAGGAAAATAATTCATACGTCTCGTAAGCGTGCATAATAAGGACCCTACGTCGCATTGGTAATATAATTGTAACACGGCATAAATATATCAGGAATACCCAATTCTTAAAGCCATTCAATTACATACATAATACAAAAAAATATTTTTCGCGCGCATGCAAACACTTGGTGTGTACCTCTAACGCATGACGACGCTAGTATCGCCCATTTCTTATGTTTGTTTATCATGAATCCGCCGACCCACAGGTAGCAAAGTTAGTAAGCTTTTAATCGTGTGCGTACATAACTAGTAACTGAGTTATAACGTTTGTGAGGAATAAGGGCAATTGTAAATGATTCTGAAAAATAATTGTGACGATTTCGATATGGGTAAGAGTTTGAATATTTTATCCTTAACGCCCCCGTGCGTGCATATTTTAATTACCCACATTAGAGGACGTACTTATCAACTTTTCATTTATGGTTTATAGGAGAGGATTAAGAGCATAGGACATTATGTGCAACGCAAGTACAAAAATTCAGGGAGCTGTATGTGCTGGTATCGGAGATATAGGCCGAGAAGTATTACTTAAGCAACCACCGCGTTTTTTGCGATTACGCAGTGGTTTTGACCAGTTTTGGGATGGTAATTGCGGCGAAACTAGCTGAATTGACTTCAGTAACTCGCATGTGTTTGGTTATGTGGGTTATTATGCAGGTAATATAAAAAATTTGGAGAGATGAATGTGCTGCTAACGGAGATATATGCGCGGAATTGAAATTGTACACTTTTTCGCGAAGTTTTTTTTCGCGTTGCGGTGACGGTTTGATGAGCGCCGTGAGTAAACGAGCTGAAATGAGTTAAGAAATCCATACGTATTCCATGGAGTATTATAGTAGCTACGTACATAGAAAAATTTGGGGACATGAATGTGCTGGTAACCGAGATATAGTGAGTGGAAAAATGTACTAGCCTCCGACCCTCGGGAGGAGCGACGAAATTTCCATGGTGTCGCGTGCTAAGGGTCCGTGGGATGGTATGAATGATGTGAATTGAGTTCAATTAACCGAATGCAATTCGTAGAGGACATTGTGTAGTAGGCATGTGCAAAAATATAGGGAGCGCTATGTTCTCGTATTGGAGATATAGGCCGTGAAGTAATAGTTACGCACCCACCCCTTTTTTTGCGATTGCGCAGTGACTTTGACCTGTTTTGGGATGGTATTTGCGGCGAAACTGGCTGAAATGACTTCAGTAACTCGTATGTGTTTGGTTAAGTGGGTAATTATCTAAGTAATATAAAAAAATTGGAGAGATGAATGTGCTGCTAACGGAGATATATGCGCGGATTTGAAATTGTACACTTTTTCGCGAAGTTTTTTTTCGCGTTGCGGTGACGGTTCGATGAGCGCCGTGAGTAAACGAGCTGAAATGAGTTAAGAAAACCATACGTATTCCATGGAGTATTATAGTAGCTACGTACATAGTAAAATTTGGGGACATGAATGTGCTGGTAACCGAGATATAGTGAGTGGAAAAATGTACTAGCCTCCGACCCTCGGGAGGAGCGACGAAATTTCCATGGTGTCGCGTGCTAAGGGTCCGTGGGATGGTATGAATGATGTGAATTGAGTTCAATTAACCTAATGCATTTCGTAGAGGACATTGTGTAGTAGGCATGTGCAAAAATATAGGGAGCGCTATGTTCTCGTATTGGAGATATAGGCCGTGAAGTAATAGTTACGCACCCACCCCTTTTTTTGCGATTGCGCAGTGACTTTGACCTGTTTTGGGATGGTATTTGCGGCGAAACTGGCTGAAATGACTTCAGTAACTCGTATGTGTTTGGTTAAGTGGGTAATTATCTAAGTAATATAAAAAAATTGGAGAGATGAATGTGCTGCTAACGGAGATATATGCGCGGATTTGAAATTGTACACTTTTTCGCGAAGTTTTTTTTCGCGTTGCGGTGACGGTTCGATGAGCGCCGTGAGTAAACGAGCTGAAATGAGTTAAGAAAACCATACGTATTCCATGGAGTATTATAGTAGCTACGTACATAGTAAAATTTGGGGACATGAATGTGCTGGTAACCGAGATATAGTGAGTGGAAAAATGTACTAGCCTCCGACCCTCGGGAGGAGCGACGAAATTTCCATGGTGTCGCGTGCTAAGGGTCCGTGGGATGGTATGAATGATGTGAATTGAGTTCAATTAACCTAATGCATTTCGTAGAGGACATTGTGTAGTAGGCATGTGCAAAAATATAGGGAGCGCTATGTTCTCGTATTGGAGATATAGGCCGTGAAGTAATAGTTACGCACCCACCCCTTTTTTTGCGATTGCGCAGTGACTTTGACCTGTTTTGGGATGGTATTTGCGGCGAAACTGGCTGAAATGACTTCAGTAACTCGTATGTGTTTGGTTTAGTGGGTAATTATCTAAGTAATATAAAAAAATTGGAGAGATGAATGTGCTGCTAACGGAGATATATGCGCGGAATTGAAATTGTACACTTTTTCGCGAAGTTTTTTTTCGCGTTGCGGTGACGGTTTGATGAGCGCCGTGAGTAAACGAGCTGAAATTAGTTAAGAAAACCATACGTATTCCATGGAGTATTATAGTAGCTACGTACATAGAAAAATTTGGGGACATGAATGTGCTGGTAACCGAGATATAGTGAGTGGAAAAATGTACTAGCCTCCGACCCTCGGGAGGAGCGACGAAATTTCCATGGTGTCGCGTGCTAAGGGTCCGTGGGATGGTATGAATGATGTGAATTGAGTTCAATTAACCGAATGCAATTCGTAGAGGACATTGTGTAGTAGGCATGTGCAAAAATATAGGGAGCGCTATGTTCTCGTATTGGAGATATAGGCCGTGAAGTAATAGTTACGCACCCACCCCTTTTTTTGCGATTGCGCAGTGACTTTGACCTGTTTTGGGATGGTATTTGCGGCGAAACTGGCTGAAATGACTTCAGTAACTCGTATGTGTTTGGTTAAGTGGGTAATTATCTAAGTAATATAAAAAAATTGGAGAGATGAATGTGCTGCTAACGGAGATATATGCGCGGAATTGAAATTGTACACTTTTTCGCGAAGTTTTTTTTCGCGTTGCGGTGACGGTTTGATGAGCGCCGTGAGTAAACGAGCTGAAATGAGTTAAGAAAACCATACGTATTCCATGGAGTATTATAGTAGCTACGTACATAGAAAAATTTGGGGACATAAATGTGCTGGTAACCGAGATATAGTGAGTGGAAAAATGTACTAGCCTCCGACCCTCGGGAGGAGCGACGAAATTTCCATGGTGTCGCGTGCTAAGGGTCCGTGGGATGGTATGAATGATGTGAATTGAGTTCAATTAACCGAATGCAATTCGTAGAGGACATTGTGTAGTAGGCATGTGCAAAAATATAGGGAGCGCTATGTTCTCGTATTGGAGATATAGGCCGTGAAGTAATAGTTACGCACCCACCCCTTTTTTTGCGATTGCGCAGTGACTTTGACCTGTTTTGGGATGGTATTTGCGGCGAAACTGGCTGAAATGACTTCAGTAACTCGTATGTGTTTGGTTAAGTGGGTAATTATCTAAGTAATATAAAAAAATTGGAGAGATGAATGTGCTGCTAACGGAGATATATGCGCGGAATTGAAATTGTACACTTTTTCGCGAAGTTTTTTTTCGCGTTGCGGTGACGGTTTGATGAGCGCCGTGAGTAAACGAGCTGAAATGAGTTAAGAAAACCATACGTATTCCATGGAGTATTATAGTAGCTACGTACATAGAAACATTTGGGGACATGAATGTGCTGGTAACCGAGATATAGTGAGTGGAAAAATGTACTAGCCTCCGACCCTCGGGAGGAGCGACGAAATTTCCATGGTGTCGCGTGCTAAGGGTCCGTGGGATGGTATGAATGATGTGAATTGAGTTCAATTAACCGAATGCATTTCGTAGAGGACATTGTGTAGTAGGCATGTGCAAAAATATAGGGAGCGCTATGTTCTCGTATTGGAGATATAGGCCGTGAAGTAATAGTTACGCACCCACCCCTTTTTTTGCGATTGCGCAGTGACTTTGACCTGTTTTGGGATGGTATTTGCGGCGAAACTGGCTGAAATGACTTCAGTAACTCGTATGTATTTGGTTAAGTGAGTAATTATCTAAGTAATATAAAAAAATTGGAGAGATGAATGTGCTGCTAACGGAGATATATGCGCGGAATTGAAATTGTACACTTTTTCGCGAAGTTTTTTTTCGCGTTGCGGTGACGGTTCGATGAGCGCCGTGAGTAAACGAGCTGAAATGAGTTAAGAAAACCATACGTATTCCATGGAGTATTATAGTAGCTACGTACATAGTAAAATTTGGGGACATGAATGTGCTGGTAACCGAGATATAGTGAGTGGAAAAATGTACTAGCCTCCGACCCTCGGGAGGAGCGACGAAATTTCCATGGTGTCGCGTGCTAAGGGTCCGTGGGATGGTATGAATGATGTGAATTGAGTTCAATTAACCTAATGCATTTCGTAGAGGACATTGTGTAGTAGGCATGTGCAAAAATATAGGGAGCGCTATGTTCTCGTATTGGAGATATAGGCCGTGAAGTAATAGTTACGCACCCACCCCTTTTTTTGCGATTGCGCAGTGACTTTGACCTGTTTTGGGATGGTATTTGCGGCGAAACTGGCTGAAATGACTTCAGTAACTCGTATGTGTTTGGTTAAGTGGGTAATTATCTAAGTAATATAAAAAAATTGGAGAGATGAATGTGCTGCTAACGGAGATATATGCGCGGAATTGAAATTGTACACTTTTTCGCGAAGTTTTTTTTCGCGTTGCGGTGACGGTTCGATGAGCGCCGTGAGTAAACGAGCTGAAATGAGTTAAGAATACCATACGTATTCCATGGAGTATTATAGTAGCTACGTACATAGTAAAATTTGGGGACATGAATGTGCTGGTAACCGAGATATAGTGAGTGGAAAAATGTACTAGCCTCCGACCCTCGGGAGGAGCGACGAAATTTCCATGGTGTCGCGTGCTAAGGGTCCGTGGGATGGTATGAATGATGTGAATTGAGTTCAATTAACCGAATGCATTTCGTAGAGGACATTGTGTAGTAGGCATGTGCAAAAATATAGGGAGCGCTATGTTCTCGTATTGGAGATATAGGCCGTGAAGTAATAGTTACGCACCCACCCCTTTTTTTGCGATTGCGCAGTGACTTTGACCTGTTTTGGGATGGTATTTGCGGCGAAACTGGCTGAAATGACTTCAGTAACTCGTATGTGTTTGGTTAAGTGGGTAATTATCTAAGTAATATAAAAAAATTGGAGAGATGAATGTGCTGCTAACGGAGATATATGCGCGGAATTGAAATTGTACACTTTTTCGCGAAGTTTTTTTTCGCGTTGCGGTGACGGTTTGATGAGCGCCGTGAGTAAACGAGCTGAAATGAGTTAAGAAATCCATACGTATTCCATGGAGTATTATAGTAGCTACGTACATAGAAAAATTTGGGGACATGAATGTGCTGGTAACCGAGATATAGTGAGTGGAAAAATGTACTAGCCTCCGACCCTCGGGAGGAGCGACGAAATTTCCATGGTGTCGCGTGCTAAGGGTCCGTGGGATGGTATGAATGATGTGAATTGAGTTCAATTAACCGAATGCAATTCGTAGAGGACATTGTGTAGTAGGCATGTGCAAAAATATAGGGAGCGCTATGTTCTCGTATTGGAGATATAGGCCGTGAAGTAATAGTTACGCACCCACCCCTTTTTTTGCGATTGCGCAGTGACTTTGACCTGTTTTGGGATGGTATTTGCGGCGAAACTGGCTGAAATGACTTCAGTAACTCGTATGTGTTTGGTTAAGTGGGTAATTATCTAAGTAATATAAAAAAATTGGAGAGATGAATGTGCTGCTAACGGAGATATATGCGCGGATTTGAAATTGTACACTTTTTCGCGAAGTTTTTTTTCGCGTTGCGGTGACGGTTCGATGAGCGCCGTGAGTAAACGAGCTGAAATGAGTTAAGAATACCATACGTATTCCATGGAGTATTATAGTAGCTACGTACATAGAAAAATTTGGGGACATGAATGTGCTGGTAACCGAGATATAGTGAGTGGAAAAATGTACTAGCCTCCGACCCTCGGGAGGAGCGACGAAATTTCCATGGTGTCGCGTGCTAAGGGTCCGTGGGATGGTATGAATGATGTGAATTGAGTTCAATTAACCGAATGCATTTCGTAGAGGACATTGTGTAGTAGGCATGTGCAAAAATATAGGGAGCGCTATGTTCTCGTATTGGAGATATAGGCCGTGAAGTAATAGTTACGCACCCACCCCTTTTTTTGCGATTGCGCAGTGACTTTGACCTGTTTCGGGATGGTATTTGCGGCGAAACTGGCTGAAATGACTTCAGTAACTCGTATGTGTTTGGTTTAGTGGGTAATTATCTAAGTAATATAAAAAAATTGGAGAGATGAATGTGCTGCTAACGGAGATATATGCGCGGAATTGAAATTGTACACTTTTTCGCGAAGTTTTTTTTCGCGTTGCGGTGACGGTTTGATGAGCGCCGTGAGTAAACGAGCTGAAATGAGTTAAGAAATCCATACGTATTCCATGGAGTATTATAGTAGCTACGTACATAGAAAAATTTGGGGACATGAATGTGCTGGTAACCGAGATATAGTGAGTGGAAAAATGTACTAGCCTCCGACCCTCGGGAGGAGCGACGAAATTTCCATGGTGTCGCGTGCTAAGGGTCCGTGGGATGGTATGAATGATGTGAATTGAGTTCAATTAACCGAATGCAATTCGTAGAGGACATTGTGTAGTAGGCATGTGCAAAAATATAGGGAGCGCTATGTTCTCGTATTGGAGATATAGGCCGTGAAGTAATAGTTACGCACCCACCCCTTTTTTTGCGATTGCGCAGTGACTTTGACCTGTTTTGGGATGGTATTTGCGGCGAAACTGGCTGAAATGACTTCAGTAACTCGTATGTGTTTGGTTAAGTGGGTAATTATCTAAGTAATATAAAAAAATTGGAGAGATGAATGTGCTGCTAACGGAGATATATCCGCGGAAGTGAAATTGTATACTTTTCCGCATGGTGTGGTGCTGGTTGCATATTTCGTAGGATACATTTGTTTGGGATAATTTTACGCTGTCTTTCCCTGGTCTCCACGAGGTTTGTATTACATGGTATAAAAAGACCGCAGTCGGCAAATAATGCATATTTTAGCATTACGTAAATATGACCGTATTACGACAGTCGTTACTGCCTAGGTTTGCTTTCTTTTAATGTTAAAATGTATTTTTTTCATATAATCATATGTCTTTGGGTATATTTTACGCTGTAGATCCATCGTTAGGGAAATTTTGACGCTCTCGGTTGGTTCCCGTGCGTAATTTTAGTGGTCGGTTTACAGAGGGACGTGGGATGGAAGTCCGTGGGCCAACTTCCGCTAAGTCTTCAAATTGCCATTAATTGGAATTATTAATTGGGATTGCCATTAATATTTTCAAGATTTTCAGAGCAATTTACCTTTAGCACTGCCAACCTCAAGTTGTGAGATTTAAACAGCATTCCAGTCTACGATCTGATAGTGAAGCTCACCAATACAATTTCCACATACTACGGCGCACATTAGTTGAACTAATCGTAAAAACTTTTTTAACAATCGTAGCTGCCCTTCGCGTCATGTTATTTCAGCCCGTATTGACACTTATGTACACGGATACCATGACCATGATGCATATTCTATGTGGAATCCCGCGTAAATAACTATAACTTAGTAAATACTTACATCACCATATTCAGAACGCAAAACTTTGTTCCCCGGCGATACAACCCCTTTGATGCGGCTGTCATAAACTTCCTGATTCTCCACGCAGCGTCGTTTGAAAATATGAAACTCTTTCAGCTTTTGCACGCAACTGGAACAAACCATCCAGGGATACAAGGCTTCCTTCACGACCTGAGAAATATGTAATCAGCGATAGGATATTGATTGAATACGTACTTCCATAGTTTCAGCATAACTCTGGCTCATAAAATACCCAACAAGTATTAATACAAGCGCAAGGGAGGAAGTGCAAAACATAAACACAAGTAAAAGACGCATAAAATCATGTGCATTACACTCACCACTAACAAAATCAGATCTTCTACTGCTTGTTTCACCAGGAATTCGACGTCACTATTTTCTTCTAGTATGTCCACCAAATTACAACCTGTACTAAGACACAACCTACAAATACATTGCTCGCGAAATCCACGCATTACGACGATTTCCAAAACTCACGATTAATAAACGTTACGTTACTAAACGGCAAATGCACTTTTCATCCTAAACGGCACTAGAGGAGAGCTATACTTTCGCAAAACTAAATTCTTTCGTAAAATGCGCAGCAGATAAATAACTCATTAAATATAAAGCTATTATCCTGACTCGTCAGGCCCCAAATGAAATATCCGTTCTCAAATTATACACAAACGTCAAGTCAGCCCAAAATAAAAGTTCGACTAGCGACCATGTATTACTTTTATATCAGCCGGATGCGCGTATCCTTATCTACATTTTACTGTGCGAAATTATTAGAAGGGTATAAAATTTAACATCGGAGCACAATAGACCTCAATGAGCGACTTAAACATCCCAAATGTAATGGTGTGGGTTAATCCCCTGCTTTTGCTAAAGAATCCCGACCGAAATCAGATTTTCGTCAACTTAGCTCATAGAAACAAATAAAGTTTTTAATGCGTCTACTTTAAATTAGTTTATGCTGTCGATCACGGTCGTAGAGAAGAGATACTTACAGTTTATTTAAATTTCATTTGGTGTAAATTACGAAGTTGTTCACGATTGAACTCATAGATAATAACCATTTAAAGTGACAACAGAAATTTATGCCGAGGTTTTCATCCTTCACTCCGGCGTCGAAAATATGGACTTAACTTCTGCCACTCAATATTTATTAATCGAAGAAATGAACCTTTCACGTACGAAAATATGTAAAACATTTCAGGTTCATTATTATGCAATAACCGTATTTCCTATGGCGATCCAGTTTTCCATTCATTCCAATTCCATTCCAATTTCATGTTTACGTGTGTTTATTGCTTTTCCATGCGTGGGCACAATTTTCTAACAAAAAACTTGTGAAGGTTGCGCAGACAACTTGGCCAAATGAGAAGAATTTATGCTGGTACTGCAGATATCAAATCAGCAGATAATGCGAATCTGTGATCTAGTTCTCGATAAATATCGAGAACTAGATCACAGGTATAGGGATAGATACAAAACTTTTAATTCAAATCCAGTACCTGAATTCCAACGAAACAAGGCAGAAATAGCCCATTACGCGTCATCAATTATGATTTAGAGCCAGAACGCGTAAACTTCTTGGGTATGAGGTTTGATAAAATTCCTCTCGAGTTGTTCTCGGGTATGAGGAGGTATGGGGCTGAAAAATATGAAGAATGGTCGCTGAATAACCTTCATTTCTTTGCTTTGGATTCACGTTTTGTTTTTTAACAAAGTAGGCTTTTTAAGGCCACTCAACACGGTACCATTTATTGTTCAAGTAAACGCGAAAGAAAATATTGCACGTTTGACGGAATTGTGCTTTATAACACGGTGATTGCAAAGCCAATTTTCCGTGCACAGGACAGAAATCGATTGAAATTCGCGCATGTTTTGTTTTTCAAAGACCGGCAGCGAGGCGAAAAATTGTTTTGAGAGAGAATAGCGCATGCTTTTGATTGCTACACGGGCTTTGGAGATTAAAATAATCTATTATCCGTCGTTAACGTGAGCCATTTGGTCGACCGTTGCGATAGGCCATGGACCCACACTTAGTCAATGTTGCAGCAGCTGCAGCGGTGATAGGAATCATGATTGGGGCTGCAGGACTGATGGAGGAAAGGAATCGAAGGAGGAGAACCAGGCGGAGGAGAGAGGGAGGCAGGGGAATGCTAAATATGTTGCAGGAGGAGCTGAGATCAGAGGACAGAGAAGCGTATAGAAATGTCCTGCGAATGTCGGAAGACCAGTTCAACGAGCTTCTGCAGTTAGTGAGAGACGACATCGTTCGGGAAGACACCCCGATGAGAGGCGCTCTATCTCCAGATAAAAGGTGGGTCGTTCATGTGGCCACGAAAACATTCACGAAAGAATCTGCTAAATTCGGGTATTTATCATTTCTGATCGTTTCGTGTTATTTTTAGATTAGCTGTCACTCTGCTGTTTTTAGCGACTGGGGAGAGTTATCGTTCCCTGATGTACTCGACTAGGATTCACGAGAGTACCATCGGTAACATCGTGCCGGAGGTTTGCCGCAGCATATACCGGCGTTTAAAGGGAAACTACCTCAAGGTAATATCTAAGGCATATTGTACATAATTTGAGTGGTTTATTTACGCAACTGAGTGTTGTAAACCTTCAGCTAAATTGTTTTTTCCATTTGTACGCTTTCATGGTTCCGCAATCAGAGATTGGCTATATCTCATCCTAATATAAATCTTCTATCGTGATTTCATTGTTTTGCATTGTAAAAAAGTGTCATATAATTTGTTGTTACATTGTGAAATTCAAATTCTTAAAAAAAATGTGAGAACATTATTCTTATCCTTTTGTTGGCATATTCTTCATTCATTTTCTTTCTTAAAATTTGTACTCATGTCTAAAAAGCTATTGAAATTTTTTTTACGATTTTTCGAACGCATATATGCTGCCCAAGGAGGAATGAAAAGTCATTATGACACAGGATGATGTCATTTTCAAGTCACAGCTAGGTAGTCATGGTTACATCAAAATGGTCCCTTGAAATGACATCCTTTGTGACTCCTAATGATGTCATCTTGACCTTAAATGTCTAGCCATTATTTTGACCTCACTTTGACTATTTGTGACCAAACCTTTTAAACAATACCTTGTGACCAAATATTTTAAATATGTTTATCCAGGATATATTTTAACTATCTTACTTATTAAATCATCCCAATATCATGTTAATGAAAAATCAGTCAATGGTAATATCAAACGTACATGGGCCCAATATAATTTTTATGCCACTGTATAGTGGCGAAAGATCTATTTTTATCGTCAAATTAATATCGGCCCAATATTGTCAGCATATGTCATTTTTATAATGGCAAATGTTATCACTTTCGACATTTGCCGATATCAGTCGGTAGCCAATATCGGATTGACCAATAAGTGATATGTGACGGTGTAAAAATGATATTGGGCCGATATCATGATGCTGCTTCAGTAGAGGCATCCAAAGACATCCGGAAGAATTCACCGGAAAATCCAAGAAAGGTAAAGGGATTAATAATGATAACCAAAATGAGCGTTAAACAAAATTTCTCTGTTGAAATATGTTATGATATATCGTAATATTTTATCGGTTCCAATAGTCTATCGGTCCCGAAACTTTTATCGGGCCCGATTTATCGAGCAACCATTTATCTATAATGTTCAAAACTCAATATAGGATTCCCGATATAATTAAATAATGCAATATTTCACAATATATTGCCCAGGGCTAGTGGAGTAGTCAGGTTTTGTGTCTTGAGGTGCTGATGGGGAGGGGAGGGGGGAATTTTTAGGATGCATCGCCTTGTAAATTTAGACCTAAAACCTGGCTATGCCACTGAGTGCCCTAATGGATGTAGCCACCGGCTATTGGCTGAAGGGACCCAGGTTCAAATCTCGGGTGAAGCCTTTGGACTCCCCAAAATTAATAATCCTATGTAGAACTGGCCCAGGGAAAGGAACTGGCCCCCTCAAAATGTCCCTCTTCTCGTGTGTCATTTTGAGGTCAAAGTGACGTCATGTTGACTTCCCTTACTCCTTCGGTCAAGAGTCATGACTGAATAGTGACTTTTCCTGGGTCATTTTGAGGTCAAAGTGATGTCATGTTGACTTTCCTTCCTCCTTGGGTGGCAGCTTCCACATTGGTGTAAACCATTGAAGCTACCTAAAGCGCGGCCACTATTCCCAGACAGCACACTTAATGGAATCCATATGGATTCTATCTTTATTCCATGGAAATTGCATGATGGAAATACCATGGATCCATGTGGATTCCATATGGATATTCCATGGAAATTACGAGCAAATATCCTCTAAATTCCATGGATCTATGACGATTCCATCTGGAATCCACATGGAGAATTGCCATGGAATCCATGTATAATCCATGGAAAATTTCCACATGGAATCTCCATGGAAAATTAACATGGAATCCATGTAGAATCTATTGATGCACTAAATCAAATACAATTCTTGGTCTTTTCCACTGGATAATTCATTGTGAAATAGTGTTAATGAGGCCTGTTGCATAATTAACTATCCAGTGGACATAACCAAGTTTTATTCAATTTATTTCATCATTTCATTCCACTAATTTTACCTGATATGAATGCATAAGGAATTTTAATGCATACTCATACATCCAACCTCTATGAATTTTAGAAAATGTTTGATCTCACACTGAGCTTAATGTACCTCCTTTTCATAATGAAATTCTTACCAGGTTCAGCATGTATTTAGAACTGTGTGCTATAATGTGCTAGCACGTCACCACCATTTATCTATCCAAGTCTGATGAAAACTGTTCTTCTAACGTATACACATGGATCATAAAACCTCACATTATTACCATCCAACTCTATGTCACGTAGTGCATTTGCACCATTAATGAACGTTTATCTGAATTTGTTGCCACCACAAAAAAATCACTGAAACAATGTGCTGCATAATGATTGGAGATAACTATATTTCTGCATGAATGATATTTCCAAGTACCCTACACCAGCTGATTTGTGGGTTTCCTGAAATTCAACCTCTCTTCACCACATCACTTTACTCTTCCATACATACTCCCCTCAATCTTTTTTCTCCCCAGTTACCCCTGCCAGAAGAATTTGGCACATGTATTAAACTTTTACATTGTCCACCCCCATAAATTAAATAATCAATCTACCCCAACACCTGCCAGTAGGGTATATATCTAGAATAAGAATTTGGAAGGATGATTCCAACCTAAAATTAACCTAACTAAAAAATCAACATAAATAAAATGTTACCTGTATAGTAGGGCAAAACTACTAGAAAACCAATACTGACGTTCAGTAATAGTTTGGTGGGTTACGTTTAGGAGCTTGAATGTAAGGATTCAATATTAAAGTTGACTCCTGTAGGCAGCAATGGTACATTGGTGTTTCATCTTTTCATAATTTTAAGTCAAACTCCAAACTCCACAATTTAAATCCTAACTGAAAGGAGGTTTATACTCAGATTATCTCTAAATGAAATTCTTCTTGGAATATAATGTTAAAATAAGGATATAGACATGATTCAGTGCCACAAACCATTAAATTTATTTGAAATTTTTTTAAAGAGTCGAATGTTTATCACATTCCTTCCTCTTCGGAGCCTGAGCTAGCCAGTTGGCAATGCGATGTTTGAACAATTCTTCATAGAATCATCCCTCCACGTCATGAGCAGCATCTGCATCTGGAGGAAAGTAACATTATCTTTGGTAAAAGAAAATACACAACCAAGCTCCTTGAAATAGTCAGAACTATGAAATGGGATATTTATGAGATTTTTCTTCCAGGTTGAGTATTCATAATTTTTTAGGAAGAAAGATTTTTCTTCTTTGCTTCCCACATGATGAAATTCTCCATATCTGTTGGCATTTGAAAAGGAGACTCCTCCATCATCAGAGCTGTTCATTTTCCTTTTGCCATCAAAAATCCTGACTACATTAGGAAAGACTACTCTTCAAATGCTAGTAAATATAGAGAATATATAGCACCTGGTGGGAATTCCAAGATGAGTTCAAAATTTTTAAGAAGTTCAGGGCTACTAGGGGCCATATCCTTTCACGTCCATCATTCATGATATTTTGCATACCTTTCAAAATTCTTATAATGTTTGAGAACCTTGTGAAATACGCCTTCCCATTTTTTCCTGCCCAGTTGCACTGTGAGGCAACAGACTATGTCAAAACTTAATTAGGTATTTCCTTACAAAATTTCCAATGAACTTTTTTGCATTCCCTTGAAATCCGCTACCTAAATTGGGAAAAAGAACTTTCAAAATTAGAAACGAATGAATGTTCAAATCATATGCCTAAATAAACTGATTCTAATTTATTCAGTACATATATTCATAATGATTGTAGCACACTGTCAATGGCATTTTACCATGTAGTATTTTATTTTAATAAATTGCATGTATTTTATTTTAATAAATTTCCAGGTGAAAACCCAACCAAATGTTAGAAACAACAGAAATTTACAGTGTAGAAAGACAAATAAAGTTAAAGTTTCTACATGAGCTAATTTTAATTTAAGGATGAATCTAGCCACACTCCAAGATCTTTGATAACTCTCACCCACACAGCACAAAGGGAATAATACGCACATTATGTTCAAATATTATGCACCAAATGTACCATGGCAGTGGTATAATGTTTGCATAAAATGTACATGAACTGTCTATATAAATGGGCTAATGTTCGCATAACGACCACTTTTATGTGCATAATATGCAGAATCTAGACGGTGACTGTAATAGTACGTTTCATAATACTTGATGTTTTGTGAATATTATTTAATATTTTTGTCGCGTGCATAGTACTGTAATCGCATGTTATTTAATCTATTGCGCATTTTATTAGGTTCATTATATATCTAGTTAGACCATGGATCCATGTCAAACAATTTACAGAAAACTAAGGACATACTTCTTTGCAGAATAGGCACTGAAAAAGTTGAACTGGCACGATTTCGGATCAGATAAGGCAGATCACGTAATTTGATACGGCATGATTTGGCACACGTTAACTATACACAGACTTACCGTGCATAATTTGTGCACGTCTGCCGTTTCTTGATGTCGCATAGAGAATTCACAATTTCAATAACACATTTATACGAGTTAAGACGATTGCAAACAAAAATGTGTTTCTTAATAAAATTAATTACATTTATTGACACTATTTCCATTTTCAATCATTGCATTCACTAGACATTGTAACACATAATATTCCAATACATAAGGCATCCTCAAGAACAGCCAGTGCGACAATCACCAATATCAAACTACATTGCATGTTAACACCGTTTTGGCGGGATAAGTGTTTGAAGTTCGATACCCTTAAGCTCACATCTACCAAATGTTTTATCTGGGTGCACAAAAATATGCTGCCTTTTAAAAAAACAACGCTCTTCTAAAAATTGAAACTATATTTTTCCAACAGTTGGTTCGTTCAAATATCAATGAAAGTCACTGCACTGTCATAACACACGCAAAACTTTTCACGTTTATCAAATAGTTGAATGATGATCTGAATTATCGCTGGATCATTCCTAATGTCCCAATTTGTTAAAGACTGTATGTGCCTGAAACATGATAAATAGAGTCAATTGGCAGCAATTAAATAAATCAACATGGAAGAGATGTAAACAATGACGAATTCGTAAATAATCTTCAACGCAATCACTGGTCATAACAATTATTTACGTACTCACCGTAACTTAACTGTCCATTAGAATTAAAATTAAGCTTCTACGATCACAAATTGCCAGAACACGTAAATATTGGAGGAGCTAGTTCTTTCTCACGTTACCGGCTTATCAACATGACTGCCATTTTGATTTTCGAGATGGTCCAAGTCGATCTTGTTTGCGAGACATCGATTTGCAGTGCATGCATATTATTCAAATTAATGCTAATAATCGACGGAATATTATTTACTATTTATACCAATCCATTTATGCATATTTTATACGGTATACATTTTCTGTGTGCTGTGTGGGCAATATTTAAACTTGCTTACCATCAATTGTATAATCATAAATTATGGGACTTTTTTTAATATTTCAGGAAATAACAGAGCATTTATTAAAGTTCACAGTGAAATCATTAAGATAAAACAATCATTTACAACATTTATCTGAGTCTGTAATGTGAGACAGTCATGAAGAAAGATCTGGTGCTTTCCCCACTTTTCTGCTGCGTGAAGATTTCTCGGGTCCTCCGCCTCGGATTATTGCGTCCATGTCCGATCACGTTTTGATTCCCAACTCGGTGGACATGGACTCAATAACCCAGTGGAGGACCCAAGAAACCTTAACGCAGTGTGGCAGTCATAATTTTCAACTACGTTATTAGTATTTAGCAATAACGGCAACTTACCATCAAATCTTGGAACATTTTATCCATCTCAAGGCATGTATTCAATGCCTCAAGTTCCACAACTGTGTTTGTCGGCAAAGCCATATTTATTTTGAAACCTTCAGCAATTCCTTCCTTTGACTTCCTTTTGAGAGAAGCTGAATAATTTTTTCTTGATTTCGGATAATTCTCTCATTCTCAACCTTCCTTTTTTAAGTTCTCTCCCTCCTGCCACACTCTAAATTCATTAAAAATATCGACAGTGACATCTGCAAAGTAAAAAATTCATTATAGGAACAGCAAGCAATCAGACAAATATCTTTGAAATATATGCTGACCACTTACATTTCAACGGAACTTCTTCTTCCCCATTGTTCTTCAGCGCACCTACAAGAGCAATAGAAAGGAAGAAGTTATTACTTCAAATGCAATCATCAATATCAATGGCCAAAAAATGTTCACTAACATAAAAGAATAAACCTTCAAACTTAAGTATTTCCTGATGATTACCCTGAGAGGAGATGCTATAGGTCCCAATTGTGGCTGAGACACACCGTGACTATTATATATATTTCCACATCTGGAGCAGCATTACCACTGCATAATTCCTCTCCACGAGTCTGTTTCTGTGGTCTCACTAAAACCAAAGATGCAATTTCCATCCAGTTCAATTGTTAAGTCTTAATTTCTATTCCATGAAATGTAACCTGTCTCAGTTTCCTTCTCCTGGGAACTGTGTAGTCTCCTCGAACCAGTTGAAGAATCTCCAACTGGCCATGCCCTTCTCTATTACGGTCACACAAACAATACCTTCTTTGGCCAGGGTAGCTTGCCTTCTTGCCTCATAGGCTTTCAGAAGGTTCCGACCTTGTCCCAGCTCCACAATGCAATTTTGATACCCTTTCACCTCTTCATATGTATCTGAACAAAGGATGCAATGCAAACACTTAAAACAAATTTTGACAAATTTTCCAGCTGTAACTACAACATTTGGTAGGTAGGGGAGCGGTAAATATTGGTTACTTTAAAGTTATTCCACACATTAACTCACCAATTTCAGGAGTTTTTTCAATTACTATGTGGACAGGCCACTCAGTACTACATGCAGGGGTACCATTTTTTTATCATGGTCTCGATGGCTTTCATTTCCTTCTCAGAAGTACAAGATGGTGGCCATCTGGCAAAGTGTGCCCCATCTTCAGTTTCCGTCCATGAATTAGGAATCACACATAAATTGATAATAGAAGGCTCCTTCTCACATCAAGCACATCAAGGAATTGAACAATCACCAACTTTTCCCTGGAAATGGAGAAGTTATAGCTATTTTAGACAGTATAACATAATAACACAGAAAGAAAAAACCAGCCAAATCCTGCAATGGCAAAAAATATGCTCTAACATTAAAGAATAAACCTTCAAACTTGTCTTAACTGGCCGATGTTTACTCTTTAATTTCTATTCCATGAAATAATACCTGTCTCCTCGTACCAGTTGTATGAGAAAATTGAGGCTGAGACACGCCGTGACTATTCGATATTTCCACATCTGGAGCAGCATTACTACTGCATAAGTCCTCTCCACGAGTCTGTTTCTGTGTTCTCAGTTCTTAAGTATTTCCTGATTCTGGCCAGCCAGAATTCTCCCACACACTGGCAAAAAGTAGGCTTAAGTTTATATTTATTTCAGCAAAACTGGGCAGACCATTCCCGAGGCTCACTGATAAAGTATTTCATTTTCTTCAAAAGGGAATATCTACTCGTTGTGGTACAAGTGCAAATTTTTGGTGCAATTGTGAATTTTTGGATCCACAAAAAGTTTTATGGATTTGGCTCGTTTTTTCTTTCTGTGTTATCATGTTCTACTTTCACTCCATATTGCCTGAATCTTCAGAATTAGTATAACATAATACTATGTAATCAATTAGGAAAGAATTAATACATGCAAATATCAATCAAAGAACTTCAGAATCAACTATGAATATTAGCTCTTACATTAGGAAACATATGCTATTATTTTATCGAAAAATATCAGGAAAGTGATCAGTACTAGTCATTGAAGAGGATGAGGCTTAAGGTCTTGTTATTTCATGAAAGCTCTTTATAGAATATGCCTGAAGCACATGAGTGCAAGGGAATGAAATTTGTCTCACCTCTTTTCCAGTTTGCCTTCAAATCAAGATCCACAAGATTCCACAATGGAATATACCCACACCACCCCTATCATTTTCTTCAAAAGGGAACATCATCGCTTTGCATTTGATATAATCAACGGACCACTTTACCAAAACATCTGATAAATTAGATGCTCTTTAAATACCAACGTCCAATGCAGACTGAGGGCTTACTAAGTAGTCTTCGATATTTTGAAATATCTTGCCAAACAATGATATTCCTGAATTACTTGGTCCACTAAAATTCACTGCAATAATGCCATTTTCTTTCGCAATAACACAATTATTAGGTGTTTGTGTGGTTATTGTGGAACCATTCAATTTTATGCTGCAGTAATATGGTATGTTGAATCCCTGGGGCAATGCTTGAGGTTGGCCTTTAGTAATGATGCATTCAACATCATAGTTTTGATGCATACCTTTTCTCACATTCTTTGCCACACAACTCCTCTCGGATATTCTGCTTTCTGATTCACTGATTAGACCGATTTCGTAGGGATCCCATACACTAGCAGCATATTCCAAATGAGGTCTTACAAGGGAAAAGTAGCTGATTTATCGTACATGATCGTCACATTTACCCAGTACTCTTTTCATGAGTCCCAGTGTACGATTACCTTGACCCATTCTTTCACGTATGTGTTTACCCCAGGAAAGATCAAGTGTCAGTCTTATTCCAAGATATTTAATGGATTCCACATTTGTTAATTCATTATTACTTATTTTGTAAGTGCTAGGAGGAGAGCTATTCTTTTTCCAAAAATCCATTACAAGACATTTTTTAAAGTTTAATTATAACTGCCATGTATCACACCAAAGTCTCTGTAAGATGAACATCTGGAGCATTGTAACTCATGGCACTTGCATCAGCTTATTGCATAGGAATTGAATCGGGCAACACTTTTTTTATACCGTAGCCTGCATTCGTACCTTGCACACACCATATCGTAACGGCTTGAAATTAGACAAATTCAAAGCTCGCGAGCTAGCCGCGAAAACTTTAACTTTAGGACGCCTTGGTAGCTCAACTGGTAGAGCACTTGGCCGGAAATCAGGGGGTCCGGGTTCGAGTCCCGGTCAAGGCGAATGATTTTTTCTCTGTGGAATATCTTGCATACGGCTTGAAATTAGTTTTGTGGATGACTGGAGACACTGATAAGGTATTATACTTGATATGACGAGCGTAATAATCAAACCCTTAATCTATCGATAACTGACAATTGAGTAACCAGATACCCTTTCACTTTAAGGCAAGAGTCATCAATATATCGAAGAATACTTCATGTACAACAACCTAATTTGTGGTCTAACTATATGAATTGCCTGAAATTAAGAAATTATTCCGTGATTTTAAAAGCCCGAGGGATCAATTGAAAAGCGGTAATATAAGTTAATAGCAACTTAGCAACTTCATTATGTGCTGGTGATACCGAATAGCATGCATCAACATATCGTGCATTCAATACATGTGTAATTACAGATGGGTAAATTACCGTATGGGTAATTTTCGAAAATTACCGTCATTTTCCGGTAATTTAAAATTTTGAGCTGCTAATCCTTATCAGAGTACTCAAAACGAAATCAAATAGCATTGAGATATAAATGCCGCCGCTTATAACAAACATATCACGACGTTTATCTATTATAACTCATTTAAAAAGTTAAAACGAAGTTGGCAGCATCACGCCATTTGCCTCTCTTTTGTCACACTATGAGAAATTTTCGTTCCAAAGACATGTCTCTGCGCAATGTGCATTTGTTATTTTACTCTGAATTAATTGGAATTAATCATGGACACAGTGTAAACAAAATCGTTTCAGCTTCTTATTTTATAATATCACCCATTCCAATGGTTTCTTCTTGAGGAAGAAATTTTCTAAAAAAGAACTTTTCTGAAAATTACCGTATATTACGGTAATTTTCAGGGGTGTTGGTAATTTACGAAAAATACCACGGTAATTTACGAAAATCACCGCGGTAATTTACCAAGTTGCCCATCTCTATGTGTAACATCAGACAAGCGGATTGCACGACGTGGATTAAATCGGCCGGGAAATATTCGGGTAGAATACTAATGTCACCCACTCTAATGCAGTCCGGACTGTTGATGTAGCAATTAACCGCAAACCGATGTTACCACATGGATTTTATCGACTTGTAGTTACTATCTATCATCACTAATGCGAATCGAATCATCAAACAGCGACTTATTTCAACACTAGAATGACCGGGGACGGTCAATTGACCGTTCGCGTTTTTCTTTCGCGCACCACTTCGTTATCTTACAATATATGAGAATGAGCTTTTTTGATTTTTAATATTTTATAATAAATAATGCAAAAATGAAGTTTTTTGGGGGGGGGGATGCTTCAGGTGCAGAGCAAAGACAGCTTTTACCTACAATGACCGCGAGCGGTCAATTGACCGTTCTTGTATTTTATCTCGTTATTTCGATCGCTTTGTCGATTCTTGGTGCCAAATATCATAACGTGCACCGTACCAAACACGGAAACTACTCAAATTTGACTCTCATGTCTTCAAAAAAGTTTTTACATATGATTTTACTGTTTATGTGACGGAGAGGCACATTAGCAAAACCACAGTATGTTGCGTCGCAAAGAGTCGCTACTAATTATTTTATGGACAGTGGTGATCACTCTGATTGCTCGTCGACGTGGGCAGACCGAGGCGGAGATCATTCAGGCGCTCCAAGATATCTCGCCTTCCCAAATAATCAGAAAATTTGCAAATAGTGCTCACAAGAGTGCCACATTTTAGCGCTTCAGTGTAACGCTGTCTTTTCTAATTCATTTTTCTCTGATATCATGTTTTTAGCCAATAAAAATGCGACAAATGACGTGTTATTTTTACCGATGTAAATGAGACACTTTTTTATTTTTCAATAAAAAATTTCATCAGTGTAATTAATAATGTTTGCATTGTAGTACAATTTTTTCCTAACACTACGCCTAACCGTAAACACTTTATCAGAACACTTCTAGAATCGATAGAAAAAGATTCCGAAGGGAAAACGTACGAAACAGCGCAAGAAAAGGGCGAGCGGTCAATTGACCGCTGGCGGTCATAGTAGGTATGCGGGTAAGCCCCGGTCATTCTAGTGTTAATCTGCAGAATATTAAATAATATTGTAGGTACTTACATGGCGCAACCAGATTCCGAAGATTCTACAATTATAGGCTGTGGCCCACCTCAGAAAAATATGCTGAAACTAATTCTCCACGTTCCTGATTGAAAAATGCCTCCCTGATTGGAAACTCCTCCTCAGTATTCAGCCGGTGCAGAATATCCCGAATAATGACTTTTCATTATTTAAAATGCCTCGTTATAAATGCAGTAAATCTCTAAAACAGCCAACACCTTCAACACACGCTCACAAACTCATGAAGTACAGAAGTGAACGAAATTGTCCGCCAAAGCCCGAACGGAAGAGAATACAACTCTAGATAGATAGAATTTCGTTTACAGGGTGCGTCGACGGCTATTGGTCATTTCGCACCTCGCGCAAGTGATAAAGTGATAAATTACATTAGGGAAAGGTATGTTAAATTGCAGTGCTGTCAAAAAGCATGACATAAAAATAACTGTCAAATCAAATTTAAAATGCCTATTTGTTTAAGATATGAAATTACTTGGGTTAGGCGGTCTGGGTCATTCCCCAGAACGTGGCTTATATCGCTTCGGATCCTTAGAGAGTCGCGCAATCTCCGGTATTTTTCGCACTCCGTCAAAATATGCCTTACGGAGAGGAGAGATCCACAGTCATCACATCGAGGTGGTATTTTCTCTTCGGTGAAGAGGAATGAGTGAGTCAGAGCGCAATGTCCGATTCTCAAACGTGTGACGACTACCTCCTCCCTCCGGCATCCCCTGACGGATGAAGGCCATGCAGATGTTGTATGTTTAATTTCACGGAGTTTGTTGCTCGTGACGTTAAACCAAGATTCCCGCCAATACTCCAGAGCTTCGTTACGTAACGTTAGTCTCAAATCCTCGTGTGGTACCAGTTTAGAGGCAAGGACAGAATTTTTTAGCGCCTTCTTAGCAGCAGAATCAGCCTTTTCATTACCTCTTATTCCCACATGTCCAGGGATCCATATGAAGGTAATTGACACCCCTTTCTCCCTCAGGCATATTATGGACGACTGAATTTCCTGGACAATCGGATGAGTCGGGTACATTGTGGAGATAGACTGCAGAGCGCTTAGGGAGTCCGAGCAGATAAGAAATTTCTTATCCGAGCATTTTATACCACAGAGGGCCATTTTAATGGCGAAGAGCTCCGATGTATAAACGCTGCATAATGGGTTTAATTTAGCTGTTGCTATTCCATGATAGGATGATACGACTGCGCACGCACAAGCTCTACTGGACTTTGACCCGTCCGTATAGACGGGAATTAGTTCGGGATGATTGTAGAGAAATTCATTAAATGCATGCTGGTATTCTGTGGCCAGGGTAACGGTTTTGGGGTACCTGTGTAGGTCAAGAATAAAATCTGACCGGGGAAAAAGCCAAGGGGGGCGGCTTGAGTAGCCTACTGCGTAAACCTCGGCCAGAGTAAAATTTCGCTCAGCAATAAAATCATTAAAACGGACACCGAATGGTCTGGTGACCTTCGTCTTTCTGTTAAAAACATCTATAAATCTTGGCTTAAAAACGATATTAAAACAAGGGTGAGATGGCAAAGACAAAAGCTTTGCGGCATAGCTACACATAAGCATAATCCTGCGGGTGTGCAAAGGTGGTTCACCAGAGTCTGAGTATAGGCTCAAAACTGGGCTGGTTCTGAATGCTCCAGTCGCTAACCGCAATCCTGAATTGTGTAGCGATGCCAACGGCTTTAGGTATGTTTCCCTCGCGGATGAGTAAACAAGGCACCCGTAGTCTATTTTAGATCTTACAAGCGCTCTATACAACATTAACATTGATGTGCGATCGGCTCCCCAAGAAGAGTGGCTCAGAACTCTTAGGACGTTAAAGACCTTCATGCATTTTTCCTTTAGCGTTCGGATATGCATTCGCCAGTCTAGTCGTTTGTCAAAAACCAAGCCAAGAAATACTGCTGAATCCTTGAATGGCAGATTTTTCCCATCCAGTTCTATCTTAGGCTGTGGGTATATTCCGCGAAGCCTATTAAAATGTACACATTTCGTTTTCTCATGAGAGAAACGGAACCCGTTGTCATTAGACCATCTTTTCAGTTTATTGACAGTGATTTGTACCTGTCTTTCTGCTGCCTTTAACCTTCGTGACCTGCAGAAAATGGCGAGGTCGTCTACGAAGAGTGAGCCCATCACTGATGGTTGTATGCAGTCTACTATATCATTTACAGCAACTGCGAAAAGTGTCACACTTAGCACAGAGCCTTGGGGTACCCCGTTTTCCTGTAAATGTACATCCGAAAGGCTCCTTCCGATGCGTACTCTAAAAACACGATTAGTTAGGAAATTTTTAATGAAAATTGGCAGGTTTCCTTTAAAGCCCCATTTATGTATGGTCTGAAGAATCTTGTGTCGCCACACTCTATCGTATGCTTTTTCTAGATCAAAAAACACTCCAATAACATGATGGCGTAAAAGGAATGCTTCTTGAATAAAGTTGTCGGCTCGTACTAAGTGGTCGGTTGTCGACCTATTTCTTCGAAAACCACATTGGATATTTGAAATAAGGTTCCACCTCTCAAGGCACCAGACTAGGCGGCGGTTTACCAATTTTTCCATTACCTTACACAGACAACTTGTTAGTGATATTGGTCGGTAGCTATTGGGGTCTGTTTTTTCTTTGCCAGATTTTGGAATAGGTATGATGACAGCTTCCCTCCAGGTGTGTGGGAATTTACCTTCCTCCCAGAGTTGATTGAACGTAAGCAGGATTTCCCTCAACGCTTCCTCAGGTAGGTGTTTAAGGAAGGCATTATGGACGTCATCCAAACCAGGTGATGTGTTCTTTGTCTCCGCAATGGCGGCCTTTAGTTCATTTAGGGTAAATGGAATATTATAATTCGCTTGAGTCCCCTTCTCCGAGAAATCAAGTCGGTCTCTTTCAGCCCTCTCTTTTGCTGCCATAAAGGTAGCGTCAAAGTTAGCATTACTGCTGGTATTTGCAAGTAGTTGACCAAATACTTCGCTTACATCGTGCTGGGAAGATACAATACTAGAGCCTACTTTGAGGGAACTAGCCTGTGAGTAGTGACATGTACCGGTGATTTGCTTTATCTTGCGCCAAACTTGTGAAATGGGCGTTCTATTGTTGATACTGTTGACGTATTCTGTCCAAGAGGCCTTTTTTGCCGCCTGAATCGTTTGGCGAGCCTTAGCCCTCAGTTTCCTAAATGCCGAGAGATTCGAGGTGGTTGGATATTTTTTAAATATCCTAAGGGCACGGTTCCTGACACGAATTGATTTCGCACATTCGGAGGTCCACCACGGCACCGGTATACGCCTAGCGTTGCCGGATGACTTAGGCACACTGGCATTTGCTGCATCTATGATACAAGTAGTTAGTGCCTCAATATTCTCTAGGCATCCGCGATTTCTGTCATAGGTAAAGTTAAAAGACTGGTTGAAAAGGGCCCAGTTAGCTCTACGGAGAACCCAATGCCCTGGTCCGTTATAATTAAAACATCGACTCCCTTCTTTTTTAATTATAATAGGGAAGTGATCACTGCCACATAAATCACTGTGGACCGACATATGGAACTTCGTGCCAATATTACCCGAGCACATAGAAAGGTCTATGGAGGAAAAACCTCCGTTAAAACTATTAAATCGGGTACTGTCCCCGTTGTTAAGTAAAAAGAGGTTAAAATCTTCTATAAAATTTGCCAAAATTCGGCCTCTCCTGTTACATTGATCTCTGTTACTACCCCAAAGAGTGTGATGTGCATTAAAATCCCCTAGTAAAACAAAAGGTTTAGGGAGTTGTCACACTAAATCATCCAGATTTTCCTTGTTTACCGGGGCCCCTTCAGGCAGGTATACGTTACAAAAGGTAATCAGTTCAGGGCACGCAATGGTCACAGCAATAGCCTGAAAAGGAGTTTGTAGACTGACCTGGGAGGTATAGAAACCCTCTTGAACTGCAGTAATTACTCCACCTTGCGCTCTATTTCCGCTCTCATCGTCAAACCGGAAAATCTTAAAGCCTCTTAAAACGATTTTATCAGAAGGCTTAAAATGTGTTTCTTGTATGCAGATACAGAGAGGGCTAAAATTTCTCATTAAAACCTTCAACTCCTCTTTGCGGCGGTAAAATCCACAGCAATTCCACTGTAGGATTGAAAACATTTTGGGGTGATTAAGATGTGCGCACTTATCTTTTAATGCGATTTTTCTTCTTCCCTTGACTCCTAGCTTGGAGGATTTCAGTTTCCGACAAACTGTCGTCCTCCTCCATAGCCACCACATCGGATGTTGTAGACGAGGGGCCGGGAGGGTTAGGAGGTCCAGGGGAAAACGATTTAGTGCGCTGCAGTCCTTGCATTTTCTTCCCAGCATTAGGTTGGTTCTTCTTGGGAGGACCAGCGATTTTTGTATCTTTATTTAGTTCCTGCGTCTTTTTCATTTCTGCCACATTGGCTATTCCTTTTTGGGTCCCTTCTTTGTCATTTTCCTTCATCGGATTAAATTTGGGTGTTTGAGTTTGTACGGAGCACTTCCTTACCGGCGCAGAGGCCACGGTGGCAAAAGACCGAGAAAAGGTGGGGGCTACTAGGGCCCGATACTTCCTGCGTGCTTCTAAGTAAGTTAACTTTTCGATAGTTTTTATCTCTATCACTTTTCTTTCCTCTTGTTGCTTGGGGCACTTATTAGAGTATGCAGGGTGTGCACCTTCGCAGTTCACGCAGCTCGGTTCAGATGTACATTCATCAGTTTCGTGCTTAGCTTTGCCACAGCGGGGGCAGGTAGCCTCGCCCTCACATCTGGTTGCGATATGGCCAAAACGTTGGCAGTTAAAGCAACGCATGGGACGAGGTATGAAAGGCCGCACAGGTACGGATTCATACCCCACATACACCTTCTCTGGAAGTTTATCGCAGGCGAAGGTCAGAACTATAGACGTTGTATCTCTTAGCGTCCCATTTCGTTTAGTTTTCAAGCGTCGACAGTCGATCACTCCCTGATGCTCCATTTCTCTTTTTATTTCATCTTCCTCAACATACAGAAGATCAAAGTGTGAAATAACCCCCTTAGATGTATTCAAGGATCCGTGTTTCTCCACTATAACAGGTATGTTTTGAAGCATCTCCATTCGTAGTAGTTCCACACTCTGCGCTTCATTGGTTGTTTCAATTAGTAGCGTTCCGTCTCTAAGTTTCTTCGCAGATTTAAGTTCTCCTGAGACAAAGCTCGACAGGACCCTTCTTATAAGGAAGGGAGAAACTTTTTTAAGAGTCTCGCCTTCTTCCTTGCATTTCATTATTAGATAGCGCTGAGATGCGCGAAAACTATTGGCTCCCCCGCCCATATCTGAGCGAAGTTTTTTGGGTGGAGGAAGATTTAAGTCTGCCATGCCACTTATAAGTTCGTCCCTCGAGCTCCCCACCCGCCACGGAGCCACACATTTGGGACGCCACGCTGCAAACCAGCGTGGTCGCCAGGGCTACCCGAGGAATATAGCACTATTGATGTGGGGGCCTGTTTCAGGTTAGAACCTCCAGTGCATGAGTCCTCCACACCCATACACCTTTGGCCGCCCTACGCAGACCCCCGTCTCTCCAGCACTCGCCACCGAACATATCGGAAAGCCGATTGATCAGGATTGGCTAGATCCTGACCGCCCGTTTACAGGGAATCCGAGGCCAAAGCGGGGTATTGAACTCCGGCCCATACCGGGCATCCGACACCCGGCTGGGTGCCGGAGAACTCACCAACCAGGATCCTCTTCTCCCCCTTACGGGTCACCGCACACGGCAAACATGCGGGTGGATCGCAGGCCAGCTGGTATGGCCGCACACAGACAGTTGACCCACAAGACTGTCCGGACTCAACCCTTGCTGACTCAGTGGTTTGTTTTCGGGGTTGTCTCCCCGCCCTTTTAGTCGCCTCTTACGACAAGCAGGGTTGCTGCGGGAGTATTCTCAATCCCCCTACCCGCAGGGGGAATACAACTCTAGTCAATGAGTTGAAACAATTTTTTGCAAAATGTGGAATGCAGGAGCAAGCTAAATTTAAAATAAAATTTGTCAATTTATTTAATAATCTATAATTTACATAGAAATTCCCAACACTAAAAAGTTTACGAAAATCTCCTGTATGATTTCAGTAAAATAGCATCATGGATTATGGATGGAATTCAAATGGACTCCCATGTAACATTTCCTTCGTAGCTAGGATGGAAATTTCTAAATGAAATCCACGTTGATTCCAATCCTTAAATCAATCGTGGATACATCCATCACTTTCCCACCTTGGATTCTAGTCAATGAGTTGAAAAATTTTTTTTGCAAAGCGTGGAATGTAGGAAAAATCTAAATTGAAAATGAAATTTGTCCATATTTATTTTATAATCTATAATTTACAAAAAAATTACCCATCATTAAAATGTTTTTCGAAAATCTCCTGTATGACTTCATGAAAATTGCATCATGGATTATGGATGGAATTCATATGGCTTGCATGTCGCATTACCTTGGTAGCTAGGATGGAAATTTCTGAATGAAATCCTTGAAAAATCCATGTTGATTATAGGAACGAAGGATGAAATTGAAACACTGCAATTTCCACACACAGTTTTATTCTCCACGACCATGGTTTCGTTGCAAAGCAACATCACCTGATGATGTTGCTTTGCAACGAAACCATGGTCGTGGAGAATAAAACTGTGTGTGGAAATTGCAGTGTTTCAATTTCATCCTTCATTCCTACGATGAAAGATTTCCACAGCGTTAAGCCTGAAAATATTAACCATGTTGATTACATTCCTTAAATCCATCATGGATACATCCATCACTTTTCCACCATGGATTCCATGAACGAGTGCTGTGTGGGTTGTACTAATTGTTTTTTGAAGTGGAGCAATAAATTTATCCTTGTCTTGTAAACCTTCCGCTAAATTGTTTGTTTTACCTCTGTACGCTTTCAAGGTTCCGCGTTCTCGCCAAGAATGGGAGAGGATAGCCAGGAAATTTGAGTCGGTGTTGGATTTCCCCCTGTGCCTCGGCGCCATAGGTGGGAAACACATCGCCTTGCGACCACCTCCCACCGCTGGCTCCTTCTACTCCAACCACAAAGGAGGTCACTCCATTGTGTTGCTCGCCGTCGTCGACGCGGAGCACAAGTTTTTGTGCGTTGAAGTTGGAGTGGGGGGCAGAGTCAGCGACGGAGGAGTGTTTCGGGAGAACACCTTGGCTCAAGCCATCACCAACAACACCCTGGACTTCCCTCCCGACAAACCGCTTCCCAACGGACACTTGGAGGTTCCGTACGTATTTGTGGCTGACAACGCATTCCCCCTATCCACCAGGATGTTGAAGCCTTACCCTGATAGAGGCCTGACTCCTGACCGGAGGCATTTCAACGACAGACTCTCCAGAGCAAGAAGAGTGGTTGAGAACGCTCTCGGCATCTTGAGTAACCGGTTCAGAGTGTTTCTTTCACCTATCGACCTAAACCCGGAGAACGTGGCGGTTATCGTGCTAGCTGCAGTGGCTCTACACAATTTCTTGGTCGAGAAAGATGGGCACAATTATTTAGCTCAAGGGGAGGAGTGCCATTTGCTTGGAATGCCTCAACAAGCGGGCAACAGATCAGCAAATACAGCTCTGAGAATGAGGGATGAGTATAAAAGGCATTTCTGCAATAACCAAGATATTCAGGTCCAATGAAAAGAACATTGTGAAGTTATTAATATCATATCATCATTTTGGTGTAATTACTCCTTAATTACAATTTTCGAATAAAACTTTCTCACTTTTCAAACATTGTTCTGCTTTTCAATTTTTTATTCAACACTTTAAGAAGCCTGTAAGCCACATATTTACCCGAAGTGGACTCAGTGTCGTCAGGTGGAGCCACTTATGCTGCCTTCGCCTTCTTGCATAGCCTCTTCCCGAGGGCTTCAGTCGCTGTAGTGAGTGGTGGTCCTCGGGGAGGGACCAACGCCCTCTTTTCGCCCCCGATGGGTCTGGGGGAAGCACCTCCGACATTGACGGCCAGTGGAGGAGAACTTGCTGGACGAGGGGTGTGTCCTCATCCACAAAAACAGCATCCATCAACGTTGATGGCTCGGTCTGCAAGGTATGTTCTCCCTACTCGAAAACAGGAATTTCCCTCTCCATGGCTTTGGCTCTCAGGAGGTGGGATCTAAAAAGAATGAATTTCCATGGCAACTTATGAGTAATTTTGTAATGGTTGACAGTAATAAGAATTCGGTGGATATTTATAAAATTGGAATAAATAGTGTGCCAAACAATATCTAATAAATATAAATGCAATTAGTTACTTAAGGAGACTCAACCAATTTATGAATTAGATGTCATTTTTGTGAACATTTCAGGACAAAATTTTTTGGCCCTTCTCTCGATTGGCAATAAAATAATGAGGCCTGTCCATCATATATTAGAAGAAAAAAGACGTTGAACATCAGATATTTTATATGTGGCTATACGGCGGAACATGGCTCTTTCAGTAAAATTTGCAGATTAATGTAAATATAAATGTCGTTTTGACGAAAATATAATAACAGATGCACAATTTTATGTATACTTAAGCATTGTAAAAAAGTGCTCGCCTTGCCGCACTTGTTTAATTGATATTAATTAATGTTTGCTAGAAAAAAAGCAGAAAAGCTTTAGTTACATGAAAGTGGCGCTAGAGTATGTTGTTCTCATTGGCAACGGTACTTGTCACGGAACGTGCTTACAAGCCTATTTACCTACTTAATTAACAAATGTAACTTACCAAGGTCCTTAATTTTTTTTTTTACATATTTCTTTGGTTATTGACATGGGGCAATTGACACCAGTGCTTCCAAATGGTAGCAGCGTGATTGTTGCCAAAGATTTTCAAAAATATCAATATCAATAAAATTCAAAACAAAGAGTTGTAATCTCACTTTATAAATCAAACGTGGCAACAGCACATCAGTCATGTTCCGAAGTCAAAATGTGTTAATAAAGCTTGTAAAAATAGAATTCAACTAAAACGCACTAGAAATAGCATACTCATACAATTGAAGACCTGAGTGCAAGAACAAGATAATAACCAAAAGTGAAGTTTCGAGAAAACTCCGGCTATTATCTGGTTCTTGCACTCACAAGGGGAGTGTCCAAGTTCCGGGTCAGGGATTTTGACGAAATTTGCTAGGTAGGTAGCCCTTGATTAGTTATTTACGAATCACCCCCCATATAGGGTTATATATCCAGTAACTTCGTCAAAAAACGAGTTTGAAATATTGTATTGCCAATATAAAGCTAATAATTAGCCATGTTTAATCAGTGCAGTTTGGGTTAGGGGTAAAGTACTCGCTTCACAATGTCGACGTCCCTGGTTCGTGACTCTCCGTCACCAATTGTTTTTTCATCGCAGTTTCGTTGTACGACTGTCCCTGGTTTTACATATTTTTAACCCTTTCGCGACGGAGCCACATGTTAGAAAATGCTACTTCCCTCACGAATGCCAAAAATTCGCTTCGCTACGCTAGGATCCTCTCAGGTACCTGTTTCCCTAACTTGGGTCGTGGCCCAGAGGGGTGTCGAACCTTTTTCTCGGCCACCGGGCCGAGATAATCTTCACCCTTTCCCGCTTCATGACCCCTTAACAGCATGCCGTCGCGGTCATCCATTTGTTTATGCAATCGTTTTGCTAAAAACATTGTTGCTGCAGCGTCGATATTAATTGTATCGGAAACGAATTAATTTAGTTTTACAGTGCCTTTACAGCTTTTAAACGAAATTCTACCATTAATATTAAGCTCTCTAGCAAAAAAATCGTATCAATGGTTAAGCAAATAATTTTGCCGTTTTCTGTCATACTCTTAAATTATTTTGACCACTTTTCAACGATAAAATTATTATGAATATAAAAAAGCCTTATTCAGGCATTTGACATCATCAGAGCGCCAATCAAAGAAACGATACTTAGAAATCTTCAGCACGTTAATTCATGAGATGTACGGTCTACGGAACCCTTAATTTCGATTCGAAGGACTGCCAGAAATCACTATTCTTTAGGCGGAAAGCATTGACCAACGAAAGAAAGTGAAATCGTCAGCTGTCATGATTATATTAGACTGAGTAATTACAGGGAAAAATAAACATTGAAACTCACGAAAAATATGGCCATCAAAACATATGAAAAAATAGCATTCATTTGTTGAACCTAAAAACATTATAACTTCCTAAGTAAATAAAAACATAAAAAATCACTCATAACCAACTAAATAATTAACAAAAATTTGTTCGGAGATTCCTTTACTCACCAACTACGTTAAAAATAACGGTAGAGCTCCGTTTAAAATTTGCAGTTGTAGAACTAAACATAAGGAATATACTTATAATGCTCAATTTTCCAATTAAACAATAACTTCTCAGTTTGTTATTCTACTGCACCTACAAGCAACTGACCGCGGACCCCTGCGGGGATTGGGTCGCGCACAGCAACGAAGGGTCGGGATAATCCTCTCCCGCGGACCGAGAAAGGGTACCTAAGACGTCCCAAGAAGAGGGCCTTTAAAACACACACCTTTCTGGCCTGCTTTGGGCTAGCTTAGCGACTACGACTTGTTAACACGTCGTTCGTTCGTTTGCGTAGAAAAATTGACGCCGTTTTAACACGTCCTTCGTAGCGAAAGGGTTAATCTGTTTACCCGGGATGGATTTTAACTATTTTACGTACTCATTACGTAATTTTAGCAAATTTCGTAATTTCTAATTACCAAATTTGCTAAAATTACGTAATTAGTACGTAAAATAGTTATTTACGTTATTTACCTTAATTATGTAATTAGTACGTGGCGGAAATACGTCCGCACGCCCTGTCGTTTTTCGATTACGAAATTAACGGAAGAGCATGAAGTGTGATCGCGGTTTTTAATTTCCGTTTCTTTGGCCAAGCAGTCCCGACGCACGTAGAACATTTGTTCTAATTTGCCTGGTGCCGTGAATTTCCAGCGCTGTGCTTTTTGGAAAACTAATTGCAAGAGAAAAAAGAACTTAAGCTTTGCAAACATATAATTATCATTATAAGTATCTACCGAAATGTTCGGGTGATTCTATCATGCTCCTGAAAATGTGCAATACATTAATTCTTTGAAATTATTTGTTACCGTTGGTATTTTATCAGTTTCCAAGCAACGTCCCTGGTTCGAAACTCTCTCCCACCCGAACATTTCGCCCGATTACCCGAACATTTCGGTAGATACTTAAAATGATAATTATATGTTTGCAAAGCTTATGTTCTTTTTTCTCTTGCAATTAGTTTTCCAAAAAGCACAGCGCTGGAAAATCGCGGCACCAGGCGAATTAGAACTAATGTTCTACGTGCGTCGGGACTGCGTGGCCAAAGAAACGGAAATTAAAAATCACGATCACACTTCATGCTCTTCCGTTAATTTCGTAATCGAAAAACGACAGGGCGTGCGGACGTATCTCCGCCACGTACTAATTACATAATTAAGGTAAATAACGTAAATAACTATTTTACGTTCTAATTACGAAATTTGCTAAAATTACGTAATTAGTACGTAAAATAGTTAAAATCCATCCCGGGTAAACAGATTAAAAATATGTAAAACCAGGGACAGTCGTACAACGAAACTGCGATGAAAAAAAAATTGGTGTCGAAGAGTCACGAACCAGGGACGTCGACATTGTGAAGCGAGTACTTTACCCCTAACCCAAACTGCACTGATTAAACATGGCTAATTATTAGCTTTATATTGGCAATACAATATTTCAAACTCGTTTTTTGACGAAGTTACTGGATATATAACCCTATATGGGGGGTGATTCGTAAATAACTAATCAAGGGCTACCTACCTAGCAAATTTCGTCAAAATCCCTGACCCGGAACTCGGACACTCCCCTTGTCAGAGTGCAGAACGTAAAATTCCAACAATATCTGCTGAACTTATTTAGAACTTACCATCGAAAATGACTATGTCTACTTGTAAAGGGCAGGAAGGGCTTCATGTGTATGTGGAAATCTCATTTTCGTATAAAGTGGTCATTAACTGGTTCTTGCACTAAGGTCTTCAATTATTGTGTATGCATCATCACCCTATAGATGATTTTTTATATAGGAGTTTTTCTGGATCGGTATTTATTCATTAAATAACAACTCTTTTACGGGATTTTGAATCGTGGAGTCACGATGGAGCCTCCTTAAGGGTTCTATCTAAAGAAAACCAGTGCTATAATGATTATTGATTGGATGTGGTATTTTAATATGACACCAAAGGATGTTAATAATGAAATGTCAGGCATAATTGATAAACACCGGCAAAAACGACAAAGGCAAAAATTGTTTATTCATCATTGATAATTTTGAGAGAAAATGTACTCTAATTACCTCCAACTCAATGGACCTAAGGACGACGAACTATCCTTGGTGGACAGGCGAGGCTCAAGAAACCGCATTTCTTCATGATGAAATAACGCATGCACATATATCTGAAATTGGAACTAATAGAAACACAGACTTGATGGATTTGAAAGAGTGAACCAAGACCACATCGACTAAAGTTACTTACAGAATCCACACCGGCACCACCCATTTTGGATGACAGGATCTTCCTCCTCTCCGCCTCTTTTTGCGGCATTCATAGCAGTCCACTTCGCTTGCACACCAGTCCGCCGCGTTGCTTCCATCGCGCTATTCATCTCCTTCCGCATGGCACCAAATAAATCCTCGCGCCCCCACCGTAGTATTTCTACTTTTCCACCGGTTCCGTGTGCATCTTCGCCGAGCATTCCGTGCAACTCTCTTTTCCTGCGACGCCTTTCCATCGCTCACCATTCCTTGGGTCATCGTTTGAAATAAGCAATCAAAATCCGGCGTGTCCATGCTCTGCTCTTTCTGCTCTTCCACGTGTGGGCTCTGTGATGTTACTCCCACCATCGAACCATTGGTTTTGCCCTTGGGTGATCCGAAGGGCGTTGACAGCGACATATTTCCCCGCGGACTTACTACCCACACCACGGGAAGGTAGGGCTGGTTCAGCGCCCGGCCCGTCAACGAAAGTGCTTTCGTTCAACTTACTTGGTTGCCTCGATCGGGTGCTAGTTGTTACATTAATAAAAGTTAGTTTGCTACCGAGTCTCGTCTGTAGTGTCTAGGTTAAACTACCTAGTCCTAGAAGTTCTTGCATTTAAGGGCGCAGAGATTAGCTTTAGCGTTTGGTCCTGGGATGCGACTCCCACAACTAACAAAACCGCCACCCCATGGAGGGAAGACATACAGACAGTCAGAGGGACCATGGAAATAGCCCCAAGGGGGGTTCTTTCGGGGCAACCAGCTAACCGCGCTTCCCGTTAGGGAAACAAAAGGGGGGGCGTCGGAGCAGAGCCCTTAATACCCCATCATATCATTCGCCAGTGCTTCAAAGAATTAGCTGATGACTCGGCCGTTCGCAAGCCTCGTTGCCTCGTCCTCTATGCTTGAAACTCTCTTTTGCCTAGTTTCTTCTTTTTCCACGACGAGCTCACTCTTGAGCTGCTGTTTTTGCCTCGTTGCCTCGCACACTTCGTAGCATCTCGTTTTCTTGCACAGTGCATGACATTTCGTTGCCACGATCCATGAGGTTACCTATGTCGCATTCTGGGTCCTAAATGAAGTTACTGGGTCCAGCGAAGTTACCGACGATATCACGTCTGTCGCGCTTAACACAATCTTGTACGAGGTACCGCAGCGGCAAAGGCCACCGCGAAACCAGGCGCCTGAGCTCAGATCTGTTGCTTCGATACTCGGGACAGTCATACACTCTGTGTTTGACCGTACCAGGAACTGGACAGGTGGGGCACCCGGGGGTCGCCGCCTTTCCGATGATTTGTAGGCACGAGTGGTGATTCCCATGACCCGTTGGGACCTGCGTCAGCTTCCTCGTCATCCTGAAGGACCCAGCCATTCGGTCGAATATAGAGGGAAGGATCTATATTGCAGACTCCCACGACTCTTGCCCGGGAATGGAAGAACGCAAAAAGGATTTCTGGCTCGCTCTTTACAGACAGATTACAGGGAACTATTCCTCTTGCATGATATTAGGCCTGCAAAAGAACCTAAGCTCGTGCCTGTTTTCCGGTGACACCCCACCAACTTGTGAAAATCGAAGGAAGAAAAAGTGTGTGCTTGCTGTAGTGCCCAAAAAATGAACACAAGCGCTGGAAGGAGTGTAGAGACCTGTTGGAAATATCTTAAATGTGATTTACCATTGTGAAAAGTAGACTGTTACTTCGAGTACCACAGATAAGTCGTTTAAGAAATGGAGGCCAGCCATAAACCATAAGCTATGAACCAGGAGGTATGTTTATTAGTTTTAATAATCTATTTTTAATGAAAATCTGTTATAAATTTGACGAAAGCGTTTCAGAATTTATAGATTATACCTATATAGAAATGTTAACTTAGGAGCACTTCTGGTGCCACTTGTAAATTAATAGTCTGAATTCTGGGGATAGTGGGTATTTTAATTCGGCGAGAAGGCAGGGAACGCCATACGGCCGGTTTGGGCCGAGTTAGGAGGGAGAGGCGATTAACCATTCTCTCCATTAGCTTACACAGGCAGCTAGAGGGTGAGTTGGGGCGGTAATGATTGTGACCCGAACTATCCTTTCAATGTTTAGGCATCGGCAGTATCATTGTCTCTCGCCAGGAAGATGGGAGTGTTCCCTCCGACCACACATGGTTGAGTGTGCCTAAGACTTCCACGAGTGCCGCCTCTGCTATATTACGGATGAAGGCATTGTGGATTCCGTCCGCCCCCGGCGAGGAGTCGTGACAACCAGCGATGGCAGATCTTAGTAGTAGTAGTAGTTGTTGTTTTGTAGGGTGCATCGACGACAGGGTCATTTCGCACCTCTACACTTTAGTTATTTGGCCATAAAAAAGCAGCCGTTATGCTTCGCATAAATTACTTTTGTTAACAAGTATAGTTTTTATATTTTATTTATAAGGCCAGTGTTTTTAAGAAATAAAATAACACGGCTGAGGGCATTTGGATCGTCACCTAGGATTGTTCCCAGGTCGCCCACAACACCTAGCCGGTTACGAGCGCTCCGGTACCTGTTGCACTCCGTCAAGATATGTCGTATGCTGAGGGGAGAGTCGCAGTCATCACAACGCGGTGGTATTTTCTCCTCGGTAAAGAGAAAGGAGTGAGTCCAATGGCAGTGCCCTATCCTTAGTCTTGAGATGACGACTTCCTCTCGGCGACTCTTCCTGACGGACGAGGGCCACGCTACCACTACGGGTTTTATGCTGCGCATTTTATTATTCTGGAGGATCCTCCACGACTCCTCCCACTGTCCTAGCACTACGTTTCTGATAGAAGCCTTCAGGTCTTCGAAGGGTACCAGTGTCGATGTGAGCTCGTCAATTCCGAGTGCCTCCTTAGCCAACATGTCGGCTTTCTCGTTCCCTGCGATTCCCACATGCCCCGGAACCCACAGGAATGAGATCTTAACTCCCCTTCTGTTAAGGGAGAGCAGGGAGCAGTGGATCTCTTGAACTAAGGGGTGCATGGGCGAGAAGTCAGAGATGGCTTGCAAGGCACTTGCGGAGTCCGTGCAGATGACGAAGGAGCCCCTATCATCTCTTATCCCACCCAGAGCCAGTTTGATTGCAAAAAGTTCAGCTGCGTAAACACTACATAGCGGATCTAACCTTGCTTTCTTGTGTCCATGATGGGATGAAAAGACTGCACTTGTGCAGGCACTCTCAGATCTAGAACCGTCGGTGTATATTGGTACTAGATCTTGATGACTGTCAAGGAACTCATAGAATTGACGCTGGTATTCTAGGGCAGTAGTGTGCGACTTCAGGCATCGATTAAGGTCATTATAAATTGTAGGAGCAGGAATAATCCAAGGCGGAGCTCGGCTGTATGCGATAGGGTACACTTCTGGGAGCGTGATATTTCGGTCATGGATGAAAGTGTTAAAACGTATGCTAGCAGGCCTAGTGGCTCTTGTCCGGCGGTTAAAATGCTCCAAGAACCGCGGTTGACTAACTAGACTAAAGGATGGGTGCGATTTCATGGCTAAAATTTTTGTAAAATAGTTGCATAAAAGTAGATCCCTGCGATGAGATAATGGCGGTTCTCCCGCATCCACATACAGGCTCTGCACTGGACTGGTTCGAAACGCCCCAGTGGATATCCGAAGGCCTGTATTGTGTACAGCGTCCAGTGGGCGGAGGTATGATTGCCGACCGGAGGCGTACACTATAGAACCATAGTCTAACTTTGACCGCACTAGCGCGCGGTATAGTAATAACAGCGTAGAGCGATCTGCTCCCCATGTCGAGTGACTCAAAAACTTTAAAATATTCAGTGTCTTTATACATTTTAGTTTTAAAATATTGATATGTTCCCGCCAATTGAGACGACAGTCAGAAGTGAGGCCCAAGAAACGTATGGAATCGACAAACGGAAGGTTTATTCCACCCAAGTTTAACGTGGGGGGAATGTGAAGTCCCCTGCTTCGGTGGAAGTGGATACACTTTGTTTTCTGCGTGGAAAACTTAAATCCATTCCTTATAGTCCACTTATCCAACTTGTGTAGAGTAAGTTGGATGAGTCTGGCCGCAGTAGCTTGTTGGGATGACCGACAAAATATAGCAAAATCATCCACGAACAGTGAGCTAATCACCGGTGTTTTTACACAATTAGCGATGTCGTTAATCGCTACAGCAAATAGCGTTACGCTAAGTACGGAGCCCTGCGGAACTCCATTCTCCTGAAGATAAAGTTTCGTTTCGTGACGGCCTAGTCGAACCTTAAAAACTCTCTCTGATAAAAAATTACGGATAAAAATAGGTAAGTTACCCCTAAAACCCCATTCATGCAGGGTGCTTAAAATTTTATGCCGCCATACTCTATCGTAAGCTTTCTCTATATCAAAAAATATCCCGATTACATGCTGACGTAGAAGGAAGGCTTCCTGGATGTAATTGTCTATTCTGACCAAATGGTCAATGGTTGAACGTCCCCTCCGAAAGCCGCACTGAATATTGGAAAGAAGGTTTTGGCGCTCGAGCCACCAGACAAGCCTACGGTTAACCATTCTTTCCATCACTTTGCAAAGGCAGCTTGTGAGTGCTATAGGGCGATAGTTATTCGGGTCGCCACGGTCTTTCCCCTGTTTGAGGACTGGGACTACTGCAGACTCACGCCAGGATGATGGAAAAGCACCTTCAATCCATAGTTGATTGAAGGTGTGGAGAACCTCCAGCAATGCCGTTTCCGGAATATTCCGGAGGAAGGCATTGTGGACGTCATCAAGTCCCGGGGAGGTAATATGGGAGTCTGCGATGGATCATTTGAGTTCCCAGAGAGAAAACGGAAGGTTATAATCCGCTAGGGAACGCATCTCCTTAAAACTGATCGGAGAGGCCTCCGTTCTCTCTTTCAATTTCAGAAATGTGGCGTTGTAGCTCGCATTACTGCTCGTGTTTTCGAGTGATTGGCCAAGAACATCTCCAATGGCTGTTTGTGATGTTACTATATTGCCGCCAATGTTTAGAAAGGAGATTCCAAACTGCTGGTGGCTACCCGATAGACTTCTCACCTTACGCCAAACCTTTGCAAGGGGTGTTCTACAGTTCACGTTAGAGACAAATTCCATCCAGGAATCCCTCTTCGCCATCTTGACGACTTGCCGAGCCTTCGCTCTTAAGCGTCGGAAGGCAGAAAGGTTCGTATTCGTGGGATATTTTTTGAAAATTCGCAGCGCTTTCTTCCGTTGTCGGATGGCTTCTGCGCAGTCCTCGTTCCACCAAGGTACAGGAGGCCTAGAGGAGACGCCACGAGATCGCGGAACGCTTTTGTTAGCGGCTTCAATGATTCTGGTCGTTAAGCTACTAATGTTAGAGACACTATCTAGTGTCTCGTCATGCTTAAAATTAAAGTTCTTTTTAAAAAGTGACCATTCGGCTTTTCGGATAATCCAATTGCCTGGACGGGATAAAACAGGATTAAAACGATGCTCCTTCAGTATAAAAAGGGGAAAGTGATCACTCCCACACAGATCATTATGTACGGACAGACTAAGTTTGTTCATTAAAGCGCTCGATGCTATACATAGGTCGATGGTGGAAAATTCACCGCTAAAACTGTTGAACCGGGTTTTTTCCGCATCATTCAATAAAACTATATCGGAATCACGAATAAAGGATGATAAAATTCGCCCTCTGCGGTTGCTCTGCTTTCTTGGGCTTCCCCATAGAGGATCGTGCGCGTTAAAATCCCCGAGTAAAATAAAGGGCTTAGGTAGTTGGCGGACAAGGGCTTCTAAGTTACAGCGAGTGACTGGTGCACCCTCCGGCAGATATACGTTGCATAACGTAATCGCCTCGGGGGCATATAGAGTCAGGGCCACTGCTTGAAATGGTGAGTTCAGCTGTACTCGGGAGGTGTATAGGGCCTCCCGAATAGCAACTGCCACTCCACCCTGGGCTCGTTGTCCAGTGGTGTCGTCGAGTCTAAAAACGTTAAAACCTTTTAAAATGCCCTTGTCCGTCGTTTTAAAATGTGTTTCTTGAAGACAAACACACCATGGGTTAAAATCGCGAATTAAAATTTCCAGCTCCTCCTTATGCCGATAAAATCCAGTACAGTTCCACTGTAAAATAAAATTCATGATTAAATATAAAAGCTATAAAAATATAAAATATTTGTAAAGAATCGAGCAGTCCGAACTCTGGGAGGATCAGTTCTGGTTTCGGCGAAGTTTCACCTTTTTCCCCTTAGTTTTCGTTTTAGCGAGGATGATTTCAGTCTCCGATAGAGACTCATCATCCTCCATCGATTCCGGTTGGCCATGTATTGCCGAACCGGACGGACCGGGAGGTGGTGTCTTGCCACGTGTGCCCCCGGTGGTCTTTGGTGGGTTCTTCTTTGGAGAACCAGGAGTGGCAGACTTCATTATAACCGGCTTCGAGATCTTTTCCGGCTTTGTTGATTCCTTGGGTGTTACGTCAACTTTAAATGACTCAGCTGTTTCGGTCTGGGTGGAGATGGTAGCTTTAGTAACCGGAGCAGATGTGACATGCGCAAAGGATTTGGAAAATGTAGGTGCTAACAGGTCCCTATACTTTTTCCTTGCTTCAAAGTACGTAATTTTCTCCGTGGGCTTGATTTCCATGACCTTACGCTCTTCCATCATTTTCGGGCACTTGCGGGAGTAAACCGGATGGGTACCTTCGCAGTTAACGCAATGTGCATCCGATGTGCAGCCTGCATCTCCATGCTCATCAAGGCCGCAGCGCGGGCAGGTGGCTTTGCCCTCACATCGGGTGGCGATGTGGCCGAAACGTTGGCACTTGAAACATCGCATGGGCGCCGTTATGAATGGCCGCACTGGGACCGATTCATATCCGACGAAAACCCTGTCGGGGGGAGCTTGTCAAGGGCGAATGTCAAGACCACGGAAGTGGAGTCAATACTTTCTCCATTGCGCCTTGTGGTAAGCCGACGAGCATCAGTTACCCCCTGTGAGGCCATCTCTCTTTTGATCTCGTCAACTTCCACATAGAGTAAGTCGTAATGACTTATCACTCCCCGACTGGTGTTAAGGGTCCGATGCATCTCAACTTTTACAGGGATATCGTGGAGTCTCTGCATTCCCAGAAGCTTTTCACTTTGTACTTCGTTCATAGTTTCTATCAGTAGTGTTCCATCCCTTAACTTTTTGACGGACTTAAGATCTCCAGGAACATAAGCTGACAGAACCTTACGTATTAGGAATGGAGAAACCTTTTTCAAAGTTTCCCCTTCCTTTTCGCATTTCATTATCAAATAGCGCATGCTAGCGCTGAAAACACAATCTCCCCCTCCCGTATCCGGGCGGGATCTCTTGGTTGGTGGAAGGCTTTCATCCGCCATGCCAAAATTTTCTTCATCCCCCGGGCTCCCCACCCACCATGGAGCCACACATTCGGGACGCCGCACCGCAAACCGGTGCGGTCGCCAGGGCTACCCGCGGGGATATAGCACCCTAGAGGTGGTTGTCTGTTTCGGGTTGGATCTTTAATGCACGGGCCCACCAAACCCGTACATCTCCGACCGCCCTACGCAGACCCCCACCTCCCTGGCACTCGCCACCGTTAAGCTGAACGCCACGGAAGCCGATTGACCGGGAGTGGCTAGCTCCCGGCCGCCCGTTTACAGCGAATCCAGGGCCGAAGAGGGGTATTGGCCCGTAGTCCATACCGGGCATCCGACACCCGGCTGGGAACCACGGACCTCACCCTCCAGGATCCCCTTCTCCTCCTTACGGGTCTCCGCACACGGCAAACATGCGGGTGGATCGCAGGCCAGGTGGTGTGGCCGCACACAGACAGTTGACCCACAACACTGTCCGGGCTCAACCCTTGCTGGCACGGGGTTTGTTATCGGGGTTGTCTCCCCGCCCTTTTAGTCGCCTCTTACGACAAGCAGGAATACTGCGGGAGTATTCTCAATCCCCCTACCCGCAGGGGGGGCAGATCTTAGTTCTAACACGACAAACGGACGGTTGTAGTCGGATGCACTACCATCTCTGAAATTGAGTGTTTGCGCCTCAAGCCTTCGTTTATCTAAGGCAAATGCGTTGCTGTAGTTCGCGTCACTGCTGATTTTGATGAAAGTTTGGCCAACGATCTCGCACATATCATTGGTTGAACACGGTCATTAACTTTAAGGCAAGATACGCCCATTTGCTTCTGCGAGCCCGGAATGCTTCTCACCTTTCCCCATACCTGTGTAAGCGGTGTCCTATCGTTGATGCTTGCTACGAATTTCGTCCAGGAGAGCCTCTTGGCCTCCTTCACCGCTCGTTGACCTTTCCATCTGAAGCGACGAAAGGAAGCAACATTAGTTGTCGTGGGGTGTTTCAAGAAGATTTTTAGCGCTCTTTTCCGTACCTTTGCCGCTTCGGCGCAATCGTTTTTCCAGCAAGGTACGGGGGGTCTGCGAATGTTGCCAGACGTACGAGGAAAACATGGTAGAGCGGCTTCCACAATAGCGTTTGTTAGGGATTCAATATTACGCGTCGCATCTAATGTGGGGTTAAAATTAAAGTAAAAATGGTTTTTGAAATGTCTCCAGCCAGCTGTTCCAGCAATCCAGTTGCATGGTCTCATGAAATTTGGGTTAAAATCTCGGTCATTATTGATGAGCAGAGGAAAAGACGGAGAAAATACCGCCCTATTGTGAGGACTCCGAATTTCCTCTAAGTTTGCGGCACCTCCTCACGGAATGTTTAAAATATCGGGACGATCGTAATAGTCTACTCATCAGAGGTGGCCTAGAAAGCGTTCTAGGGGACGACCCTGATTGCCCAACCCGTGTGATTTTGTTTCTCAGGCGAGTTGGCCTTTTTAACATGTAACGTAGTGTTTTGTGTGCATAAAAATATTTCCTCCATTTTATTATTTTACCATTTTTAGCTACTAATAAGTTTTATGCTACTGAAATTAGATTGTACGTGGTGCAAAATGACCTTAGCCGTCGATGAACCCATTAAAATCTAACCCTTCCTCCCTACCCAAGGATTCAGCTATAGGCCCTCTTGGGAAAACTTTTCCCAAGTTTTCCGTTGTCTCTGCCTCACCTTCTCAATAGTAATTCGCTAAAGCTTTGTCAGAGAAATTCTCAACCCAGAGGATCCCGACAGATCTGACAGAGATTCCTGTTTCTGAGAAGCTGCCTTTTCATCCTGCTTAAGTCCACAGTCCACCAAGGAACTTCCAACGGGGGAGCAATCCTCTGTGGAATAGCCATTTCTGCTGCCTTTAACCCATCTATCAATGGGATCTGGTGCTGCTATTCAAAATATTTTATTTTCTTCGTTCAGTTGTACGAAGATTAAAACACATTTAAGTACAGACGATTTGAAGTAACCCCAACCCTTTTCAACAACACGCCACCTCTGAAACAACACATCCCATTCCACCTGTTCGTATGCATCCTTGCAGCACCCGGGGGGTAATACCTGCCAGGGACCCCCGTTTGAGGCCCTTGCCCCTCATGTCCCGAGCACTTTCACTGCTCTAGACATCACGCCACCTGACAGTCGCCGTCGCGTACCTCAGGAGCTTCCCCCGATGTCGCTCCTCCATCCGACGGTGTACACCCTCATTGGTAGAATATTTTCCCAACTTCCGCTGGCGGAATCCCGCCAATGGTTCCGCTCCCGACACAACTTGGACGTCGATGAGGACTGCCTGATCTTCCTTGCTGGCGATGAAGTCCGGATTTCTGGCTGGCAATTCAGTCCTTGTCCCGTCTCTATCCGCGGCTCTCTCTGGATCTACCATCCTGTCGATGCGAGGGACAAGCCCAGGATTGAGGCAACGGAATCATGCCTTCTGCACCGCCCCCCGTGTGTCCTCCAGCAACTCTGCACGATGTGAATCGTGGTCTCCACTCCCGGGCCTCCCGCTCGGCAGCTAACGTCCCTCGATGTTCAACGACCCCTCGATGTTCGTACTCGGCTGGGCAGGGCATTGAATCTGAATCGATTATACTGGATTAAATCCCGACTAGAATCGCTGCGGCGTTGATGCCCTTCCAGGCCTTTGACGCCCTCTCCTTGCCTGAGTCCCGCAGCTCCCTGCCGTCCACTGATGATTTCAGACGGCCGCTCCAGTACCGCTTCAATCTAGCGGAATATATCCCAGCAGATTGTAGATTGGTGAATGCTACCCTCGCCCACTGCATCTGGCGACAGAAGAATTGTGATGTTACCACATGGCAGGTTGCTGAGATTCCATCTGGAGGAGCCGATGGTATCTTCTCCAGCGTTGTAGTGGGTTGGCAAACCGCAACGATTGTACTCCTAGTTCTCGTTCACGAACGGGGCGCGGAAGTATCCGGTGAGCACGTCCTTCGCCATCTGCAGCCTGGATCGAAATGCTGCACGGAACAGGACGTCGAACTCCTTAAATCGTTCCACTGTGATCCTGCAAAAGAACAGTGGGTGTTGGATCCTGGGAAGTAAAATATACTTTTCAATCCACACCCTCTCCTATGCTTTTAGTGGTGCCCCCCGGATCATTTCCTAAAGATCTTGGAGGGGAGGTTCCTTAATTCATTCTTTGATGTTCCGAGAACTACTCCTAGGATTTTCCAGCTGTTTAAGTTCCCCACCGATTCGATGGGAACACATCGCTCCCGAATCTGGGACTCCTCCTGGTGATAATCTTCTTCCTCACTGCACCCACTACATCCGCTCGCCCACGTTACAGACGTTCTTCTCGTATAGTGTCTGTACACAGTAATTTATTTGTACATCGAAAAATTTATGATTTAATGAGGGAGATTCATTTTATGTTACGTTTTCTGTTTCCACAACATTTTCCTTTTGTGAACTCTACCTTCATCTATGCTCTGTCAATTGGGTTAACGAACAGCTAAACAACAACACGCAGCACGCATAGGATATGGAACATATTTTCTTCTCTGAATACACAAAGTTTAAAATACATTACTCAGCTAGCAATTTTGGTTACGAATATTATAAAAAAACATGTGCTATCTCAGCTTGCAGAAGTCGCTAATATATTTCTTTTTGCGGTTTTCTTATTCTTTGAATAGTAAGAATGTTTAAAATGACTTAACAACTTGATAGAATTAGACGTTTTCAACTTATACATGTTTATTTTGTAAAGCGAGCTCCACGGGACAGAACTCTCGGCCAAGAGAGAGAAGATTCTCGAGGTTGCCAAGTTGTAAGCTACCGTACCGCGCGCACCAACACAACGCGAGGAAAAATCTCTAGTAGTAGTAATATATTTTTTGGGGTGCATCGACGGCTAGGGTCATATCGCACCGCACCTGAATCATCATGACCAATACTGGAATAAAAGTTTGTTTGAAGCTCAATTTGTAAAACAAATATTGGCTTATCTATCCGCGCATGCTATCATAGTTTATTTATAAGTCCAGTGCAATTAATAAATTTTAGCACCCGAGTCACAGAATCGGGGTTGTCTTCGAGGATCATACTAAGCTCACCTCTTATTTGGCAGCTCTCTCGGAATACCTTGTATCTGTCGCACTCAGTTAGGAGGTGTCTCACTGACAGAGGGCAATCGCAATATTCACATTGTGGTGGTATTCGGTTTTCTGTAAAGAGGTAGGAGTGGGTCAAGGCACAGTGACCTATCCTCAGTCGAGTTATTGCGACTTCCTCTCGGCGACAGCGCCGAATGGAAGATGGCCAAGCTGAGATGGACGGTTTTATACAACGGAGTTTGTTATTTACATTTGTTTCCCAAGCTTGTTTCCACTTTTCCATGGCTACGTTACGCATAAATTTTTTAACATCGTCTACTGGTACCAGAGTCGTCATTAGCTCGTTATTGTTCAGGGCTTCCTTCGCCACCCGGTCCGCTTTCTCGTTGCCTGGGATTCCCGTATGACCGGGAACCCAAACAAAGCAGACGTCGACTCCCTTCTTGCTGAGGGAAAGGAGGAGACTTTGTATATCCTGCACGATTGGGTGGAATGGAGAAAAAGCAGAGATACTTTGGAGGGCGCTAAGAGAGTCTGAACAAATCAGGAACGAACCTGTGCAACAGCGGATCTCCAACAAGGCCATTTTTATAGCGAACAGCTCCGCAGTGAATACACTACACTGGGGGCTGAGCTTCCCCTTCATTACCCCGTGAATGGAAGACGTGACTGCAAACGCGCAGTCTAAATTAGACTTTGATCCATCGGTGTATATTGGCAGGAAGTCTTCATATTCATTCAGCATGTCTTGAAAGAGAATCTGGTATTCCGATGGCGAGGTTGACGCTTTTGGTAATCTCGAAAGACGAGTTTGGATTTTAGGCTTCGGTGTCAGCCAAGGTGGGTGGTTGGCGTACTTAGTTGCGTATAAATCTGGAAGGTTAAGATTATTTTCCAAAATAAAATCATGAAAACGGACGTTCAGCGGCCTAGTCGCTCTCGTCCGTCGGTTAAAAATGTGTAAAAATCTGGGTTTAAAAACTATGTTAAAACATGGATGAGTCTTTACAGATAAAATTTTTAAGACATAGTTACACATTAAAATTTTCCTACGGGTTTCTAAAGGAGGCTCCCCAGTGTCAGCTAAGATGCTCACGACAGGAGATGTCCTGAAGGCCCCCGTTGATATTCGCAGTCCTGCGTTATGCACCGTTGTCAGGGTTTTCAAATACGACTCCCGTCCGGACGAGTATACCACTGAACCGTAATCTAAACGTGAGCGAACAAGAGAGCGATAAAGTAAAAGCATCGTCGTGCGGTCTGCACCCCATTTCGTGTTACATAAAAACTTCAAAATATTAAGCGTTTGGCGACATTTTGTGGTTAAAATGCGGATGTGATCACGCCAATTGAGCCTGCGGTCCAGCGTCATACCCAGGAAACGGATAGACTCGACGAATTGAAGATTTCTCCCCCCTAGAGTCAACGTCGGTGGCATATGGTATCCCCTCAGCCTATGAAAATGCACGCACTTCGTTTTTCCCTCGGAGAAGCGGAACCCGTTGCTCTGGGACCATTTGTGCAGTTTATTGAGCGTAAGCTGCGCAAGTCTGGACGCAGTGTTGAGTTTAGACGACCGGCAAAAGATGCCCAGGTCGTCTACAAATAAAGACCCCATCACAGGCGGCACTATACAATTCTCCACATCATTGATTGCAATCGCAAAACACGTTACGCTAAGAACCGACCCCTGAGCTATACCGTTTTCCTGGGTAAAACTTTTAGATAGGTGACTTCCAATCTTAACCTTAAAAACACGCTGCATCAGGAAGTTAGAGATGAACGTGGGCAAGTTTCCTCGAAAATCCCACTTATGCAATTGTTGTAGAATTTTTCTACGCCATACTCTGTCGTATGCCTTTTCGAGGTCGAAAAAGATTCCGATGACGTGCTGTCTTAGAAGGAAGGCTTCCTGGATAAAATTATCAGCGTGGACAAGATGATCGGTAGTGCACCTGCTTCGCCGGAAGCCGCATTGGATTTTGGAGAGAAGGCTTCGTCTTTCCAACCACCACACCAGTCGCCGGTTGACCATTCTTTCCATTAGCTTGCAAAGGCAACTTGTCAGTGAAATCGGTCGATAGTTTTCCAGATGGGAAGAGTCTTTTCCTGATTTGGGAATGGGAACGACTGCGGATTGGCGCCATGTCTCCGGAAAGCAGCCCTCGTCCCAAATCTGGTTGAGGGTGTTCAGGATATTCGGGAGCGACCTCTCGGGGATATTTCGGAGAAACGAATTATGAATTCCATCTAGCCCGGGGGCGGTGTTGCGGCAATCTGCAAGAGCGGACTCTAGTTCCCACAGTGAAAACGAGACATTGTATGCCGCTCGTGCCCCTATTTCCCTAAAATTTAACGGAACGGATTCAATTCTCTCCTTGATAGCCAGAAAGGACGGCTCTTGATTTATGTCACTACTCGCTTCTGCGAGGAACTCGCCGAATGCCTCACTAACGTCGGAGGGCGCGGTCATCACCGTGCCGTTTACTTTAATAGAGGAGACAGGTTGGTAGATACTTCCTGTGATGCTTCTGATCTTTTTCCAAACCTTTGTAAGTGGTGTCCTATTATTAATACCATTTACAAATTCCACCCAGGAAGCCGTCTTTGCTTCCTTCACTGCCTTCCGGGATTTTGCGCGTAATCGTCGGAAAGCAGCGAGATTTGAGGCAGTGGGATACTTTTGAAAAATGCGTAAGGCCTTTTTCCGCCTTTTGATCGCATTTGCACATTCCTCGTTCCACCATGGGACGGGAGTACGATTGATGGTACCCTTCAGCACTGGAACACTACATTCAGCGGCTGTTATTATTGCGTTAGTCAGTGCCTTCGCGTTAGAGGTGCCGTCAGCGTTAAAATCGTGTTCAAAATTAAATACTTCCTTATATAGTGTCCAGTTGCCTTTCCGGATGTTCCATCTGTCACTTTTACTAAACATAGGGAGGAACTGATCATTTTTGGTAATGAAGAGAGGAAAGTGGTCACTTCCACAGAGGTCGTGATGAACGGACATAGACAGCTTTGTTGCCAGACTGCTCGTGCAAAGACTTAAGTCAATGGAGGAAAATTCTCCGTTAAAACTATTAAAACGGGTTTTTTCTCTGCTATTTAAAAGAATTAAGTTAAAATCATCGATAAAATGGGATAAAATCCGTCCCCTTCTGTTACTCTGCGCAGGAGAGCTTCCCCACAGGGGGTCGTGAGCATTAAAATCTCCTAATAAAATAAAAGGCTTGGGCAACTGACGGACAAGGGTTATAAGGTTATACTGATTAACCGGAGCTCCCTCCGGTAAATAAATGCAGCACAAAGTTACTGCTTCAGGGGCGTGCACTGTGACAGCAATCGCCTGGAATGGAGTGTTAAGTTGTGTTCGGGAGGTGTATAGGGCCTCCCGAACTGCAATGGCAACCCCTCCTTGAGCTCTTTGGCCACTGGTGTCATCAAGTCTAAAAACCTTGTATCCTTTTAAAATACCCTTGTCCGTCAGCTTAAAATGCGTCTCTTGCAGGCAGACGCAGATGGGATTAAAATCTCTAATTAAAACCTCCAGCTCCTCCTTGTGCCTATAAAAACCATTCATATTCCACTGTAATATTACAGCCATTATGGTTAAAATAAAATAAATAAATAGATACATTAAAACCAGTCTAAATCCGTTCATAAGGAGAGTCATCGCTTAAGGCGCTGTTTCCTTCTCTGAGACCGAACTTGGAAGACTTCCGTATCTGAGACACAGATGTCTTCGTCCATAGCCTCCGGTGTTTGATGTTGGGTCCCAGAGGAGGTAGGGGGAGGTGTTTTTTCACGCACTCGTGGCGTGTCCCCGGAATTTGTTTTCAGTGGATTCTTAGTAGAATCCGTATTTAGCTCATTTTTCTTTGGTGCATTTTTAGTCTCTGGTCCTTTAGTCTTAATCTTATTCGGTTCGGTTGCCACATTATTGCTATTCATGGGATTTTTAACTTCTGTTTGTGTTGAGGACGTACACATTTTTTTGGGGGTAGCCGCTACTCCCGCCCAAGATCTCGAAAAAGTAGGGGCCAGCATGGTTCTATATTTTTTCCGCGCCTCTCCATATGGAATCTTGTCCAGCGTCTTTATTTCCATTATCTTCCTTTCCTCTTTCATCACAGGACAATCACGAGAGTATGCTGGATGCGCACCCTCGCAATTGACACAGTGAGGATCGGAGGAACACACGTCACCCTCATGCATGTCCTTGCCACAGCGCGGGCAGGTGGTCTTGCCCTCACATCGCGGTGCGATGTGGCCGAATTTATTACACTGGAAGCAACGCATGGGGTTAGGTATAAATGGTCGCACAGGGACTGATTCATATCCTAGAAATACCTTCTCGGGGAGCTTATCGAGAGCGAATGTGAGGATCACAGATGTTGTGTTGATCGTCTCACCGTTCCGCTTAGTTGTCAGTCGACGGCAGTCGATGACACCCTGTGGGGCCATCTCTTTCTTTATTTCCTCGACCTCAACATAGAGGAGGTCATAGTGACTGATAACCCCCCGAGAAGTATTTAAGGTGCGATGAGTCTCAACTGTGACTGGAATATCACTCAGTTTCTTCACCTTGAGCAGCTTTTCAGCTTGATCATGATTAGCGGTTTCTATTAGAAGGGTACCATCTCTAAGTTTTTTCACCGTGTTCGGATCTCCTGTAATTACCGCAGACAGGTTTCTCTTAATAAAGAAGGGGGACACCTTTTTTAGCGTCTCGCCGTCTACCGCACATTTCATTACGAGGTATCTCAAACTTTTTACAATGCACTTATCTCCTCCGCCCGTGTCCGGGCGGGATTTTTTAAATGGAGGAAGAGGGTTAGTCGCCATAAGAATTACGAATTCATCCCCTGGGCTCCCCACCCACCACGGAGCCACACATTCGGGACGCCACACCGCAAACCGGTGTGGTCGCCAGGGCTACCCAAGGGATATAGCACTATTGTTTGGGAGGCCTGCTTCAGGTGGGGCCTCCAGTGCATGAGCCCTCCAAACTCATACACCTTCGGCCGCCCTACACAGACCCCCGTCACTCCAGCACTCGCCATCGAAACGTGTCGATTAGCCGATTGATCAAGACTGGCTAGATCTTGACCGCCCGTTTACAGGGAATCTAGGGCCGAAGTGGGATGTTGATCCCCAGGCCATACCGGGTATCCGACACCCGGCTGGGTCCCGGAGAACTCACCCACCAGGATCCCCTTCTCCCCCTTACGGGTCTCCGCACACGGCAAACATGCGGGTGGATCGCAGGCCAGGTGGTGTGGCCGCACACAGACAGTTGACCCACAAGACTGTCCGGGCTCAACCCTTGCTGGCTGTGGGTTTGTTGTCGGGGTTGTCTCCCCGCCCTTTTAGTCGCCTCTTACGACAAGCAGGGCTACTGCGGGAGTATTCTCAATCCCCCTACCCGCAGGGGGTGAAAAATCTCTAGCATTTACAGGAAAACCATCATGAACATGGATGCATGTTCATGAAGAATATCTTGGTCTATGATACGTACTAGAATAAAAGTTTGTAAGTCGCAGCATTTACCAAAATAACATCCGCGGTATTGAGATATCTTTTGTCCCCACATTTCTCATTTCTCGCTGAAAGACACAAATTGCACTTTAAATTGTCCTCAACTCCATCATCAAAAACTTTGTGCGAGGAGGAATGACGACGGTATGTTTCTAGACAGTTGTTAAACAGACACTGACTTGCATTTTTAAAAACGATATTTTTCGACTATTCTCGACCCCTCGTAACTCATTCACAGCGATAGGCGTACAGCTTGCAGCAGAAAATACTTCTGACGCCCTTTCTTTCTCTTTCAGCATGCTCTGGCCAGTTCCGCGTTTAGCTTTTTTAGCAGAAAAAAAATATAAATCGATATCAAATAACCGACGAATTCTGGTAAGGTTTCATAAGAAGCCACCGCCTTAGCAGAGCTTTCCCTCCTCAAGACGAAATCGCCACCACCGGTGATTAGTGAACTGTGCAAATAAATAAGAACTACCATAAATCAGAACTCCTTCATCTTCAATGGGAAGTATTACTGTCAACAAGAAGGTCTTGCAATGGGCTACCCCTCTTTCCCACTTCTTAGCTGATATCTACAAGGACAGCCTTGAAAATCAACTTTTCTCTTTAAGACACCCCCTCCTTAATAACGTTTGGTAGTGGTGCAGATATGTGTTTGATGTATTTTGTGTGTAGACTGGCTCCAAAAGAAAATGGGGGCGTTTACTCGGAACCGAAATCGCAATTTTGTACACAAAATTGTTAGATGGAAACGAAAAAAGAAATTAAGTGAAAAAATGAATCTTCTAACCACAACCATTCACTCATATTTCAAAAATTAAAATAAGCAAAATGTGGCGCCCACCGAAAATGCTACTGTGATAACATTCACGTCTTTTCCTTTCCTCCCGTCCTTGACTGCTCTTTTGGGAAGGGAAGGGATTGGATGGGGGTTCTCGGAAAGTATGTTCGCACAGATGCTGTCGTAACTGCTCCGATTGGCAGAGTCAGCTGTGTCCCCCCCATTGCGATAAGGCGAAGTAGCTTCGCGGGCTCAGTTGTGATTGGACGAAGTCGTTATGCGTCAGAGGTTGCACCCCACCCACTTTTCCGGAAGGTTTATAAACATTAGTTTTTCGACGCCTAAAACTCGAGAAATAATTGACGGATCAAAAAACGGAAAAATAAGGGTCTTTTTATTTTACAAACTCTATCATATTCGGCAATAAAAAATATGGTAAACGACACCATGAGAGAACTTTTCGAAAGTGTTGAACTCCATTAATAGTGCCATACAGTTAACCATGGAAGTGGAAGCAGATGGTGTGCTTAATTACCTGGACTTGAGTTTGCAGATTATTGACAGTAAGTTTGACTTTTCCATTTACCGCAAACATTGCTATTCAGACACAATCATCCATTCACACTCCAGAATTCATTTCTTGCAAAAGTTAGCAGCATTCCACGCCATGGTAAACAGAGTATGTGGAATCCCGCTGTCTATTAAGAACCGAATCAAACAGATGTCACACTACAGATCGCGGAAAATAACGGGTACATGACCAAATTGATTGACAAAGTATACAACAGGGAACAAAAAGCTTTAGCAGAGGAGTTGATGTACCTTAGTAGAACCTCAGAGCAACAGACCTGGCGAAGGATTCCTTCTCTTGGCAACATTTCACTCAGAACACAACACCTTCTCTCCAATGGTAACATAAAAGCAACTTTTCACAACAAACACACTCAAAACATATTTAACTCCACCAAAGACAAAGTCAACCCACAAGAAAAAGTGGCATCTATAAACTCAGCTGCTCGAACTGCGATGCCATATACATAGGACAGACGGGAAAAGCATGCGATACTAGGGCAAAAGAACACCGAGCATGCTTCATCAATAGCACTGGGAACTCACCGTTTGCAAAATAATTACGAACACACGGACACGATAGAAACTTTGTTCCACAAATTTTCACACCACCCCTTCCACTCTGTGGGTAATGACCAACATTCTTCAACCTTCTCCCTCCCCCACTGGGGGAGGCCTTACAATTCTGTATTTGACACCGGAAGTTGATGCTAAGCATCGAAACCATGGTCGCGAGTGAATAAATAATATATTTTCTGGAAGTGCATTGTTTCCTTACCTTCATCTTGAAGACATTCTACGTAGTCAAGCCAGACAACGTCAACTTAAAAGAGACTTGAAAATGACGCTTTAGCGTCGAACTGCGTTGTACCAGCAAAATAAAGTCTGTGAAAACTTACATAGTTTGCATCTTCTCAGTCAACATAAATTTTCACCAAGGTAAAGCTGAATGTATTGATTTCATCAATAAATGTTTCATTCACGGAAGAATACACGCAGGCATATGATTCTTGTATACATCCTTCGAATTAAACTTTTTGAGCTTTCTAAGGAAAAATATTTCATCAAAAATTTACCAATGTAGGCTGACTAGGAACTTGGCATTAAAGGACGTATTTAATATTCCTATATAGAAGATGAAAAGATGGAACGTATTATTCCGTGCCTACTCGTGGCAAAACTCGGGAGCTGTGCTTTCACTGGAAAACTGCTCAGCGGTCTCTCGGGGATTGTATGCCCGAAATTGGGAGCATTAATGAGGGGACAGTGGGTTGCCCTGATTCTCTTTCAGCCGGTCCCTGCTGTAAAGAAAATAATGCAGCGGTCCCTCGGTCGTTCTCGGATGACGGACTAATAGCCCCTGAAGGGTGTCGGGGATCGCCGGCTGGTCCACTGCAACGAGTTGCCCGTGAAGTGCCCATTTCTGAACCGGAATTACATTACTGTGAGATTTGCATGCGGCCATTCGCGACCAAAATCGGTCTTGGTGTCCACGTTCACCGTATTCATCTTAGAGAGGCCAATGAAAATGTTTCAGTCCCACGATCGAAACGTCGATGGCAGCATGAGGAACTGCGAATGCTTGCAGTCGCCGACATTAGGGGTATCAATAAAGGATTCCGGTACATCGACCAGTTCCTGCTCAAAGAGTTCCCTGAATGGACACTCGAACGCATTAAGAGCAAACAAAACGATCGGAATACCAGCAGATTTCAGAGCCGGACCTGCGAAGATACTCCCGAGACACGGAGATAACATAACCGATGACCATCAGTTAGGAGCCCACTTCACCCACGGGCAACGAAATACTGAAGGAGTAGCAATCTCTAAGCTCTCATATAACAGTAGGCACCACTAAATCTTCACCAGGACCTGACGGTGAGGCAATGGAAGGCGGTCTCAACACTCATACTTTCGGCTCTTTCTACACACGTCTTGTTGAAGATTCGATCCCACCTGAGCTTATCATCGGCCGAACGATCTTCCTTTCTAAGTCACGGACCCCATTAGAACCAAATGACTGCTTGCCATAGCGTCGGTGGTCCTGAGGCAGCTCAGTAAAGTGCTTGCCGCGCGGCTAAGATCTGCCGGACCACGGAGGGGATACCAGGCAACGGGGGTTCATCACCGCTGATGGTGTGTTTGAAAATATGGCGGTGATATAGACCATTTTGTACGAAGCCTGGGTACGATGTACTTGGCAGTTCTAGACATTTCAAAGGCCTCCACTCTGTCGACCATTCGGAGATATTGGAAGTCTTCTTATAATGGAAGATATCTTACAATACAAATCTCTGCCGATCTTAGCTGATCACGGTCAAGTTCATTATAAAGGCCTATTTCGTGAGGATCCCATAATACCCTGGCATGGTATTGCAAATGATGCCTAACAGGGGAATTAAGTTGCTAATTTCTCAAAATACATGACCGTCACATTCTACCAGTAATCTTTTGATGAAGGCTCAGGTGGAAAGGGATGGCAAGAATGACTTACAGATCCAGAGGGAGGAAAGAAAGAGAAAAAGGTGGAGGAATTAGAACAGTTAAAGAGAGTAACGAAGAAGACACCAGAAACACTTGATAAGTTAAACAAAGAAATTATTAAAAGATCCAAAGAAGTAATTAAAATATGTCTATTACTATAATTCAACCTACAGATCTCCAAGATTGATTCCCTGTTCGTTTGCAAGTTTTGATGAGTTCTAAACGAAGTTTTTAACATTTTCAATGTCTCGGCGCATGTTGAGTTCGATGACAGGCAGAGGGCCTTCCGGCGGACCGATGGGTGTTCGAAGAATATTGCCTTTCTAGATCTCACATTAAAGACCTATCTGTCCAGGCACAGACCTCTGTTTGTTGCCACTCTGGATGTGGCCAAGGCTTTTGACTCCGTCTCGTTTCCGGCCGTCTGGGAGGCCCTATCTGCCAAGGGAGTTCCCGGAGCAATGACCAAATATATCAAATCTGTATATCATGAGAGTCGCACCGTTTTCCAGCATGCGAACTGGGAATCCCCGAAATTTCACCCCACATGTGGGGTGATGCAAGGGAATCCCATGTCCCCGCTTCTTTGTAACTTCGTTCTGGATGGTGTGCTCTCTGATCTGACGCCAGGGATAGGGGTTGAGGTTAGTGGGATGACCCGAAACGTACTGGCTTTTGCAGACGACCTCGTCTCGCTGCATAGATCTGGCTCTGGCCGTATCGAACGAAATATTGATGTGCATCGCCTGTGCGCAGCCTCACTACATCAGTCTGTTGATGGCGCACCCCCGCGTGACTCTCCCCGGACCCCCCGTCAGCACGACTGGGTACTTTCTGGGAATCGGCTTTTATCCGGCCACGACGTTGTGTGGTCGGTGAAGGCCCGAATCAATGCACTTCGTACTGCAGCGAGATGCGCGAGGGGTCGGCAACGGGGAAAAATCACTTCTGTCGTGCCGGATGCTCAAACTTAGAAACCTCAACTCATGTTCTGCAATACTGTCCGCGATCTCATGATGCGCGAGTTAGAAGGCACGATGCTGTGATCAAGTACTTGACCAGAGGTGCCGAAAACCATGGTTATACCACCGTAATAGAACCCTCCTTTCAAACTCCCGAAGGCTTATGGAGCCAGATCTCATCGCCACACCAGGAAAGACTTCTCTGGTTGTGGATGATCAGATCCGAAGCGACACCCTGAATCTCGTGCACCGGGAGAAAGTGATTTATTACGGCGGTAACGCCGAACTCGTAAATGCCATTAAAGACCGTTTTGGCTCTGAGGAGGTGAGGTTTTATTCGGCTACACTAAATTGGCGAGGGATCTGGAGCCAAAGCTCTGCCTCTGAACTCCAGTCCATTGGTCTTATCAAAAACACAGACCTAAAAATCTTGTCCTCACGGACCATCATCGGTTCTGTCTTGATCTGGCGTGAGTGGAACCCACGCACAGACTGATCCTACCGAAAAAAAGCATCTCCTAGGCCTGAAGAGGCCTGACCACTGCCGCTGCCACGGCCAGTGGCATAATGTTTAGACGTTTTTTCGAATACCACTTTCAAAAAATATGTATCTAAATTATCAATAACCAAATGCCTCGTCATCCAATTAGTGACGCGCATGAATGGATTAACGAGATTCCCACTGTCCTCATGTACTATCTAGCGAAACCACAGCCAAAGGTACGGGTTTGGAAGTATCAGCGGGGAAAGAAGACACTGGTGAGCTTGTGTCTTTTTTGGCACTGTGGATCCGAGTTCGGTCCCGCGTCTTGGCATCCCACGGACCTTCCTTGCTGCGAGGGCGTGCGTGGCGGTCCCGGTGTGGATGCGGCCTGCCGGTCGTGCCGCCCGGGGCCACCGCCCGTGCGCCGCTCTTCGGCCGCCATTCAACGAATGGCTCAGAACTGGCACGGACTGGGGGAATCCGACTGTCTAATTGAAACAAAGCATTGCGATGACCCCAGCGGGTGTTGACGCAATGTGATTTCTGCCCAGTGCTCTGAATGTCAAAGTGAAGAAATTCAAGCAAGCGCGGGTAAACGGCGGGAGTAACCATGACTCTCTCAAGACGGTAAGGCGGTGGGTTCTGCGCAATACAGCGCCTCCACTGAGAAGGCCCATAGCATCACCACCGCAAGTCAACCCCTCCTTCACGTGGTACGGACTGGCACCAAATCTTGGTGGCTGAGTGGGGCTCTGGCGTAACACAGGGGTGGGGGGTTAGCACCCCCTCACCCCTTAATGCGCACCGCTCCTAAGAGAAAAGAAGCCTCGGATAATAAAAGAGGAGCCCCACAGGGCTCCTCATGTGCGCAGAGGCAGCAGGCAGTACCTGAGCAACACCCCCCTGATGAAGCAGAAGCCAATGCAGCCGATGTTCCTGGGTCCAGATGCGACCTTTGCGGAGCGATGTTTGCCACTTCACGTGGACTGGGAGTCCACCGCAGGCGCGCTCACCCCCTTGAAGCGAACCAGGCCATAAACATCGAGCGGAAGAAGCGGCAGTGGACGGAAGAGGAGACCAAGGTGATGGCGGCCCTGGAGGTGGAGGGGGAAAGGCAGGGGGAGAGATTTATGAATGAATTCATTCATGCTCGACTCCCTGGCCGGACCCTCGAAGCCATAAAGGGCAAGCGTCGTCAGGCTGCCTACCGACACCTTTTGGCAGCCGAGAGGGAAAGGTCTCCGCCGCCGCCACCCCCCATCAGCCCAGGAGAGGACGAGCGGGATTTTTTATCTTCTCTCCGCAAGGAAGTGGATCGGGCCCTCACTGACGTTGTCAGATTGGGGGCCCGTTGGAATCCACAACTCCTGGCGAGGATGGGGGAGGTGGATTCTCAGGGTTTTTTCAATATACTTTGCAGATGGATGAGGGAAACCCTGGGACTGCCGCCGACTTCCGCCCCAAGGCCAGCCCATGTCTCCCAGCCGCGACCAGACCAGCAGGTGCGGCCCCGAGCACAACGCCGTCGGGAATATGCCCGGATCCAGGGAATGTAGAAGAGGAGTCCTGCCGCCGCAGCCAGAGAGGTCCTGGAAGTCATACAGCCGATCTCCCCCAACGACCTAAGGGAGATGAGGGAATTTTGGGAGCCGATATTTACGGCTCCCTCAAAATCCTATACTCCGGGACCTCGACGCCAGACCATTCAGGCGAATCTCCTCCTGGCACCCATAACGGAGGAGGAGATCCAACAGAACAGAGTGGCGGCGGGAAAAGCCCCTGGACCAGATGGCATTAAACCGACGGTGTGGAATGCAGTACCTTCCTCGCTCAGGACCTTAATATTCAACATGATCCTCCTCCATGGTGACACCCCCTCAGAATGGAAGGAATCCCGCACGATTCTTGTGCCAAAGTGAGACATCGTATCAAGAGCCGATTATCGTCCTTTGAGTATCGGCTGTGTCCCCCTGAGGCACTTACACAAGATCTTGGCCTCCCGAATACAGCAACTGCCGATCTTTGATGATCGTCAGAGGGCGTTCCTGAGAAGAGACGGCTGCTTGGAGAACATCATCTCACTCCAAGCGGTGATGCAGGACGCCAGAGCCCGGCGTAGGGAGATGCACCTGGTCTCCCTAGATCTCCGGAAAGCTTTCGACTCCGTCAGCCAGTCTGCCATTTTCGGAGTGCTGGCGGAACTGGGCTTCCCAAACCACTTCCGGAGATACGTTGGGCAGTACTATGCTGAAGCGAGGACGAAGATACATCATCGGGGGGCCAGTAGCGGGCCAATTCAGGCCCGCCGCGGGATTCGACATGGGGATCCACTGTCACCACTCCTCTTCAACCTGGTCATCGATGGAGTGCTGATGGAGCTGCATGGGGAGGTTGGCTATCGCCTAGGAGACGTTGTTGTAGGTGCGATAGCCTATGCCGACGACCTCATCCTGGCATCCCAGTCCACCACGGGAATGCAGAGGCAGCTCGACCGGATTGAAGAGGCACTCGGGTAGAGGACTGGAAGTAAACCCTGGGAAGTGCCTAAGCCACTCGTTTGTCCCATCAGGCAAGGAGAAGAAGGTGAAGGTCCTGACGGAGGCTACCCTATACCTCAGAGGGGTCCCCATTCAACCCAAGGGGATCCTGGACCAAGGGAGGTATTTGGGACACGAGTTCGGCAACCACCATCAGGCACCCCAGGTGAAGCCTCTCCTTGTCCACCTATTGGAGAGGCTCCGGCGGGCACCTCTGAAACCTCAGCAGAGAATGTGGGTACTGCGTCACATGGTAATACCCAAATTACAGTACCCACTTGCTTTCGGCAGGATAACTTGCACCCGGCTCCAGGAGTTGGATATCCAGATCCGGGCAGCCGCTCGATCCTGGCTGCACCTGCCGAAGGATGTGCCCGTCGGATACTTCCACGCCCAAGTGAAGGAAGGAGGATTGGGGATCCCGGCACTTCGACTGTCCATCCCAGTAAAGCGGCAGAGAAGATTGCAGCGGCTCTGCAGATCCAGTGACACGGTGACCAGAGCTGTGGTGAGGAGCAGCCATTTCATCCGGAGGCAGCAGTGGGCTGAGTCCGCGTCCGCCGGCATCGAAGCGGCTGGGCCATCCGCACGGGACGTCCAGAGACATTGGGCGTCCAGGCTTCACCGGTCCGTGGATGGAAGAGAGCTACGGGACTCGGCCAAGGAGAGGGCGTCTACGGCGTGGGTCAATTTAACAGCTGCCTCCATCCCGGGCCGAGACTTCATCCGATTTCAACGCGTGCGGATCAACGCCCTGCCCAGCCGAAGAGAAACATCCAGAGGTCGACGGACAACGATGGACTCAGCGTGTCGGGCAGGCTGCCCGACTATGGAGACCACAGCCCACGTGATCCAGGGTTGCTGGAGGACACACAGGGGGCGAATCAAGAGGCACGACGCAATTGTCAACAGCCTCGGTTCGTCCCTCGCAGCGAAGGGATGGACGGTGCAGAAGGAGTCGAGGATTGACACCGAGGAAGGACTGCGGAAGCCAGACATCATAGCCACCCGACGAGAGGACACCTACCTCGTCGACGTTTAGATCGTGTCGGGGTCTAACGACCTCGCTACCCTCCACCGGCGGAAGTTGCAGTACTATCGAAACAACGTGGGAGTACGCCGCTGGATGGAGGAGACTCATCGTGGGACGACTCCGAGATATACGACTGCAACGATTAGCTGGCGTGGTGTCTGGTGTGGTGAAAGTGCTCGGGACTTAAGAGACATGGGGATGTCAAGGGGGGCTCTCGTGGGTCTGACCACGAGAGTTTTGCAAGTGTCGCACATGAACTGGACCAGTTGGAACAAAATGACTGGACATGGCAGGGGTGGAGTCATTCAAAGGGAAGGGGTGGGGTAAAGGTGCTGCTTGATGTTTTTGTTATGTATTACTCTTTGTACATATAAAACTTTAAAGACAATAAATATGTTAAAGGTCCGTAAGGCGGTGGGTTTTGCGCATTACAGCGCCTTCTCTGAGTAGGCCCATAGCATCACCACCGCAAGTCAACCCTTCCTCCTCGTGGTACGGAGTAACTATGACTCTCGTGGCGGGAGTAACTATGACTCTCGTGAGAGGAGGGTGTGCCTCGTGAGAGGAGGCCATGGTTACTGGGTCACTACGCGTCTCCAATAGCCTCTTGTGACCAAGTGTCAGATCTACCTCCCAGTGGTCCTGCTGGAAACTCCCGGTCCACTTACCATCTAGCGGCCGGGTAAGCTAAACGATTCTGACGCGAAGGGTTCACCGTGACCCCGACGTTCGAGGTGTCGGAGGGGGGACACTCCCACTCTAGGATCCGAGTCGAGTGGTCATGCAGACCACACGGGGTGTACCCTTAAAACGGTCCATCGGACACCTTATCCAAAATTTATTTGGGCAACGGGCTCCGCGGGTGGTAACATGATGTGTGGAAGGGTGACGCTGAAGCGAACCCGGCGGTCACTCATTCAACGCAACTCTGGAATGAGAGTTAACATGAGGATAAGTAGGGGAAGGGGGAAGCCCGTCGGCTCGGCTACCGACGCCCCCTTTCGGGTCGGCTTCTTACGGGCTGTGCTCGCTACTTGTGATAGGTTTGTGGGGCTCGTGTCTGTAGTGTGATGCATGAGCCTCGAGTAGGGGAGGGATTAATCCTAACCCCGCCGTCCAGGTTGGCAGGGGTCAGGCGCCTGAGGTGTCGGACCGGGGCTTGCCCCGGCACTAGAATCCGAGCCGAGACCCCACTGCACCGTCATTGCCACGCAGACCACGGGGCGGTCGGTGCTCCGGACCGTTATTCTGGAAAATTTTCCCTGGGAACAAAATCACACGAGTGACACAGAGTCCGGTTACGGGACACCTAGCCTCCCTTGTCGAGGGAGTGGATTGTAAGGGTATTGTCGCCATTGCGGGCGGTGATCAAACTGTAAGTCGGCTAACGGCCTGTTCCAGGTTCCCGATCTTGGTGAGTAAGTGTCCTCGACGTTGCCGATCCGTGTTTGGGGGCCTGCGGCCCCCTTATCACGGTCGTAACCATGACTCTCTCAAGGTCCGTAAGGCGGTGGGTTCTGCGCAATACAGCGTCTCCTCTGAGTAGGCCCATAGCATCACCACCGCAAGTCAACCCTTCCTCCTCGTGGTACGGACTGGCACGAAATCTTTGGTGGCTGAGTGGGGCTCTGGCGAGGGGTGTGGGGCTAGCACCCCCTCACTCCTTAATGCGCACCGCTCCTGAAAAGAAAAAAGCCTCGGAAAATAAACGAGGAGCCCCACAGGGCTCCTCATGTGCGCAGAGGCAGTAAGCACCAATTGAGCACCGCCCCCCCGATGAAGCAGCAGCCTACCCGGTAGATGATCCTGGGTCCAAATGTGACATTTGCGGAGCGACGTTTGCCACTGCGCGTGGACTTGGAGTTCACCGCCGGCGCGTCCACCCCCTTGAAGCAAACTTGGCCATCAACGTCGAGCGGAAGAAGCGGCACTGGACAGAGGAGATGAAGGTGATGGCGGCCCTGGAGGTAGAGGGGGAAAGGCGGGGGGAGAGATTTATGAATGAATTCATTCTTTCTCGTCACCCGGGCCGGACCCTCGAAGCCATAAAGGGCAAGCGTCGCCAGGCAGTCTACAGACATCTTTTGGCAGCCGACAGGGAGAGGTCTCCTCCGCCACCACCCCCCATCAGCCTAGGAGAGGACGAGCGGGACTATCTACCTTTATCCGCACTAAGCTGGATCGGGCCCTCACCGACGTTGTCGGATTGGGGGCCCGCTGGAATCCGCCATCTCCTGGCGAGGATGGGGGAATTGGATACTCAGGATTTCTTTGATATATTTTCTAGGTGGACAAATGAAACCCTGGGAGTGCCGCAGACTTCCGCCCCAAGGCCAGCCCATGTCTCTCAGCCGCGACCAGACCAGCCGGAGCGGTCCCGAGCACAACGCCGCCGGGAGTATGCCCGGATCCAGGGAATGTGGAAGAAGAGTCCTGCCGCCGCAGCCAGAGAGGTCCTGGAGGGTAGACAGCCGATCTCCCCTCATGATCTGAGGGAGATGAGGGAATTTTGGGAGCCGATATTCACGGCTCCCTTGAAATCCTATACCCCGGGACCTTGGCGTCAAACCATTCAGGCGCACCACCTACTAGAACCTATAACGGAGGAGGAGATCCAAGAGAATAAAATGGCGGCGGGAAAGCACCCTGGACCAGATGGCATAAAACCGGCGGTGTGGAATGTAGTACCTTCCTCGGTGAAGACTCTAATCTTCAACTTAATCCTCCTCCGGGGTGACACCCCCCCAGAATGGAAGGAATCCCGCACAATATTTGTGCCGAAGGGGGACACTGTATCGAGAGCCAATTACCGACCTCTGAGTATCAGCTGTGTCCCCCTGAGGCACTTGCACAAGATCTTGGCCTCCCGAGTACAGCAGCAGCCGATCTTTGATGATCGGCAATCGCTATTGACAGCAGCCTCGGTTCGTCCCTCGCAGCGAAGGGATGGACGGTGCAGAAGGAGCCGAAGATTGACACCGAGGATCGGCACCGAGGAAGGACTAAGGAAGCCAGACATCGTAGCCACCCGACGAGAGGACACATACCTCGTCGATGTGCAGATCGTGTCGGGGTCAAATGACCTCGCTACCCTCCACCGGCGGAAGTTGCAGTACTACCGGAGCAACGTGGGAGTACGCCGCTGGATGGAGGAGACACATCGTGGGACGACCCCGAAATACACGACTACAACGGTCAGCTGGCATGATGTCTGGTGTGATGAAAGTGCTCGGGACTTGAGAGACATGGGGATGTCAAGGGGGGCTCTCGTGGGTTTGACCACGAGAGTACTGCAAGGATCGCATATGAACTGGACTCGATGGAAAAAAATGACGGGTTATGGCAGGGGGGGAGTACTTCAAAGGGAAGAGGTGGGGTGAAATTGGTGCTTGTCTTTGTTATGTATTACTCTTTATACATGTAAAACTTTAAAGAAAATTAATCGTTAAATAATGGCTGGTGCACTCGTGATGAGCGGCGATGCTGGTGCTACTAAGTGCGTATTATCCCACGCCTCCTCGTGGCGAGTCGGAAGGCTTCCTTTCACTGGATGACTGCTCGGCGGACACTCGGGGATTGGTCGTGTGAAGTTGGGAGCGTCAAGCGGGGACAGTGGGTTGCCACCCCACCGTTTCTCCATTCAACCGGGCCCTAGAAAAGCACAATGTAATGCCGCGGTCCTTTTCCGGTCTCGGATGACGGACTTAGAGCCCCTGATGGGTGTCAGGGGACCCCGGTTGGCACGTTACCACAGGCTGCTCACGAAGCGCCTATTGACGAACCAGCAGTTTGGACCTGTGAGATTTGCATGCGATATTCACGACCAAGATCGGACTTGGCGTGCACGTTCGCAAATCACATCCAAAAGAAGCGAACGAAAAGGTTTCGGTCCGACGTTCGAAACCTCGATGGGAGGACGAAGAGTTGCGACTGCTTGCAGCCGCTGAAATCCGGGGGATTAATTAGGGAGTTCGGTACGTTAACCAATTTGCTCAAAGAGTTCCCTGAGTGGACTCTGGAACGTATTAAGAGCAAACGCAAGAGGCCAGAACACAAGGCGGTCTTCAATGAGTTAAAGGCCGGACCTCCGGAGATCACCTCAGAGACTCCGAATCCTGTGACCACAAGTCAAGACCCGGAGCCCACTTCATCCACGGGCACCGAAATACTGAAGGAGTGGCTAAGGGATGCAATCCAAGCTCTTGACGGGGAAGACTGTGGGCCACTCATCTCTGAATGGCTCCGAAAATGTTTTCCCCGGAATGACAGAGGTGAGAAAGTCAGATCCAAGAAAACGGAACCTACCCCGATTGTGAACCAGAAAGCACGAAAGCGTAGTGAGTACGCTAAGGTCCAGTCAAAATGGAGCAAGAACATAGGGATTCCCGCCCGCGAAATCCTTGACGGCGAGTGCCAGGAACCCGAGTCTCTCGGTTCTCGAGAGATGTTCGATTACTGGGCCAAAGTCAAAGAGGCAACGGGGCCAGGCGAAAAATCCCGAGTCATCGAACTTCCGCTGGCGGCGACCGAGCCTTGGCCAGTCACTTACCGTCCGATCTCACTAGGTGAGATCGAAGGGAACGAATTGAAGGTCAAATCCGCTCCAGGACCTGACGGCGTAAGTGTGAGGCAATGGAAGGTTGTCTCACCACTCATACGTTCGGCTCTCTTTAACGTCGTCTTGTTGCAAGGCTCCATCCCACCTGAGCTTAACACCAGCCGGACTGTCTTCCTCCCTAAGTCAAGGACGCCAACCACGCCGAAGGACTACCGACCGCTCGCCATAGCGTCGGTGGTCCTAAGGCAATTGAATAAAGTGCTAGCCGCACGTATGAGGACCACCGGACCCGGAGGTGACCCGCGGCAACGTGGGTTCATCTCTGCCGATGGGGTTCTCGAGAACGTTGCAATAATCAAAGCAATCATGCACGACGCCCGAGTACGCCGCGGTCAACTGCATTTCGCAGTCTTAGACCTAACGAAGGCCTTCGACACTGTCGAACATACGGCCATATTGAAGGCGGCGCGGCCCTGTGCTGGGGCAGCCGAAATTCGCACCTCCTTCCTGGCTGGTCTCTACTCCGGGCAACGTTACATCTTGAGGTGGAAGGACGAAGCTAGGGAGGTGGCTGTTCGAAGGGGTGTACGCCAGGGGGATCCGTTGAGTCCCTTCCTCTTCAATAGCGTGATGGACCAAGCGCTAGCCGCAATACCCGCAGAGGTTGGCTACCGTCTCGGGGGCACCAGGGTGAATGCCCTCGCCTACGCAGGCGATGTCATCCTTGTAGCGGGGCCGGCTACTGGTTTGCGGAAGTCCTTATCGTGTTTCGAGGAGGCAGGCGGCTCGCCTTAAACCGCAGCAGAGGCTGCATATCCTAACGACCTTTGCCCTGCCCAGACTGTACCACAGCCTGGTGCTCGGCTCGGTTACTAAGGGGAAGTTGGTCACATTGGATCGGCAACTGAGGGCCGCAGTACGCCGATGGCTTCACCTGCCTCACGACGTGCCGGAGAGCTTTTTCCACAGTAACATACAGGACGGGGGTTTGGGCATCCCGAACCTCGAAACCCAGGTACCAGTCTGGAAAGTGGATCGCCTCGACCGACTCCGAACCAGCTCGTTCAGTGCAGCAGGAAGCGCCTTCCAATCGGTAACCGTTCAAAAGGCGATTTCTTGGGCCAAGAAGATCCTTGACCACCGCAAGATCGGCTCCTGTTCGAGGGAGGCGGTGAGGAAATATTTTGCTGGAAATCTGCACACATCGGCAGATGGTGGTGACTTACGCGAGTGTCACCGTAGCGTTACCACCACTCATTGGGTGACCCGTTCCTTAGGTATTCAGGGACGTGATTTTTGTCACTACCAGCAAATTCGGATGGATGCGGACGACGCGTGGCCGAAGAGACGGTGCCTCCGTTTCTTGTCGATCGGGCTGTAAGGTCCACGAGACCTCGGGTCACGTGATCCAAGGGTGCTTTCGCACCCACGGATTTCGCATACGTCGACATGACGCTATTTCCGGTTTCCTTGCGAAAAGCTTAGAAGGACGTGGGTACAGGGTAGAGAGGAAAAGGCTGTACCCATCGAACGAAGGCCCTCGTAAGCCAGACATAGTCTGTGCCAAGGACGGGAAAGTCACAGTGATTGATGTGCAGGTGGTGTCAAATAGCGTGCCTCTCGACGATTCCATCGATCTAAGGCTCGTCGCTACGGGAGCAATGAGACTCTTATCTCCCGGATAGCTGACCAATGGGCGGTGGCCAGGGAAGCTATCGAGGTAACCACCTGCACCGTATCGTGGAGGGGAGTGTGGTTTGGGGCCTCTGAGGCGAGTCTCAGGAAACTGGGCTTGTCGAAGAGAGTCTTGAGCCAGATACCGATACGCGCACTGCGAGGCTCCTGGTACTGCTTCTGGGGGTTCAATAGAATGACGGCGATGAAATACTCGCCTATGCAAGAGTGTGAACAGAGCAGTTGATGTGGTAGGTTACTATGATGAAGGCCCGTCTGCTTCGGATAGGTAGGTAGGTTTAAAACTTGTAGGGTGCGTCGACGGCTAGGTCATTTTGCACCACTACCCATTCTTAGTAGTAAAATTTATAAATGTAACAGTAATAATAATAAAAATTGTCTATCATAGTTATGTCACTTATTAAAAAATTGAATACAGTGATTTATTAGTAAAAAAAAAAGTGAATTATATTTTTCTGTATAGTCCCGTCTCTTTCAGATATTTGATAACTCGGCTTATAACATTAGGGTCGTCTCCTAGGACGGATTTTAGGTCTCCCCCTAAGTTTAGCCGCCTTCGCGCGTCACGGTATTTGTCACACTCCGTCAGGATATGCCGAACGCTGAGAGGACAGTTGCAGTCATCACACTGAGGTCGTTGTTTCCCTTCCGTGAAGAGGAATGAGTGGGTCAGAGGACAATGCCCTATCCTCAAACGTGTGATGACGACTTCCTCTCTTCGGCTATTCCTGACGGAAGAGGGCCACACTGACGTAACCGGCTTGATGTCGCGGAGTTTATTATTATGTGTAGTGCGCCAATATTCCTTCCACTGCCCTTGGACTACCTGTCTCAGGCAAGATTGTAGGTCCTCGTAAGGTACCAGCGTGGGCTTACACTCCGTCTCGTTCAGAGCTTCTTTGGCCAAAGCGTCTGCCTTTTCATTTCCGGCTATTCCCACATGCCCCGGGACCCAAAGGAACCAAACAAGTACTCCCTTTCTGCTGAGAGACAGCAGGGACGAATGTATATCCTGAATGATCGGGTGCATGGGCGAAAAACCGGAAATTGATTGTAAGGAACTCAGGGAATCGGTGCATATAACAAAGGAGCCACCTCCGTCACATAGAGTTTCGAGTGCCATCTTCATGGCGAATAGTTCCGCTGTGTACACACTACACAGCGGATTTAATTTCGCTTTGACGGCTCCTTGGGTACTCGAGAACGCTGCGCAGGCACAGGCCAACTCCGATTTTGATCCGTCAGTGTACACAGGAAGAAAATCGGAGTGATTACTCAGAAACATTAAAAACTGACGTTGGTATTCCAAGGAAGTTGTAAAGGATTTTGGTAGTTTGCTTAGGACTGTATTAACCACAGGAGCGGGTGTTAACCAGGGAGGGTGGGTTGCGTAAGATACAGGGTACATTTCAGGCATACTGAAATCACACCCACGAATAAAATCGTTGAAACGTACGCAAACGGGCCTAGTGGCCTTCGTCCGTCGGTTAAAAATATCTAAAAAACGTGGTTTAAAGAGTATGTTAAAACATGGGTGTGCCGTCATGGATAAGACTTTGGAGGCGTAATTGCACATAAGCGCGTTTCTTCGGTGGCATAGAGGAGGCTCCCCTGCATCAGAATAGATGCTTATGACAGGGCTTGTCCGAAATGCCCCCGTACAGAGTCGCAACCCCGCGTTGTGCACGGGGGACAATGCTCGCAGGTATGACTCGCGGGCGGACGCATAGACAAAACAACCGTAGTCTAGTTTAGAACGAACCAATGTGCGGTACAATAAGAGCAATGTTGTGCGGTCTGCTCCCCACGATGTGTTGCTTAAAAACTTTAACACGTTTAACGATTTCAGACATTTTGTCTTTAAATTTTGAATGTGCTCTCGCCAATTGAGCCTGTAGTCGAGTGTCATACCGAGAAAGCGGGCCGACTGGACGAAAGGAAGATTTCTTCCTCCAAGGGATAGTGTGGGCAGCATTTGGATTCCTATTCTCCTGTGGAAGTGGACGCACCTGGTCTTCTCAAAGGAGAACCGAAATCCGTTCCTTTGGGTCCATTGGTCCAGTTTGTTTAATGTCAATTGGACCATTCGGGACGCAGTTACAACCTTGGATGACCTGCAGAAAATTGCCAGGTCATCCACGAACAGTGTGCCTATCACCGGCGCCTTGATACAATTTACGACGTCATTAATCGCAATGGCGAAAAGCGTCACGCTTAAGACAGATCCCTGGGGAACTCCGTTGTCAAGACGGTAAAAGTTTGATAAAAACTGGCCTATTCTAATTTTAAAAACTCGGTGCATTAAAAAATTTTGAATAAAAATCGGCAAATTGCCTCTAAAGCCCCACTCGTGCAAAGTCGTTAATACCTTCCGCCGCCACACCCGGTCGTAAGCCTTCTCCAAATCGAAGAAGACCCCGATCACATGCTGGCGGAGGAGAAAGCCTTCTTGGATGAAATTGTCGATCCTCACCAAATGGTCCATTGTGGAACGGCCCCGTCTAAATCCACATTGGATGCTGGAGAGAAGGTTCCGGCGCTCTAACCACCAAACGAGCCGCCGGTTCACCATTCTCTCCATTAACTTGCACAGGCAGCTGGTGAGAGATATTGGTCGGTAAGAATTCGGGTCAGCTCTATTTTTCCCATGTTTGGGTATAGGGACAATGACAGACTCCCGCCAGGACGAAGGAAAGTTACCTTCTGCCCACAGTTGATTATACGTCTGCAGGACTTCCTGCAGCGCTGTCTCCGGGAGGTTGCGGAGAAAAGCATTGTGGACTCCGTCTGGTCCTGGAGAGGTGTCGTGGGAGTCATCGATGGCAGATTTCAACTCCCACAAGGAAAAGGGGAGGTTGTAATCTGCCGTTGTCCGCGTCTCCTGGAAGCCGATAGGAATGTTCTCGAACCGTTGCTTAATCGTTCGGAACGCAGGATCAAGATTTTCATCGCTGCTCGTCTTTGAGATTAACTGGCCGAATATCTCGCCGATGGCAGCTGGAGAAGTAACCACATTTCCTCTGACTTTTAAGAAGGAGACACCGAGCTGCACAGAGGGTTTTGTTTTCGGGCTCTCATTATATTCCGTCTGTGTCGAGATTGTGACCTTGGCTATTCGAGGGGAGGCGACATGAGCGTATGACTTGGAGAAAGTAGGAGCAACTTGTGCTCTATACTTTTTCCGAGCCTCAAAGTAGGGGATTTTATCGACCGTCTTTATCTCCATTATTTTTCGCTCTTCCATCATCTTTGGGCAATTACGAGAGTACACGGGATGTGCACCCTCGCAATTGACGCAAAGTGGGTCTCCTATGCACTCCGCACCCTCATGCTTCTCCAGGCCACAGCGGGGGCAGGTGGCCTTGCCCTCGCACCGTGTGGCCATGTGGCCGAATCGCTGGCACTGGTAGCATCGCATGGGTGCCGGTATGAATGGCCGCACTGGGACCGATTCATAACCAACAAACACCTTGTCGGGGAGTTGGTCACGCGCGAACGTGAGTACAACAGACGTTGTGTTTACTCTTTCTCCGTTGCGCTTTGTAGTGAGTCGACGAGCATCGGTGACTCCCTGAGAGGCCATCTCTCGCTTGATCTCGTCGATCTCTACGTACAAAAGGTCATAGTGACTAATCACTCCCCGACAGGTGTTTAAGGTGCGGTGCACCTCGACCTTAACGGGAATTTCGCCAAGCTTTTCCATTTTCAAGAGCTTGTCGCTTTGACCCCTCGAAGCCGTTTCGATGAGCAGTGTGCCATCGCGAAGTTTCTTGGCAGATTTTAGTTCCCCAGGAACAAAACCAGACAGAACTTTACGTATAAGGAAGGGAGACACCTTTTTCAGGCTCTCCCCTTCCTTCTGACACCTCATCACTAAATAGCGCTGACTAGCGCCGGGAACGTTAACTCCCCCGCCCGTTTCCGGACGGGATCTATTAGGTGGTGGAAGGGATTCATCCGCCATACCTAAACTTGATTCATCCCCCGGGCTCCCCACCCACCATGGAGCCACACATTTGGGACGCCGCACCGCAAACCGGTGCGGTCGCCAGGGCTACCCGAGGGGATATAGCACCCTAGAGGTGGTTGTCTGTTTCGGGTTGGGTCTTTAATGCACGGGCCCACCAAACCCGTACATCTCCGACCGCCTTACGCAGACCCCCACCTCCCTGGCACTCGCCACCGTTAAGCTGAACGCCACGGAAGCCGATTGACCGGGAGTGGCTAGCTCCCGGCCGCCCGTTTACAGCGAATCCAGGGCCGAAGAGGGGTATTGGCCCGTAGTCCATCCGACACCCGGCTGGGAACCACGGACCTCGCCCTCCAGGATCCCCTTCTCCTCCTTACGGGTCTCCGCACACGGCAAACATGCGGGTGGATCGCAGGCCAGGTGGTATGGCCGCACACAGACAGCTGACCCACAACACTGTCCGGGCTCAACCCTTGTAGCTCTGGGTTTGTTATCGGGGTGTTCTCCCCGCCCTTTTAGTCGCCTCTTACGACAAGCAGGGATACTGCGGGAGTATTCTCATTCCCCCTACCCGCAGGGGGGGTCTGCTTCGGAACATCCACGGAAAAACTGCCTGTGGTCGTGAGAGGACCTGATCTGTAGGGCACTTACTGAGTAGCCAAATGCCTCGTCATCGAATTAGTGACGCGCATGAATGGATTAACGAGATTCCCACTGTCCCCATGTACTATCTAGCGAAACCACAGCCAAAGGTACGGGTTTGGAAGTATCAGCGGGGAAAGAAGACACTGGTGAGCTTGTATCTTTTTTGGCACTGTGGATCCGAGTTCGGTCCCGCGTCTTGGCCACCCGCGGACCTTCCTTGCTGCGAGGGCGTGCGTGGCGGTCCCGGTGTGGATGCGGCCTGCCGGTCGTGCCACCCGGGGCCGCCGCCCGGGGCCGCCGCCCGGGGCCACCGCTCGTGCGCCGCTCTTCTGCCGCCATTCAACGACTGGTTCAGAACTAGCAAGAACTGGGGAATCCGACTGTCTACTTAAAAGAAAACATTGAAATGGCCCCAGCGGATGTTGACGCAATGTGAGTTCTGCCCAGTGCTCTGAATGTGAAAGTGAAGAAATTCAAGCAAGCGCCTCTAAACTGGGGGGTAACTATGACTCTCTTAAGTCGTAAGGCGGTGGGTTCTGCGCAATACAGCGCCTCTCCGGGGTTAGAGATAGCATCACCACTGCAAGTCAACCCCTTCTTCTCGTGGTACGGACTGGGCACCAAACTTTGGTGACTGAGTGGGGCTCTGGCGAACCGGGACTTGGGGGTTACCAGCCCACTCGTCCGACTTTAGCATTGGTACCAATAATGAAAATAGCCCCGGATGTAAAACATTTTCAACTGGTGCGTCCACTGACGAACCAGGGCCAATGCTCGAGGGCGAAATGACGGCAGAAACCAGCTACCCATGCCGGTTTCCCGGCTGCAGCAGACCCTTCAGAAACCCCAGAGGAAGGGGTGTGCAGGAAAATCGTATGCACAAGAACTGGAGAGATAACGATCTACTCACCAGCCATCATCCGAAAAAGTCCAGATGGACCACTGAAGAGAAAGCTCTCCTGGCCAAGAAGGAGGCCACTCTAATTAACACGTTGACAACTGAAAATGTGAACCAAGCTCTTGCGGAGACATCCCAACGAACCGTAGACGCCATTAAAAGCAGAAGACGGCGCCCTAGCCATAGGAGCCCAGTGGAGGCTTTCCTGAAGAACTCACAGTTCCTGAGCCCAGGGGTACTTTAAAAACGAGGGAGACGACCAACCTCTCCGCAAAGATCGACCTGAATAAAGAACTGCAATCCTGCATTAGAGGCTTAGCAGAATATTTAGAAAAGGACCTGGGCTTCAATAGTAATGAACTATATGAAATTGCTAAAAACTGCGATCAAAGGTCTATTGAACGAACGTTCCTTGACCTGACTGAATATCTTTCACGAACCTGGCCACCGAAAAAGGACGCCCCGGAAGGACCTAATGATTCTAACCCAACTCCAAAACCCTCCTGCAGCAACCAAAAACTTTGCAGGGCTGAATATTCCAAAGCCCAAAATCTTTGCAAGAGGTATCGCGGCCGCTGTTGGAAGGACATCGAAATGGACATAATGAATACATATCAGACCTTGGGGAAGGATCAAATGGTCCCCTTCTGGAGGTAGGTAGGTAGGTAGATTTAAGTTTGTATGGGTGCGTCGACGACTAAGGTCATTTGCACCACGCAGTCGATATAGTGTACTAAAATAAAAATTGGATACGTCGGCAATATAAATAAATAGGAAAAATATGAAACACTATATTAAATCTTATTTAGAAGTCCAGTTACTTTTAAAAACGATATAATTCCGCTTAGACGATCATGATCGTCTCCTAGAACTTGTTCTAGGTCTCCCCTAATACCCAGCTTTTCGCGCACAGTCCGGAATTTGTCACACTCAGTCAGGAGGTGCCGGACACTGAGAGGAGAGTCGCAGTCATCACAACGAGGCGTTATTTTCTCTTCTGTAAAGAGGAAGGAGTGGGTCAAGGCGCAATGCCCAATTCTCAACCTTGTGATGACGACCTCCTCTCTACGACTGTTCCTGACGGAAGTGGGCCACACTGACGTTACCGGCTTTACGCTGCGTAGTTTGTTATTACGCACGTCCCTCCAAGATGTACTCCACTGATCTAGCACTTCTTTACGAAGAGTAGCCTTTAGGTCCTGGCAAGGGACCAGCGTCGTCGTCTGTTCAGGGATCTTTAGAGCCCTCTTCGCAGCTGCATCGGCCGTCTCATTACCGGCAATTCCCACATGTCCAGGGACCCAGAGAAAGGTTATGGTAATTCCTCTTCTATTAAGGCATAGGAGGCTGTAGTGTATGCTCTGGACAATGGGGTGATTGGAGGAGAAGGCGGAAATGGATTGAAGAGCACTCATAGAGTCCGTACAAATAGTGAACGCCTTAGCACTCTCCCCGATACCATCAAGGGCCATCTTAATGGCCAGCAGCTCGGCTGTGAATATGCTACACAGTGGGCTGAGTCTGGCCTCGATGACGCCGTGGTAAGAGGAGGTAACCGCGCATGAGCAGGCTGCGTCCGATTTAGAACCATCGGTGAATACGGGGATGAAGTCGGGGTGGCGACAGAGAAATTCATTGAAAAGACGCTGGTACTCTAGATCAGTGGTGTGGGCTTTCGGGCGGCTACTGAGACCCATGTGGATTTCAGGGGGTAGAATTATCCACGGTGGGTAACTAGAGTACCCGACCGGATACAAATCTGGGAGCCTTAACCTGGCTGCTTGAATAAATAAATTAAAGCGAACACCAAGCGGCTTGGTGGCCCTTGTCCGTCTGATAAAAAGTTCTAAAAAACGAGGGTTAGAAATCACGTTAAAACACGGATGGTTCTTTGTCGCTAAAATTTTGGCCGCATAGGAGCACATTAAAATGTTTCTACGGTGCGACAACGGCGGTTCACCGGCATCAGCATGGATGCTGAGGACCGGACTGGTCCGGAAAGCACCAGTGGATATCCGAAGCCCTGCGTTGTGCACTGATGTCAGAGATCTCAAATACGTCTCGCGGCTGGAGGCGTAAACAAATGACCCGTAGTCCAGCTTGGAACGTACGAGTGAGCGGTACAATAAAAGCAATGACCTGCGGTCGGCACCCCAAGATGAGTGATTTAAAAACTTTAAGATATTTAGAGTCCGTAGACTTTTATCCCTTAAACTCCGTATGTGATCACGGTAGCTGAGTCGGTAGTCCAATGTCATGCCAAGGAACCGAACTGAGTCCACGTAAGGTAAGTGTCTACCACCAAGTAAAAGTGCTGGTGGAATGTAGGCTCCTCTTACACGATAAAAATGAATGCATTTGCACTTTTCCGTCGAAAATTTAAATCCATTTCTCTGGGACCAGCTCTCGAGTCTGTTCAGAGCCAGCTGGGTTACTCTAGCAGCGCTGATAAGTTTCGACGACCTGCAAAATATTGCTAGGTCGTCCACAAACAGTGATCCCAAGAGAGGAGGTTTGATACATCTTGCTATATCATTAATAGCAATGGCGAATAATGTCACGCTTAAAACGGACCCTTGGGGCACACCGTTCTCTTGTAAATAAAACTCTGATAGGTGGTTGCCTATCTTAACTTTAAAAACACGGTCACTTAAAAAGTTACGTATAAAAACAAGTAAATTTCCCCTCATGCCCCACTCGTGCAGCGTCGTTAAAATTTTCCACCGCCAAACTCTGTCGTATGCCTTCTTCATGTCGAAGAAGACACCTACGACGTGTTGGCGGAGAAGAAAGGCCTCCTGGATATAATTGTCGACCCTGACTAGGTGGTCAACGGTCGAGCGGCCACGTCTAAAACCACATTGGATACTTGAGAGAAGGTTTCGACGCTCCAACCACCAAACAAGTCGCCGATTCACCATTCTCTCCGTTACCTTACACAGGCAACTGGTAAGAGAAATAGGCCTGGAATTGTTCGGGTCAGCTCTATCTTTACCCTGCTTAGGGATGGGTACAACTATAGACTCCCGCCAAGAGGTTGGGAAGCTACCCTCAGCCCAAAGTTGGTTGAGGGATCGAAGGACGTCCAGCAGTGCCCTCTCCGGAATATTCCGGAGAAACGCATTGTGGATTTCGTCCATTCCTGGGGCCGTGTCTCGGGAGTCTTCAATGGCAGAATGTAGTTCCCAGAGGGAGAAAGGGATATTGTACTCTGCCATTGTATGCCTCTCAGTAAAGATGAGTGGGCAGGATTCTGAGCGTCTCTTAGTAGAGAGGAAGGTTTCCTCGTACGTGTCGTCGCTGCATGTTTTGGTGAGTAATTGGCCGAAGGCCTCGCCAATAGCAGACGGAGATGTCAATACGTTGCCGCCGACGTTGAGGAACGGGACGCTGCGTTGATGGTGGTTTCCCGAAATACGTTTTACTTTGTCCCAGACGTGTGCCAGAGGTGTTCTGTAGTTAATGCTGGATACGTATTCCATCCAGGAGGCCTTTTTTGCTTCCTTCACGATCCTTCGAGCTTTGGCTCGGAGGTGCCTAAAGGAAGCTAGGTTCGTCTCCGTGGGAAATTTATTAAAAATCCTTAACGCTTTCTTGCGTTGACGAATGGCTCTTGCACATTCCTCGTTCCACCACGGGACTGCAGGCCTGAGAATGGTGCGCACTGACTTAGGAACGCTGCAGTTGGCTGCATGAATGATGCTGCACGTTAATTTGCAATGTTGAAAACTCCGTTTTGGCTTTCGTCATGCTTAAAATTAAATGCGTCCTTAAAAACAGGCCAATTGGCTTTCCGGACGATCCAGTTGCCCGGTCTGATAAAATCTGGATTAAAATTATTTCCTCTATTTATTAGAATGGGAAAATGATCGCTCCCACACAAGTCATTGTGAACAGTCAAATGAAGCTTGTTCATCAAAGTACTCGACGTGAGGCAAAGATCAATTGTAGAAAACTGACCATTAAAAGAGTTAAAACGTGTGTGTTCCCCGTTATTCATTAAAACTAAGTTAAAATCCTGAATAAAATTAGATAGCACCTGGCCTCTACGGTTGCACAGCTCCCGAGAGCTACCCCAAAGGGTTTCGTGAGCATTAAAATCCCCTAGTAAAACGTAAGGTCTTGGTAGCTGATGAACAAGGGTTTCAAGATGAAATCGGGTGACCGGTGCCCACTCTGGTAAATAAACATTACATAATGTCACAGCCTCAGGGGCATGCACCGTTACAGCGACCGCCTGAAAAGGCGTGTCCAGCTGCACTCGGGAGGTGTAAAGGGCCTCCCGTGTAGCAACTGCCACTCCACCCTGGGCACGTTGGCCACTAGTGTCGTCAAATCTAAAAACTTTAAAACCTTTTAAAATACCGTTGTCTGTAGTTTTAAAATGGGTTTCTTGCAGACATATGCAAGAGGGGTTAAGATCTCGAATTAAAATGGCCAGCTCCTCCTTGTGCCTATAAAAACCATTGCAGTTCCACTGCAGGATAAAAGCCATAAAGGTATAAAGGTTAAAACTCGAGCACTATCCGGTGGGAGAATCACCGCTTAATACGGCGGTGCTTCTTTGCCTTCTGCTTCGCGAGGAGGACTTCTGTCTCCGAAAGACTCTCGTCCTCTTCCATCGATTCCGGTCGGTTCAGTCCGACTGGACCGGAGGGGCCGGGGGAAGGCGTCTTCTCACGCCCCGCATTGGTAGCCCCAGTGGTAGTGGTAGGTGGGTTCATTTTGCCCGTACTTGCGTTTTTATTTTCAGGTTTTGGTGCCGGTTTAGAGGCCTTAGCCGGCGAGGCCGATTTCTCTTTTCGTTCTGCCGTGGTTGATAGCATACTTTCTGTCTGTGTTGCGATAGTGGCCTTGATTACCTGTTTTGCAGCAACTGCAGCGAAAGATTTGGAGAAGGTAGGGGCCTCCATTGCCCTATACTTCTTTCTCGCCTCGAAATAGGTGATCTTTTCCAAAGTTTTTATTTCCATTATTTTGCGTTCTTCCTATACTTTTGGGCATTGCCGAGAATAGACTGGGTGTGTGCCCTCGCAATTAACGCAGTGTGGTTCGTTTTTGCATTCCGCACCCTCGTGGTTTTCCAGGCCGCAGCGTGGGCAGGTGGCCTTGCCCTGACATCGCGTAGCGATGTGGCCGAACTTTTGGCACTGGAAGCAGCGCATAGGAGCCGGTACGAATGGCCGCACAGGGACCGATTCGTACCCCACGAACACCTTGTCGGGGAGCCTATCAAAGGCAAAAGTCAGTACGACAGATGTAGTGTTAACGAATTCCCCATTACGCTTGGTGGTAAGCCGACGAACATCTGTGACGCCCTGAGACGACATCTCAGATTTTATTTCGTCAGCTTCCACGTACAAGAAGTCGTAATGGCTTATGACTCCCCGACTGGTGTTCAGGGTGCGGTGCACCTCTACCGAGACGGGAATGTCGTGGAGTTCCTTCATCGCTAGCAATTTCTCTGCCTGATTTGGGTTGCTTGTTTCGATAAGCAGGGACCCATCGCGCAGTTTCTTAGCGGACTTTATTTCGCCGGGAATCTTGGCCGACAGAACTCTCTTAATTAGGAAGGGAGACACCTTCTTGAGGGTCTCGCCTTCCCTTGCACACTTCATAATCAAAAATCGCCGAGAGGCGAATGGACTTTTATCTCCCCCACCCGTGTCTGGGCGGGATCTTTTAATTGGTGGTAGGTTGTTATCCTCCATGCCAAATAAAACTTCATCCCCCGAGCTCCCCACCCACCGTGGAGCCACACATTCGGGACGCCGCACCGCAAACCGGTGCGGTCACCAGGGCTACCCGAGGGGATATAGCACCCTGGAGGTGGTTGTCTGTTTCGGGTTGGGTCTTCATTGCACGGGCCCACCACAACCGTACGTCTCCGACCGCCCTACGCAGACCCCCACCTCCCTGGCACTCGCCACCGAACGTATCGGAAGCCGATTGACAGGGAGTGGCTAGCTCCCGGCCACCCATTTACAGTGAATCCGGGGCCGAAGAGGGGTATTGGCCCAGAGTCCATACCGGGCATCCGACACCCGGCTGGGAAATGCGGACCTCCCCCTCCAGGATCCCCTTCTCCTCCTTACGGGTCACCGCACACGGCAAACATGCGGGTGGATCGCAGGCCAGGTGGTATGGCCGCACACAGACAGTTGACCCAGAAGACTGTCCGGGCTCAACCCTTGCTGGCACGGGGTTTGTTTTCGGGGTTGTCTCCCTGCCCTTTTAGTCGCCTCTTACGACAAGCAGGGATACTGCGGGAGTATTCGCAATCCCCCTACCCGCAGGGGGGCCCCTTCTGGAGGAATCTGATGTGCCAAAAGAACAACTCATCCCCGAAACTAACTAGCGGTGACAAGGTATGGAATAAAATATGGAAACCCATTACAGTAAATGGGGTCAGGAAATCGTTTCCCCGAAGTTCGCCTTCTTAGGGCCATTCCAGAGCATATTCTTACGATAATTTTCAACCTTACTCTACTATGTAGGAAAATTCCAACTGACTGGGCAAATAGCCGAACAATTCTTATTCCTGAGAAGAAAGAAGCGGACAATCCGGGAGATTATCGGCCCATTACGATCTCTTCAGTTTTTGCCCGATGTTTGCACAAAATTCTAGCAAACAGGCTGAAAATTGTGCCATTAGATCGTAGGCAACGAGCCTTCGTCGAGGCTGATGGATGTAACGAGAATACGCATCTTCTGGACATGGTCTTAAGACATAATATTATTCATCGGAAACAACTAGTTATGGTTTCCACGGACATTAAGAAGGCCTTTGACTCAATCACCTTCAAGGCCCTTGAAAGAGTGATGGCAAACAAGGGTCTCCCTGAGGCGTTTATTGACTATGTAAGTGACGTGTATCAAAAAAGTCATACACGTATCCGCCATGGAGGATGGACATCCGAAAAAATCCATCCCCTTAGAGGGGTCAAACAAGGGGATCCCCTGTCTCCAATCCTTTTCAACTTCGTCATGGACGAACTCATTAAAAGGGTGCCACCAGAGATTGGAGTCAAAATTGGTGACATGCATGTCAATATAATTGCTTTCGCGGACGATCTCATCCTCCTCGCATCAACACCTGAGGGGCTCCAAGAGTTGCTGAACATTACCGGCGAATATCTAAACTCCTGTGGTCTAGAAATTAATGCGGGGAAGAGCCACAGTGTGGCGATCAAAGTAATCCCGCATTTGAAGAAGGTGGCCATGGACCCCTAGAGCACCTTCTATGTCAACGAACAAAAAATTCCATCTCTTAAGAGGGATGATCAATGGAAGTACCTAGGGATCCCATTTACACCAGAAGGCAAAATGAGGGTTAATCTGAATGATGCTCTCCTTTAGAAGCTCAACATCTTATCTAAAGCGCCCCTGAAGCCGCAACAAAAACTGTGGGTGTTGGGCAAGTTCATCATAGTAGTAGTAGTAGTATTTTTATTTGGGGTGCGTCGACGGCTGAGGTCATTTTGCACCACTCAAAGTCTTATTATTGCTAATAATATGATATGAAAAAACAGCATGAAGGAATAGTCTCGTAGGAATAATAACTATATTTTATTGTAAAATCCGTATTTTTTTTAATGTTTAAAACCTTGGTGATGTTATCGGCGTCATCTCCTAGGACTTGCCTTATTCCGCCCCGGATGTCTAGCCTCTCCCGTGCTACCCGATACACATCACACTCCGTCAGGAGATGCCGCACAGTCAAGAGAGAGTCGCAGTCGTCACAGCGTTCATCATACCAAGCCTCATGTATCATCTCACCACCGGATCGATTCTGGTCGGCACGTTGAACAATATGGATACGTTGATCCGACAGAGGATAAGAGGATGGATCAAACTACCACAAGACGTTCCCAATGCTTACTTCCACGCGGACACAACGGATGGAGGGCTTAACATGCCGTCGCTTAGATGGACAGTCCCCCTACAAAAAAGAAAGCGCCTACTCTCCCTAAGTACCTCCAAGAATCTTACAGCAGGAGTGATTAACACCTTCCTATCAACGGATATAAAAAGGACCGAAGAGAGGCTAATAGATGGAGCCACTCTCATCAAAATGAGGAATCAATTGTCAAAACTATGGGCAAATAAAATATATGCCAGCTGTGATGGCAACGCCTTGAGACTGTCTTCAGATGTCAAGGGCCAGCATTCCTGGGTCAGTGACGGTACCCGCTTCTTAAGCGGGAAAGATTATATCAATTCTCTTTAACTCAGAATTAATGCTCTCCCCGAAAGATCAAGAACATCAAGAAGGAGGAACCATGAAAGGAGTTGCAGAGCGGGATGCGGGAGAACTGAAACTCTTCACCATGTACTTCAAGAGTGCCACCGAAACCATAGTTCCAGGATAACGAGACATGACGCCCTCCTCAATTACATCAAGAGGAAACTCGAAGACCGGAACTATAAAGTGGAATTTGAGCCTAAGATAACTACCGTCAACGGACTTAGGAAGCCGGACATCTAGCATGGAAAGAAGACAGAGGTCTCCTCCTAGATGGCCAAATCCTGGGAGAACAACAGGACCTGGACCGGGGCAACGCTAAGAAGATCGAAAATTACACACTGTACGAAGATCTACAGGCGAAACTCAAGAACAAATACCATCTATCCTCTATCAACACCATGGCAGTAACGCTAAGCAGCAGAGGCCTATGGAGTAGAAAATCTTTAGCTGCCCTCGTAGAAAAAGAGATCCTGTCGAAGAAAGACATCAGGGTCATCTCATCCAGGACAATCATCGGGGGATTAATTATTTACAACGACTTCATGAAGACTACCCGGACAAGGAAACGACAAGGAGTTGGTTAATGCCTGAGGCTTCCCTCAGCAAATACAGTTGCTGCCTCTGTCAAAGGCATAATCGGGGGAGGTTACTAGTGGGTATTGCAATCTTGCCGAGTTCCACAGTACCCGGGCTCCGCCTTGCCCGGTTGTGCGTAAATGCATATTCCTCGCAGATGCAGATGAAATACTTGCCAGATGCAAGGGTGTGACCTGGGCGGATTATGTCGCAGGTTACGATGATGATGGCCCGTCTCCATCAGTACATCCATGGAAAAAATGCCTTTGGTCGTGAAAGGACCTGATCAGGAAGGCAATGTCTGAGTAGCCAAATGCCTCGTCATCCAATAAGTGACGCGCATGAATGTATTAACGAGAATCCCACAGTCCCTATCTACTATCTAGCGAAACCACAGCCAAGGGAACGAGTTGGAAGAATCAGCGGGGAAAGAAGACACTGTTGAGCTTGTGTCTAGTCTGGCACTGTTGATCCGAGTTCGGTACCGTGCCTTGGCCCCCCGCGGACCTTCCTTGCTGCGAGGGCGTGCGTGGCGATCCCGGTGTGGATGCGGCCTGCCGGTCGTGCCGCCCGGGGCCACCGCCCGTGCGCCGCTCTTTGGCCGCCATTCAACGACTGGCTCAGAACTGGCACGGAGTGGGGGAATCCGACTGTCTAATTAAAACAAAAAATTGCGATGGCCCCAGCGGGTGTTGACGCAATGTGATTTCTGCCCAGTGCTCTGAATGTCAAAGTGAAGAAATTCAAGCAAGGTAGGTAGGTAGATTTAAGTTTGTATGGGTGCGTCGACGACTAAGGTCATTTGCACCACGCAGTCGATATAGTGTACTAAAATAAAAATTGGATACGTCGGCAATAGAAATTAATAGGAAAAATATGAAACACTATATTAAATCTTATTTAGAAGTCCAGTTACTTTTAAAAACAATATAATTCCGCTTAGACGATCATGATCGTCTCCTAGAACTTGTTCTAGGTCTCCCCTAATACCCAGCTTTTCGCGCACAGTCCGGAATTTGTCACACTCAGTCAGGAGGTGTCGGACACTGAGAGGAGAGTCGCAGTCATCACAACGAGGCGTTATTTTCTCTTCTGTAAAGAGGAATGAGTGGGTCAAGGCGCAATGCCCAATTCTCAACCTTGTGATGACGACTTCCTCTCTACGACTGTTCCTGACGGAAGTGGGCCACACTGACGTTACCGGCTTTACGCTGCGTAGTTTGTTATTACGCACGTCCCTCCAAGATGTACTCCACTGATCTAGCACTTCTTTACGAAGAGTAGCCTTTAGGTCCTGGCAAGGGACCAGCGTCGTCGTCTGTTCAGGGATCTTTAGAGCCCTCTTCGCAGCTGCATCGGCCGTCTCATTACCGGCAATTCCCACATGTCCAGGGACCCAGAGGAAGGTTATGGTAATTCCTCTTCTATTAAGGCATAGGAGGCTGTAGTGTATGCTCTGGACAATGGGGTGATTGGAGGAGAAGGCGGAAATGGATTGAAGAGCACTCATAGAGTCCGTACAAATAGTGAACGCCTTAGCACTCTTCCCGATTCCATCAAGGGCCATCTTAATGGCCAGCAGCTCGGCTGTGAAAATGCTACACAGTGGGCTGAGTCTGGCCTCGATGACGCCGTGGTAAGAGGAGGTAACCGCGCATGAGCAGGCTGCGTCCGATTTAGAACCATCGGTGAATACGGGGATGAAGTCGGGGTGGCGACAGAGAAATTCATTGAAAAGACGCTGGTACTCTAGATCAGTGGTGTGGGCTTTCGGGCGGCTACTGAGACCCATGTGGATTTCAGGGGGTGGAATTATCCACGGTGGGTAACTAGAGTACCCAACCGGATACAAATCTGGGAGCCTTAACCTGGTTCCTTGAATAAATAAATTAAAGCGAACACCAAGCGGCTTGGTGGCCCTTGTCCGTCTGATAAAAAGTTCTAAAAAACGAGGGTTAGAAATCACGTTAAAACACGGATGGTTCTTTGTCGCTAAAATTTTGGCCGCATAGGAGCACATTAAAATGTTTCTACGGTGCGACAACGGCGGTTCACCGGCATCAGCATAGATGCTGAGGACCGGACTGGTCCGGAAAGCACCAGTGGATATCCGAAGCCCTGCGTTGTGCACTGATGTCAGAGATCTCAAATACGTCTCGCGGCTGGAGGCGTAAACAAATGACCCGTAGTCCAGTTTGGAACGTACGAGTGAGCGGTACAATAAAAGCAATGACCTGCGGTCGGCACCCCAAGATGAGTGACTTAAAAACTTTAAAATATTTAGAGTCCGTAGACTTTTATCCCTTAAACTCCGTATGTCATCACGGTAGCTGAGTCGGTAGTCCAATGTCATGCCAAGGAACCGAACTGAGTCCACGTAAGGTAAGTGTCTACCACCAAGTAAAAGTGCTGGTGGAATGTAGGCTCCTCTTACACGATAAAAATGAATGCATTTGCACTTTTCCGTCGAAAATTTAAATCCATTTCTCTGGGACCAGCTCTCGAGTCTGTTCAGAGCCAGCTGGGTTACTCTAGCAGCGCTGGTAAGTTTCGACGACCTGCAAAATATTGCTAGGTCGTCCACAAACAGTGATCCCAAGAGAGGAGGTTTGATACATCTTGCTATATCATTAATAGCAATGGCGAATAATGTCACGCTTAAAACGGACCCTTGGGGCACACCGTTCTCTTGTGAATAAAACTCTGATAGGTGGTTGCCTATCTTAACTTTAAAAACACGGTCACTTAAAAAGTTACGTATAAAAACAAGTAAATTTCCCCTCATGCCCCACTCGTGCAGCGTCGTTAAAATTTTCCGCCGCCAAACTCTGTCGTATGCCTTCTCCATGTCGAAGAAGACACCTACGACGTGTTGGCGGAGAAGAAAGGCCTCCTGGATATAATTGTCGACCCTGACTAGGTGGTCAACGGTCGAGCGGCCACGTCTAAAACCACATTGGATAGTTGAGAGAAGATTTCGACGCTCCAACCACCAAACAAGCCGCCGATTCACCATTCTCTCCGTTACCTTACACAGGCAACTGGTAAGAGAAATAGGCCTGTAATTGTTCGGGTCAGCTCTATCTTTACCCTGCTTAAGGATGGGTACAACTATAGACTCCCGGCAAGAGGTTGGGAAGCTACCCTCAGCCCAAAGTTGGTTGAGGGATCGAAGGACGTCCAGCAGTGCCCTCTCCGGAATATTCCGGAGAAACGCATTGTGGATTTCGTCCATTCCTGGGGCCGTGTCTCGGGAGTCTTCAATGGCAGAATGTAGTTCCCAGAGGGAGAAAGGGATATTATACTCTGCCATTGTATGCTTTTCAGTAAAGATGAGTGGGCAGGATTCTGAGCGTCTCTTAGTAGAGAGGAAGGTTTCCTCGTACGTGTCGTCGCTGCATGTTTTGGTGAGTAACTGGCCGAAGACCTCGCCAATAGCAGACGGAGATGTCAATACGTTGCCGCCGATGTTGAGGAACGGGACGCTGCGTTGATGGTGGTTTCCCGAAATACGTTTTACTTTGTCCCAGACGTGTGCCAAAGGTGTTCTGTAGTTAATGCTGGATACGTATTCCATCCAGGAGGCTTTTTTTGCTTCCTTCACAATCCTTCGAGCTTTGGCTCGGAGGTGCCTAAAGGAAGCTAGGTTCGTCTCCGTGGGAAATTTATTAAAAATCCTTAACGCTTTCTTGCGTTGACGAATGGCTCTTGCACATTCCTCGTTCCACCACGGGACTGCTGGCCTGAGAATGGTTCGCACTGACTTAGGAACGCTGCAGTTGGCTGCATGAATGATGCTGCACGTTAATTTGTCAATGTTGAAAACTCCGTTTTGGCTTTCGTCATGCTTAAAATTAAATGTGTCCTTAAAAACAGGCCAATTGGCTTTCCGGACGATCCAGTTGCCCGGTCTGATAAAATCTGGATTAAAATTATTTCCTCTATTTATTAGAATGGGAAAATGATCGCTCCCACACAAGTCATTGTGAACAGTCAAATGAAGCTTGTTCATCAAAGTACTCGACGTGAGGCAAAGATCAATTGTAGAAAACTGACCATTAAAAGAGTTAAAACGTGTGTGTTCCCCGTTATTCATTAAAACTAAGTTAAAATCTTGAATAAAATTAGATAGCACCTGGCCTCTACGGTTGCACTGCTCCCGAGAGCTACCCCAAAGGGTTTCGTGAGCATTAAAATCCCCTAGTAAAACGTAAGGTCTTGGTAGCTGATGAACAAGGGTTTCAAGATGAAATCGGGTGACCGGTGCCCACTCTGGTAAATAAACATTACATAATGTCACAGCCTCAGGGGCATGCACCGTTACAGCGACCGCCTGAAAAGGCGTGTCCAGCTGCACTCGGGAGGTGTAAAGGGCCTCCCGTGTAGCAACTGCCACTCCACCCTGGGCACGTTGGCCACTAGTGTCGTCAAATCTAAAAACTTTAAAACCTTTTAAAATACCGTTGTCTGTAGTTTTAAAATGGGTTTCTTGCAGACATATGCAAGAGGGGTTAAGATCTCGAATTAAAATGGCCTGCTCCTCCTTGTGCCTATAAAAACCATTGCAGTTCCACTGCAGGATAAAAGCCATAAAGGTATAAAGGTTAAAACTCGAGCACTATCCGGTGGGAGAATCACCGCTTAATACGGCGGTGCTTCTTTGCCTTCTGCTTCGCGAGGAGGACTTCTGTCTCCGAAAGACTCTCGTCCTCTTCCATCGATTCCGGTCGGTTCAGTCCGACTGGACCGGAGGGGCCGGGGGAAGGCGTCTTCTCACGTCTCGCATTGGTAGCCCCAGTGGTAGTGGTAGGTGGGTTCATTTTGCTTGTACTTGCGTTTTTATTTTCAGGTTTTGGTGCCGGTTTAGAGGCCTTAGCCGGCGTGGCCGATTTCTCTTTTCGTTCTGCCGTGGTTGATAGCGTACTTTCTGTCTGTGTTGCGATAGTGGCCTTGATTACCTGTTTTGCAGCAACTGCAGCGAAAGATTTGGAGAAGGTAGGGGCCTCCATTGCCCTATACTTCTTTCTCGCCTCGAAATAGGTGATCTTTTCCAAAGTTTTTATTTCCATTATTTTGCGTTCTTCCTTTACTTTTGGGCATTGCCGAGAATAGACTGGGTGTGTACCCTCGCAATTAACGCAGTGTGGTTCGTTTTTGCATTCCGCACCCTCGTGGTTTTCCAGGCCGCAGCGTGGGCAGGTGGCCTTGCCCTGACATCGCGTAGCGATGTGGCCGAACTTTTGGCACTGGAAGCAGCGCATAGGAGCCGGTACGAATGGCCGCACAGGGACCGATTCGTACCCCACGAACACCTTGTCGGGGAGCCTATCAAAGGCAAAAGTCAGTACGACAGATGTAGTGTTAACGAATTCACCATTACGCTTGGTGGTAAGCCGACGAACATCTGTGACGCCCTGAGACGACATCTCAGATTTTATTTCGTCAGCTTCCACGTACAACAAGTCGTAATGGCTTATGACTCCCCGACTGGTGTTCAGGGTGCGGTGCACCTCTACCGAGACGGGAATGTCGTGGAGTTCCTTCATCGCTAGCAATTTCTCTGCCTGATTTGGGTTGCTTGTTTCGATAAGCAGGGACCCATCGCGCAGTTTCTTAGCGGACTTTGTTTCGCCGGGAATCTTGGCCGACAGAACTCTCTTAATTAGGAAGGGAGACACCTTCTTGAGGGTCTCGCCTTCCCTTGCACACTTCATAATCAAAAATCGCCGAGAGGCGAATGGACTGTTATCTCCCCCACCCGTGTCTGGGCGGGATCTTTTAATTGGTGGTAGGTTGTTATCCTCCATGCCAAATAAAACTTCATCCCCCGAGCTCCCCACCCACCATGGAGTCACACATTCGGGACGCCGCACCGCAAACCGGTGCGGTCGCCAGGGCTACCCGAGGGGATATAGCACCCTGGAGGTGGTTGTCTGTTTCGGGTTGGGTCTTCAATGCACGGGCCCACCACACCCGTACGTCTCCGACCGCCCTACGCAGACCCCCACCTCCCTGGCACTCGCCACCGAACGTATCGGAAGCCGATTGACCGGGAGTGGCTAGCTCCCGGCCACCCGTTTACAGTGAATCCGGGGCCGAAGAGGGGTATTGGCCCAGAATCCATACCGGGCATCCGACACCCGGCTGGGAACAGCGGACCTCACCCTCCAGGATCCCCTTCTCCTCCTTACGGGTCGCCGCACACGGCAAACATGCGGGTGGATCGCAGGCCAGGTGGTATGGCCGCACACAGACAGTTGACCCACAAGACTGTCCGGGCTCAACCCTTGCTGGCACGGGGTTTGTTTTCGGGGTTGTCTCCCCGCCCTTTTAGTCGCCTCTTACGACAAGCAGGGATACTGCGGGAGTATTCTCAATCCCCCTACCCGCGGGGGGTAAATTCAAGCAAGCGCGGGTAAACGGCGGGAGGAACTATGACTCTCTCCGTGGTTCGATTCCACGCTCTGCTGCCAGGCGGGAGTAACTATGACTCTTGTTACTGGGGAACCATGCGTCTCCAATAGCCTCTGGTTCTCAAGTGTCTCATTTTACCTCCTCGTGGTCCCGCCGGAAACTACCTGGTTCGCAAGCCAGCGATATCGGGTAGGCAAAACATATGAGACGCGAAACACACTGCCCACTAAAGGCCACAAGGGAACCAACCAAAATTTGGGGGGAGAGCCCTCGTTGTCCATATGCCTGCGGTCTACCTCTTGAGGTGGGATGAAAAATAGATCCAGGCTCGATGCGCACCAAAATCTGGGTATCCAGCTATGAGGGAGCAGCCCTCCCAAGTGACCTGCCTCACGTCTCGTATGAGTCGGCGGCTGGAGCATGTTGTGAATTTTGAGGAGGTACCGGGGTTGAGAGCCCCAGGGTTTCAGGGGGTTGCCACCCCCCCGAGGCTCTTTACTGCTGTAGGCACGAACAGGTCAAAAAGAATTGATTTGGGTGGCGGTGTCACCCCGTCGGTGTCGCCTCGGAGCACCGACCCTACGGCAAACCAATCCCGGAGGGGCGAGAATGATTACGTGTGCACAGATTCAATACCAAGATCGGCCTTGGTGTCCACCGCAGGCGCATGCATCCTGTGCAAGCTAACGATGCTATCACTGTCGCACAGACCAAGAAACGATGGGTGGAAGAGGAAAAAGCAATCCTTGCAATGGAAGAGGCGAGAATAATAAATTCCGAAAGCGTCACCTTTATAAATCAGCAACTGCTAGATGCTAACATCCTCAAAGGGAGAACTCTCGAGGCAATCAAAGGAGTCAGGAAAACTAAGGCTTACCAATCACTGGTAAAAGGCTATGTGGATAAGTTGAAAGCTGAAACTCCGGACCAACAGGGGGTACATCACGTGGCACAAACCAGTAATCAAAAAGAACCGCCAATGGGAGTTCAAAAAGCTATGCCTCAGCATTGCAACAGAGATGATGTACCAGTGACAGCACAGACTGCACAAACCAGTCATGAAAAGTTTAAGAAGTCTATTGAAAGTCTGATCAGGGCAGCAGAGAAAATCTCAACACACAAGTCGCAAAGATTGATCCAAATAGCTAGAGACCAATTGGATGGTAAGCAACGGTGTTGTGGTGAATGGCTGGAGCTAGTTTTCCCAGCAAAATCAATCAAGCCAAAACAGGAAAAGGTACCTAAAGATAAACAGAATTGCCCTAAATGGCGTAAAAGGAGGAAAGAGTTTGCTCAAATGCAGAAGTTATTCAAGAAAAACATGGGCAGAGCTGCGGCCATGGTTCTAGACGGAGAAAAGAAATCAACATTGCCTGAGCTTGCAACGATGAAAAACTTCTGGGAACCAATTCTAACAAGTGTTCCACAAGATGGAAACAACATCCAGAACTCGAGATCGATGGACAATGAGAACCTCAAATGGCTAAGTGATCCCATTACAATTGATGAAGTAAACTCTGTCACAGTACCCTTAACATCTGCTCCTGGCTTGGACTCGATTACGCCGAGAATGTGGAGTAGCGTGCCATCTGTCTTAAAAACTCTCTTTTTCAACATCAATTTTGTTAATGGTGGGTTTCCTGCCAAAATACTCACAAGTAGAACCGTGTTTGTGCCCAAGAAAAATGAGAGCTGTGAACCGGCAGACTTTAGGCCAATCAGCATTGCCTCGGTAGTGGTAAGGCATATGCATAAAATCTTGGCAAGACGCCTTTCCAAAGTTCCCATAATAGATGAACGCCAGCGATGTATGAAGGATGGCTGTGCGGAAAATATTTCCATCCTCGCCACTTTACTTGATGATGCCAGGTCATCATTACATGAAATTCACATCGCGTCCTTGGACATGGCAAAGGCATTCGACAGTGTAACACATGTCGCAGTTCTGAAAGCCATGACGGACTTAGGACTACCGGAACCATTGGTCAATTATGTTAAAAAGACCTACGAGAGGAGCAGCACAAGCCTCGAAATTAATGGCGTAAGATCTAATGCGATACGGGTAACCAGAGGTGTACGGCAAGGTGACCCGCTGTCCACACACCTTTTCTGCTTAGCTATTGACAAAATAATAAAAACAGTCCCCCCAGCTATAGGATACACATACCATGGCCAACACTTCAATCAATTGGCCTATGCCGACGACATTATAGTTATGGCATCAACAGAGAGTGGCCTGCAAATGGCTTTGAACAAAATCGAGGAAGAGGCAAAGGAAAATGGCCTGATATTTAATCCCGACAAGTGTATCCCCCTGTCTCTACTACCTGCAGGAAAGCAAAAGAAGTACAAGGTTCTCACTAAGTCCAGATTCATGATGGGTAAGAACAGCAAAATTAAACAACTGGGACCCAACGAAGAATGGAAATACCTAGGAGTAAATTTCTCACCGATTGCTATCAAGAAAGTTGGAGGGCTTCTCGAGAATGAAATAAAGCGCATCTCAGAAGCCACTCTAAAACCACAGCAAAAACTGAAGATCTTACGCAACTTCTTAATCCCTAGGTTTTATCATAGGCTCACTCTATCAGGGTGTACTTCCAAAGCCCTAAGAGCCATGGACCGACAAGTGAGAGCAGCAACTAGGAAATGGCTACACCTACCAGCGGATGTTCCCATTGGGTACTACCATGCAAGATGCAAAGAGGGTGGATTGGGTCTGCCGGCCTTTGTCACATCTATCCCACTAATGATTCTTAAAAGAATGCAAAAACTTGAGATGTCGTCGGCTGAAACTACAAGAACAGTGTATGAGGGCACATGGGTGCAGAAGAGGATTGCCTGGGCCAAGAAGTCTTTACACCTTGACAATCATCCTAGGTATGGGATAGAAGAAGTGTCTAAGTACTGGGCAAACCTTCTACACAATTCTGTAGACGGGAAGGAACTAAAAGAGTCATCTAAGGTCTCTGCTAGCACGAGATGGATAGACAGCGCGTGTTAGGGGATTCCAGGGAGATTCCAGGGAGGGAATATGTGCAAAACCAGCAGGTACATATAAACACTCTTCCAACTCGTGTACGGACAACAAGGGGACGAAGAGAAGGTGCAGATATCACCTGTCGAGCTGGGTGTGAGGTAGTTGAGACTGCTGCCCACATAATCCAAGGCTGCTTCCGGAAACATGGAGGCAGAGTAAAACGACATTACGCTGTAGTAAAAACGATCGCCAACTCCCTCAAGCAGAAGAAGTGGACAGTTAAAGTTGAACCTCACTACAAGTTGCAATCTGGCCTTAAAAAGCCAGATATTGTGGCAAGAAGAGACGAAGTCGCTGTAATCATCGATGCCCAGGTAGTAAGTGGCTCCGCGCCACTAAGTGAGGCACACACTGCAAAGGTGAATAAATATCAAACAGAAGAGCTCCTGAGGAAGATCCGAGAAGAACAGAAGGTCAATGAAGTAAAGGTAACAACTTGTACCATTTCGTGGAGGGGAGTGTGGTCACAAAAATCCGCGGAGGACCTCAAGAGCCTTGGGATTACAATGGGAGTCCTGCAAGGAATCACAACGAGGGTTTTACAAGGTGCACACATTTCATGGAATCAGTGGAACAAGATGACATCGACGCGTCCAGGATTCCATCGAAGAGTCGGAGTGGGGTAAGAAGAGGAAACGTTCCGGGAATATCATCTAGGGAAACTTGCACCCTAACTCCTAACAGGCAGCAAGAAATGAAACCGGCGCAGCGGATCAAGATCCAGGATGCGGAGGGGATGTGGTTTTAGTGGGTAGTCTCTAGTCGACAAACTGGAGGAGTCCCACACTGCCACGGAAAATATCAAAGTACGTGGCGTGCGTAAATAGCATTTCCACACCTCTGCAAAAAAAAAAAAAAAAGGTCCTTAAGGCGGTGGGTAGTAGGGGAAGGGGGAAGCCCGTCGGCTCGGCTACCGACGCCCCCTTTCGGGTCGGCTTCTTACGGGCTGTGCTCGCTACTTGTGATAGGTTTGTGGGGCTCGTGTCTGTAGTGTGATGCATGAGCCTCGAGTAGGGGAGGGATTTATCCTAACCCCGCCGTCCAGGATGGCAGGGGTCGGGCGTTTGAGGTGTCGGACCGGGGCTTGCCCCGGCACTAGAATCCGAGCCGAGACCCCACTGCACCGGCATTGCCACGCAGGCCACGGGGCGGTCGGTGCTCCGGACCGCACTGCACCCCAAAATCCCACGAGTGACCACGAGTCCGGTTACGGGACACCTAGCCTCCCTTGTCGAGGGAGTGGATTGTCAGGGTATTGTCGCCATTGCGGGCGGTGATCAAACTGTAAGCCGGCTAACGGCCTGTTCCAGGTTCCCGATCTTGGTGAGTAAGTGTCCTCGACGTTGCCGATCCGGGTTTGGGGGCCTGCGACCCCCTTTTCACGGTCGTAACTATGACTCTCTCAAGGTCCGTAAGGCGGTGGGTTCTGCGCAATACAGCGCCTCCTCTGAGTAGGCCCATAGCATCACCACAGCAAGTCAACCCCTCCTCCTCGTGGTACGGACTGGCTCCAAATCTTGGTGGCTGAGTGGGGCTCTGCCGAAACACAGGGGTGTGGGGCTAGCACCCCCTCACTCCTTAATGCGCACCGCTACTGAAAAGAAAAAAGCCTCGGAAAATAAACGAGGAGCCCCCCAGGGCTCCATATGTGCGCAGAGGCAGCAAGCACCAATTGAGCACCACCACCCCGATGAAGCAGCAGCCTACCCGGCAGATGATCCTGGGTCCAAATGAGACCTTTGCGGAGCGACGTTTGCCACTGCGCGTGGACTGGGAGTTCATCGCCAGCGCGTCCACCCCCTTGAAGCAAACTTGGCCATCAACGTCGAGCGGAAGAAGCGGCACTGGACGGAGGAGGAGATGAAGGTGATGGCGGCCCTGGAGGTAGAGGGGGCAAGGCGGGGGGAGAGATTTATGAATGAGTTCATTATTTATCGTCACCCCGGCCGGACCCTCGAAGCCATAAAGGGCAAGCGTCGCCAGGCAGTCTACAGACATCTTTTGGCAGCCGACAGGGAGAGCACTCCTCCGCCACCACCCCCCATCAGCACAGGAGAGGACGAGCGGGACTTTCTACCTTCTCTCCGCACTGAGGTGGATCGAGCCCTCACCGACATTGTTGGATTGGGGGCCCGCTGGAATCCACATCTCGTGGCGAGGATGGGGGAATTGGATACTCAGGGTTTCTTTAATATATTTTCTAGGTGGATAAAGGAAACCGTGGGAGTGCCGCAGACTTCCGCCCTGAGGCCAGCCCATGTCTCTCAGCCGCGACCAGACCAACCGGCGCGGCCCCAAGCACAACGCCGCCGGGAGTATGCCCGGATCCAGGGAATGTGGAAGAAGAGTCCTGCCGCCGCAGCCAGAGAGGTCATGGAGGGAAGACAGCCGATCTCCCCTCACGATCTAAAGTAGATGAGGGAATTTTGGGAGCCGATATTTACGGCTCCCTCGAAATCCTATACCCCGGGACCTCGGCGCCAAACCATCCAGGCGCAACTTTGCCTGGCACCTATAACAGAGGAGGAGATCCAAGAGAACAAGGTGGCGGCGGGAAAGGCCCCTGGACCAGATGGCATCAAACCGGCGGTGTGGAATGCAGTACCTTCCTCGGTGAAGACTCTAATCTTTAACCTGATCCTCCTACATGGTGACACCCCCCACCAGAGTGGAAGGAATCCAGCACAATTTTTATGCCGAAGGGGGACATTGTATCGAGAACCGATTACCGACCTCTGAGTATCGGCTGTGTCCATCGGCTGTGTGTGTGTTTGATGATCGGCAACGGGCGTTCCTGAGAAGAGACGTATGTATGGAGAACATCATCACACTCCAAGCTGTCATGCAGGACTCCAGAGTCCAACGTAGGGAGGTGCACCTGGTCTCCCTAGATCTCCGTAAAGCTTTTGATTCCGTCAGCCAGTCAGCCATTCTAGTATTGCTGGCGGAGCATGGTTTTCCGAACCACTTCCGGAGATACGTCGGGCAGTACTATGCTGAGGAGAAGACGATGCTACAACATCGAGGGGCCAGTAGCGGGCAGATTCGCGCCCGCCGCGGGATTCGACAGGGGAGTCCATTGTCACCACTCCTCTTCAATCTGGTCGTAGACGGTGTTTTGCAGGAGCTGCATGGGGAGGTCGGCAATCGCCTAGGAGATGGTGTTGTAGGCGCCATAGCCTATGCTGACGACCTCATCCTGGCATCCCAGTCCACCACGGGGATGCAGAGGCAGCTCCACCGAATTGAAGAGGCACATGGGCAAAGAGGTTTGGAAGTAAATCCTGGGAAGTGCCTAAGCCACTCGCTCGTCCCATCAGGCAAGGAGAAGAAGGTAAAAGTCCTGACGGAGGCTACCCTGTACCTACGAGGGGTCCCCATTGCACTTAAAGGGATCCTTGACCCATGGAGGTACTTGGGACACGAGTTGGGCAACCACCATCAGGCACCTCAGGTGAAGCCTCTCCTAGTCCACTTATTGGAGAGGTGGACGGGCACCATTGAAACCGCAGCAGAGGATGTGGGTCCTGCGTCATATGGTGATACCTAAACTGAAGTACCCACTTACCTTCGGCAGGATTACTTGCACCCGACTCGTGGAGTTGGATATCCAAATTCGTGCAGCTGCTAGATCTTGGCTGCGCCTGCCGAAGGATTTGCCCGTAGTAGTAGTAGTAGTAGAGTTAATATTTAGGGTGCGTCGACAGCATGGTCATTTTGCACCACAGCTTTTCAGAAATATAACATTAATTTAAATCCGTAGACATTACATTACCTGAAATCAGGTATTGAGCTTATTCTACGATTTGTCAGCACATAAAATCATTTAATATTGTTAGACTGTATTTATAATTTATTAAAAAGCCCAGTTTCCTTTAAAAATAAAATTACACGGTCGATAGCATCTATTTCGTCGCCTAGAATGGACCCTAAATCACCCGTAATATTCAGTCGGTTACGTACGTCCCGGTATCTGTCACACTCCGTCAGGATATGCCGAATTCCAAGAGGACAGTCGCAGTCATCACACCGAGGTGGCAATTTCTCTTCTGTGAAGAGAAAGGAGTGGGTCATTGGGCTGTGCCCTATCCTCATCCGGGTGATGACGACTTCCTCTCGGCGGCTCCTCCTGACGGAAGTGGGCCACGCTGACGTCACCGGTTTAACTGTGCGCAGTTTGTTGTTTGTAATGTTTCTCCACGACTCCCTCCACTGTTGAAGAACTGAGCTCTTGAGTGAGGCTCGTAGATCTTCACAAGATACCAGCGTCGACTTAAGATCGTCAAGATTGAGAGCGTGTTTTGCGGCAGAATCGGCTGCCTCATTTCCGGCAATTCCCACATGTCCAGGGATCCAAAGAAAGCAGACAGTGGTTCCCTTCCTGTGAAGGGAGAGCAGCGAGGAGTGAATATCCTGGACAATAGGGTGCAAAGGAGAAAAGCCGGAAATGGATTTTAGGGCACTCATGGAGTCTGAGCAGACCACAAAGGAGCCACCGTTCACATTTATCCCATCAAGAGCCGTTTTAATGCCTAACAGTTCCGCTGTGTAAATACTACACAGCGGGCTGAGTTTTGCTTTGATGACTCCATGGTGAGATGATACAACCGCAGAGGCACAAGCTGTATCCGTCTTCGAGCCGTCTGTAAACACGGGAACTAATTCTGGATGTTGGCTAAGAAACATTAAGAATTGTTGCTGGTACTCTTCAGCGGTGGTAAAAGCCTTTTGTCGATTGTAAAGGGCCTTTTTTATGTCGGGAGCGGGAGTTAACCATGGCGGGTGACTAGAATGCCTGATGGGGTACATTTCTGGTAATAGAATACCTCGTTCACGAATAAAATTGTGGAAACGTACACTTACAGGCCGAGTGGCTTTTGCCCTGCGATTAAAAAGTTCTAAAAAGCGAGGTTTAAAAACAAGGTTAAAACATGGGTGCATCCTCATCGTTAAAATTTTTGCGGCATAATTGCACATGAGCAGCGACCTTGGGTGGCATAATGGCGGCTCTCCTGCATCCGCGTAGACACTGACGACAGGACTTGTCCGGAAAGCACCCGTGCAAAGCCGGAGCCCTGCGTTGTGTACACTGTTCAGAGGTCGTAAGTAGGACTCCCGAGTGGATGAGTACACGAAGGATCCGTAGTCCAATTTGGACCGCACCAATGACCGGTATAGTAAAAGGAGTGTGGTGCGGTCTGCTCCCCACGATACGTTGCTTAAAAACTTAAGAATATTTAAGGACCTAAAACAATTGTTCCTTAAAAATTGAATATGTTCCCGCCAGTTTAGACGGGAATCGAAGATCATTCCCAAAAATCTGACCGACTGAGCGTAGTTAAGATCTCTGCCACCTAAGCGCAGTGGTAGCGGAATATGCACTCCCCTTAGCCGGTGAAAGTGGACACACACAGTTTTCACCGGAGAAAAAACAAAGCCATTTCTTTGTGTCCACCTGTGTAAACTGTTTAATGTCAGCTGGATCTGTCTGGAGGCAGTGAGAAGTTTGGATGACCGGCAGAAAATCGCCAGGTCATCGACAAACAAGGATCCAATTACAGGGGTTTTTATGCAGTCAACTATATCATTTATAGCGATGGCGAAAAGTGTTACGCTAAGTACTGAGCCTTGAGGAATGCCGTTGTCCTGTCTGTAAAATTCTGAGAGATGTTGGCCGATTTTTACTCTAAATACTCGGTTCACTAAGAAATTACTGATAAAAGTCGGCAGATTGCCCCTAAAACCCCATTCATGCAGCGTGCTTAAAATCTTCCGCCGCCAGACACGATCGTAGGCCTTCTCCAAATCGAAGAACACTCCGATCGCGTGCTGGCGGAGGAGAAATGCTTCCTGGATAAAATTGTCAATTCTAACTATGTGATCGATAGTGGAACGGCCCCGACGAAAACCGCACTGGATAGTGGAAAGAAGGTCTTGGCGCTCCAACCACCAAACGAGCCGCCGGTTCACCATCCTTTCCATTATTTTGCACAGGCAGCTGGTGAGGGATATGGGTCTATAGTTGTTTGGGTCACCTCTATCTTTGCCCTGTTTTGGGATGGGAACGACCGCCGACTCCCTCCAGGTTGATGGAAAGGCACCTTCAATCCAAAGCTGATTGAAAGTGTGGAGGACCTCCAACAATGCCTTCTCCGGAATATTACGGAGAAAGGCATTGTGGACCTCGTCAAGACCCGGAGATGTATTGCCTGTGTCGGCAATGGCGGACTTTAATTCCCACAAAGAGAAAGGAAGGTTATAGTCGGCCACATGTCGCGTCTCTTTGAAATTTATCGGAATTAATTCGCAGCGGTCTTTAAAGGACAGAAAATTCCTACCGCATGCGTCATCGCTGCTCATTCTGGATATAAACTGGCCGAACGCCTTTCCGATGTCATGGGGTGACGTTATAACTTCATCCCTGACTTTAAGAAAAGTGACGCCTAGCTGCTGGTGGTTACCCGACAAACTCCTTACCTTGCGCCATACCTGTGCAATTGGTGTCCTACAGTTAACACCGGAGACGAATTTCACCCAAGAGGCTCTTTTTGCATCCTTCACAACCTGTCGAGCTCTAGCTCGCAGTGGTCGGAAGGAGGCTAAATTTCTTTCGGTTGGGTATTTATTAAATATTCGCAACGCTTTTTTACGCTGGCGAATAGCTTTCGCGCAATCATCATTCCACCACGGCACCGCAGGCCTTGTAATTATACGGCGAGACCGTGGTACGCTGCTGGCTGCCGCTTCAATGATGGTTGCTGTCAGGTTATCAATATTTTCCACACTGTCACGGGTTTCGTCATATTTAAAATTAAAATTCTCCTTAAAAAGCCCCCAGTTCGCCTTATGAACAATCCAGTTTCCCGGCCGAATAAAATCCGTATTAATATGGTGTTCCTTCGTAAAAAGGATGGGATAGTGATCGCTCCCACAAAGGTCGTCATGCACAAGTATATCAAGTTTTGTAGCTAAAATGCTCGACACGATACATAGGTCGATAGTCGAAGAGTCACCAATAAAACTGTTAAAACGTGTTTTTTCCGCGTTATTTAGTAACACTAGGTTAGTGTCACATATAAATTGGGATAAAATCCGTCCTCTACGGTTGCACTGAGCTCTAGCACTTCCCCATAGCGGATCGTGTGCGTTAAAATCTCCCAATAAAATAAAAGGCTGAGGGAGCTGATGGACAGGGGCTTCCAGGTTAAAACGGGTGACCGGCGCACCCTCCGGGAGATACACGTTACACAACGTAATCGCCTCGGGGGCACGCACGGTCACTGCTACCGCCTGAAGCGGCGTGTGTAGTTGCACTCGAGAGGTGTAAAGGGCCTCCCGAGTAGCAATCAACACTCCACCCTGGGCTCGTTGGCCACTGGTGTCGTCCAGTCTAAAAACGTTAAAACCTTTTAAAATGCCCTTGTCCGTTGTTTTAAAATGCCCTTGTCCGTTGTTTTAAAATGTGTTTCCTGCAGGCATATGCAAGAAGGGTTAAAATCACGGATTAAAACGGTCAGCTCCTCCTTACGCCGATAAAAACCATTGCAGTTCCACTGCAGAGTAAAAGCCATAAATCTCTTTAAAATAGCTAAATAAATAAAATAAATAAATATATACGATAAATTATTTTAAAAGGCGGAGGTCAGCGCCGAATACGGTGCTTCTTCCCCTTTTGTTTCGCGAGGAGGACTTCAGTCTCCGAGGGACTGTCGTCCTCCTCCATTGATTCCGCCGGAAGTAGCTTGGCTAGTCCGGGGGGGCCGGGGGATGGCGTTTTTCGCGCTGTTTCAGCGCTACCCCGGCTGAGGGTTTAGACTGGTTCTTCTTAGGAGAACCAGTGGTGGATATATTTTTATTCACTGCCGGATTTGGCGCCTTAGCCGGCTTGGCTACAACCGTTACCTCTGCGGGTTTCGTGTTCACAATACTCTCCGTCTGTGTACCTTGGGACGCTTTTGGCACGGAGGTATTTGCAACGGAGGCAAAGGATTTTGAAAAGATAGGTGCTGCCATGGCCCTATACCTTTTCCTAGCCTCGAAGTACGGAATTTTTTCTACTGTTTTAATTTCCATCACTAATCTTTCCTCTACCATCTTGGGACATTTACGAGAGTACGCTGGATGCGTACCCTCGCAGTTGACGCAGTGTTGTTCCCTGTTGCATTCCGCACTCTCATGGCCTTCCAGGCCGCAGCGCGGGCAGGTGGCCTTGCCCTCACATCGCGTTGCGATGTGGCCGAAGCGCTGGCACTGGAAGCAGCGCATGGGCGCCGGTATGAATGGCCTCACTGGAACCGATTCATAGCCGACGAATACCTTGTCTGGGAGACTGTCTCGCGCGAATGTTAGGACGACAGATGTCGTATTTACAACTTCGCCGTTTCGCTTAGTGGTAAGTCGACGAGCATCTGTAACTCCTTGCGATGCCATCTCATTCTTAATCTCGTCGACATCCACGTATAATAGGTCGTAATGAGATATTACTCCCCGACAGGTATTGAGAGTGCGGTGCAGCTCAGTTTTCACAGGGATGTCATGGAGCTTCTTTAGGGCCAACAGCTTTTCACTTTGTATGTTGTTCGATGTTTAGATAAGGAGGCTTCCGTCTCGCAGTTTTTTGGCCGATTTCAGCTCTCCTGGAATTGAGGCAGACAGCACCTTACGGATGAGAAAGGGAGATACCCGTTTAAGCGTCTCCCCTTCTTTCTCACACTTCATAATCACAAACCGCATACAAGCGGGTAAACTTTTATCTCCCCCGCCCGTGTCCGGGCGGGATCTTTTGGAAGGTGGAAGATGTGATTCCGCCATACCAAGTAGTTCTTCATCCCCCGGGCTCCCCACCCACCATGGAGCCACACATTCGGGACGCCGCACCGCAAACCGGTGCGGTCGCCAGGGCTACCCGAGGGGATATAGCACCCTAGAGGTGGTTATCTGTTTCGGGTTGGGTCTTCGATTCACGGGCCCACCAAACCCGTACTTCTCCGACCGCCCTACGCAGACCCCCACCTCCCTGGCACTCGCCACCGTTAAGCAGAACGCCACGGAAGCCGATTGACCGGGAGTGGCTAGCTCCCGGCCACCCGTTTACAGCGAATCCAGGGCCAAAGAGGGGTATTGGCCCGTAGTCCATACCGGGCATCCGACACCCGGCTGGGAACCACGGACTTCACCCTCCAGGATCCCCTTCTCCTCCTTACGGGTCTCCGCACACGGCAAACATGCGGGTGGATCGCAGGCCAGGTGGTATGGCCGCACACAGACAGTTGACCCACAAGACTGTCCGGGCTCAGCCCTTGTTGGCTCTGGGATTGTTTTCGGGGTTGTCTCCCCGCCCTTTTAGTCGCCTCTTACGACAAGCAGGGATACTGCGGGAGTATTCTCAATCCCCCTACCCGCAGGGGGTAGGATTTGCCCGTCGGATACTTCCTTGCCCAAGTGAAGGAAGGAGGATTGGGGATCCCGGCACTTCGGCTGTCCATCCCAGTTCAGCGGCGGAGAGGACTGGAGCGGCTCTGCAGTTCCAGCGACCCGGTGACCAGCGCTGTGGTGTGGAGCAGCATTTTATCCGGCTGTAGCAGTGGGCTGAATCCGCGTCCGCCCACATCGAAGTGGCTGAGCCATCCGCACGGGACGTCCAGCGGCTTTGGGCGTCCAGGCTGCACCGGTCCGTGGATGGGAGAGAATTACGCGACTCGGCCAAGGAGAGGGCGTCCAAGGCGTGGGTCAACTTGACGGCTGCCTCCATCCAGGGCCGAGACTACATCCAGTTCCAGCACGTGCGGATCAACGCCCTGCCCAGCCGCAGCAGAACAACCAGAGGTCGGCGAGCAACGAGGGATTCAGCGTGTCGGGCGGGCTGCCCGACCATGGAGACCACAGCGCACGTGATCCAGGGATGCTGGAGGACACACGGGGGCGGATCAAGAGGCATGGAATTATTGTCAATAGCCTCGGTTCGTCCCTCGCAGCGAAGGGATGGACGGTGCAGAAGGAGCCGAGGATCGACACCGAGGGGTGAAATTGGTGCTTATTGTCTTTGTAATGTATTAATCTTTGTACATGTAAAACCTTAAAGAAAATAAACTGTTTAATACTCAAATGCCTTGTCATCCCATTACTGACGCTCATGAATGGATTAACGAGATTCCCACTGTCCATACCTACTATCTAGCGAAAACACAGCCAAAGGTACAGCTTGGAAGAAACAGCGGGGATAGAAGACACTGTTGAAATTGTGTCTTGCCTGGCACTGTTGATCTGAGTTCGGTCCCGTGCCTTGGTCACCCGCGGCCCTTCCTTTCTGCGAGAGCGTGCAAGGCGGTCCCGGTGTAAGTGCGGCCTTCCGGTCGTGCCGCCCGGGGCCTTCTCCCGTGCACCGTTCTTCGGCCGCAATTCAACGACTGGCTTAGGACTGGCACGGTAGTAGTAGTAGAATTAATTTTTGGGGTGCATCGACACCTAAGGTCATTTAGCACCGCTTCTTAAACTTGAAGACAGCTAGTCCGTGGGATCTTATTGTATCAAAAATTTCGAACTGTTCAGTTAACTACATTTTATTAAAAAGATCTATGTGCCTTAGAAATTGTAAAATTTTTTGTATAACAGTCTCGTCATCGCCTAGTATTTTGCGTAGAGGGCCGTGGATATTCATCATTTCACGTTCGTCTTGATATCCGACGCACTCCGTCAGGATGTGTCGCACAGTAACTGGAGCACCACATTCGTCGCACCAGGGCTGGATCTTCTCTTCGGAGTAGAGATATGCGTGGGTTAGGTTGCAATGCCCAATCCTCAGCCGGGTGACTACGACCTCCTCTCTGCGATTCCTCCTGACGGAGGTGGGCCACGCAGATATCCCAGGCTTTATTGTTCGTAGCTTGTTTTCAGCCAAGTTTGACCATTGCTCCTTCCACCTCCCGAGGGCTAAGCCCCGTAATGAAGCCCTGAGGTCTTCTGCCGGTACCTTCGACGAGTATATCTCCCGATTTTTCAAGGCTTCTTTGGCTGCATGGTCGGCGTTTTCATTTCCAGTTATTCCAGCATGTCCAGGGATCCACAAAAAGGAAATTGTTACACCTATACTCTTAAGGGATGAAATGGTAGAATGTATCTCCTGAACAAGGGGGCATTTGGATGAATAACTAGACAAAGATTGTAGGGCGCTCAGTGAGTCTGAGCAGATGAGAAATTTTGAACGACAGCTCGTAATGTGTTGCAGCGCTAACTTGATTGCAAAGAGTTTAGCGGTATAGATGCTGCAGATAGGGTTAAGTTTAGCTCTGATGACGCGATGCGTGACGATAGATGATAGACGTGATACAGGGACACTACTGCACATCCACAGGAAGTATCCGATTTCGACCCGTCTGTGTAAACAATTATGAAGTCTGCGTATTCCCCTCGAATTTCGTTGAATTGTTGTTGGTATTCAGCAGCTGTTGTCGTAGATTTACGTGATTGAAGAAGCCGGAATATAAACGCTGGTCGATGCATCGACCATGGTGGGTCTTTAGAGTATCCCGTAGGATATACGGTTGGCAGGCTAAAGCCATCGTCTACAATAAAATTATTAAAACGAACTGTAATTGGTTTAGTGGCCCTCGGTCTTCTGTTAAAAGTTTCTAAAAATCTCGATCTAAAGAGTATATCGTAACATGGATGGTTTTTAAAATCTTGGACACGTAGTTCAGCATTAAGATATCCCGGCGAGTGGCCAGAGGTGGTTCCCCAGCCTCCGCATAGATACTTAGGACTGGAGATGTTCTGAAGGCACCTGTAGCGAGCCTTATTCCCATGTTGTGGACTGTGGACAGTGGTCTCAGGTATGTCTCTCGTCCAGAAGCATAAATGAAACATCCGTAGTCAAGTCTTGATCGCACTAGTGCCCGATATAGTAGAAGCATTGTAGTGCGATCGGCACCCCATGTCGAATTACTTAAAAACCGTAAAATGTTTAAAACCTTAAAACATCTGTTCCTTAAAATATGAATGTGCTCCCTCCAATTAAGGCGATAGTCAAATGTCATCCCTAGAAAGCGGATGGTTTCCACGTATGGAATAGCCGTGCCGTTAAGGTGTAGACCTGCCGGGACATGGTTTCCTCTAGCCCTGTGGAAGTGGACACACTTTGTTTTCTCGGAGGAGAAGCGGAATCCATTTCTCCGGGCCCATTGAGCAAGTTTATTGATCGTAAGTTGGGCCTGCCTTGTTGCGTTAGAGAGCCTTGTTGATCTGCAGAAAATCGCCAGATCATCCACGAAGAGGGATCCCATCACAGGTGTACTGACGCAATCCATTATGTCATTAATCGCCACAGCAAATAGCGTAACGGTCAACACGGAACCTTGAGGTACGCCGTTCTCCTGAGTGTAAAACTGCGATAAGTGCTGCCCTATTCTTACCTTGAACACTCGACCTGTTAGGAAGTTGCGAATGAAAACGGGTAGATTTCCCCTTAGTCCCCATTTGTGTAGAGTCATTAGGATCTTGTGTCGCCAGACTCGGTCGTAAGCCTTTTCTATGTCGAAAAAAACGGCAATTACGTGCTGCTGTGTAAGGAATGCCTCCTGTATGAAAGTGTCCGCTCGGACTAGATGATCAATGGTTGATCTCCCACGCCGAAATCCACACTGGGCATTCGAGAGAAATTGCCCTCTTTCCAACCACCAGATGAGACGGCGGTTAACCATTTTCTCCATAACTTTGCACAGGCAACTTGTTAAAGAGATTGGTCTATAGTTCTCTGCGTCGCCGCGTTCTTTACCTTGCTTATGGATAGGGACCATCACCGATTCCCGCCAGGATCGAGGGAGAATTCCTTCACTCCACACTTGATTGAGCGTCCTTAAAACATCCGGCAACGCCGTGTCCGGTAAGTTCCGAAGGAACGCGTTGTGGATATCATCTAAACCTGGAGATGTGTCCCGGGAATCGGTAATTGCGGACGTTAGTTCCACCATTGAAAATGGAATATTGTAGGACTCGGTGTCGTCTTTCTCTTTAAAACATATGATTTTCGATTCCATACACATTTTAAAATTCAAGAATTCCCGCTCATAGCTGTTATTGCTGTAGCGCTCCTCAAGTAGACGCCCGAACGCGTAGCATATGTCTTCCGGAGCAGTGACTATTTTGTTGTCTATTGTCAGGTGGTTAATACAGTTTTCAACGCGGGAGCCAGAAATGCTTTTTACTCTTTGCCACACCTGCTTAATGGGAGTCCTATTGTTGACTCCAGACACGAATTCTATCCAAGAATCCTTCTTAGCCTGCTTTACGACCTTCCGAGCTTTCGCTCGCAATCGTCGAAAGGAGGCAAGGTTTCTTTCGGTGGGAAATTTGTTAAATATTCGTAGCGCCTTTTTTCGCATCCTAATTGCATTAGCACACTCCTCGTTCCACCAGGGAACCACCGGTCGAGGGGAGATTCCTTTTGAACGGGGGACACTGACCTCTGCTGCTTCCAGGATGCGTTTGGTCAATCTTTCAACGTTTTGTGCTCCATTGAGATGCAAGTCAAAGTTAAAATCAAAACGTGTTTTAAAAGCTGACCATTCTGCCCTACGGACTATCCAGTTGGCTTGTCTAATAAGTTCTCTGCTAAAATTCTGCTCTTTGAGAATAAAAAGGGGGAAGTGATCACTCCCACACAGGTCATTGTGAACTGATAATTTGAGTTTAGTCATCAGACTACTAGAACACATGCTTAGATCAATAGCGGAAAAGTCGCCGGTATGGCTATTGAACCGTGTTCTTTCCCCGTTGTTTAATAAGAATAGGTTAAAATCATTTACAAAGGATGATATAATGCGGCCTCTTCTATTGCACTGGGCCCTTGGACTTCCCCACAGGGTATCGTGGGCGTTAAAGTCTCCTAAGAGAATGAAGGGCTTTGGCAGCTGCTGTATGAGGGCTTCTAAGTTCCTTCGTATGACAGGAGCCCCCTCTGGAAAGTAGACGTTGCATAACGTTATCGTCTCAGGTGTGTGCAGCGTTACCGCCACTGCCTGGAAGGGAGTGTCCAGCTGTACTCGGGAGATGTAAAGGGCCTCCCGAGTAGCTATCGCCACTCCACCTTGAACACGGAGGCCACTTGTGTCATCTAGTCTAAAAACATTAAAACATCTTAGAGAACCCTTGTCTGTAGTTTTAAAATGAGTCTCTTGGAGACAAACGCAAACGGGGTTAAAATCTCGGATTAAAACGTCTAGCTCCTCCTTGTGCCGGTAAAACCCATTGCAGTTCCATTGAATAGTAAATATCATAAAAGGTAAAAGATAAAATTAAACACTTAAATTTGAGTAGTCCTGACAATAGGGTGGTCCGCGCCGTATCCGGTTTCGTCTGCCTGTAGGTTTTGCGAAACCTTCGCTCTCGGAGAGACTTTCGTCTTCCTCCATCGATTCCGGACGGCTTATATCCAGTCCAGATGGATTTGGTGATGGCGTTTTCTTGCACCGATTCTGCGACAGTGCAGCGGTGGTTTTAGGTGGGTTCTTTTGGGGAGAGCCCACACTTGTGTCACTCGTCTTGTTTGCCGGTTTAGGGGCCTTAGCCGGCTTGGCCGATTCTTTTTCTGTGGCAATTGGTTTCCTATTTCTTTGGGATCTGTTTGGATAGCTAAGCTAACCTTCGGGACTTGCATTTTCGTGGCAACTTCGGTGAAAGATTTAGAAAATGTAGGGGCGACCGTGGCCCTATACTTTTTCCTTGCCTCTAAATACGTAATTTTTTCCACAGTTTTTAGCTCCATGACCTTCCTTTCTTCGATTTGCTTAGGGCACTTGCGAGAGGTAGGTAGGTAGGTAGGTTTATTGTTGTAGGGTGCGTCGACGGCTAGGTCATTTTGCACCACTACTCTGTCTTCGTGATAAAAGTAATATAGATTAGTCACATTCGCTTACGTCACTTATTTAAAATATATATATACATACATTATGCGATTAAGAAAAAAACAATGAGACTTAAATTTTATTGAATAGTCCTGTCCCTTTCAGAAATAAAATAACTCGACTTAAAACATTAGGGTCGTCTCCAAGGACGGATTTTAGCTCTCCCCCCAAGTTTAGTTGCCTTCGCAAGTCACGGTATTTGTCACACTCCGTCAGGATATGCCGAATGCTTAGAGGACAGTCGCAATCGTCACACTGAGGTGGTACTTTCTCTTCAGTAAAGAGAAATGAGTGGGTCAAAGGGCAATGCCCTATCCTCAAACGTGTGATGACGACTTCCTCTCTGCGGCTGTTCCTGACGGAAGAGGGCCACACTGACGTAACCGGCTTGATGTCACGAAGTTTGTTATTTCGTGCAGTGCGCCAAGACTCCTTCCACTGCCCAAGAACTACCTGCCTCAGGGAAGACTTGAGGTCTTCGTAAGGTACCAGCGTCGATTTAGACTCTGTCTCGTTCTGAGCCTCTTTGGCCAAAGCGTCTGCCTTTTCATTTCCGGCTATTCCCACATGCCCCGGGACCCACAGGAACCAAATGCGTACTCCCTTTCTACTGAGAGACAGTAGGGATGAATGTATGTCTTGAATGATCGGATGCATGGGCGAAAAGCCGGAAATAGACTGTATGGAGCTCAAGGAATCAGTGCATATAACGAAGGAGCCATCATCGTCACATAAGTTTTCGAGAGCCATCTTTATGGCAAATAATTCCGCTGTGTATACACTACACAGCGGATTTAATTTTGCTTTGACTGTTCCTTGGCTAGGCGAGAACGCTGCGCATGCACAGGCCGACTCTGACTTAGAGCCGTCAGTGTACACTGGCACATAATCTGAGTGATTCCCTAGGAACATTAAAAACTGACGTTGGTATTCCAAGAGTGTGGTGAAAGATTTTTTTTGGTTAAGCAAGGCCGTTTTAACCACCGGGGTGGGTATTAACCAGGGAGGGTGTAATGAGTAAGAGACAGGAAACACTTTAGGCACCCTGAAATCACATCCACGAATAAAATCATTAAAACGTACACAAACGAGCCTAGTGGCCTTTGTCCTTCGGTTAACAATGTCTAAAAATCGTGGTTTAAAAAGTATGTTAAAACATGGGTGTGCCGACATGGATAAAACTTTGGAAACATAATTGCACATGAGCGCGTTCCTCCGGTGGCATAGAGGAGGCTCCCCTGCATCAGAATAGATGCTAATGACCGGGCTTGTCCGAAATGCCCCCGTACAGAGTCGTAACCCCGCGTTGTGCACTGGGGCCAATGCTCGTAGGTAAGACTCGCGAGCAGACGCATAAACAAAACAGCCGTAGTCTAATTTCGAGCGCACTAATGTGCGATATAATAAAAGCAATGTTTTACGGTCTGCTCCCCAAGATGTGTGGCTTAAAAACTTTAATATATTTAGCGCGTTAATGCATTTTATCCTTAAAATATTGATATGTTCTCGCCAATTAAGCCTGTAGTCGAGCGTCATGCCTAGAAAGCGGGCCGTCTGAACAAAAGGGAGATTTCTTCCCCCGAGGTATAATGTAGGTTGCATTTGGACTCTTATTTTCCTGTGGAAGTGGACGCATCTGGTCTTCTCATGGGAGAACCGGAAGCCGTTCCTTTGGGTCCACTGCTCCAATTTGTTTAATGTCAGCTGAACCATTCTGGATGCAGTTACCACCTTGGATGACCTGCAGAATATCGCCAGGTCATCCACAAATAGTGTTCCTATCACCGGCGTCTTGATACATTTCACGACGTCGTTTATCGCAATGGCGAAAAGTGTCACGCTCAGGACGGAGCCCTGGGGAACTCCGTTGTCAAGATGGTAAAAGTCGGATAAAAACTGGCCTATTCTAATTCTAAAAACTCGATGCATTAAAAAATTTTGAATAAAAATCGGCAAATTGCCTCTAAAACCCCACTCGTGCAATGTCATTAATATCTTCCGCCGCCAGACCCGGTCGTAAGCCTTCTCCAAGTCGAAGAAGACCCCGATCACATGCTGGCGGAGGAGAAAGGCTTCTTGGATGAAATTGTCGATCCGCACCAAATGGTCCATTGTGGAACGGCCCCGTCTAAATCCACACTGAATGCTGGAGAGAAGGTTCCGGCGCTCTAACCACCAAACGAGCCGCCGGTTCACCATTCTCTCCATTAACTTGCACAGGCAGCTGGTGAGAGATATTGGCCGGTAAGAATTCGGGTCAGCTCTATCTTTCCCATGTTTGGGAATGGGGACAATGACAGACTCCCGCCAGGACGAAGGAAAGTTACCTTCTGCCCACAGCTGATTATACGTCTGCAGGACTTCCTGCAGCGCTGTCTCCGGAAGGTTGCGGAGAAAAGCATTGTGGACCCCGTCTGGTCCTGGAGAGGTGTCGTGGGAGTCATCGATGGCAGATTTCAACTCCCACAGGGAAAAGGGGAGGTTGTAATCTGCCGTTGCCCGCGTCTCCTTGAAGCCGATAGGAATATTCTCGAGACGTTGCTTAAACGTTCGGAAGGTAGGATCAAGATTTTCATCACTGCTCATCTTGGCGATTAACTGGCCGAATATCTCGCCGATGGCAGCTGGAGATGTAACCACTTTTCCTCTGGCTTTTAAGAAGGAGACGCCGAGCTGCTGATGGTTTCCCGAAATGCTCTTCACCTTACGCCACACCTGTGCAAGTGGTGTGTCGATATTCACACTAGAAACAAAATTCATCCAAGAGGTCCTTTTTGCCTCCTTCACGACCTGACGGGCTTTAGCTCTAAGACGCCGAAAAGAGGACAGATTGTTTTCAGTGGGATATTTATTGAAGATTTGCAACGCCTTCTTGCGTTGCCGAATAGCTTTGGCACAGTCATCATTCCACCATGGCACAGCGGCTCTCGACATGATGCGCCGAGACCGTGGTACGCTCATGTCGGCGGCGTTGGTGATGCTTTTAGTCAATAATTTTACATTAAAAACGCTATCGCGATTTCTATCGCACGTGTAATTAAAATTACTTTTAAAATAAGGCCAATCGGCTTTCCCGACCATCCAATTGCCTGGTCGAATAAAATCAGAGTTAAAAAGCCGCTCCTTAGAAATTAAAAGGGGGAAGTGATCGCTCCCACAAAGATCTTCGTGTACAGACAAAGATATTTTATTTGTTAAACTGCTCGATAAAATACATAAATCAATGGCGGAAAAATCACCATTGAAAGAGTTAAAACGGGTCTTCTCCCCAGTATTCAATAAAATTAGGTTAAAATCTAAAATTAAACTGGATAAAATACGTCCCCTGCGGTTGCACTGTCCCGCAGTGCTTCCCCATAGACGGTCGTGAGCGTTAAAATCCCCTAGTAAAATAAAAGGCCGAGGAAGCTGGTGGACAAGGGATTCTAGATTAAAAAGGGTGACCGGTGCACCCTCCGGCAGATAAACGTTGCATAACGTAATCGCCTCCGGAGCGTGCACCGCAACCGCCACCGCTTGAAACGGTGTATTCAGCTGTATGCGGGAGGTGTATAGGGCCTCCCGAATAGCAACTGCCACTCCACCCTGGGCTCGTTGGCCGCTGGTGTCGTCATGTCTAAAAATGTTAAAATGTTTTAAAATCCCTTTGTCCGTGACTTTAAAATGCGTTTCTTGAAGACAAACGCAACAAGGGTTAAAATCTCTTATTAAAATGGCCAGCTCCTCCTTGTGCCGATAAAAACCGTTGCAGTTCCACTGCAAAATAAAAGCCATAATAAATAAATAAATATATATATAAATATAAATAGGGATTAAAACGGTAAAATCGAGCAGTTAAAACTTTGGGAGCATCAGCGCTTGATGCGGTTCTTCTTCCCCTTATTACCAAATTGGAGGATTTCGGTATCTGAAAGATACTCCTCCATTGGTTCTGGTTGGCTCTTACGAACCTTACCAGATGGGGGAGGGGATTGGGAGTTCCCACGCTTCGTTTGCGTGGCCCCGGCGGTGGTTTTTTTGGGGTTCTTCTTAGGAGAACCCGGTCCGGTGGTTTCCGTATTTTTTGCCGGATCTGTGACCTTAGCCGGCGTGGCAGATTTTTGGGCTGAAGCTTTGATTTTTTGGCTCACTATTTCTTCCGTCTGTGTCGAGATTGTGACCTTTGCTATTCGAGGGGAGGCGACATGGGCGTAAGATTTCGAAAATGTAGGAGCAACTTGTGCTCTGTACTTTTTCCGAGCCTCGAAATACGGGATTTTCTCAACCGTCTTGATCTCCATTACTTTTCGCTCTTCGATCATCTTTGGGCAATTACGAGAGTACACTGGGTGTGCGCCCTCGCAATTGACGCACTGTGGGCCTTTTGTGCACTCAGCACCATCATGCGCGTCCAGGCCGCAGCGCGGGCAGGTGGCCTTGCCCTCACATCGCGTGGCGATGTGGCCGAAGCGCTGGCACTGGAAGCAGCGCATGGGTGCCGGTATAAATGGTCGCACCGGGACAGATTCGTACCCTATAAAGACCTTGTCAGGGAGTCTATCGAATGAGAAAGTGAGGACGACAGATGTTGTGTCGATCACTTTCCCATTACGCTTCGTGGTGAGTCGACGAGCATCAGTCACACCTTGAGGAGCCATCTCTCTTCTGATCTCGTCGACATCAACGTATAGTAGGTCGTAATGCGTGATAACCCCCCGACTGCTGTTTAGAGTGCGGTGCACCTCAACCGAGACTGGAATGTCATCGAGCATTTTCAGTTTCAGAAGCTTTTCGCTCTGTGCAGTGCTGCAGGTTTCAATCAGTAATGAACCGTCTCGTAATTTTTTGGCAGATCTAAGTTCTCCAGTGACCGAGGCAGACAAAACTTTCGTAATTAGGAAGGGAGATACCTTAGTCAAGGTCTCTCCTTCTTTCTGACATTTCATCAAAAGGTAGCGCTTACAAACTGTAACTGGCGATCCTCGCCCACCCGTGTCCGGGCGGGGTTTTTTAAGTGGTGGAGGTTTAGTTCCATCCATCCTTTTGAGATGTTCATCCCCCGGGCTCCCCACCCACCATGGAGCCACACATTTGGGACGCCGCACCGCAAGCCGGTGCGGTCGCCAGGGCTACCCGAGGGGATATAGCACCCTAGAGGTGGTTGTCTGTTTCGGGTTGGGTCTTTAATGCACGGGCCCACCAAACCCGTACATCTCCGACCGCCCTACGCAGACCCCCACCTCCCTGGCACTCGCCACCGTTAAGCAAAACGCCACGGAAGCCGATTGACCGGGAGTGGCTAGCTCCCGGCCGCCCGTTTACACAGAATCCGGGGCCGAAGAGGGGCATCAGCCCGTAGTCCATACCGGGCATCCGACACCCGGCTGGGAACCACGGGCCTCGCCCTCCAGGATCCCCTTCTCCTCCTTACGGGTCTCCGCACACGGCAAACATGCGGGTGGATCGCAGGCCAGGTGGTATGGCCGCACACAGACAGTTGACCCACAAGACTGTCCGGGCTCAACCCTTGTTGGCTCTGGGTTTGTTTTCGGGGTTTTCTCCCCGCTTTTTTAGTCGCCTCTTACGACAAGCAGGGATACTGCGGGAGTATTCTCTATCCCCCTACCCGCAGGGGGGGACTGGCACGGACTGGGGAAATTCGACTGTCTAATTAAAACAAAGCATTGCGATGACCCCAGCGGGTGTTGACGCAATGTGATTTCCAGTAGTAGTAGTGTTGTTGTTTAAGGGTGCGTCGACGTCCAGGTCATTTTGCACCCTTGTCTCTTCAACTAACGTTATTGTGTATCTAATTACCACTACTATTTCTTAAAGAACTTATTTCCATTTTATCTTATCCTTACAATTTAGGGAAGAGCCCAATAACTTTTAGAAATAATATTATGCTATCAAGTTCATTAGGGTGATCCCCTAGGAGATTTTCTAGGCCTCCCCTAATATTTAGCCGCCTTCGAACGTCCCGGTATTTATCACACTCTGATTGGATATGCCTAATGCTGAGAGGAGAGTCGCATTCTTCACACCGAGGTGGAGTTCTCTCTTCAGTGAAGAGGTAGGAGTGAGTCAGGGGACTGTGCCCTATCCTCAGACGTGTGATGATGACCTCCTCCCGGCGGCTATTCCTGACGGACGTGGGCCACGATGACGTTACCTGTTTGATGTTGCGTAACTTATTATTGTCTACGGCATTCCACTCCTCCTTCCACCTCTTAAAGACTGAAGTCCTCAGTTGTGCCTGAAGGTCTTCATATGGTACCAGGGTCAACGCGGAATTGTCTTCATTCAGAGCATCCTTCGCCGTTGCATCAGCTAACTCATTCCCGACAATTCCCATGTGGCTGGGAACCCAAAGAAAAAGGACAGTAACTCCCTTCCCTTGAAGGGTGAACAGCGACGCGTGTATCTCCTGACAAATTGGGTGCATAGAAGTGTAATCGGAAATGGAATTGAGGGCACTTAGAGAATCTGTGCAGATTGCGAAGGACCCTCTGCTGCCGTCTATCCCACACAGAGCCATCTTGATTGCAGAAAGCTCCGCCGTGTACACACTGCAGAGTGGGCTAAGTTTTGCTTTGAGCGCTCCGTGATGAGACGAAACGACAGCGCAGGCACATGACGTAGAAGACTTCGACCCATCTGTAAACACGGGGACAACATTGGGGTGGCTGCTCAGGAACATTGTGAAAGCGCTCTGGCACTCAGCAGCAGTGATGAATGACTTAGGTAGGTAGGTAGGTTTAAAACTTGTAGGGTGCGTCGACGGCTAGGTCATTTTGCACCACTACCCATTCTTAGTAGTAAAATTTATAAAAGTAACAGTAATAATAATAAAAATTGTCTATCATAGTTATGGCACTTATTAAAAAATTGAATACAGTGATTTATTATTAAAAAAAGTGAATTATATTTTTCTGTATAGTCCCGTCTCTTTCAGATACTTGATAACTCGGCTTATAACATTAGGGTCGTCTCCTAGGACGGATTTTAGGTCTCCCCCTAAGTTTAGCCGCATTCGCGCGTCACTGTATTTGTCACACTCCGTCAGGATATGCCGAACGCTGAGAGGACAGTTGCAGTCATCACACTGAGGTCGTTGTTTCTCTTCCGTGAAGAGGAATGAATGGGTCAGAGGACAATGCCCTATCCTCAAACGTGTGATGACGACTTCCTCTCTTCGGCTATTCCTGACGGAAGAGGGCCACACTGACGTAACCGGCTTGATGTCGCGGAGTTTATTATTATGTGTAGTGCGCCAATATTCCTTCCACTGCCCTTGGACTACCTGTCTCAGGCAAGATTGTAGGTCCTCGTAAGGTACCAGCGTGGGCTTACACTCCGTCTCGTTCAGAGCTTCTTTGGCCAAAGCGTCTGCCTTTTCATTTCCGGCTATTCCCACATGCCCCGGGACCCAAAGGAACCAAACAAGTACTCCCTTTCTGCTGAGAGACAGCAGGGACGAATGTATATCCTGAATGATCGGGTGCATGGGCGAAAAACCGGAAATTGATTGTAAGGAACTCAGGGAATCGGTGCATATAACAAAGGAGCCACCTCCGTCACATAGAGTTTCGAGTGCCATCTTCATGGCGAATAGTTCCGCTGTGTACACACTAAACAGCGGATTTAATTTCGCTTTGACGGCTCCTTGGGTACTCGAGAACGCTGCGCAGGCACAGGCCAACTCCGATTTTGATCCGTCAGTGTACACAGGAAGAAAATCGGAGTGATTACTCAGAAACATTAAAAACTGACGTTGGTATTCCAAGGAAGTTGTAAAGGATTTTGGTAGTTTGCTTAGGACTGTATTAACCACAGGAGCGGGTGTTAACCAGGGAGGGTGGGTTGCGTAAGATACAGGGTACACTTCAGGCATACTGAAATCACACCCACGAATAAAATCGTTGAAACGTACGCAAACGGGCCTAGTGGCCTTCGTCCGTCGGTTAAAAATATCTAAAAAACGTGGTTTAAAGAGTATGTTAAAACATGGGTGTGCCGTCATGGATAAAACTATGGAGGCGTAATTGCACATAAGCGCGTTTCTTCGGTGGCATAGAGGAGGCTCCCCTTCATCAGAATAGATGCTTATGACAGGGCTTGTCCGAAATGCCCCCGTACAGAGTCGCAACCCCGCGTTGAGCACGGGGGAAAATGCTCGCAGGTATGACTCGCGGGCGGACGCATAGACAAAACAACCGTAGTCTAGTTTAGAACGAACCAATGTGCGGTACAATAAGAGCAATGTTGTGCGGTACAATAAGAGCAATGTTGTGCGGTCTGCTCCCCACGATGTGTTGCTTAAAAACTTTAACACGTTTAACGATTTCAGACATTTTGTCTTTAAATTTTGAATGTGCTCTCGCCAATTGAGCCTGTAGTCGAGTGTCATACCGAGAAAGCGGGCCGACTGGACGAAAGGAAGATTTCTTCCTCCAAGGGATAGTGTGGGCAGCATTTGGATTCCTATTCTCCTGTGGAAGTGGACGCACCTGGTCTTCTCAAAGGAGAACCGAAATCCGTTCCTTTGGGTCCATTGGTCCAGTTTGTTTAATGTCAATTGGACCATTCGGGACGCAGTTACAACCTTGGATGACCTGCAGAAAATTGCCAGGTCATCCACGAACAGTGTGCCTATCACCGGCGCCTTGATACAATTTACGACGTCATTAATCGCAATGGCGAAAAGCGTCACGCTTAAGACAGATCCCTGGGGAACTCCGTTGTCAAGACGGTAAAAGTTGGATAAAAACTGGCCTATTCTAATTTTAAAAACTCGGTGCATTAAAAAATTTTGAATAAAAATCGGCAAATTGCCTCTAAAGCCCCACTCGTGCAAAGTCGTTAATACCTTCCGCCGCCACACCCGGTCGTAAGCCTTCTCCAAATCGAAGAAGACCCCGATCACATGCTGGCGGAGGAGAAAGCCTTCTTGGATGAAATTGTCGATCCTCACCAAATGGTCCATTGTGGAATGGCCCCGTCTAAATCCACATTGGATGCTGGAGAGAAGGTTCCGGCGCTCTAACCACCAAACGAGCCGCCAGTTCACCATTCTCTCCATTAACTTGCACAGGCAGCTGGTGAGAGATATTGGCCGGTAAGAATTCGGGTCAGCTCTATTTTCCCCATGTTTGGGTATAGGGACAATGACAGACTCCCGCCAGGACGAAGGAAAGTTACCTTCTGCCCACAGTTGATTATACGTCTGCAGGACTTCCTGCAGCGCTGTCTCCGGGAGGTTGCGGAGAAAAGCATTGTGGACTCCGTCTGGTCCTGGAGAGGTGTCGTGGGAGTCATCGATGGCAGATTTCAACTCCCACAAGGAAAAGGGGAGGTTGTAATCTGCCGTTGTCCGCGTCTCCTGGAAGCCGATAGGAATGTTCTCGAACCGTTGCTTAATCGTTTGGAACGCAGGATCAAGATTTTCATCGCTGCTCGTCTTTGAGATTAACTGGCCGAATATTTCGCCGATGGCAGCTGGAGAAGTAACCACATTTCCTCTGACTTTTAAGAAGGAGACACCGAGCTGCTGATGATTTCCCGAAATGCTCTTCACCTTGCGCCAAACCTGTGCAAGTGGTGTGCTGATATTGACACCAGAAACAAAATTCATCCAAGAGGCCCTCTATGCCTCCTTCACGACCTGACGGGCTTTAGCTCTCAGACGCCGGAAAGAGGACAGATTGTTTTGAGTGGGATATTTATTGAATATGTGCAACGCCTTCTTGCGTTGCCGGATGGCTTTAGCACAGTCATCATTCCACCATGGCACGGGAGCTCTCGACATGATGCGCCGAGACCGTGGTACGCTCTTGTCGGCGGCGTTGATGATGCTGTTAGTCAGTGATTTTACATTAAAAGCGCTATCGCGATTTGCATCGCACGTGTATTGAAAATTACTTTTAAAACAAGGCCAGTCGGCTTTCCGGACAATCCAGTTGCCTGGTCGGATAAAATCAGAGTTAAAAAATCGCTCCTTAAAAATTAAAAGGGGAAAGTGATCGCTACCACAAAGATCTTCGTGTACAGACAAAGATATTTTATTGGTTAAACTGCTCGATAAGATGCATAAATCAATGGCGGAGAAATCACCATTGAAAGAGTTAAACCGGGTCTTCTCCCCGTTGTTCAATAGAACTAGGTTAAAATCTAAAATAAAACTTGATAAAATGCGTCCCCTGCGGTTGCACTGCACCGCAGTGCTTCCCCATAGACGATCATGAGCGTTAAAATCCCCGAGTAAAATAAAAGGCCGAGGCAGCTGGTGCACAAGGGATTCTAGATTAAAACGGGTGACCGGTGCACCCTCCGGCAGATAAACGTTGCATACCGTAATCGCCTCCGGAGCGTGCACCGTAACTGCCACCGCTTGAAACGGTGTATTTAGCTGTATTCGGGAGGTGTAAAGGGCCTCCCGAATAGCAACTGCCACTCCACCCTGGGCTCGTTGGCCGCTGGTGTCGTCATGTCTAAAAACGTTAAAATGTTTTAAAATCCCATTGTCTGTGTCTTTAAAATGCGTCTCTTGAAGAGAAACGCAAAAAGGGTTAAAATCTCGAATTAAAATGGCCAGCTCCTCCTTGTGCCTATAAAAACCATTGCAGTTCCACTGCATTATAAAAGCCATAATAAATAAATAAATATATAAATATATATATTGTGACGGAACGGGCTTGATTCTCCTTTGCCCGTTGACTCGCCGCAGTCCTTACGCCTTCGAGTACTGGAACCCTTACCTTTGCCTCGACACCTCGTCTCCTTCGGACTTTCCCGGGTGGGAAAGGGTTTTGAGAAAAAGGGATATCGCGACCTTTGTCGCGTGTTTGAGAAGGGCGCCACCTCAAAACCGCGGCATCGGACCAGCTCAGCCAGCAAAGCAAGGACGATCCAATTTGTTCGAGGGTCGGGGGGACTTAAAGCCAGGGCGGACGGTAAAACAGTGAGGGCCGTATGACGTGAGCGCGGGAGAAATTACGCGAAGCGTAAGAATGAACATCTGCCTTTTTTTTACAATTAACACAAGCAACATTTATTCACTGAAATGAGCATGAAAATGAACACAAAGGCACTCTACAGCTAAATAACACAGGTCTTAATGACTAATGAGGGATGAAGAGGTGAATGAATGGCGAGACATAAATGGAACGAAATTAACCACAATGAAATAATAACCCTGTAACACTTTGTCCAAATAAATGACCAAGCATAAAAAAATAGAATAAAATAAACTACTAAATGGAAAGAATTACACGCTCCTCGTCCTTTTCTGAATACTAATGATGAGGACGGGAGTAAGTGATACAGAAATATGGTCCCGTAGGACTATGATTGTCCACTCTTGGGATCAGTTTGACTCTTCTCTTGACCTGAAGGGACTTTAACTCTGTTTGGATATCTCGTACACCACTTATTCTGGCGCACACGGGTTTCACAGCGGGGAAGCGTGAATAAGAGGGTTGAAACCACTTAGGATTGGGGAAATACGGGTGTGGCGATACTTATGTGTGAGCTGGTGTGGAGCTTGACGGCGAAATCCAGCGCGGAGAGACTGCACCGTTGAGTTTTCGGTATGGTGGCGTGGAGAACGGAATTCAACAACTCCTGTTGAAATAATGCACCTTCCGACTGAAAGGAACTCGTCCAACCTTTGGTTCCGGGGATGCGGCGACCCGCTACCTTTGGCGGTCTGTCACCCTTATCTACCCGAAACCGCACCTCCTCTTTGGGGTGCCCGGATCGAGGTCCGCTGCGTCTCGTTCCTCCTCTGGGGCAGAACGCAGGAAAAACCGCTAGGGAACGACTTTGTCAATTCCTCGCGGAAGTCGTGGTGATCTCCGTCTCCGATTATCGCCTCTCTCTCTCCGTCCACACTCTCGCCTGGCTTCACCAGCACACCCTGAGCTTCTGTGCTCGACTTCCAATCACCAACTGCCAACTGATATCTCACCCGACTCAACCGTCGGCGTCCTCCTTGTAACGCTCATCCCCATCACACGTGACTTCAATTCAAAAATCACCAATAGATTCACGGCTTACACTGCCCAATGACCTGGGTAGACACAAGTGGCGTGATCCTCACTCTCAAGGAATCCAATGCACAAGACAGAGGAACATTTTACCAGATATCCACGCAGAAAAAGGCAGGCGTTCATCTCGCTTACGTAACGGGGACCTGGCTTGGGACGGGAAAGACCGACGCGGGAGGCGCGACCAGGGAAAAACAAAGATAAGACGGCCAATCCGTCACAATATATATAAATATATATAAATATAAATATATAAATATAAAAAGGGATTAAAACAATAAATACGAGCAGTTAAAACTTTGGGAAGATCAGCGCTTAATGCGGTTTTTCTTCCCCTTACTGCCAAATTGGAGTATTTCTGTGTCTGATAGACACTCCTCCATTGGCTCTGGTTGGCTCTTTCGAACCTTACCAGATGGGGGAGGGGATTGGGAGTTCCCACGCTTTGTTTGCGTGGCCCCGGTGGTAGATTTGTTGGGGTTCTTCTTAGAACCCGGACCGGTGGTTGCTGTATTGTTTGCCGGATATGTGGCCTTAGCCGGCGTGGCCGATTTTTGCACAGAGGATTTTGTTTTCGGGCTCTCATTATATTCCGTCTGTGTCGAGATTGTGACCTTGGCTATTCGAGGGGAGGCGACATGAGCGTATGACTTGGAGAAAGTAGGAGCAACTTGTGCTCTATACTTTTTCCGAGCCTCAAAGTAGGGGATTTTATCGACCGTCTTTATCTCCATTATTTTTCGCTCTTCCATCATCTTTGGGCAATTACGAGAGTACACGGGATGTGCACCCTCGCAATTGACGCAAAGTGGGTCTCCTATGCACTCCGCACCCTCATGCTTCTCCAGGCCGCAGCGGGGGCAGGTGGCCTTGCCCTCGCACCGTGTGGCCATGTGGCCGAATCGCTGGCACTGGTAGCATCGCATGGGTGCCGGTATGAATGGCCGCACTGGGACCGATTCATAACCAACAAACACCTTGTCGGGGAGTTGGTCACGCGCGAACGTGAGTACAACAGACGTTGTGTTTACTCTTTCTCCGTTGCGCTTTGTAGTGAGTCGACGAGCATCGGTGACTCCCTGAGAGGCCATCTCTCGCTTGATCTCGTCGATCTCTACGTACAAAAGGTCATAGTGACTAATCACTCCCCGACAGGTGTTTAAGGTGCGGTGCACCTCGACCTTAACGGGAATTTCGCCAAGCTTTTCCATTTTCAAGAGCTTGTCGCTTTGACCCCTCGAAGCCGTTTCAATGAGCAGTGTGCCATCGCGAAGTTTCTTGGCAGATTTTAGTTCCCCAGGAACAAAACCAGACAGAACTTTACGTATAAGGAAGGGAGACACCTTTTTCAGGCTCTCCCCTTCCTTCTGACACCTCATCACTAAATAGCGCTGACTAGCGCCGGGAACGTTAACTCCCCCGCCCGTTTCCGGACGGGATCTATTAGGTGGTGGAAGGGATTCATCCGCCATACCTAAACTTGATTCATCCCCCGGGCTCCCCACCCACCATGGAGCCACACATTTGGGACGCCGCACCGCAAACCGGTGCGGTCGCCGGGGCTACCCGAGGGGATATAGCACCCTAGAGGTGGTTGTCTGTTTCGGGATGGGTCTTTAATGCACGGGCCCACCAAACCCGTACATCTCCGACCGCCTTACGCAGACCCCCACCTCCCTGGCACTCGCCACCGTTAAGCTGAACGCCACGGAAGCCGATTGACCGGGAGTGGCTAGCTCCCGGCCGCCCGTTTACAGCGAATCCAGGGCCGAAGAGGGGTATTGGCCCGTAGTCCATACCGGGCATCCGACACCCGGCTGGGAACCACGGACCTCGCCCTCCAGGATCCCCTTCTCCTCCTTACGGGTCTCCGCACACGGCAAACATGCGGGTGGATCGCAGGCCAGTTGGTATGGCCGCACACAGACAGTTGACCCACAACACTGTCCGGGCTCAACCCTTGTTGGCTCTGGGTTTGTTATCGGGGTGTTCTCCCCGCCCTTTTAGTCGCCTCTTACGACAAGCAGGGATACTGCGGGAGTATTCTCATTCCCCCTACCCGCAGTGGGGATGAATGACTTAGGCCGATCGCTAATGAGCATCTTGATTTTAGGAGTAGGAGTGAGCCATGGTGGGTGATTAGAGCACCCGATAGGGTATAAATCCGGTAAACCAACTCCTCGCTCTCTTATAAAATAATTAAAACGCACATTGGCTGGCCGAGTGGCCTTTGTCATACGATTAAAAATATCTAAAAACCTTGGTTTTAAAAACAAGTTAAAACATGGGTGCGTCTTCATCGCTAAAACCTTCGCAGAGTAGTTACACATAAGCAGGTTCCTTCGGTGGTACAATGGTGGTTCCCCTGCATCGCAGTATATGCTCAGGACTGGGCTGGTCCGAAAAGCTCCCGTACATAGCCGTAGACCGGCATTGTGTACTACGATCAGTGGTCGAAGATACGACTCCCTACCGGAGGAATATACTGTGACGGGACACGTGGCTGGACTGTTCGACCTCTTCTCAGCCGGGGGTAGGTAGGTAGTATTAGTTTGTAGGGTGCGTCGACGGCATGGTCATTTTGCACCTCTACTCTTCAAAGTTATGTATATACTTTCGATATTCGGATAAGGCAGGTTGTCAGGTAGCTAGATATATTGCTTATCTATTATAGGGTTCAGGTTAAAACCATTTACATTTCCTAAACTGTTGCTTATATTTTATTAAAAAGCGCCGTTTCCTTTAGAAATAAAATTACGCGGCCAATAGCATTGGGGTCGTCACCCAGAATGGACCCTAGTTCACCCCCAATGCCCAGTCGGCTACGCATGTCCCGGTATCTGCCACATTCCGTCAGGATATGCCGAATTCCGAGAGGACAGTCACAGTCGTCGCACCGCGGTGGGATTTTCTCTTCAGTGAAGAGAAAGGAGTGGGTCAGATGACTGTGCCCTATCCTCATACGGGTGATGACCACCTCCTCCCTTCTACTATCCCTGACGGGGGACAACCAGGCTTTGGTGGAACTTTTTATCTCGCGCAGTTTATTATTAGTCGCCGATTTCCATTCCGTATCCCATTCATTCAGGATTCTGCGTCTGAGTGTGTTCTGGAGATCTTCTACGGTTACTGCGTCTAGGTCAAATCTATGGTTACCGAGGGCCTTTTTCGCAGCATTATCGGCTGCCTCATTTCCCGGGATTCCCACGTGGCTAGGGACCCACGCAAACTTAATAGAGATGCCTCCGCTCTGAAGGCTTCTCAGAGATTCTTGTATATCTCTTATGATTGGGTGCGCAGCATTATAATTTGAGATGGCTTTCAAGGCGCTCATGGAGTCGGAACATAGCAAACATGATATACCTCGAGTGTCAACGTCCCTAAGGGCAAGTTTAATAGCAGTCAACTCTGCAGTGTACACGCTGCATTCGGGGTTGAGCTTTGTGCTCACGGTTTTGTACAAGCTCACATAGGCACAGGCACATTCTGACTCAGACATAGAGCCGTCCGTGTAAATGGGTGTTAGATCGTGGCATTGAGATAGGAACTCTGAAAACAAGGACCTATTTTCCTCAGGAAGTGAGTCAGACATTGCCCGGCTTGCTAGCTTCCACCAGATGTCCGGCTGAGGAATAAGCCATGGAGGAGTTTTAGCCACTCGTATCCTTTCTATCCGGGGAACGGTAATAGAATATCTCTCTAAAATATAGGCAAAACGCACATAAAAAGGTTTAGTAGCCCGTGGTTTTCTGTTAAAAATGTGAGTCATCGGTTCGTTAATGGTTAAATTAAAACACGGATGCGATGGCATGGCTAAAATTTTACTAGCGTAGTTACACATCAAAAGATCTCTACGGATGTCAAGCGGTGGTTCACCTGCATCACACAGAAGGCTATTGATCAGACTCGTTCGAAAGGCACCCGTTGCTAGCCGGAGTCCAAGGTTGTGTATACTTGCTAGCGGCTTTAAGTATGATGCGCGGGTAGCACCATAGATAAAAGAACCGTAGTCCATCTTGGATCGAACCAGTGCCCTATATAGTCGCAGCATTGTAGATCGGTCCGCGCCCCATGAACATCTTGTCAATATTTTTTAATTATTAAGGGATGGGCTAACTCTCATTTTCAGATCAGTAATGTGGGGTCTCCAGGTTAGCCTTTGGTCCAAGATCATTCCCAAAAAATGGGCTGAATTCACAAACTCCAGCGGTCGATCTCCTAGGCGTAGGCTTGGTAGAAACAGCCCTCTTTTTCTGTGAAAATGGACGCATCGCGTCTTCTCTGGGGAGAAGCGTAGCCCATTTTTGCATGACCAGTGGTGAAGTCTGTTTAGCGTTATCTGTAATTGTCGCTCAGCCGTTGATAACTTGGATGCCCTGCAGAAAATTGCCAAGTCATCCACAAAGAGGGATGCCTCGACGGGTGGTAGGATGGAGGATACCACGTCGTTGTCAGCAATGGCGAACAGGGTGACACTGAGTACTGACCCTTGGGGAATTCCATTTTCTCACGGCAAACATGCGGGTGGATCGCAGGCCGGGTGGTATGGCCGCACACAGACAGTTGACCCACAACACTGTCCGGGCTCAACCCTTGTTGGCTCTGGGTTTGTTTTCGGGGTTTTCTCCCCGCCCTTTTAGTCGCCTCTTACGACAAGCAGGGATACTGCGGGAGTATTCTCAATCCCCCTACCCGCAGGAGGGAATGTGATTTCTGCCCAGTGCTCTGAATGTCAAAGTGAAGAAATTCAAGGAAGCACGGGTAAACGGCGGGAGTAACTATGACTCTCTTTAGTCGTAAGGCGGTGGGTTCTGCGCAATACAGCGCCTCCTCTGAATAGGCCCATAGCATCACCACCGCAAGTCAACCCCTCCTTCTCGTGGTACGGACTGGCCACCAAACTTTGGTGGCTGAGTGGGGCTCTGGCGAACCGGGACTTGGGGGTTACCAGCCCACTCGTCCGACTTTTGCATTGGTACCAATAATGAAAATAGCCTCGGATGTAAAACATTTTCAACTGGTGCGTCCACTGACGAACCAGAGCCAATGCTCGAGGGCGAAATGACGGAAGAAACCAGCTACCCATGCCGGTTTCCCGGCTGCAGCAGATCCTTCAGAAACTCCAGAGGAAGGGGTGTGCACGAAAATCGTATGCACAAGAACTGGGAAGATAACGATCTACTCACCAGCCATCCTCCGAAAAAGTGCAGATGGACCACTGAAGAGAAAGCTCTCCTGGCCAAGAAGGAGGCCACTCTAATTAACAACTTGACAACTGAAAATGTGAACCAAGCTCTTGCGGAGACACCCCAACGAACCGTAGACGCCATTAAAAGCAGAAGACGGCGCCCTAGCCATAGGAGCCTAGTGGAGGCTTTCCTGAAGAACTCACAGTTCCTGAGCCCAGGGCTACTTTGAAAACGAGGGAGACGACCAACCTCTCCTCAAAGATCGACCTGAATAAAGAACTGCAACCTACATTAGAGGCTTAGCAGAATATTTAGAAAAGGACCTGGGCTTCAATAGAAATGAACTTATATGAAATTGCTAAAAACTGTGATCAAATATCTATTGAACGAACAATCCTTGACCTGACTGAATATCTTTCACGAATTTGGCCACCGAAAAAGGACGCCCCGGAAGGACCTAATGATTCTAACCCAACTCCAAAACCCTCCTGCAGCAACCAAAAACTTTGCAGGGCTGAATATTCCAAAGCCCAAAATCTTTGCAAGAGGTATCGCGGCCGCTGTTGGAAGGACGCTGTTGCTCTATGGCAGGTGGCTCTGGTTAGGTTAGGAGGTGTGTCTCGGACGGTCGATTCGCCGCTTGTCGGTGCTCAACTGGCCGGTCCGGACGTCCTGCCGGTGGGGCCGCGAGGCTCCGTTATCCTTTGGTCCTCATCACCTTCTCCTCCCGGGTATCTCTGGCGATCGACCCGGCTTGCGGGCGGCGTCCCTAATGTGGCTCCTTGGTGGGTAGGGAGCCCGGGCACCACGGCGCTCAATTGCCTCAGGCCATGTCACAGGGGTGGCACGCGTAACGTTAAGCCTATGGCCACTCAAGTGTCTTTGTTTACCTATCATGGTACCGCCAGTAACCCTGATGCCAATTGGTCGGGGGAACTGAAATTCAGAGACGCGGGTCCGAGTGCTCGAAGAGGGCAAGAGCCTCGGGCTGCCGGTTGTGATCTTATGACGATCCGGAAAATAAGGTGGTGATTCTTGGTTACTAGGGCAATTGCGCCCGTAACCCCCGAAACCAAATTATGTGCAGCAACTCTCGGCCACTGGCCAGCCTCGGATGCGCTGAGGGTACGGGTCTTCCCTCAGTGGTAAATACGGACCGAGACCTAACTGATGACGAACTTGGCACCGGAACTTGTCTAACGATTTTTGGATTTGTTACCCGTTTGTGAGTGGGGGCCAATGTGCTCTATGTGGAGGTACTTTCACCACCGCTATGGGTTACTTGGACCACCAAGGAGAGGTGCACCCCGGGAAGAGAAAACGATTTCGATGTTCGAAATGTGCTACGGAGTTCCGTCCCTATCAATCCGTAGCCTGTCATTACCCGCACTGCAAAGGGCGGAAGAATGACACCGGGGTGCCGGGGGAAGGAGATTTCGCATGCAGCGCGTGTCCTAGGGCATTCTCCACTGCCAGGGGCTTAGCGACCCATGAGCGCCATGCCCATCCGGCAGAGCGAAATCAGAAGCGGCTCTTGCAGTGCCTAGTCACGAAGGTTCTAAAAGAAACGGGGCGAAGGGACTACGTGTGGACCTAGGCCGAGTCCCAGAGACTGGCCGAATTGCTTGAGAAATATGCCGGAAACCGCCGCATAAACGTGATTATAGAGGCTGAGTTAGGGACCAAGTCCTTCGCTTAGGTACGCGCACGTAGGCGGACTCTGCTCGATAGGGAGCAAAAGAGAGAACGACTGGAATTGACGCAAGCCTCCACGGGCGAATCAATCATGTACCCAGACCCCGCAGGACGTGATGAGCATCGCCTCTTCGGAGGCGGTCACCTCAGATCAGATCACGGGAGAGGAAGAAAGAGACGAGAGTGAAACCCCTGTCGAGTGTAAAAATACACGAGGCAACAAGGCAACCAGGGACTTGACGGGAGATATCCCGCGTCGTTGGACGGCGTTCAACCCGGAAGGGGAGCAGCGCAGCTGGCAGAGGCGTGTTCTCCAAAAGGCACTGGACTGTCCGCCGTCAAAAGAGAATGTGGCGGCACTGTTGTGCGCGAAAATCGATTGCGTGCTCTCGAAAGTGCTCTCGAAAGTGCTCTTCGGGGTGCCGGTAGCGGACGTGCGTCGAGACTTGAAGGACTTCATTACTGATCGGCTGCGCCCGGCCCTAGATACAGGCGAAAGGGACGAGGGAGAGAAAACGACACCATGGCGGGCGAAATGTCGGAGCAGCAAGTCCCGGGAGATGGGGATCCCGGCGAAAAAGGCGCAAGGAGCCGCCAAGAAGCGATTTGCGTACGCGCGAATGCAAGTCATGTATCGAAACTGTCCTGGTAAATTAGCCAAATTGATGATCAACGATAGGGTTGACTCAGTGCAAGCTGGAGGTGAAGAGGAACAGCTGCCCGATGCCACGGCAGTCCGGCAGCTATACGAGTCGCTCTAAGAAAAGCCGGTTATGGAGTCGCTCTGGGAAAAGCCGGTTATGGAGTCGCCCTGGGAAAAGCCGGTTATGGAGTCGCTCTGGGAAAAGCCGGTTATGGAGTCGCTCCTCCTAGGCGATGCCTGAGTTCAACCCATCAGTAGAATCGAGGTCGTCTCCATCAAGGAGGTGACTGAGAGGATACGGAAGGTCAAAAGGGCGAGCGCAGCGGGCCGAGATGGTTTGACCAGACACCATATGGCGACGTTGCCGGGGGTGGAGATCGTGTTATGCAAGCTTTTTAACTTGCTGCTACGGACGGCGCTATTCCCAGAGGATTGGAAGCGTAACCGTACTACTCTCCTTCCAAAGGAGGGTAAGGGCGTAAGTCTAGCGGAGAATTGGCGACCGGTGACGATCTCATCTCTGCTCTCGCGTCTGTACTCGGCCCTGATAGCCCAACGTTTGGGCCTGACGGTAACCTTGTCGGCGCAGCAGAAGGGATTCGTATCGGAAAACGGCTGATTCAGCAACCTCTTTCTCTTGAGGGAGGTATTGACACTGTCAAAGGTCCTCGGCGGATCCACGGTTGCCTTGCTCGACGTCTCTAAGGCGTTCAACTCGGTGCCGCACTCTGCGATCCAGAAGGCATTGAGGGCTAAGGGAGTGAACCCACACATGCGGTAACTCGTTGCGGGCATTTTCGAGGGCGCGACCACGGAGATCGGCAGGTGGGCGGGCGGAATCCAGCTAAGCATCCTTAGGGGTGTGAAGCAGGGGGATCCGCTTTCGCCTCTCCTTTTCAATGTGGTACTCGACCCTCTGCTCCAACGGCTGGAATCTTCTGGCCTAGGAGTTTGTGTTCCATCGGGTAAGCTCCCCGTGCTCGCCTTCGCCGATGACCTGGTCCTCCTTGGGAGAGACCAGTCCGAATGCCAATCTCCTCTGCACAGTGGTCAGGTACCTAGATTCCCTCGGGATGGGACTGAACCCGTCAAAGTGCGCCGGTTTCGCGATCAGAAATCTTGGGAAGACTTTCGTGGTCGAAGACCCCTGCCTAACGGTTGGCGGAGTGCCGATTCCGGCAACCGAAGCAGAAAGATCAGTGATGTATTTGGGAATGCCCGTAACCCCTTGGCTCGGTGTGGGTAATCGGGACACTGGCGAAGGCCTGGTTCGCAGCGTTGAGAGAGCGGCCAGGCTCCGGCTGAAGCCTGGGTAGAAAGTCCACCTGATTCGCTCTCACATCATTCCCACATTTTTGTACCGTAGGTAGGTAGGTTTAAAACTTGTAGGGTGCGTCGACGGCTAGGTCATTTTGCACCACTACCCATTCTTAGTAGTAAAATTTATAAATGTAACAGTAATAATAATAAAAATTGTCTATCATAGTTATGGCACTTATTAAAAAATTGAGTACAGTGATTTATTATTAAAAAAGTGAATTATATTTTTCTGTATAGTCCCGTCTCTTTCAGATATTTGATAACTCGGCTTATAGCATTAGGGTCGTCTCCTAGGACGGATTTTAGGTCTCCCCCTAAGTTTAGCCGCCTTCGCGCGTCACGGTATTTGTCACACTCCGTCAGGATATGCCGAACGCTGAGAGGACAGTTGCAGTCATCACACTGAGGTCGTTGTTTCTCTTCCGTGAAGAGGAATGAGTGGGTCAGAGGACAATGCCCTATCCTCAAACGTGTGATGACGACTTCCTCTCTTCGGCTATTCCTGACGGAAGAGGGCCACACTGACGTAACCGGCTTGATGTCGCGGAGTTTATTATTGTGTGTAGTGCGCCAATATTCCTTCCACTGCCCTTGGACTACCTGTCTCAGGCAAGATTGTAGGTCCTCGTAAGGTACCAGCGTGGACTTACACTCCGCCTCGTTCAGAGCTTCTTTGGCCAAAGCGTCTGCCTTTTCATTTCCGGCTATTCCCACATGCCCCGGGACCCAAAGGAACCAAACAAGTACTCCCTTTCTGCTGAGAGACAGCAGGGACGAATGTATATCCTGAATGATCGGGTGCATGGGCGAAAAACCGGAAATTGATTGTAAGGAACTCAGGGAATCGCTGCATATAACAAAGGAGCCACCTCCGTCACATAGAGTTTCGAGTGCCATCTTCATGGCGAATAGTTCCGCTGTGTACACACTACACAGCGGATTTAATTTTGCTTTGACGGCTCCTTGGGTACTCGAGAACGCTGCGCAGGCACAGGCCAACTCCGATTTTGATCCGTCAGTGTACACAGGAAGAAAATCGGAGTGATTACTCAGAAACATTAAAAACTGACGTTGGTATTCCAAGGAAGTTGTAAAGGATTTTGGTAGTTTGCTTAGGACTGTATTAACCACAGGAGCTGGTGTTAACCAGGGAGGGTGGGTTGCGTAAGATACAGGGTACACTTCAGGCATACTGAAATCACACCCACGAATAAAATCGTTGAAACGTACGCAAACGGGCCTAGTGGCCTTCGTCCGTCGGTTAAAAATATCTAAAAAACGTGGTTTAAAGAGTATGTTAAAACATGGGTGTGCCGTCATGGATAAAACTATGGAGGCGTGCTCCATAGAGGCCATGAGAACTTTGGAGGGACTGAAGCGAACTAAGAAGGCTCTGCACCGAAGGGAGATGACGGAATGGATGCAAAGGAAGTCTCAAGGAATGGGCGTTTCTCACTTCGAGAACGACCCTATCGCCAACGCGTGGCTTCTGGAGGGCGGGACCCTTCTCTCCTCGCGGGAGATAGAGGCTCTCAAACTCCGGACGAACACAATCCCCACGCGCGAAGCTCTGCAGCGGGGACGCCCGAATCGGGGGCGCGAGCCCCTGTGCCGTAGGTGCGGCGACCGAGTGGAAACACTCGGTCATGTACTGGGCCAGTGCGTTTCCGTGAAAGGGCTTCGCATGAGACGTCACGATGTGATCGTGGAACACCTTTGTGAGAAGTTCCGAAGCCGACCGGAGGTGAGGTGGGCGAAGGAGCAGACCTTTCCCGTGGCATCAGAGGGCAGGAATTTGAAGCCCGATTTGGTGGTGGCAATCGGGGACGTCTCGTACGTAATCGATGTCACCGTCCGACTCGAGCAGGATAATGCGCTCAAAGAGGCTTAGACGGAAAAGCTTCTTAAGTACCAACCGCTTTTACCCAACGCTCAGAAACTTTTCTTCACAGGAGGGGCCCGAGTGGTTCCGATTGTGGTCGGTGCGAGGGGCGCTCTACCCAAGCAGACCAGAGAGGGCCTCGAGGAACTGGGTCTCGGAACGAAAGGGTTTCTACGCATACTCTCCGTAGATACCCTGCAGGCCAGTCTCCATATGCTCGCCTGCTTCATGGATCACAGGAATTGACAGTAGACATGAGAGAGTACGGAATCCAAAGAGAGAGTACTGAGGCCAAAGAATGGACCAAAGACTATAAGCCAAAGAATTATTTATGCTGGATTATTTATATATTTAATTATTTATATATTTAATTATTTATTATATTTATACATACTATTATATATTAATATATATTTTATTATATCGTTGAAATTATATATATTTATTGCTGGGAAAGTATTGTTGCATAATTTATAAATTTTATTATGGATCCCCAGGGATCCAATAAGCGAAGGGGCCGCAGCCACCCTGAGCTTATGAACACTTAATGGCGACTTAACACACCGCCGTCTCGAGGTCTGCGGGCCGTTCCTCGAAGAGTCCTCTGCTTCTATTGCAGGAGCAGGGGTAAAAAAGGCGAATCCCGCCTGTCATCTAAAGGGTGGATCCTACGGTCTCAAGGAAGGGTGAACGTCCCACGCTGCCGCGGAGTCTTGCTGTCCAAACCCAAGGCGTGGTCGAGCGGAGAAAGATTTATTTTCAGGGGAATCAGGTACGAGAAAATGAGAAAACCTAGCCCACGGGGGGCATAATAAATCCCGGATGTGAAGGGAAGGCGTATGCCTGTCTTTAGGTAAACCAATTGGGGCGTTCGTGATGAGCGACGTTTCTGGTAGTATGATGCGCGTAATATCCCGTGCCTCCTCGTGGCTAGATGTAGGAAGGTCAGATTTCTCTGAGAGTCTGCTCTGAGGACCCCGGGGGCTTGTGACACGAAATCGGGAGCGTCAAAAAGGCGTCAGAAAACCAATCCCTGAACTGGGAGGGGAGAGCTCTGAAAGGCCATATGCCTCAAAAGCGGTTTTAGTGTGTCAGTCCACCTTGACATCTAGCGGTGAGAGGGCAGCCCCCCCAAATGACCTGCTCTGACGCTTTTATAGCGGCTGCTGGAACACTCTAAACCCAAATCAGGTAGGTATAGGGGGAAACCCGGGGGGCAGTGGGTTGCCGCCCCACTGTCTTCTTTCTGCCTCAGGAATGAAAAATCAGGAGCGATTTAGGGTACCCGGTGGGACCTAGCTGGCGGAACCTCGGACCGCCGGCACTGAGGTGCTTAGCTAGAGGTATGAGGAAATGACTGCTACAGAGGTGATGAAGGGAACTGGGATGCTACCTGATCAGTACACATGCCCGAATTGCGACCCTTTGAGGTCCTTTAAGACTAAAATTTGCTTGGGCGTTCATAGACGGAGAATGCACCCGGACACGGCCAAAGATGAGATCCAGGTTGCTCAGAAAAAGAAGCACTGGTCCCAAGAGGAAATCGACCTCCTCGCTTTAGAGGAGGCGAAAACACTCGCGGGAGAAAACGTGCAAAACATCAACCAGCTCCTCCTTAAAAAATTGAGTCTCCAGGGCAGGACCAGAGTATCAAAGGCGCTCGTAAGAGGATACAGTATAAGGACCTTGTGGACCTATATCTGAATAACCTAAAGGCAAAAACACCAGCCCAGCCTACCGAGCGTAAGGAGGAGCGTAGCACACCGCCTTCTAATGAGTATACCGATGGCCAGGCGAGTGAGAGCCAGGAGTGCGTCTATGTAGCGGCTGTGAAAAATTTGATCCCCGCAGTAACTAAAATAACATCCCACAGGAGCTCTGATCTGATCAGAGACGCCGAATACTTACTGTCAGGGAGGATCACAAATCCGGAGCAAGTCACGTGGCTGGAAAGAGTTTTCCCTAGTAAGACCTTGAAGCCAAAGAGGAAGATAGAGAGGAAGTCCGATCCCAAATGTGCGAACTGGCGCAAAAGGAGACGGGATTACGCAGCTACCCAGGCCCTTTTCAAAAAGAATATGGGAAGGGCAGCGTCAGTCATACTGAACGGCTGCCCAGAGGTACAAGTACCAAACATGGAACCCATGAAGAACTATTGGGAACCCATATTCTCAGGGAAGACCAACACCCCACCTCGTGCCCCTGACGAGGACGGAGGGGAGAAGGAAGAGGGAGACCTTGAGTGGCTGGCGGACCCGATCTCAGTAGAGGAAACGGAGTGCACGCCGATTGCGGCGGACTCGGCGCCAGGGATCGATGGCATCAGCAAGCGCTTATGGCGTAGTGTTCCGGCCCCAATGCGAGCCTTGTACTATAACATCACACTAGCCTTGGGAGCATTTGCATCTAAGCTCCTGAAGAGTAGGACGGTTTTTGTACCGAAGAAGGGTGAGTGTACCACCCCTGGAGACTTCAGGCCGATCAGCATCACTTCGGTGGTGGTTCGGCAGCTCCATAGGGTTCTGGCCAAGAGGCTAATGACCGCAAAGGTTGAGGATGAGAGGCAGCGGTATATGCGAGATGGTTGCCTGGATAACATTGCTTTCCTGGGCACCATCCTCAGCGACGCACGAACCACGCTGAAAGAACTGCACTGCACCTCTCTAGATCTTGCCAAGGCGTATGACTCTGTGAGCCATGACGCCATACATCAGGCTATGCGGAAAAGGGGATTCCCTTCAAGACTCGTCTCGTATATAAACAACATCTACAAGGCTAGCAGTACGAGACTCGAGGTAAACGGCGAAAGGTCCCATTTGATACATCTTACCAGAGGAGTGAGGCAGGGGGATCCCCTCTCAACCCCACTCTTTTGCCTGGTTATGGACGAAGTAGTCCAAGCTGTGCCTGCACAAATTGGTTACTCACTCCAGGGACGCCGTGTAACGGGGCTGGCGTACTCCGATGACATCATAAGCGTGGCATCCACAACAACAGGAATGCAAACCTCACTCTCTATCCTAGAGGCAGAGGCAAGGAAACGGGGATTGAGCTTTAACACCAAGAAATGCGTCGCGCTTTCCACTATTCCCAGCGGGAAGCAAAAGAAGTACAAAATAACAACTGAGCCGCAGTTCAGGATGTACAATGGCGAATTTATTCGCCAATTGAAACCATCCGAAAAATGGACTAACCTGGGCATTCACTTCTCCCCATCAGGGGTTGCAAAAGCTGGTCGAACTTTGGAAGTGGAACTTGGGCGCATCTCTGCGACTCCTTTGAAGCCACAGCAGAGACTAAAGCTCCTCAAGAGCTTTCTCATCCCCAGATATATACCACCTATTGACTCTCTCCGGCACCACGCTGAAAGTGCTCCGAGCGCTCGACCGAACTCTTAGAGCGGCACTAGAAAGTGGCTTCACCTGCCGCAAGACGTGCCCCTTGGGTATTTCCACGCCCAATGTAAAGCTGGGGGTCTCGGTCTACGGTCTTTTGCCACGAGCATTCCATCGCTCATGATGAGGCGACTCTCCTCACTTAAAACCTCGGATTATGGTGCGGCCTAGGCAGCGTACCAAAATGAATGGATACAGTCAAAGCTTAGGTGGGCGACGAAAGCTTTGACGATCTAAGGTATAATCCTTAAGTCCAAAGACCAGCTGGACAAGTACTGGGCCGAGGAACTTTATCGGTCCACCGACGGTAACGAGTTGAGGGAGTCAGTCACACGTCTGTTACACGTTTGGGAGTAGGGGCTAATGTGCCCTATGCGGAGGTACTTTGACCACAGCTACAACGGAGTACTTGGACCACCAAGGAGAGGTGCACCGCCGGAAGAGGAAACGATTTCGATATTCGAAAGGCGCTACGAAGTTCCGTTCCTATCAATCCGTAGCCTGTCATTAACCGCACTGCAAAGGTCGGAAGAGTGACACCGGGGTGCCGGTCGAAGGCTATATTCCGTGCAGCGCGTGTCCCAAGGCATTCTCCACTTGCAGGGGTTTAGCGACTCATGAGGGCCATGCCCCTCCGGCGCGCGCGATGAGAGAAGCGGCTCCTGCAGTGTCTATCACCGAAGGTTCTCAAAGAATCGGGGCGAAGGGATTACGTGTGGACCTAGGCCGAGTCCCAGAGACTGGCCGAATTGCTTGAGAAATATGCCGGAAACCGCCGCATAAACGTACTGACAGCGGCTGAGCTTGAAACGAAGTCCTCCGCTCAGGTACGCGCACGTAGGCGGACTCTGCTCGATAGGGAGCAAAAGAGAGAGCGACTGGATTTGACACAAGCCTCCACAGGTGAATCGATCGGCTCGAGTATCGAGACCCCACAGGACGTGATGAGCATCTGCTCTGTGGAGGCGGTCACCTCAAATCAGATCACATCGTTCCACGTCGTTGGACGGCGTTTACCCCGGAAGGGGAGCAGCGCATCTGGCAGAAACGGGTTCTCCAAAAGGAGCTGGACTGTGCGCCAACAAAAGAGAATGTGGCGGCACTGTTTTGCTCGAAAATCGATTGCATGCTCGCGATAGTGCTCTTCGTGGCGCCGGTAGCGGACGTGCGTCTAGAATTGAATGACTTCATAACAGATCGGCTGCGCCCGTCCGTAAATGCAGGCAAAGGGGACGAGGGAGAGAAAACGACCCCAGGGCGGGCGAAATGTCGAAGCAGCAAGTCCCGGGAGAAGGGGATCCCGGCGAAAAAGGCGCAAGGAGCCGCCAAGAAGCTATTTGCGTACGCGCGAATGCAAGACATGTATCGAAACTGTCCTGGTAAATTAGCCAAATTGGTGATCAACGACAGGGTTGACTCAGTGCAAGCTGGAGGCGAATAGGACCAGCGACCCGACGCTTCGGCAGTCCCGCAGCTGTACGAGTCTCTCTTGGAAAAGCCGGTGATGGAGTCGCTCCTCCTAGGCGATTCCAGAGTTGAATTCCCGAGTTCAACCTATCAGTAGAATCGAAGTCGTCTCCGACAAAAAGGTGACTGAGAGGATACGGAAGGTCAAATGGGCGAGTGCAGCGGGCCCGGGTGGCTTAACCAGACAACATTTGGGTGCGATGCCGGGGGTGAAGATCGTGTTATGCAAGCTTTTCAACTTGCCGCTAGGGACGGCGCTATACCCAGAGGACTGGAGGAGGTAGGATTATGTTTTTAAGGTGCGTCGACGTCTGAGGTCATTTTGCACCTTAAGCTCTCGCTTACAGGAAATTACATTATTTTAAAAGGACATGTGTGTAAGATCGGTATTAAATTCTGATATTATGAAAAAAGTGTCATAGCTTTTTAAAAATGCCAGTTAATCGTAGAAACTTTATTAAATAGTTCATCTGCTCAGGGTTGTCACCTAGAGTTTGGCAAGTGTCAAGAGATATGTTACACCTTTCACGGGCCTCCCGCAATTTATTACACTCCGTCAGGATGTGCCGCACACTAAGGGAAGAGTTGCAGTCCTCGCAATGAGGAGGAATTTTTTCCTCTGTGAAGAGGTATGAGTGCGTTAGGGCACAATGCCCTATCCTTAGCCGGGTGATAGCGACCTCCTCGGCGCGGTTATTCCTGACGGAGGTGGACCACACTGATGTGACATTTTTTATTGCCCGAAGTTTGTTGCCAGTGAGATTAGCCCAGTAATCTTTCCACTTCCTTAGTGTTTCATGTCTTAAAGCCACCATCAGGTCATACACAGGGACTAAAGATGACGGTATTTCTGCCTCATTCAAGGCCCCTTTAGCAGCTGAGTCAGCCCTCTCATTGCCGCTTATGCCAGTATGTCCAGGTATCCAGACGAAAGATACATTGACTCCCATATTTGTAAGGGATGAAAGAGAAATCTGGATATCTTGGACAAGGGGATTACTGGGAGAGAACTCCTGAATAGCCTGTAGAGCGCTAGCAGAATCACAGCAAATAAGAAAGGAAGAGTTAGTGCATGCGATACTTGATAGGGCGAGTTTGATTGCACTAAGTTCGGCAGTAAAAACTGAGCACATCGGATTAAGTTTTAATTTAAGCTCTCCATGGTATGTAGATACCACAGCGCAACCGCAGGACGTATCAGATTTTGACCCATCCGTGTACACCGGGATGAAGTCAGGGTATCTCTCCAGGATTTCTTTGAATAAAGATTCGTATTCCGAAGGCAGTGTGGATGATTTTCGGCGTGTAAGTAATTGTAGTAAACAAATCGGTCTTGGTATCGACCATGGGGGACATTCCATGCACCCAGTAGGGTACGTGTCAGGTAAAATAAAACAACTGTTTGCGATGAAATTGTTGAAACGCACACACATTGGTTTTGTGGCCTTAGTCCTACGGTTAAAAACATCTAAAAATCGCGGGTTAAAAATAATATTAAAACACGGGTGGTTTTTCATTGCTGAAATTTTGGCCACATAACGGCACATCAATGCCTCTCTACGAGTGGTCAATGGCGGTTCTCCTGCGTCGGCATAAATACTCGGAATTGGAGAGGTTCGAAAGGCGCCTGTAGCCAGTCGAAGTCCGGAGTTATGCACAGTTGTCAATGGTTTTAGTGTGCTTTCACGAGCAGAGGCATATATCATTGAACCATAATCGAGTCTTGATCGTATTAGAGCCCTGTATAATAATAGCATAGTGGTGCGGTCAGCGCCCCACGTTGAGTGGCTTAAAAACTTTAGGATATTTAAAATCTTAAAACAGCGATCTTTTAAAAGACGTACATGCTCCTTCCAGTTCAATCGGTAATCGAGTGTCATTCCTAGAAAACGAATGGACTCGACAGAAGGAAGATTTCTACCGTTGAGATGGAGATTCGGCAGAATGTGGGTTCCCCGCTTTCGGTGAAAATGAACACATTTAGTTTTCTCTGAAGAAAACTGAAATCCGGTATGTCGAAGCCAATTCGATAGCTTATTTAAAGTCACCTGGACCAGTCTACAAGCGGTGACGAGTTTGGAAGAACGACAAAATATCGCTAGGTCGTCAACGAAGAGGGACCCCATTACCGGCGCGTTTATACAGTCCATTACATCGTTTATCGCTATTGCGAACAAGGTGACGCTTAAGACTGAGCCTTGGGGTACTCCATTGTCCTGAGTGTAAAAGCGAGAGAGGATATTTCCTATCCTTACTTTAAAAACACGATCGGTCAAAAAATTTTTGATAAAAACAGGTAAATTGCCCCGAAAACCCCACTTATGTAATGCAATCAAGATCTTATGGCGCCATACTCTGTCATAAGCTTTTTCCATGTCGAAAAATACGGCGACGACATGTTGGCGCAGTAAAAAAGCCTCCTGGATGAAATTTTCCGCGCGAACGAGATGGTCCGTAGTTGACCTACCGTGTCGAAAGCCGCACTGTGCGTTGGAAAGGAGGTTGCGACTCTCCAAGCACCAAACAAGGCGTCTGTTGACCATCCGTTCCATTATCTTACATAGGCAGCTTGTCAGGGATATAGGCCTATAGTTATTGGGATCACCTCTTTCCTTACCTTGTTTAAGGATTGGTACAACTATTGATTCCCGCCAGGACTGAGGGAAGCTTCCTTCCGACCAAACCTGGTTCAGAGATTGGAGGACCTCCGACAAGACTGGTTCCGGTAAGTTCCGGAGGAAGGCGTTGTGGATGCCATCCATTCCTGGGGAGCTGTCACGAGAGGCGGCGATGGCGGATGTCAGTTCCCATAGTGAGAAGGGTTCGTTGTATTTCTCCGTTTGGTTATACGTTTTGAAATTAATTGCTTGGCGTTCTGAATTATTTTTGATTGCGATAAATTCCCTGTCGTAGTTCTCACTGCTATAAATTTTTTGAAGTGAGAGGCCGAATACGTCACAGATATCAGGTAAAGTATTAATAATATCCCCGTCAACTTTCACGTAACTGATAATCTGCTCTTGCCGAGAACCAGATATACAACGAACTTTGCGCCACACCTGAGAGATAGGAGTCCGGTTGTTTATGCTGCCTACGAATTCCATCCAGGAGACCTTTTTCGCTTCTCTCACCACCTGTCTAGCTTTAGCCCGCAGTCGTCTAAAGGTGGAAAGATTTCTTTCTGTAGGAAACTTGTTGAATATTCGGAGAGCCTTTTTTCTTTGCTTGATGGCCTTGGCGCATTCCTCGTTCCACCATGGCACTGGCGTTCGTGAGGTTGCGCCTTTTGAACGAGGTACACTATTATTAGCAGCTTTGTTGATGCATTTTGTCAACTGTTTAATATTGTTTTCCGAGCTGAGATTGTGATCATGCAAAAATGCCATCGTTTGTTTAAAAGTCACCCAATTTGCTTTCCTAATCAGCCAATTACCTGTTTGCGCAATGTGGGGATTCAGATTGTGGTCTTTATGAATAAATAAGGGGAAGTGATCACTTCCACAAAGGTCTTTGTGTACGGACATCTTTACCTTGGTCATCAGACTACTGGAACAAATACATAAATCTATGGTCGAAAACGAACCATTAAAACTATTAAAATGGGTTTTCTCACCGTTATTTAATAAAAATAGACTAAAATCATTTATAAATGATGCTAAAATGCGACCTCTCCTATTTCTTTGTGCCAATTCGCCACCCCACAGGGTGTCGTGGGCATTAAAGTCCCCTAATAATATGAATGGTCTGGGTAATTGACGAATAAGGGCTTCCAAATTAAAACGGGTGACCGGTGCACCCTCCGGTAGATATATGTTACATAACGTGACCGCCTCGGAGGCGTGCACGGTAACCGCCACCGCCTGGAACGGCGTGTTGAGCTGCACTCGGGAGGTGTAAAGGGCCTCCCGAGTAGCAATCGCCACTCCACCCTGGGCTCGTTGGCCACTGGTGTCATCAGATCTAAAAACTTTAAAACCTTTTAAAATTCCCTTATTCGCCGGTTTAAAATGAGTTTCTTGCAAACATATGCACGACGGTTTAAAATCTCTAATTAAAATGTCTAACTCCTCTTTATGTTTATAAAATCCATTACAGTTCCACTGTAAGATGTAATTCATAAAAAAATTTGTTAAAAATAAATAAATAATAAATAAATAAAAATTTAAACTTCTCGAGTAGTCAGTCTGTACTCAAGGAGAGTTAGCGCCGAATACGATGTCGTCTTCTCCCACTCTGTCTCATTTGGAAGATGGCAGTCTCCGAGAGACACTCGTCCTCATCCATAGACTCCGGTTGACTCTGTTTGGTCAATCCAGGTGGTCTTGGTGATGGGGTTTTCTGACGCCTTTCGTCAGATACCTTGGGAGAGCTTTTATCTGTGTGCTTCTGAGGGCACACACTGGAGCATTTTGGCGGAGAAACTGGTGGTGTTGACGTTGATGGTTTTGCCGGTTTTGAGGCCTTTTCCGGCTTGGCGGAGTCCTTATTGTTAACGTTTTGTATTGCGTCCGTCTGTGTGCCGATTGTCGACTTGCTAATTGCATTTACAGTTTTGGCAAATGATCTGGAAAAAGTGGGGGCTACAGACTCTCGGTACTTCTTTCTAGCTTCTAAATATGATATTTTATCTCTTGTCTTAATTTCCATGACCTGCCGTTCTTCCTTCATCTTTGGACAATTTCGAGAGTGCACCGGGTGTGCACCCTCGCAATTGATACAATACGGGTCATTCTTGCATTCATCAGTATCCTCGTGCTTGTCTAGGCCGCAGCGAGCGCAGGTCGCTTTGCCCTTACATCGCGTGGCGATGTGTCCGAATCGTTGGCACTGGAAACAACGTACCGGAGAAGGTATGAAGGGACGCACAGGTACGGATTCGTAGCCCACAAAAACTTTCTCGGGCAGCTTATCCAGCGCGAATGTAAGAAGAACGGACGAAGTATTGATAACTTCGCCGTTCCGCTTGGTAGTGAGTCGACGGACGTCAATTACGCCTTGAGATGACATTTCCGTTTTAATTTCGCTGGTCTCCACGTATAGTAAGTCGAAGTGACTTATTACTCCCCTGCAGCTGTTGAGTGTTCTGTGAATCTCCACTTCAACGGGAATGTCATGAAGGACTTTCATTGACAATATCTTTTCACTCTGCGCGAGGTTTGCAGTCTCGATGAGCAGTGTGCCATCTCTGAGTTTTTTTTCGGACTTTAGCTCGCCAGAGACGGAAGCTGACAATACACGTCGAATAAGGAAGGGAGACACCTTCTTCAGGGTCTCACCTTCTTTCTGGCACCTCATCACAAGAAACCTAGTGCTGTCGCTCAATGGCAATTCTCCCCCGCCCGTGTCCGGACGGGATCTTTTTGGTGGAGGTAGAATGTTTAAGTCCATGCAGAAATAGAAATTCATCCCCTGAGCTCCCCACCCACCATGGAGCCACACATTTGGGACGCCACACCGCAAACCGGTGTGGTCGCCAGGGCTACCCAAGGGATATAGCACTATCGTTTAGGGGGCCTGTTTCGGGTGAGGTCTCCAATGCATGGGCCCTCCAAACCCATACACCTTCGGCCGCCCTACGCAGGCCCCCGTCACTCCAGCACTCGCCATCGAAACGTGTCGATAAGCCGATTGATCAGGACTGGCTAGGTCTTGACCGCCCGTTTACAGGGGATCCAGGGCCAAAGTGGGGTATTGAAATCCGACCCATACCGGGCATCCGACACCCGGCTGGGTGCCGGAGAACTCACCCACCAGGATCCCCTTCTCCCCCTTACGGGTCTCCGCACACGGCAAACATGCGGGTGGATCGCAGGCCAGCTGGTATGGCCGCACACAGACAGTGGACCCACAAGACTGTCCGGACGCATCCCTTGCTGGACTGGGGGTTTGTTTTCGGGGTTCTCTCCCCGCCCTTTTAGTCGCCTCTTACGACAAGCAGAGATACTGCGGGAGTATTCTCAATCCCCCTACCCGCAGGGGGTCCAGAGGACTGGAAGCGTAACCAAACTAGTAGTAGTAATTTGATTTATAGGGTGCGTCGACATCGAGGTCATTTTGCACCTCTACTATCTTTATGTTAGCAAAATGTTTTCTTGTCAGCTTTTGTCACCGTTACCTTGAATATGTTAGAAAAGTGACAGGAAATCTGACTTTTGCTTCAAATAGATAAATACAAACCATTAAATTCTAGATATCGAAATGAAAAAAAAAACGATATTAAAATAGTTAAATAATAAAATTATTTAAAATTAAATATCGAATGTCAAAGTTTGTTAAAAATACCAATTTCTTTTAAAAACTTTAAAACTTTATTGATGCCCTCTGCTTCGTCGCCTAAGACTTCTCTTAGGGTTCCACAGATATTCAGGCTTTCACGCACGGCCTCATACTTAACACATTCCGTTAAGATGTGTTCCACACTGAGGATGGATTCGCAAACATCACACCGAGGTTTTGTTTTCTCCTCTGAGAAGAGATACGAGTGCGTAAGGGCACAATGCCCTATCCTCAGGCGAGTGATGGCGACCTCTTCACCACGAAAAATCCTTCTGGAGGTGGCCCACTCCGATGTTTTGGGCTTAATCGATCGGAGTTTATTTCCTGTGGTGCTTTTCCATGCATCTTCCCACTCCTTCATGGCCGTGTTCCGTAGCGTGAGTCGTACATCGTCTGCGGGCACTAAGGTTGAGGTTATAGTCGATAGACTTAGGGCTTTCTTCGCCTCTAAGTCAGCTTTCTCATTCCCAGGAATGCCGACATGTCCAGGGATCCATACGAAGGCTACAATTACTCCCCGCTTTCCTAGGTGGAGCAGTAATGAATGTATCTCCTGGACTATCGGATGCACGGGGGTGAGCTGCGAAATAGAAAGGAGGGCACTAGAGGAGTCTGAGCATATCAGGAACGAAGCATTGCATCTATTGATGGTGCTAAGCGCGATCTTAATGGCCAGTAGTTCTGCCGTAAATACGGTGCAGGAAGGATGCAGTTTCTCCTTTATAACTCCATGGTAGGTAGAAAATACTGCACATGCGCATGTAGAACCACCCTTGGACCCATCCGTAAACACGGGGATGAAGCTGGAATAATTCGCCAAGACTTCTTTAAATAAACCCAGGTACTCTGAAGAGGTAGTAGTAGATTTGCGACATCTGAGCAAATTAAAAATAATATTTGGCCGAGGTATTTGCCACGGTGGATGTTTGTGGTGTCCTTTAGGATACATGTCCGGCAAATTAAAATTGTGCTTTCCTATAAAATTTCGAAAACGAATACTGATGGGTCTAGTAGCCCTAGTCCGTCGATTAAAAGTATCTAAAAATTTAGGATTAAAAACACTGTTAAAAAATGGATGTGTCCTCATCGATAAAATTTTCACAACGTAGTTGCACAGTATTATCTTCCGGCGAGTTTCCAGCGGTGGCTCACCGGCATCGGCGTACATACTCAGGACTGGAGATGTCCTGAAAGCTCCAGTGGCCAAACGTAAACCGCTATTGTGGACCGAGGTTAGAGGCTTCAAGTAGCTATCGCGACTGGATGAGTAGATTGCTGACCCGTAATCAAGTCTAGATCGTATGAGCGAGCGGTATAATAAAAGCATTGTAGAGCGGTCAGCACCCCATGTTTTGTGACTTAAAAACCGTAATATATTAAGGATCTTGAAACATCGCTCACGTAAGACCTTTATATGTTCTCGCCAATTAAGGCGGTAGTCAAAAATCAAACCAAGGAAGCGGACTGATTCCACGTATGTCAAGTTTTTTCCCCCAAGACTTAGTGTCGGCGGATTATAAATGCCTCTTAGGCGGTGGAAGTGGATACATTTGGTCTTTTCAGTAGAAAACCGAAATCCACTGCCGCGAGACCACTCGTCTAATTTCTTAAGACAGACCTGGATATGTCTGCCAGCACTAACTAATTTAGAAGACCTGCAAAAAATGGCAAGATCGTCTACAAACAAGGAGCCTGTGAGCGGTGCTTTAATACACTCTGCGATGTCGTTTATCGCAATGCCAAATAAAGTTACGCTTAACACAGAGCCTTGAGGTACCCCGTTTTCCTGTTTATAGAGTCTGGACAGGCTACTACCTACCTTAACTTTAAAAACACGGTCCATTAAAAAGTTACGTATAAAAATTGGTAAATTTCCACGGAAACCCCAGTCATACAACGACTTTAAAATCTTCCGTCGCCAGACTCGATCGTATGCCTTTTCGATATCGAAGAACACAGCTATAACGTGCTGGCGGAGAAGAAAGGCTTCTTGGATGAATGTGTCCAATTGTTCAAGGTGATCAGATGTTGATCTACCCCGTCTAAAACCACACTGGATATTTGCTAAAAGATTCCATTTCTCCAGACACCAAACGAGACGTTGGTTCACCATCCTTTCCATGATTTTACATAGACAGCTGGTAAGGGAGATTGGCCGGTAGCTGCAGGGGTCCGCTCGGTCTTTACCCACCTTGGGAATGGGGACGACAACAGCTTCCCGCCAGCTATTAGGGAAGATGCCCTCTGACCAAATTTTGTTAAAAGTTTTAAGGATTTCGCATAAGGCCGATTTCGAAAGATTCCGAAGAAATGCATTATGGATGCCATCTGCCCCGGTTGCAGAGTCTCGAGAAGCTGAAATGGCAGACTCTAGTTCCCACATGGAGAATGGCTCGTTATAAAAAACAGCATCGTGGGTGACTTTGAAGTTAAGGGATCTCGCTTCGGTCACCTTCTTTACTCTAAGAAAGGACCCGTCATACATGCTGTCGCTGGAGGCATTAGATAGGGTCTGGCCGAAAATCTCCGAGACCTCAAGGGGTGAGGTCACCACCAGCCCATTAACCTTAAGGTAAGAAATACTCTGCGGTTGCTGTGTTCCCGAAATAAGTTTAACCTTCCTCCACACTTTATTTATTGGTGTTCTGCTATTGATTGAGGACAGGTACGTCATCCAAGAAGCCGTTTTCGCCTCTTTCACGAGTCTACGAGCTTTAGCCCTGAGGCGACGAAAGGAGGCTAGATTCCTTTCTGTCGGATATTTCCGGAAGATATTCAATGCTCGCTTCCGTTTCTTGATAGCATCCGCAATTTCTTCGTTCCACCAGGGGACTGACCGACGGGACGTCTTCCCCTTTGTCCGCGGCACGGAGGATTCCGCGGCCTCCATTATTGATGTAGTGAGTGCTGCTACATTTGTCGTGGCGTTTTTAGTGTCGTCATAAAAAAAATTGAAATTTCTTTTAAATTTGACCCAATCTGCTTTTCGAATGACCCAGTTGCTGGGTATTGTATAACCCACGTTCTTCAAGTGTTCCATGTGAATAAAAATAGGGAAATGGTCGCTCCCGCAAAGGTCCTCATGGACGGACATGGTTAATTTCGTTATGAGATTGCTGGTAGAGATGCACAAATCGATGCTCGAGAGCTCCACATTAAAACTGCTGAAATGGGTTTTCTCCCCAGAATTTAATAAATAAAGGTTAAAATCATCAATAAAATTTGATAAAATCCGTCCTCTCCTATTTCTTTGTGCCCTGCTGCTTCCCCATAATGGGTCGTGGGCATTAAAACCTCCCAGGAGGATAAAAGGCCTGGGAAGTTGATTTACTAAGTTTTCCAGGTTCTGCCGTGAGACTGGGGCATTCTCGGGAAAATAAACGTTGCACAGAGTTATTTTCTCCGGTACATGGACTGTTACTGCCACCGCTTGAAAAGGTGTGGCGAGCTGCACTTCAAAGGTGTATAGGGCCTCTCGAATAGCAACTGCAACTCCTCCTCTGGCTCTTAGGCCTGTGATGTCGTCAGACCTAAATATGTTGAATCCCCTCAATTTACCCTGGTCAGTCACTTTAAAATGGGTCTCCTGAAGACACACGCACATTGGATTAAAATCGCGGATTAAAATGGCCAGCTCCTCCTTATGCCGCATAAAACCATTGCAATTCCATTGCAGAATAAAATTCATATTAAATATGGAATAAAATATAGGCGGAAGGGGATCACCGTTTTAAACGGTGCTTCTTTCCCTTTTGCCCGGCTAAGAGGACTTCGGTTTCAGATGGGCTGTCGTCCTCATCCATGGACTCCAGTGGTGAGCTGGCCCCCTTTGGGGGCCTGGGGGAAGGAGTGTTTTCCCTGAGCACCACTGCAGTTTTTGTTTGTTTGATCGGGATTTTCGTCGGAGAACCCGGGCTCTTTTTTTCTTTTGGCGCTTGAGAAGTACTTCTACCTGGTACGTTTACTTTTTCTTCCTTAGATATTTTCTTGGTATCCTTAGCAATATGGGTATCGTGCGTCTGTGTGGCGATGGTGCGCTTAGATATAGGCTTAGCTGCCGTGGCCGCAAAAGAACGAGAGAAAATAGGTGGAGCACTTGCCTGGTACTTCCTTCTGGCTTCCAAATAAGGTATTTTTTCCAGGACTTTTATTTCCATTATTGCTCGTTCTTCTACCTGTTTTGGACATTTCCGTGAAAACACCGGATGGTCGCCACTACAGTTCACGCAGCTTGGGTCTGAGGTACATTCTTCCTCTTCATGTTTATCTTTACCGCAGCAAGGGCAGGTGGCCTTGCCCTCACAACGAGTTGCCATGTGGCCGAAACGTTGGCATTTAAAACAACTAAGAGGATTAGGGACGAATGGCCTTACTGGTACAGACTCATAACCGATGAATACTTTCTTGGGAAGCTCATCTGAGGCGAAAGTGAGAATTACTGATGTGGTGTCTATCGTCTTTCCATTTCGCTTGGATTTTAGTCGTCGACAGTCAGTTGCGCCTTGTGGTGCCATTTCTTGAATGATTTCCTCAACATCGACATGAAGGAGGTCGAAGTGGCTTATTACGCCCTGACAACTATTTAAAGTGCGGTGTAATTCAACTTTAATTGGAATTGTACCTAATCTTTCCATCGACAGAACCTTATCGCTTTGAACTTCTGACACAGTTTCGATTAAGAGTGTGCCATTTCTCAATTTCTTGGCGCTTTTCAATTCGCCAGGGACGGAACTTGAAAGTAGACGCCAAATAAGAAAGGGAGATACTTTGCTAAGTGTCTCCCCTTCCTTTTGACAACTCATAACTAAATATCGCCTGCTGGCGCGAAAACCTGTTTCTCCCCCACCCTTATCGGGGCGGGATCTTTTGATTGGTGGAAATGTGTTTTCTTCCATTCCAAAAATACCTTCATCCCCCGGGCTCCCCACCCACCACGGAGCCACACATTCGGGACGCCGCACCGCAAGCCGGTGCGGTCGCCAGGGCTACCCGAGGGGATATAGCGCCGCAGAGGTGGTTATCTGTTTCGGGTTGGGTCTTCTGTGCACGGGTCAACCAAACCCGTACATCTCCGACCGCCCTACGCAGCCTCCCACCTCTCTGACACTCGCCACCGGAACGATAAACGATACCGAAGCCGATTGACCGGAAGTGGCTAACTACCGGCCGCCCGTTTACAAAGAATACGGGGCCAAAGTGAGGTGTTGTTCCACGGCCCATACCGGGCATCCGAAACCCGGCTGGGTGCCACAGAACTCACCAGGATCCCCTTCTCCCTCTTACGAGTCTCCACGCACGGCCAACACGTGGGTGAGTCTTGGACCAGTTGGTATGGTCTCTCACAGACAGCAGACTCACAGATCTGTCTGGTCCCTACCCTGGCTGCTCTGGGGGTTTGTTTTCGGGGTTGTCTCCCCGCCCTTTTAGTCGCCTCTTACGACAAGCAGGGATACTGCGGGAGTATTCTCAATCCCCCTACCCGCAGGGGGAAGTAACCAAACTACCCTGATTCCGAAGGAGGGTAAGCACGTGAGTGTAGCAAGGAATTGGCAACCGGTGACGATCTCATCTCTGCTCACGCGTCTGTACTCGGCCCTGATAGCCCAACGTTTGTGCACGACGGTAACCTTGTCGGCACGGAATTAGGGATTTGCATCGGAAAACGGCTGTTGGTTTATGTAGGTTTATTGTTGTAGGGTGCGTCGACGGCTAGGTCATTTTGCACCACTACTCTGTCTTCGTGATAAAAGTAATATAGATTAGTCACATTCGCTTACGTCACTTATTTAAAATATATATATATACATACATTATGCGATTAAGAAAAAAACAATGAGACTTAAATTTTATTGAATAGTCCTGTCCCTTTCAGAAATAAAATAACTCGACTTAAAACATTAGGGTCGTCTCCAAGGACGGATTTTAGCTCTCCCCCCAAGTTTAGTTGCCTTCGCAAGTCACGGTATTTGTCACACTCCGTCAGGATATGCCGAATGCTGAGAGGACAGTCGCAATCGTCACACTGAGGTGGTACTTTCTCTTCAGTAAAGAGAAATGAGTGGGTCAAAGGGCAATGCCCTATCCTCAAACGTGTGATGACGACTTCCTCTCTGCGGCTGTTCCTGACGGAAGAGGGCCACACTGACGTAACCGGCTTGATGTCACGAAGTTTGTTATTTCGTGCAGTGCGCCAAGACTCCTTCCACTGCCCAAGAACTACCTGCCTCAGGGAAGACTTGAGGTCTTCGTAAGGTACCAGCGTCGATTTAGACTCTGTCTCGTTCTGAGCCTCTTTGGCCAAAGCGTCTGCCTTTTCATTTCCGGCTATTCCCATATGCCCCGGGACCCACAGGAACCAAATGCGTACTCCCTTTCTACTGAGAGACAGTAGGGATGAATGTATGTCTTGAATGATCGGATGCATGGGCGAAAAGCCGGAAATAGACTGTATGGAGCTCAAGGAATCAGTGCATATAACGAAGGAGCCATCATCGTCACATAAGTTTTCGAGAGCCATCTTTATGGCAAATAATTCCGCTGTGTATACACTACACAGCGGATTTAATTTTGCTTTGACTGTTCCTTGGCTAGGCGAGAACGCTGCGCATGCACAGGCCGACTCTGACTTAGAGCCGTCAGTGTACACTGGCACATAATCTGAGTGATTCCCTAGGAACATTAAAAACTGACGTTGGTATTCCAAGAGTGTGGTGAAAGATTTTTTTTGGTTAAGCAAGGCCGTTTTAACCACCGGGGTGGGTATTAACCAGGGAGGGTGTAATGAGTAAGAGACAGGAAACACTTTAGGCACCCTGAAATCACATCCACGAATAAAATCATTAAAACGTACACAAACGGGCCTAGTGGCCTTTGTCCTTCGGTTAACAATGTCTAAAAATCGTGGTTTAAAAAGTATGTTAAAACATGGGTGTGCCGACATGGATAAAACTTTGGAAACATAATTGCACATGAGCGCGTTCCTCCGGTGGCATAGAGGAGGCTCCCCTGCATCAGAATAGATGCTAATGACCGGGCTTGTCCGAAATGCCCCCGTACAGAGTCGTAACCCCGCGTTGTGCACTGGGGCCAATGCTCGTAGGTAAGACTCGCGAGCAGACGCATAAACAAAACAGCCGTAGTCTAATTTCGAGCGCACTAATGTGCGATATAATAAAAGCAATGTTTTACGGTCTACTCCCCAAGATGTGTGGCTTAAAAACTTTAATATATTTAGCGCGTTAATGCATTTTATCCTTAAAATATTGATATGTTCTCGCCAATTAAGCCTGTAGTCGAGCGTCATGCCTAGAAAGCGGGCCGTCTGAACAAAAGGGAGATTTCTTCCCCCGAGGTATAATGTAGGTTGCATTTGGACTCTTATTTTCCTGTGGAAGTGGACGCATCTGGTCTTCTCATGGGAGAACCGAAAGCCGTTCCTTTGGGTCCACTGCTCCAATTTGTTTAATGTCAGCTGAACCATTCTGGATGCAGTTACCACCTTGGATGACCTGCAGAATATCGCCAGGTCATCCACAAATAGTCTTCCTATCACCGGCGTCTTGATACATTTCACGACGTCGTTTATCGCAATGGCGAAAAGTGTCACGCTCAGGACGGAGCCCTGGGGAACTCCGTTGTCAAGATGGTAAAAGTCGGATAAAAACTGGCCTATTCTAATTCTAAAAACTCGATGCATTAAAAAATTTTGAATAAAAATCGGCAAATTGCCTCTAAAACCCCACTCGTGCAATGTCATTAATATCTTCCGCCGCCAGACCCGGTCGTAAGCCTTCTCCAAGTCGAAGAAGACCCCGATCACATGCTGGCGGAGGAGAAAGGCTTCTTGGATGAAATTGTCGATCCGCACCAAATGGTCCATTGTGGAACGGCCCCGTCTAAATCCACACTGAATGCTGGAGAGAAGGTTCCGGCGCTCTAACCACCAAACGAGCCGCCGGTTCACCATTCTCTCCATTAACTTGCACAGGCAGCTGGTGAGAGATATTGGCCGGTAAGAATTCGGGTCAGCTCTATCTTTCCCATGTTTGGGAATGGGGACAATGACAGACTCCCGCCAGGACGAAGGAAAGTTACCTTCTGCCCACAGCTGATTATACGTCTGCAGGACTTCCTGCAGCGCTGTCTCCGGAAGGTTGCGGAGAAAAGCATTGTGGACCCCGTCTGGTCCTGGAGAGGTGTCGTGGGAGTCATCGATGGCAGATTTCAACTCCCACAGGGAAAAGGGGAGGTTGTAATCTGCCGTTGCCCGCGTCTCCTTGAAGCCGATAGGAATATTCTCGAGACGTTGCTTAAACGTTCGGAAGGTAGGATCAAGATTTTCATCACTGCTCATCTTGGCGATTAACCGGCCGAATATCTCGCCGATGGCAGCTGGAGATGTAACCACTTTTCCTCTGGCTTTTAAGAAGGAGACGCCGAGCTGCTGATGGTTTCCCGAAATGCTCTTCACCTTACGCCACACCTGTGCAAGTGGTGTGTCGATATTCACACTAGAAACAAAATTCATCCAAGAGGTCCTTTTTGCCTCCTTCACGACCTGACGGGCTTTAGCTCTAAGACGCCGAAAAGAGGACAGATTGTTTTCAGTGGGATATTTATTGAAGATTTGCAACGCCTTCTTGCGTTGCCGAATAGCTTTGGCACAGTCATCATTCCACCATGGCACAGCGGCTCTCGACATGATGCGCCGAGACCGTGGTACGCTCATGTCGGCGGCGTTGGTGATGCTTTTAGTCAATAATTTTACATTAAAAACGCTATCGCGATTTCTATCGCACGTGTAATTAAAATTACTTTTAAAATAAGGCCAATCGGCTTTCCCGACCATCCAATTGCCTGGTCGAATAAAATCAGAGTTAAAAAGCCGCTCCTTAGAAATTAAAAGGGGGAAGTGATCGCTCCCACAAAGATCTTCGTGTACAGACAAAGATATTTTATTTGTTAAACTGCTCGATAAAATACATAAATCAATGGCGGAAAAATCACCATTGAAAGAGTTAAAACGGGTCTTCTCCCCAGTATTCAATAAAATTAGGTTAAAATCTAAAATTAAACTGGATAAAATACGTCCCCTGCGGTTGCACTGTCCCGCAGTGCTTCCCCATAGACGGTCGTGAGCGTTAAAATCCCCACTCCACCCTGGGCTCGTTGGCCGCTGGTGTCGTCATGTCTAAAATGTTAAAATGTTTTAAAATCCCTTTGTCCGTGACTTTAAAATGCGTTTCTTGAAGACAAACGCAACAAGGGTTAAAATCTCTTATTAAAATGGCCAGCTCCTCCTTGTGCCGATAAAAACCGTTGCAGTTCCACTGCAAAATAAAAGCCATAATAAATAAATAAATATATATATATAAATATAAATAGGGATTAAAACGGTAAAATCGAGCAGTTAAAACTTTGGGAGCATCAGCGCTTGATGCGGTTCTTCTTCCCCTTATTACCAAATTGGAGGATTTCGGTATCTGAAAGATACTCCTCCATTGGTTCTGGTTGGCTCTTACGAACCTTACCAGATGGGGGAGGGGATTGGGAGTTCCCACGCTTCGTTTGCGTGGCCCCGGCGGTGGTTTTTTTGGGATTCTTCTTAGGAGAACCCGGTCCGGTGGTTTCCGTATTTTTTGCCGGATCTGTGACCTTAGCCGGCGTGGCAGATTTTTGGGCTGAAGCTTTGATTTTTTGGCTCACTATTTCTTCCGTCTGTGTCGAGATGGTGACCTTTGCTATTCGAGGGGAGGCGACATGGGCGTAAGATTTCGAAAATGTAGGAGCAACTTGTGCTCTGTACTTTTTCCGAGCCTCGAAATACGGGATTTTCTCAACCGTCTTGATCTCCATTACTTTTCGCTCTTCGATCATCTTTGGGCAATTACGAGAGTACACGGGATGTGCACCCTCGCAATTGACACAAAGTGGGTCACCTGTGCACTCCGCACCCTCATGCTTCTCCAGGCCGCAACGGGGGCAGGTGGCCTTGCCCTCGCACCGTGTGGCCATATGGCCGAATCGCTGGCACTGGTAGCATCGCATGGGTGCCGGTATGAATGGCCGCACTGGGACCGATTCATAACCAACAAACACCTTGTCGGGGAGCTGGTCACGCGCGAACGTGAGTACAACTGACGTCGTATTTACCCTTTCTCCGTTGCGCTTTGTAGTGAGTCGACGAGCATCGGTGACCCCCTGAGAGGCCATCTCCCGCTTAATCTCGTCGATCTCCACGTACAAAAGGTCGTAATGACTTATCACTCCCCGACAGGTGTTCAAGGTGCGGTGCACCTCGACCTTAACGGGGATTTCGCCAAGCTTTGTCAATGTCAATAGCTTCTCGCTTTGAGCCCTCGTTGCCGTTTCGATGAGCAGTGTGCCATCGCGAAGTTTCTTTGCCGATTTAAGTTCCCCAGGAACAGAACCAGACAATACTTTACGTATGAGGAAGGGAGACACCTTCTTCAGGCTCTCCTCTTCCTTCTGACACCTCATCACTAAGTAGCGCTGACTAGCGCCTGAAACATTATCTCCCCCGCCCGATTCCGGACGGGATCCTTTAGGTGGTGGAAGTGATTCATCCGCCATGCCTAAACTGCATTCATCCCCCGGGCTCCCCACCCACCATGGAGCCACACATTCGGGACGCCGCACCGCAAACCGGTGCGGTCGCCAGGGCTACCCGAGGGGATATAGCACCCTAGAGGTGGTTGTCTGTTTCGGGTTGGGTCTTCGATGCACGGGCCCACCAAACCAGTACATCTCCGACCGCCCTACGCAGACCCCCACCTCCCTGGCACTCGCCACCGTTAAGCGTAACGCCACGGAAGCCGATTGACCGGGAGTGGCTAGCTCCCGGCCGCCCGTTTACACACAATCCGGGGCCGAAGAGGGGTATTGGCCCGTGGTCCATACCGGGCATCCGACACCCGGCTGGGAACCGCGGACCTCACCCTCCAGGATCCCCTTCTCCTCCTTACGGGTCTCCGCACACGGCAAACATGCGGGTGGATCGCAGGCCAGGTGGTGTGGCCGCACACAGACAGTTGACCCACAAGACTGTCCGGGCTCAACCCTTGCTGGCACGGGGTTTGTTATCGGGGTTGTCTCCCCGCCCTTTTAGTCGCCTCTTACGACAAGCAGGGATACTGCGGGAGTATTCTCAATCCCCCTACCCGCAGGGGGGGAAAACGGCTGTTTCAGCAACCTCGTTCTCTTGAGGGAGGTGATGAAGGTCAAAGGTCCTCGGCGGATCCACGGTTGCCTTGCTCGACGTTTCTAAGGCGTTCGACTCGGTGCCGCACTTAGCGATCCAGAAGGCATTAAGGGCTAAGGTAGTGAACCCCCACATGAGGCAACTTGTTGCTAGCACGTACGAGCGCGCGACCACGGAGATTGGCGGGTGGGCAGGCAGGATCCAGCTACGCATCCTTAGTGGTGTAAAGGAAGGAGTTTCGCTCTCGCCTCTGCTTTTCAATGTGGTTCTTGACCCTCTGCTCCAACAGCTGGAATCTTCTGGCCTAGGAGTTTGTGTTCCATCGGGAAAGCTCCCTGTGCTCGCCTTCGCCGACGACCTGGTCCTCCTTGGGAGAGACCAGTCCGAATGCCACTCTCTCCTCTGCACAGTGGTCAGGTACCTAGATTCCCTCGGGATGGGACTGAACCCGTCAAAGTGCGCCGGTTTCGCGATCAGAAATCTTGGGAAGACTTTCGTGGTCGAAGACCCCTGCCTAACGGTGGGCGGAGTTCCGATCCCGGCAACCGAAGCAGAATGATCAGTGATGTATTTGGGAATGCCCGTAACCGCTTGGCTCGTTGTGGGTAATCGGGACGCTGGCGAAGGCCTAGTTCGCGGCGTTCAGTGAGCGGCCAGGCTCCAGCTGAAGCCTGGTGAGAAAGTACTTCTGATTCGCTCTCACATCATTCCTTCATTTTTGTTCCGTCTTGGAGCGGATGCACCCTCGGCCGCAAGCCTAGAACGGCTAGACCTTGACATGCGGCGCGTGTACCGTGAGATCAACCACCTGCCGCGCTCCGTCGTTACGAACGTGTTCTACGAGAGGACGCGAGACGGTGGGCTAGGACTTCCTCGGTTACGCACAGTGGTTCCGCTCCTTAGCATAGGATCACAGCTGAGAATGAAACGGTCTGAGGACAAAGTGATCCGATCTATGCTATAGGCGAGTAATATCGATGCTCGCATACGGGGCTTGACCCGCGGGCTTCGAATAGAGGCACCGTGAGCATTGGAGGAATAGAGGCCATGAGAACTTTGGAGGGACTGAAGCGAACTAAGAAGGCTCTGCACCGAAGGGAGATGACGGAATGGATGCAAAGGAAGTCTCAAGGAATGGGCGTTTCTCACTTCGAGAACGACCCTATCGCCAACGCGTGGCTTCTGGAGGGCGGGACCCTTCTCTCCTCGCGGGAGATAGAGGCTCTCAAACTCCGGACGAACACAATCCCCACGCGCGAAGCTCTGCAGCGGGGACGCCCGAATCGGGGGCGCGAGCCCCTGTGCCGTAGGTGCGGCGACCGAGTGGAAACACTCGGTCATGTACTGGGCCAGTGCGTTTCCGTGAAAGGGCTTCGCATGAGACGTCACGATGTGATCGTGGAACACCTTTGTGAGAAGTTCCGAAGCCGACCGGAGGTGAGGTGGGCGAAGGAGCAGACCTTTCCCGTGGCATCAGAGGGCAGGAATTTGAAGCCCGATTTGGTGGTGGCAATCGGGGACGTCTCGTACGTAATCGATGTCACCGTCCGACTCGAGCAGGATAATGCGCTCAAAGAGGCTTAGACGGAAAAGCTTCTTAAGTACCAACCGCTTTTACCCAATGCTCAGAAACTTTTCTTCACAGGAGGGGCCCGAGTGGTTCCGATTGTGGTCGGTGCGAGGGGCGCTCTACCCAAGCAGACCAGAGAGGGCCTCGAGGAACTGGGTCTCGGAACGAAAGGGTTTCTACGCATACTCTCCGTAGATACCCTGCAGGCCAGTCTCCATATGCTCGCCTGCTTCATGGATCACAGGAATTGACAGTAGACATGAGAGAGTACGGAATCCAAAGAGAGAGTACTGAGGCCAAAGAATGGACCAAAGACTATAAGCCAAAGAATTATTTATGCTGGATTATTTATATATTTAATTATTTATATATTTAATTATTTATTATATTTATACATACTATTATATATTAATATATATTTTATTATATCGTTGAAATTATATATATTTATTGCTGGGAAAGTATTGTTGCATAATTTATAAATTTTATTATGGATACCCAGGGATCCAATAAGCGATGGGGCCGCAGCCACCCTGAGCTTATGAACAATTAATGGCGACTTAACACACCGCCGTCTCGAGGTCTGCGGGCCGTTTCTCGAAGAGCCCTCTGCTTCTATTGCAGGAGCAGGGGTAAAAAAGGCGAATCCCGCCGGTCATCTGAAGGGTGGATCCTACGGTCTCAAGGAAGGGTGGACGTCGAACGCTGCCTCGGAGTCTTGCTGTCCAAACCCAAGGCGTGGTCGAGCGGAGAGAGATTTATTTTCAGGGGAATCAGATACGAGAAAATAAGAAAACATAGCCCACGGGGGGCATAATAAATCCCGGAAGTGAAGGGAAGGCGTATGCCTTTTTTTAGATAAGCCAAATGCCTCGTCATCCAATTAGTGACGCGCATGAATGGATTAACGAGGTTGGTGAGTAAAGCGTTCTAGACGCCGCCGACGTGGGAGTGGGGGCCTGCGGCCCCCTCATGGCGGTAGTAACTATGACCCTCTCAAGGTATCCGAATGCCTCGTCATCCAATTAGTGACTCGCATGAATGGATTAACAAGATTCCCACTGTCCCTATCTACTTACCCCCATGGGGTGGCGGTTCGGTTAGTTGCGGGAGTCGGATCCCCGCACCAACCGCCAAGGCTAGGCCCTGCGCCGCTAAACGCAGGAACCACTAGGTCTAGGCCGTTTAACCTAGTTGCCCACGGGCAAGGCTTCAAAGCAAACTTAGTTAGCTCTTTTTGGTGCTAATTTCAGCACCCGAACGAGGCAAAGTGAATTCGAGGCAACAGAAAGCCAAGCGGAAAAACCTTCCTTGGCGGGCCGGGCTCTGCCCCAGCCTTACCTTCCCGCGGTGGGGGGAGTAAGACCCGGGAAAAATGTCGGAGTCCCCGATACCTCGTGGGCGACCAAAAGGCGCCGAAGGGACAATGGTGGGCGAGACGTCTCAGAGCCCAAAGGTAGGTGCGAAGGAGCCAAAGGCTCCTAAGGCGACTCCTGGCGAGCCGGTGGCTCCCAGGACGGTGGCGAGGGAGTCCACGGCCCCTGTTGCAGGCCCGGAAGAGCCCGATTTCAATTGCATGGTGCAGACGATGACCCTGGCGATCGCGAGTGATTCCAAGATCTCGCTGGTTAAAAAAGGTGAGCCGCAACGCATGCTGGGCGAGTTGCAGAAGATGCACACTTCCATGGTAGCGAAGATGCAATACTACCGCGGGCGCGCAGACGTTGTGGGTGAGGTGCGCAAGGAAATAAGCACCGCGATGGAGGCCACACGGAGTGTAGCGAGACCAAGCTTCGCGGCTATGGCTGCAAAACCCGCCTCACAGCGGGTTAATGTTGCTGGTAAATTTGTGCCAGCCCCGTCGAAGACGGAGGTTGCGGTGATTTTTCCGAAGGATGAGTCCAAGATTAAAAGCAATGAGGAGACCAAGCAGGTGCTGCGGAATTCGCTGGACCCCTGCAAGCTCGGGCTTCGAGTTACACGAGTGACCCGCACCAGAAACAACGGTGTGCGGATTGAGAGCGAGACAACGGGTTTGGTCGAGAAGCTGCAGACGGCGAAAGCCGTTTTCGGTGAGAAGGGTTCTCTCACGGTGCAGCGGGAGCAGAAGCACAAGCCCCGGCTTGCTGTCTTCTCAGTGAAGAGTTCTCTTGACGGGGAAACCCTGAAAGAGAACCTTATCCGCCAAAACGACCTTGGCGAGGCCGCACATGTGAAGCCCCTCTACCGATATGGTAAGAAGGAGGCTCGAACCACAACTTGGGTTGTGGAGGTTGATGGTGCCACTCGGACGAAGATTCTCGACTTGAAGAGGGTCTTCATTGGGTTCAGCTCATGCAGGGTCGATGATAAGTTGCACGTCACCAGGTGCTTCAAATGCCAGGGACTCGGCCACATGGCGGCGAAATGCACTGAGAAGGAATTTACGTGCAACAACTGTGCGGGGGCGCACGACACCTTGGACTGTCCCGTGAAGTACAGAACCCCGTCCTGCGCCAATTGCAAGCGGGCGAAGCACTCGGACCTGGCACACGAGGCGTCGGACCCGAAATGCCCCGTCATGTCGCGACGGGTGGCGCAAATAATGAGCTCAATCGACTATGGGTCGTAAGCTCATTACGAATCTTCGTAGCATAAAAGTAGGTCAGCTAAATTTAAATAATGGTAAGCTGGCGACAGCGGAGCTGCGGGACCATGCTGCAAATTTGGCTATAGACCTATTCTTCGTGCAGGAACCCTATTCCTGCCCGGACGGGAATCTCCGTTGGAGAATCCCAGGGCAAGGGATGGGGTCAAAAATTGTTCCCGACGGGCTGGGGTACAGGTTCTACGCTGGTCTAGTGTGCGTAGGTCGAGAGATCGACCTGCTGCCAATCGGAAAATACACGACGAGTCACGTCGCAACCGCAGAGGTACGATTAGGTACCGATTCCTTCATTGCGGTTAGTTTGTATTGTCCGCCCAGTAAAGAACTAAGGCCATTTCTAGACCTGCTGGGAGAGATAGTAGGTGAGTTCAGTGACCACATGATAGTGGTGTGTACGGACGCAAATGCGAGGAGCGAGGTCTGGTTCAACCACGTCCACGACCAGCGAGGTCAGGACATGGAAGATCGAGTACAGGAACTCCAGCTGTACATTATGAACGAACCGGGTAACCCGTCAACCTTTGCCACGAGGAACGGGGAATCAAATATTGATCTCACGCTGGTTAATGGAAGGGCGCTCTCACGTGTCGGGAACTGGTGTGTGCATGAGCATCGAAGTGTATCGGACCACCGTCTGATCACTTTCGATTTCAGACCAGTCTCACGGTGCATGGAGCTCGAACGGAGATTCAATCTCCATAGAGCTCGATGGGCCGAGTTTCAAGAGACTGTAGTCAGTGGGCTCCAAGAGTTCGATGGTTAGCTTAAGGTAGCAACACCGGAGTCCATTGACAGAAGGGCCAAAGCGTTTCGACATGTCCTGGTATCGGCAGCGGAGAAGGCTATTCCTTTGAGTATAGCTCCTAAGTCAAAAATTCCCTGGTGGACTGTGGAACTAAGCAGGATGAAGAAGCAGCTTCGAAGAAAGAGGAAACTCTTTCAGAACTGCCGGGATCCTCTGGGTCGAGAATTCCTCTGGCAGAGCTTTAATGAAGCAAGGCGAAAGTATAGCAAGAAGGTGAGGACGAGGCAACGGAAATCATGGGAAAAGTTTTCCCAGGAAGACCTAGAACGGAACCCTTGGGGTTTCGTTTATAGGCTCGCCGCGGAAAAGCTCAGGAAGCCAGTCGTACTGCACGCAGCAACAGGGAATGACGGAAAGGTAATGCTGACTGATGGGACATTGTCGAACATGCTGGAAGTCCTGATGCCGGACGATGATTATCGGGACGATGATTGCCAACTGGCCTTGAGAGCAGAAGCTAACAACGATGGTGAAACCCCGTCAGCCAGTCCCTTTACGGAGCGCGAGATTGAGACGGCCACGAGTCTCATTAAACTGAATAAGGCTCCTGGCATAGATGGGATCAATGGGGTCTTGATCCAAAAGGTTGAACCGCTGTTGCGAGCTGAGCTCACACGCTTATGCAATGACTGCTTGGAGGCAAAATACTTTCCAGTAATGTGGAAAGTGGGGAAGCTCTGTGTACTTTCGAAAGGGAAGGACAGAGATCCTGGTGACCCGAGGTCATATAGACCACTCACGCTTCTCCCAGAGATGGGAAAGGTGTTTGAGCGGGCCATTAAAGCCAAACTGATGGAATACGTACAGGAGTCCGATCTCCTTCACCCCAATCAGTTTGGCTTCAGGAATGGAATGAGCACTATTGATGCGATCTCGCGAGTCGTGAGTAGCATCAGGAGCGGGAAGAGCAAGTACACACTGGTTATCTTTGTGGATTTCCGGGGTGCATTTGACTCTCTGTGGTGGCCTGTCGTCTTGCACGAGCTGAAGCGGAGTGGTGCTCCTTGCAACATTGTTGGCCTTATCAGGAGTTACTTCGAGCGAAGGAAAGTTGTCCTTCGCACGAACTATTCAGTAGCGAGAAAATTCCTCACACGAGGAACTCCGCAGGGAAGTATACTGAGACCACTACTCTGGAACGTTGCAATGAATGGGATCTTCCGTGAGGAGTATCCCAGGAATTGCGAGTTAGTGGCCCATGCTGACGATACGGCAGTAATTATCCATGGAGATAGCCGTAGAGAACTAGAGGAATTAGCCAATGATTGTTTGTCCAAACTCTCAGCATGGACCAAGAGGAGCAAACTCGTCATTTCGAAGGAGAAGACGGTCTATTCGGTTTACGGTGGGAAACTCAAAAGAGATCCTGCAATGAGACTGGATGGATCGGTCATCAAAAGGTGTCACGAAGTGAAGTACCTTGGGTTGGTACTTGACTAGGGTTTAACCTTCATGCCACACGTGAACAGGGTAGTGAAGAGGGTTAGAGTCGTCTTCTCTGCTGTAAGGAGACTCTGTCGGGCAAGGTTTGGCAATCGTATCCCTAAGAGCCATAGCATCCTTTATAGGAGTGTGGCCCTCCCCATTTTGGGGTACGGGATAGAGGTTTGGGGTAATCGGATAGTGGAGAACTGTCGGATTGCTCGGAAGTTGAGTGAGGCTCAGCGGTTTTGTCTTCTCGCTGTTGTGGGGAGCTACCGAAGTGTCTCAAAGGAAGCCCTGACGGTGTTGACTGGCACAATTCCGGTAGAGTACGAGTTACTCGAAAGGAAGGCAATGTCTGAGTTCAGGAAAACCGGAACAGCGTGCTACTTCGGTGTAAGATTGGGAGATGAGCAGAGGACCCTCAAAAGGTTCCTGCGAACTCTAAGGGACGAAACACTACGACGTTGGCAGGTAGAATGGGATGAATCGAGTAAGGGAAGGTTAACTCACGAGTTCCTCCCCTCAGTCTCTGACCGAATGACTATGTCATTTGGGATGAAGAACAAATTGACGCAGGTTCTAACCGGTCATGGAAACTACCATTCGTACCTACACCGTATTGGAAAGGCGGGGAACCCTGAGTGCCCCACCTGTTCGGTCCCTGATACGGTCAAGCACCGAGTGTACGACTGCCCGGAGTATCGAGGCAACAGAGATGAACTCAGACGCCTGGTCCCGAGGTGGCCTGTGCCACTGAAGGACCTCCTTCAGGAGTGTGTTAAGCATGTCAGATGTGATACCCTTAGTAACTTCGCTGGTGGTCCCATTAACTTGGGACCTAAAGTGTGAAATGGGACCCTCCAGGAACGAGGCAACGAGGCAACGGAAATAGCCTGAAACACATGGCGAAAGAGGCAACGAGGCAACGTAAAACTGCACGATGTGCGAGAAAACGAAATGCTACGAAGTGCGCGGAAAACGAGGCAACGGCAGCAAAAACAGCAGCTCGAGAGCGAGCTCATGGAGAGGACGAGGCAACGAGGCAAAGAGGCGAAATTGAAGAGGACGAGGAAACGAGGCAACAAGGCATAGATTCAAGTGCACGAAGAGGCAGAGGCAACGAGGTAACGGACGAAGAGGACGAGGCAAAGAGGGAACGAGAAAGCGGCCGAGTCATCGATGCTGATTCTTTGAAGCACCGGCGCAAAAAGGGGGATTAAGAGCTCTGCTCAGGCGCCCCCCTGTGTTTCCCTAACGGGAAGCGCGGTTAGTTGGTAGACCCGGAAGAACCCCCGAAAGGGGGTATTTCTACGGTCCCTCTAACTGTCCCTATCTACTGAAGGTCATCTGAACAGATCTCATCAGGGCAGATCAACCTAGGAAGAGGAAAAGTGTGCACAAACGAAATGAAAAAACATGCGGACGACCTAGGATTAGACATTTTATTAGTGCAGGAACCATATACATACAAGAAAACCAACGAAATTGTCTGGAAGATTCCTGGGATGGGAATCATGTCCAGAATTACCCCAACACATGCCGAAGAAACTTTTTCAGCTGGCATCGTATGTCTAAATAAAGGAATCGACTTTCTATCTCTTGAAGGATTCACCACTAGATGCGTTGCAGCAGCAGAAATTAGAACACAACACCAGTCGCTGATAGCGATTTCTGCATATTTCCCACCACAGGAGAATCTTGATAAACACGTCAAGACCATTGAACACATAATAGAAAAATTTAAAACGCATAGAATAATCTTAGGAATGGATTCCAACAGTAAGAGCGGAATGTGGTTCTCTCAAAACACGGATACCAGAGGTAGAGAGATCGAACTTTTCACTAGCGCCAACAATATGTATATATTAAATGAACCCGGATTCCCGACAACTTTTTACTCCCCAAATGGAGAATCAAATATTGACCTTACCATGTGTAATAGCAAAATGGTCAGGGAGGTGAGGAACTGGGAAGTACACGGGGACATCAGTATCAGTGACCATAGACTGATCACTTACTTCATATACACAAAAGGGCTTCGGAAGGCAGTATCGGAAACGAGCAGACTAAATTTGGAAGCAGCCAACTGGAAAAAATACACTAATGTATTGATGGAGAATACCTGGAGAAACCTTGAATCTGTTCTATGGGACCCGACTATCGATAACGTGAACACAAGAGTCAAAGAATTAACGGAAGCCATCACTAAAGCGGCGACCCTGACGATACCCAAAACCAGACCAAGACCTAGCACCACGGTTTTGTGGAACGAAAAGCTCAACCACCTTAAAAGGAAGTGCAGATCTCTACGTAAGAAATTCCAAAAATGCCACCCGCTAAATAAAGAATATCAAAAATCAGAATACCTGGAATCTGTTAAAAAATTTAAGACAGAAATCATGAAATCCAAAGAAAGAACATGCAAAAATTTTGTCAAAGAAAACCTAGATGATAACCCGTGGGGTTTTGTCTATAAGATGCAAGAAGCTGCGAATTCCACCAACCTACTACACCAACGAAACAAAAGCAATAAACACAGGAATGCATTCCACCTTGCAGAACATCCTAGACACCCTCATCCCGGATGAAGACAGGGAGGCAGAGACGGAAGAACAGCAGGAAATAAGACGAGGCGCGGAAGGAGACGGAGAGGAAGACAACAGTCACGTAACCGAAGAAGAAGTTGCCATAGCTACCTGGCAAATAAAGGACAAGAAGGCGCCTGGTATGGACCGAATCCACGGAGTTATGATAAAGAAAGCTGATAAATTACTACTCCCGCTCCTAACCAGAATATTTGAAGACTGCTTCAGACTGGGATACTTCCCTGATGATTGGAAAAAAGGCGTTCTTTGTACCATACTAAAGAACCCAAACAAGGACCCAGCTGACCCGAAAGCGTACAGACCTCTAACGCTTCTCCCAGAATTAGGGAAAATACTAGAAGGAATGATTAAAATGAAGATCGAGGATCATGTACAGAGCACGGGAAACATAGAACTATACCATCCAAATCAGTTCGGATTCCGGAAAGGTTGCGACACCATACAGGCAGTACGGAAGGTAATGCTGGAAGTCACAGGCAACCCCTCAAAGTACACGGCAGTGGTCTTCGTGGATTTCGAGGCAGCATTTGATACAGTTTGGTGGCCTGCCTTCATGGTGGAACTGAAAAAACTCCATCTACCCAAGAACATAGTATCAATTATTAGGAATTACTTCCAAAACAGGAAAACTCTCTTGTAGAGCAACACAGTAGAGGTGACGAAAGATATTAGCAAAGGAGCGCCACAAGGTTCGATTCTCGGGCCTCTGATATGGAATGTTGATGAACAGTATCTTCACAGAGGAATGGCCGGAGGGCTGTAAACTAACCGCATATGCGGATGATATTGCGATATCCATACCAGCAAAAAACCGCATTGAACTGGAGGAGAAGGCGAAAGGCTGCATGCTAATATTAGAGCGTTGGACTTGCAGAATGAAGCTGAAAATATCCAAATCAAAAACAGTATTCATGTGCTTTGGTGCAAAAATTAAAAGAGATCCCACAATAAAGATAGGAAATGTTAACCTCAAAAGAGTAAAACAATTTAAATATCTGGGAGTGGTTCTTGATGAAAAACTCACATTTCAAGAACATGCAAATGATATAAGTGCTAAGGTCAAAGTAATTTTCAACTCCCTCAGAAGATACTGTAAAGAGAACTATTCAATAGGAAGGCACCACCTAATAACACTCTACAAATCAGTCGCAGTGCCCATACTAGCATATGGATGTGAAATATGGGGAGGAAAACTCGAACGGGCAAGAATATGCAGAAAATTTAACGAAGTGCAGCGGTGCTGTTTACTGGGGATAACGAAGGGATACAGCACAGTAAGCAACGCATCTCTAACAGTTGTTACCGGACTCTACCCTATTGCTCTGCAGCTAATGGGCATTAAAACGAGGAAGGAAATTAGAAGACACGGGAATTCAAAGCTGCTGGACGCAGAAATGGACATAAGCCAAGGATGGCGCAACATTAAAAATGCCATAAATAACATCATTGAAACAGAATGGCAAAGGCAATGGGAGGAAGAAGAAAAAGGAAGACTGACATTCGAATTTTTCCCAAACATTAAAGAGAGATTAAAAATAAAAATTCCCCTGGAGGTGAAGATTATAGAAATACTGACTGGGCATGGTAACTTTAGAGCGTACCTACACAAAATAGGTAGGGTTAGATCAAACATATTCGAATGCGGTCTAGAGCCGGACACGGTAAACCATAGAGTGATACAGTGCGAAAGGTATAAGGAGGAAAGAGAACTTCTGGAAATGAAGATAGGGTACCGGCCAGTAGACTTGAAAGGCACTGTGGTAGTGATACAAGATGATGCAGACGCACTTATAGCTTTTAACAAGCTGGAAATTCAAGGTGATGACGATTATGGAAGAAGGAGAAGAAGACAATTGTGGGATAATGAGTGAGCTAAAATGTATGTTTCAATGTAATGTCCGTGAGATTTCACAAATTTTAATATGTACATTTATATGTTTTTCTGGAATGAATGAATGAATGCACGTAAGACCAAATGTGCGGGCAAATGGTATAAATATTTAGGGTTAAATTTGGTAGGCTTAACTCATATGCTTGTACAAATGAAAACGAACGAATGTAAGACTAAATGAATGCATGAATGACGATGAACATAGAGGATAATATACTTATGTAAAATATTGGCTCTAATCCAGAACATCAACGCAGTATAAGTGACTGCTATTGCACATTCTTTAGTATTTTGATTTATTCTGTGAACAATAGGAGTACTTATTTAAAATCCTCAAATGAATCTATGTGAATATGCAGTATAAGTAAACTGCAAAGGTAAAAGACAAAAACAGTTGTAACACTGATTCCAACAACTAAAGTTATTGTATAACCTTATTGTAATGCTTTGAACTATAACCCGAATTGTATTGCATTAAAATTTTTCTGCAACAACCTTAATGGTTAAAGGAACAACGAAACTTATATAGTAATATAGCAGTGCACTGTTTATAACAGTAGTAGTAGTATTTTGTTTTAAGGGTGCGTCGACATCAAAGGTCATTTTGCACCACTTCTAAATTGGTTATAGAGGGAAATAGATTAGCATAAACATATTTACTTCGACACCTATTAACGGTTACGTACACGAAAAGAGATGGACTTTTTATTGAAAACAAATATATAAAAGCAGTGAATATTAAATATTATATTCTGTTAAAGATACCAGTTTCTTTTAAAAACTTTATAACTTTGTTGACATTCGCTACTTCGTCGCCTAATACCTCTCTCAGGTTTCCACGGATATTAAGACTTTCACGTACTGCCCGATACTTAACACACTCCGTAAAGATGTGTTCCACACTGAGTGGGGAGTCGCAGACATCACACCTGGGTTGTGTTTTCTCTTCAGAAAAGAGATAAGAGTGCGTGAGGGCACAATGCCCTATCCTCAGCCGAGTGATGGCGACCTCTTCACCTCGAGACATTCTTCTGGACGTGGGCCACTCCGATGTTACGGGCTTAATTGAGCGGAGTTTATTACTTGTGATGCTTGCCCATGCATCCCCCCATTCCTTCAGGGCCATTTTCCGTAACGTGTGTCTCATATCGTCAGCGGGCACTAAAACTGAGGTTATAGTAGACAGACATAGAGCTTTTTTGGCTTCTAAATCAGCCTTCTCATTACCAGGAATGCCAACATGTCCTGGTATCCATGCGAAGGATACACTTACTCCCTGCTTTTCAAGGTGAAGTAGTAGCGATTGTATTTCTTGGACTATTGGATGGACTGGGAGGTATTTAGAAATTGAAAGCAGAGCACTTGAAGAATCTGTGCATATAATGAATGAGTCGTTCCGTCGTTTAATATTTTTTAGCGCCACCTTAATAGCCGTTAATTCTGCCGTGAAGATGTTACAGAAAGACATTAATTTCGTCTTTATTACTCCATGATGAGTGGAGACAACTGCGCACGCGCAACCCGAGGTCGATTTCGACCCATCCGTAAAAACGGGGGTTATGCCTGGGTGGTTCGCCAAGACTTCATTAAATAGATTCAGGTACTCGGCTGAAGTGGTGGAGGATTTACGGCATCTATGTAGATGAAATATGATCTTTGGCCGCGGTATTAACCACGGAGGGTGTTTGGATGGCCCCGTAGGGTACACGTCCGGAAAATTAAAATGTTTACGTTGATAAAATGGCGGAAGCGAATGCTGATAGGCTGCGTAGTCTTTGTCCTTCGATTAAAAGCATCTAAAAATCTAGGGTTAAAAACACTGCCAAAAAATGGATGGTCCCTCTGAGATAAGATTCTCACCACATAATTACACATTAAAAATTTCCGGCGAATTGTCAGAGGCGGTTCTCCGGCTTCGGCGTATATACTAGGTACTGGTGAGGTCCGGAAGGCTCCAGTAGCCAATCGTAATCCACTATTGTGGACCGAAGAGAGAGGTTTTAGGTAGCTATCTCGACTGGAGGAATAGACTGCTGATCCATAGTCAAGTCGTGACCGTATGAGTGATCGGTATAGTGTAAGCAATGTAGTGCGATCAGCACCCCATGTTCTACGAATTAAAAATCGTAGAATGTTTAAAATCTTAAAACATCGCTCACGCAAAATCTTGGTATGCTCTCGCCAATTTAGGCGGTAGTCAAATTTTAAACCAAGGAAGCGGACCGACTCCACGTACGCCAGGTTTTCACGGCCAAGGCGAAGTGTCGGTGGACTATGAATGCTCGTAGCCGGTGAAAATGAATGCACTTCGTCTTTTCAGGAGAGAAACGAAATCCACTGCTTCGGGACCACTCATTCAAATTTTTTAGACAGAGTTGGATATGTCTTGCTGCGCTTACTAATTTGGACGATCTGCAGAAAATTGCAAGATCGTCTACATACAATGATCCTAACACTGGTGTCCTAATATTCTCTGCTATATCATTTAATGCGATTGCAAATAGCGTTACACTCAGTACGGAGCCTTGTGGTACTCCGTTTTCCTGTTCGTATGATCTTGACAGCGTGTTACCTATCCTAATTTTAAAAACTCGGCCCATCAAAAAGTTTCGGATAAAAATAGGCAACTTACCCCTAAAGCCCCAGTCATGCAGAGTCTTTAAAATCTTCCAACGCCAGACACGGTCGTATGCTTTTTCTAGGTCAAAGAAAACGGCTAGGACGTGTTGGCGGAGGAGGAACGCTTCCTGGATGAAATTGTCCAATATAGCAAGGTGATCAGTAGTAGATCTACCGTGCCTAAATCCACATTGGATATTTGTCAGAAGATTCCTCTTTTCCAAACACCAAAGGAGGCGACGGTTCACCATTCTCTCCAAGATTTTACATAAGCAACTCGTAAGGGAGATTGGTCGGTAGTTGCCAGGGTCTGCTCGGTCTTTACCCACTTTTAGGACAGGAATGACAATAGATTCTCTCCACTTCTTGGGAAAGATACCCTGTGACCAAATTTGGTTGAGGGTCAGAAGCATTTGTTTCAATCCTGACACCGGAAGGTTTCGGAGGAAGGCATTATGAATATCATCCGCACCCGTGGCGGAGTCGCGAGAATCTGAGATAGCAGAATCTAATTCCCATATGGAGAATGGGACGTTATATTCTGCCTCGTCCGTCTCGTTAAAATTTAGAGGCCGTGATTCACAGATTCTTCTCCTCCTCTGAAAGGATTCGTCATATACGCTGTCACTGCTGGTCCTTGCGAAGGTTCGACCAAATATATCGCAGAGCTCGGGTAGCGACGTCACCACTAGTCCATTCACCTTTAAGTGAGGCACACCATAAGGTTGCTGCGTTCCCGAAATGCATTTTACCTTCTTCCATACTTCCGCTATTGGTGTTCTGTTATTAACAGAGGACACAAAAGTCATCCAGGAAGACTTTTTCGCCTCTTTTACAACTTGGCGGGCCTTGGCCCTTAAACGTCGGAAAGATGCCAAATTAATTTCCGTCGGGTATTTTTGGAATATTCTTAACGCCCGCTTCCGCTTCTTAATTGCGTCCGAACAGTCTGGATTCCACCAAGGAACTAACCGACGATGGTTTCTCAACCCCGACCGTGGCATGGCGGATTCCGCGGCTTCAATTATTGAGGTGGTAAGTGCCTCTACATTTTGTTCCGCGTTTGTGTCATCATTGTGTAAAAATTTAAAATTTGTTTTGTAATTATACCAATTTGCGTTTCGGATAACCCAACTGTCAGGAAAATTAGAACTAACACTATTTGTGTGTTCCTTATAAATAAAAAGAGGAAAGTGGTCGCTCCCGCATAAATCCCGATGAACGGACAATTTTAATTTAGTAATCAGGCTGCTGGTAGAAATGCACAGGTCAATCACGGAAAACTTCCCATTAAAACTGTTAAAATGGGTTTTTTCCCCCGAGTTTAATAAATATAAATTAAAATCATCAATAAAATGGGATAAAATCCGCCCTCTCCTGTTGCATTGAGCCCTGTTACTTCCCCACAGAGTATCATGGGCATTAAAATCACCTAAAAGAATATAAGTTGGGAAGTTGGTTAACCAGGCTTCCTAAATTTTGTCGCGTCACTGGTGCACCCTCTGGGAAATAAACGTTGCACAACGTTACCTTCTCCGGCAGGTGCACCGTTACTGCCACTGCCTGCAAGGGTGTCGCTAGTTCCACTCGAGAGGTGTACAGGGCCTCCCGAATGGCCACCGCGACTCCTCCTCTAGCTCTCTGTCCAGTGGAGTCGTCAACTCTAAAAACATTGTAACCGGTCAATTTGCCCTGGTCTGTCGTTTTAAAACGGGTCTCTTGTAAACAAAGGCAGAGCGGATTAAAATCGCGGATTAAAATGGCCAGCTCCTCCTTATGCCGATAAAAACCATTGCAGTTCCACTGCAGTAAAAACGCCATGGTTAAAATAATAAAATGAATAAAAATATTTTTTTTTCTAATTAAATATGTAGATTGTCCGTTATCGTATTTCATCAGCGTTTTATGCGGTGCTGCTTTCCCCTCTGACGAGCTGCAAGGACTTCAGCCTCAGATGGGCAGTCGTCCTCTTCCATTGATTCCAGCGATGTGTCCTTACAAGAAGGTCCAGGGGAAGGAGTCTTTCCCCTTTGCACCGCTGTGGCCTTGGGTTTCATCGGGTTCTTCATTGGAGAACCCGGAATTATTTTCTCCTTAGATGGAGGTGTAGTTTTATTTGCCCTGATTGGGCTGGTCGAATCCTTGGTAACTCTTTCCTTTTCTTTGGTGATAACTGGCTCTTGTGTTTGAGTAGAGATTGTGCGTTTCTTGACTGTGGTAGCCGCTAGTGAGGCGAAGGAACGGGAGAAAATAGGGGCAGCTTGAGATCTATATTTCTTCCGCGCTTCGATGTACGGGATCTTGTCTGTTATCTTAATTTCCGTTATCTTAATTTCCATTATCTTCCGTTCCTCTACCTGCATGGGGCACTTGCGAGAGTAAGCTGGATGGTTACCCTCACAGTTAACACATTGACACTCCTCAGCTGCATTCCTCATCACCATGTTTTTCTTTGCCGCAGTTTGGGCAAATGGCCTTGCCCTTGCATCTCAATGCTAGTGTCCAAAACGTTGGCAGTTGAAGCACCTCATAGGTGCCGGTATGAATGGCCGCACTGGGACCGATTCATAGCCTATAAACACCTTTTCTGGGAGCTTATCACACGCGAAAGTAAGGATGACCGATGTAGTATCGATCATCCTTCCTTCACGCTTCGTCTTCAGGCTGCGACAGTCAATCACTCCTTGGCAGGCCATTTCTTTCTTTATTTCTTCCTCATCGACGTATAGGAGGTCGTAGTGGCTGATTACACCCCTACAAGTGTTCAGCGTTCTATGTACCTCTACGTTTACTGCTAGTTCACAGAACTGTTCCATTCGCAACAGCTTTTCGCTTTGCGCATCGGAAACCGTTTCGATGAGAAGTGTTCCATCTCTTAGCTTTTTTGCAGACGCAAGTTCTCCAGGCACGCTGCTAGAAAGCACCCGACGTATAAGGAAGGGAGAAACTTTCTGAAGTGTCTCGCCTTCCTTCTGGCATCGCATAATCAAATAACGCCTACTGGCGTGAAAACACGTTACTCCCCCGCCCGTATCTGGACGGGATCTTATTGATGGTGGAAATTTATTATTTTCCATGCCATACCATAATTCGTCCCCCGGGCTCCCCACCCACCATGGAGCCACACATCCGGGACGCCGCACCGCAAGCCGGTGCGGTCGCCAGGGCTACCCGAGGGGATATAGCACCCTTGGGGTGGTTGTCTGTTTCGGGGTAGAATCTTCGGTGCACGAGCCCACCAAACCCGCACACCTCCGACCGCCCTACGCAGACCCCCACCCCCATGGCACTCGCCACCGAACGTATCGGAAGCCGATTGATCAAGAGTGGCTAGCTCTTAACCTCCCGTTTACGGGGAATCCGGGGCCGAAGTGGGGTATTGAACTCCGGCCCATACCGGGTATCCGAAACCCGGCTGGGTGCCGGAGAAGTCACCCACCAGGATTCCCTTCTCCCCCTTACGGGTCTCCATGCACGGCAAACACATGGGTGGATCGTGGGCAAAATGGTAACGCCACACACAGACAGCTGATCCACAGGACTGTCCGGACGCATCCCTTGCTGGACTGGGGGTTTGTTATCGGGGTTTTCTCCCCGCCCTTTTAGTCGCCTCTTACGACAAGCAGGGATACTGCGGGAGTATTCTCAATCCCCCTACCCGCAGGGGGTTGTTTATAACAATTGAACTATATTGAATTGTATTAAGTATTGTTTTAGGGACATTGGGACAATGAAACTATCTACACGCACATGTAGTGGACTGTTTATAACTATTGAATTGTATTATAGTGTTGTTCATAACTATTGAATTATATTATATTGTATTGTTCATAACTATTGAATTATATTATATTGTACTATGTTATGTATTGATATCAGAGGACGATGCAACAAATCACTCCATACACCATGTAGTGAATTGATTATAACAAGTGAATTATATTGTATTATTGATATCAGAGGAAAATGGAACAAAACTCTCCATACACTATGTAGTGAATTGATTATAATAAGTGAATTATATTGTACTGTATTATGTATTGAAATCAGGAACAAACGGACAATGAAACTCTTCACACACCATGCCATGTACGGAAATATTCGGGGGTTAAAATCAAAAGGTACCCCAAATTAGTTATAAAATAGACAAACTGTAACTGACAATTCTGAAGAGTACTAAATGATGTTTCAATTTGTGTAATGTTTAAATACAATGAATATGGGGAGCTCGTGAGAGTTTCCTCTTGATTTTTTTTGTCCCTATCTACTATAACGGATAACGGCGACGGCAGCGGAGCGGACGTCGAAATCCAAGAAGATGACATTAAGTTAGCGATTGAGCAAATCAAAGCTAAAAAAGCTCCGGGAGAGGATCAAATCCATGGAGCTATGATTGTTAAAGTGGAACCCATAATCAGCAGATACCTTACCACCATCTTGCAAGACTGCCTGAGAACAAAATTGTTTCCTAAGAAATGGAAAACAGGACTACTGCGCACAATACTTAAGGGGAAAGCAAAGGACACAGCAGATCCTAAGTCCTACCGCCCAATTACCCTCCTACCGGAGCTAGGTAAAGTGTTTGAACGGGTGATAAAGCAGAAGATAGAAGAGAGCGCGCCAGAAGAGAATCTATACCACCGGAACCAATTCGGATTCAGAAAGGGTCACTCCACCATCGATGCATTAGAAAAAGTCGTCAGTGAAGTACAAACTAGCGGCACCAAATACGTCGTCACAATATTCATCGACTTTGAAGCGGCGTTCGACTCCTTGTGGTGGCCTGCTTGTATTAACGAACTGAAAAGAATAAAGACCCCTGCCAACATAGTAGGCGTGATAAAAAACTACTTCAATGATAGGGAAACCAAAATTGAGCTAGAACATATCAGATGAATAAAAAAAGTCACAAAAGGCGCGCCGCAAGGATCGATTCTTGGTCCAATGTTATGGAATATATCAATGAACAGCCTACTCCGAATTGAACTAGATGACAAGTGCAACCTGACTGCGTACGCAGATGACATTGCGCTGACAGTAGCTGGTAACACCCGCAGGGAAATAGAAGAAAAGGCTAGCAAATCCCTTATAAAAATTGAAAAATGGTGTAATTCAACCAAAGTACACATCTCCAAGAAAAAAACGGTATACGTCTGCTTCGGACATCCAATAAAAAGAGCTCCTTCAATAAAAATTTATGGGGAAAACATCCGCAGGGTGCTAGAGTACAAGTACCTCGGCGTGGTACTGGACCACAAGCTAACCTATATTCCGCATGCTAATTACATCTGTTCAAAAGCCAAAACCATCTTCCACAGCCTGAGAAGACTGTGTAGCAGAACCTACTCGCCGAATAATAACAGCTTCAGAATAATATACAAGTCAGTAATAATCCCAATAATGGCTTACGGTAGTGACATTTGGGGCGACAACATAAATCATAGCAGAGTCCTAAGGAAAATAAATGAAGCGCAGAGATGTTGCATGCTGGTCATCACAGGAGGTTACAGCACAGTAAGTCACCCCGCCCTCCTCACCCTAGCAGCAAACCAACCCATTAAGTATGAAATCCTGGAAAAGAAGAGTAAATCGGAGCTAAGAAGGAAAGGCGCGACCAGGTTTTTGGGAATACAGATGGAAACGAACGTAACCTGGAAAAGAAATAAAAAAATCATTGAAGAACTCACAATCGATAAATGGCAAGAAGAATGGGAAGCGGAGGAGCGAGGCAACATTACAAAGCAATTCTTCCCGAATATTAAGGAAAGACTCAAACTTAATTTCAAAATGGACCAAAAACTTGCGGAGCTATTCACTGGCCACGGAAACAACCTAGCCTACCTTCGGAGGATTGGGAAAATAGAGGACGACACTTGTGACTGCGGTCTGGGAAGCGACACGATTCCACATCGCATATATAAATGCAAAAAATACGAGAATATAAGAGAGGAGATCGCGGCAGAGACATCAGGGTGGCCCAACACATTGGAACCACTAATCAAAGCAATAGCTAAGGACGAAAGAACGTTAGAATTATTTAAACAGTTCGCTATAACACTAGAAGATAAAGCTCATTAATTATTTCTTTTATTAACATAATTTTTTTTGTAATACAATATTGATATTTGTGAATATATTGTCATTTGTACTGTGAAATAGAGTAGGAGCTATGATGGAAGCAGCACAATTGTTGAGGTAACTATAATTTTGCATCTGTACTGTGAACTAGTGCAGTTATCCAGCATAACATATACATATATTTTTGTACAATAGAGAATAGGTATAATTGTTGTATAATAACAGTAATATGAATTATAATAATGCATAATTGTTGTAATCAGAACTATAATATTGCACTAATATAAAAAAAGGACAAATTTGATAATGTAAAATTGATATTTAACAATTTATAATTGATTGTAAATAAGTGCATTGAACATGTAACATATCATGTAACTGTATTGAGAAAACATTTGGAAAATAAAGGAAAAACGGGGGTTAAAACTCTAAGGTACCCCGAAAAAAATGAAAAGGTTAACCTGCCAGTCACTGCCTGACATTGCAGGCAAGCTAGGCATTCGGAAGAGAGTTGGAAGGCACTAGCGTGAAACGTGGGCGCCAGGAATCCCGACGGGGAATCCGGCGTTCCGCCAGCCCTCCTCTTCTCTTCTTTTTTTTTGTCCCTATCTACTTCCCCCCATGGGGTGGCGGTTCGGTTAGTTGCGGGAGTCGGATCCCCGCACCAACCGCCAAGGCTAGGCCCTGCGCCGCTAAACGCAGGAACCACTAGGTCTAGGCCGTTTAACCTAGTTGCCCACGGGCAAGGCTTCAAAGCAAACTTAGTTTGCTCATTTTGGTGCTAATTTCAGCACCCGAACGAGGAAAAGTGACATCGAGGCAACAGAAAGCCAAGCGGAAAAACCTTCCTTGGCGGGCCGGGCTCTGCCCCAGCCTTACCTTCCCGCGGTGGGGGGAGTAAGCCCCGGGAAAAATGTCGGAGTCCCCGATACCTCGTGGGCGACCAAAAGGCGCCGAAGGGACAATGGTGGGCGAGACGTCTCAGAGCCCAAAGGTAGGTGCGAAGGAGCCAGAGGCTCCTAAGGCGACTCCTGGCGAGCCGGTGGCTCCCAGGACGGCGGCGAGGGAGTCCACGGCCCCTGTTGCAGGCCCGGAAGAGACCGATTTCAATTGCATGGTGCAGAAGATGACCCTGGCGATCGCGAGTGATTCCAAGATCTCGCTGGTTAAAAAAGGTGAGCTGCAACGCATGCTGGGCGAGTTGCAGAAGATGCACACGTCCGTGGTAGCGAAGATGCAATACTACCGCGGGCGCGCAGACGTTGTGGGTGAGGTGCGCAAGGAAATAAGCACCGCGATGGAGGCCACACGGAGTGTAGCGAGACCAAGCTTCGCGGCTATGGCTGCAAAACCCGCCTCACAGCGGGTTAATGTTGCTGGTAAATCCGTGCCAGCCCCGTCGAAGACGGAGGTTGCGGTGATTTTTCCGAAGGATGAGTCCAAGATTAAAAGCAGTGAGGAGACCAAGCAGGTGCTGCTGAATTCGGTGGACCCCTGCAAGCTCGGGCTTCGAGTTACACGAGTGACCCGCACCAGAAACAACGGTGTGCGGATTGAGAGCGAGACAACGGGTTTGGTCGAGAAGCTGCAGACGGCGAAAGCCGTTTTCGGTGAGAAGGGTTCACTCACGGTGCAGCGGGAGCAGAAGCACAAGCCCCGGCTTGCTGTCTTCTCAGTGAAGAGTTCTCTTGACGGGGAAACCCTGAAAGAGAACCTTATCCGCCAAAACGACCTTGGCGAGGCCGCACATGTGAAGCCCCTCTACCGATATGGTAAGAAGGAGGCTCGAACCACCACTTGGGTTGTGGAGGTTGATGGTGCCACTCGGACGAAGATTCTCGACTTGAAGAGGGTCTTCATTGGGTTCAGCTCATGCAGGGTCGATGATAAGTTGCACGTCACCAGGTGCTTCAAATGCCAGGGACTCGGCCACATGGCGGCGAAATGCACTGAGAAGGAATTTACGTGCAACCACTGTGCGGGGGCGCACGACACCTTGGACTGTCCCGTGAAGTCCAGAACCCCGTCCTGCGCCAATTGCAAGCGGGCGAAGCACTCGGACCTGGCACACGAGGCGTCGGACCCGAAATGCCCCGTCATGTCGCGACGGGTGGCGCAAATAATGAGCTCAATCGACTATGGGTCGTAAGCTCATTACGAATCTTCGTAGCATAAAAGTAGGTCAGCTAAATGTAAATAATAGTAAGCTGGCGACAGCGGAGCTGCGGGACCATGCTGCAAAGTTGGCTATAGACCTATTCTTCGTGCAGGAACCCTATTCCTGCCCGGACGGGAATCTCCGTTGGAGAATCCCAGGGCAAGGGATGGGGTCAAAAATTGTTCCCGACGGGCTGGGGTACAGGTTCTACGCTGGTCTAGTGTGCGTAGGTCGAGAGATCGACCTGCTGCCAATCGGAAAATACACGACGAGTCACGTCGCAACCGCAGAGGTACGATTAGGTACCGATTCCTTCATTGCGGTTAGTTTGTATTGTCCGCCCAGTAAAGAACTAAGGCCATTTCTAGACCTGCTGGGAGAGATAGTAGGTGAGTTCAGTGACCACATGATAGTGGTGTGTACGGACGCAAACGCGAGGAGCGAGGTCTGGTTCGACCATGTCTACGACCAGCGAGGTCAGGACATGGAAGAGCGAGTACAGGAACTCCATCTGTACATTATGAACGAGCCGGGTAACCCGTCAACCTTTGCCACGAGGAACGGGGAATCAAATATTGATCTCACGCTGGTTAATGGAAGGGCGCTCTCACGTGTCGGGAACTGGTGTGTGCACGAGCATCGAAGTGTATCGGACAACCGTCTGATCACCTTTGATTTCAGGCCAGTCTCACGGTGCATGGACCTCGAACGGAGATTCAATCTCCATAGAGCTCGATGGGCCGAGTTTCAAGAGACTGTAGTCAGTGGGCTCCACGAGTTCGATGGTTTGCTAAAGGTAGCAACACCGGAGTCCATTGACAGAAGGGCCAAAGCGTTTCGACATGTCCTGGTATCGGCAGCGGAGAAGGCTATCCCTTTGAGGATAGCTCCTAAGTCAAAGATTCCCTGGTGGACTGTGGAACTAAGCAGGATGAAAAAGCAGCTTCGGAGAAAGAGGAAACTCTTTCAGAACTGCCGGGATCCTCTGGGTCGAGAATTCCTCTGGCAGAGCTTTAATGAAGCAAGGCGAAAGTACAGCAAGAAGGTGAGGTCGAGGCAACGAAAATCCTGGGAAAAGTTTTCCCAGGAAGACCTAGCACGGAACCCTTGGGGTTTTAATTTACAGGCTCACCGCGGAAAAGCTCAAGAAGCCAGTCGTACTGCACGCAGCCACAGGGAATGACGGAAAGGTAATGCTGACTGATGGGACACTGTCGAACATGCTGGAAGTCCTGATGCCGGACGACGATTATCGGGACGATGATTGCCAACTGGCCTTGAGAGCAGAAGCTAACAACGATGGTGAAACCCCGTCAGCCAGTCCCTTTACGGAGCGCGAGATTGAGACGGCCGCGAGTCTCATCAAACTGAATAAGGCTCCTGGCATAGATGGGATCAATGGGGTCTTGATCCAGAAGGTTGAACCGCTGTTGCGAGCTGAGCTCACACGCTTATGCAATGACTGCCTGGAGGCAAAATACTTTCCAGTAATGTGGAAAGTGGGGAAGCTCTGTGTACTTTCGAAAGGGAAGGACAGAGATCCTGGTGCCCCGAGGTCATATCGACCACTTACGCTTCTCCCAGAGATGGGAAAGGTGTTTGAGCGGGCCATTAAAGCCAAACTGATGGAATACGTACAGGAGTCCGATCTCTTCCACCCCAATCAGTTTGGCTTCAGGAATGGAAATAGCACTATTGATGCGATCTCGCGAGTCGTGAGTAGCATCAGAAGCGGGAAGAGCAAGTACACTCTGGTTATCTTTGTGGATTTCCGGGATGCATTTGACTCTCTGTGGTGGCCTGTCGTCTTGCACGAGCTGAAGCGGAGTGGTGCTCCTTGCAACATTGTTGGCCTTATCAGGAGTTACTTGGAGCGAAGGAAGGTTGTCCTTCGCACGAACTATTCAGTAGCGAGAAAATTCCTCACAAGAGGAACTCCGCAGGGAAGCATACTGGGACCACTACTCTGGAACGTTGCAATGAATGGGATCTTCCGTGAGGATTATCCCAGGAATTGCGAGTTAGTGGCCTATGCTGACGATACGGCAGTAATTATCCATGGAGATAGCCGTAGAGAACTAGAGGAATTAGCCAACGATTGTTTGTCCAAACTCTCAGCATGGACCAAGAGGAGCAAACTCGTCATTTCGAAGGAGAAGACGGTCTATTCGGTTTACGGTGGGAAACTCAAGAGAGATCCCGCACTGAGACTGGACGGATCGGTCATCAAAAGGTGTCACGAAGTGAAGTACCTTGGGTTGGTACTTGATGAGGGTTTAACCTTCATGCCACACGTGAGCAGGGTAGTGAAGAGGGTTAGAGTCGTCTTCTCTGCTTTGAAATTTAAAAGGGTAGTGGTGCATGATAATATGTTTTAAAAATCAATATTGTGGTACAGTACACACTCTGAGGCTTTTTGTTAAAGAAACTTTTTTTTATTTGTTTGTTCTACTCCTGGCCAACGCTTTGTACAAACTAATAAATGCTCACATTGTAATTGCAAATGTTATATGTATTCCACTAGAACCAAGGGGACAGATCCCAGGTTCTCAATAAAGTTATTATTATTATAACTGTACCGAGTTTCAAGACAACCGACCTGAAACCAGTAGCCTGGTTTCCCGGTGGCCTGTGTCGTTACGGAACCTCCTTCAAGATTGTGTAAGGCGCGACAGATGTGATGCCCTTAATAACATCGCTGGGGGTCCCATTATCCGAGTCGTCCCATGGTCGACTCGGAAGAACTCCCTTTTGGGGTATATCCGCGGTCCCTCTAACGGTCCCGAAGTACCAGTTTTGGATGGCGTCCGTGTGACGGAAAACAGATTCCAGAATAAAAGGGTAAACACAAGAGAACCAAAACCAAAATATATTCTTGTATAAATAGGTTGTGCAGATAATCTAAAGGTTTTCAACCAAAGAGTGAGATAAAAAGAGCTTTATAAGAAGCTCAAAACAGTTATTTCGCTCAAAAAGATCTAAAATACGATGAAAGGTCCAGCCCCACCACCAGATGTGACAGATTATTTCGCGGCCTTGATGATGAAGGTAGTTTTATGAAAGCGAGTGATACCATTAGGATCAAATCGCAAGATGACGACGCGGAATAACAACAATACGCGTTGTCAATCCACCAAATGCTAAATGAATGGGAGTATGACCGGGGGAGAGCACTTAGTACAGAATCCATAGGCTTGGCGAAAAGTGAGAAGCTGCTGTTATTCGCACCAGAGTGGACAAAAAACTCAAAGCTTCCGTCCAAAAACCTCCCATATGCCAATTCTGTTCTCTCTGACGTCAACTAAGAAGAATCATCGATGATTGGTATCAAGGTGTATAATGGGATTCATCTTCATCTAGTTCTTTACATGTTGAAGCCTGCAACGCCGTTAAAACGTTGGGATTCGAAACAAAGAGAACGACGGATTTAAAGTTGTCCATTCTTTGGAATATCGGTATTTTCCACTCGTGAGACCTAATTATTAATTTGTATATATATGCAGTATGGTCCCCTAATTATAACACAGGCAAGCGTCGATTAAGGAAATTGCAATATAGGTTTCTTCGCCTAATAAGTTTTAGACTTGATATTTACCATAATACTGTTTGGACTATACATTTTCATGGTCGTTATTTAAATACCCCTCAGTCATCGTAGAGCCATCCATTACCTTGTGAGGAAGTTGCCAGTGAGACAGGGATTCGCATAGTACCTTGTTTGTAGATGCAAATGTCTACACTGCTTTAAACTGTCTCCGACTAAATAATTCTGCCTAGGGGAAACAACTACAGCATCGGAACGGATGGCTTTCAAATGTTTACTACACTGTTCTTAACATGAGATGCTGTGTGGAGCAAGCCTCCAGTAAGTTTCGGTCTTCATTATGTACTAATTCATATCAGAGTCGACAAACATTGCCTTATAGTCACTGCTAAAAGTAAAGGAATAATTTTTTGACAAATTCGATGATTAATAGATTTGTACATGGAAAGGTTAGTAACTAAGAAAAGGAAGCACAGAGTGATCTGGTGTCACATCCCGACGGAACAAAACCTGACCGACGAGTCTCAAGGGCCGTACTCAAATGTGCCCGCGCCTGCCTTTTTCAAATGGCTTTGTTCATATACCTGGGCCCCTCAGGCCTCCTGGCCAGTTGGTTTCTGTCTGATGTGAAGAGCTCATGTACCTCCAGCAGCAGCCACTTGCTTTGGTTAGTTGAGAACACAGTGCCCTATTTTGTGCTGTTGAATTACAATGCAATTACTATTTAAAGCCAGATTTCAAGACATATTGGCGCGATTCATGTTGTTTCTAGGTAAATACACACAACAATTTTCTAATGAAGTTATGCATATTCTGATGTCTTATACTCTACAATTTTACGCTCCAAGACTTTTCATTGCGATTTTTTGGGTAAAACACCCTATTTGTTCATTCAAGGAATATCAAATATTTATACATAGTGTGCTTAACCCATAAGGTTTTTTATGTCCTGTTCGACAATGCCCAATTATATTATACATGTTGCAAGCAATCACAATGGGTTGATCCGTATTTACGTCTTAAGGAGTTATTACTTGTTGAACATCCTTTAACACAACCTTAATGTGACTTATTCCTCTCCTTGTACCTCCAGATACAACAAAACCAAGAGCCGGTTCAACATTGCTTGTAACAGCAAATAGAAGTGAACCAACAACGTGTTTCACCTCAAACACACCATCATATTCGTTGCCAGGAGAGCCCTCCCCTCTCTCTCTCTCCATGATAATTTTCATGTGTTCTCACAAGCAGGGATATTGTGCTCCCACACCCTTTTAGTCGCCTCTTACGACAAGCAGGGATACTGCGGGAGTATTCTCTATCCCCCTACCCGCAGGGGTTCAGCCAAATAAATAATTAAATCTTAAAAGTCCGCGAGCCCAATGAAAACTATGTACAGTGCTGTTCAATTACCTACACAACAACAGATTACAAATATGGATCAACAATTACCCCACCGTCAACTCTTGCTTGGGTAGCTGGCAGCAAGTCCTTTCTACCCATATTGGAATGGTGAACGTACCCCATCGTGAGAGATGGCATGAGGTACCTACAACACAACTGAATTCCCGATATTTCACGTCCATCGGCACAGAGTATATTGCATCTTTAGAAACATTATAGAAGACTCATAGCCTACGGTACACACTCAACGAGTCACGCTTAGCAAAAACTACTTATGAACTCAGGATTAAATTTGTTCGTGGAACTGAGGACCCTCTAATTTGCATCAAAAGTTAAAGGTTACACAATGCTAAAACCACACTGTGAAATATTGCGTCAGCCGTTTTCTCCCTTTTGTAAACAGTGTTCCTACCTCAACCCACTGCCCCACACCATTAGCTAGCTTCCATCACATTTCCGTATGTTTCACAATAGATCGACCGAGTGACAATCGAAGAAGTCTTAAGAAGAGTGGGAGAGAAGAGAAGTCTGCTGAAAACACTGAAAAGAAGATAGGGGACACTATGGCCATATCTTAAGACACTGTGGCCTGTCTTAGACATTCGTCAAGAGAAATGTGTATGGGAAGAATGGAAAAGGCAGGCATTTATTGAGACTTAAGGAATAAGCTGTCAAGGACATAAAAGAGAAGAATTGTGTTAATATGAAAAGGTTGGTGGATAGAAAAATCGAGTGAAGGGCTGCGCCAAACCAATCCTATGATTGTTGACTGATGATGATGAATGCCTACCTATAGACTCCACCTGTGAATGCTCATCTGTGGCTCTTAGTCCAAAGATAGTGTCCCTCAATCTTCAACCACGCCACAGAGTCACCACAGCAAATTTAAAAATATACAATGTTACCATGCACTACCTTGTACAAACCTGCGTACATCTGCATCCATTCCAGTAAGCAGGAACTGCAACCACCGTGAAAAACTATGCACTCATTCTGACTCACAGACCCTGAGCCAATGAAGGCAGGAGATTTATTGAAAGAATTGCATGTTTTTTACAGCATATGATAGAAAAGTCATAAAACATCACTGTGACACTCATTGTGACACATTTTTAAAAACATTATATCCTTTAACCACACTTGACACACTGCAGAAAAGTATATTACGACCTTAGTTCTCATACAGAATTGTGTTTACAACAGATATTTGTATGTTTCAGATTTACAACAATTAATGATGATTTTTCAATATAATAATTGGACCAAAAAGAATATGTATATGAACCAGAAAATAGCAAGCAACATTAACATCCTGAATGGAATTAATGAAATATTCTTCCAAGCAAGCCTCAGGGAAGGTAACAAAACTAAAGAGACTTCTTTGACATTTGCCACAAATACTGTAAATGCAGAAAACCTCCTCTTGGCATTAGACTTCTCATTGTAAAAGGCTCCAAGGGTCCACAGCTTAACATCCCATCTGCTGGGCTGAGTAATGATGCACTACTCTCCACACAGCACCCAAGAGGGGACCATCATGTTGATGAAAAATCTCAGCCTTGGCAAGGATCTGAACACAGGCCTGAAAAATGGGAAACAAGCACTCCAGCCACAAGAGGGCTAAGAAACAGCTTCCCTGGGTACTGCAGGAACGTGGATGACAGAGGACCATCTTCGTGCAGCCTCACCTAAGAAATGGTGAATATAATATTTACTATTAAATAAAATAATAATATGTTGTCACATCTAGTCACTAATGTTGTCAGCAAATATACGTTCTCGGTCAATTAAGAAAATTAGGACACTGTAGTATATGTTGGCACACAAGATATTGTTCCACCAAGAAAAAAGTACAAAAACTCGTCATTTTTAACCAAGGTTATTATATTTTCTGTATTTGCTGGATGTTGGTAAAAGCAGAAGAAAAATTAAATGTTATCAAAGAAACAAGCTTTTTATGTTGCGCATAAGATATTGTTCTACCAAGAATAACATACCATGTTCTAAGTAAACATCATATTTGCATTTGCTTTATTGGCCTTGGGTGACCTTGAGAGTACTGTCCGAATGGGATGAAGAAAAGCGGCGAGAGATCCTAAGAAACAATGCATTCTAAATTAATAACGAAGAAACACTTCATTCCGGCATAACTAGTGGCTCTTAGAATACCGCCTGCCAAGGACTTCTGTAATTAATGCACCTGCGAATTCGCCTTGTAAACATGTGGGACTTGTAGTTCAAGCTTTTTTCAGCGTAAAATCAACATGCGATGCCTATTCATTGGACGTGTAGAATATAGTATATCATCCAGTGCCTATTTTTCTGTATGGACAGGCAAGGCCTCAAACATAGGACTTTTAATGGATAAGACAAGGGTAATAGCTATAGGAAGTCACTATTACCCAAATCTAATATGGAAAGCAGTCAAAATAGATAAACCCATGAATAACTTCAACTGTGACACATTCATCTCGGTGCCGCATGGAAGAGTGACTTTCGTCTGCGACACAACGGAAAGCTCCCCAAAACACCCTGGGTCCAGAATGAGTCATCACCTTTTGATGCCAGTGGGGAGATGAGAAACAACTCCAAATAAGGTTAGGAATGGAAAGGGAGGGGGATGCGTCTCCCCAAATAATAGCCAACTTCCTCTTCGTTACGTAATCCTGATGATGCAGACTGAAATGAATGTGATAACTTGGAGGACAAAGCTCCATAATACAGTGGCTCCCAAAAGAGACAACTGGAAGTCTATTGCGCATGATGCATGTAGTAACAACAATAATCCCTTTATTACTATGTAGACAGTAACGGTCTACCTGCATGTGACCCTATGATCTAGAGGATTTCCATGTCGTAGCTTGTTTGCAAGACAATAGTATATGTTTGGTGATCTACACCCCTTTCCACATACCCTGACTGTGTCTTGCAGGTTACTTTGTATATGTGGATACATCCTCATCTTTTCTTCCAGGAAATCCACTCTTTTGATTTATGATGCTACATTTTAATGTTCTAACGCTGGCCCTTTGGTCTTACTTTATTCCACTACCAGTAGAGTAAAAATTAATTTGATTCTCCATCTTTTAACCCCAAATTGAAGTTTCCCGTATGTTAGAATGACATTGAAGCCATCAATAACCGCTAAATTAGAATATTTTTGCAACAGGTTATGGGCCCAGGTCCTTCAAAGTTATTAAATAACGGAAGTAAAGTGAAGCGATAGTAAAAGAGGAAAAAAAGGAAGAATAACTCAGGATACAAAGAAAAGTGATTACAGAGAAAAGTACTCCGCGACCAACAACGAAAAAGGACGAAGACGTTCCTAATCATTGAGAATGTAGAAATAGACATTAAAATGACAAGCAGGAGAGATAAAGATGAAGAAAGAGGAGAGAGGTATGCCAAGCTGGGAAAAGAAAATTATTTTACGTGGCAACTATGGGTGCTATACTCGTCGAGAAAAATTGCTGGACCGCCATCGACCGCGGCTACAGAGATATTCCCGAGGATGGTTTGAACCAGGAGCAGGCAAGATCAAATGGAAAGGCATTAAATTTGTTGATACAAAATGTGAGTACCGCACACCTTGAAGATATTGGTGATTGCACATGTGCACTAGAAGCTTGGAAAATATTGGAAGAAATCTAAGCAACTTTTACGCTTCTTCACATATTGTTGAAACTAAGACAAGGTGAATACAGAAAAAATGGACGACCTGTCAATGACAGAATACATGGCGAAGATTCAAGGTTTGAATAGAAAACTAGCCAAGGGAAACGTACATTTTTCTGACAAACATATTGCTATGTTTTTCTTATTGGGGTTACCGCCGGAGAAATATGATGGGACTTGTTCGATCTCTCGAAGATGAAGAAGACCTGACGTCACGGAAGGTAAAAGTGAAATTACTTCTAGAAGAGAAATGGATGGTTACACATGAAGACTCAGCAAAAGCTTTTGCCATTAAAAAAGGAACAATCACCCAGAGCATAAGCAAAAGGAGAGCGGAAATGCATATAAATATGAAAAGGCCGATATCAAAACTCAGAATAAACCAATGGTGGAATATAGGTGCTATAACTGTAGGGGGCGAAATCACATAGCGAAGTATTGCAAGAAACCCAAAAGACAACGAGATGATTACAAGCCAAAAACGGTATTTGGGAAATAAAATATAGAAAATGAAGTAAAACATGCCGTAAACGTAGTAGCGAGAGAATTCAAGGCATTATACATGACAAGGCAAGTAAATTGCACATACAAGAGAGATGAATGGCTTGTTGATTGTGGGGCTACGCTTCATATGACTCCATGTTTGGAAATTTTTGACAAATTCAGCGAATATTCAGGTAAAGTAGATGTAGCTGATGGAGGATCAGTGTTAATAAAGGGAAAGGGATCCACATTGTTAAGAATCACTTCAGAGTGCAGTGGGATGGACACAAGGCTGAGTAATGTTTTGTACATACCGGACATTAAGTCTATTTTATTATCAGTGAATCAACTAGAGAAACATAACCTGAAAATTATGTTTGATAATGGAAAGGTAGATATTATTGATAACGAAAGGGAAAAGATGCTATTCTGTGGAATCAAACATAGAGGTTTGTATCATGTGACAACCTTGAAAAGTTCCTGTTTCGAGATGACTTCAGAGGCTCAGTTATCAGAGGCTGATGACCTATTAAGGGAAAAAGAACATGATAATATTCCAATGCAGGTGAATAGAGCAGTTGCTGAACTGTGGCACAGAAGACTAGGGCACTGGAATGTTCAAGACAGAAAGAGAATAGCTGCCATAAATTTAATTGAAGAGAATAGGTGCAGAAGAGGGGATAAAGATAATAATCAAGAATAAATAAAAGGTTCTAATAGGCAATGTTAAGTATGCATACAAGGCAAAAGTAAGAGAAAGAAGTTTAGTTCAAGATCTGAATCAAGGAGTAAATGTTCTTTGGAGTTGATCCATTCTGATGTTGGAGGGCCTATTGAACCAGCATCATTATAGGTGGGGGGGGGGGTATTATGTCACTTTTACAGATGATTTCACCAACATGTGCTGCATTAAGATAATGAAATGCAAGAATGAAGACTTGGAAAAATTCAAGGAATTTAAAGAGAGAGCTGAAGTGGACCAAGAATCAAGGATTAAGGTTTTACTAACTGACAATGGAGGTGAATATACTTCAACAGAATTTGAAAATTTCTTGAAACAGGAAGGCATTAAGCACAGGTTAACAGTATCCTACACTCCCCAACAAATTGGAAAGGCAGAGAGAACTAATCTAATGTTCATGGATATGGTGAGATGCATGATTATAGAATCCGGAGTTCTTCGACATTTCTGAGCTGAAGCACTAAATTCAGCTTGTTCAGTCAGGAATTACAGTCCATCAAAGTCAACAGATAATCAGATACCTCAAGAAATTTGGAGAGCATACAATGTCACACAAGAAGAATTGAACAAAATTTAAGGTATTGGGATGCCAAGCATGGATGAAAAGACATTGAGGCAAGAAGTTAGACCCTCGTGCAGAAGAATGCATATTTATAGGAGTTGAAGAAAATGTCAGTGGATTCAGATTATGGAATTTGACTAGAAGGAAAACAGAGCTGAGCACAGATGCAATTTTCAATGAAAAGGTATTTCCATGCATCAAAGAACATAATAGTGAAACCAAAGCTCATAGAGGGCACTTATATGGAGACACTAAGTATGGAGGACAGTGAAGAAGATGATAGTGAAGGAAAGTATTATGCAGAAGCCCAAGAGTATGCGGACCTTAACATGAGGATGGAAGGTGGATTTCAGAAGTTATAGTACCAAATACTGTTCGGCAAGCCCTGCACGGATCATATGCAAAGGAATGAAAAGAAGCTATGGAAAAGGAAATGCAGAATATGGCAGAAAAAGGGGCATGGGATGTTGTCCGTAGACCAGCACGTCCTTGGCACATCGAGGTCGCCTTATCTGTTCTGAAACTCATTTGTTCTTCAGTTATTTGAAAGACCAGGGATCAGCCTTCCTCAATCGGGGATACTCACCCTCAATACTTAAAAGAGTACTCAATACTTATTTTGGAATCGAATTAGAACTCCAAAGTTGCAGTTTGGTATCCTAAATACAGGAAACAATAATAATAAAATTCTAAGTTGAAGTCTTCAGTTCGTGCAAACGGCTTAAAGGTTGGAAATAATTGTCAGAACTGAAATTTTAGGAAAATAAATTTTATATGATTGTTTGTCATATTTTATGCATCAGCCATAAAATGGCAGTATATAGTATAGTTTAAACCTAAAACAAATGATGAAACTGAATGTGATGAAGGAAAGACCCCTATTACTGAGAGGGAGTTCATGTTCAACCAGCGAAATAGCCAGTTGGCTCTTTATGAAGAGTTAGAGACTAATAGGATAATAAAAAGAGATGAAAGAAAACAAATTCATACAAAAAACAAGGCTGTCGTACCTGATGTGAATGTTAGGGAATGAGATACGCTAACAAATACTGCACAAAACACCAAAATTCAGAGTCACAAGTGAAATTGTAACAGTTCACCATCAACATCTCAGAAGCGCCTTTAACTTCCTGAAATGCATTAACAATTGATTAGAGATGGGCAACTCGGTAAATAACTGTGGTGTTTTTCGTAAATTACCTACACCCCTGAAAATTACCGTAATAAACCGTAATTTTCAGAAAATTTCTTCCTCATGAAGAAACCATTGGAATGGGAAATATTATAATTTAAGAAGCCTAAACAATTTTTTTTCATTTTGTCCGTGATTAATTCAGAGTAAAATAACAAATGCACATTGTGCAGAGGTATGTCTTTGGAATGAAAATTTCTCATAGTGTTACAAAAGAGAGGCAAATTGCGTGTTGCTGCCAACTTTGTTATAATTGTTTTCATGAGTTATAATAGATAAACGTCGTGATATGTTTGATATAAACGTTGGCATTCGAATAGCATCTTGATGCTATTTGATTTCGTTTTGAGTCCTCTGTGAAAGATTTGCAGCTAAAAACTTAAAATGACCGGAAAATTACGGTAATATACCCATCTCTACAAGTGATAGATATGGATTTTCTGATAGAGCCAAAGCCGCTGTTGCTTCCTGGGTTTTACAAGATATAGGGTTGATAAATAAAGGTTATTATTCACTAGTAATAGTTAAGAGCAAGGTAAGACGATAAAAGCTGAAAAATCGAGACTATTTACAAATGGAAAATCCAAATACAAAGATTTATGATGTATATTTCGACGGGCAAACTGACAAGACTTAATATCAAGAAAAAAATGGAAACAAAAAATATCAAAGATTGAAGAAAGAGGAACATATCATTACCTATGGTTCAAGAGTGGTGGAAAGTATATGGGACATTTGATATCTCTAAGTGGCAATGGAAGCGAAAAAGCCACAAGCATTTGGTGCTATTTAGAAAGTAAAAACTTTTTTTAATGATAATAATAAGTTTATTGTCGTAGACCAATATTGGCCTTTTAGACATACAGTACAGTGTAAGCTGTGAATAATATTCAATTTCAATTCAAGATTATGCTATAGATACAATATAATCAATGATGATAATTATAACATTATAATGATATCATAATAATAAAGCAATTATAACACTCTGCTTCAAGTTCACAAATTTTCATACTATCAATTTAAAACAAAGGTAATCTTGTGAAGTTGTGGAACTGAAATTAAAGTATAATGCTTCATATATATAAATATACATTTTCATTCACTTGAATTTCATATGGGAAGACCTTATTTTTGACAATAATCGCAGGGATTTGATGTAAGTTTACTTTGCTAATCATATTCCTGCTCCCTATTACAATTGCTTTAGTTTTGTTTTCATTTAGTTGTAGCCCATTTATCTCAGCCCATGTATTTATGCGAGCAATATCAGCATTAACACTGGCAATAATTTGGGTCAAGTTTTCGAGGGTTGAGTGTTGATAGGTTTGAAAATCATCTGCATACAAGAGATAATGAGACTCTTCAAGGGATCTTGATAGATTGTTGAAGAACAATGAAAACAATAACGGACTGAGGACTGACCCTTGTACTATTCCTACATCAGCACTCAACCAACTAGATACATTCCCATTTTTTCCAATTAGAACCTGTTTCCGCCCGGTGAGATATGAACTGAACCATTTTATCACACTATTAGAAAAGTAAAATGATTTTAACTTCTGTAATAGGAGAGAATGATTGACCGAATCAAAAGCTTTAGAAAAGTCCAAATAAACAAGTATTGTAAGTTTTTTGTTATCCATCGCTTGGCTTATGTCTTCAGTCAGACGAATCAATACAGTTTGAGTGCTATATCCCCTGCAAAAATGAGATTGCCTTGGGTTGAGCATGTCTCGTTTAATAATAAAGGTATTAATTTTGTCATAAACTATCCGCTCAAGTATCTTTGCAGTAGCGCATATCAATCCTATCGGCCTGTAATCGCTCGGGTTTGTAGGATTGGCACACTTTGGTATTGGACGTAGCAGGGTTCTCTTCCATATGGTTGGATAGATACCCACTTGTAAAGAGCTGTCAAAGATAATTAAAAGGATGGGTAACACCCATGGTATTGACGTTTTAATAAAATCGATTGGCATTCCATCAAAGCCTTAAGCATTTGAAGTTATATTTTTACATGCTTTAATTACTTCGGATTCCATTACATACGAAAAAAAGAATTGATCAATTGATCAACAAAACTTTGACTGTGCTCAGCTTGTTAGAATTGGCTGTGATAGAATAGCGACAAAATCGGGATGGAAAACGGTTTTATACGTAACCTTGAGGTTAAACTTGGCCATTCTTTTCAATGGTTCATATGCTTGCTATATTTTAGCGAACTTCCGTTCAGACACTTGTTCGAAGGTGTCGATGGTGAGACCAAAGCTCCCACAACTTTCTCAGGAAAAAGTGGCAAACAGTTGTTGGGCTGTGCAAAACTCCCAGTTGCTAATTTTGAAACAATTAATAGTGAAGGCACCAAAGTGACAAAAACTGACCTAAGCAATGGCCAACAGCACTTAGTTCATATGCATGGAGCCGTCAAGACAGGAAAGTGTGCGCGAGATATCAATGTGAAAGATCCAGGTCCACTCAGTCATCCTACGTGGTTGACATGTGCAAATAAGATCTTAAGACACTACATTTCGGAAATGAAACCTTCTGATTAATTTATGATGCTAATCATCTACATGATGAAGATATACGCACCAGTATGGTTTGAAATTAAATGATATTAATTGGTAAAGTATGGACCAGTTCACATGCTCAAAGCCGTTCAGATGACACGACAGCTGCCAGGCACTGTACGAAAATAACTGATCCTGTGATTGAGGGGAATGCTTTATTTGTCACCCAGAAAATATGCTTATAGCAATGGTAGTAGATGAGACAGTCCATGTACGGAAACTAGCCTTTCGGATACTGCTACAGTGAACTCTCCTTAGTACGTTCCTTGATAGCACGTTTTCCTCGTTAGCACGTTCATTTCCTCAGGTCCGGGTCGCAGTGCATGTAAATAATCCTGGTTAGCACGTTTTGGTTACCTCTTTAGCACGTTCGTAGGAGGACCAAACCAAATTTGTTCCAGCAAAATAACCGCCCTATAGGTTAACATGACGATGAACATCACTCAAGAGGTTTTATTCTCGCATTAAAAAAGATCGTTATTGTTTACAATAAAATTTGTTAAATACATTATGGTTAAAAATTGTTTATGAAGAAGTAAAAATGCAGCATTCACAAACATTTGAATTGGCCATTCAGCGTTTGGCACCCACAAGCAGACGATTTTATTGCGATGTTCGTTTGTTTTATAAATGTTCGCTGGGCAGCCAAATTGTGAAAACACTTCGAGAAATTAACAGTGTGACAAGTAATTAGAGTGTGACAAGTGATAAGAATTAGTTATGGAGAAGCGTGTGTTGAAACGACAAATATCGACGATCGAAAAGCTCAAACTCCTCCGAGAAGTGGATGAAAATCCACATATGAAGCGTGTCGAAATAGCAGCCAAAATGAAAATTCCACCGTCAACACTAAACTCTATTGTGAAAAATAGGAAAAAACTTGAGAATACATAGCAAGAAGGCACCAGCAAGTACAGGAAAAGAGTGCGAGGTGGCAAATTTTGTGAGTTTGAGGATGTCCTCCTTAGGTGGTTCAAACAAGCGCGCTCATCCAATGTGCCATTAGATGGTGTAATATTACGTGAAAAGGCCTCGTACTTAGCCGATAAAATGGGCATCAGTGATTTTAAGGCTTCGAATGGATGGGTTGAAGGATTTAAAAAACGCCATGGCATAGTTTACAGGTGCGTTCGAGGCGAGGCAGCCAGCGTGGACACTAACGTTCGAGAAACATGGAAGGATGTCACCCTCCCAAGCATCATTAAAAACTACAGCCCGAATGACGTTTTTAATGCCGATGAGACCGGCTTATTTTTCAATCTTCTGCCTGATAAAACTTTGGCATTTAGAGGAGATAAGTGTCATGGAGGCAAAATGAGTAAGGAGAGGCTGACAGTCCTCCTATGCTGCAACGAAAGTGGATCGGAAAAATTGATTCCATTAGTAATCGGGAAATATAAACGCCCTAGATGCTTCAAACATGTTCGGACATTACCTTACACGTATGAATGCAACTCTAATGCCTGGATGACCACAACACTTTTTGAAAAGTTCCCACGAGCACTGGATGCCAAGATGGGTGGACAAAATCGTAACGTTTTGTTGCTCATTGATAACTGCACAGCACACCCAATAGACGCTGCATTTTGAAGAAATGTAAAAGTGGCGTTTTTTCCTCCTAATTGCATGAGTGTTTTGCAGCCTCTCGATCAAGGTATCATACGATGCATGAAGCATAAGTACAGGAAACTACTTGTCAACGAGAGATTGACCAACCTTCAAGTGTCAGGTCAAAAAGTAAATATCCTAAAAGCGATGCATTTTGTGAAGTATGCCTGGGACTTAGTCAAACCCGAGAACATAAGAAATTGCTTCCGTGCGTCTGGATTTCTTCGCACCACAAATGAGGACCGTACTGCGTCGTTGACTGATGAGACAGCGGATGAGCAGCCCGTTGAAGGCTGGGATCAGCTGTTCGGAGAAGGGGAGGGGATATCCTTCAACGAGTACGTTGCTTGTGATGATGGCATCGAAGTTTGCAGGTTGGTTGGTTGAATTTGTGAGACTTAAAAACTGAGGATCATTTATTGAGAGAATTATTAATTAAATTTACAATAACTACTCCAAAAATTAACTATCATACTCTGAAGTCTTTCAAAATTTGATTGAATGAGACGGTGAATCTCATTGTCATGTATTTTAATCTGTAGATTGATGTCAATAGACGAAGTCTGTGAGCAGGAACTTCAAAATGAAGAAGAAGAAGAGAATGACGAGGTGGAGCCCAAATCGCCTCCAACATTTGCTAAAGCCGTCGAGGCGATGGACACAGTGCGACAGTTCGTTACAAGTCACGAAGTTGCTGAAAGTGTTCTGAATGCTTTAGTAAAAATTGATTCAACTATCAAAGAATTGGGGCTCAGTATTAAGAAACAAAGCACTTTACACAGATTCTTCTCGCCCCTATAAGTTATTGTTTCATCTTTTAATGTATGTTTTTGTGTGCTAAATATAAGTAGAGAACAAATGGGAAGTTCCATTTTTGTTTTGTTACAAGTGGTCAAGTAAAGCCATATACGTTCCGGAAAGTGGAATGTTTTTGGGCCAGGTGCTCATTTTGTTCATTTTTTTGAGGAATTTTGACAATCCTCACAATATATTTTAATATTTGTTTATAAAAATTTTCATCATGGTTAATATGAAAATATAATAATTTTCGTTGAATTCATCATAATAATCGACTTTTATTTTTGTCCATGATTTGCAAACCATGAAGTGCGAAAGAGTGCGGTGTGGGGCATTCGTGCTGCGGATTCATCTATCCTGAAACATGTTAATTACGTGGAAAGTACGAGAAAAATCGTCGGGCGGCTCCGCTAACTATGATGCTGAACTTAGGGGAATCACATACATAACGTGCTGTTTGGTTATTATCGTCATAATTGACTATGGATAACGCGTCAACCTAATAAGTATTATCTTGGAAGGCGTAATAAGTGGTAGTGAAACGTTTTTTACAATAAATGAACGGCAGCTATCTACCAGAATAAACTAAACGAACAGAGCATTCCCCTGAACGTTATGCAACTCATTATTACATCTTTAACGTTCCCTGGAAGGTCAAACCTCTTTAGCATGTTTTCCTGGTTAGTACGTTCAGAATTTCGGGTCCCTTCAAAAACGTGCTAACGAGAGTTCACTGTATAAGCAAAAAAGGAAGAACCAAAAAAGAAATCTGTGCAAAATTTTCAACCACCAAACATCAATTTTGCCGCTGCATCGGATTATACTGAACTGATAGATTGGTCCAAGTGCAAACTTTCATCTACTCCAATAATTAACAATGTTTAAATGGATATACTTGAAGAACTTCATACTGCTGTTTTACCCAAGAAATAATTTTAAAATTTTTGGTTGGCATCTTCAGTTTGTGCAATTCATTTTAAATTTGAAAAAATTGTAAAAAACTGAAATTTTGGATTAATAATATTTTTTAATTTTTTTTCTTTTATGCAACAGCCATAAAATGGCAGTTCATAGCATGGTTTTCATCCCGAAAAGAAATGACAACTCTTGCATACCACCTTTATTTCTCGCACACACCCTAAAGTTGGGTAACGGCAAAACAGACTTTGGATTCGTGAGACACAACTATCATCACCATCATCAGTTTGTGCTGCCGATCTCCAAACGATTGGTTCACATATTCGCAATAAACCCAGGTGCCCCATTAACTCCCATTCCCATTCCTTTATCAGCCCGGTGACAAACATCACATACCAAATACAATCTCGAGGAACCTTCTCCTTGAGTAATATATGAAATTTCTTGCAACTACTGCCAGGCCTTCTACATAGGACTGACGACTACTGCAATTAATATGCGTATGAATAGCCACAGGAGCAGTGTCACCCAAAATTTAAGGTTGCCAGTAGCCGAGCACGCAAATTCCCATAACCTTCCCTTCAAGTAAAGGTAATCAGAGCCTTCCCACCCGATACATCTACATTAGAATTCAGCCACTGGGAGCTCGCCTGCATTTCAATATTAAAATCCACCACTTCATACAGTGTCAACATTTGCTGGCTTTCTCTACCCCTCCATTTCCCCTCTACTTGCCTATTACCCCTCCCAATGCCATTTTCCCTAGCCATTCCCCTTTGCACAAACCAACCAAAACCTTTGACGCCAGTGTGACACTCCAGTAGTGATCACCTCCAGTTGAAGAAGGGTTCGTGACCTAAAAGCTCCAAAGTGCAGTGGACACCAGGTGTGGAATCACGGATGAATATTTCACATTATCGCAATCTTTATCGTCAATGCTTACCCCCTAGAGTATCGCAGGGTTAACAATAACTGTCTATAAAATTCACTCCACTGATTGTGATACACGATTCGAAGTGCTCTCGAAAATTGAAGAACGGAGATCACGTTTTCTCTGACATAAGTTACATAAAAAAATAACGATAACAGTAGCGCACACCTTATGAAGATTCATGATCAAGCCCCAGGCTCTCCATGGGTCATCTACTGTTAAGTGTCCACTGATTATATATGCTGGAGATAGATGGAGAGACAACAGGAACACACAAAAAAGAGACAAAACACACTTACTTTGGGTAATTTTCGGGTTTGTTGCAACCCGTCTTCTAGGCCGCTGAGATGAGACTGCCCAGTAAGCACGCCTTGGAGGTATGGTTGCGAGGGCAGTGGGGATGGGGAAGTGGTGGGAGAAGGGCAGGAGATGACAGGGTATCCTTCTGTATCCACTATCTCATCGCCAGCAACAGGAGTCGAGGACGGGTGTTCACGGGTTGAAACTGAAAAGGAATCGAAGGGAAACTTAATGGCCAATTCACTTGTGGACTCTGCAACAGGTATCACTAAGTTACACAAAAAATACAAACCAAAGCCCAGTTTTTGGACTGGAGCAAAATCGGATGGCACGAGATTTAGAAGGAAATAAAAATTTGATAAACGTGGTCATTTATCCTTGATTGTCAGTGGGAAACAAAAATGCAAAAATATTTGTATAAACAAACAAAATATAATAGCGCCACGGCGAGTGAAAACAGGAGGCAATTAGCAACGACAGCGTCATATTTAGGAATATCATATTTGAGGTGGTTTGTGAACTAACTAAATTGCTTCAAGAGGGAGCTAAGGGGGCCACTCAATAATTACGTCGAGCATGAAAGGAGGGGAGGGGAGGAGGACTCTTCTTATGGTCTCGAGAAGGGGGGTATGGAAATCGAAGATGATCTTATGTAAGATTTTGTTTACACGTGTTATCGTACTTGTATTACCGTTTTAGTATTCATCATCCCGTATTTTTAGAACTGCACGCATGTATATACTACAAGCTAGTGTGCTACAACTACCGATTGACCTGAGTCTTGGAAGTTAAAAAAAAAGCGAGGTGAAATCTTCCGAACAACATAGGTAGCCTAGGATTCCTTGTGATGAGCAGAATACACAGTGATAATGAATTTTAACACTATTAGGCATATATTGCATTAAGGATATACAAAAGGGATACATAGTACGAATGATTCACAACTAAATAACTAAGATTCACAACTAAATAACTAAGATTCACAACTGAACGTTCAACAAATTAACGGGGCTATGTACTTTGGCGACAGACATTAGTTTTAGTTGGTGAAATGTTTTGGTGAAATAAAGGGTGGGAAAGACTGCCCAGTAACCATAATGGTAGAAAAATAATGAGAAATCCCTATTTCCTGACTTTTCCAGATTTCCGAAATTCCCTGACAATTCCAGGTTTCCCAGTTTTCTCAAAATATCACCACCCTGAATATGTACGTTTCGGCTTTCGTATTGTAGTCTAGGCCTCCAAAAACTCCACGACCCCGTCAACAGTCCACTTCCCGTACACTCGGCTTCCCCTTCACTTCCTCGACCCGTGGCTTCCCCTCTCTGGACTTCTCCCTCCATCGTCCACTGCTCCGCTAGGCTTGCCAGACCCTCTCCCAGCCTGCACTTCAAGCACTTAGCTGTGGCGGACCCCGAGGTATCCGTGGGCCTTAAGGAGAATAAACTTCATCATACAGTGGACTTTTGGAAGGTCGTTCCTGGATAATTTCCTCATTCCTTTCCTTACGTCCACATCACAGTGCATATAAATAATACTGGATGGCACGTTTTGGTTACCCCTTTACCACGTTCTTAGGAGGACCAAACCATAAATATGCCAGGATAACTATCACCATACAGGTTCATTTGATGATGGATATCTCACAAAAGGTTTTAAACTTGGATTAAAACCATAGCTATCACTTGCAAAAATATTTAAATAGGTATATTAAGGTTAAAAGAGGTTTATGAAGAATTAAAAGGGCACAAAAACGCAACGTATTTTAACGTGATGTTTGTTTGTTTCACAGGTGTCAACTGGACATTAAAACTACGTGAGCACCAATACTTTGTGACAGTAAAAGCGAGACAAGAGGTTAGAATAAGCCATCGGAAAGCTTGAGGCGAAAAGAAAAATATCAATTGAAAACCTCAGCATCCTCCAAGAAGTGGACTAAAATCCATGAATGAAGCGTTGAAGAAGAATGTTGAAATGGCGGTAAAAGTTTAAGTTCTGCAGTCAATAGATCTGAGAACCTGAGATCATTCTGTTCAATGCATATGTTGTTCGGCATTTCCATCTTCACTCCCAGTTCGTTTTCAAAAAATCAAATAAAGTACTGTGGCATGTTAACCCTTTCGCGACGGAGCCACATGTTAGAAAATGCTACTTCCCTCACGAATGCCATGAAGTATTCTTTGCATTGCCAGTACGGAGCTTTCGCTACGCTAGAATCCTCTCCGGTACCTGTTTCCCTAAGTTGGGTTGGGGCCCAGAGGGGTGTCGAACCTTTTTCTCGGGCACCGGGCCGAGATAATCTTCAACCTTTCCCGCTTGGGGACCCCTTAACAGCATGCCGTCGCGGTCAACTATTTGTTTATGCAATGGTTTTGCTAAAAACATTGTTGCTGCAGTGTCGATATTAATTTTATCGGAAACGAATTATTTTAGTTTTACAGTGCCTTTACAGCTTTTAAACGAAATTCTACCATTAATATTAAGCTCTCTAGCAAAAAAATCGTATCAATGGTTAAGCAAATAATTTTGCCGTTTGTCACACTCGTAAATTATTTTGACCACTTTTCTGCGAGAAAATTATTATGAATTTAAAAAAGCCTTATTCAGGCCTTTGACATCATCAGAGCGTGAATCAAAGAAACGATACTTCGAAATCTTCAGCATGTTAAAACATGAGATGTACGGTATACGGAATCCTTAATTTCGATTCGAAGGACTGCCATAAATCACTGTATTCTTTAGGCGGAAACCATTGACCAACGAAAGAAAGTGAAATAGTCAGCTGTCATGATTATATTAGACTGAGTAATTACAGGGAAAAATATACATTGAAACTCACGAAAAATATGGCCATCAACACATATGAAGAAATAGCATTCAGTTGTTGAACCTAAAAACATTAAAACTTCCTAACTAAATAAAAACATGAAAAAATCACTCATAACCAACTAAATAATTAACAAAAATTTGTTCGGAGATTCTTTTACTCACGAACTACGTTAAAAATAACGGTAGAGCTCCGTTTAAAATTTGCAGTTCTAGAACTAAACATAAGGAATATACTTATAATGCTCAATTTTTAAATTAAACAATAACTTCTTAGTTTGTTATTCCACTGCACCAACAAGCAAATGACCGCGGACCCCTGCTGGGATTGGGGCGCGCACTGCAACGAAGGGTCAGGATAATCCTCTCCCGCGGACCGAGAAAGGGTGCCTAAGACGTCCCGAGAAGAGGGCCTTTATAACACACACCTTTCTGGCCTGCTTGGGGCTAGCTTAGCGACTACGACTTGTTAACACGTCGTTCGTTTGCTTGCGTAGAAAAATTGACACCGTTTTAACACGTCCTTCGTAGCGAAAGGGTTAAAGTGTTAAGACGTTAAAGGATTCTCATAAGAGATTTTTCTCATAAGAGACTAAAGAGTTTGCGTGCCTCTAATGTTGCATCCTTATATAGAAGACCCAATTTCGTAAATTGACTGGAATAACTTTAAACTAGGGATGTGTTCATTCTTGATACCTATTCTTGACAACATTGATTCTCGTGGGTTGGCATCGGTATCAAGAATCGATCACCCGAAGTCCATACTGATACCGTCGATACTAGGAATGGTCGGAATATATATTTTAAATTTTTGCGGCTTAGCGATCAAAGCGCTCTATGGATGGTTGTGTTAGATATTGACAGATAGAGGTTGTGTAAATTTGGACACCAAATTAGATACAAAAATTTTCCGTGCAACTAGGAGAAAATTAAAGGTAGAGACACTTCCAACAAAGAGCAACCACTTCAAAGCCGAAATGTTCCAAGTCCTGAGCTGAACGTGTTTGGACAATGCCGCATCATGGCTTCCCTCCGACGGAGTCTCGGGAAGCTACAATCAAAAACAAACCCACTCCTCCCCCCTTCCATCCCTCTTTCGCAAAAGAGGCCAACTGCCATTGATGAGGGATTACTGAATGGTCGGTCTTCTTCTCATGCCCTAAAGATGGTCGTTTTCTCCGACTTGCGCTGCACGACATCTGAGGTCCCGAACATACCTCTACACTTTCCACCATCGTCACATAAAAAATCATCGACATGCATTGACAAAACATCAAAAATCGACCTTCACTTAGAAGAGGAAATCGAAAGACTGAAACGGAATCATTGTTTATTATCACCCTCCAATTTGCATTTGTCCCTTAAATAATGAATTCCTTGACTTATTGGTGCTGTTTCACATCTGTGCCAGCGAGTGCATTGACATTTTTAATTCTCTCATCGATGTGGGAGAAGCTTTGTAAATATGGGATCCCAATGTTTTAAAACTAGGAGTAGGCTCTAAAGAAGAAAATAACATTCCGAATTATCATAGCATTTCTATGAGTTAACCTTAGGATTTATGGTAGAGGTCTCGTAATTTGAATAATAATAATACCCATGAGAGTATTACTTGTATAGTACCAATACACATCTGCTATTGACCACGCAGCCATTTCCCTAAAATCCGGTCTAATGTCTGCTACATTTAGAGACGAGGGCCTCCCTGTGACAATGATGAAGTATGGTGAGCTGTGCGAGATTAAGGACCTAGGTTGAGAGGAGAAGAGAGGAAAGACCTCAGGCAGGAGACCTTCCCCGTACGACTAGTTTCACCAAGTTGTCGGCATATAGATCTTAAGTTGCAATACTTCCTATTTATGATTCTATTCTTCACTCGTGAAATTCTGCAGTCAAAAACTACGGCCACCATGAACATATTCTTATAATACATTAAAAACAATTAAAGTAATCTCCTCAGTGGTCCATTAAACTTAAACTCTGCTATCGGAACTGCATTTTTGCACTCATTAGCTCCAGCATCGTTTATTCAAAAACATTGACCGCAATGGATGTTGTCAGCATGTCAATAGTGCGTGCTTGGTGATCTTTCCCCCCCTGCCATACACCCTCGCGGTGGCTTGCAGGGGAGATGTAGATGAGGATGGATGTTGATGGATGTGTAAGGTTGGAGATGTAGGAGGGTTACAGGTCCTAATACAGCAAATTGCACGCGCATGAATCCACTACGAAACAATTATTCGTATAAGATTTAACTGAAAGCAAGAGCAAAGTGAAGACATGCAAGATATACCGAAAAGAGGATACCTATGGTTATATTTCAAAACACTTTACAATATTGCTATGAAAAACAATACTACACCGAAGTTTCGTAAATACAATTTTTTTGGAAAACTAAAAATGCAAAAATATTCTGTGTACCTTGTAAAAGAATAGACCAAAAAGCAAATAAAAATCACAGCTGATCAATGAACAGAAAGTGCCATAGGTGTTGAGGCTTGAAAAACTAAAAACAAAAGTACAAAAAATATTTTAAAATCCTGAAAAGTCATTTGGGCACAACTGTTCTTCACTACTGCCGCGCCAAAACCAAATTTAAAAATTACATTACTCCAATGAAAAGACAACTGATCACAAAAAAAATCCTGTTAAGAATGTCAATGTGCTAGATATTCTCTACTTTACGTAAAAATATTGTCTGAGAACAGCATCTGCCATTTTGTAATGGTTTTTGCACTAAAATGCTTCAAAAATATTTAAGTCTTAGGCATTTTAAAGGCAAAGTCTTGTGTTAATATATCCCTAGATGCTATTTTTTATTCGATCAAACTCCTCCCACAACGTCACCATCAACTTAAGTCGTAAGACATTCAGAGAATAATTAGCTCAAGAGTTTTTTTATAAAAATTTGTCTTGTTTGAGCCCCTATATCTGACTAAGAGATAAGAATCATGTCAAATGATGCATTATTCCTAAATTAGCTATCTTTTCTGAGTATTTGCGTGAAGTTTCAAGTCAATTACTAAAAAAAAAGCTGTTTTGGAGTTTTGTCCAGCTTTTCGATTTCCGACCACTATGCAATGGTGGCAAACAAAGAGATGTATTCAGGACTTGACCCTCCAGCTGGGTATCCCACAATTTCCGGGGGCATGTGGTTTTCCTTACATCTGCCCTGCGTATCCCACGATTTTCCCGTCCGAACCTTCTATCCTATCCATTGCTTTATGGTGACATATTTCTACATTTTCACCAATAGATGGCACCTACATTCACTTTTTGAAGGATGACTTCACACACGTTCTTCCCTCTTTCCTTCCCACTTCCCGTTTTCAAAGGAAAAAAATACACTTTTTTGACCCTGTTATTCAGAAAAAATAATCCATCTGGAGAGTTAAATGTCGTGCAGCGCGAGTCGGAAGCAACGGCCATGGAGTGCCCTCCATAGCCCAACTTCTTTATGATATAAGAAGACAAACCGTTCAGTAATCCGTTCTCCTAAAGAGGGAAAAGAGGGGGGAGGATGGGAGGAGGTTTGTTTTAGGTTAGAGCTTCTCAAGGCTCCACCAGAGGGAAGCCGTGAGGCAACATTTTCAAATCACCGTCGACTCGGGACTTGGGAAAAATTTTGGCTCTAAAGTGGTAACTTTATATGGGAAGTGATGTACATATATTTCTATCCCATTACCCCACTTTCGCTAGATTAAAATACGTGAAATGCCATGCAGGTAGCCTACATTCGCTGGTATCAGGAAAAGGAATTCAAAGTTTGTGAGCCAATCGGAGTTGGGACATCAGTATAATCTTTACTCATTAAGTTGTGGAATGCACACCAATGGGAGTCTCATTTTCCAATGGAAGAATCAATCAATCTCTGTTGATCTCTCCGGCAATTGTCATCATAGGTATTTGTCCAGCAATAGTTGGTTTAGTGATGAATAACATTTGCCTTATAATTCTCACAAATTCACTAGACAAAATCCCTCTTGTAATCTGCATATTTCCTTGTGTTAATTTACTTATTGGAATTGGCCTCATATTTAAAAAATAATTGAAAACTTTAATGCTTGTATCTATTTGAAATGTAGTTTCTTTGAATAAAATTACCTACTATTCTAAAGTGACGATACATGCAAGTTACTTTCATATCAATTTTTTTGCTATGAAACCCTCTCAAATTTCTTTCTCTGGTAGCAAATGAAAAGGTGTTCCTTTATGTTGTTATCATATTTGTTGGTGTGTTGCACATGCTTCTTTTCTTGAAATGAATTTTATATCCTAATGTAAATATTAAAAAAAAAAGTATTTTTCAGTCTATTCATTTGGATAGTACATATTAGGTCTTTGTCAAAATAACTTATTCTTGCAGTAATTTGCAAAATCAACTGATCTATAAGCCAAATGCTATTTTAGATTTTCACTCTTAAGAGTAATTAAGTAATTACTTCCTTGGTTGACGTAGGATTATATTCATGCTATCATAATATTTTTCTCATGAACTGAGTAAGTATAAACTGATGAAAATGAAATGAGTAGGAGTTATAAATGGTGTACATGTTGATGTATGAGAATGTCAAGCATTTGGATCTTTCGTGGTCAGGTTCTTACTGAGAGGTTTCTGGGATGACTGTTCTAAAGATTTACATAGGGAGCACTTATGCATGCATTCATGCAATATCGGTATAGATGTAGTATGTCATTTACCTAAACAGCACTAAGTCAAATATCACTTAATGCAGAGTGACTTTCAGTACAACAACGCTCAGGGACGCTTACAATCAACAGAATTGTGTTTCTTTAGAGATAATGAAGGGCTCCCTGTATTGCTGCTGCCATTGCTCTCTCAATTAAAACCTTCAAGCTCTCTCACCATGTCAAGGTGAAGATCCTCAAGAGAGATAAAGCATACATACAGAAATGAAATAAGAAACTTCTTGAAAGTAATGGCAACTTATTGCCTTCGCAGATTAAGAATAAATAAAATCGTAAAAATAGCGGTCTTCTTTTACCATAAAGGTAAAAAATCAAATAATAATTTGGATAATCTCCTACCCAAACTTAAGATATGTAAATGAAATAAGAAACTTCTTGAAAGTAATGGCAACTTATTGCCTTCGCAGATTAAGAATAAATAAAATCGTAAAAATAGCGGTCTTCTTTTACCATAAAGGTAAAAAATCAAATAATAATTTGGATAATCTCCTACCCAAACTTAAGATATGTAAAGTGAAGTAATGATATATGGAAAAAATTTGAAGTCAATACTTAAGTAACAAAATATTAGGTGAACTTATACCAAACTCCTTTCTAGAATTTGCCTCTTCTGCAGACTAATAGAAAAATGCAATAAAAATAAATATAGAGAAAAAATAACCACAAACGAAAATTGATGAAGTCGCGTGAAAAAAAAGTTTTCCTGTTACTGAGCGAGTGTGATTAAAATCCTTTTTTTAATAAAAAATATAACGAGTTACTTTCGTAACCAAATGCTATTACCTTGGAATCATTATGGAGCAAATGAAGAGTGCATTCTACGCCTTAACATGCATGTAAAGTGTCTTTGATTTTTTTTATCTCGTGCGTTAGGTGAAAATACGGCTATGGAACACCAATCAACATTTAATTAGGGCAATTTACACTTAAACTATTCGCAAGCTTTGAAAGTGTTTCCCATTTTCCACTTAAGTCGAAAGAAAACTCACTCTTCACGCATACGCTTCATAATACGCTTTTGCACAAGATATTTCCGCCTGCTTGACGCATAAAAGTATCAATAACAAAAAACCTCCATCATTACTTTTTCGAATAACTCATAATTCAAACACGTACTCTCCGTCCATCGCGAATATTTAACCAATTTTTATATATTCCCAAATATACAGGACATTCAGTCTTCACGTAATTTTCGTCGTCTGCGGCTGGTCCACGGTACCACTAGGAACGTCTATCATCTCATTGGTCAATGAAACTTTCGGGAGTGAGGTATGCGAAATTTGTCATACAACATCATTCCCGTCGTTATTCCATTTTAACGCCTTATTCCAAATACCGACCCAGAGTTCTGTAATCGCTAGGGTCGATATTTTTCAACCCGGACAGTCGGTATATAACGCCTACGATATATAATGACCCGAGTTCTGTAATAAGCCCCCTGCTCTTCTTAACCAGTCTATGGCTATGTCAATCGCCTCCTGCCCCGGAACTGATGTGAAGAGATTTTTGACGTCGAAAGACACCAACTTTCCATTCCATGGGAGATGGGGGACAGACTGGACCCCCCCTGCTGTTTTGTATTTAAGGCCATTCCTTCGGCACTTGTTGCACACTATATGTTGGTTGCCTTGATAATGACGCTATAGCCGTCGAAACCGCGGTCGGTCTTGTTAATAAAAGTGTGGAATATACAAAGTCATTTTTATTCTTATTTTTTATGATGATTCAATTCCACAAAGTTATGCCTGAAGGTATTTCTTCGATACATTTATGTCCATCAGTTGGGAAAACTGGCCTGAAGGTTCACTGAAATATGGCATGTTTCGGTGGTCGAAGATATTTCTCGCATTGACACCTATTCCTAGTAGTTTCTATGATTCTCAAATTTAATTATCTCCCGCAAATTAGTGTCATTGAGTATTTATTTACACTAGCAGATACCTCAGTCGATTGGGCAGCATATCATGTTTCGTGCAAGTGCTGCCATCTCCAGGATATAGATCGAACGCAGGCATGTTTCTTGGAAAAATACCTGCGCGATTTAAATAATGATTATAACCTGTGAAATTAGGAATTACAAAAGAAAACGAAAACATAGTGAATGGGATGAATTTTAATTATTAGCGCAGCATAAGGCTTGGTTATTATTTAAAAATAACCAAAATATGCTAAAATTATCACAGCTAACAAAAATATAATCGTGATCACATAGTACATAACCCTCGAGGGTAACCAGCACCTTATTTTGCTATTCATTTAAACACACATTTAACCCTTTCGCGCCGGAGTCCTACGCAGGAAAATGCTTTCCTTCTCATGGGTTCCTCTAGAATATTTTTCCACTCCGTGCACGAAGCTCTCTTGAAGCAAGGCTTCGAGCAGGTATGTCTTTTCCCCGCTTTAGGACCGGACCCAGTGGGGTTCCCGACCCTTTCCTCGGCCACTGACCAGAGATTATCTTCGCCCTTTTCCAAATGAGAACCCACCTCGGCCTATGTCCGAGGTCAACTATTTTTAATTCAGTGATTTTTGTTAAATAAATAATAGTAAGACTTTAAGTGGGGGTTAATACAGAAATAAATCCCTGTTGTTATTAATACCATTTAGAGATTTTAAACGAAATTCTAATGTTAATATTAAGATATTTAGCACAATAGACATCATATCAATGATTACAATAATAATTATTTGTGTTGTTTCGCAATAGAAGACGTCCACGCATAATCCAACCATACCCATGTTTTATATAAAAGCACATGCACTTTTTTTGGTGCTATACCTTCATCAGGAAACATTTTTATGTAAATATATTTGCAATGGAAGCCCGAGATAGATTTTTCTGCCTAGAAATTATTTATTGAACCTCCCAATATTCCATCAAGCACGCATGCGGTTTTCTTCTAGTTTTAACATAAATGATCACAATATAATGATCACTCTTTGCCACATCACACAGAACAAATCTGAATGCTTTTCAACTTTAAAGATACTTTTTATAGCTGAATGGCAGTTACACCAAAAAGATTCAGTTACAAGAAAGTAAAGTTTATTGACTGCTAATGTTAGCATAAACCACACCCTTCAGCGGGATTTTCAGCCTATAATGTAGATATAATAGATTTCACAGTGTGTCACATGGTATTACTATTACGGTTGTTTTCCAATATATGTTCATAAACAAGTAAAACGGAGAGAAAAATATCGGTACTACCTTATCGTCAAATCATAAAAAAAAACATACGTCTTAGTTCCTCACATGCAATGAAAAATCCTCCCAAATCGGTTTGAAGTCTCATTGACAGGTGAACTCTGTTAATAATAATGTTTCAGTTTCGTTTAAAATTTCTAGAGATTCAAAAAACCTAAGGAATTAACTTCTGGAACTCAATAATGCGATTTGGAAACAAATATTATTTTGGTTTTCCCACTGCATAAACAAAAAAGTGACCGCGAACAACTGCCGAGGGTGAGGCTCGTGCTGCGAAGAAGGGTCGAGATAATCCCCGCCTCTAAGCCGAGGAAGGGTCTTCAGAGCCGCGAGGAAGGGTCCTTTATGACACCTTTGACCTTTTCTGCCTACCTGACCCTAGCGACGTTTTAAGACGCCCTTCGTTCTCTTGCGTAGAAAAATCTGTGGCGTTTTTCCACGGCCTTCGTTCACAGGAGTAAAAATTCTGGGGCGTTAATAAACGGCGTTCATAGCGAAAGGGTTAAGGGATTGCTCGGGAGTGCGTCACAGTTTTGCTGATATGGTGCAAAACTTAGAATCATACAGAATTTTGGAGAGCATCAAGAAGGAATAATGAAGATTCACTATGCGTAGCCACTAAGCAAGAGGATTTCTGCCATCAGTATAGTAATTCTGCTGATACAACATTTTTTTACCACTGTTTCCTTGACATCGGTGGGGGGGGGGGGTGTTGAGTCCTCACTCGCTAACCTAAGGTTGATGGTTACTTCAACACCTTGGTGATAACTGTAAGAGATTTTCCTACATGGACAAAGCTGGCAAGATCTTGATCGATCTACATGCCCACCCATGAATAAAAGATTGAAAATACATCACCGGGCAGCATGCAGCGACAAGTAACAAGGCTCTAGATTTCCACAAGTAAAAAAATCTTTTTTAGGGCACCGATCTAACTATGACTGTGTTGTACTTTCCACTTTCATCACTACCATCCCTGACACAGGAAAACATGGAGGGGGTTTCACAACAATGTAGTGTCCGCGCTAAGACATCGCCTAGCGACGGAGCCAGCCATAGGGTAGGGGGGAACTAACTAGGCCTGAGCGATATATCGTAAAATATCACGATATTTTAATATATCACGAATCCAATTTTGAGTTTTTAAAATTGACGATATTTTGTTGCTCGATAAATATCATCTTATTGTGCCCCGATATTTTATCGGGGCACGGATATCGGGAAACGATAAATATCATGATAAGATACCATGATGATACCATCCCAATGAAATATCAGGATATTGCGCCCCGATAAAATATCATGATATATTATCACCATAAATAAACTCCACCTCTATTACAATCTAATCTAATCACCATAAATATCATGAGAAATATCACCATAAGAGAACGTGATATTAAGCTTGTTCAAATATCGCATAATCATGCCCAATGAATTATCGTGATATTGCACCTGTTAATGGTGTTGGAAAAAGGCAGCCGTTGGGTTGGCCTTTGCTTAAGCTGGAGCAAGTACATCACCTATCTGTCCACAAGTACGTCAACTATCAGACCACTGAAATTGAAAGAGAGAGTGTGAGAGAACCGCTGAGAATTTGAATTAGCAGATAGCAGAATAGTAAGTTTTCAAATGTACTTGCTCCAGCTTAAGCGAAGGCCAACTCAACGGCTGTCTTTTTCCAACACGATCAACCGCTGCAATAAACGATAATTCATCAGGCACATTTACGCTATATTTTTACAAGTGCAATTTCACGATCTTTTATCGCGATACTCATCATAATAATATATCATGATATTTTATCGGGGTGCGATATCGTGATATTTTATCGGGATGCGATGTCACGATATTTTATCGCGATATGTATCATGGTCATGATATTTATCGTGATATTTATCACAATACCTATTTATAGTGATATTTATCGTACCCCGATATCTTATCGTGACCCGGTATCTTTTCGTGCCCCGATAAAATATACGGGGCACGATAAGACAATATTTATCATCACGATATGAGTTATTGTTATCTCCACCTTACAATATGCTGAAATTATCATATCCCGATATTGAATTATCAATATAGCCCATGCCTAGACTGAACTCCCTCTCCTACTCTCATCTTGCTCGTCGTGGGTGTGGGAATTAATATTTTATATAATGGAAAATGTCCCGTTTCTTTCATGAAATATGTTCATATTCTACCAGATTGTGCCTGAAATGACTTTTTTGCTGTTTACCTTCGTCAAATACCATACCACAGAAACTAAAGAAAAGGTGTAAATACGAACGACTATAAGAATTAGGTGGGTTTTGCAACACCTTCGGATACAACGAGTGCTCAATTTAGCAAGTGATTTCCAAGGGATTATGAGCACACATTATACCAGGATTCCACTGTATGTAAGTGTGAGATTTGCTGGATCATTTGCTCCAGATGTAGAATTTTGAGGAATAAATTTTCACCAAAAGAAAATCATATTCTCTGTATCAAGCATTATAGATTTGACCTTAATTAAGTTAAAACAGTGAAAATATTCTCTCGTACATGCTATGCCAATCATGTATTTCATACAAATATGCCTATTGATTTCACAAAATAACAGCCATAACCATTTTTGCGTGGTTATTTCCAAGACAAAGAGCCTGAAGGAAGACATTTAACCCATTCGCAATGGGACCACATGTCAGAAAATGCTACTTCCCTCACATATAACATTAAAAATTCTTTGCATTATCAGTATGGAGCTTTCACTACACTAGGATCCTCTCGGGTACCTGTTTCCCTAACTTGGACTGGGGCCCAGAGGGGTGTCGAACCTTTTTCTTGGGCACCGAGACGAGATAATCTTCACCCATTTCCACTTAGGGTGTCCATTACAGCATGCCGTCATGGTCAACTATTTGTTTATGCAATGGCTTTGCTAAAAACATTGTTGCTGCAGCCTCCATGTTAATTTTATTGGATATGGATTATTTTAACTTTACAGTGCCTTTACAGCTATTAAACTAAATTCTACCATTAATATTAAGATCTCTAGAAAAAAAATTACATCAATTTGTGAGCCTTGGGATTTCAAAGACTGTCAGGAATCACTAAATTCTTTAGGTGGAAACAATTGACCAACCAAAACAGAACTGAAATAGTCAGCTGTCATGATTAAATTAGAATGAGTAATTACAGGGAAAAATAAACATTGAATCTCATGAAAACTATGGCCGTCTACTCATATGTAAAATAAGATTTATTTCTTGAACCTAAAAACGTAATAACTCCCTAACTAAATAAAACCATGAAAACCTTATCACTAACCAACTAAATATTAACAAAAATTATTTCGGAGATTCCTTTACACACAAACAACACTAAAAATAACAGTAGAGTTCTATTTAAAATTTTAGCTGCAGAGATAAACATAAGGAATGTACTTATAATGCTCAATTTGCCAATTACACAAAAGTTTCTAAGTTTGTTCTTCCACTGCACCAACAACCAACTGACCTCGGACCCAGTATTACCGACATGCACTGTGACGAGGACCCAAGGAAACGAATGTTCAAACAAGGAAAACACGCTTTCATGGAACGCACCAATGAGAGTCCACAGTATTGAGTCCCTTTTGTCTGAAATTATGGCCCGAAGCGAAGGTTAATGAATCATCAGGTGAAATAAATTGAGTGGGCCCAACGCAACATGCAATTCGTCTAAAAACTCCCAAGTGCAACGATTCGACAAAGCATCCAGCACCAGGATAACCATTGAAGAAATGCAAACTTATTGTTTGGGATGAACGCACAAATGCACACACACACAATCACTCAAGGCCCTTGATCGATCATTGCAAGATTTGCGTAGAAACATGAGTCCAGTTGGGAACGCATTAATATTGCTTGCAGGAGACACCACCGTACGAAATAAATGCTTGCCTATAATACCCTTCTTTGTGGCGACACGTAAAGACATTGAAATGAACAACAAATGCACATGTTCAGCTGATAAACGATTGATCAGCTGAGATATTCTCACATCAATTGCTGGAAATTGGGAATGGAAAAGTGCCGGTTGAATTGACCTCTAGGAAGAATTTCACGGCATCATAACTTCTGCAATTTAGTAATGCCAAAAGAGGAACTGGTTGAAAAAGTATTTCCTGGAGTACAAACCAATTATAAGAATCAAGATTGCCTGAATGAATGAAATATTCTTGCCATCAAGAACAAACACGTCTATGAGCTTAACAATATCATTTGGTCTAACACTGAAAGCGAGGCGGTTATATACAAGTCCACAAAACAGTTGCGGAAGCGGATCAAGCGGTTTATCCAACAGAATTTATTAATTCACTTGATATACCACGGATGCCACCCCACATACTGCAATTGTAAATCGGTGTGCCAATTATCATTTTGCAACAATCAACCACCCTAAGCTTGGGAATGAACTGAGGCTTGCAGTAAAAAATGTAAGTGCAACGTTGTAGAAGCAGCAATGTAGACAGGGACTATCAAAGGTGAAGATGTCCTCATTCCTATGATTCCAACGGATATGCTATTTAAATTTAAGATATTTAAATTCCCAATTCGATTGGCATTTTCAATCACCATATACGAGGCCCAGGGGTAATTGTTAGAACTGTGCGGTTTAATCTAAACACAGACTGCTTCTCACGTGGATTATTATATGTTGCACGTTATAAGAGTTGGCAAGCCAGACAATCTCTACATCTGCACAGATAATTCAACAACAAAAAATATTTCAAATTGGTAAGGAATAAAAGAATGTTTCCTACTGTCTCAAAAGCTGCTGCTTTAGTCAGGTAACACAGGGATTTTATGCCCACGTGGGCATAATGGAACCTTAAGGGAAAAATAACAGAAAGTATATAAATACCTCTTTACCAACGAGGCTTTATAAAAACCTCTGGTCCTTCAGTGTTACTCCTCTCCTTCTTCGGGTGTATGTGTAGGTGTCATGGGGCACCTCTTCAATTGTTTGCAGGTTCTCTTACATTCTGAATCTTGGTTCCTCCGCATACTTATAGCACTGGCCATAATGAGGCGTAGGAACTGTCCACAGGACTCATGGCCCATATTCCTGGCATCACTGCCTGGGGCAATGTTTTTTTCACCATCAGTCAATTTTCCTTCACAAGAAGAAGAACAACAGGTTGGAATTATGAAATAAGTGAAAATATGGATATCAGAAAAACTATTCTGATATAACAGAAATAAAATACAAAATAAAAATTCACGTGTGATGAGGTACAATGTTTCACAAAGATGAAGCCCTTGCAATTTTCCAGCAATAAAGAGTGAATTGGTGACTATATGTGATGGCTATATATCTTTTTCAAGTGACGCTTTCATTTGACCGGTGACAAGATATACATTTAAACATGGGTGTCAGGAAAGTAACAATAAGGGCCAGTAAGGTCATGGTTTCAAAAAGAGAAATGGTAAATACTCAGGAGAAACCCCAGGGAATCGGCGAAAGCTTGGCTTGAAAGAGTGGAAAGGAATAAGGTGTCAACAACTGAACACGGAGAGATCAATAGGTTTATTTAACAAGTCCTTGCGGATCTTCCACCACGATAAGTTTTCAATAGGAGCCGATGTTTCGAAGTCCGTCTATTGAAAGGTTATCCCGGTGGAAGACCCACAAAGACTTCTTAACTACAATAAAACCCCTTAATCCCACTTTTCTAGGGAGTGCTAGAAAAAAGTACCAATTGCGGGAAAATGCCAATAGTGGTAAAAGGACCATTTGCAGTTTTACATCCATACTTTAACAATATAGAGTAAATATATAAATAAGGGACACTGTTAAACTAAATTAGAGCAATATTATTAAATATTTCTTAAAATATAGTTGTCCTGATTTATTTTGTTACATTTCAGTTTATTGCGAATAAGGCATTAAATTTCACAGCCCAAAACAGATTTCCAGTACTTCCACTGTACATATTCCAATGGAAGTTTCGCATTATCAAATGGTCGCAATTGAATATTCTAATATATATGACCACCTTCACCCCTGAACATTATAGCCACATAATGTACAGCCTCTCTGGCTACAATGATAGTAACAGCCCCATCTACATTGACTAGAAGTACCATAGATAAACTAGGAAACCTCCTCATATGAACCTGAAGCAATGGGCTTCAATGTTTTAATATTACTATGATGTACCAATTTAACCCACTGGTGGTATGGTTTACGATGGGCATGAATGGATATCTATAATCAGCAGGGATACCCTGCAAAACCTAACAAAATTCCATTCATGGGTTCCCCTACTTCTAATTTTGCCCATAAATTGAAATTGTTAACTATGGTACTCTCTGTTCACAAAGCCTAGCCACCTCGCCACTAAATTGGTTATTCTTAAGCTGGGGGTACAAACAACTTGAGCAGTAATATCAAAATATGGCATTCGGTCATGGATTACCTCACAATTTTCAGTCCATGATGAGATGACTGCAATTCGAGTGTATCACTAAAGTCCAACAGCTTATGTCTCCAAATCCTACTAACACCGGATTTAGAGATATGGTGGAGTTCCCAAATGATGGTCTGAATTACCAACTACCTTGAAATTAATTTCAAAATCATTTATATCTCTAGCTGGTTGTTGAATCATTACACTACAAGTAGGGATTATATTTCTATCACAGGCTTATCAACTACTCCTATGCTGGACAACATTGCTTGGTTGTAGTACTTATAAAAGTATGTAATGGCGTAGTGAATGACCAGAAAAATTACTTGTAAAAATGTTGATCCAAGTATTTCTCAATTACGTTATAGAAATTTTTATCTGTTAAACAGTGTTAATGATTAAATTATCTAATAAAGGTTAACTGAAATATATGATACTACTTTCATATGATGAACAATCACAGAGAAACTACCACATAATAACCTGCACAAGAAATTATGAAAGGTCAAAATACGAGATGAACAGATCATTCCACAAAGTGAATTGTTTTATGAGTCATAACACTATCCATGTCTGAGCCACCATTAAAGAAAGCACAGCACAAAAATCTCAACAATGGCACGTTATGAAAACACAATAATGATATAATACACATTAAGATTGAAGTTAATTATATTAGCTACCAATCTTCATTATGTGACATCTTATTTTCATTTCAAATAGAAGATATAAAAAGATATATTTTCAAAAATATTGGTTTACATTTATCTGAGCTGAGATTCACTTGCAGTAGTATATAAGAACAAGATTCCTAATTAACAAGTACACTTTCAATTGTAGATAATACTTATTTTGCACGTTTTAATTGCAATATTACCCTACATGTTGCCTGTAACTATTTTGGTAAATGTGAGCGAGAGGGTTACATCGTTCAAAAATTTTTTTCACCCCCTTAAAATCAACGTTTTTCGACAAAATTTTAACGGAACAACCTGCTGGCTTGACAGTACATTTTCGCTAAACAATATTTAATGAAAGTGATAAACTCACGTTTTTCCAGTGTTTCAAACCCAAGAGGTGACTCTTCGCCGAGCCGCCATATTGAAAAACAAACGTGTTTCCGGGCGAGGTCACCAGGTGGCGAGTCGGACGATGAGTTTCGTTTCTGCTGTAGAGACGTGTTCTCAGCAATCCCCCCCCGACCCGCGGCCGTTTGAATCTCGCTGAAACGATGACATCTCGCTGGGATGGTGACACCGCGTAAAACCGCTAACGCATGAATCTTGCGGAAGCGATGTCTTCTCGCTGGGACGATGACACCACGTAAAGGGTTAATCACACGTCTCCACAACCAAGAAAAGGTTTTTAAAGAATCCGCCCCCCTGCCCCGCACTGCCCCCCTGACCCGCAACTCTGCCCCACTACGCCCCCGCCCACCTGCCCCGCTCTGCCCCCCTGCTCCCCCTGACCCGAAACTCTGCCCCACTACGACCCTACCCCCTGACCCCCACCCTGCCCCGCTCTGCCCCCCTGACCCTACCCTGCCCCTGCCCCCATGACCCGCCCCTGCCCCCATGACCCGCCCCTGACCCCCTGACCCGCTACTCTGCCCTACCCCACCCGCCCTCCTGCCCCGCACTGCCCCTCCTGCCCCGCACTGCCCCTCTGACCCGCCCCTGCCCCGCTAAGCCCCCTGACCCACCCCAAAATCCACTTTTGGCTATGATCGGTTTTCTCAACAACCAAGAAAGGGTTTCCAAACAATCCGCCCCCCGCTGAGCCCGGCCACCCCGCCCGCGGCCCGCCGCCCCCCTCGCCCCGCCCCCCCACGCCCCGGGCGCGGCGCCCGGGGCGTGGGGGGGCGGGGCGAGGGGGGCGGCGGGCCGCGGGCGGGGTGGCCGGGCTCAGCGGGGGGCGGATTGTTTGGAAACCCTTTCTTGGTTGTTGAGAAAACCGATCATACCTAAAATCAGAACATCACTTTCAAGGTATGATCACACGTCTCGTTACAGGTGTGGGTATAATAAGAATCAGCGAAAGCTCTCTCAGCAGTAACACACTTTTTTCGTTTTCGCTAACCAAGTTCCTGAAAAAGGATGCACAATTACAGCAGGAAATCGAGCTAAAAGGGTAAAATAGTACGTCATTAAAGCACAATTACAGTATAAAATCGAGATGAAAAGGTCAAAAGGTACGTAATTATGACGCCTTACCCTTGTAGCGGGAGAAAGTGAACGTACATCTCAGTCCAACCCTCCCCCGGTGACTGGGGTTTACCCTCAGACACCGCCACCTGTGCCTCGCGTCGAACTGGAGGTCATTACCACAACGAGGGCATTTCTGCCCATCGCATGGTAATAAACACCCATGCTCTTCGAGGAAATGCAAAGCAGCGGGGGTTCAATGCACCACCGGCAGCAAGAACACCGTAGGAACTAGTTCCATAAGGCATGTCGTCCGCATGGTTGCAAAGATAGACGAGCAATGATTCAATTCAAACGGGAACAAGTTGAGGCGCGAAAAGTGTCGGGCACTCAGTAGGTACTGCGCAGGTGGAAGGAGGAATATAGAGAAGAGGTGAAGTGTTGCTGATTCCCTCTAGCGGAAGTCTCGGGAAAAGCCCAAGATGGCGTCGAAAACATCGATTTTGAGGTGAAATTTGGTGAAATTGTAAGACTTATATCTACGGAAATAATGCTTGACCAGCAGTGAAATTTGTTTTACAATGTACTGTCATCCTTCCTCTAGGTTCCGCAGTTGGAATGAAGTCGGTTTCTTTCATCGTTTTCGCGTGATAAAATTTTGAACGATGTAACCCTCTCGCTCACATTTACCACTATTTTATCTCGTGATTTTAGATATCATCTCAAAAGAAATGGCACTGACGAAGTGGAATTCACCACAACTAAATTAGGTACAGTTTATTAAGTTCATTCACGCCAGCTAATGAACTTACATATTTTTGCACTGATTATTACGATTCATTTAAAGAACGGGTACAAACATTATCAATCTAAAGCAGTCCAATCACTACAAGGGGTCACCAACTATTGGACAACAAATAATCGGCAGTAAAAATAAAAAGAAACTAACATATATGCAATGCATTACATACCGCTTATATCACACAACGTGGCTATTTTTTTTAGAATCATCGAAAATAATACCGTATCACCGTGATTGGCAAAATGTAAACATAAAGCAATACATCTTGTTTTCTTGGCTGGAGAAAGTAGAATCTTCAATTTTATCTTCCGAATGTAAAACCAAACATGTATTCAACAGTAATATATCACATAAAGCATAATAACGGTTAAAATTCGTAATATAATTAACAGAAAGAACAACAACACACTAACCGGCTACCTACGCCGTACGATTCACCAACACACGACGTTCGTTGTTCATTTCACGTATCGACGCGGTAAATTTAACTTGATTCATATAAGGGCGAATATTTTGAATTGTACCTGTTGACCTCGAGTTACGAAATATCGGTGACTATTACTAAATGATCTCTTGAAGTTGTCATAGCGTTTCTTGCTCGGTTTTGGATACCATTTTCAATGTTTTCTAAAATAAATTCCACTGCAAGCTTAGAGAAGTTGAACCACAACTTGAAATCATCTTCCTCTGCATGCAAACATATCATATTCTGAGGGGCCTGTTGTGGTTCTGTAAGTGGGAGTAATCAATAATTATTTCTAAGTATTCGCCTGAAAACACTTCGCAATTAGCCATATCAGTTGATTCTCGATTTAATCGTCCAAAATCTGCGGTCAACTTGACAGGAGATTGGATCCCCACGGATTGTTGTTGGTGAAACGGAATCAACAAAATCGCCGATAAAATCAAGACTCAATCGTCGATCAAGTGTTGATCGTTTTTGGTAAAACCGTCCCTTAACATGCACCTTAATTAAAATAAGGGAGTTGGTGCAAACAATATCTAAAATTTGATGTAAAAAACCTTTAGAGCCCTAATATTTATGCATAAATTTAAACAAATTTTAACTAATATTTGCATCCATTAAAAAATGCACGGTATTTCCTAAGTTAAAGGCCTCAAAAATATAGCTAAAGTTGAATTCAAAATCATTATCCTCTATTTATGTCCTACAATAAGAAAAAGCGAGTATACCAGTAAAAAGGTTTTGCCCCTAATTGTAAAGTAGTGCATTATATGCCAATATTTATGGTGCATTTAGTTCCACAGAACCTGTAAGAACCCTGGGACACAAGTTAGTAGGCATGGACTCCACGCTAGGAATTACTGCCGAGTAAACAATCATAGTGACAAGAACTCATGTTAATACCAATGTATATTCGTTTCAGGTAAACTAAAATCTCCCAAACTTTCCACTAGCTACGTTAAATCTCTTCCGGAATCTACACAACGCATGAAAATTCTAGACGAATTTAAATAGCACGATGCTTACTCATACCATACAAGTGCAGTCAGATCATTCACGAACTTAATTCTACGACGAATGTCGTACAGCATAACTCCTGAATACCGTATTTATTTCTCAATTAACTATTTCGTGCATTCATCATCGTTATTATTATTTGAACAAATACAAACCCAGCCTTAGTGCACATATCTTCAACACTATCCCGACGGATACAAAGCACGACTAAATACGAGAAAAATCAGCAATTGCAAACTAAATCAACAGGATTTAACTCACCACGTCCAATTCTGGGGCCGTATTCTGTAACTCGTCATCACCGGTGATGAGCCTTCACCGGTGATGAACATCACCTATCACCGCTCTTCCGATTCTGTAACGCGACGAGGTGATGTTCTTCACCCCAAACAGGGTGATATCACATCACCTCCTCAATAGCCGCCCTTATCTCATCACCCCGTAAATATATCGAGGGTCCGCCATCATGTTAGCGAGAAACAAACATCGTGCGTTCATTAATAACGTTAATGTAGGGACTCTGACGCAATTTAAACGGAAAAAATAACACATGCATATAATAACAATAATTAAAATGGTATATTTACTGTCATACAACTCTAAATTAATGTGTTTTGACGTAAGTAAGAAACGACCTGTGTTAACCTATCCCAAATTTTGCATACCATCCAAAATTTCAGGGGCAAAAAGACATTGACAAGCATTGAAATAAATATTTATAAAATTGCTAAAACAATGGCAGAGCAATAATAACATCTCTAATTTACTTAGAAAAGTCAAAATTGCTTGTACGAGTAAAGTAATAAGATTATATGGACACCAAAATACATAATTGTATACATCGAAATAGAACCAATTATAATTTCACTTCGACGAGTAATCATGTTTGTTTAAATTATTGCAAATATATTGGGTACGATTTTACGATCGAGGAATAACACACGTCTATATGGTTCTGATACACTGTATTCCAGTTCGGTTAACCAAGCCAACAATCACATTTCCAAGTTACTATACGTACACAAACAAGATTAGATTCAGAGTAGGTATTTGGGCAATATTTTAACACAAACAATTTGAGCAATTAAGAAATTTTTCGGTTGCTCGTTATATATTTACGTTTGTTTTTCGCAGCTCCCTTTCTATCGACTTGTACGATGATGATATACCTATTTATTACGCGAATGACAGTGTTGTTGTGTACATTTGAGTCTTCACAAACAAGTGAAAAACACCATTTACGCTGTTCATGATTGATATTGTGGAAGTTGAAAATAGGAAACTGAAAAATTAATCACATTCACCGTCTTCACCGTGGTTTATTCACGTATCACGATAGAATATGGTGCAATTGTTTTTGTTGATGTTCAATAAAACAAAGTAATCTATTGTTCACTTCGTAATATATATTAATCCTACTGTTAATAATCACCTAGCCGGGTTATTAGAACATCATAATAAATATTATCAAACACATCATTACTCGAGAAACCATTACTACAAGCATGAACATACATGATCGTGACTACAAGCATTTAATTTGCACATTACTTGCCTGCCTTGCGGTCATGTGATACAACTGGCTCTCTTTATTGGCTAATCTAATTTTGCCAGAACTAGACGGCGCAATTTTTCATAACACCCTCATCACCGGGTGAAGAAACTTCACCACCCAGTTACAGAATCGGAAACGTCAAGGACGGGTGAAGTTTTTCGGTGATGTCAATCACCGGTGATAGACATCACCCAAGTTACAGAATACGGCCCCTGGTCTTAACAGTACATACCCACAATGCCACTCCATCTCCGCAGACAACTTTTCATTGTTTGCACATCCGCCAGCCTGCAACTCTTCGGGCGATAAGTACGTCCATTCACGTTAACGACTGGATGTGACCCACCACAAGTGCAGATTTCATTTCATCTAAAAACAATTGAATAAATTACTGGCAATCCGTTTCAATTCCTTAACATTTCTTCCACACATAAAATAATAACTAGAGCTGGCTCACCTCTTTCGCTCGTACGGAAGAGTGAAAGAAAATGACTCGATGACTCGACAGAGGCTTCACTCTGCAATACTTCCGAATTACGAAGAGATGTCAAACATGCCAAATGTGTTTTCTGGGAAGTGAGCAAAATCAGTCATACAATACGTAAGAACCAAATACGTCAAGCCAATTGCCCAATCGCACACAGAGCACGTTGCAATATACCTATGATTGTGTAGTACGAAATCAAATTATTCAACACCTACGGTTGATTAGGGAGTGGGCACTAATATAATACAAATTAAATCCGACCGATAAACGAATTACCTTCAATTCAATGCAATTTTTCCTCTCCAGATACATTCAATAACTCCTGTCGACCAGCTGATATTAGCAATGATAGGTTCCAGCGCCGTTTGTTGGTCCGTACACGAACTAATCAAACTACATAGAGCCCGTTCTATTACTCCTAATTAAATGCAATTTGTCACCGGATGATATCAAAATATAAAATAAATGGCCCTCAAAAACAAATTATACAAAAGGGTCCGGTAATATTAATTTGAATGGTTGGTGGAAATCGCATAGTGTGCATCGCTGGTGTCGTTCTCAGTGTCACGAACCGGAACTACCAGCTGGAAGGCAAGAGCCGCGAATTTCGAGCTAGAAAGACGAGACGCGAAGAAAAACATCCCTAATACCAACAAATAAAATAAAAATGTACCTTATAAACACAGAAATTTTATGTGAAAAGAAGAGGGATACATTAAAAAGTCATGGCATCTCAATTGCTGCACCACACATACAAATTACATACGTCAGTTAAACAAACATGAAAGATCGCGTTCCATGCATTCGTACCGAAACTCTCCGCATTGAGGGTACACGAACTAATCAAACTAGTTTGATTACTTTTGATTAGATTGTGGAAACTTCTCAACAACTGCTTCAATTCAAATTCATGCTTGGTACAGGATGCTATTTTAATGCAAATATACCACAAACAATAGCCAGTCTTGCTCTCAAGAAAATAACCGTCAATTATAAAGAAGAAAACGAAATAGGTACTGTTGCGATATGGTTATAAATCAAACAGCCAGTCCTTTTCTGTAACTTAGAATATTATTTCAGAAGACATACATGTACATAACACAAGACATCTTCTCGGAGAGAGAGCTAGAGAGCGAGTGAGTGAGAGCCCCCGTGAGTCTGTTCTCACCTACCAAGGCTCCCGTGTGTGCGCGCATGCGCACTGGAACCATTCTCGTAGGTACAACATTAAATGTACATATATCCAACACGCCTCCTTACATTTAATATTGTACCAATATCTATTTTTTTACATCACATTTCCAAACTCAACATTTTTCTGAATTTTTCAAATTTTTCTTTACATAGTGCTTTGGTAAAAATATCAGCCACGTTATCATTTGTATTAATCTTGACCATTGTTATCACCTTTTCTTTAACACACTCGTGTACATAATGGTAATGAACTTCAACATACTTTGAGTTCTTTGTAAAATTACCATGATTTGCTATGCAAATTACACCCAAATTATCTTCAAATACCTTAATTGGATTAATTAATTCAATATTAAATATTTGTAATAATTCTCTCACGAATTTCAACTCACTTACAGCTTCCGACAAAGCTACATTTTCAGCGAATGTCGAAGCTTTTGTTACCGATTTTTGTTTCCTAGATTTCCAACATATTACATTTCCAAATAACCTTATCACATAACCAGTTGTGGATTTCCTGTCTAAATGGTCACCTGCCCAATCGGCATCCACATAACAATCAATAATATCGGCATTTGCATTTCTTTTATAAGTCAATTTTTGTTCTCTGGTTAAGTACAAGTACTTGAGAATTCTTAACGCATATTTGTAATGAGTTCTTGCATAGCCATTTTGGTATCTGCTTAAATAATTCACACTGAAACTTAACATCAGGTCTTGTGGCTGAACTTATATATAATAAAGCACCAATTAAATTTCTATAGTTAACATTCATTTCACAAATATCAGACCTTTCAATTTTTAGACCTACTTCCATTGGAGTATAATACAGCCCTTACAAAAAAGTAGTACACAGAGCCCAATACTAAGTACACAGACCCGAATACTAAGTACATGAATATCAGTACTATAGTATTCAGATTCTGCCCCCCAGTACTCAAAATTCAATACTTAGTATTGGGATCACTGAATGTAGTACTCAGCAGGGAAGTATTCACAATACTAGCATCATGTACTACTCCGTGGCACCAGTACTTCAATGTCGGCAAGTACTGGATGGAGAAGTATTCACAATACTAGCATCGTGTACTAGTCTGTGACTCCAGTACTTCAATGTAGGCAAGTACTGGATGGAGAAATATTCACAATACTAGCATTGTGTACTAGTCCATTTGGCACCAATACTTCATTGTCGGTAAGTATTGGAAGAAGAAGTAATCACAATAATAGGTGTGTAGGTACTACTCTTTGATACCATGATATATTGAGCATTGAACCTAATATGTCTAGTATTGGTTTCCAAATCACAATGCTAATCATTTTTATTTCACATTAGGATGAACCAATACTATCAATTCACGTAATGGTTATCCACCTTTCAGGTACATTTTTGATGTTTTACAATTGTACTCGCTTCCTTAAATACATTTATTTGGCTCATAATCTTCCTGCCATCCAGAAGCCAGACGCGATTCTTCCTTCAATAACATTTTTTAACTTCCCACTACCCATCTCTTCCATCCACTTTTTCTATCCTCTTTGAATCACCCCCAAAAGATTCCTCTCTTCCCCAACCATTTACAGCATTCTCATTTGTCTTCCATCCCAGCTTAGCTGGGGGAAGACAGTGTAATTTTGTCACATCCAGGTCAGGTTAAAGAAAGATAGTATCAAATTATTCTTGAGCTCACTTTCTCCATCCTACTATACATCTTTAAAGCCTCCAATCTACACTCATCCCCATTTCTAAAAGACCAAAGGTGTCAGAACGGTAATTCTGTTCAGTTCAAATAAATTATAGGAAACTTCTTTCTTAAAAAGAACAGTTATAAACCATAAATAACAACTTTCGTGCCCACAAGTAATTTTAACGTGAATATTCACATTTTTATAGTTCGCGGTTTGTGGAAAGTTGTATCCGGTTGGTTGTATCGACCAATATCGAACAGACTACTATCGATTAATTGCAAGACCACTTCGAAATTCAAAATGGCTGTCATAACAGCGAGAAACGTGATAAAGAATTATCTCCTGAAGTAATTACGTTTTCTTGTAATTAGTGATCATGGAAGCTTACTTTTAAATTCTAATGGACAATGACATTACGGTGAGTAAATGATCATTATGACAAGTATTCGTATTGAACGAATTTATAATTGTTTTCACCTGCTTTCCATGCAGGCTTTTTGAATTGCTGACACCGGAATTGACTGTATTTATCATTTTCAGGCACATTAAAGTCATAAACAAATTGAAACATTCGGAATGATCCAATGAGAATTCAGATCATCATTCAGCTACATGATGAACGTGAATATTTTTTGTGTGTTGTGACAGTGCAGTGACGACGTTCGATGATATTTAAACGAACTCCCCGTTGGAAAAATATAGTTTCACTTTTTAGAGGAGCGTTATTTAAAAAAAAACTTCTGGTTGTTGAACACTTTGATCAACCATTAAAATAAAATCTTATGCATAAGCAAGCTCGATCACAGCTTTTCATTCTCGTGCCATGTGGTTTATTTAGTATTGTTGTTGTCACATTGGTTATTTTTGAGATTATTCCTCAGATTTGGGGTCTTATGTGTTACAAAGGCAAGTGAATACAATTCTTGAAACTGGAAGTAGTGTCAATAAATATATTATAGATTTATAAACTGTCCTGTTTGTTTAACATTCTAACTCGCATAAGGGTTACTAAAATTGTGAAGTTGTCATGTGACATCAAGAAACGCTAGATGTTCACGGTTTAGTTCGGTCGAGTTATGTGTAGAGTGGGCATGTGCCAAATCAAATTAAGTGTGATATGCTATATCCGATCCGAAGTCGTGTTATGTGTTATTTCAGCTTTCTCTAGTTCCTCAGTTTTTTAGAGTAGGAGTAGGTGGGAGTTCCAGGACGTATCTCCAGGAGCAGCTTATAGGTTTTTTTGTAATTACAATTAATTTTTTGTAATTCTCTTAAGAGAACTGCAGGGAACCGATCCCCCTGGAATGGTTCCAGGGTGGTTCCCCTTGGAACGGTTCCCCGCCCAACATCTTATGAGAAAATTTCTCATAAGATCTCATTGCCAATTTCTTATGAGAAAATATCTTATGAGACTTATGAGTAAGTTCCAATAGGGGTATGTATGTACTAGTTTTGTGCACCACCTCTATTACACGAGTTCTGCTTCCCAATACTTCCACAAGTACTAGTTCTGTGTACTACCTCCAGTACACTAGTACTACTTCCCAATACTTCCACGAGTACTAGTTACGTGTACTACCTCTAGTACACGAGTACTACTTCCCAATACTTCCATGAGTACTAGTTCTGTGTACTACCTCTAGTACACGAGTACTAGTTTTCTTCAATACTTCCAATACTATAGTACTCACCTCCGTGAAAATAGTACACGAGTACTTCCCAATACTATTTTTTTCCAGTACTTCCAGTACTACTTTTTCGTAAGGGAGCTTACTGTTTTCCAAAATCATATTTTTTGGCTAAGGACTCAATATACTTGGTTTGGCTCAATTTCATTTCACACATTTGAGCTTCATATTCTATGTCAATACCAAGATATTCTTTAATTTTACCAAGATCTTTCATGTTAAATTTTTTCGAGAGTAACATTTTAATTCTGTTTATTTCATCTTTACCTTTACCACATATTAACAAATCATCAACATAAATTAATAAGTATATAGTATCTTTTCCATTTCCACAAGAATACAAACAAAAATCAAGATTACTTCTTCGAAAACCTATACTTATCAAAAATGTATCAAGACATTCATACCATACCCTTGGACTTTCTTTTAAACCATATAATGCCTTCATTAATTTACAAACCTTATTTGTACCATCTTCAAAACCCTTCGGTTGACATACATATACTTCAGAATTAATTTCACCATTTGAAAATGCAGTCTCAACATCCATTTGTTCAATATTAAGGCTCATTTGACAACAATATGATAGTATAATCTTTAAAGTTTGCATTTTGACTACAGGTGAATACACATCATTAATTTCATCAGCTTGTTGAAAGCCTCTTACCACTAATCTAGCCTTATAAATATCATCAGACTTTTTTGTATACACCCATTTTACATCCAAGATTTTATTATTATTAACGTGTTCCACTAACCGCCAAGTTTTGTTTTTCCTTAAACAATCAATTTCTTTATTCATTGCTTTTACCCATAATTTACTTTCCTTTGATTCCATCGCCTCCTCAAATGTATCAGGAATATCAGTTCTACACATATTTACAAAAATGCTACTATTATACACATAATAATCATCAAATCGTTTTGGAGGATTTTTAGTTCTTTGAGGTCTATAAGTTTCAAGTTCATTTTGAGGTTCAGGCCCTTTATCACTATCACTCACTTTTCCATCAGTACTTTCAAAGCTTTCATCAAACGAATCATTATCAGAACCTCCATCTTCACTATTCTCATTATCAGATTCACCTCCACTTAAACCAATACAAATTTCATTTTCTTCAATAATATCAACATGTCTAGCAACTATGACCCTATTATTCAAAAGTACTTTATAGCCCATGTCACTGTAACCGATTAAGATTCCCATGTCAGCCTTTTTGTCCCATTTGGAGAATCTCTTTTCTTCTGGTTTTCTTACAAAAACTTTACTACCGTATAAATGCAAATTTGAAACATCTGGTTTCTTTCCAAAAAATATTTCATAAGGCGTTTTTCTTTCTACAGTATTAGCTAAGGTACGATTTTTTAAATAAGTTGCTGCACAGACTATTTCAGGCCAATATCTTTTATGTACATTGGCTTCCGCTAATAAACAACGAGACATATTCATTATTGTTCTATTAAAACGTTCTGCAGTTCCATTCAATTCATGTACATAGGCCGGGCAATTGTTAATAACAATACCTCTTTCTTTAGCAAACCTATAAATATTACCATTCAAATATTCTCTACCATTATCACATCTTAGAAATTTTATCTTTTTCCCTGTTAAGTTTTCACATTCATTTACATATTGAACAATGCAATCAAAAACTTCTGCTTTGGATTTCATAATATACACTTTAGCAATTTTACTATAATCATCAATAAATGAAACGAAATACTTTTCACCTTTAGAACCAGTTGTTTGAAAAGGTCCACAAACATCATTATGAACAATTTCCAAAATATCTTTAGCCTTTTCTCTGTTATTAGCAAATGGAATATTATGCATCTTATTTTCAATACACGTTTTACATTTCATAAATTCTGATTCAAGCTCTTTTGGTATTCCCTTCACCAATTGTTCTTTACACAAAATATCTAAATATTTAAAATTTACATGGCCCAACAAACGATGCCACTTTTTCTTTTGAGTCATATTACAAGTGCTTTTATTTGCACTACTTACCATGCAGAGATTCAGCTAATTTTAATTCACTTTTCATAACATATAAACCATTATCTTTCCATGCCACTGCTGTTACATTACCACGATTATCAATAATTTTTGTCATATTGCCTTTTGAAACAATTGTATTATTTTCAGTTATCTTACTATAACTAATTAAATTTGATTGCATATCTTTAACATAAAATACGTTTTTCATTTCAACCATATTTTTCTTTCCAAAAGCATCAAAGTAACTTACGACATTACCAATTTTTGTCGCTTTTACAACTCTCTTATCACCCAGACAAACATTTATAGGCTCTTTAAGCAACTTGCAATTTTCAAAATATTTTTCATCATTAATTATGTGGTCTGTACAACCACTATCCAAAAGCCACTTTATTCCATTATAACCTACATTACTTATCTTAGTATTATTAATATTTGCAGCATGATGGGCAACCGTTGTAACCCATGCGCTCTTTTCTTCACTCTTCTGTCCTTGTTGGTTGGCGCTGCGTTGCGTGATCAGCTGACTGCGGTAGTTCCCACGCCCTCTGACGTGATTTCCCCTTCCAGCTCCTTGTCTGGCTCGTGATGATCGCCATGTGCCTCTGCTGCTTGTCGATGGTCCGCCAAATCTGCAATCTCTCCGTATATGTCCAACTTCGCCGCACTGAAAACATATTCGTTCCTGTCTGCTTTTGTCCGCCACGAAAGAATTTGATTTCCTTCCAACAGTTTCCTCCTTTTGATGTTTCAACTCAACCATTTGAATCTTACTCTTTACGTAATCTGTGGTTTTATCTTCCTCTTTCAGCATGTCAATTAAATCACCGATGTAACTGTAAGATTCCGGCAACGTGTTTAACATATAATTTAACTTTTCCTTCTCGGACACACTCGCACCTGCATTTTTCAAATCATTGACTGTCTTTTCAAATTCGCTGAAGAATGTTGTAGAGTCACTATAGTTCTTTAGTCTCAGTTTTTCTAACCTATTACGGTGCACAATCTGCAAGGCCGTTGACTCTTTTAAATATAAATTGTCAAACTTCTTGACTATTTCATACGCTGTCGTTTTTTCACACACGAATTCCAGCTGTCTATTTGATATTGCACTATATATGTAATTTATCGCCTTCAAATCATTTTCGTCCCAATCACTACCATCTGTGGTCAATTTGGGTCTTTCTATTACAGTTTCGCATTTTTTTAATCTCAGGAACATGGTCAATCTTTTTTTCCACATACTATAGTCTTCTCCATCGAAAACCGGTATCGTCACTTCATTTTTTGCCATTTTTATCTCGAATGTTCCTTTGTAGACGAGAAAATCTAATGAAGAACGGCATTTAACACTACTCTCATGTAGCGGCACTCACGAAGCATGTTTTCGAACTATAACGGCGGATTCATCACGTATTTGCCATAATAACCACGGATTCATAACCACGAACTTAGAACCATGGACTTCTGCTACCATGTTGCGATATGGTTATAAATCAAACAGCCAGTCCTTTTCTGTAACTTAGAATATTATTTCACAAGACATACATGTACATATCACAAGACATCTTCTCGGAGAGAGAGCTAGAGAGCGAGTGAGTGAGAGCCCCCGTGAGTCTGTTCTCACCTACCAAGGCTCCCGTGTGTGCGCGCATGCGCACTGGAACCATTCTCGTAGGTACAACATTAAATGTACATATATCCAACAGGTACTATAACAAAATGTCCACTTCCCAGCTATTGCAATGACTGGAATGAAAGTTCACTGAATCGAAGGTTATGGGCCAATACTTTCTCTCTAGTGAATTACTAATTCTTTCTAATGAATTTTCCATTGTTTATTTCAGAAAAATATCCTGAAACTAGCGAAGAAAACCTCTGCACAGAGGATTCTTACGGAAGTCGGTGAATCTGGGACCAATTCCAGCAGCGCGAAGGCAACTAGTGAACGCTGCCGTACGTGCACAATCCTCCAAACTGAATTCAACGTTTTAATTTTCAACATTTTTGATACTGCTTCCTGTAAATGGAAAGCCTCACCATCCATAGAGTTCTTTTTTCTCAACAACTGCTTCAATCATGTAGTGGTGTCCAGAGATCTGTTTACACGATACCCATACAGCACATGTTATGTAATTATTCGTGTAGGTTGGGTCGAAATCTAGGCTAAGGTCATACCTGGGCAAAGTTAATTCAAAAATTAACTTCGTTAATGTATTAAAAGCCACTCAAAAAGTTAACTTCGTTAATCGTTCAATCGTTATCTTGATGAAAATTTAAAGCGAGTTAAAATTATTCGTTAAAGATAAAAATCTATATGAAATTGTAGGCAATTTTGAATTATATGTCACTTGACATTTAGGTATTTTTAACGTCAATGAGCGTTATAAGAATTTCATGCTCAAAAATACAGTATAGCTTAGGTAATGTAGACTTATACACACAGGTATGGAGTTTCATAGTAATTTATCGTTTCCGTCAGTAAAGTTGTACCTGACGCTGTTTGTATTTGATTGTGGAAATAGAAACCTTGGGGTACGCCGCTACTGGTAGCTGGATACCAAAAGATTCACCAATGTTATGCTGGCGTAGTTTTTTTTGCCATTAGATGGTGAAAAAACTATTGCCATTCCTTTTGACATAAGAAGAATCCACAGCTCTTGAAGAAGCCTTAGACTTGGTTTCCCGCGAGTTGATCCTGCCTTTACTTTTTCTTCAAATTGAACGTATTTAGATGGATGCGTTCTCTTCATGTCTTGTTTAATATTGTTTATGGTGATAACGTGAGCCTTGACTGTGTAAATTTTTTCTATAAAAGTTTTGTAAAAGTCTGATTGCAGTACAAACGCTGAGTTCTCTAATTTGCATTCTCAACACAACTCCTTCACCAAGTTATTACATGGCAATCCAGATGGCTCTGAACAAAAGTAACGCACCTAAATTAACGGAATTAAAAGTTAACGGAAGTTAATAAGACCGTTAATAGTTTTTGGATATAACTTAAAAGTTAAATCGTTAAGCAATATGTTAACTTCGTTAATTCACGATTAACGAATTAACGCTTTTCTGCCCAGCTATGGCTAAGGTGTGTCACCATATTTATCTAAATAATACTCGTGGTTGTTCGGGGTTAATTGAGTTAAACAGGTTCAACTCAAATTATCCCAACATTACACCATGATTTCAAATTAAACTTTTCATGAAGATTTTCTGATCGAACACTTGAGTCACCATTGTCCATACTGACTACTTACTTCCTAGCCAATACGCAAATTTTAATATCTGAATACGAAAGGCGATGAACAAGTTATGCATTCGTATATTGTGTTGTTCTGTAGAAACATATAGTTTTATACATCGGTATGTGTATTATAAATAAGATTGTACACGTCTAATTAATAATATTATAGTTCCTTGAATTTCATGTCGACGGAAATATTTTTTCAAAAGTCTAAAAATTGACGAAGGGAGTGCCCTATGCTAGTCTGATGTTAGGATGTTGACGAAAATTGGCAGGCAGGTAATCCCTGATTAATGACTTATGAGTCAACCCCCCCTTATTAGGTTATAAATCCAATATATTCAACAGAAAGCTTGAAATATTTTGCTACATCCATAACGCTAAAACTTACGCATCTACCATCATGGAAAGTTGGTTCACCGGTAAAGTAAGTCTTTTATTAGTATTAAGTGCTTAAAATAAAAAAATAAGAAGGCGAGTTGGCTGAGGGGTAAAGTGTACGGCTCTCAATGTGAACGATCTGAGCTACAAATATTTTTAGCATGTTTAGCCAGGATACATTTTACTTATCTTACGTACTAATTGCGTGAATTACGTAATTAATACATACATTTTTGTCAATTAACACCTAATATGAACATACACGAGTATTATCGGGTTGTTATCGGACAAAAAGCCGACTTTACACTCACTTTACACCCTTCTGACACGTGTATGAACTGTTTTGACACAGTGTAAAAACTAGTATCCTGTATCTACACGAATTCTGACCACTTTGTACTGTATGGGTACATTATCCTTTACGAGTGGATGCATAAACGCGAAAATTACTATGTATCCACACTAACGTAAACGAATGCGCGAGCCGAAAATAGAACTTGTTCTTTTTGGCTCATGCATTCGTTGATGTACTTGTAGTCGATAAACACGTATGGGATGGATTAAAGGTACGTTAACGTTTTTCATGGTACGTTTTAGTGAAATCAGTCCTTGAAGTTCTTCCATTCAGCATCTGTGATTGCTCTTTACACCGACCTAGAGTCATTGAACCTGGTGCGGGAGCTCCAGAAATCATTAAAGGCTATTAAAAAAACTCGCAACCTCGGGAAGTCACACGAATGAAGGATCAGGCAATGAAGGAAATGTCATGGAAGAGCATGAGAATAAATTGGAAGAGGAAATTGGTGATAAAAATCCCGAGACATGTGAAGTTCACCCTTATTTACTTTCTTCCAAGGGAGACCCAGATGTAAAGCCCATTCTACAATGGACGTAAGCCGTAGCACTTAAGACGTAAGGATTTCCTTACGACAGGCAATCTCCAATGCTGACGTATGCCGTAAAAATATTGACATCCTTCACGGTCCATTTGGAAGCACTCAGGTCACTACATACATGGATATTGAAGACAAATGAGTGGCGAATTTTTTCTGGCGTAGAATAGAGAAAACTGTCAACAAATATACTGCTGTGTTAAAGTATTCGAAAATAAACGCAGAGATTGCCGCCGATTTTTTAACGTTCATTATCGTAATGGGTGCAGGTGTGCAGCTGGGGATAGCTTTGCATGTCCATCAATCGAAAAGACGTAAGACTTTAGGAGAAGGTGTTGGGTCCACCCTACTAAAAATATCTACTGGTTTCAGTAGGATTTTTCTACTGACTCCTACTGAACTCTACTGCACTCTAATGAACTCTACTGGATCCCAACTGTTTTCTACTGTTATGGGTGCAGTAGCCTACTGGCTTGTACTGGTTTCTATAAACCAACTGAACACTACTGTTTTCTACTGTTCAGGGGCCATGTAGCATATAGGCATACATTAATTTCTTTGACTTAAATTAACATTAATGCCATTGCCTTTACACTGATAATCACAGATGGTTAAAACTTTCCCAATGAACATCAACTATCAGTCCGATGTTGGTCCAAAGTTGGCTTTGTGCTGGCCAACTTAATTGCCGACTCAAGCTGACGTAGGGCTGTGGATGGCCGAGTTTGCCTACATTGGGCCAACACTTCAAGTAGCATTGCCGACATCGGTACGGTTGTGGCCCGATGTTTCATTTATGAGTTCCATGAATTCTCAAAAATCATATCATGGCCACATGAATTGCCGATGTGCCGAAAAACTACATTTTCATCTCCTTGAAAATCACTTTAAAAAATTCAGCACAGTCTGGCAATTAAGTTCTAGTTAAACTTTAAACCATTGCTTTTTTAAAATATTAACATGAGAAATAAAATTCTAGGATCAAGAAGTTCATGTCCGTAAACTACATATTGCATTTTAATTTTCAATGATGTAATTCAAAGTACATACGTTCAAACACAATGCAGTTTAAAGACTTATTTTTTAATTAGAGCACTATCATTAACGATAAATCACAACTTTGGCGCACATGAACATCTTATCCTGAACATTCATTTAATTGTTCGCGGCTTTGTAAGGTATCGACTATATCGATATAATCGCAATGCTAATCGAGCTAATCGACTTATACCACTTCTATATTCAAAATGGCAGCTGTGATTTGTGTAGTTACCGTAGTTACTCTCGCGGCTGAGCTTAAAGCCACCGAGTGCGTCCACCGGGTTGCGGATGGTGGGTCGACCTCTAGATATAGAGGTTAGCTGCGAGATAAGCGAGTTTACTCGTCGAATAAGCAGTCGTGGACAAAAAGCGACGGCATTCCGAGGGGGTATTGGTCTATCCCTGGGTAAGATAGGCCTCTAAATAATACAGAACCTGTGAAGATGCCGTGACTTGGCGACGGGAGGCCGCCAATAATTACGCTTCTTATCACCCGGAGGAGAGGGCAGCAGCTCTTCTTCACATGAGTGAAGGCGGAGACCACAGTGGTCGGTACAGCGACACTCATTTCACTACAGGCGTGGTAACATTTACTTTAACGGCTGTAGTACTGCGATGTGGAAGGCAAGGGGAAACCACCACATTAATATCCCGAGGAGTCGCAGCTACTCCACTCTTTCCTTTATTATCAAGACGTGATGGCACCCTCTCGAGTAAAATATTCCGGAGGTAAAATAGTCCCCCATTCGGATCTCCGGGCGGGGACTACCCGAGAGAGTACATCAGTCAAATCTGATACACTTTTTAGGGTAGGAACATGGAACGTGAGATCGCTTCGGACCTGTGGAAGACTGGAGAACCTGAAGGTAGAAATGCGAAGAATGGACCTCGACGTATTAGGAATCAGCGAAATGAAGTGGCCCGAAGAAGGAGACTTTTGGAGTGGAAGCTACAGGATTATACATACAGGATCATTAAATGGTAATGCTGGAGTAGGGATCATGCTCAGAAAGAGCGCCGGAATGCGTGTGAAGAGCTTCCTGCAGTACAATGAAAGGATAATAATGGTGAAGATCGAGACCAAACCTGTAGATACCGTGGTGGTGCAGGTTTACATGCCTACGACTGACTATGAAGATGAAGAAGTGGAAGACGCCTACGAAGATATCACGGAAGTTATAAAACAGGTAAGAGGAGAAGAAAACCTAATTATTTTAGGGGACTGGAACGCTATCGTCGGCGAAGGTCAAGATGGAAGAATAACTGGAAAATACGGATTGGGAAACCGAAACGAAAGAGGAGAAAGGCTGCTGGAGTTCTGCACTCAACATAAGTTAGTGGTTGCCAACACATTGTTTAAAAATCACAACCGCAGAAGATACACATGGAAAATGCCAGGAGACAGAAGAAGATGCCAAATAGACTACATTTTAGTGAAGCAGAGATTTAGAAACCAAGTGAAGGACTGCAAAAGCTACCCTGGGGCAGACATCGACAGTGACCATAATTTAGTGATGATGAAATGCCATCTAAAATTCAAGAAATTGAAGAAAACAAAGAAGAATATATGGCAAGTAGAAAAACTAAAGGAGGCTCAACATCAGCTGGCATTTCAAAAAGCAGTGGGAAACAACATAGGAGAGAACCTGAATGAGAAATCAGTGGAAGAGCGTTGGGAAAACATTAAATGTGGACTACAGGAAGCCGCAAAAGAAGTTCTTGGAAGAAGAAAAGTTGCCAAGAAGAAGCCATGGATCACGGAGGAAGTCTTAGAATTGATTGAAGAAAGAAGAAAGTACAAGAATGCGAAAACTGAAGAAGGGCAGCTCTGCTACAAAAGAATAAGGAACGAAATAAGTCGCAAAGCAAGGAAAGCTAGAGAGCTGTGGTTGAAAAATCTTTGCGAAGATGTACAAAGCAACCTTGCACTTGGAAAGGTGGAAGCGGCCTACAGCATAGTGAGGAACCACTTCAAGGAACGGAGCGCAAGAGGCAATGCCATAAGGGACAAGAATGGAGGAATTTTGATTGAAAACGAGGACAAAGTGAAGAGGTGGAAAGAATATCTAGAAGAGCTATACAATGGAAAAAATCTCAGCACAAAAGCTATTGAAGAGGAAAGCGAAGTGGAAATAGATGATATGGGGGCATCAATATTAAGATCGGAATTCAACGCTGCAGTAAGGGATCTTCGGATGAATAAGGCCTCAGGTATTGATGATGTCCCTGCAGAACTAATTAAAAATGCAGGAGAGAAGACATTAATTCATCTCTACAAAACCATCTGCGACATGTATTCAACAGGGGAAATTCCAAGGGACTTCGAGAAAAACATCATCATTCCTATTCCCAAGAAGAAGAGAGCGGATAAATGCGAAAATTTTAGGACTATAAGCCTGACGACACATGCATCAAAGATACTGACCAGGATCATCTACAGAAGAATAGAACGAAAAGCAGAGGAGTTCCTGGATGAAGATCAATTCGGATTCAGGAAAAGTAAGGGTACAAGGGAAGCAATATTGGCCCTTAGGCTACTCATACAGAAGAGAATGGAGAAGAACAAACCGACCTTCATTGCATTTGTGGATTTAGAGAAGGCCTTTGACAACGTGGATTGGGATTCAATGCTTGGAATTCTGAAGGGAATTGGAGTGTCCTACAATGACCGAAGAATTATACACAGTCTGTACAAAAACCAAGTTGCTGTGATTAAATCTGGACCCAGCTGTGAAGAGGCAAGAATAAGGAAAGGAGTGAGACAAGGCTGCGCACTGTCTCCCGTAATTTTTAATGTTTACATCGAGAGAGCCATAAATGAAGTCAAGGAGAAGTGTTCTGGAGTGAAAATCCACGGAGAAACAATCAGTATGCTACGATTCGCTGATGACATAGCTCTCATAGCAGAGACAGAGAAGGAGCTGAATAAGATGCTAACGACCCTGGAAAGGACTATGGCCAGATATCAGCTGAAGATCAATAAGAAGAAGACTAAGATATTGGTGTGCAGCAAAAGAGAAGAGGCGAAAACCAACGTTAAACTAGGAAAACAGAAACTGGAAGAGGTGAAAGAGTTCTGTTACCTGGGAAGCAGAGTAACCAACGATGGACGAAGCAAGAAAGAAATAGTGAGTAGAATAGCCCAGGCAAAGAGGGCATTCTTTCAGAAGAAGAATCTACTTACAGCAGGAAATACAAGCATAGAAGTAAGGAAACAGTTCATCAGAACATACATCTGGAGCATTTTTCTTTACGGCAGTGAATCATGGACGATGACAGCAGCGGAGAAGAAAAGGGTAGAAGCATTTGAAATGTGGTGTTACAGAAGAATGCTGAAGATTAAATGGATCGACCGAGTAAGTAACGAGGAAGTGCTAAGAAGAGTAGGAGAAAAGAGAAGTCTGCTGACAACTCTAAAAAGAAGAAGGGAAAACTTAATCGGTCATATCTTGAGACACGATGGCCTGATGAAGACTATCGTCGAGGGAAAAGTGAACGGGAAGATTGGAAAAGGCAGGCCTCGTATGAGATACATGGAACAGGTCGTGAAGAATGTAAAAGAGAAGAATTACGTCACAATGAAAAGGTTGGCCGATAGAAGAAACGAGTGGAAAGCTGCGTCAAACCAATCCTAGGATTGTTGACCAATGATGATGACCGTAGTTACTATGTTTGGTGGTTGTGAACAAGAACACTGTATAAGTGTTCTTGGTTGTGAATAATACGATCATGTAAAGTCAACTCGGAGGCAAACAACTGGAACGAAATTGATCTCGAAGCATAGTGTTTTTATGAAGTTCGTCACCATAGAAGCGTACATTAAAATTGGAATTGACGATTAAGGTTCGGTGAGTAAATTCTTTTCTTTACAAAACGAGACTGCTGAAGAAAATTCACGAATTTGTCAATGTTTTTGTTTAGATATGCCCTTCATATAGTCTTCATTGAATTATTAATATAATAAGTGACATCATTTATTTATTTTTACAGGCACGTTATATCAATAACGTATTGGGACATTAGGCCTGAGCTACTGAAAACTCAAATCACCATTCAACTTTGCGATTAATGTGAAAATGTTTTGTGTATTTGTGAGTTCCTCAGTGCAGTGATGACTTTCGATGAAATTTCAAGGAGCTCTCTCTTCGAAAAATCTGTTAATTTGGAGTGGACCATTTTTCTTTTTAAAGACCCTTGGTTACTGAATACCCAGATAAACCTTTTAAAATTTAGTGTTGTGCAAGAAGCAAGCTCGATTGCAAGTGCTGATTCCCATGCCATGTGGTGTGACTTTGGCTCATGTCGCGTTGGATAATACCTGAAATGTGGAATCGTATTTCAAATGTGTGCTATATAGGCAAGTGAATGCAATCATTTAAATTGGAAGTAGTGCCAATAAATATTTAAATATAAAGCTGTTTTTGTTTCCAATCGTACATGGTGCTTTCGAGTTGTTCCTGAAAGTTATGTTATGACGATTTTTGTTTGTAGCCGGTGTCTCGTTTTACCACTGGCAAAAGTTATCATTCCAACATTGGGCCAGCATCGGTAGCCGGCATTTGGCCAATGTCAACGGCCCGTATTAAAAAGGAGCCAGTTTCTCCAGTCATTTGCCTTCCAGAATTTCCTATCGGCAAGGGATCTTGGAAGCCTTGTTATGCAGTAAGGGGGCTGAATCTTTGCCAGTTTGTCATTTATTTCAGTCATTGTTGCTGGACTATCAATGTGGAACCGTTCCCCGGAAGTGTCACACCATAGCTTGATAGCCTACCGCAAAATCCATTTTTATGAAGGAATATAATATTTTTAAACTCTTTTGGTGGAATGTATGTATTTATTATTGTTAAATATGCTACTTTCCGGGCATAATTGATGTTTAAATGCACATCAGCCCTTCTGTACATAGAAAAAGGCAGTAGGTGTGCAATTATCCTAATGCACAGTGATGAGCAATAGATTTACAATAGACCAAATGTAAACAGTAGGATCTGCATAAACAGTAGCAGTGCAGTAGAATTACTGCAAACAGTAGAAAGCAGTAGCAGTACAGTAGACTTACTGTAAACAGTAGAAAACAGTAACAGTACAGTAGACTTACTGTAAACAGTAGAAAACAGTAGGATTACAGTAGACTTACTGAAAACAGTAGAGTGTTCCAAAAGGCATATAGGCTACTGTAAACAGTAGGTGAAATTTCCAGCAGGGCATCCTACTCTGCAGGCAACGAGAACAATCCATGGTGCCCATAACAACCTATTCCATGAATAACTGAATGAACTTGAAGAAAGGTGGTGAAATCTACATTTGATATATTATTCTGAGTACTTCTTTAGAACCTTACCTTGTTTCTTGACTGTTTGAACTTAACCCTTTCGCAGTCCTACGCAGAAAAATGCTTTCCTTCTCACGGGTTCCTCTAGAATATTTTTCCACTCCCTGCACGGAGCTCTCTTGAAGCAAGTCTTCGAGCAGGTATGTCTTTCCCCCGCTTTGGGACCGGACCCAGTGGGGTTCCCGACCCTTTCCTCGGCCACTGACCAGAGATTATCTTCGCCCTTTTCCAAATGAGAACCCACCCCGGCCTCTGTCCGCGGTCAACTATTTTTAATTCAGTGATTTTTGTTAAATAAATAATAGTAAGACTTTAACTGGGGGTTAATACACAAATATACTCCTGTTGCTATAAATACCATTTAGAAATTTTAAACGAAATTCTAATGTTAATATTAAGATATTTAGCACAACAGACAATATCAATGGTTACAATAATAATTATTTCTGTTGTTTCGCAATAGAAGACGTCCGCGCATAATCCAACCATACCCGTGTTTTATATAAAAGCACATGCACTTTTTTTGGTGCTATACCTTCATCAGGAAATATTTTTATGTAAATATATTCGCAATGGTAGCGCGAGATAGATTTTTCTGCCTAGCAATTATTTATTGTACCTCCCAATATTTCATCACGCACGCATGCGGTTTTCTTCTAGTTTTAACATAAATGATTACAACATAATTATCACTCTTATCCACATTACATAGAACAAATTTGAATGCTGAACACCAAAAAGATTCAGTTACAAGAAAGTAAAATTTATTGACTGCTAATAAATTAGCATAAACCACACCCTTCAGCGGGATTTTCAACCTATAATGTAGATATAATAGATTTCGCGGTATGTTGTTTGGCATTACCATTACAGTTGTTTTCCAATATATGTTCATAAACAAGTAAAACGGAGAGAAAAATATCGGTACTACCTTATCGTCAAATCATAAAAAACATGCGTCTTAGTTCTTCGCTGCAATGAAAAATTCTCCAAAATCGGTTTGAATCTCATTGACAGGTGAACTCTGTTAATAATAACGTTAGAGTGCCGTTTAAAATTTCTAGAGATTCAAAAAAACATAAGGAATTAACTTCTGGAACTCAATAATGCGATTTAGAAACAAAGATGATTTTGGTTTTTCAAATGCATAAACAAAAAAGTGACCGCGAACAACTGCCGAGGGTGAGGCTCGCGCTGCGAAGAAGGGTCGAGATAATCCCCGCCTCTAAGCCGAGCAAGGGTCTTCAGAGTCGCGAGGAAGGGTCCTTTATGACACCTTGGACCTTTTCTGCCTACCTGACCCCAGCGACGTTTTAAGACGCCCTTCGTTCTCTTGCGTAGAAAAATCTGCGGCGTTTATAAACGGCCTTCGTTCACAGGAGTGAAAAATCTGCGGCGTTTATAAACGGCGTTCGTAGCGAAAGGGTTAATTATTTATGAAGACTACCAGAATGTCTGTCTCTCAGTTTAACATAATGTTGAACTTAGTTAAGTACAGGCTGAAGAAGTCAAGCATTCGATCTCAACTTCCCCTTGAATCGCGGTTGCTGCCCACTTTAAAGTGAGTGCCTTGTACTATTGTATAAAGATTGAAAAATCATCGCAAACAGCAATAAAATTCAGACACCTTGCAACACTAACAAGGCGGTCTGGGATGTGATCAGAACTGAAACAAATCAATGTTGTTCGGTCTTAAATGACCAGATATACTCAGATCAAAGATCATTATGGGCTTCAAAGCACTTATTAGTCTGCTGTCTAACTATTGATTTCTATATTGAATAAGAAGCAGCAACTTTGTAATTCCACATGTATTTGCTAATTGCTAACAATTGCTAACGACCTAGGTTTCGACGTAGCACGTCATCATCAGGTTTTTACATGTGGAATTACAAAGTTACTGCTTCTTATTCAATATGCTAAGCAAATTCCATAAAGTCACGGCTGAAACAACGGAAGGTATTGATTTCTATAAAAATAACGGTTAGGATAGTTAACAACAAGACAGTCTTTGATTTGCATTATTTCATTTAGTGTAGCCTTTCATTTTATCATAGAATTGCAACTGACCATGCCACAGAGTTTTTGACATTTGGACGATATTGGTGGGTGTCGATCAGTATATGCCATTTAAAACTTACAAGGCCACTAATCATCCAAATAAACCAAGAAACTGGTTCATACAATAAAGATCTAATTAGAATTCGGGATGAAACTATCCAAATATTATTCAATGAGGCATCAGTTAATGATAAGCTCGTCTAAACTCGCCATCTTTGAAGTTCACGAACAAAGATTATTTCAAATACGTCCGCAATTCTTCCCCAAGTCAAAAAAACTTCCACAAAAGCAATAACCCGTGACTGACACCGGCAGTAGTAATGAGGCGCTCTGACTGGCCTGCCGTAAGACGTAAGTCGTAGAGATGGGACTTGGCCATGTCCCTTACGACAGCTCCTTACGTCTTACGACAGCCCTTACGACAGCTCTTACGGCTTACGCCCATTGTAGAATGGCCTTTAGGCGTTAAAAACTATTATTTATGCCCCAAAAGAAAGATATTTAGATGCTAAAACTAATGAATAATAAGAGACTAATTTGCTAAGCTTATCAGATAAACGGAGACAGTGACATATAGTATGGATGATGTCGAAAGTAGAACTTGTCATCTAATCCATTCGGCTTATACCTAACTTATTCAACTGAAATGACTAAAAACCTATATCATACTGGAAGAATATGAAATAACCAATCAATATACCTGTACTATTTTACTTACGTTTACGAATTTCCAGTCATCGTAAAAATTAATCAAACTGATAATATATAGAAATAGTGCGCAACTTCAACGAATTCACAACCTATTTTATCACCCTTCATCAACTGTATCCCTCACTGAGAGCTTCCAAATAACGCCGCTAGTTGGCATATCTCTTGTCTGGAGTATCGCCGTGTTCCTCACGAACGACCCTAACACCAAAACATTCATCATCGCCATATTATAAATATTATATAATTGAAATATGAACATTCATTTTCAACCATTGACATGTTTTTACCTCCGCAACTTCACTCTTTGACTTTCCGTTTGAACAATATTTTCTTCGAAGATGGAACGAAGCTTCATTTAGCTGCCTTTAAGCATGGTGTTGATGCGTAAGAAAGCATTGCTAATGTTGAGATTTTCAGAAAATTTCTTGCGTCAGCTGTGACAAACTCAGATCCATTTCTTCTAAAGAAATCATATATGTTCGTAGCCTTCCTTAGCCCCACCAAAGATATGTACATCCGTCAACAAATGTTGAAAACAAAGTCAACAGGTACTATTTACATGCCTGCGTTTTCCCTCCCATTTCAGGACCTGTCGTAACTTTCAGCCGGCCAATCACAATACTTTTTAAAGTGGGCGTGTTCTTTGGGCATTTCTTTTGCCTATTTCTTGAAAAAAACATTATATAAATGCATCGTTTTCATCGCTAAGCTGTGTTAGTAACATTTACAATTTTTAAATAGCATTTCAAGGCGATTTAAAAAGTGGTCCGGAGACCTTTGTCTACGAGCGGTTTAACCTCTTTGATCCGGAGAAATAATCCGGAATAATAAAGAAATGTACTATGAACATTTTCTCGCCTATTTTGACCACCACATATGGGAGTACTGACATTATGTGTTGGAAAAATGTTCTATTATTATTATATGTGTTGAAATATGCATACCCACCATAGGTGTACAGTTGTTGTTTGAGAGATACAAAAAAATTGAAGATCGCATGAATAATGTTGAAGAACAACCTTAAGTATTAATATTCTGAACACAAAGAGAAAAAATGTAACATGGGCAAGAGGCAAATACATGACATATCGTTCGTTATTTTTTGTGGCCGCCATATTGATCTCTGCAAACAGAAAAATAAGAGAGATGAGACTCTAGTGCATGGAAATGGCGGTCAAGGCGGGAAATTCAAAATCAGGTATTTTCACAGATGTGTACAGTATTTAATTGGAGAAAGATACCCTCTGAGGGACAGTTAACTGGTTGTCCACCAACGAGGACGAGGGACCAAAGAGGATACATGGGCGCGTGCGAAGGGATTGTCAGTGAGTGTGATACAAGAGAGTGCTCGCAACATTGCGAAAGAATTGAATGTGGAGAAGTTTGTTGCTAGCAATGTCTGGCTAAAATTTTTTAGCAAACGACATAATATCGTATACCATGTGGTGTGAGGTGAAGGAGGCGACGTGAAGGACTTTGGCGATTGGTTGACGAGACAGCCTTCTCTTTTTGGAGGTCATGCTCCTCGATACACCTTTTAATATTGACGAGATTGGACTCATCCACTTCCGGCTAAATCACTAAGCCTCAGAAACGAGATGTGCAGAGGCAAGAGGATGTCAAAGGAAAGGGCAGTGATAATGCTTTGCTGCAATGCTCTTGGAGACAAGGAGAGTCCCTTTGGTCGAATCGGAAATCTCTGAAGCTTCGCTGCTTAAAATGTGTAGATTTAAAACCATCGGGTGCGAGATGGAGGCATGCAAACGGAAGGGCATTGATCACATCTTCATATTCCAGTTAGGTAGGTATAGGATATTACCTATGAGTTGCATCGATGCCTGTGGACAGAAATCACCATTACGAGTACAATTCAGTTATTTAAATACCGGTTAAGTGTAACTCTGTTACGCTTTCGAGAACGGACATGGGATCTCGGCATTACGACTCGACGGATCGAAGAAAGCATAATAAAAGTATTTTTCTATTACAAACTCTTTCAGATTCAGCAATAAAAATATGGTAAATGCAGCTTGTGCATGATTGCATCTGGTGGGACGGTCCCAGTGAAAATGAATGTCCAACAACGCACGAATCAAACGTATGTCACTGACAAACGAAAGGTCTTACCTCTACCATAGCACGTATTCCTAACGAAGGATTACTATAATCCTAGGGGAATTATAATACAGGACGGTTTAAGGGAAACATGAGAGGAATGGAATAGGAATATAATGACAAATATGGATCTTAACCAATAGGAGTTGTTGATAAGGTTAGCTGAGATGAAGATCAATATTATTATAATAATTTTAGCTCATAAACACTTGTGATGGATGCTTCTATCCCAAAAAGATAATTCTTTTTGTGTCGACACAAAATCAGAGCTGAGTAGAAAATTCTTGATGCTCTCTATGATGCAGAATTAGCATAAATCAACCCAAAAATGCAAGGAATATTTAAAATACAGGTGTAAAACATACTTACAAAAGCATTTGAATAGTGACATGTAGGAAATATCAAAACAATTCTGGTAAAACTGATTTATTGCCTTAGAGTTTGGGAAACATGATATTAAATGCTGAGGCAGGCCGAAACCAACAAATAAACCATAAATTCAAACCATTTTGAAAGCACACTCATTTATACCTCATGTAGCATCATAAAGGAGATCTTATCCTTAATAATAAATAAAACAACAAGAACACTAAGCAAAAATCTAAAAAAATAATAAATTTCAGATAAATTTGAAAACATTTTGCATCATATGCTTTCCTTTTACATCTCAGAATACATTTCAAGAAGTTTTCAGCACACTGTCAGTCACTGTGGTCCTTCTTAGCAGCTTTTACAGGTCAGTACTGTAAACAATGAGGAAAAATGAAATTAACTCTTCAATCTCAGAGGAGGTTTAAATGGTTTTCAACCCAATTGCCGGAGGAGATTTAAATGTTTTGAAGCTTTATGAAGACCTGTGATCAATGAGTTAGATTTCAGTAACTATTAGTACTATAATCCGGATATTTTTAGTGACTGTCAATAAGTCTTATATATTTTATATACAGCTTTAAAACAATAACAAACTCAATTTATTAAGGAGTTAGACACTTAAAAATTGGTTTGAAGTAAAACAAATATTATGACCGTGTGATACATACCCATTCCAGGAGCCTTGGCATCACCTGGGCCCGGAAGAGACGCAGCAAAGCAGGAACTTGTAGCTGCAGTACGTGCAACCCCTCCCTGGCACCGTACCTGGCGACAACCTTCGGGACGGCCGAAGCCAAGTAGATCTCCTTCAGCAGCTGACTCTTGGGCAGCAGCGCCGCACTGATCAGCCACTCGAGCCCCCCTTCACTCCCCCCCTGCCAATTCCTCTCCTCCTCCGCGTCCCGCATAGCGGCCTGCATTTGTTTCTTGCAGACGTCATCGCCCGGCGCGTACGGCCTCCCTTCGTTCCCGAAAGCCAGAAAGAGCGCCATCTGCGCCAGCGCAGCGGCGAACCAGGCGACGGTGTCCTCCTCTTTGAAAGGCGACCCGATCCTCCCTCCCAGGTAAACCGTCCTCGACGCGAAGTCGGCACACGAAGAGAAACAAGTTCCCTCCCATTCGTTCCCGTCGTGGTCCCGGACTCTGGGCTTGATGTTCCCGATGTGGAGGGCACTGCAGTCCACCACGACGGAGAAAGCGATTCTGGAGCTCTGGAGGAACTTGAGGATGCAAGCCGTCTCCTCGCTCATGCGGCACAGCCCCTCGTACCAGCCGCGCATCATCCGCTCTCCCCATTGGTCCGCGTGGAAGATGCACGTCTTGGCCATCATGGCGTCCACGCAGCTCCGGATTCCATCCGACAGCCCCGCGACACCATCCGATTCCCTCTGGGCATCCATTCCACTCTCGACGTCATTTGTGACTTGACGACAGGGCATCATCTCCCTTGGCAACCTGGGTGGCTTGACGTTGCCAGTCACGACGAAGCGGTTCCCAGCGGAAGCAGGGGTCTGACTCGAGAGCTAAAAATAGTATAGATTGGCACAATTAATTCTTGTTAACTCCGAGAACTACGGTCAAGCAGGTATTTTTCCCTCACGACGAATAAAATTGTATAAATGTTATTACGTCCAGCACCATTCTCGGCATTAAAGTAGCCTACTTCTTCTGGGCTGATTGTTGTGAGGCAAGTTGAAGCATTTACACAGTAGCTTGTAATAGTCCTGATTAATGAAATGACACTCTGCCCATGATCACCTTTATAGATTTTCAATGGGTCAATATGGCTATATTCATTATATTCAGAATAGAATAGAAGTAAATTTATTGTCCTTGGACGTATTCGTCCACTAAGAACATACAACAAAATACACAAATGTTTGAGCTCGTAACACATTGATTTTCAAAGTGGTAACATAATTAGGAATATAAATGAAACAGCTCCCTCAATGAGGTTTTGCCTATACATTAAAGTAAAAGCCTTCTTGGTCGGATATATACCCAAAAAATCTTTTTTAAACAAATACTGAACTTCATTTCATTTCTGTCGGTAGGTATACTATTCCTCAACCTGGCCCCAGCAACACAGAAAGATTTTAGGTAGGTAGTAATCCTATGTAGAGGAGGAATCAAATAATAGGGAGTCATTCACATTAGCCATGTTTTCTCAAGGAGGAAAAAATTGCTTTAAATAACCAGGTTGCTGATTTTGAAAAAGAGAATACACATACGAACGAAGCAAGTATTTCCTTTTGATCTTGGCCTTTAGCCATGTAAGCCTGGTAAAAGGAGAAATATCGCGAGACACGGAGGCGTGATGAAGACAATTGCCGAGGTACTACAAGTGAATTGGAAGCATGGAAAAGGATTACCTCACTGATAGGTTTCATGATACCTTCTGTACATCATTTTGAAATAAGTTTTAAATAACCAACTAGCTCGCGCCTTGTGGACAATCACTTCTTTATTATACACAAGCACTGAACTCTTTACTTATGTATTCACCACCCCCGTCAGTTTGCAAAGCCAAACTTTTTCGTTTCCCTTATTATTTTCCACTCCTGCTTTGTAACCTTTGAAACGAGCATACACTTCACTCTTTTGTTTGAGAAAATATGCAGTCATATGCCTACAAAAATCGTCAACAAAGGTTACAGTACATTGTGACCCACCCAAGGATTTTACACATTTCCCCATGACATCACTATCTATTAGCTCCAACAAACTTCCAGGTTGACCTTCTCGGACTTTTCTCCGGAAATGCCTTCTCAACAGCCTTACCTTTGGAGCACAACATCGCACCTCTCACCTGATTTCACATTTACTTTTATCACTGGGATTTTCCTGATGCCTTCCTCGTGCCAATGTCCAAGTCGGTTGTGCCAATTCACCGCACTCATCACGGCAACTAACTGCATTGTGCTCCTGTCCGCCTTCACCGTCAAGCTGTGCAGTTACACTTGACACCACTGTGGTGGTCACTGCTTCCAAGATGTACGTCCCCTCCCTTTGGTGGCCCTTGAAAATCACTTCAGCGTTCAGCTTTCCCACACAGAGATTCTCCATGAACTTACAGGAAATCCCTTTCCTAGCTAGCACAGCGCAGGAGATCAAGTTATGAACGAATTCAGGTACAATTATCACTTCCCTGAGTTCTAACGTACATCCGCCGCACTCGTTTGTGAGTTCCACAGGGACCACCCCTATGCCCTTCACCGGGAACTTCCCCTCGCCCACGTTTATAAATCCGCTCGCGGGGCTGAGAGAAGGAAACAAAGCCTCACAGATGTAGTCAGTGGAGGCGCTGTCCAACAGCCACTGGTTATCGTTTATTCGCCATGCAGCGAGATTCAACGCACTCACTGATGCACGAAATTACTCTAGATCTGCTTTCGCCGCCCCTTCTGTCCTGATTGTCATTTTCGTTCTTCATTGCCCTATGCTCCAATAGCGGCGTACCCTCTCTGGAAGGTCTGTCTTGTCGACTGATACTGATTGCCACCTCTACCCCCGCTACTTCGAGTGCAATTAGATTCTAGGCCCCCCTGCACTCTTTCGTCACGGTCTTGCCCAAGCGGTTCGTCTTCCTGCAACAGGGCTGCTTTCATTTTCTGCGACGTTTTATCCCCCCCCCCAAAATGGCTAACGTCACTCTATACTTTTCTTCAGGGAGCCATGCTAGATATTGTCCGGCCAGCTGGCTATCACTTAGCTCCAAACCATATCCGGCACTCTTAATCACTCTGTTTAAGCTCTGAAACTCTGTCGTTTACTGACGATTTTTCAAATCGGGGGTTTTTGTCAGGTTCATCGTACTCTTCTTCACTTTCAGGGCTTAGTGAATGTATACGGCATGTGTATACCTTGAAAGATTTCCCATCCATCCTTGGCGAAATCGCAATCTCCGATGTCTACAGCGTAATCCCTCACGACATGTTTGAGCAGGAACCCGAGTGCCTTTCTGTTGAGTCGCTCTTGATCAACGTTAAAGACACTCTGTTTATCAGCTCCAAACGCTCCCTCCCTCTAACGAACTCTCTTCCTTCCGCCATCTTGGCTTCCTTCTCTTGTGCAGTACCGGCGGCCGAAACTTTACTTTACTGTACTTTAATTTTATCTTTTCACTTCCGCATCTGAATCACCTTCCCTGGGCCCATAACCTTTAGAAATAGGTTTTAAATAACCAAGTAACTCGCGCCTTGTGAATAATCACTAATTTATTATACCCCTCTGCTAAAACATCTTAACACGTCACTTAACACGTCGGCCACGCCGATAGTCCGCCAACAACCGGCGAAGCGACTTGACTGTGCAACGACTACATCAGTCAAGACATTGCCTGCGAATACAATACAATTCCAATGCATAATTGTCAGTTCAGTCATGGGGCACCTTGATAGCCAGAATTTATTGCCCAATGTTCAGCATGGCTTCCGAAAGAGCAGATGTGGCACTCAACTTGCTCTCCTTTCCCACGATATTATAGTTTCTAGCGAAAATATATTTCCAGTCGATGCAATATTTTTGGACTTCGAGAAAGCTTTCGCCAAGGTGTCTCATAGCAAATTAATCTTGAAATTAAATTCTTTTGGGTTAGACGGCAACATTACATCATGGATTTATGATTTTCTGCATGATCGGGTACAAAGGGTTGTTTTGGACGGTGTTACCTCCTCGGTAATTGAAGTCACATTGGGTACCCCACAAGGTAGTGTGATGGATCCACTCCTATTCCTTTTGTAAATAAATGATATCCATAAGGTGGTAAAAAGTAAGCTTCGTCTATTTGCCGATGACGCAGTAGTGTACAGGAAAATTCTATGCCCAAATGATAAAGAATTTTTAAATGATGACCCACAAGCAATTTAAAAATGGTGTATTACATGGCAGTTAGAATAAAATTTTAAAGAATGTTTAGTTATGAATTTTGGAAAAAGCTTTCTCCTCCTAGCACGTACAACATAAGTAATAATGAATTAACAATCGTGGTATCCATTAAATGTCCTGGAATAAGACTGACACATGATCTATCCTGGGGTAAACACATACGTGAAATAATGGTCAAGCTAATCGTAAACTGGGATTCATCAAAATAGTATTGGGTAAATGTGATGATCATGTACGAGAAATCAACTTCTCGGTAGATGATTTCTAGAAATTATCTCTTGATAAACCTTATTAGGAATATGCTGACAGTACATGGGATCCCTACCAAATGATTCTAAATAATGAACTTGAGAGTGTGCACCGAAGATCGGCAAGATTTGTAATGTGACAGTACGATAACCATATTAGCATAAGTAGTATATAAAATGAATGAAAATGGATATCATTGCCAGATCGCAGATTGAAATTCAGAATTATTCACTAAAATAAATTCCAAGGTAATATTTTCAGTGATGAAGTAAAAAGTATTTTGCTAACCCCAAGTTACAATGTTAGGCTGGATCATAATCACAAATATAGAGAAATTTATAGCCGAAATGCAAGATTCCAAATGCCCTTTTTTCCACTTACATTTAGGAATATGAATAGCGGTAAATATGTCCAATACGAGTGTATCAATGGATAGCTTAGGTATCTGCATGTTTGTATATGGACCTGAAGCTAACCCAAGCAACAGCATGCTTTTGCATGTTTGCTGTACTATTTATATCTTTTTTAAATGGTGAGGTTTAGACTAGTATATTATTTCTAATCCTTTTTTATGCATGATATGTAGTGCATATTTGGTAGGAATTCACCACTTGCCACACACCTTTACGGTTCCTTGCCGGGTATTATGTAGATGTCACCGAGAATGCTCCAATTCACGGTGACTATGCACTCCCTGCCCCCAAAGGAGGAATTCTCCACCTATGGAACGGAAATATAGAGCATAACATCAATACATATCCACGGGAAACTTAAACGGGATGCAGATATGTTTCTGTCACTCTCTTATAAGTCCTATTACATATAGAGCAATAACAATAGGTCGACTCGTACTCGAATAACTCAAGGCAGGTGTGCACCTAGGCATCTAACCTCTGGTCGACGCCAACTTCAAGTCTTCTAAAGTTCATTTTTTGAGTTGAAAACTTATCGAAAATACAAACAGCAGGCTATTTTGGTAGGTAATAGAATGTTTTAATTTGGATTACTTAAAATGCATTCCGAGGATTAACATCCGAAAATATTGCGCAACAAACTATATTATGTTCAGCTACGCGCTAGGAGATAGATAGTGTTCCACAAACGGCAGCAAATTAACAGTGCATGTCTAGTAATGGTTAACTTCTGCCACACAGCTTGTTGTGGCTTTTATAGAGTATATTGTGTAGATAAAGGTTTGTTGAAAGGTTTAGCGATTGATGCAGTGCTGTACTAAAAGTACTAACGTTCGTTCATGCGATAGAAACAAAGGTTGAAATACAGGTAATAAACCACTGATGAAATATAAGGTCTAATTACCTTTACATCTCTTCATTTTAATTGAACACAATTGATATTGTGGTAGAGTACAAAGAAGCCACCCGGATGAAATCAAAAGGGGTGCTGTCCTTTTTCGTCCCTTTTTTCCAAGAGTTCATGATACTAAATGCATACCCACTTTGTTTTAATTTTTGCCGTGGTGGATAAACTACGTGAATATTTTTTTTATTCCGACGTCGTACCGAGACGGTAGTATATTTTCCTATGTGTATGAAAATATTTTGGGCTTACTTAGTTTACTCTACAAAGTTGGGCTAATTACAGAGCGTACAGTTGTGGTTAACATGGGATTTGAACTTTTCAATTGAGCAAATGTCTCATATCAGTTCACCCCTTTCCACACACCATTGTGATGGTTTGCAGTTAGTGATCAGAAGCGGGAAACGTCACTCCTTCGAAGAAATCAAAAATCCTCGTAAGACTACTGGATGACTGAGCCGAACAATAACAGCTCCGAACGAAACATTATTCCAATCGAAGGGAAAGAAAGATAAGACGACTTCAAAGCAACATTGAAGAAACACTATTTCCACTAAAATACAACTCTGATATAACATCCTCAACAATTTCACAAAACATCAGCACAAGGCGGAAAGTGCTCATTGAAGCAGCACAGAATCACTCAATTCTAACGATTTGTTTAGAATTGCATGTTAAATTCGGATACGCTTCACGTATCTTCAGCAAAGTACTGCCAGGGAAATTACATATAAAGCAGTGTACATGAAGACAACAGGCTTTGTGAATCCAGAACACCGGAAGACTCCACTTAACACGAGATATCTTAAGGGGGCTGTATATCACTGAAAAAAACGCGTCCGCAGACGTCTACGTGTTCTTGATTTACGAATTAAATATACTAGTTATTGCAAATCTGATTGAGCAGGACTCTAGAATAAGGATTAATACTTAGCATAAGTATTGCAGTTATGGGCGTTTCACTTTCTATATAAATAGATCGAAAGCTGAAAAACGTAAATTTGTCCAAAATCAGGAGCTCGCCATGAAGCCTTGGACGCATATTTATTTAAAATATTTTCATTCAGGCTATATAACCAACCTTCATCTCCATGTTGGAACATGGTAATGTTCCATAAAGCGTATTTTAGCGTCACAGTGAACATTCTCGTGGACCTATGCAACGCATTTTTCACGACTCCTCGATCTAAATTACGTGTTCCATCGGCGGCGCTGCGATTTCCGCTGTCAGCCTGAGAGCGAGTGGCAGCGCTTAGGAGGGGGGAAGAGCGGGTAGGGGAGGGGTGAGCGATGAGGGGAGGTGTAGCTTTTTGGGACGCCCCTCGACCTTGTATTTCAACATGGTACGAGGCCCCCATGAAAATACCATGGGGGATAAGATTTCACAGCTGTATTTGCTGCTCGCGCTTACTCCCAATGTGGATCGCTCGATATCGATCGATCCTTAGTAAAGGATCATATTCACTCTTCAACCAGTCCTTTTGTACTCGGATTTGTCAAATATTTTGTCGTAGTGATTGGCGTAGACAGTGGAGAGTGGAGTGGGGTGATCATCCGAGCACCTGTAAGTTATTACTATATTACGATAAATTGTGGGTGTGTCTGTTACCTCAATCGCGTTAATGAATCTATCATTGCTTGTCCAGGAAACGTTTCTGGAGAGTATTTATTTTTTTTCCTTTGCAAATTTGCTTAAACGGTCTGTTCCTTATTGATCAAATGGTCATCCATTGCTCTCAACATAATGAAAGTACTTTATGTCTACATTACGGTGGTGCCATAATTTTGCCGGAATCTACGGTGACAAAAGCTTACGATCCAACCGGAAGACGAATCTTCGATATAAAACTTTTTCTTCTAGGGAGGAAAAAACATTTTTTTCCTCCCTAAAACTATGGGAAAACATGCTTTCTTGCATAATATCAGACATGGAAGTGATAGAGGAGAAAAGGAAAGGGTTTTTCAGCAAATTTCGTCAGATGTGTAACATGGAAATATTTTTAAATACTGAAAACCCTAATGAAAAAATCGTATCAGTTAACAAGGCATGGTTATACTGTAAATTCCTTGTCATATCTTGTATATCGCCTCTAAGATGTGCATTTCTTTGAACTTCTGAATTCGGTCTTCAATAGTTGACTCCTTTTTTGATAGCATTACGGGATGATCTGACCCCGCGCACATTGCTACCAACGAGTTTGTAAAATATCCCAAATACAATGATATTAAGTAGAGATCGTACTGTTAAAGTTTTCAAGTACTACCCTAATCTACTCAGACTAAAATTATCTGTTGAAAATCCAATTTAATAACCACATTTCTAAAATAACTTCGGATATCATAGATAAATATAATCTTCTCAAGTAAATAACTTCATGACATTCTCTCTCGAGACATGCCGCCATCAAAATTCTGCTAATGTGCTTTGGAAATATATATGCGAAGCGGGTGCCATAAACTGTGGGATAATGACAAGGTTTAATTACAGGTTGCAAATACGATATGAACTGACCAAGGACATTCACAACTAGCGGAGCTTAGTGCAGTTCTCGATATTCCGTGTATTACTCCTAGAACGTACAGAAAAATGCATTAATACGTCATTTTAGGAATGCATGATGCTGCGTGGGAGGTTATGAGGCGTGCGGGAAAGTAGGAATATGATCTCGCCGTGCAGGCTGGAGACGTGGATACCGATGGTATACCCTTGATAGCAGTGGCTGCCAATGGGTCTTTAAGGAAAAGATCGTATTGGACTAACTACAACTCACTTTCCGGAGTGGTACGCGAAGCTATTTCTACTTACTTTTTTTAATTGTAATGAACTAGCGGGGGGGAGGGGGGGGGGCGTTGAATTTCAACAGCGTGGAAAATATCAAAATCAATGCATTGCCTTTAAAAGGCATTTCTCCAAAAAACCTTGCATATTATTTTTAAATATTTTAGATAGCTGAATTACCCGGTGTTGCCGGAGATCATAATTTTTCATAACTCATATGAGGAGAGTGAGGTTGGTTCATAGTTGTCACATAGTTGTCACTGTTGGTTTTACGATCTCGCTGTAGACGAAGCTCTCGTCCCTATGTAGATTGGTATTTATATGTATATTTGCGTAAAACTCTTTTCACCATTCACATCACAACTAGCTTAGGACAGTTTTACAAAGATATCATTATATCTTGATTGGTACGATTTTACCTTATTTAAAATGCATATATCCAATTATATCAAAACCCTTTTACATGTGATAGATAACGGCAGTGCGACACAGAGGGAGAGTATTGAAAAAGTAGGAGCTATATAAAAATGGAGACTAAAGGAAAAATTGAAAATAGATTGCAGGCGTTCGAGATGTGGGTGTGGAGGAAGAAGGAAAATGAGCTTTGGACGGAGAGAAACGCAAATGCAGGAGTACTTGACTTCGTTTGGGAGGAGGAGGAGAAGCTGCTGGATGGGATTAGGGGAAGGCAGAGTAGGTGGCTTGAACAGGTAATGAGGGGCGATGGGTTGCTCCGAGTCGTGATAGAGGGAATAATGTTTGGCAAGCAGGGCAGGGGAAGGATGAGAATAGGTTTTATGGACGGGATGAAGAAGGGTAGGACATGCGCGGAGAGAGAGAAAGATCCTATGGGTGCAGATCAGAACTCTGCGTGCATTGAGAGTGACAATCGGGAAGTAGATGAGCACTCCAAGACCAGCCTCCTGAAATCGCTCTCATTGAATGAGAAAGAGACAGAGGAATTAGAGGCACTAACCAGGAATCAGCGGTACTCAAGGCCGTTGATGCCTGAAAGCCTAAAAAGACTGACAGCATCCACATTCGGCCGTGTGTGCAAATTGAGGCCCAAAGCAACCAGGACAAATACTGTGAAGTCCATTTTACGCCCATCCTTCTCGGGAAGCAAATCCACAGAATACAGTAAGGCTATGGAACGAAGAGCCATTGAGGCCTACGCGGGGGAAAGCGGATGCACAGGGAATGTTTGTAGACCAGGAATTGCCATTTCTGGCGGCTCCCCCAATGGGCTAATACCTGATGGTAGAGGTGTTCTGGAAATAAAACGCCCTTGATCTTGTAGGGAGGTCACTCCTATTGAACGCATTAAAAATAACCAAGTTTTGCCATATTCTTGAAGGGAAATTAAAACAAAAAAGAGATCATCAATATTATTATCAAGTTCAAGAACAACTGCATTGTAATAAGGAGTATTGCATTTTTATTTTTTGGGCCCCACGAGGCATTTTATATGAAAATTTAAGAGGGTTGACAGATTCTGGGCCAATCAAATGGTGTGTAACTAACACAAGTAACACGCAATAACATTAAAAAATTGCCTTATCTAATATTCATGTTTTCGTGATTTGTGGAAAAACCGGAGGTGATGTAGGAATTTGAAGGTAATTTTCGGAATCCACATAACAGTACGGCTCATTTCACACAACAAAATCTTGCATATTGGTGATAGTCACTGATTTTCGTAGCGCTTAGTACCTTTTCCAAAATTTTTTATCAATTTCCCGTGAAAACAGAAACAGCAATTTCTTCAACCGTCAATGTTATATAAAAATTGAGAGCGTAAACCTCAAGTAGATTTCTTTGTTTAAAAATTAGTAATTTTAACTATACTGGCTACATATTCCAAATGAGGTCTAACAAGGAAAAAGTAGCCGATTTCTCGTACATGATCGTCTCATTTACCAATACTCTTTTGACGAATCCCAGTTTACGATTACCTTGACCCATTATTTCACGTATGTATTCACCCCAGGAAAGATCATGTGTCAGTCTTATCCCAAGATATTTAATGGATTCCAAGTTTGTTTCATTATTACATATTTTGTAAGTGATAGGAGGAGAAAAATTCTTTTTCCAAAAATTCATTACTACAAATAAAAAAAAAAAATTAATTCTAACTGCGACGTATGAAACCATTTTTCAATTGCTTGTAAGTCAATATTTAAATATTCTTTATCATTTGGGCATAGACTTTCCCTGTACAGTACCGCGTCATCGGCAAATAGACGAAGCTTACTTTTCACCACCTTATTGATGTCATTCTTGTACAGTAGGAACAGGAGTGGACCTATCACACTACTTTGTGGGACACCTGAAGTGACTTCAATTGCCGGAGAGGTAACACCGTCCAAAACAACCCTTTGCACCCGATCATGCGGGAAATCATTTATCCATGATATAATATTACTGTCTATCCCATAAGATTTTAATATCAAAATTAGTTTGCTATGAGACACCTTGTCAAAAGCTTTCTTGAAATCGAAAAATATTGCATCCACTGGATATTACTTTCTCCATAAACTAAAATATCGTGGGAAAAGAGAGCAAGTTGAGTTTCACATTATCTTATCTTCCGGAAACCATACTGAACATAGGACAATAAATTCTGGTTTTCTAGATGCCCCATGACTGAACTGACAATTATATGTTCCAGGACTTTGCAAGAAATGAATGTGAGGGATATAGGTCGGTAGTTATGTGGGTGCTCCCTATCACCACTCATAACCTTAGAAATGCACACTTACTGAGAGAATCATAAAGTGCACACTGGTGTCCTGCGGACCCCATGAGTTATAATTTTTTTTATTTCAGATTTTTGCTATATTTCATTGAGGAAGATGGCAAATATCATTCATATGAAGCCTTTTTAATATCAATGAGTTGAAATATTTTATTTTAAAAAATATATAACGCAGTAAAAAATACCTTTTCAATTTGAAAACTTAGAAAATCTCTCAGAAATACATCAAATCGAAATTTATTTCCTGTTGCTCATGTTTTGACAATACCGAGAAATGCCGTTAGTTACTTAAGGATAACACTTTGAAGTGTATGAAGACTATCGTTTTTAATAGTTTTTCTCCAAAAATATATTTATTACAACATTTGAAAGAAGCGTATTTTTCAAGTTTAATTTTTCAGTGATTTTTTCGAAAATTTCATAAACACTTATAATGTCAATTAAAATGCTTATAAATTTATAGTTTTTTGCGTAATAAATATAAATATTCACATTGTACTGGAAAGAAGTTGATTTTTCACTCCAGTACAGGCAGTACGCAGATAACTTCTATGCACATGGGAGTGCTGCACAATGAGCATAGATTTCTCATTTTTATTTCCCTTTCACTCGGGCATAAGTTACGTCGAACCTTCCTTCTCGTTGCTGCACTGCATGCCCATCAATCTGTAGAATTTTTAGCGTTGTTCGTCAACCGTGCGGTATTCATGGGCTGTGTAATAATTCCTACAATTATCCACCATGTCTTCTCAAATTTCACGAATTGGTGAACATTGATCGATCACCCTGCCCTGCAATCTTGAAGTAATCAAAACGCAGTGTTGACAACAGAAACGGGAGACACTGTAGCGGAGTGGTACATTGATATAGTGTATGCAAACTCAGTTTATAACAGCTCATACAGCATAATGTTGCACGTCTTCTGCACCCCAGAAAAATACTAAAGTCCAAAAAAATGCCTCCATCTCCTCAATATCTACATCACTATGATACGATTGGGAACTTATATCTCTAAGCGCTGCCGTTGTATTTCCTCATTTCTGTGCATCGATATTAAATTTCGCAAAGCTCTATCAAATAATAACTGTCGAATTTGGTGAGGAGTTTTGATATCACTCGTTGCGCCTTTTGGTCCGGGTTGTTCTGAAATCAAATTTTACTGTTTCCTTCTCCAAAATACAAAAAAGAAAGAAAAATAAAATAAGTGTAATATCAATAATATCCATCGACTTTCAGGGTCTTCGGACAATATTCAAAATCGTGACATAACAAAAAATAATCATTGCACGGTAATTTTACCATATAAGGTTTAGGTAAAGATGCTAAAATCTGAATTAAAGTTCATGAGAAAAAGTAGGTGCTAATTTAGTTAGAGGTATTCGGAAGCACGCATCGAAAACAATCGTTATGAACCGACCGGGAAATTCATTTACAGAGCGAAATCTAGCGATAAATAAATAAAGTCTTTAGTGCTGAAAACATTACGTGGAAAATAATTCATCGTCTTTTGGTCTCTTTTTCCCGGCAGCAAGAACCGTCTTTCCCTCGCAGGTTTGTAGGTTGCCTTTCTGCCTCTATTCGCCTGGCTCCCTCTTGATCGCTTTGTCGCTGGTACACTTTCGTCTTATTAAGGTTCTCCGCTACTACCGCTGTCTCTATCTGCATCCGCGCAATCTTCCTCACTCTCCGAATCCGATTGCTCATGTGCGGAATCTACATCACTGCCTGACGAATTACCCCCATCCCTTCCTGCTCCTCCTCTTTTAACACCAGCAATGCCTGACGAATATCGTCATCACGCCTCATGTAGAATCACGACGAGGAAGACATCTCTAACGCAGCACCGACTCGCTATAGAAATGTGCAGGCTACCAATTGGTCTCGAGCTGAAATGACCAGCAATTGCCTTATCCTCTCTTTTTCCACAGATTTTGACGTATATGGGCTTCGGGTCGCCAGCCACTACTTGTAAGAAATGCCTACTCCCTTCATGAATTTTGAGGACATTCCCTTCCCAGCAAATTCCCGGGCCCTAGTTGTGAATTCCCTTGTGCTCTCCGAGGCGCCAGCTCATTGCCATTCTGTGACAAGTGCAAGTCCCGAAAAGGTTGCAGTCTATAGCTGTGTATATAATCCCCTTTACAGTTTCCAATACATAAAATATCCAAATGATGACGAACGCCAAATTATTATAAGGCATTATTTAGGATCGAAAAACCAAGAAATAATCTTCAATGCTGCTAAACTACGCTTCATGCACGTGAAGTTTTTCTATTCACATTTCACTTCTAAATTTCAAATGAGAATGCAGGAAAATTGGATAATTCCCGAAATATCTTCGATGGTACCAAATATCCTATAATAGTTTAAAAAATTATAAATATTGTTTTTAAATAATTAAAATGATTAAATACTATATCTACAAATACATTAACAGTAAAAAAAGGAAATACACAATGCTATATGATTTATTCGATATGTCTCAAAATTTACCATGAAATACACATTGGGGTCCAGCGGACCGCAGACCATTTTCAATATTTTTTCATGAAGCACCAAGAATTTTAATTACTGCATCGCAAGCAATAGTCAGTTCCTAAGATGTAAAAAGGAATTTACATTAAATTAGATTTCTGTATTTCACGTTTTGTGAAAGTTACGGCGAATGAAAAATGTTTGGGGTCCACTGGGCCCCAGTATGCACTTCTAGGGTAAAAAATGGATGTACGACATGTTGGGTATAGCCTGGTTGGAGGGCAATTAGCTGTCGAGTGAGTCAGTTGTCGTGAGGCGCGATGGTAGACTAACCACTGTCTTTGCTAATATTGTTGTCACCCCCAGTCAGGGGCCCCTCTAAGCCGCCTCGCGCCGGAGGCCCTCGTCTATCACCGAACTAGCCAGACCGCCACTGACTTTCCCCTACTCTCGTCACCTTATCAGCAGAGCACGTTTTTCTGTGGGGTGGGGAATGGAGGGGAAGGTGGATAGGCTCGCCAAAGGCTGGCGGAGAACCGAGGGGATCTCCAAGGTCGTGGCGGATTCGAGAACTAAAAGACGCTTTTCGCCCGGAGTATACAGCCCCCTTAAGAGTACTCACTCGTGCACTGTAGGAAAATACTGATAATTAAAAGTAGATATATGGCATTTTAACCAATAATCCTTTTCCTACGGTGTTGATACCTACCATCTAGCTGCATATGACCCTTTTCTGTAACGTAATATGTTTTATACAGTAGTTTAGTTGTATCTTTGGTGATTTTCACCCCTGCCACACACCCTCGTGGCGGCTTTCAGGGTATCACGTAAATATAGATTATTCCTACTATCACCGATAGGAACAAGTAAATAAATACAAAAACCACAATTCGGCAATGTCAACTAAAATAAGGCAAGGGGCATACGATGCATTCGCCGGCTGATAAAAACAAATGCATTAGAATTAATTCCTTTCGACTGAAATGCAAAGGGATCACTCACTGGGCGAGGTTCTCCTCACCCCACCCGCGTTGATAGCTTTTCAAATGATTGCGGCAGATAAAAGAGAATAGGCACTTACTCGAAGATCGCAGAAGACCATCCACCACAGGGGTCCAACTGGCATTGCGCATGTGGTACCACCTGCAGTAACGCCATCTATAACCGTAGTAGGTTATCAATGAAACGTTGTCGAATATTATAAATTAATATATTTACTCAGCTCTTCTAAAAATTTAAATTTTAGATATTTCACGTTGTATTTAGATTGCAAGATGCTCCACAGAGAAAAAGTCATTCGCCTTGACCGGGACACGAACCCGGACCTCCTGACCCGGTCCCGGTCAAGGCGAATGATTTCTTCTCTGTGGAATATCTTGCTATCTTGCATCTCAGCGGGTAACTCCGCTAAAGTTTTATCGGCTGGCTCACGAGCTTTGAATTTGTTGTATCTAGATTACTAGAAGCGTAATATCAATTTTTCTACTACGGCATCGAAACCTTTGACAAACGAAGATCGCAGTCCAACTGTACGTCCTCTATATTTAAGCTGAAAGTCGGTTGAGAAAATGTTGTGTTCATTTGCAATAACAGTGATTAAGACCGTTTATCCTAAGTTTGGCTGTAAAAGAAGTGAAATAATTGCGTTGAAATTCGACGTAAAGCCCCTAAATGTCTAATTCTGCGCTGTCAGCAGCTGTTAATCAAAAAATTTAGTGTATTTGAATTCTACTAACGGACACTTGGTAAGGCAGTTATGATTTTCGATGAATTTGTCTCATCATACAGGTTGTGTTACTAATGTTAGCATTGTGTTGGCATTAATTATTTTCAAGACATTTCTACCATCGGAATTTGGTCACGCATATGCTTTTTCGGGCTGCTTGGTGGCGTTAATACCAGTGAGTAACCCTTGAGTGCCTTGTTACTATCGTTAGTATTACCTATCGCACTTGAGTACGCACTGAAGACGATGGGAAACTCATCACGAAGTAGCTTCTGGCGAACTATTGAAGGGATGACAGAATCGCAGTTGTCATAACTGCTTATTTGGATGCATGGTTATGGGTTGTGTTGTTTTTGGTCCATTTGGTTCATCACTTGGTAGTTACTTAGATCAGAATACGCTGTATTGTGCAGCCTTTCTGTATCTATTGATCTGTCAGGAACTTTGAATTTGGATATACTCTAATGGAATCGTCTGCGATAGATGTCCTTCCTGTATCTAAACAAATTGTCTGTGCAAATACTAAAAAAAACACCCTTGTAGCTCCCTAGATGAACTTAACCTTAAGGGTGTTCAACACCTCGCCAAATAATGCCGCTGCAGACTATTTTTATTTTAAATGCCATGCTCGTATTATGATAGATACGTCCATTTTGTTTTCATTATATTATGCGCAAAGGTTGAGTATTTGGTCCTATCGAGGAAATATCTTCTCTGAGCCTTGAAAAATCAAGAAATCGCATGTTAAACTTTACTGTTTTTATGCGTTTTTGAACGCCTATCGCAGCGATGTATGAACGTAAATGGAAAATTCCTTCGACACAGCCAATTTATAATCCTACATATTAAAGAAGAGACTAATGCCATGTGCTCGTCTTACGACCCATTCCTGCAGCATCTAAAATTGCGAGACGACGCATCGCGTTCACCGAACTAAACGCAAGCTGAGGCGTTCCCCTCATATTTTTTCCGCCCAATCTTCCCCTCCTCTCCCCATTCCACCGCTTCATCTCGCCTCCGAGACGCTCCGAGAGGGAGAGGCGGAGGGGGGAGGGCTTCCTTATCTCTAAGCGATCAAGTTTCATCCTCGCTCGAAGAGCAGTGTGGAAGGTTGACGGAGGGTCTGAGCGATCTTGGCGAGATATTCCACTGTGTCTGGGCGTCGAGAAAAGGATCAACCTATTTCTTTCAAAACCTCCACAAACTAATTTTTATGCTATTTATTCACACCAATTTGTTTTTTTAATACGAAATATCGTGTCGTTAGTTTCATATTTTGACATTGCTATTTAGAACAATTGCAAAATATTGAGTTTTCGTATTGTTGGGCGATAATTGAAACTGATAATTAATTGAAATTGGATAGTTAAAATGAGACTATTACAATGCTTCGAACGATTTTTATTTAGTTTTCAACTGCCAAATAACAATGACTTTATAGTTTGAAGTTCATTCAAAAAATGTAAATTAAATGTTAGTCTCATTAACATTAATAATTGAAAAAAAATCCTACATTTTTGCAGGAAAATTTGTGGACTTAACTCACGCGTTCACAAATTAAAACCAAGAAATAACGATAATGCAAGGCGAGATTGTACTTCTTGCACATAAATATCTCTTGTGAGCCACATTTTAAATCTATTATAGAAATTTAAAACGGATAGCTTTACTGAAGATATGTTAGGCACATACCTATTAAAAACAAGCGTATTGGTTTAGATTCAACCGGATTAATAAGATTAGAAAGAGAGATTGTCGTACTGATAGATTCAAAATGTAATTTTTCCCCGTACTATAAGAGAACACAATACGCATCATTGCAAAGGGATAGTAAGGTGAAATATTGTAGAGTTGTCTGGAGTGCATAATGCATGTATTAACAACCAATCCCTTTACTAAGTAGTTAATAACAGTCAAACTCTATGTAGCATGTTTCCATGTAGTAGCCTATTGCATGTCAATAGTTCCATGCAGTAGTCTTGTGCATGTTTCGTGATCTCCACCCCCTGCCGTACACCCTCGCGGTGGCTTGCAGGGAATCACATAGATGTAGATTTGTTATACCATTTTCTACCGTCACCTGCTACAATAGTATGAGAAGCAATATCCTGCCTCATGGAATCTGATAGACTCCCTTTCCTGTGTGCGGCCCTATTTCGTGATTCTTGTTCCTTTGCTATCGCATCCAACCGTGATGTCCTCCGCTCGCAGTAGACCTAACGTCATGCATGATTGAAAATTTAGTAATGTAATGTTACTATAATTTACGATCCTGTGCAATTTCCAATTGTTGACTACGCACTTATCAAGCGCACTGTTAAAAAGTAGCCACGAACATCCTTCCCTCCTGGCTTTTATTTCGTAGTTGCCAACTCCGTTTTCATGGACATCCACCCCACCCACATTATACACCCCTGTTATATAATGATATGCTATTTGGTTAGTGCATATGCTCAATGTTTTTCGTGATATTGCCTTAGCTTTTTGCCTTGGGAAGAGGAGATAAGGGACCCACATATGTTATAACGGCGAACACTAAATTATCTTACCAATGCACTATGAGGATTTAATTATTTTCGTCATTTTCGCAATAGCAAGTTCCTATCTTTCTCTCACTTAACGTGCGATTGATGGTCAGAGATACTGAAATATAATATTTGTTTCTTGAACCTTGGCATGCTTTCTCAAATGATTTTTCACTCTTTGTCAGGATATTAGCTCCAATACATTTTGTTTATGGTTGAGAATGGTACCCCGTAAAAAATATATATTTGCCAAAAACCTTTCCGAGATTATCGTGGATTGTTTGGTGACTGTGATTCTTTTTTTATCGCGAGTATATTTTCACTGAAAATGAAAATATAGCCTACGTCACGATCAAAAATTAAGAGAAAATGTCAAGAGGTGTCACACTTTCGTGAGTATTTTTAGTACTTCTTGAGAAATAGCCACGTAGCATGTTGGTAAAGCATATTTTTGTGTACCTGTAACCCAATGAGGAACTGACACACTTTTCTTCGTTTTTATCTTAATATATGTCTTATAAGATCTCATGAACATTTGTTCATGGGTCACTTAGCATGGGTTACAATGCGAACTGAGTCCAAATGAGATTCAGACCCATATGTAGTCATTATTTACAATTACACGTTAAATTAAATTTTTTCATGATAGCATTTACTTAGTTGACTAAATTAAATATTATTACATGAGGCACAATCAACTTGTACGACATGATATGAGGATTTGAACCTTTACCGTACCATATCCACACTTATTGAACAACATATCCCGCTGTAAGGCGCTGCCCTTATCAATGTCGACATAAAATAGCATTACGAAATTTGCTCACACTATCGCCTGCATTGCATTTCAATAATAACATGGTTAGTATGATTAGGGGGCTACACTTCAAATCGTTAGGGGGAAAAATCAAGTAGCGTGCAGGATTTGGCACGAATTGAACAGTATGAGACGGAAGGTAGATTTTCCCACGAGGAATCATAATTTGTTTCCACAAGGCAGCAACCGCATCTTAGACTAGTGACTGCTCGTAATTAGGGTAACTTTTGCTCTTGCAGAATAGAGCCACCGACCTTACTACATATTGATGGTGTAGCAACTGATACTCTTTTAACGATAACGTACTTATACCTGACGATGACTTAAAATGATAAAACTCGGTCATTCATGATTTGGAATGATATTAATTCACTCTATTCCATGGGCCCTTCGGCATTTATGACATGTACAACGACATTAACCGCAGGCTAGTTACTCGGAGGATCATTTGTACAGCATTTGACAGTTGAGCTCACCGCTTATGCACAAAGAAATTCGCTCTGACGTCGCTTGAACGTGAACTAGTTCAGCGGCGTCGGAAGTGAGGGGCAGGGGGGGCATTCGGCCCCCCCCCCCCCAGAATTTGCCCCGGGCCCTTGAAAAATTAGTCTTCATTATTAAAAATCAAATTTCACTTGTTTCCATCTTGCCTTTTCCCTTTTGACGCATATTCTACCATCTTCATATGCACTTTTAGGGGAATTCTAGGCTCTACCCCCTCCTATCCGCAAAAAATGCGGGCCCTTTTCAAGGTAGGCCCCTCCTAGCGAAAATAGTTCCGACGCCCGTGAACTTGTTCCTTTGAAAGAAACAAATAGACGATTAGTTGCATATTCATTCAATTGCAAATAGCTGAGGCGTATTGATGGAAACACTGATGTCTCTATCAAACCATTTTTTTGTTTCTTTACCGACATTTTTTTTAATTCTCTAGTTCCTTGTAGCCACTTGGTTATGAAATTTACAAGAAAATGTTTCATTTCCAAAAATAAAATATAGGAATATCCCCGGAGTATTTTCATGAGGACGAAAAAGTGGACACGTTATGCCCCAAAAGTGGCTACTATTAACTCATTCACAATTTTTTATCTCTTTCGTGTTGTATGATCACACTTAGAACTTTCAATTATACTGTTCCTATTATTAAAACTCGGATATTGGACAAGATATGCGAAACAGCAAAAAAGTTTCTGTTCAAAATGAGCGCAACCTCTGATTTTGAAAAGTTCATTTATTTCTTGGTAAAGAAAATCGACAAATTATAAAATACTGGGCTGTAACGTCATCCAATCAGATGACTTAACACTGCTTAATTAATACCTTAATGTCTGCTCAAAGTTTTGGAAAATGCTCCATTTAATGCAATATTTCAGTTTTTTAGTTACAAAATTTTCATCATCATCATCGGTCAGCAATTCTAGGATTGGTTTGACACATTCTTCCACTCGGATCTTCTATCGGCCAACGTTTTCATATCAGCGTAATGGCTCTTTTTTACATCCTTTACAACCTGTTCCATGTATCACATACGAGGCCTACCTACAATCTTCCCGTTCAATTTTCCTTCGACGATTGTCTTCATCAGGCCATTGTGTCTCAAGATATGGCCGATTAAGTTGTCCCGTTTCTTTTTAGTTTTCAGGATACTTCTCTTTTGTCCCACTCTTCTTAGCACTTCCTCGTTACTTACTCGGTCGATCCATTAAATCTTCATCATTCTTCTGTAACACCACATTTCGAATGCTTACACTCTTTTCTTCTCCGCTGCTGTCATCGTCCATGCTGCCGCTAAGAAACACGCTCCAGACGTACGTCCTGATGAATTGTTTCCTTACTTCTACACTTGTATTTCTAGCTGTTAGTAGATTCTTCTCTTGATAGAATGCCCTTTTTGCTTGAGCTATTTTACTGATCTTTCGTGCTTCAACCATCTTTAGTTGCTTCGTTTGTGACTTTTACTACGGCGGTTGTGATTTTTAAACAATGTGTTGACAACCGCTACTTAAATTATGTTGTCTGCAGAACTCCAGTATTCTCTCTCCTCTTTCGTTTCGATTTTCCAAACCATATTTCCAGATATTCTTCCATATTAACTTTCGTCAACGACAGCGTTCCAGTCGCCTAAAATAATTAGGTTTTCTTTTCGTTTTACCAGTTTTATAACTGCCGTGATATCTTCGGAGGCGTCATCCACTCATTCATCTTCGTAGACCGACGTAGGCATGTAAACGTGCACCACAATGGTATCCGTAGGCTTGTTCTCAATCTTCACATTATAATCCTGTCACTGTAGTGCAGGAATGTCTTCACGCGCAGTCCTGCACTCTTCCTGAGCATTATGCCTACTCCAGTGTTACCATTCAGTGATCCGGTTTGAATAATTCTGTAACTTCCGCTCCAGAAGTCTCCTTCGGGCCATCTCATTTCACTGATTCCTAATACATCGAGGTCCACTCTCTGCATTTCCACCTTCAGGTTCAATATTCCGTATGTCCAAAGTGATCACACGTTCCAATTTCCTACCCTAAAATGTTTATCACACTTGACTGATGTAGTGTCTCGGGTAGTCCCCGCCCAGAGATCCGATTTGGGACTATTTTCCCTCCGGAATATTTTACTGTAGAGGGTTCCATCACGTCTTGATAGAAAGAAAAGAGTGGAGTAGCTGCGACTCCTCGGGATAATAATGTGGTGGTTTCTCCTTGCCTTCCACATCGCAGTACTATAGCCGCTAAAGTAAATGTTACCACGCCTGTAATGAAATGGGTGTCGGTCTACCGACCACTGTGGTCTCCACCTTCATTCATAAGAATAAGAGCTGCTGCTCTCCCCTCCGGGTGCTGAGAAGGGTAATTGTTGGCGGTATCTTCACAGGATCTGTATTAATTGAAGGCCTACCTTACCCAGGGATAGCTTTTCGTCCACGACTGCTTATTTAACGAGTAAACTCGCTTATCTCGTAGCTAACCTCTATATCTAGAGAACGACCAGCCATCCGCAACGCGGCGAACGCACTTGGTGGCTTTAAGCTCAGCCGCGAGTATAAAATATTGCATACTGATAAATAAAACTTCGTATAATTAAATTAAAATATTCTCAATGCACATCTTTCGCAGTAATTTTGCTTCATGGGTGCCCGATATGCACCGAAAAAGCATACATGAAGTAGTTTTTGTTATTTCAGTGTCATATGCGACTAGTGAAACTCTCCGGAAAAGACAGCAGCAGCAAGGCCAATGAGTAGGGAAAGGATACGGAAGGAAACGATTTTCAACAAACCTGTAGCCCTGTAGATACTCACATAATTTAGCTAACGGTTGCAAACATCCGGAACCCTTCAAACGAAATTTCAATGTTATGGTTTTGTTAAGGAATTCTCAAAAATTCGCCACTGTACGACGGGTGGATTTTTTTTAGTTTTGATTATCTCTTGAGGAAGGGTGCGTGTGGCTGTGTTCTCCAGCGTCCAGAAGTGACGGCGTTATGGAAGAGTCCACGAAGCCTTATAGAAAAGCGCAGTATCGTAAAGGATACAACAAAACGAAGAGGAGAGATTGCAACGTGCAGAATTCGATTCGCAGGGAAAAAACCGAAAAAGGCATTTATTTCGCAATATTAAATTTACGAGATAATTAAATGTAAGGGCTCCTTCGTAAAAAAAATTCGTAAACAAATCGTGGATCCTTGTTATCCGAAGGGCGTGAAGATCCGGTAAACAGCTATGCAGTAATGGTGAATATAATCAGTGAACTTTAATAATTTCTTGTTACACTCTTTCTAAGAGTGATGTTAATATATTGATTTTATGTGCTCATAAACTGTATTTTCATTGTATTACTGCTTTATATAACCTTTTTGATTTCCTGTGCTAATGTTAGTTGGTAATTTGTATACGAATTTCTACTGCAGGCTGTTATTTATGCCATTTCTGTTTCTGTTTTCTCAACTTTTAATTTTGTGTAACAATGCACAGAATGGAAGATATACCTTATTTACGAATGGTTAAGTTAATTTTCAGGGTGATCATACTTAACTTGCTCATTATAATTACTAATTGTAACTAGTGAGTGCATAGTAGCCCAGTGGGTAGAGCGTTCAGTAACAGATTCAATTCCGGACGAAGCACTTTGGCATGATATCACGGTTTGAATTTCAGTATCAGAGTTGTGTAAGTCGGAAAACTGGCCTCTTTACCCTGAATGTGTGAATTTCACTCACCTTCCACCTTAGTACGGCGGAACTCAACCCTGTCAAACCAGTCATTGGGTTTAATTGAGGAAAATATTGTAAATATGGTGAATTACCTGCGAAGAAAAAAGTTTTTTCACTAATAATCTCAATTTAAAACGGCGTGTTAATAAATGTGGAGCATTGACCATTAATACCGTTTAGTCCGTTTCGTTTCTGGTGTGTATAAAAGCGTATTCAATTTAACCGTAAAATCATATTGATAACCGAAAAACGTAAATGCACAACGTTCATAAACGAAATTTTTTGTTGCCTTCGCCACTGATATTCAAGTAAAAGTACTCTGGTAACAGTTAGAGGAAAATATGTGAGCGCTTTGGCCCTGTAAATAGTAGGAAACTGTAGAGAAATAACATTGAACTTTCACATTAATGAAAGACAAGAGTCATAGTTAGTCGCATATGCTAGGGGGAAAGACGATATTCTAATTAACCTCATTAAAAATGCTCACAATTACTTTACGAGGGCAACGTGCATCCCGCTAAAATAAATCATGGATGACTAATTTAATAACTTCAGTCCATAACATTTGAGAACCACTAAAAACTGTACTACAAATCCAAGGCAACGCCGACAATCCCAGAACCCTTTAGGTGTTTTCAATTTTAGGTAATAGCTGACCTTTCTTACTCTCGACCACAACGAAGACGAGGAAAACAATTCACACTCGGCTCCGAAAAGAGAGCTCTCGACCTTATCTGTTTCTGAGAAACTTGATGGCCTTTAGGATTTCGCAAGGCCTCCTGTCGCCGCCCCCGAAAAATCCCAGCTGCGACATATCAGGTCCCTCCCCTCAACTCCCCATTCCACTTTCCACGGTGGCGACGCTGATGGCAACTCACAAGAACTACTAGAGCCGCGAGATCATGGTGAGATGAGAAGCCGTTAAATCGGACAATTCAAAATGCGTTGAACACCCTTAAGGGGGCTGCCTAGCTGAGGCCACTCTCATATGTAACGGCTTTTCTATTGTAGTTCTACGATTCCCCGCATAGGTGGCGGGATTAAAAAGTGGAAAGGGAAGGCCCTCTCCCCCCCTTCTCCCCCTCCTCTAGATGTAACATGATAGCTTGCCGAGCATCGCTCGCCTACCCCTAAGTGGTTTGTTATCTCCCCCTCGGTCAACCCAGGGGGGTTATTCGCTATCTCCGAAAGACCATGAACTATTTCGGAGAACTGATGACTCTTCAAAAGAACGGCTCTTAGGACTCCTTCGCGTCACAGAGGAATGATGATGACGTAGAAACAGTTGAGTGGCGAATAGCGAAACAACCTACCGCCGAAATTGAAATGGAAGGAACTAGTCGAGGGAAGTAATTATAATAGCCGATGCATAATTTCAGCAAAATATTGTGAAATGAAGGTGTTAGACAATAGATGTCATGCGTGATACAAATATTAAATCTTTCAAAGGTAAATTCATCCGATAAACGCATGATACTACGTGCGGTGTTACAATAGAAGCCGGTATTTCAGCTGTGTCTAAAGTTATTTTGTCAAGTTTTTGTTTAGAAACCGGTAACTTCATTTATATTTCAGTTTCGTGACCAAATACCTCCAAGCGTATATTATGTACTATATTCACTAATCGTTTTTTAATCGGTACTTTGACTTACAATATGCACACCTTATTACCATTTGTTCTAGTCGTGGTTAATCTTAACTTAATCAATCTTAACTAGGGAAGACGCCCTCCAATCGCGGTGGAAAGGGAACACTTTAAACCGTGGAAGTTATGCTCACAAAATTACATTCAAAATAAAATCATAAATTTTGCTAATGACCATTTGCCTTTATTTTACTGATGTCGGCGCATGTAGGATGCTCTTTGACATATTGCTGTGCATCGTTCAGAAACTTATGGTGATCAACTTTGTCAACATCTTCACTTACATAAGCCACAACTGTGAATAAATTTGTGAGGTACTCATAGCGTAATTATAATCCTTCATATACTTCTCTGGTGGTAGATTTTTCAAAAATATATTTGTTGGCATGAATAACCACCTTTTGAAGTTTAATTTTTGTTGGTTTGGCATACCCAGATTTCCCTGTCACACAATAAATGACAGGAGGTGAACACTTTTTTATATAGCAGTTCCTGCTTCCTTAGACAAACATTCATGCCAGGCTGTATTGCACCCTTTACCAGCCACTTTCCTTCAGCCATGATACATGAAATCACCTTTTTATCCTATTATTATTCCTCTATACACCCTCATCATAAAAAAATTTCCCCATTCTATGTATCAAAAACCACTACTGCAGACTGAAGCACATATAGAATTCTACTTCCGTTGGGCTGATAGATGTGCTATTTTCTACTTATTGCAGTTTATTCCCTGGGTATTGTACGAGTTGAAACGAGTTAGAGTGAACTAGCATGGTTTTACAAGGTTTCAAATCGGTTTAACTCGTTCTTTCAACTCGTTTCAAGTCGGTTATGGCCGCTTTTTGCTTGCTTTACCTCGTGCGTTGACTTCGTATAACCTCGATTGATGTCGTATCAACCAGTACCTGTCGTTTCTGGGCAGCTTGATCCTTCTCGAGTCATCTCGTCTTATGTAGAGAGGAAGTGGTTGTTTCATCTCGTAATGCATGGTTTCAGTTGGTAACACGCTACCTCGTTTCACGTTGTATTAACTCGTTTCAACTGTGCAAGAATTAACTCGTCTTACCTAGCACTATCCCGTTTTATCTAGAACAGATTACCTCGATTCATCTCGCATTACCTAGTTTGACGTGTACGAAAAGCAACTCGTTCGATCTACCTTTAACCTGTTTCAGCTAGTAACGCGCTACCTCGTTTCACATTGTATTAACTCGTTTCAACTGTGCAAGAATCAACTCGTCTTACCTAGCATTATCCCGTTTTATGTAGAACAGACTACCTTGATTCATATCGTATTACCTCGTTTAACCTGTACGAGAATCAACTGGTTTAAACTCGCACTATCCTATTTCACCTAGTAACACGCTACATCGCATTAGCTTTTTCGCACGAAATCATGGTTTCAACTGGACCCCCAGACCCCGCGTCGCATCAAGCCCTCTGGTTTGAACCTGGTTCCTCATTGACGTCGCTTCACAGTATATCTACCATTTTGATAACAAAGAGTTGCAACTGGAACCCCATACCTAATTTCACACGGTATCAACTCCTTAGAACCAGAATCCGTCACCTCCTTACATCACTTCACATCCTACTGACCTGAACACAGCAATAAACACAACCGGAATACATTATTCAGCCGTACATTTCATTGACTAACCTGTACAGATACAAGATTAATTATCCCGAATGTCACAACCACTTCCAACAGCATTCATCGAAAATTACTTCTATTCCATTCATTTTGAGATACTAATTTGAACCAAAATTATCCCTTATTCAAAGATGTATCTAATATTATTTACAATGAATTGCCTCAACATTGATCACCGAGTTGCAACTAAAGCACCAGTAAAACAAAATTTCACTCATCATAATATCATTCTCTTAAACACCCTTGGGGAATGAACACTACGTGCTTCATGAGAGATCACGAAAAACCAAGCACTTCATTGTATAAAAGCAATACAGGATGCGCATAAGGAATAAGTTAACACAATGATACACCTACATCAACAAATGTGGATTTGAAAATACGAAATAGGCAAGAGGATATTAAGAAACAAATCAACAAATTTACAAAAGAAGTATTAGGCATCTTTATTAAACTTTGTTTCCAGTTCAAGTCTTGAATTGTTGAGCATATATATGCCCTCACACTTTTAGCTTCTCGCCCCGGCAAAACCTCGTCGGTTCCTCTTCTTTTAAGATAATCCACATAGCAATCTGTAAAGATAAATTCATAACTTACTCTGGTATCCCATGCAGCATTTCCGCTGGTAGAAAACAACATAATATTTGCATTACCACACAAAGAATTAATCCAATAATTTCTTAAATACCAATAGAGTATGACAAAGCGTACATATTTAAATGTGCATCGAAATATAATTATTAGGGTACTTAAATGTAATTCCTACTAATTTCAGGATATTCAAAATAGGAGAACAGCTTACCTGTCGTGCATAAAATACACAAAATACAATGGCAGGCCGGAGATAACTGAAACAGCGAAATCCATTGGATAAATTAGACCATTTGTTTACAAAATACTGTGACATGAATTCCCCTTCGAAACTGGACATTTGAAAAGTGTTCAGTACTTATCCACATTAAAGTAAGCAGGAATAACTTATGACTACGACAGCTCTTAGTTCAGCTGAAACTTACCTCCTAGAAGAATTTCAAATCACAATATCCATCCGTTTCTTTTGCTTCATCGTGGGATTCCTCGCAATAAAATCCAAGAACGTAGGCGAAAACTTCATACAGTTTACGAACTAAATTGTCCACTCGATGGCGTACACATTTTAAATATCTCCAACGTAGCCGCAGCACACTATCCTCATATTAATTACTCTTATAACGCAGATAAGATACATTTCCTCAACATGCAGTAGCACACAAAAACTTCACGATTCTATACACAACGAAAAGTATACGCTTCGGTGAGCGAATTTCACTTTACAGGAGGCCATAGGTAAACACAATTATCAAAGATGGACGTTTCATGCACTAGTTCCTGAGTCAAGTTGGCATCTTAATTCAAAATAGAGTTGTTGGATATTCAATAATTCTTATTTTCTATCCATACATTCTCATTTGAATAATACATATATATATATATATTTTTTTTTACTTCCATATTTTATTGTCACACTATTGAATGAAGGAGTTTCAATTGCGTTTATAATAATGGGAGAGCTCATTTTTTGTAAACATCCGGTTTCATGTAGTCGTTGAAAACCTTCCAAGTAAATAAACAGACTTTAGAGACTGTAGAGACTACATACTAAAAATAGTAATTTATTTAAACCAATAATACAATATGTAATAGCAGTATGGCCATATTTAATTTTCTTAATGTATTTACAGGAGTAAATTCAAATTTCTACGAGCTATTACAACATATGTTGTAATTGCTCATAGAAATTATACCATAATTATTACCAGAGCATTGCATGTATGTTAAGACCGGGATATTCATTAACAATTTTTGTCAAGAATATTTCGCATCAGTGCGATTGGTTTCGGATTGGATTGATTCAGAATTACGAAGTGAACCCAGCGATATAGGTATCTTTTAGTCATTTTGTCTATTTATGTTATGACATTTGTATCTATAATGGAACTACGAGGCTTAGTATACTACGTAAAACTGCTTGATACGAGATCCACCTCAAACGAGGTGAATCAGGATAAAACGAGAAGCCTTGGATACGAGGTAAAACCACTTCATACGGAATCCACGACGAACGAGGTGAATCAGGTTAAAACGAGAAGTGCTGGGTACGAGGTAAAACCACTTGATACGGAATCCACGACGAACGAGGTGAATCAGGTTAAAATGAGAAGCGTTGGATACGAGGTAAAACCACTTGATACGAGATCCACAACCAACGAGGTGAAATCAAGTTAAAACAAGAAACTTTGGATACGAGGTAAAACCACTTCATACGGAATCCACGACGAACGAGGTGAAATCAAGTTAAAACGAGAAACTTTGGATACGAGGTAAAACCACTTCCACGACGAACGAGGTGAATCAGGTTAACACGAGAAGCGTTGGATACGAGGTAAAACCACTTGATACGACATCTACCTCGAACGAGGTGAATCAGGTTAAAACGAGAAGCTTTGGATACGAGGTAAAACACCTTGATGCGACAACCACCTCGAACGAGGTGAACCGAGTTTAGACAAGTTACCTCGTCTGCAATTTGAAACCACTTGATACGACATCCACCTCGAACAAGGTGAACCGAGGTTAGACACGTTACCTCGTCTGCATATTGAAACCACTTGATACGACATCAACCTTGAACGAGGTGAACCGAGTTTAGACAAGTTACCTCGTTTGCAATTTGAAACCACTTGATACGACCTCCACCTCGAACGAGGTGAACCGAGTTTAGACAAGGTCCCTCGTCTGCAATTTGAAACCACTTAATACAAATTCCACATTGAACGAGTTCAAACTAGGTATTTCGATTTTTCGCCGGGACTGCTTGCCTTGCGTGTTGTATATGTTTGCGGGGCCTAAGAGTTGAAACCATCTCGAACGAGGTGACAACTCGTACCTACGAGTTGGTCCGAGTTCAAATTTAACTGGATTTACCTCGTTTTAACTCGGTTTTTTCCCCAGGGTTCCTCCTGAATTTTAAAATTTGTTAATTCAACTTTCTGCCTACCAGTGAGCAACTGTGAGAGTAAGTTTTCCTAGCTAGTTCTCTCATTATGTCATTTATTGCTTTTAATACTTTTTCCTCTTATTTATGGTCCAATGCACTTTGTTGTTATTACTGTGTATTCATTGTATTATTCTTTAAATCCTTTATTGGTAATAGTTGGCTGTAATGATTGTCCTTTTATTTCACATTCATAACCATTGACAAATATTAACAAAGAGAAATCATGACATTTCTCACGAGACTGGAGGATAGCACGTATGGGAGAAAAATGTTTAAAGAACTGGATGAAAATTCAGTCTGGGAAGCAGAATTACCATTGATAGGAGACAATAATGATTGGCAGGCCATGCCCAGGCTGTGAGGAGGCATTTTCTTCTGTTGTAATCTTATTTTAATGCAATATACCTATATATTCCCTTGTGGGAGAGTTGTCCAATTCAAAGGCTGTATGTGTGTTTATTTTATGGCCCTGTCTCCCCCAGTTTTGCCAGACTAATTCAGGGACTACGAATTTATTGTCTATGTCACAATGGAACACTAGCCAGAAGATGAGGAAATATTCAATCATATCATGCATTCAGAGTATGCTCCTTATGTGATTGATGAATGGACAATCATGACCATAGAAAGGGAAAGATTGGGAGCATTTGGAATATGGTGAGCCTTGATGAGGGAATATATGTAGGCTGTGATCTGAAATTCCTTATGAAAATATAATTTGTGAAATGTTGCATTCAACTATCAAAAAGCAAAACAAAAAATTTATGTGAATTGTTTACTACACAGGTGACATCTATTACACATATAAACACCTATTATGGCAGGTGACAAATAATAAATTGTCCCTTACCCATCATTGTTCCTGCTGTCAGAGACAAGAGGGGACTATACTGCTACACAGGGTTGGGTCATTACGCGTAGAATATTATTTTTCTACATATACGTAGAAAATAGTGTAGATAATATAGATTATGTAGAATATTGCGTAGACTATGTAGAATATTATGTTGATTATCTTTGTGTGTATAAAATAACGTTTTACGTTTAATAAAATGTAGAAAATTACAATTAAAAAAATAAAGTACAGTATTACATTGATAAGGTGTTGTGGTGGCCTAGTGGGTAGAGTCTTGAGCTACTGATCGGAGGGTACCGGGTGATGGAGATGGGTTGGAAGACCTAGTGAAATTCATCAGAGATAGCAAAGACAGTGTTTTTCGTGTGCTGAGAAATCAGGGCATCAAAAGTCCATCAATCTTTTGGGAGCTTGCTAAATGCAAGCATCCAGGTTTATGCAATCTTGCAAATAAATTACTTAATATCCCTGCATCTTCTGCACAACTTGAAAAAGTGTTTAGTAATTGGTCATACATACATTGCCCATTAAGGAACAGGCTTACATTTGAAAGATCTAAAAGGTTACTACATGTCTACCATACACTTAAGCTCAAAGATGTCAAATCTGATGAATATTAGCCACTGGAAAATAAAAACATTAATAAACAGTAAATTCTTTTAATTGATTAGGGGAGTATATCTAATCCCTACTTACCAGTATTTTTCATTATTATTCTACTAACAGTAGCTGGTATTTAACAATATGCTCAAAAACATCTTTTACTTTGTTAATTTATATGAGATTTCAGATAGGTAGGCCTACACCTCAAAAGGGGGTGAGTGTCAATCATTTATGTTCATAGAATTAGAAATGAAAACATTTAAGCCTACTCAAGGAACATATATATGCATGGCCCTAGTGTTTCCAGCTGAATATCTATCTATCCCACATAACTCAAGATAGGCATTAAAAACTAAGTAAGCCTACACTGTCCTATATGACATCTCCAAATTTAATACTATAAAAAAATACTAAATGCCAACTTGTCAAAGATGAGACTTAACACAACCAAAAATTATAGTTTTATTGTTTTAATCTTACAACTTAGAGACTACTCTTTTCTCCATGTGGCTTTATTGCAGTCTTATTCTTGACATTTCTAATTGTATCATGTTGTAATCATTCTGTAGAACTTCCAAAAATACATCATAATTGTAGTTTTAAAACATTAGAGGTCTTTCCTCTGTCTGAAAGAGAAATGACCAGCAATAAAGGGAGCAGTAAGCCCTGAAACAACAAGTAAACATACAGCTCTTAAGTTGTTTTTCGATGGTAACTTTCTCTTGACCTTGATAGAGGTGCAGTAATATACTTCCTATTATGTTGCACTTAGTGGCAATGGACATAATTTCACTTCAATTAAAATACCAGTTAATATAATCCTTAATCTAGCCTACTGCATATATAACTAAATGCAAGTACTCGCCATAGAAAATTTTAAAAATGACATGAAGTGGTTACAAATGACTCAGGCCTACACCAATCAATCTAGAAAATATTGCTTTGACTCATGGATAATTTAGCATTTAGACAGTGCAGTCTTGGATAGTTATTGATTTCCTGGCAGGCCTAGCAATGGTAGGCTTGTAATAGGCTATTTAAGTTAAAACTGCACTACATATAGGTTTAATGATTAAAATGTATTAGTTTATTGTATTCACACTACAAGTGGGAATGACTATCTGTCAGTCTATTTTTATAAGCAAACAAAGCCGTCGTTTAGATGGAAATAAAAACAAAAATTTTATTCACTGCTTTGTAAAAACATGTAACTTGTGGTACGTACTCGTTCAAACATATGGGTGTTCAACGTGCGAAATACTGACATCACTTTTATAAATTTTCAATAACCGCAAGGGTAAATCATATGCCGGGACAAACCTCAACGTTACATGAAGAGAATTTCGGTCGAACAATACAGCACACATGCGTCGAAAAACATTAAGACATTGATCGCGGAAGTAGGTAACAACTAATTTAGTAACGCACGGTGAAGTACGCGAAATAACCTGAATAAACACACATAACTGAAGATTAAATCACACCAAGTTAAGCAAAATATCAGTAGCCGGTTCTTGCGATTGATATGCAAGAATAACAGGTAAGAAACTTTAAGAAACACCATCAAATAAGCAAACAATGACGAAAACAGAATATCTTATGACGATAACAATATAAATATCACTAGTGTTTGTCAGCATTAATTTTGCTATACCCATCAACAATTTTCCAACATGCTAGTAAAATTGAAGCTGTTGCAATGTATCAAATAATAATTAAGTGTTGACGTTTCAAGCAAGTATCAACAAGCACGACTCTCACAGGCAAATTATGGTCGTTTCTACGTAAACCCAAGTTGCACTAGAATTGAAACATCGTCCATATTTTATTTGAAGCAAAGGTAAGCACACCAACTCCACAAATAAACGCCTAAAGTATGAAATACGATATATTCTTGTGCTTCGCCTCAATTCATCGACAGCATTGACAGTATGGAGCATGGCATTAACTAGATTATACATCACAAACATCACCACGATATACACATCCGTAACTAGAACTATTTACGTTACCTGCACATTAGACATAAAAAATTGTCGCAATCCAAAACCGATATTTCACTAAACCTTTGTCAACCTTCGAATAAGCCAGAATAGCCCATTGCACTTAAATGACATTTATCACACAGGCTACAGTATTATCCCACTATCACAATAAATATAATGACATTGAAAAGATGGTAATAGGCATTAAATTCTACAAAATTCAGTCTACCATTACAACGATAACAACCTTCAACCCTCACCTTTCGTTCGCAAGAACAATAGCGCCAGTCCGCCTGCCTCGTAGCAGGCGGACCCTGAAGCTCACATTTTTCGGAGGAACGAGCCACTCCCGTCGCCGTGAGCCGTTACGCGCGCGCCCCAAGGGAGCACCTATGGAACTACCTATGATGAGGTTTCATACCCATATAAGGTGAAAGCCATGACGTCGTGTCCCGTGAATGGGCAAATTCGGAGATAGAGAATAACCCCCCAGATGTCTCAACCCGACCTTTTCTTATTTATGACCTGATGACGGGGTCTCAAATCTTCCAGTACAGTTTCTGGGCATCGTTTTCACTTTTGATAATGGAAGAATTATTCCTCCCGACTTGCACTTGCAATGATGTTTTGTTTAGACCCCCTCCCTCCCCAATTGGCAAGTGAAAGTCCCTATTTATCGGTTCTCGCAGGGCACAAGCCGGAACGCTTGGAATCGGAAGAAGAGAGGGGAAAGAGGAAGAATGGGGGGGGGGGGAAGGAAGGTTTGCCTGCGGAAAGGCAAAAAGCGAAATTTAATACTTTTGATTAGCAGTCGCAGCTGATAAGCGAGAGGCAAGGATGATGGTGAGGGAAATCCTCATCCTAAAGAAGTCTTGTGGGTATTATCCTTCTTCGGACCGGGAACAGTGCTGCTAAATTAAAATTTTCAGTCTAGAAAAGAAATTTTAGAAATTGTTACAAAAATCTATGGCTGCATATTCCCGAATCGACAAGTTTTTTTTCAACCCCTTGGAGAATACACATTCGCTTTCCTTAGCAGCAGGCGTGGCCGTTATGAATTTTATGCAGCCATTGTCATTCTATCAGATAACCTAAAATCTTGTAGGTACCTATGCCCCCTGGTCTGGTTAAATTTATTTGAGCTTGCCACTAACTAACCGCGGTATTACCCGTAAAGCGACAACGGCAAGGTAGAAGCGCGACGATGCCGCAGAGGAAATATCGTTCGCCTTTATCGGGAATCAAACCCAGATATCTCTAGATTTTTGCTTGCTCGTCTATATTTTACGCCCATTATGAAATTCATCTTTGTCTAAACTCATGAAACTCCGAGTTAGAATATGCACAACAGATGTAGGATGAAAAGTGGAAAATTTGTGGCATAATTTAAAAGAATAGTTCCAACAAAGTATGACAAAAATCTTTCATTGGGCTATTGGTTTCAGTGTAGGCCGTTCTATGAAATTCCCCCAAAATAAGCCAAGTGAAAAATACAATATACTCTTCAAACACGGATTATCTAAAGAATGTTTACATATTTTAGAAATGCAGAGTGAAATTGAACAGAAAATGTCAACAAACAGCTTTTAAAATATCACAGTGCTATGAAAAACAAGGGAAGCACACGGATTTGCATAATATATTTGTTATATTAGTAATACATGAAAACATGATAAGAGAAAACAATTCGCATGCTATTAAAATTTTGGGAGAACTTGATCCTGCGTTAGTATTTATAAAAGGATAAGGAACATGAATAAACAAAGTCAAGGAAAAATGATGAAAGCACTTCAAATAAGGCTAAAATCCACACTCTCAGAAGATGATTAGGTCTCAAAGGGAAATGGAATGGTTTTTCAATGAGTGTCAGGGTAAGTATTATTCTCCCACGTCAGCATCAAACTCTCGTTCAACAGCTTTTAAATGCGATGTAGAATTTCTGGCAAAAGGCGGTCCTTGTAAAATTTTTAAAACTTATCCTCCATATATTTTGACCAGAAGTCATAATCTCTGTCAATCGCAAAACTGCCATACCTAACTGGCTCCAAAAAATAAGGTGGCAGTATTTCTTCTCCGTGATATGGAGTTGACCTTGGATCTAGTAAAAATAATCACTCTTTACTTTCAGAGCAGCTTCGCCGTCTATAATCTCACAAGATGCTAATTTCTTTTGAGAGACAGCATGCGTTGGATGCGCATCCATGCATACGTATGGACATTTCACCTCGACTATTCCATCGACATCTGACAGGACGCCATCTGGCGTTGCTGCTATGTAGGAGGTCCTCCTATCGACAAAACGTCCTGATGGGTTAACCGTATTGCCCCTGAATCTCTCGTACTCCGCTGTCGCCAATGCCTCACCCGCAATTCCATAGTCGCTGGCTTTATTTCCGCGAAAAGATGGGTAGAGTAAAGACTGAACAGTCTTCTCCCGAGAGGTTCCTGCTCTTAATTTACAAACTCGAGCAAAGGTAGAGGCGGTGAGCCTTTTTCTCCGCTAAACATGCCATGTTTGACAGAGGCGTTGAGTTTTGGTAGATGCTTCCAGTTATCTTGTTTGCTCCTCGCCTAATTTCAGGGAATTTAGGAAATCATATCTCACAGTTAAGTCGATTTCAAACTCCTTCTCGATATTTTGTCGGCCATGCAGGCCATAATGCTGGGCAGGATGTTCCAATTGTCCTTTACATTCAAGACGTCGCTTTGCTCATCTCTGCCTTTTTTCGCATCTCTGCCTTTTTTCGGAGGCCAGTTTGAATATTTTCGTAAAAAATCCTGGACTCTTGTTTGTGATGCTGCTGTGTATCAATGTATGAACATCTGGTCCTGCATTGAAGGCTGAAGCGGCCACTTCACACCTAGTTTGATATGACCCCCGCTTAAACGTGTGCAGCGAAGATCGGCAAGATTTGTAAAGGGACGATACGATAATTATATTAGCGTAACCAGTTTATTAAATGAATTGAAATGGTAATCAATGTCAGATCGCAGGTTGAAATTTAGACTTAATCTCTTAAACAAATTCCAAGGCAATATTTTCAGTGATGATGTTAAAAATATTTTACGAACCCCAACTTACTTAGGCAGACTGGACCATAATCATTAAATTAGAGAAATTGATTGCCGAACTGACCGATTCAAAATGTCCTTTTTCCCTCGTACAATTAGAGATACGAATAACGGTAAATATGTCCTATCGTAGAGTAGCATAGAATAGCGTTGGTAGCTGCATGTTGGTATGAGTACTTAAAGCTAACCCTACTAACAGAATTCCGTTGTTTCAGGCGTGACTTCATGGAATTTGCTTAGCATATTGAATGAGAAGCAGTAACTTTGTAATTCCACATGTATTTATTGCAAACGACCTAGATTTCGACGTAGCACGTCATCATCAGGTGTTGTCACCTGATGATGACGTGCGACGTGCTACGTCGAAACCTAGGTCGTTTTCAATAAATACATGTGGAATTACAAAGTTACTGCTTCTCATTCAACTACTAACAGAATGTTTTTGCATGTTTGCTCTGCAATTTCTATCTCTTTTAAATAGTGTAGTTCTGACTACTATATTAATACTATTCCTTTTTTATGCATGATATGTAGTGTATGTTTGGTGAGAAATGACCCCCTGCCACACACCCTTGTGGTGGTTTGCAGGGTATTATGTAGATGTAGATAGATGTAGATGAAAGCGAAATTTACTCTTTTCCCTCCTACATATTTTGCCACACATGAGTTGAAGGATTCTGCTTGATTGTTGGTTACGTCCAGGATAAAGCTGGGTGTTTGGTTGGCCCAGGAGTTTATCTACTGACATGATATCGTCCCATACCCCAAAGTTCATCAACAGAGGCACACGGTTCTTCTCATGAGACTTTGGTCCACGACAAAAGTACGCCGCACATTTGCTATGATCCTCGAAAACAAGCCGGGGGCCATTCATAATGTCTTTCTGTAGCTCCTTGGGGTCAGCAGTTAACGTACTCTTTCTAAATTTTATGGCAGAAGGTACCGCATTCCTTAACCGATGTAAGTTGTCTCCAATATTTTTCCTAATAGTTACTGGTGCATGGCATTTCCAGTTATTCGTTTTCCTTACTACATCTCTGATGCGGTTGCAGTATTTCGAAGCAAATGGTTCGAGCATTCCACCTTTAGAACAGGAAGGTCTACACCGTATGGCAATACAAGTCTTTGCATGATGCTAGTATCTCCATCGCCTTAAAAAATTATTGAATTTAGTGGAGCATATAGATAGTCGTCTTCTTGAAAGCTTGACACATACTGGAGTACTTCTTACCTATGAGTGTATAGCACTTAAAATTATACATTTTAACACTGTTTTGAAGCCTTCTACTATGGTATCTGCTTCCATTGCCGTATAAGAAGAACTCCAGTTCTTAAAACATGTGTGAGGCCTTTCATTATTCGTAGGGTCTTTTGAACCTGCTTGCGTACATAATGCAGTACTTATTTCTTACTCCAATAAATGTTACTTTTTTAGTTATAAATCCCACAACGTAAGCCTGAAAATGTGTTTGCATTAATAGCGACCGATTTGGCGTCCAAGAACAATATACGTACCACTCCTGACAAAGAGTTAGGTATACCTATATATAGTTTGTGCGGTATGATCTTTTTCCCATGATCCGTCACACACCACCGTATTCAAAGGTGTACCATCTTAATCCACTTCCCTGCTTTGATCGCAAATTCACTTTCATCCATAGCCGCTTTCTTCATCTCCTCCCAAGCAACATCATGTATGGCAGGAGCGATGTCGACTTGCTTATTCGGGAATGTTTGGCTGGCCATGTGCGGAACGTTAAAAATTGTACTCATTTCCGCCATTCGGGCGTAACCTAGCCCTATACATATCATATTGGTGACCGGTAATTCAGTTCGGTAATTTTTTATAGCTGAAAATGTTAAAATAATGACCCGATGAATTTTCTTCATGAATCACGTGCTCTTCACAGAAATAAATGATACGTGTGATAAACGTGATAAGTAACCATGCCGTTTCCAATCCATTTCTCGTGGAGAATCTTTATTTAATACGTGTAGTAATAACATTTCCACATATTCGCGAATTTGCCATATAAAACTTATGAGCCGTCATCGAAATATGCTTTCCAATTTCCATGACTGCCAGAAAGAATTCCTCGGCTCTTCGACGACTCAGCTGGGGGGGTGTTATCTAAGAAGAGGTAACCTGACACCGCTCTAGAACCCTCGCGCTCTCTCACAGACCTAACACATCTGGATTTTCGTAAACAAGAGGGGTGGAACGCCCTAGGGAAGGAGTGGGGGTAGACCGCTAAGGCAGAAATCTTCGGTCGGAACTTCAGCGCACAACGAGTTTAAAAACGCAAAACATGCTCCACAGGGTTTCCTATTATGACCTAGCTATAGAAATAGCATCAAAAGTTGTTGTTTGAATGTGTAGATGAAGGATCAAGCTTTCTCTAGAGTGGAAGTAAAATCCTCTGTTCCTATTCTAGGCTTCGCAAATAGCGACTAAAAAGGGACAAAAATGGAAAGTTTGGCTATTTTTTATAAACTAACAAATAAACCAATAAGAAATCCATTCCATTTACGCAAAAAAGCAATTCTTTTGCTACAATGGGAAAATTTTCCAAAATACCAGCAGCTACGATAAAGTCGTAGTCGCGTTCATCTTAAGCATCTGCAACGGGCTTTTAGAGGCCGCTAGGGAGCACCCTTAATGTACGGACTCTGTATGACCAACCAGATCTAAGTGTGGACATTCACATTTGGGTATTTACTGTTTCTCATTCATTCAGGCTTCTTTCATGGTTGTAGTTGATATTGATATTTATTATGCAGACGTTATAACTTTCCATAAATTTATTTGGTTGCATACTTCATTTCATCACGGTTTCCAAGTATTTTTGTGAAAGTATGCTTAAGTTAGGTGAAGGTGTTGGTTTCGTGGTTCTCCACTAACTCGTCGTCATTTGAAGATTAATGAGAAGCTCTTACAGAATCTGATTATTTTTAAGTCCTCTCTCTCAGTGTGACTGTTAACGTTGTAGCACATTATTAGTCGTATTACAATAGTTTTTTGACCAAATAATATCACCCAGCCTAACGATCAACACAAAACCATTGCGCTTAGGAAATGAAAAAAAACTCCAGTAAGAATCCAGTCTCCACTCTCATTCCTGGTGATGATTGGCCTCCAGAAAGTGGCATTCTCAATCTCGCGTGACGTGCTTGGCAGCTTGTCTTATTATTTCCTTCTTTCTTCCAGGGTTCTTCAATGTAAGAATCCTCTTTTCTATTAACAATTACTTCATATTAAAAGAAATGTTTAATATACCATTATTTATTGTCCTAAAATATGCAACATTCATTTAGCATCACGGCAATGGATGTGTAGCATTTTTATCAATAAAGGTCATCAATTTCCATGCCTGAAAAAATTGTTTTTATTATCTGTGACGCCTAAGTCCACTATTATTGCGGATTGAAGATGAATGTTGACCCGGCGTAGTTGGAGTGAGTTCTATACCTCTAAATTTAAACCAGAAAAACGATAAAAGGTTAAAGAATATGGAGAAATATATAATACGACAACACGTTGAATTCAAATTAGAAGGGGCTTCTGTAGTAACGCCACCAGCACCATCTATAAATGTAGTAGGTAAACAGTACCCCCGGGCAAAGAATCTACATCTACATCTACATAATACCCTGCAAGCCACCACAAGGGTGTGTGGCAGGGGGTGATTGCTCACCAAACATGCACTACATATCATGCATAAAAAAGGAATAGTATTAATATAGTAGTCAGAACTACACTATTTCATCTACATCTACATCTACACGATACCCTGCAAGCCACCGCGAGGGTGTGTGGCAGGGGGTGAAGGTCACCAAGCATTCACTACTAGCATGCAAGCAAGCAACTAAAGGGTCTCATGCAACTAGATTGTTAGTATCTATAGTATTTGAGGGGTTAATACATGCATCATGCACTACAGAATACTCTAAAATATTTCCCCTACCTATCCCTTTCCTATGCTGCCTATTCTGTTCTCTTATAGTACGGGGGAAAAATGCCATTTTGAATCTATCTGTACGACAATCTATCTCTCTAATCTTATTTATCTGGTCGAATCTAGCATAATACGCTGGTGTTTTCAATATGTGCCTAACATCTTCAGTAAAGCTATCCGATTGAAATTTCTGCAATAGATTAAATCTGAACTTTAATCTACGCTCTGATAATGATTCCCACCCTAATTCTTGTATTAATTCTGATACACTACTCAACCTATCGTAACACCTTTTGACGAACCTAGCTGCTCTACGCTGCACACTGTCTAGTTCTCTCATCAAACCTAATTCATTAGGATCCCATACACTGGCTGCATACTCAAGGTGGGGCCTAACTAGTGAAAAGTAGCATCGCTCTTTTGTCTTCTCATCACATTTCCCAAGTACTCTTTTTATAAATCCTAGCTTTCTCTTCGCTCGGCCGCATATTTCCCTTATGTGTCTTCCCCACGATAAATCTTTAGTGATTGTTACACCTAAATATCTTACGGTTTCAACGTTTTCGATCTTCGTGTTATTAATTCTATAGGATCGCTCTATCGAATTATTCCTCCTCCAAAAATTGATAGCTACACACTTTTTAAGGTTGAGTTCTAACTGCCATTTGTCGCACCACTCTTATTAGAATTATAACATTGGGTCGGTTTTCCGTGCTATCCACCGAGCAGGGATGCAAGTCGGGACCTGCGGCGACAGTGTCTCCCTCTCTCCACGGAAGCAGAAGTGTTCAGCGCCTCTCGGCGACAAACGCCGAGCGCAGGAGCGAGAGACGTCCGCGACAACTGCACCCGAGTCCGACGGGTGGCAGGACGATCGCAGGCCCTCGTCAAGGTCCCACCATGGCCCTAGTGACTTCCTCCCCTATAAAGTGACCATGCAAACAGGATTCCTGATGATGTGTACCAAGATAATTGACGTAAGAAGGCCTTGGATAGTAAAACTTTAGCAGAGGTAAGAGAGAGACTTCGAAGGATACGACGCCTCTTTGAATGCCGTGTTTCTTTTATCTGGAGAAGAACTAGATTTACTCTGATGTTTCGGTTTTATCATATTAATTAATAATAACTATTATGTGTTTTCAGCCTTTGTCATATTATCTGAAGAATGGCAAATGATGGTTGATTTAACGTATATTATTTCTGCCATGGAAAAATATTATCAAGAATTTCTAATTCATTTGTCCTATGTGGACAAGAAAGTATTTTTCCCGTCGAGCCAAGGCGTCCCGTAAGTTCCCCTCGTCAGATAGCAGAGGAAACCTTCCAGCTACAGATAAGGAGGATCTGTTGTTGATCTCGCCGGAGGCTGATGATGACTCAGGGCTCTCGCATTTCGCCGCAGCTGCTATTCTGGAGACAGTGGACTCCTTCCCCCTCAACCTCCTTGGAGATTTCAAGAAAAGACGTTTGATCGTGGCACTGAGACGAGAAATGAGTGCCAGAAAGGTTTCTCGGAATCAAAATTCGGGCGAGTGAAATTCTTTCATGCAACATCTACATAACACCCTGATAGCCACCATAAAGATGTGTGGCAGGGGGTGAATTCTCTCATTCTCACAGCTAAAATGCATTACTTATAATTATTTAAAACAATTAGCAGTAATATACTTAGCAGTCTCAACATTTACTGTAACAGGGTAAGATATAGCAAAGCAAGTATGCAATATAATGGTGTTAGTTTGGTTAGCCTAAATTACTTATACCAACATGCATCTACATCAGCATGGGACGAGGAAGATCCTGTGAGGGAAAACAAAAGAAAGGAGGAATTGGTTATTGCGAGTGATCGCCATAAAAGCAGATCGGCACCTGGATTCGTCTTCGACAGTGGAGTATTCAAATGTCATCTCGCAGTTCTCTCCTTTTAAATATCTTGTTGAAGCGACATAAATATCAAAGTTTAATGACCAAACATAAAAAAAACATCATTGAGTACAAGTTATTTGATTGCTGGTAATAATACGATATAAAATAAAGCTGATTTATTTTAAGTACCGAAGTCATTTCTATTCATAGAATACTCACATTACAGATACATAATACCCTACCCGCCACCATATAGGTGTGTGGCAGGGGGTGAATTCTCACCATGAATGCACTACGTATCGTGCATTTAAAAGGATCAGTATTGATATATTAGTCTAAACTGCACTATTTAAAAAGATAAATATAGCAAAAAAGGCATGCAAAAACGTGCTGTTAGTTGGGTTAGCGTCAAGTCATTATACCTTCATGCAACTACGTATGCTTTGGATTGATTCACTCGTATTGGACATATTTACCGCTATTCAAGTCCCTAAATGTACGAGGAGAAAAGGACATTTTTAATCCGTCATTTCGGCAATCAATTTCTCTAATTTTGTGATTATGGTCCAGTCTACCATAGTAAGTTGGGTTTCGATAAATATTTTAAACGTCATCACTGAAGATATTATCTTGAAATTTATTTAGAAGATTAAGTATTAATTTTACCTGCGATCTGACAATGATTCCCATTTTAATTTATTTAATAGACTGGTTACGCTAATAAGGTTAGCATACCGTCCCTTTACAAATCTTGCCGACCTTCGGTGCACACTTTCCAGTTCGTTATTTAGACCGATATCGTAGGGATCCCATACACTGGCAGCATATTCTAAATGAGGTCTTTCAAGGGAAAAATTAGCTCATTTCTCGTACATGTTCGTCACATTTACCCGATACCCTTTTGATGAATCCCAGTTTACGATCCCATTATTTCACGTATGTGTTTACCCCAAGAAAGATCATGTGTCAATCTTATTCCAAGATATTTAATGGATTTCACGTTTGTAATTTATTATTACTTATTTTGTACGAGCTAGGAGGAGAACAATTCTTTTTCCAAACAATCATTACTACCAATTTTTTAAAATTTAATTATAACTGCCATGTAATACAACATTTTTCATATGCGTTTACGTCATCATTTAAGTATTCTTTATCATTTGGGAATAGAATTTCCCTGTACACTACTGCGTCTTTGGCAAATAGACGAAGCTTACTTTTACCACCTTATTGATATCATTTATGTATAGAAGAAACAGTAGTGGACCTATCACACTTCCTTGTTGGACACCTGAAGTGACTTTAATTGCCGGTGAGGTAACACCGTCCAAAACAACCCATTGTACCCAATGTTGTAGAAAATCATTTATCCATGATATAATATCCATGTAACCCATAAGATTTTAATTTCAAAATTAGTTTTCTATGAGACACCTTGTCAAAATATTTCTTGAAATCGAAAAATATTGCATCCACTGGAAATATATTTTCGCCAGAAACAAAAATATCGTGGGAAAAGAGATCAAGTTGAGTTTCACATGATCTGCTCTACCGGAAACCATGCTGAACATTGGACAATTAATTGTGGCTATCTAGGTGTTCCATGACTGAACTGACAAAATTATATGTTCTAGGACCTTGCACGATATGGATGTGAGGGATATAGGTCTGTAGTTAGATGGCTGCTCCCTATCACCACTTTTAAAAATGTGTGTTACATCGGCTGCTTTCCAATCCATCTGTATGACGTGTTCGGTCAGGGAATTATTAAATACTATTTCAAGGTCGGGGGGAATTTCGGAAGCTAACTCCCTATATACGCGGGATTTACCAGAACCTTGAGCAATTTCCACAGAATATTAATATTATATCGACGTTCATCGTACTTAATCATTAAATATGGAGTGTGAGGATAGATAAAGCACGATGGTTGAGTGATCGTGTAATATGTCAGTGAAGAATATTTGCCATTGCCGATACCGAGTCACGTGGATTTGCCTCTAACATGTTCCTATGTAGCAGTGCCATCGCGACTCTCAGGTGCAAGGTAACTAGTGCATGGAATGTGATCATCAACTCCCCTGCTGCAAGTCCCCTGGGTGGTACCCTAGGGTATTTTATATCTGGGATGAATGATAAAAAACTTTATCGTTACACAGGTTTAAAGGTAATCTAATACGACCTGTTTCCACTGACCTGCCACACTGAAGCATCTTCACATCACACAAACCTTCCATTAAAAATAAATCTAAAATAAATGAATATAAAAATATATTATATATCTCTTTCCCGATTTTTGGAAGGCAACAACTGAAAGTCGTATACATTAATGATAAGGGTTCTTGTATTGTTTCGCGGGTTGTGAAGCTGTCCTCGCAAATATGTATATCGCAATGAAGCAAGTTCCTTCACGAGAATTCACGCACTCTTTCCCTCAAGCACTCGCCACCTTTTCCGCTTTCTTTCATGTCTTGGCGTCTTCAAAAGGAGAGTGATGGAAGAAGCTCGCTCGCTCTCTGCATTGGCAACCAAGGTCGAAGCGGAGCCCTGAGTCATTCCGGCGAGATAAGCGACAATGCTCCCCTATCTGCAGCAGATGGGATCCCTTGCCACGTACAAAGGAGCCACTACCAAAGTCGCTACAACCCGAGATGAGTAATGCGAACTTGACTAGAAAAAATGCTTAATCGCCCAGGAATGTGAAACTAATATATAAACTGTTGATAAATTTACTCTAGCCTGACTAAGCGACGCTAAGACATTCATGTTTAGGCGTCTTAGTAGATTTTATAAGAAATAGCTAACAATAAATAAAAATGTCAATATTATAATAAATACGGGAGCTCATTCAACCAATACACAAATTATGTCCTGAGCTTTCAGCGCTCAAAAAGCCGTCTATGTCTCTCCCAGCTGGTGTCAAAAGATCATGAATTCCATTCACATTTTATCGCCTAATACTGTTGCGTTTCCCTGATTCAGATGGTGATTCGTTTCTTTCGTTTTAGTCCGAGTCGTTTTTGTGTACCTATCCGCTCGATTATATTGCCACAGAAGGGCGCGTTTTTTTGTTCTTCAAAACCCAATTGCTTCAGTTGAAGAGTCGGCTGGAGACAGTGGTGTGAATAGGTGGAAATCTTGTCTTAGGTATAGGCGTGCCCGGAGAAGTAAGTGTGCTGCGTCCCCCCCCCTCCCCCCCGACTGACATTCCCCGCATAAAATGAACCCTCATCGCACGGAGAGACTTAAGTACTCTTTAATTTAGTTGATTAACGTTGTGTTACTACAACTATTTTTCACCTTTCTATCTATTTCCTATGCTACTGTTGTACTCCATAAGGGTACGCGGGAAAATTGACAATTTAAAGTCTACAACAACGAGTGGGTATGTGTTATACTTCTTAATCTCTTCGAACTACCATCTATCCCTCTTATCGTGTTTATCTGATCAGGTCTTATAAACAACTCAGGCGTTACTACCATATGTATATCTAGCATCATATACAAACACATTAGCTTAGAATTTACTTAGATGGCATGGCATATAGTTTAGCCTGCGATCTATAAAGAGTCGCATCTTAGTTGTTCCCTTAAATTCGTAACACCAATGCATTTATCATAAGGACCTTAAAGAAATAAAAGACGTGAACTCAAAGAAATCTGTTACTAAGAAATGCAACACTGCAAGGCAGTAACACTCGCATCCTTCGCGCTTGGGATTTAATATTATAAGAAAAAATATTCATTGGCGAAACTAAGAACATACGGTGAGATATAGGCTTGTGCGATGAGTCGATTAATCGAAGTCATCGACGATGATTTCAGTCATCGCGGTGCAATGACTGAAATAGATGACGATGAATGTCATCGACCATCGATTTCGATGAGAATCATCTATGCCGATGAGTCGTGATGCGCTGCTGACACGAGAACCTCTGCTGACGACCCCTTCCAGGCGGAGCTCCACAAGTACGAGGAGGTCCCAGCTTTATCCAAATCTTCGGACGTCCTATATTGGTATAGGGGCAGGAGGGATGTGTATGGCCGCCTTCAGAAGTACGCGAGGAAATACCTCTCTGTATTCCTGCCACTTCAACATCGTCAGAGCGGTTCTTCAGCGCTGCAGGAAACGTTGTGTTGGACAACCGACATCTACTTACCGATGAAAATGCGTAAATGAGAATTGTTTTACACTACAACAAAGAGTTGTTGCTTAATTTGTAACTTGGTGCTTGTTTCGCTCTTTAATAAATAGGCCTTGTCCTTCTCAATTGAGTTTGACTCAATTCAATCTTCACTTAATAGCCACACCATACTGCCGAGACATCCGCACCGATCATCGATAGTCATCGATCATCGATATTCATCGATAGTCATCGATCATCGTGTACACTCTATTCGATGATCGATGACAGCCATCGTCATCAAAGCATTTCGATGAAATTTTTTCATCGAAAATCGATGACCAAAATGGGTCATCGCAAAAGCCTAGTGAGAGATGTCATTCAGTAACCAGCAGCCCTGTCATTCATACACGATACCAACTGGCTTTCACCCACTCGAAAATAGAATAAATGTAGGCAACAAAGAAAACACAGGAGATTGCAGACATATTTCATAATGACTGCATAACATAAAAGTAAATGACAACCACACCAACATCAACAGCAATATAAGATTATTCGAGAATGACAAAGTACATACATCTACATAACACCCTGAAAGCCACATACAAAGGTGTGAGGCAGGGGATGTCTTCACCATGCACTTGCTTATTATCATATAGTTTCATGTATAGTTTTATCAGATACAGTTCATTTCAACTATGATAATTCAAAAAAGCAACTGGTAAATACTTCCTTATTATAGTTTTATTCCTAATTATAGTTCTTCTGATTGACTTGTTTCGCCTACCTTATTATCGTACGGTCCCTTATCATTGAAAATGTCGAGTATTGAATAAAATGTTTCGAAAGTAGCAAGAGTTTCCGTTCTTAATCTTCCTAAGCTGTTACAGAAATACATCGAACGCCCATCATATTCTAGATAGGCTGAACCTGTTCATTCTGGGGGTCAATGCTAGGAGGAGGTAAAGTTAATATGACGATATCTCGTGTTAAAGGAAGGAATTTCACCAGACATGCACTACTCCTTGAAGAAGAGTAGTAATCACATTTCATTGGAACTCTAAGAATATAAAATAAGCTGTAAAATAAGCAATTAAAAAAATTTAAAAACGGCACAGTGAATAAACCTCATAAAGTTACTCCAATAGGCTGGTTAACCTAGCGTGATTAACGAACCGTCCCTAACTAAGTGTCTGCATGAACGTAACACCATTCAGGCCACCGCGAGGGTGTATGGCAGTAGGTGAAGTCACCAAAAATTCACTATCGTCATGCAGCAAGAAACTAAAATGCTCCAAATTCAGGGAAATATGTCAAACAAAAAAGTCGAGTGCAAAAATATGGGTAGTATCCAGTCAGTGTTATATAAGGAAATAAATAAGTATGAGAATAATATGTTTGCGGTTTATATCAATATTATGGGCACTACAAAAATTTAATGTGTGCAGTGAACTCTTTGAGCACAGAATTGCGAAAATACGACACCAATAATTCGGTGGAATATATTACACGTGCAAAATTGTGATTGCTTTTACTTTTTGAACCATCGTCACAGAGTTCCATCACGTTTCGCCTGAGAGCATTCAATCTAAACTTTGGAGCATGCTTGGTTATAATCCACTCCCTGCCACACACTTTAAAAAGGTGGATTGCTGGGTAGACACGAGGTAGGAATGGCTTCGTGAACAACTTCGACAAATGTGAACCATGGTTACTCACGTGAAGAGCACAGAAGTTAAACACAAAATGCCATGCAGATAGACACAGTCAGGACCTGCCGAGCACAAATCACTCCACAAGCACCAAACAAGCTCTCTCCACGAAAGCAGAAACAGCAGAAGGCCTAGCACCGCGACACAACGCTTCGCGCCTCTGCCGCCGACAAGACATTGACGAAGATGAGAGGGGAGCGGTTTCCACCCGAGTCCGTCGGTGGCAGTGCAAGCGCGACCCACGTGACTCCCCCCCCCCCCCCCGGACCCATCCACCCCCACTCTCCTCTAGAGGTGGGACCATGGAGGAAGAATAGGAGGGCTCGCTTCGACGTTTTTTCGTATGCCTATAGACGGCAGCACAGGCGTATTCAGTAGCGCCAATTTGCGGCTGGCTTACAGACTACGTGAGAGCGATGAGAGTTTCAAAGGGCCAATGAGATGTCTCCAATCGTATTTGAAAACTGGGTCTGGAGCAGGGCCAATCAGAAGAGAGGACGAGATAAACAGACTACCGGCCGGTACATCGTCGATCAAAGTTCTCGACATGAGTCCTTTAAATAAGTGTGGTGCTGCCAATTTCGAAGGAAAATTTCCTCCTGTGATCTGATGGAATTTTGATTAGTTCTCAGCGAACGAATAGCTTTCTGTAAGTTCTCAAAATGTCTCTTAGTACAAGAAGACATGTACCTACTACGCATACCCACTAAGTATTTTTCGACTCGAAATAATTATTATCTGTTAAAACCTACCTTCCTTAAATGAGCGTGTGACATATCATGCCAGAAAATGTTATTCAAGCCTATTGTTTACATGCTCTAGTGGTTGTATTATCGTTCGTTTAATCTTATTGTTTTATCTCGTTATCGTACCTCTTACCTGCCAACGTAAAGAAAACATTGCAATATTGATGATTGTTTTCCGGTTCATAGCGAATGACTGGCGATGAAAATGCCTCGGTGCTATGTGATGTTTAATCTTGTCTAGATGGTCGCTTCAGTATGTGTATTGTCCACGCATAATATGTGTTTACCTGTCTAGTGACTTAATATTTTCTGGTGAAATGGTATGAGTTAAAGGGGTGTGTGCTTGATGCAATGAATGTTTACAGCATAATATGGTAGCGTTTAATCATCTTATTTTTAAGTGGATGGAAGCAGATCAAGAAGCTGGACTGAATGTGGCAGCTATAGTTTGTGATAATGAAGAGCAACATGACTTCGTGGTTAATTAGAAGTCAACCTTACCTCAAGTAAGCTATTCAAAAAAAATTACTATATAGTTATCATTCAATGTTCATACTTTGCTGGTCTAAAGGCATTTTAAGTAGGTAATCTGAAAACTTTGGGTGTTAAACACACCTTTGGGTCTAACACACGACCTATATCTACAAAGTGTTATATTATCTAACAAACAATGCACATCTGACTACAACTTTCATTATCTAGAGTGATGTTGAGTAGTATTTGAGCCATGTCGATGTGAAATATATGATTTTACATATAACATCTGCGGGCTAAAACTCCATTTGTATTTAATTTTGTAACCAGCCATAACTTTTCCAATAACCTAATACTTATTTCAAAATATGAATTTCATAAGATTCTTTATGTAATTTTTTTCCAACTCTTTGACATCAGTAAGTGATAAAATTTTCATTTGGGAGTGTGATTTTATTTGAAGTCATTAAATACACCCATGTAACAAGTGAGATCACACCTCCACATTCCAACTGTTATGATATTTGCACCCTTAAAAACCCTCATATGCTTCTCACTAGGAAGTAATGTATCTTTAAATGACAATTAAAAAAATACACTTGCCTTAAATGCAAGGTACATAGATACTAAAAATGATAATAATATGCAGAGGCAAAGAAATCAATGCTATGCCACTTAAGATGGACAAACCCAAATGCTGGTGTTGACTAAGAAATATTTTTCATAATATGGAGGTAGTTCAACATTCTGTTGCCTGTGTCTAGCTTTTCACTAGCTCTGTAAACATATGATTTTAGAGTTGTCCTTACTTAAGCTACTGTTTCTGATGTACTTTGATGAACTCTGATTGTGAAACTATGCCTCCTTTGCTGTTATTGAAATATGAGTATTAATGATTTCTCTTATTAAACTTACTTCCTCAGAACCGATCACGTCATTGCCAAAGACTCTCAGTCGGTACCTAGCTGCAATAGGACTTGTTGAAATATTGAGTCTTTTGAATGACTGGTATGTAAATTTCAAATTTTTTTCTGCTTCAGAAACTGCTTCTATATTTTATATTAATTCATTTCTGAAATAATAGTGGTCATAATCTTCCACAGGTTTATTTGTTCATGGATGCCACCACAGGATATATCTCAAGCCAAAATAGACTGACACTTTGGAAGCTCGGTTACTATGGGGACTGTGGTTTCGACCTTCCTAGTATCTTGTAGTGCAAATGATAGATAAAGGTAACAGTGTAGTGATTCAAACCGGTTGAATTACTTCAGCAAGAACAGTGAATTCATTTCTGGTGGAAATGTAGTGTGGTCTCAGTGGATCCATTGTCCTCCTTTCAACAGCCTGAAAACCCAATACTCAATGCACCCTGATTACTTATTGTGAAACATACACTATAATTGAAATGAACCTAAGTGCTCCTATTTTGTATAGTTTCCCCAAATTGCATAAGGAAAAAGTCCCTATCGGGGTAGATGTTTTTTATCTTTACGTCTCTTCCCACAGGCTGGCTGGAAAACACCAGCATTTTCAGAGGAAACTGACTTTAAGCCAAACTATTCATTTTGGTATTCTATTAAGTTGGCTAAAGAATTGTAAATAAATTTCCCCCAAATGCAAACATCACTTGACATTCAAAACCTTTTTTCATGCATGAAAGTGTTTGAAACACTCATTTTGTAGAGATTTCTACTATCTGACTAAGATAACAATTTTCACTGCCACAATGTCCGAAAAACAGAATTACTACTGATCCTAAAACACAATTCAAAACTGGAAGACTTTTTTTCCCTCTTGTAAAATGGCCACAATATATCAAAAAACATAATTTATTGTCGTCAAATGAATTATCATGAGAGAATGTTGGTAGTTGCTTTCTTTGTTGGTAATGGTTGCTCGTTGCCAGTCATGTTGGTGTTAATGTTGAGATTGTGTGGTCATGTGTTTGATATAGCTAAAGTTATAGATTTGTTTCGTTGGTTAAGTGACTTTAATAATTTGCAAAGAAACAAATATTACTATTATGATATCATTTTGGCCAAGAGTTATTATTTTTCTGGGATTGAAAAACATTCTCGTCCTTTTAGAGGAGACAATGGAGCTTCGGCGGCTTTTAGCCAAAATGGAAAGCACTTGTCAGCCATTGTCGCTGAATTGGCCATTTTTGTCAAGTTTCAATGTGATGTGATGAACCGTGCCCTCATCGGTGGACTCCTGTATCATCACGCCTGCTAAACCCGTACGTGCGCTAAGGAACTAGAACACCTTCCTAGCACGTACGGGTTAGGCAGAGCAACTCTTTGCTTGCTGGTCTTCCAATGGGTTCTCCATTACCCCCTATTCTGGCTGAGATATCATTTGACATTTCAGAATCAGATCTGTTCAGTTTTCTGTATTATATACCCTAAAGTTACATTAATATGAAGAGTTGGCCGATAGAAGAATGGAGTGGAGGGCTGCGTCAAACCAATCCTAGGATTGTTGACCCTTGATGATGATGATGATACCATAAAGTCTTCTGTATAATATACTCTATAGCAACAGATATGTTGACAACTTGCTCTATTTGTGGATTGGAAGTAATTTACTTGACTCCCTCAAAATGCACAGTAAAAACATCTTATGCAATTTCAACATGAATTTACATATGCATTCGAGAATACAGCTGCCAGTAAAGGTAAAAACCCTAACTGATTGACGAAACCTTAAATGAGAAAATCCAGTATACAACTAGGTTGTTGTAATGTTGCTCCCCCTGCACCCCTTTGGTTTATAACCATAGGTCTTTGGTCTATGACATCTGGTTCTAGGTTGTATAAATGGTGTGGACTCCCTTTTGTTAATGGACTTTCAGGCAGAATGGCCAACATCTTACCTCTGTATCTTAAAGCAGCATACTACTCCCTACAACTACATATATACTGTATTGGATTCTGCATTTTCGTCAAGTATTTTTGTCATTATTTGTTGTTTTATAGCTTCATTATTTGAATGTGGAGGAGAATGTAGAATCCATCTGACCATTGCAGTGGAAACTGGTAAATGAATTTGTACTTAATTATTAACACCAGAGGTAGAATGGATATGCTCACACAATCCATTGTGTATATTTTGGTGTGGGGAACATCAGGTTTTGATGCAGTGTATATTAGAGAGACGTAGATTGGTGAGAGTCAAGCAGAAAACCCCTCATCCTTATTATCCTCTCACATCTACCACGTATATCAACCTTCACATCCTCCCCTCTGGCACCTCCCTACTAACTTGCCGACAACCTTTCTCTTCTTTCTTCCCCTTTAAATGACTTAGTGGTCAATGCACTTGGTTTTTAAAAACACTTATGATGTCACTGTTGTCTGTTGCCCTTTAGCCCCAAGCACCTCAGGGTCAGCCCTATTTTCCTGTCCTTTTCATGCCCTGACTTACCATTCCCCACTTCAAATTTACCCAAGTCAGTGTCATAGCCTGACACTGGGATTATAGGTATTATGCTGCCAAATAAACATGTGGAGGATTACCATATCTATTATTTTAGAAATAATAGATATATAGTAAAACTCTCATCAGGCCATGAGTGATACAGTGAATTTTATTCATGCAAATATAGTGTTTAGGTGTCCATCCCATTGAACCTTTGTTTTGCTTTTATTATTTCATAGATATAACATTGTTAAACATTAACGTATTTACTTTGTTAGTAATTCTGAAAATTGTTTGTTTAATTAGGTGATTTAATTATTGTTTAACTGTAGCACAATTTTTTCACCAGGCAGAGTTATGTAAAGTGTTATCAATAATTTACATTTATCATTATCTGTTTCTGTTAATTATTGTTTTATTATTGTTTAACAAATTGTTGTTTAACTGTAGCACAATTTTTTCACCAGGCAGAGTTATGTAAAGTGTTATCTATAATTTACATTTATCATTATCTGTTTCTGTTTTAGCTATTCTGAGAGTGAAAACTGTTGGTGTGTACTGATTTTATGTCTTATGAAGTATGTATTGTGTTTTCAATAAAATAATCGTTTTGCTGGATATTGCATTTCATTTGCTAGTATTCCTGTAATTGTATTTCAGATATTTCTCAGTGAGCAAGTTGAAACTACCGACCGGTAAGTATAACGCGTGATCAAATAAACTAGAATAATATATTCTGCCTTAGGGGAATTCAAAGGAACCGCCATAATCGACATGGGCTCTCAACGCCATCTCTACGGCTGACTTACATACTACTTGCTGGCGTCGACGAGAAACCTATACTATAGGCCCTTATGGGAGTGAGCCTTCCCATTCTAATCCCTGGTGGGACTTTCGATTCATTTCGGTGATTCAATTCATGCGATTCATTTCATATGAACTAATCCTTCTTTCAAATCGTTCAAAAGGAATTACTTGAATCAAATGAATCCTGCGAACTAAATGTATACCACGAACTAAATGAAGTATGCGGACCACATGATTATCGCGAATCAAAATAATTCAACAATCACCTAGAAGACGTTGCTTTCATTCGCAAGTTTATATCGATGGCGAATCAATATGGTAACCAGGATGACGCAGGTTTTATTGAAATTGGAGAGTGCGGCAAATGGTAAAGCATTAGCTTCCTTGTTAACCTCCACAAGAAATTCGACCAGGAATTCTTGGAAGGAAGCTTTTCTTCCCTATTGATTTTAAATTGGAGATAACAATTAATACCTAAGGCAACAGTATGGTTTCGTTGTCGGCAAACCTAAAAATTGGCGTAATTCCTTTTACGGGACACTTCAAAAGACAGGTTTATCTGGGGTGCAGTAGCCACGAAATTATTGGTGATACTCCACCCCTAGTAGCACAAGAAATGTTTAGCATATGCTCAGGTTGTGAGAGGAAAATATTCGTTTCACATGACGTGAGCATATGCTGAACATACGTTCAAAAGTTGCCCAGACACATATGCAGTGAAGAGACACCGCGCATATTATGAGCATAAGCTCCGAAGAAATGTTGAGCATATTTTCGTCAACAGATGCTGAAAATATGTCAAGCGAAATATTTTACATGCATTCTGATTTGTTGCTTTTTGTACAGTACCATAGTATGCTGTTCATAAATGACACTTCATTGCTCCTAACCCGTTATCAATTCCTCGGAGTAAGTACTGAAGCTTTCAGAAGTGTTTGTAATTCCATGTGTCCTTTTATTTAGAATATCATAAATGTCTTCATCCACATCCACACATCAAGACGCATGACCATTTCCATTACTTCGATGCCAGCAACTGTTAGATTAGTCTTACAGACTTCATTTAAACAATTCTGTTGCACTCAGTTTGCAACTGTTACATCGCACGCGAGGAAAACCTCCACGGAAAACAGCTTCGCAGACTCTCGCTTAATCGCAAATTGCTCGTTCAGTATCAAACGTAGAGCTGATCTGATTTCTAACATGGTTATAGTATAGATGAATACATGCGACGACCTCAACAGATTCATCATGTAAGTATTTATAATATAGTGATAGACTCTGCAAAAACGTAATAAAAGGCCAAGGTTCTCATTCCATTTCTAGAACGTAAAAAACATAAATGGAAAATTTCTTCCGCCCACCGCCTATATTCATCCTTCTCCTTTACAGTCTTTCTTCTCCGCCTTCACCCTGAAAGATGACACCGCGTCGTGTGAAGTCAGTTTTTCTACCATCCTTTGTCTCACCGGGTCCTGCCTTCCTCTAAATGTCATTATTTCGCCGAGCTCCCCCTTCCACTCAGTGATGCTTCCCATCCCAATGGTTGTAGCGGCCACCTTCGAATCTCAATTCGGGCGACAGTTACATCAGTATTTTTTGATTGATGCAGGACCCCCTCAACGGCAGTATATGGTGATTTAGTCGAGCTTACTGGGTACGCATAACGGCGTTGAGTGGTTAAAGCGATTGTCAACAGCCGTTGTTTTTGTTGTCTTTGGAATCAGATTAACTGAATATATCGTTCTGGGAGCTACAGATCTTCTGAAGACCAGAGTAACTAACTTCAACTGCAACTGAGATTATAGGTGAGAGCCATTACAAGTGTTCTACTTGCCCCTTTGGAAAATATTGATATTATTCTACAAATTATAATTCTGAAATGGGTTCATGACTCATCCAGGTAATGGATTCAAAGAGAAAATGGAGTGGAATGCCATATTGCCAGTTCTGCAGACAAAAATACTCATTTTCCGGATGAAGATCAAATCTATCCAGGCATATTAAAGTCAAGCATCCATCAATCACATTAGACAATGATCCTAAGAGTCCGCTGATTGATGACAGCAACGACTTGCTGTCGGTAGAAGCATCAGCGTCAACTAACTCAGAAGTTTCCCTGGTAACGTTTCTACCTAGTGTTACCTAAAAATTCTACCCTACAAATTTGGTAAGAGTTGATGGGCAACTTCATAAGATTTATCAAATTAGGATTCATCGGCAAGTCACTATCCAAGGAACACTTAAAAATGTTGAATTGCATGGATTTGCTGATGCATCCGAGAAGGCTTATGGAGCTTGCATATATATCAGGTCTACAAATGAAGACAGACACACCGCTGTCAGACTTCTGTGTTCCAAATCAAAAGTGGCTCCTGTAAAAAGGATTTCAGTACCACGATTAGAGCTGTGTGCAGCACTACTATTGACACTTATGTACAAGAAGGTTAGAAATGCTGTGAACATGAACATAGATGACTGTGTTTTCTGGACTGACTCAACGGTTGTTTTAACATGGATTGGTTCATGTCCCACAAAATGGAAAACGTTTGTAGCAAACAGAGTCTCCGAAATCCAAGAAATTACTTGTAGCAATGAGTGGAGGCATGTGCCTACGAGGGAAAATCCAGCAGACATCATTACGAGAGGGGCAACAGCGGATAACATTCATCAGTCCAAACTATGGTGGAATGGAGGAAGGTGGTTGCTACAAGGATCTATAAGTTGACCAACCAGCCCATTACCATCAACTTTGGAGGATGTTCCAGAAAGTACACAAGAACACCTTGGTGACAGTCGTTCAGGAAATCATAACACTTGCATTTTAGGATCTTAACAGGCTCCAAAGTGTGATTTCATACGTTTTAAGGTTTGCAGTTAAATCAAGGTGAATGAGCTAGTTCAAAACTATAAAAAATCGAGAGCATTAGCAAGGAAATCATGTCGGAAAGCCTTATCAAATTTCAAGAGCAAGATGTTAGGAGAATATTTAGATAGCAATCCTAAAGCGTTTTGGTCATATGTAAGAGAGCTTCAGGGAAATAAGTCCAGAGTGCATACACTTAAAAACGATAAAGAAATCAGAGTCACCAACAGTGTAGAAAAAGCCAATCCTTAAAACACCTTTTTCCAACGTGTATTCAACTCATCGTCACACAACGCAGTGGAACCACTGCATAACACTTTCATTGAGCAAATGAACGAAATAAAAATTTCATGTCGCGGAATAGAGCAGCAGTTAAAAAGCATTAGTAAAAACAAATCCCCAGGTCCCGATCAAATTCCCTCCAGAGTATATAAAACATTAGCTTCTGAAATAGCCCCCTATATAGAAATAATATTCAATAAAACACTAAAGAACCACACAGTACCCAAGGATTGGAAAGTAGCTAACATTACACCTATATTTAAAAGCGGTGATAGGGAAGAACCATGTAACTACAGACCCATTTCACTCACGTCAATCTCTTGTAAGATATTTGAGCACATTGTAGTCAGTTCGATCATGGGGCATTTGGATAGTCAGGGAATACTCATAAACAGCCAACATGGGTTCCGGAAAGGTAGATCTTGCGAGACACAATTAGCTTTATTCGTAGACGATATTTTAGTCAGATTATAAAGCTGGTTTATGACCGTTAGATAGAAACCCCGTCAGCTGCCCAAGTGACGAGATGAATCTCGCTTTGGGGTCGCCTGCAAGCACGCGTGTCGTTACACTGCTGTTACTGGGGCGCATTGTTGGGCGGAATAAAGTACGAGAAACGTTTGTCCTCGACCGATGCCAACAACCGAGGTAATTGGGTTGATACGCGATGTTGTAGTATTATATAAAACATCGCAACTGATGGCATCATATGGCTAAAACTCGCCTAAATGCCTGGCAATAATTTTTATTCCGTGGTAACATCTACCCTCACCATCTTCTCCATGTACTGGATATATCTATAGATCCTTAATGTCTGCTTTGGTTGCGTTATCTGTACCATTTCCCAATCTAGAGCTTTAAGCGGACTTAGATATACGGTTTGGGTTACCCAAAAATTAAATAGATTGCATTGAAATATCAAGCAATATGAAAATGGTAGCGAGCACTGTAATTGAAGACAAATTACGATTTTTAATAAATGATAATGGCGAGTGATGTTATCGTTTGTGTTACATGCGCTGTTTTTACCGTTTGCGCCAGAGCCTTATAATGAAAAATACGAGGGTAAAAATGTGTAGATATTAAAGATGTGTATAATTTGGAAGAGATTTAACTTACGAAGGTTTACCATATTTTTCATTAGGTTGTACGTATAGCTTTTAATGTATTGCTAAATGCTTTTAACATTTTCTGAGTTTTGACGAAAATTATGAAGTTTTCCCGAAGTGTTTCACCGGATATAGAAAGTATAGAGTACGCAGAAACGGAGGAGGAGTATTTATAGCTGTGAAGGACCCGTATGTCAGTAGAAGAGAACTTATTTCAGAGCGAAACGTAGAATGTATTTGGTGTTCCGTTAAAAGTAAAAGTAGTAACACAAAAAAGATATATGTAGGTGCATATTACAGGCCGCCGGACGCATACGTAAATTCTATAATGGAACTAGAGTCAGAGATAGGTACATTGATTTCTCGGAACAAATATAGAGGAATAATAGTAGGCGGAGACTTCAATCTCCCTTCGATAGACTACAATACGTACAGTTTCATTACAGGAGGTAAGGATAAGAAACTCTGCGAATCACTGTTGAACACCTTTACGTCACATTCTTTACAACAGCTAGTAACAGACACGACCAGGGGAAACAACATTCTACACTTATTAGCAACAAATATACCCGAAAGAGTTCTAAATACAGTTACAGACACAGAAATTAGTGATCATAAAATAGTGCATACAAAATTTATTGTAGGCGTTGAAAGACATTATAAACCAAGGAGGAGGGTATATTTATTTGGCAAGGCTAATTACGACGGCATGAAAGAGGAATTAAGGGAAGCGTTTAATTTATTTAGCGAACAAAGCAAAGGATTAAATACACAGGATTCATGGAGAAAATGTCTTGAGGTCACCCGTAACGCAGTTAATAAATGCACACCGAGTAAATATAATCGTGATAATACAGAGCCAAGGTGGTATAACGCGGAGGTTAGGAAATCAATAAAGCGACAAAGGGTACGCCACGCTAGGATGAAAAATGCAGGACGAGGTCTATCGCTAAGGGAAATAAATGAGCTAGTTCAAAACTATAAAAAATCGAGAGCATTAGCAAAGGAAATCATGTCGGCAAGCGTTATCAAATTTCAAGAGCAAGATGTTAGGAGAATATTTAGATAGCAATCCTAAAGCGTTTTGGTCATATGTAAGAGAGCTTCAGGGAAATAAGTCCAGGGTGCACACACTTAAAAGCGATAAAGAAATCAGAGTCACCAGCAGTGTAGAAAAAGCCAATCCTTAAAACACCTTTTTCCAAAGTGTATTCAACTCATCGTCACACAACGCAGTGGAACCATCGCCGAACACTTTCAGTGAGCAAATGCACGAAATAAAAATTTCATGTCGCGGAATAGAGCAGCAGTTAAAAAGCATTAGTAAAAACAAATCCCCAGGTCCCGATCAAATTCCCTCCAGAGTGTATAAAACATTAGCTTCTGAAATAGCCCCCTATATAGAAATAATATTCAATAAAACACTAAAGAACCACACAGTACCCAAGGATTGGAAAGTAGCTAACATTACACCTATATTTAAAAGCGGTGATAGGGAAGAACCAAGTAATACAGACCCATTTCACTCACGTCAATCTCTTGTAAGATATTTGAGCACTTTGTAGTCAGTTTGATCATGGGGCATTTGAATAGTCAGGGATTACTCATAAAGAGCCGACATGGGTTCCGGAAAGGTAGATCTTGCGAGACACAATTAGCTTTATTCTAACACGACATTTTAGTCCACGGCGAAAAGAGTACGGAAGTTTATGACATTTGGTTAGATTTTATAAAGGTTTTCGATAAAGTTCCTCATGATAAATTAATTTTGAAGTTAGAGGATTTTGATAATAAAGACGTCGCATGTTGGGAAAAAGAATTCTTAAGTGGGCGAGAGCAGAGGGTTTTCATAGATGGTATCATGTCGGACACAAATAACATCTGCTGCTCAAAACATCCTCTTCTCCTTGTCAGATCAGCAAGAGAACTGTCAAAATTCACTCCGCAATCACCCATCATGAACCAACAAATATCATCTACATCTACACGATACTCTGCAAGACACAGCGGGGGTGTGTGGCAGGGAGTGAAGATGGCCAAGCATGCACTACTGACATGCTAACAAGCAACTATGTGATATCCTGCATCCAGATAGTTAGTATTTACCATATTTAAGGGGTATATACATGCATCATGCACTACAGACAACTCTGAAATATTTACCTTCTCTATCCCTCTGCTATGCTGCCTATTCTGTTCTTATTTATGACAGGGAAAATGCCGTTTTGAAACTATCAGTACGACAATCTATCTCTCTAATCTTATTTATCCGATCGAATCTAGCATATTACGCTGGTGCTTTAATATGTGCCTAACATCTTCTGTAAAGCTATATGATTGAAATTTCTCTAATAGATTCAATCTGTACTTTAACCTACACTCTGATAATGATTCCGACCCTAATTCTTTTATTAATTCTGAAACATTACTCAACTTATCATAACATATTTTAACGACCTAGTTGCTCAACGCTGCACACTGAATAGTTATCTGATCAACACTAATTCATTATGTTCCCATGCACTGGCTGCATACTTAAGGTTGGGGCCTAACTAGTGAAAAGTAACATCCCTCTTTTGTCTTTTCATCACATTTCCCAAGCACTCTTTTTATAGATCCTAGCTTTCTATTCGCTCGGCCGCATATTTCCCGGATGTGTCTTCCCCACGATAAATCTTTAGTGATTGTTACACCTAAATATCTTATGGTTTCAACGCTCTCGATCTTCGTATTACTAATTTTACAGGTACGATCTATCGAATTATTCCTCCTCCAAAAATTGATAGCTACCACTTTTTAAGGTTAAGTTCTAACTGCCATTTGTCGCATCACTCTTGAATTGCATCATATCCTTGTTAAGCGATTTCCTGTATTTTTCTTTTCATATTCCCCTATATACTACCGCAGCGTCTGCAAAAAGTCTGAGCTTACTACTAACTACGGTACCCAAATCGTTTATCTATAAAAGAAATAATAGCAAACCTAATACGCTACCCTGGGGAACTCCCGATGTGACTTTGATTGTGTCCGACATGATACCATCTATGACAACCCTCTGCTCCCGCCCACTTAAGAATTCTCTTTACCAGCATGCAACGTCTTTAATACCAAAACCCTCTAACTTCAAAATTAATTTATCATGAGGAACTTTATCGAAAACCTTTTTAAAATCTAACAAAATCTCATAAACTTCCGTACTGTTTTCGCCGTGGACTAAAATGTCGTGTTAGAATAAAGCTAATTATGTCTCGCAAGATCTACCTTTCCGGAACCCATGTCGGCTCTTTATGAGTAATCCCTGACTATCCAAATGCCCCATGATCAAACTGACTACAAAGTGCTCAAATATCTTACAAGAGATTGACGTGAGTGATATGGGTCTGTATTACTTAGTTCTTCCCTATCACCGCTTTTAAATATAGGTGTAATGTTAGCTACTTTCCAATCCTTGGGTCCTGTGTGGTTCTTAGTGTTTTGTTGAATATTATTTCTAGAACGGGGGCTATTTCAGAAGCTAATGTTTTATATACTCTGGAGGGAATTTGATCGGGACCTGGTGATATGTTTTTACTAGGGATGGGTCGGTTCCACTTTTTTTCGGTTCCGGTTCCGGTTCGGTTCTTAACTTCGGTTCTCGGTTCCGATTCTCGGTTCCGGTTCTCACTTTGCCACTTACTTTGCATTGCTAAATGGTAAGATAAGGTAATCAATAATCATTTTCAGAGACTGAATTAGAATGATTCGTGACTTTGAAGCATCTAAGTACACTATTTCACCAGGTTTTAAAGTGAAGCCTCCACTTTCGGAGTGTGAGTAGGTTTCAAACTGGTTTTCGCGCCAATTATTTCGGTACCGATTATTTTTGGCCTCGGTTCCGGTTCCGGTTCTAAGCTCAAGAACCGGTGGAACCGAAGAACCGAACCGACCCATCCCTAGTTTTTACTAATGCTTTTTAACAGCTGCTCTATTACGCGACATGGAATTTTAATTTTGGGCATTTGCTCACGGAAAGTGTTCGATGGTGGTTCTCCTGCGTTGTGTGCCGATGAGTTGAATACACTTTGGAAGAAAGTGTTTAAAATATTGGCTTTTTCTACACTGCTTGTGACTCTAATTGCTATATCGTTTTTAATTGTGTGCACTGCGGACTTATTTCGCTGAATCTCACTCACATGTGTCCAATGGCCTCCTACAACCTTTTCCCACCATTACCATGGACACTTTTCAAGGCGCAAATTCATAAGTAAAACATCATTTCGCAAATTAAGATTCTATCAGATGACTTCAACATCAGTGCAGCATCCAAGCATGCTACCACCGGAACTACCTACATCTACATCATACCCTACATGCCACCGCTAGGGTGTGTGGCAGGGGGTGAAGATAACCAAGCATGCACTACTAACATGCAAAGTAGCAACTATATTGTCTCATACAACTAGATTGTTATTATCTATAGTATTTAAGGGGTAATACATGCATCATGCACTACAGAATACTCTAAAATATTTCTTCTACCTATGCCGTTGCTATGCTGCCTATTTTGTTCTCTTATATTACGGGGGGATAATGCCATTTTGAATCTATCGGTACGACAATCTATCTCTCTAATCTGATTTATCTGGTCGAATCTAGCATAGTACGCTAGTGTTTTTAATATGTGCCTAACATCTTCAGTAAAGTTATCCGATTGAAAATTCTCTAATAGATTTAATCTGTACTTTAACCTACTCTCTGATAATGATTCCCACCCTAATTCTTGTATTAATTCTGATACACTACTCAACCTATCGTAACACCTTTTGACGAACCTAGCTGCTCTACGCTGCATACTGTCTTGTTCTCTAATCAAACCTAATTCATTAGGGTCCCATACACTGGCTGCATACTCAAGGTGGGGCCTAACACGTGAAAAGTAGCATCGCTGTTTTGTCTTCTCATCACATTTCCCAAGTACTCTTTTTATAGATCCTAGCTTTCTCTTCGCTCGGCCGCATACTTCCCGGATGTGTCTACCCCACGAAAAATCTTTTGTGATTGTTACACCTAAATATCTTACGGTTTCTACGTTTTCAATCTTCGTGTTATTAATTCTATAGGATCGCTCTATCGAATTATTCCTCCTCCAAAAATTAATGCTACACACTTTTTAAGGTTAAGTTCTAACTGCCATTTGTCGCTCCACTCTTGATCCTGATTAAATTATAAAGAATAAAAAATTGGGCCCCCCAAACAAAAAATCATATGAATTACACGAATTTATTTAAAATATAACCGAAATAAACAAACAAATGTCTCCCATAGCAAAATAAAGCACACCAATTAAAAACCACACTCATCCCAACGCATCACAAATATCTCACGAAGATCACAATAACAACAAAAGAACTCCACTGTGCAAACAAACCTCAATGAAGAACACTCACCTTCATCACACAAAATTCCATCCTCATCCAATACAACTTTCAAAAGTCCCTTCCAGGAGAGTTGCGTCGAAAGGGCATCTAGCTGAAAGGAACCGGAAAAGGCTAAAAAGCCTTCGTAGAAGAACAGGCGAGGTAGGCTTGGAATAGGCTGAGGGCCGGCACGAAGGAAAACAACTCACAAAATAAGCAATTGACACTGAATGAAACTAACGTAGAAGGAAGCCATGATTAAAGAGAGATAAGGAAGACTCATATAAGATTAGTCCGAAGAGGCATATGATGTCTGGTCGGGATATCCGGGTCGTAATCGCATATGTCATTGAGGACTTCATTACCTGTCCCCTTGAGTCTGGCACAGTTAATTTGGTGATGAATTCGTTGATGGTTAGGAAGCCGTGTGCGGGATACGGGCATCCTTGATGGCTTTTAGGCGGACTGTGCTCAATAGAATGCGTAATGAAACATTCTGAAATGTCTCCAGGCGACGGAGGAATTGGCAAAAATTTCGGCGCCATAACGCAATATGGGCCGAATCGTAGACATGTAACGGTCGTGCACTTGCCTGATTGGAAAGAGTCTTACTTAGTGCTTAGCTGCGCCATGCAAACGCGAGACGGCTCGTATATTCTTCTACAAAAGCCTTTCCGGTTCCTTTCGGCTGGATGCCCTTTCGGCGCAGTTATTTAGGAAGGGATATTTTAAAGTTGTATTGGATGAGGATGGAATTTTGTGTGATTAAGGGTTTGTGTTCTTCATTTAGGTGTGTTTGCACAGTGCTGTACTTCGTCCGAGATTTGTGTTGTGCTGAGATGGGTGTGGTGTTTTATTTGATGAAATTTATTGTGTGATTTCTTGCTTGTGATGGGAGGCATTTTTTTGTATGTTTTAGTTATATTTTTGTAGCGATTCGTGTAATTACATAGATTTAAGTTTAGGGGGTTCAATTTATTTTAGTATTTTTTAAATAGTCGGGTTATGGCGGTAGCAAATATAGATGCTGCACTGCTGTTGAAGTCATCTGAATTAGATCTGAGTATTGGAAAAATAAGAATTTGCTATTGAATTAGTGCCTTGAGTAGAGTCCATGGCATTGCTGGGAAAACGTTGTAGAGGGTTTGGTGGGTCAAGAAGGGCGATTGAGGTCCCATCCCTTCATGCACCATCGTGGGGGAGGGAGAGCCGATCACTTGGAGGGGGCATCGTCAAAAGGAGGGGAGAAGGTCGTGTCTTTCATCATGCGAGGCCTCCCGAGGAAAAGCAGCAAGGGAGATAATCATCCCTCCGTCGCCAGACGTCTAGAGAGAAACCTGGGTCCAGCTTTAGTTAGCTAACTTCCGACGCAGGCGTGGGAACCATGGATACGAAAAACAACTCCAAATAAGGCTAGGGATGGCAGGAAAGGGGGGGATGCCCCCAAAAGAAAGAGCCATCACCTCCCACGCAAGCGAGGAATACGACTCAACTCCCAGCCGCCAGAAAAAGGGGTCCGAGGGAGAAGGGGGTTGAGATGAATTCCCCCCGGATCTAGTGAGGCAGGGCGATAAGAAAGGTAGGGTGAGAGCACAAAAGATGTTGGAAAAATTGTGATGACAGGTCACTTCTAGCCAAACATTTATTGCAGACTTCTCACTCTTGTCAATTCCATCCAGAAATTCTTCATCTTGAAAGTAAGGGCTCCAGGCTAGACATTTTGGAGCAACTTTAAATTCTACAATCAGATTCGAATGTACTAATGAATGATCAAGTGTTTGTCAACCACTCTCCTCTCCTGAACATCCCCTTCCCGAAAAGCAACGACCAAATTCCCACTTCACCCCCCCCATAGCCAACCGACTCCACCTCCTCGGGTTTTTCTCTTTCTTTTTCCGGTCCACCCACCCACTCCCCCCACCTTATTTTGACCATTTTACCGCCAATAATCCCTTCACCAACCCCTGCTGTTTACCCTTACTCCTTTCCCAGTTTCCCTTTCGGGGACTTCCCACACACCTCCTCCTTGCCTCGCTAACTGCCGCCTCGTATCCCTTTCTTTTGACACGCGTCCCTTCATTCAAGAACCCCTCCTCCCCCGTTCCATACTTCCTTGGTTTTTCCGTCTCTCACTGTTTCCCCCAACCGTACCTTTGCCCCCCCCCCCCTCCCTCTGCCTCTTACTTCCCCCCCCACCCCTTCTCATATGTATAAATACGCTGTTAACATGTATGTTGGTGTCTTGTACCAGATGATGGCTCTGTGAGCCGAAACGCGTCGTACGCATTAATAAATTACTTGTGGAAAAGTGCACCGATATTTGATTCTAATATGTCAAACTTCCACTACATCTCGCCTGAATCAGTTGATTTTATTCGGAATGCTAGCATAGCATACCAGGCCAAACTCTTTCTGGATTTGTCAGTGAAATTCCGTAAAGCAGAAATAAACATCGTCTTCAACCAGAAGTGTCTCAACTTGAACCTTACTCCGAAGTACGTGAACTTAACTACCAAATCCTCATCAAAAGCAGCTCGTCGTGCAGTGGTTTCCGGCCAAAGGACCTGGATCCAACGGGAACTGAGAGACTGGTACAGCAAGAGAGACGCCTACTCCCACTACCTCTACCAACTTCACTTACAACTTTCAGCGACCCTTCATATCATTCGCTGGCAACATCTATACAACCATGTAAAATCAGTGGTAAGTGACGTCTCCTCCAAGAAAAGTTCCGTCATAAACAAAAAACTACATTATTTACAGTGTGAAAAAAATAATGCAGCTAATTCTTCAAAGTGTGTGCTGAACAGTGATTCAACATTTCATCCCAGAGTGGTTAACCTGTCTGATTCCTCCTTTACTAACTCCGAACTTGAACTTCTTCAAAAAGGTCTGAAGTTTGCCCCCACTCATCCACTGAGTCAACGTCCCTTAAAATCCTTGATAGTGGACTGTGAAGTCGCCCTCCGACGGGAACATGCAGGTATTAAACAAAACTGTGCAGATATCATTACTTCCCAACTTCACAACCCAGACAAACCTCACCGCCCAAAAGTGAACCACAACAAAGTGCTGAGATCCATCAAAGAGAAGATAGTTAAAGAAGATCTGATCATCTCCAAAGCAGACAAAGGGAACAGTGTAATAATCCTTAACAAATCCTCATACATTAAAAAATGTGACAATGTGCTGAAGGACACCTCCTTTGTGATTCTCCCTTGTGATCCAACCACTAGATTTCAAAAAAGTGTTAAAACAGCTTTATCTTCCTGCTCTAACCTGTTCAGTGATAGTGAGAAAAGGAAGTTACTGCAAATGAATCCTTTGCCCCCCAGGTTTTATGGTCTTCCTAAGATTCACAAAGATGGCTCGCCTGTTCGCCCAGTGGTATCGTGCATAGGATCACCATCTTATAAATTAGCCTCCAAATTGAATATCATCTTTAGACAACTATCTGGTTTTTCAGCAAAATACAGTATTAAGAACTCTATCAATTTGTCACATAACCTTCAGCACCTCTCGTTACCTCCCAACTCCAAGCTAGTCTCCTTTGATGTAAAAAACCTTTTTACTTCTGTGCCTGTGCAAAAAACTTTGTCACTTACCAAAGACTTACTGAGAGTGTCCAATTTAGACTCTGTCATGGCTAATGAACTTCATTTACTCATGGAACTTTGTGCTAACCAAAATTATTTTCTGTTCAACAAGAATTTCTATCACCAAACAGACGGCATTGCTATGGGGTCCCCCCTCTCACCTTTATTAGCTGAAATATTCATGGACAATTTAGAACGCCAATTATTTGATTCTGCGCATCCCATCTTATCCAACATATTCTACTGGTATCGCTATGTGGATGACATCATTTGCTGCTGGACTGGGAGTGTCAGACAATTAGACCACTTTCTCAATCTTTTAAACACTCAACATCCCAAAATTACCTTCACGGTTGAAATGGAATCCAATAAACAGTTGAACTTTCTCGATCTTTCCATACGCATAGTTGGGGATAAACATGAATTTAGCGTATACAGAAAACCCTGCTATAGCGACACCATTATTCCTAATGACTCATGTCACCCGACCTCCCAAAAACTATCCGCTTTTCATTCAATGATAAATAGACTTGTCAAGTTACCATTAAACACGACTAATTTCAATTGTGAACTTTCCACTATTAAATCCATTGCAGTTTCGAATGGCTACAACTTAAACACTGTAACTAAAATACTACAGAGAAAATTAAAAACTAAAGCTATCTCACAAATATGCTCCCTTACCCCCAATATAGAAAAATCAAAAAAATGGTGCCGACTATTGTATGTGGGAGATCTTTCCGACAAACTCGCTCGGAAATTCCCCAAGGATAAAATCAATGTCTCTCTTTACAATCCCGGTACTCTCGGGAAAATTCTCTGCCGTAACAAAGACAAAATTGAACCCCACCAACAATCCGGCATATACAAAGTGAATTGTAATACTTGCAACATGTGCTACATAAGCCAGACCGGTAGAAATTTTGAAACTAGGATGAAAGAACACAAAAGATGTTGGAAAAATTGTGATGACAGGTCACTTCTAGCCAAACATTTATTGCAGACTTCTCACTCTCGTCAATTCCATCCAGAAATTCTTCATCTTGAAAGTAAGGGCTCCAGGCTAGACATTTTGGAGCAACTTTAAATTCTACAATCAGATTCGAATGTACTAATGAATGATCAAGTGTTTGTCAACCACTCTCCTCTCCTGAACATCCCCTTCCCGAAAAGCAACGACCAAATTCCCACTTCACCCCCCCCATAGCCAACCGACTCCACCTCCTCGGGTTTTTCTCTTTCTTTTTCCGGTCCACCCACCCACTCCCCCCACCTTATTTTGACCATTTTACCGCCAATAATCCCTTCACCAACCCCTGCTGTTTACCCTTACTCCTTTCCCAGTTTCCCTTTCGGGGACTTCCCACACACCTCCTCCTTGCCTCGCTAACTGCCGCCTCGTATCCCTTTCTTTTGACACGCGTCCCTTCATTCAAGAACCCCTCCTCCCCCGTTCCATACTTCCTTGGTTTTTCCGTCTCTCACTGTTTCCCCCAACCGTACCTTTGCCCCCCCCCCCTCCCTCTGCCTCTTACTTCCCCCCCCACCCCTTCTCATATGTATAAATACGCTGTTAACATGTATGTTGGTGTCTTGTACCAGATGATGGCTCTGTGAGCCGAAACGCGTCGTACGCATTAATAAATTACTTGTGGAAAAGTGCACCGATATTTGATTCTAATATGTCAAACTTCCACTACATCTCGCCTGAATCAGTTGATTTTATTCGGATAAATTTAACTTTTCATCGCCGTGGGATTTGGAGTCATCGGTACCAAGTCAGTGAATCCAGGAATCTGTTGCTGGAAGATCACCAAGTGATTCCACAGAAAGCTTTTATCAGCGGTGAAAAAGCATGCAAGTCCCGATTTCCAGCATTGCATCCATAATATATTTCAACATAATAGCAACATTTATTATTTGTACACCAGTTATTTCTTAACTTTTAAAACCGTAATCCTCGAGGTCAGCAGGTGGTTGAAGATGTTATCTGATGAGAGTCTATTCGGGACATTGACTGTGGGAGCTGTGAACTTTTATTACGCGGACCATATCTCCCAAGCCTCAAGGAACAGAAAACAAATCTTTTTGCACCTAAACTAACAATAACATTGACTTTCTTAATCAATGAATATATAATGTTACACCCTGTCCCTCGTGGGCTTTTCTCAGCTCCGATAGAACATATTTTTCTAAATTTCTTTAATTCAAGTGTTCTCTTCCTAGGGAGATATGATCATATGACGTTAATTCATACACATGGTATGTAAGTCTGCTAGGGTGAGAAGAAGTGGCCCGTTTTTTTAAATAATATCCTGATTTAATTTTGAGCTCAACTTGAGACAAAAAATGACCTTTGGAATTTGTATTTAAAGAGAAAAAACACTTATTCTTGCCAAAAGTCAATACCAAACCACAGAAATATAACCTCTCTTCAGAATAATATTTATGTCTTATTAATCTGAATTAAGTGTTTTATTTTTGGTAAACCATTTGTTAATCATTTACTTTTAATGTTAATTTTTTAAAAAATTAAAGAAATACCTTTGTAGAAACGTTTCAGGAAACATGAAACGAAATGTTTCAAATAAAAGGGACTAGAATGAACCGGTGCACAGTGGGCGGAAATGGAAAAAACTTGCCAAAGCCCTTGTAGGCGTCATTTTTCCAAATTAAGAGCCAATTTTTTGCTTCTATATGATTTTGGCTTAAGGAATCTAATTTTAGTGTTTATGATAACCCATCTCCACCAGGAGAGGCTATAAAAAGAAAATGGCGGAGAGACAGTTCAAGTGAGAAACGGTGAAAATACCGGTATTTTTATTTTTATGTAAATACAAGCTGACCCGGCCACGCGTTGCTGTGGCTCAATCTGGTTAAATGGAAAGCGCACGTTTATAGTATGTTTAATTTCACAATTCTTATGGGTATACAATATATCTCAGCTGATCGATTGTTTTGCAGCTGGACACGCATATTTGTATATAATTTTAACGTCTTTACATGTCGTCACAAAGTAGAATATTTCAGGCAAGCATTTATTTCATCCGCTAGTGTCAATCGAGGAATTACAGGTAATGTTTGCCTGAAATGTCGTGCAAGCAATATTAATGCGTTCTCAAATGGTCTCAGGATTCAACGGAAATCTTGCAATGATCGATCCAGAGCCTCGAGCGATGCTTTGTGCACCATTGTGCATTCATCCCAAGCAATAAGTTGGCATTTCTGAAATATTTGTCCCATGCCGGATGATTTGAATATGTTGCACGTGAGTGTTTCAATGAATTGCAAGTTCAATGGGATGCACATCCCGTCTCCAGTGTCGATATTGTACAAACCTTCATGGAGTGAACAAAACAACTAACCAAAGCTTCATGTAAATTGGATGAATGTTGTGGTAATGCATGAAGTTATCAATATTGTATCGATACAGTATCGATATTGTAATGATAATTTATAAAACTTTGATAAAAAACACCTAAATATTTTCACCTCAATTTTGTATCAACAATGTATCGATGTATCCATATTTTATCGATATTATATTGATACAGTATCGACATTGAATTATCTATTTTGTATAACCTTTGCGGGAGCGTAGTCAACAACTTTCCAAAGTTTCATGGCGATCCGATGAATGGTGTAGTAATGCATAAAGGACAAACACATTATATACATTTGATACAGTATCGATATTGCAACGATACATTCCTTTTAAAAAACTAAATAATTTCACCTCAATTTTGTATCAATTATGTATCGATTTATCGATACTTTTGCGATATTATATCGATAAAGTATCGATATTGAAATATCGATTCCGTATTCCTCTTTTCGGGAATGTGCTCAACAACTTCCTAAAGTTTCATGGTGATCCGATGAATGGTGTAGTAATGCATAAAGGACATACAGACACACACACACACACATACATTCATTTTTATATATATAGATTACAAATTATGCTAACATTAAAAGCACACTTATAATATGCACTTAGAAACCAAATTCTTCATCTGATTCAAAATTTTCCTCTGAAGACTCAGAATTGGTATCCATCTCCTTAATCAAAAGAAGTTGGCGGACTTGGCTTGGTATTTTCTTCTTCACCCGAGTAACAAGTTCAGAAGTGCAGGAAATATATGGATCGGAAGTCAGAAGCAGTCTGTGAAAAAGGTCATGGTTTGTAGCTAACCTGGAGAATTTTCTAGAGTCATGCTCCCTAAATCTCCGGATGTCCTTGTTCCGTGCTTCCAAAGCCTCCTCGGAAAGCTGGCCAATTGGTATAATTGCATCGTTAACGATTTCTGCTCCATGAATTAAAACTTTGTGAATGGTAGTTGGTATATAATACCATGCATATAATTTTACAAATAATTTTTCCGTAGAATAACAATAATTTTTTAAAGCGCTAATATTTATTTTTAGCTCACTTGATATTGCTTTCAAAATGGTGACGAATCGGTAAATGAGTTCCTTTTCAATTCCTGGAAAGAAAAGTTGCAGGAAATTTGATTACTGTGAGATAATCCAAAGACATCCTGCGTAATATTAACATGAGTCATTAAAATAATCGTTGTCGATCTTAATTGGGCGAAGAAACTTTGTCTGTTCACTGATATACCTTTCTTCTTCTTGTGAAATATCTTTTGTTTCTCGACTCCATTGGATTGTAATTGGCCTACAAAATCTGGTCGATGATGGGCGAGGATTTGCCCAGACAGATTCATCTGTTTTAAAATAAAGAACAATCATTTCAATTCAGCCAAACTATTATGCATAGTATTATATATACATATAACTATTTCTGAATGTGTTTACCTGATGCTGTGTCCAACAAGTGAAGTGGTACAAGAGAGGTCGCGAAAAAGCTTTCGTCTCTTGCATTAAGTTTCTCCTACGTCGGCTTATACTGTGAATTGACAGAACTATCGTCAAAACCCCATTTACATATGAGGGTGCATGAAGTGCTGGCACAGTTTTTCTCTAAACGCCTAAGAGAATACATTATCTTTCTGGCTTTGTTATCCAGAAGAAATTGCAAATTAACTTCACATTTTTCTTCAGAAATTGATACCCCTTCTGGGTAGGCCGCTCTTTATACCAATCTGATTCTGTCGTAATTTGGGTAGATGATGTGGCCATGCTCTCTAGCCGTTTCACGAATTAGTATATACTGCATCTTTGTCAGATGGCCCATTACCATAAGGGAAATAGCCTCTTCATCCGATAGCTCAGTTTGACTTGTATCTTTCCTTCTCCATTTGGACAGCATTCTTTTAGCCCTAGTTGGTGTTGTTGTTGTCACTTCTTTAATGATTTTTACTGCAGCATCATCTCCTGAGGCACGCAATTGCATTGAAGTTGCCAAACACAATTCCTCTTTCGAAGTGCTGCTTCTTAATTTTTCGGTTTTTCTACGTTTGGACCTTTCACTTGCTTTTACGAAAGGTGTCAATGGTCTTCCACGGGGTCTTATTTCAGGCGTACCTGTAAGTAAATTATAGTATATGAATGATCTATATACTTATCGCTCAGTTATCACTTTTTTCACCGTGAAATTCTCACCTTCACCAGACGTGCTTGGAAGATATTTAAAAACAGCGGGTGGGAATTTGATTTCTTGTTCCAACCATTTCCTATGCCTCTTCTGAAATCTTATCTTATTTCGCCAACATTCTTCCCACTTCTGAAATAGCTATTGAAAAAGTGTTTCTGTACTGAAACCGCGGCCAAATTTTGTGCACCTTCATCCTCACCCAAGTTAAATTTGTCATATAAAAAGCGCAACAATTTTTTTTTCTTCACATCCGCTGACTCTCCTCTTCTTTCCAAAAGAACATCATGCAGTTCTAGGCGGGTAACTTTTGTTGTACTCATAGTCCTATTGAAATCTACAGGATCCAATGCACTACCTTTTCACAACGAATGTCAAACATAGACTGGTGTCGTCCGCTCAGCCGTTAAATGGTGATCCCAGAGGTGGGCGATGCATGAGCCGAAAGGTTATGGGTTCGTGACCGCGCCCGCCTCCGTTTCGCAGGTTTCGTCGCTGCCCGGAGTCTTTTTCTAAGTCGATACTTACTATGTTGCCACCCCTACGACATTTTGCACGCAGGAACTAGTGGCCGCAAGAAACAAAATGCACAAAAGAACAATAACCCCAGCAAGTTCATTGAGTCTTTGTATGCCGCGGCCTGGGGTCCTGCCTCTACGGACTTTCTACGAAAGGATGAAATCACAGTAGCTGTGAATGGCCCATAAATATATTGAAGTGATATTTTTGAAATAAAAGGTGTACAATTAGTGTTTTTTTCAATGTGGAGTTCCTAGAGAAATGTAGAAAATGTTAAGTTCCCTTGCTCCTCTGCGCGGCGCGCGGGAGCCAAGGTCTGAGAGGACGTGTATTACTCTACATTATTTATCAAAACTAGAAGAGTCGCAGGTATGCGCAGGATTTTATTTTACCATGGTATAGTATAAAGCTCAGTCTCACTGCAGATGTTAATATCTCAGCGTGGATAAGCGGAGATGAATAAATTCATCTCTGATTTAGTTAAAGTTTAAGGAAAAAGCAGTGAATTTTTAAATAGTTCATAATGGTCACTCGGAACATTTATTTATTCGAGAATCATGAATAAATACAATTAAATAGGTATACATAATCATTATATATACTCCAAAAGAATTATCTTTCAGTTATATCCCCATACCAGTAAAGCAAACATTGAGATTTTTCGCTAAGAACGTAGATTTCAAGAAAAGTGTTTTTTCGTAACTTTTTAAAGGATCATGTCCACTTCACGAACGCAATGTTTTTAAAACAAATTACTGTTTTGGGATATTTGGACATTGTGGAACAATACTACGGCACTTTTGGAACAGTAAAAAAGAGTGGAAAATTAGGGTTTTGGCCATTTTTTCGATTTCCGCCCAGTGTGTGCGCTGGGACAATAAGGTCATCAAACAAAGGGCGAGTCGGTTTGGTGATGTGGAACTTCATGCTCTCTACCCAGGCCAAGAGGTAACGTGTTCTCCTGCTAAGACTTTCAATGACTTATTTCATTTTATTGATTTGCGAGATACAACCATGGAATTCTTTGTCAAGAGAAATGTTTCCTTGAAATGAAAGAGATAATTTTTTCGTTTCCCTGTATGAATTGGATAAGAAGAAGAGGAGAATGAAAATAAAAAGATACCAGCAGAAGGAATAAAATGTAAAAACTTAATATCAGTGAAATATCCATAGTACCTATACAATTCATTGTCACATATTAGCACAGTACTATTTTTATTCAACATAAAGCGTGTATCTTACTAATCATGGATACAATTCTGGAAATCGGGACTTTTCTCGTGGTATGCTTTTTCATCGCTGATGAAAGCATTCTGTGAAATCGCTTGGTGATCTGCCAGCAACAGATTCCTGCATTAAGTGACTGGGTAACGATTACTCCAAATCCCCTGGCGATGAAAAGTTTAATTTATCCGTTTGAGAACGAACATGACTGATGCACTCCCCATTGGAGCGAAATCGTTCCCAGTAGTTGTCGCTAAAACTACGCTCTCCCACTACCACGGGGATGCAAGCCTTATGGGAGAGAATGGCACGTATGGTGCTGCCATCGCAGCGGTGCAGACAGCTCACTACAGATGGAAATATTCTGCCTTCTCTGTACGTCTATGCCCCGATGTTAATGCGTGTGAGCCCCTTGATTGGTCGAGTGGCGGGTTCCGTTCTCCCCAACCTCCCACACCTCCCACACGTTTCAAAACGGTCCATGGGACCCGGCAACTCGCGGCAACTTGTCTGCTCAAACAGCAGAAATTGTCTATTGTGATCGTTTTAACGAATGGTGAATGTTACAGTGTTGTTGACAACCCAAACAAAGTGAACAAGAAGTGTGCAGGTGATAAATGTGCTGCTGTCATGGGGAAATCGACGAGATCCTGCTGCGTGAAAGGATGTGCCAACACGGAAAAGAAGAATCCCAAATTGCAGTTTCATCATTTGCCCAGATCTCTTGACAGGTGAGCACTGTTATTCCTAATGATTTATATTTGCGTACTGTTTAAGTTGGAGCTATTATATCCCGTTTTGCTGAGTTACACTACATGCCTGTTATATCTTTCAATTACATTTAACGGTCGTTAATGAATTTGAATTAGACGACAAGAAATATGTTCTGTGGTTAGTGTCATCGAGTGCCACTGTAGCTAGTTCACAGAATTGAATCATCTCCAGAATTGAAACATATAATTCACAAAAAGGCGTAAGATCAATTCAAAACGAAATTATTATGCGGAAACGGAGATTGCCAAACCTGTTTTGAAGCAATGAATCTGATATCTATAAAATGTATGATTCAAGTGTGGTCATCATTTTTGGCTCTCCTTTTGAGTACTTTTATAATAAAAATTTTTGACGAAATCTGAGATAGTATTAAAGCTATCGCTGACGGTGTATTAATTTTTTCATTACTGCCATCCGCTGCCTTCCACGGGAAGTTTTTGACGGGAGATCTCACCGAGGTTTCATATCGCTAATGTTTTGGCATCCCAAATAAGCGATCCCTCAGCTGCAGCTACTTTCCTGCGGTTTCATCGCTAACGTTGCCACATGGCTAACACTGATAAAATTCTCTGCTGACCCGAAGAATTGCAGAGACGATAAAGGAAGTAACTATGCGATAACATGTATTCGGGAGGAAACATTCGATCTCTAATCTACTGGGTCCAGCCGGTGCCGCGATTTTGGTTTATATGATACCAGAGACGCCGAGAAAGGCACAAATGTAGCATTTAAAGCATTTTTGTGTTATCATTACGCTAAATAGTGAAATCGCGACCCGTAGCGACAGATAACCAGGTAATCTTTTGCGAAAAGAAATTACATGATACTACACCGTGAAATGATATTAAAGCGAAAGATAACCAGTTATCTCTCAGAGAAAGAAACCAGGCAATCTTTCGCTGAGGAATCGCTGCATCGCGATTACACTATGTCGCGTACAGATATTACATAAACGTTTCAATCATGACGGTACTCTCCGGACACAGTACGTGGGCAGGTAGATGGATGAACAACTTTCAGCTCTCTGTATCCGATTTCCACGCAATTTGATATAATATCCATTTGCCTCTTGCGGGCTGGAATATTGCGGAATAATAAGAGTTGCGCACTCGATTTCATTCACCCACACTAAAATTCTTACCGAATGCAGTATTCTTAGACAAGGAAAGGGAATGGAAATTTGGATACGGAGGTCAAGACTTCGTAGGAGGTGATTTAATTTTGCTTTCCCTTCTTCGTTTCCTTTCGTTCATCGGAGACGAAAATGACTTGGTCCTATCTCAGATATCATCCGGCGAAAAAGCTACTGTCACGTTTGATCAATTGCTTAATGTGTTTTTTAAAGTCCGAATTAATATTTTAACGTAATAAGTTAATAGAAATGACAGTAAAATGAATGTTGTCTAATGTTAGTTATTTCTCATTTTCAGATGTAAACAATGGATTAGGGCAGCCAGTAATGATGAGCTGTCAGCACTTCCCATTGAAAATATTTTCAAATCTGGCTCCCGAATGTGTTCACTTCAGCATTAATCAGCACCGCCCTTCTGGTATTAAACTGAATCAGTGGCGGATCTAGGTTTGGACCAAGGGGGGGGCAAACCGGGGGTCTTGGGAATTCCCCCCAGCCGAAGGGGGGTTCGGGGATTTTGGAAAATATGGGATTTTCAAGACTCAAAAAACGGCGGTTTTAGGCTAATTCTTTTATAAAAAAAGACACTAAAGTTGAGCATCTTTAATCCGGCACAGTCGGGACCGAAGTGATGCCGGATTAGGGATTTTGCCGGACTATGGGATGCATGGCAACTGGTCTATTTCTGACGTCCGGGATGTTTTCATTGATATGAGTCAATAATTTATGACAAAATATATTCATTTGCCGTTTACTGAACATTATTTTTAAAAGAGTTACTGAGAATAATCAGAAAGAAATGATTTCTTAATTCACAAAGTTATTATTTAAAATTATCGAAGTTGAAGGTGAGTGAAAATAACGGAATTTAAGAATTGTGTATATTGCTGCACATGTAAAAGTTTCATATTATTATTGGAAAAGGGTATAAAATTCGATATTTCTTATGCTGTGCTTTGCGTAACATTTCGTACCGCGCTTGATTTGTTATCAGCTGATTCAGCGCGATGTCAACGCGTGGGTGTCGTGTGTACGGCCGCCCATCACTACGTCGCCGCGGGCGACCGGACTGTATTGTTCGTTAAAGACCAACATCAATCTTATCATCAGTAGTCTTCCTTCAACAATTTCAGGCTGATCATCTTCATTCCCACTCGGAGTCATTGCTATTAATTACCATTTCAATGATTTCATCATCTATGATATGTTGTGTGGTGAGAATATCGTGGCCGCTAACTATCCTTTCGTCTAAATGTACCAATTCCATTTCCTTTAATTCAGGGATATAGACGATGTTTGCAATCTCCATCATCATATTTTTATCCTCAGAAACATGAAATTTTTTAAATCCCCACTTATTTCGCCTATATCAAACCTTAAAGCAGTCCACAATTTAAACCACGCGTGTTTTAGAACGGACGGTGAAATGCTATTGCATGCACGTGAAATTTCCCACATCACGTCTTTTGGATTGATCACGTCTATTTCAGAAATAGTTTATCCTGCTCCATTAGCATTTGGCCAGAAATACTAAGCCCTTCACTTCGACGCATTCGAAACCAGGCTATCTAAATTTAGATATAATTGCTGATTAATCAGCACTTATATCTTCTTTCATAGTTTTTCTCTCTTATCTACTTCTTCGTGTCACTTTAACAGTAAAATTTTGATGATTTTTCTCTTTCAGATTCTTAATGTGCTATATTGTTGAAGATCCCAAGTAGTATGTTTCAGTCAAACGCTTTACTGATGCAACGGCGTCAAGGTTTTTCACAACTTGCACTTTTTCTGCGATGGTTAACGTTTTGTGCTGTTGCCACAACTGTATGGATGAGACATGTTTTGGGTGAAACATAAGCAGATAACAAATAATTTTTATCAAATTACGTCTAACGGTCAATCAAAAATGCGCGCGCCATTGAAAGTGGCCGATCTATAGTCGTAGTCCGTCTCGGCGATGTCTTCAAATTTATGTTTACTTCAAGTTCCAGAATAATTCCAGTGTACACGAAATACCAGAAATTAATATGTTTAAATTATTCTGATTATCGAAATGGATAAATTAACGTTAAGAATGGTATCTCAGTATTAATATAATAATAATATCTCGGCAGGTTATGAAGCAAAAAAAAGTTCCTGTTAAAAATGTTTTGGCATTTTCTACTAAGTACCAGGTAGTTGGTCATGGCAAAATTGCCGGATTATGGGTGTACCCGGATTAGGGGTTCCCGGATTAAGGGTGCTCAACTGTACTATGCACATGTAGAAGGTCGTTTTATTAGTAAAAGGTTTATCATGGTCATTATGGGCCTAGATTGAAATATCGGTAATATCAATAATAAAAACTCATGATGATGCTTTATCTAGTTTTTAAAGTATGACTTAATGATAAAGAACACAAATATAGTCAAATGACTGTTATGATTAGATAAGTTCATTTGTTTTTATTATTCATTTTTTTACGTTGAACAAGAGTTAGGAAGTTTAAATAGCAAAAAAAAACATTCAAAATATAATTACAATTAATTTAAATTTGACTGATTGCTGATCTTTGAACTAGAGATACTTAACAATAAAAGGGGAAATTTATAATGGGTGCTATAAAATAGTCAAATATATATATATCCTTTATTCTTTTTGTTATATCGTGTTGTCTGTGTTGAGAGTTTTTATAATGCCGTCGTGTACTGCCAAATAAATACAGAGGCTGCCGCTGCGCTATTGCGCGAATACACGAGTATTTGTCCGGTTTCGCAAGTATCGCTTCCGATTGTAACATACCAAAAGCGTGTAAAATAGGCCCCTAGTTTAAAACTAATTGATGTTTTAATTTGTTATAGTAGGTATATTTACCGGAAAATATAACTAAATACTTTTGTGCAAAGTGGTAACCTCCAAAAATTTCGATTTTATCTAGTGTATGTTTCGACCCAATGGGGGGGGCTATAGCCCCCTTAGCCCCCCCCATAGATCCGCCACTGAACTGAATCACAACGATATTCCTGATATTTGTTTGCCTAATCCTTCATTCTAAACCACATTACCATAAACATGGACTGCGAAAATTTTCATGAATTGTTAATATTTTTATTTGATTTGTATTCATGTACCTTTGAGGGCATACCTGCCTTCATCAAAGAATGATGAAATAATTTGCAACTTAAATGTGTGTAGTCTATGGGGCCTTATCGGGGAGTATTTCTCAATGTTGTACGCACATATGAAGCTGATATATTGATGACCTTGTTTTCCATTGACTGTTCAGACTTGCATTTACAGAAATTCTAGTATATGCATTAGTGTATTAGATGTTTATAAGTTTTGACATTATTTCCCTCGTCATTAAAATTGTAGCTCAAATAATGGTTCGAACCCCAAATGGTTGTGGATCCCCACCTTTGTAGGTGATTTTTTGATAAATAAAGTCATATTTGTTCATTATAAAATTTTCGACTATCCTTATTCATACATTTGTGCAATTATATTCCTAAGTGTAAGTGCGTTAATATTAATTATTGAATTATGCTGAGAAACAGAAACTTAGCACAGATTTCTCTGAAGGCTACATATGTATGCATATGTTTGTCATTGCATGCAAATATTTTTAAGGAGTGCACTGCAATTGTCTGATGGAGTCATTACTTTCAACGCCTTCCAGCGCAGCATCGACGATAACAACGGTCGGAGTATAATTCAGTGAAATGCGACTATAATATACTCCAAAAATCTTAGAAATCACACATCCACCGCGCCAACGTACCTTCGCCATATTTACAAGGAACCACGATTTCCTGTTTTACTATTGGAGACAGATCTATGAATTTTTTACCCTGTATAAAGGATATAAGGGCCTTTCGGAAGCAGTTCTCGTATCACACCTGGAGGTCGTGGGTTCGACTCCAAAAATCTTAGAAAACGCGCTTCCACCGCGCCAACGTACCATTACCGTATATACAAGGAACCACGATTTGCTGTTTTACTATTCAAGACAGGTATATGAATTTTTTACCCTGTATAAAGGATATGAGGGCCTTTTGGAAGCAGTTCTCGCATCAAACCCGGAGATCGTGGGTTCGACTCCAAAAATCTTAGAAATCACACATCCACCGCGCCAACGTACCATATTTACAAAGAACCACGAATTGTCTGTTCTACTATTGGAGACAGATCTATGAATAGTTCACCCCGGTGTAACATTCATGGACAAGTCTATAAATATTATACTTATTCTTTTTCTTAAACATTTTTGCTGCAACATTAATTTACTTAAAACATTACACTACCTATGTACACCAGAATGCTGCAATTTGAGTCCTATATGTTTGGTGGAACTGTCACATTAACAACCATGGAGTGCACAGAGTCAGATATAAGGAAAATATTTGAATGCCATGAATGATGGAGGTCAAACAAATTATCAGCAATGGCTGCTGAAAATTATTAATGGAATATAATAATCAGTTATATTTGGCAGATAGATGTGTATTGAATCCATCTCTTGAATTAATGATCTTCAACTGAGCGTGTAAATTTTGATTTATTTATTTTCTTTACTTTCATGTAACTTTCACTATTTAATTATTACACAAAAATAAGGAAATACAGGCCAAAGTAAATAAACTTTCAAGATACTAAGACAGGATGAGGAATCGAAAAGAGGCATCATTTATTGCACTCATTACTTACCATGATAATGCCTCCAACATCTAATCAAGGTAGTTAACATTTCGTTTGATTGGAATATTAAGAATTAGCACTGAATATTTCCTGCAAAAAAATCCGAGAAGGAAAAGGATATTTTAATCATAAAATAATATTGATTGACTTCATTCCAAAATTACAATCAATGTACTTCATTACATGACACCTTAATGGTTTAGTTTTAACTGGTTTGCTCATTCGCATACAGTGAAACTCACTTCATCCAACGCTGGTAAGTCATCTGCAACTTTTCAACCACTCTTAAACATTCCCTTAGCACGCCTTCCACTTCTATTAATTTCAATCAACTTTCTGCACATGGTGACAGGTTGAAACATACAGAGTTGACTAGGGTCATATTCTGTAAATGAATGCAACTAGTTACAGTTGGAAGATCTGGAACTGCAAATACCATACTCATGTAATTGCCTAAATGATCTTACATGCTCCTCCATTACTGGTGGCCTCGAAATAACAATGAATGGCATGGCTTACACAAACTCATTTCACACAACTCCACCTACTCATCTGCTCCTTTTCTTACACTCTTAAACATTCCTTGAGCATGCCTACCACATCCATTGATTTAAATCAAAATTCTGTATATGGTGACATGTTTGAAGATGATGAATTGCCAGGGGTCGTATTCTGTAAAGGAAATCAACTAGTCAGAGTTGGAACAGCAGGTTCTGCAAATGACTTACTCATGTTATTGACTGAATGAACTTACATGCCCCTCCACTACTGGTTGCCTCGAAATATCAGTAAATGATATGGTTTCCTCTAAGTTTCACTCCATCGCAATCACGGAAATCCACTTCAACCAATTACTAACTCATCTGCTCCTTCTGGTACCTATCTTCTCCTGGTTCACTGTAAATATGGCGATGGTACGTTGGCGCGGTGGATGTGTGATTTCTAAGATTTTTGGAGTCGAACTCACGACCTCCAGGTGTGATGCAAGAACTGCTTCCAAAAGGCCCTCATATCCTTTATACAGGGTAAAAAATTCATAGATCTGTCTCCAATAGTAAAACAGGAAATCGTGGTTCATTGTAAATATGGCGATGGTACGTTGGCGCGGTGGAAGCGAGTTTTCCAAGATTTTTGGAGTCGAACCCACGACCTCCGGGTGTGATGCGAGAACTGCTTCCAAAAGATCCTCATATCCTTTATACAGGTTAAAAAATTCATAGATCTGTCTCCAATAGTAAAACAGCAAATCGTGGTTCCTTGTAAATATGGCGCGGTGGATGTATAATTTCTAAGATTTTTGGAGTCGAACCCACGACCTCAGGGTGTGATTCGAGAACTGCTTCCAAAAGGCCCACTATCCTTTATACAGGGTAAAAAATTCATAGATCTGTCTCCAATAGTAATACAGCAAATCGTGGTTCATTGTAAATATGGCGATGGTACGTTGGCGCGGTGGAAGCGAGTTTTCTAAGATTTTTGGAGTCGAACCCACGACCTCCGGGTGTGATGCGAGAATGCTTCCAAAAGGCCCTCATAACCTTTATACAGGGTAAAAATTCATATACCTGTCGCCAATAGTAAAACAGGAAATCGTGGTTCATTGTAAATGTGGCGATGGTACGTTGGCGCGGTGGATGTGTAATTTCTAAGATTTTTGGAGTCAAACCCACGACCTCAGGGTGTGATGAGGGAACTGCTGCCAAAAGGCCATCACATCCTTTATACAGGGTAAAAAATTCATATACCTGTCTTGAATAGTTAAACAGCAAATCGTGGTTCCTTGTAATTAAGGTGATGGTACGTTGGCGGGGTGGATGTGTGATTTCTAAGATTTTTGGAGTCGAACTTACGACCACCAGGTGTGATGCGAGAACTGCTTCCAAAAGGCCTTTATTTTCCTTATACAGGGTAAAAATTTCATAGATTTGTCTCCAATAGTAAAACAGCAAATTGTGGTTCTTTGCATCGATTACCTACGTTTGTTTGCATGGGAAATTCGAATTCCCGCCGTTCCTCCGAAACAAAATGGCTAAATCAAGGTGCATCATGGGATCGTGTCACGACCTGATATACACGGACCTTGGCCATGCTGTTAAGCCGGGTGTTGCATCCCCGTGCCCACTACCCACCCACTAACCCACGCTCTCACCCTATCTTTCTTATCGCCCTGCCTCGCTAGGGTCGGGGGGAATTCCCATTTCGTTGCGGCTGGGTCGTATTCCTCGCTTGCGTGAGAGGCTATGGCTCTTTCTTTTGGGGACATCCTCCCCTTTCCTGCCGTCCCCAGACTCATTTGGAGTTGTTTTTCGTATCCCTGGTTCCCACGCTTGAGTCAGAATGTTGCCGTTTAGGGTCGGGGTGGATTTATCTCTACCACCCCCCTCACAACCCCTTCTTACGTAAGCCTCGATCATCCCCCCCTCATCTCCTCCCCTCACGTGATCGACTCTCCCTCGCCCGAGATGGTATATAAAGGGATGGGATCTCGAGCTAAGACGCATTCGTCGGAGGTGCAGCGGAGTAAGAACACTTGAGTTCTGAACGACTTGTCCTCACCAAGAATAGTGCTGCCCCTATTTGCCAAGAGCAACGCCGTAGTAAACGCCGCAGACGACCCAATTACTTGGCGACCTCCGCGCCGTGAACACTTTCGGAAACGGCGCAGCTCCATCTGTGGCGTAGCCGGAACCTTGTGGCTCACGCAACGGGTGTAGAGGTACGTGGAGGTGACTTTAAATTTCATACCGCGACATGTCGTTTCTAAATATTGTTTATGAAGTAGTTGTGATATCCCGCAATTTGCTGTCATTTTATTGGTTTCTATCGTATTTCCCTGGAGTATGCGTATTTGTGGTAACGAATAAAAATAAACACTTTTAAACTCTTCCACACAAGTTTTATAATAACCGACCTAGGTTTCGACAAATTTTGACAACAGCCTTATATATCCACCAGAACGATGGGGGGGAGGAAAAGGATGAAGAAAGGAGGGGGATGATTGGGGAAATGACTGTTAAGGCGTTATGGTACCCTCGGCCGCGGGCAGTTTTGGGCGACCGTTTCCGGCCTTTTTTCGCGCTGTCCGTGTTTATATATCACTCAACTACGGGATAACTATTGAAGATAGAGACTTGCGATTTTCTTTATTTGATTCAGGAGATATCATTCCACATAACGATTGGAAAGAAAAAATTTTATTTCTCCAGGTTAGCGAGAAAACCAAGCTGAACTTTGGCTTATTAAAACTTGCTTCGAAGACAGAAATTCAAAAATCGGAAAAAATCAAAAAATGGCGACATCATTCTTCTACAAGTACCTTTAAGCACATAGGTCAGAATTAGTTTCCTAAGCCGCTATCATCAAAGCCGTGGACCCCTGCACGCCGAAAATCTTAATTTTTTCGGCCACTGCAGAGGTCGACCGCGCCGTTACGAGCCATTTTCCCATTCCATTCTCCCCACCGTCTCTCGTCAGCGGCAACATTGTGTCACCCTCCCTCCTTCGCTCCTCATCCCTCTCACGTGGGTCGCTCCCAGAAGTCTGGCGAGGGTCCGATTACATGCAGACTCTGAGTTCAGTTCTTAGAAATGTTTGCGTAAGTCAGAGCTTCCATTCCATTGCTTTGGTCGAGATCTCACCTTTTTGAAGTCGTTCTGCCAGAGGTTTTATAACCCTCCAAGTTCATATTTAACGTTTTGCAATGACTACTATTTGTATAGAGAAATACATTAGAGGTGAAATAATGATAATAACGCTTCGTTCGCACTCGCGGCACTTATAATTACCCATTCGGCACTATCCTTTAATTTATTTATTTAAGCATTAATCACTCTTCATCAATTCATTGTAATGGAAAACAGTTGCTACATCTTCCATTCACATTCACCATTTGCAGCAAATAATAACTTACTCGGTCCTCCGTGATCTCATATGAGGAAGAGCATTAACAAAAACAATTACCAATATAAATTTCGGTTTTACTTGCAAAACCTTTCTCCTTTAAAGTACGTCCGAAATTAAGAAGGGAACCTGCGCAACTAAGGTTGGTGTAAATTGCTTCTTCTGTTCTCTCAAAACCATCACTAATTTTTCACTCGAGACTTTACCTCGCATAAGTGATTTTTTTTAGTTTATGGCGAACGACCGCGAAGTATGTATGTCACTTTCTTTTAAAAGAAAATAGCAACAGCTATATTCGCTCTTTGTCATACAATCTTCAATCGTATTCTCCTTCCGAAAATTTTAATATTATTTATTGTTAGACATGAACCAGATGAAAGAAAGTACCATAAAAATTTTAACTTTACCAAGAAAAATAGTTGCCTGTTTCAAATCATGTAAACTTCCATAAAATATTGATGTTCAGTCGTAAATAAAAATAAAATATTTAAATAAATTTGAAATAGAAATAAATTTTATGGTTTTTTGTACCCTATACTTTCACAACCAATGGCATTGTCAAAGTCGGCTATCATAATAATTCATGCAGAAGATAGGCCTATACAAGGAGATCAGATGTACTTGAAGCAACATCGCAGTTGATTTGTGAAGTAAGTTTGGCCATATTGTTAGGCACGCACAGAATGGGGAAGATAATAATAATAAATAAATATTTATTAGCTCTAGGTACAATACCCCTAAAATAACCAATATTACAATTACAATTGTGGTGAGCTTAAACAAACAACATAGTATCAAACATAAACAATGAGTACAAACATATTTGATTACATATCAATACAATGATAATACAAAAATTATTATGCATATTCATATCAAAAAAATAACGAAAAAAACTATCAATCGAAGGCATTGTAATGAAGATTGCACAAGAACTAAGTGGGAAGCATATGGTGATATAGATATAACAATGCGAATTAGATATTTATGTCTATATGTGAAAGGTAAGAATAAAGTTTCGTTTTGAATGACTGCCTGTTTTTACTGTTCTTTAGGTCTATGGGGAGAGAAATCCATAATTTTGTGGATTTGACTAGGAAAGAGTTGTGGTATTTGGTGGTTCTATGGGCGGGGCAATATAAATCAGATGCTTCACTCCTTGTATTCATATTACGGGACTGAGGTTGGTGCATAAACATATCCATCAAATATTTAGGTTCTGTAACGGAAAATAAGGAGAACAGGAAGACGCTTAGCAAGTAATTACGCCTACCCTTGACAGTTAGCCAAGATAGTTTTTCCCTATACGAAGAAACATGATCATCATATCGAAGGTTAAAAATGAATCTGATGCAGCATTTTGAATCATCTGTAGCTTGTCATTATGCTCTTCTGATAGGTCACCAAAAACTAGAGAACAGTAATCTAAATGGGGAAATGCTAGAGTTGTAACAAGCAGCTTCCTAGTATGAGTCGGTAAGACGTATTTCTGGGTTTTGAGTTGATAAAGAATAACGTTCACTTTATTGGAAATTTGGTTGATTTGATTATTCCAGGTTAAATTATTATTCATTAGAACTCCCAGATTTCTTACTACGTTGGAGAAGTGAACGGTGACATTATCGATCTCCAAGCGGGGAATGATGTCGTAGTTAATTTTATTGATTAACTTATAGTTACCAATAATTATGGCTTTAGTTTTAGTATTGTTAAGGATTAATTGGTTGTTTTTGACCCATGAGGAAATAGCTTCAGCATCACGTTGGATTTTCTTTATTCTATCGTGAAGGTCTTGCAGGTGACATTGAATGTAAATTTGTAGGTCGTCTGCATATAACATATACTGACAATATTTTAAGGTTTTTGGAAGGTCAAAAATGTAAATTGCAAACAAAAGCGGGCCGAGAACCGACCCCTGTGGAACACCATGCGTAATTGGTAACCATTAAGACAAATTTCCGACGGAGTCCTTGAATGCCTGTTGGCGGTCCGTTAGAATAGAATGGAACCACCTTAAAACGGAGGCAGAGAAGTTCAGGCCCTTCAATTTTTTAAGGAGATAGGCATGATTAAGTCTGTCGAAAGCTTTACTAAAGTCAAAGAGAACCAGAATGGTCACCATTTTTCTATCAATAGCCAGACGAATGTCGTCAGTAATCTTGAGAAGGGTGGATTGAGTACTGAAGTTCTTTCGAAATCCGGACTGGCAAGGGTCCAATTTATGGTTTTTTATAAGGAAATCACTGACCTACTGGTGAACAAGTTTCTCCAGAACTTTGGACAATGTGCAAAGTAGGGAAATAGGGCGATAATCGGATGGTGAAGTAGGATTTCTCGATTTTTTAATCGGTAGTACTATTGCTGACTTCCATACTGATGGATAGACAGATCCAGATAAGGAGTGATTGAAGATTTCAAGGATGATGGGTACCAAGACATCTCCAGCCTTAATAAAAAAGTCGATAGATATTTCGTCGATTCCCAATGAGTGCGATTTGAAGCGACGTAGGGTCCTGGTCAAGAGATCAGGGGTAACATGCTTAAAGTAAAAGTTGTTATCATTGAATGGGACTAAAGGAATTGTGTTAGTAATATGATACAGTGGTTCATTCAGATCTCCGGTGGTGACACTAGTAAAATATTCATTGAACTGGTTTAGTGAAAAGTCATGAATTATTAGGTCATCTTTCTGCCGCAGTAAACCAAGTTGCCGTAGTTGTCGCCACGCCGTATTTGAGTTGATTGGTTTAGAGAATACATTAGAGTAGAATCGACGCTTGGCACCACAAATGAGTGACTTTACCTTATTCCTATGTGATTTATATTTTCTGTGAACAATGGGATCTCTCGTGCAAATGTAGGCACATCTGAGTTTGTTCCTCTCCTTGATAAGACCTTTTATTTCCTCTATGATCCAAGGGGAAGGAGGCCGTGTACGGTAGCAGATGCGTTTGGTGCCTGCATATTTACACAATGCAATAGGTTAGAATTTAATGCCTCCACTTTCTGGTCAATGTGACTGGAGGAAAAAATCTGAGTCCAGTCTTTAGCAAGAAGATTATTCTGATATAGTGAGGTGTCAAAGTTACTCAGATTGCGTGAGACACGTGTCCTAATTATTATAATAATAATTACTAAAGAGCACGTTTTGTACATAATGCCTGGGCAAAAAGTATGTACACTCAAATTTGACATTCTATATCTCGGAAACAGACAAAGCAATATTCATACAGAGAATATCATGATATACAGTAAACTCTCGATAATACGAAGAATGATAACACAAAGGTAGGCAGATGCAAAGAGGTTAGAAGGTACTGGATGCTTCGCAGCTGATTTCCGAGGCAAGGTTCACCATTTCCGATGGCACAAACATAGAATCCATGCTCCCACTCTTCATGGATAACTTTGTTAATGCAAGCGGTGAAACTAAGAGAAGTAGATAGAAAGCGGAGTAAAATTCGCAGAAAAGAATAGAAAAAGTGAAGAACCAGGCATACGTGTGTAATCCCAAGAGGTTGAACTTGTAACAGCTGTTAAGAGAAGAATTATCTTCCAGTGGAATAAAACACATATACTTTTCTAAAATAGCTTTATAAAGATTATTGACGCCGCTAGGCAGAGGTAATCAAGCGGTCTCGGCTAATTTTGTTTGAAATCTTCCGACATCCATGTTACTAGCTTGTCTAAAAATAATAGTAGGTGGCTGAGTAATGGCGGCATGGAATTTATACGTTACAACAACTGTGCCGTGGGCCGAGGGAAACGTAACAGGAACATGACAGCAGGATGAGACTTAGTCCTGGAAATCAACTAAAAATAGGTCAAGAAGCGCACGACTGTTTTCGGTATGATGATTCGCATTCAATGGGATCAAGTAAGGGTCATTACAACAAATAAAGTTTCTCAGAAATGTACCAAAATAAGCATGACGAAACAAATCAGCATTGAAGTCCCCAGCAATGATAAGATTCTTAAAAGACTAAACTTCAAATACCTAAGCATGTTCAATCTCAAAGGGATGCCCCACTTTAGGTGGTCGGTAAACAGTAAACAACAGTTTCGACAGATTTCCTTCCCGTTATTTCAGTTACCAGGAATTCCGAACAGGCCTCGTAGATCAGAGGCGACGTTGTCAGGACCTTTGAGTGCAGGCGAAGATGTGTGAAGGCACCGACTCCGCCACCAAGTTTGCCACATCTGTGGTGGCGTATGAGATGATAGTTGTCAAGTTGCACCGTTGTCTGAGGTTTTTATTGAGATACGTTTTCGCTCGTCAAGTGACTCAGATAGTCTTTAATTTTTATTCGCGAGGAATTTATAACTCCAAGCTATTTAGAGTAATCACTGAACTTATCATGCCAAGTAGAGATAAATTTGCGAAAAGCAATCTGCTCTTCGAGGATCTCTCACTGCACTAAGCACCTCCATCAGCATAACACTGGCCCTGCCACTGGGGTACATTCCCGGGCCGGTTTTGTTCGGTGTAACGTCGGCACTTTATGGCCGCGCCGTGGTAAGAGAGGAGTTGCAGGTCCAGGTGTTGTTTAGACCACCAATTAATTGAACATCATCTTCAGTAATGGATACACAGTTGCTGTGATAGACTTCATGGCACTTTGTTTATGATGCGGCCACGCTTGACTGTTTGCGAGCAAGTGATACAGCTGGGCATTGCGGAACAGCAGGCGAGCGAACGGAAGGCGAGCATACACTACGAACCGCACCGTTCAAGGCCTGACCTCAGACTACGGCAGAGGGGAGCATGCCCCCCTAGTTAATCATAAACAATCATAATAATTATTTGTATAACTAATATATTTCATTACTAGCTGAAACCGGCAGACTTTGTCCTGCCAGTGTATATTTATTTCATCTTTATACAGAGTCATCGAAAACGTTGTTCCTGATTTCATTTGTCAATTACTCAAGAAATAATTATTATCGAGGCATCAATATGAATGCGTGATTGAGCAGCACCTGTCCGAGATTTGATGTCAGTGTTGATGTTGAAGTCACTTCAGCATGTCAGCCAGCATCTTTACAGAAAATTCAACAAATGTAGGCCTATCCGCTGGTTTGATTTCAGGCCTCAGTTGAATATCGTAAGCATGCAATTTAAGACTTCATATATAATTTTGAATAGTTATTTTAGCAATGCCAAGTTCCAAACTGCGTCGAGAAATGGACATCTTAGGACTTCGTATGCATGACTTTCTCAATCGCTCAACATTCTCTTCCGACGCGACGTGGGTGGATTCTATATAATCTAGCGAAAATGCCAGGCTTCGCTAGTAGTAGTAGTATTTTAAAGCCGGCGACCGACAACTAAGGTCATTTGAGCCAAGGGAAACTGTACAGAGAAGGATGGAGGAACACCTGGCATCGGCCAGGGACACCTGGCATCATTTGTACGTCATCAATTCACCAGGAATTTCGCTTTGAATCTTGAAATTCAATTCATCTACATCAATGTTTTTCGCAGCCAATATAGCACGTTCGCTCAACCAAACATGATTTTTGTAATTTTGAGCAATTTTTGGTAACACTTTTCGGATGAGTTCGGTCTTTGATTCGGTGAACAGGCAAAAATCGACGGGGAACGTAATGCAGCCAGTGGGAGTGTCAATGGGTATTTTTCCATTTCCAATGTCCAACAATTGTTCAGCACATACCTCTCCAGATTCGTCTTTCTGCAACTCGACACGCATGTTTGTGCCTAATTTGAGAGTCTTGACGTGTTTCCACAAAACGGACGACTTCAAACATCCATTTAGTTCATAGGCTGGCGTTGACCGTGGAATCACGCACTTTTTGAAATCTCCAAATTCTTGGTTGCTACAACAATAATAAAAGAATTATTATTTATAGCCCTCGAGCACGAAATACGGTGTTTATTTACATCATAAATGGATCGGAGACAACAATGAAAGACCCATTTAAAGAGCTACAAAAATCGTTTAAATTGCGTAATTAATCGTTAACTGGATGATTTATCATAAAAACATCGAAAGAATAAGATAGTTCAGTTTCGAAATTCCGATGAAGGGAAAATAAAAGCTATCGGTACAAATTGAAGTATTTTAATGAACGAAATATGAAAGCACTGCACCGTGAAAAATGTAAAACTCCGTGTAATCTTATGGGAAAAATTGTAAATTTAATTTAAAATTCATGTATTATTCCTACACTAACCCGTTTAACGTCCCGGAACGGGGATGAACAAATTGTGAAGATTTCAGCGAAATCGGTCCAGCCATTATCCAAGTTAACCGCTTACCAACAAAATGCGCAATCCATTTTTATTTATCAGATTATGGCGAAATTATTTCTTCGTCCTCTTATCCTCAATCGCCTTACTAATATGAGGAGCCTCTCTTATATCATCTATGCAAAGCCTCTTACCGTACCGAGGGAGAACTATCTCCGGTAAGAGGCATTCCATGTAGAACCTGAAAGAGGGAGTGAAAAGAGATGGTTTTATGTGTTTCAATCTATGGAACTGAACAATTACTAACAAATAATGATCGTTATTTTACCTTGTGAGCTTGGGCTCCACTTCCTTCATCCACCATTCTTCATCAGGAAGAACCTTTTCAAGTTTTCGGTTCCAACCTGTCGTGTATATAAAAAATAGGCATTGGGACCTTTTCGTCATCCTCAGTTGGCTCTGCACTTGAAAATAATAATTGTGTGTCTCCCGAAGGCTATATTTTCCATCCTTAAATTGCACGAAGGGTAGCTGTAATGTTAATAATAGTTATTAAGCACTACCGGAAATAAATAGCCATCCTAAAAAAACAGTTTCATATTTCACTACATGGCCGCTATCTTTAGCAATATCAAACGTGGTATAGTTTCCGAAGAAATGAAATTTATGGAGGTTTCGAAATATTTTTGGCCATCAATGCAGACGCGGCCGAGATATAAGAAATAGAACTCAGCAACTTAAATTATGCTCACGAGTGACCAGCATATAGGAACCGAGAAACATAGCGTATACATTTAGGTTCATCATGACCTGTTCTTTTACTTTTTTTGCCTTGAAAGCAGCTTCAAATGTTGGGAAAGCTGAAGCGGTGGCACCAGGGCACTTCACCTCCAAGATAGTATCGCTCCCAATCAGACCATCTAAAATTGAAAGAACGGACATATGGATGGAATGAGCATTCAAGAGATGAGATGAACGATACAATACTGAATACATTTAAGAAGATATTGATCTTTACCTGGACTAGCTGAAAGATATGGAAACTCCTCATCAACGAATAATCCACTGGGTTCAACCATGTACCCCTGGCATCGCAAGTGGTCTTTGGCTTTCTCCTCCATCATCTTTCCATTTAACATGTCTGCGGTGCATATCGTCCCATATAAAATAGAATGGACGAATCTTTTACAGGAGGTGTAGGGTCGCATGTGACATACCTCCCCGTGATTCGAAGCGGACAGTCGCTTCCGACGCTCCGTCATCCACAGACTCTTATCTACTTGCTGTAATGTAGACACCTGCAAGCGATGCCTATCTTCACCTGTCATATTTCTTAGCGTCTGAAGAAAGTCCTCCTTTTTGTTGAGTACAATTTCCATTGGCTCTGGTTCACTTTCATCAACCATACCATAATCCCTATCAGGCCCAGCTCTTTTTCTCCCGACTTGAAACTTTTTTCGAGGTTCCTGGGCTCTTCGTTGCCTCATCCTCAAGGTTTGCTTTCTATTTCTGTCCTCAAACGTCTTGGTGAACTTTCCTGGCATATACAGATTATATTATTGTTGTTTACATCTAAAGTGAAATTTTACTATCACATTTTATTGATAAAACACCTATCATTCATTACTTACCAGGACTGTAACCACCAGTAGTGGCTTTGTGGATTCTCCCTTGAAAATGGCAAGAGGAATTTAATGATATGACCGCAGAATTACAGCGGGTACCAAAAGATTTGTTTTTGGCGTAATTAACGCGTTTTCCGTTCAGGTATTTCGCTGCCACACTATTCAGGGTCTCACACATGTTATTCGTTGCGCGGAAAACCAGGCTTCTTGACTCATTCGCCAACCGCTCTACTAATTTTTGCATTGGGGTCCACATGTTAGCCGATATAAATGCTGGGACTAAATTCACTTCATTCGGTTTCCCCTCGAGTCCTTTACAAAAGTAATCGGCGCATCGATCATGCTGCCCGAATACATGACTCGTGCTGTTCATGATGTCTTGCCGAAGTGCCATTATACGGCTTTGCATGGACATATCTGTCAAAACAAATTCACATTCATCATCTATTTTTCCTTTACCAACACCGTTATTTCTCTCTTCAGATATTACATGCCACTAGACCCTTCTTCCTCTTACTAAATACTCTCTTTCCTAAAATGATATTTTCTAATCAAAGAGAACGTAGAGCATTATTACCTTTTTGATTTTTCCAGTGCAGGCTCGCACATGATATTGCTGTGCGAATTGTCATGACATTTGCGTCGAGTTTATGGCGAAGATGGGCAGGATATTGGGTATTGTCCCGTATTTTCCGCAAATTATTGCAAAAGTTGCGTAAGAGGTGGCTTATACACTCGATCTTTTCCACCGGCGTCGAAATTCCGTAAGGGTTGGTCTCCAGTAAGCGTCGATGGACGCTACTGTCCCCGTCACCTGATGTAAAGCAATTTAAAGCAACATTAATTTAATCAATCGATAAATATCCTTTTATCCAATAGAATGAAAGCTCTTTTCTATGAGTATCCCCTCAATCTACTTTAGAGAAATTGAATTTCAAGAAGTAGAAGCGTACCTATCAATTGGTAATAAATCAAGTTATGTACTTCTACACTCTTCGCGAAACCTTCAGCGATGATGTCAGCTTCCATGCTGGTCGAGCTTCCATCCCAATTCTTAGCACATTTAACTTTGTGTTCAGGGTCAACGGATTCATTGCGCGCCTCTCGTAGAGCGCAGTAACTGCAGTACTTATTCCTGACTGCCAGAAATAGAACTTTCTTGGTTCGTGCTCCCACTATGGCCGCCTAAAATTGTAGCAAATCAAGGAATTGCTGCTAGGCATTTCGCCCATACATTAAGTAATGAAGTTATTTAGATTTAACTTAAAAATTATCCGGTTTTGTATCCGGGTCATTCAAATTGGTTGGATTTTAATCCAACCTGGGACGCGGGTATTCTTTCATTGTCTTTCCTCACACAAATGAGCTTATTTTAGGGCCCTAGCTTAAAAAACAACACTTCAGTATTTAGCAGTGACTTCTTACCTGTCCAGACGGCGAATCATACTTTGTCTTGTAGCTTCGCTTGCCCCACATCCCATCAGCGATGACAGTGATAGCAGGTCTACCCTCCTTGTCAACGGAGCCCTCGTTGACAGCCATTTTCTTTTCCTCGTGCCCTGCCATAACCATTTCCTGGGATGCAACACTGTAAATTATTTCGCCCAGCTTATCCTCATATTTACCGTATGTCTTGGCGGTCATGCAGTGCATGTTGAGGGCTGCGCATAGTGGACTGAGGTTAGAGTAGCCCCCGCCACCGGCAATTATCCCCGTTACTGCTGCGTCATTCACGTCCATAACCACCCCAGAGTCATCCTGACTGTGGATCACGGTCTCTTTCCTGCACATTTTGCAACGGAACTTCCAGTGGCAACGGAGACCATTCACCCATTGACCTATGTATTCACAATCCATAAATGAACAGCCAAACTTGTGTCTGTCAGATAAAATCTGAGAGAACAGGAAGAATTGTTGGACTATGCTGCGGCTCTTGTCGTTCAGTGGATTTGGCCCAGGATTTTCATTTGCGGTATTTGGTACTTGAGGTCTGGAAATAATGTTTGGCATAAATAAATTGAACGTCTCTCAAACGTTGGCATCATAGAAGCAAAACATGATACCGGATTTATCACCTTTGGCGTAATTCTAGCGGTTTAATGGGAGATACGTCAATCGACATTTCCATTCTGTATTTGTCCAAATTGAATGGTTGCCCACGACGAGGAGTGGAGGTTTCGGCCATTTCAGATGCTTCGTGGTGTTGGATGGAGTCTGACGTGGCGTGAAACACGCTTAGGTCTGCTTCACTCCCTTCTTCTCCCCTGACTTCTGTTTCGACCGCATTCCTTTTCATGGATTCTCTTAAAGATTTAACACCACAGCTTATATAAATATATGAAGCATGCTAATATCCGGAAAAATTCTTCTAAAAGGAGAAATAAATACGTCAGCAAGCCGGAACTGTCCGCTTACCAAACCCACCTTGTGTATTTTACAACATCTTCGGAAGCCTTAGCAATGTGATCGTCGTTAACCAGGGCAGGACAAATGCTGGAACTTTCCTTGCCACGTGCTGCTTTGCGACATGCTGCAGACCAAAGACTAGAGCCAAACAAACCTCATAAAATAACCTTTGTCGTAATTTACAATTCGCAATTGAAAAGCAGTCTGCACACTTTCTACTTATACCCGGTTTACTTCCTTTCTCAATACTCAATTTCTTATCACGTTTAATTCCTTCTGATCTATACAAACACACACGGTACAGCTACACACGAATAGAATAATTACTTTCCAGCATAATAAACTACGTAATCAAATTTTGCACGAAATAAGAATAAATAGGACCAATATGGAGCAAAACTTTACGCTTGAAAAGATCTTGCCCATTACAAGACGAGAAATATATTACTCTGGAAAATAGAGCACTTGCATGCACTTTTATCGAATTACTTACTTCCGTATTCCTATGGAGCATCTCTTCTTCTTGTAACAGTTTCTCTTCCCATTTCCCATCTCTTGAGTTCACACTTAAAAGCACGGGTACTTATAAAGGCGTTATAAGTTTCTCCTACGCGATATCACGTCCCGAAGGATCACCACGAATGCTAGAAACAGAGTGAAGAACCTAGGCAGCAGAAACCTTGACGAAACAATTAAGATTTTCGGCGTGCAGGGGTAAATACTGATTGACCTATGACGACTGCTGCTTTTAGGCGAAAGAGCGAATATAGTTGATGGTATTTTTTAATCGAACATACTTGGCAGTTATTCGCAACAAACTCAAAAATTTACTTTTGCGATGATAAGTCTCGAGAGAAGATTGACTGATGTTTAGAGAGAACAGGCGAAGAACTTAATATCAACGTTAGTTATTTAGGTAACACCTGCTTTCCTTTTTAATCTGAATATGTATAACAACACGTAAAAAAATAACAATTTTAATGGTCGATACATTTTTTTCCTAGCATGCACATACTTTTTATTCCTGCCAGTCAGGGAAACATATTCAGTCGAAGGCTTTTCAGTTAAAATTCCAGTTTTGTTACTAATTGGTTCCATACGCAGTATCGTTTTGCTCCATACGCAGTACCTTATCACCTTGTAACACATTCCACCACCGATATATTTTGTTTCTCTATCTCCCACAAATTTCTTTTTGAACCCCCTTAATTACGCACAATTTCAAATTTTTACTTGCTTATTTCTTCTTCGCAACGGCCGCGTAACACTATGGCCGTATCAGCGTGCGTTTTCCTCTAAATTTCAATCCCTTAACCCTTCTTAATTTCGGACGTACTTTAAAGGAGAAAGGTTTTGCAAGTAAAACCGAAATTTATATTGGTAATTGTTTTTGTTAATGCTCTTCCTCATATGAGATCACGGAGGACCGAGTAAGTTATTATTTGCTGCAAGTGGTGAATGTGAATGGAAGATGTAGCAACTGTTTTCCATTACAATGAATTGATGAAGAGTGATTAATGCTTAAATAAATAAATTAAAGGATAGTGCCGAATGGGTAATTATAAGTGCCGCGAGTGCGAACGAAGCGTTATTATCATTATTTCACCTCTAATGTATTTCTCTATACAAATAGTAGTCATTGCAAAACGTTAAATATGAACTTGGAGGGTTATAAAACCTCTGGCAGAACGACTTCAAAAAGGTGAGATCTCGACCAAAGCAATGGAATGGAAGCTCTGACTTACGCAAACATTTCTAAGAACTGAACTCAGAGTCTGCATGTAATCGGACCCTCGCCAGACTTCTGGGAGCGACCCACGTGAGAGGGATGAGGAGCGAAGGAGGGAGGGTGACACAATGTTGCCGCTGACGAGAGACGGTGGGGAGAATGGAATGGGAAAATGGCTCGTAACGGCGCGGTCGACCTCTGCAGTGGCCGAAAAAATTAAGATTTTCGGCGTGCAGGGGTCCACGGCTTTGATGATAGCGGCTTAGGAAACTAATTCTGACCTATGTGCTTAAAGGTACTTGTAGAAGAATGATGTCGCCATTTTTTGATTTTTTCCGATTTTTGAATTTCTGTCTTCGAAGCAAGTTTTAATAAGCCAAAGTTCAGCTTGGTTTTCTCGCTAACCTGGAGAAATAAAATTTTTTCTTTCCAATCGTTATGTGGAATGATATCTCCTGAATCAAATAAAGAAAATCGCAAGTCTCTATCTTCAATAGTTATCCCGTAGTTGAGTGATATATAAACACGGACAGCGCGAAAAAAGGCCGGAAACGGTCGCCCAAAACTGCCCGCGGCCGAGGGTACCATAACGCCTTAAGAAGGGAAGGGGGCAGGAGGGAGGGAAGAAAGTGACCTTAGCTGAAAGTAAGTTGCATGGGTATGAATGAGGCAGGGGGTTTTAAGGAGGGGTGAGTGGGTAGGGAACATGTAGTCATTACATAATCGTTCTGTATCCGGGCTATTCACATTCTCAAATTGTACCAAAAAGTTCAATTTCAGCCCTTTGTTACACATGTAAAATCTTGAGATTTAAAGCAACAAAATGCCCATTTCACAAATATTTTGACAACCCAGGTTTGTCGTCATGATATATAAAAGACTGTTTATGTACCTTGATGCGAATAGAAACCTTTCTACCAGTTTGACCAATATATATCTTGCCACAGTCTGAGAACTTTAGCATATTGACACTACTCCTGTCCCCAACTCACCAGTTCGATCTTTCGAGTTAAACAAAAGTTTACCGATGGTTCATCTACATCTACATAATACCCTGCAAGCCACCATAAAGGTATGTGGCAGGGGGTAAAATCTCACCAATATGCACTAAATATCATGCATAAAAAAGGATTAGTACTTGTGTAGGTACTGTTCAAAACTACGCTATTTAAAAAAGATAAAAATAGCAAAACATACATGCCGTTAGTTGGGTTAGCTATAAGTCCTTATACCAACATGCAGCTACCAATGTTATCCATTGCTACACTTGTACTAAATACATTTACCGTTATTCATATCCCTCATAGTACGAGAAAAAAACGACATTTTGAATCGGTCAGTTCGGCAATCTATTTCTCTAATTTTATGATTATGGTCCCGTCTACCATAGTAAACCATGGTTGTCGGATTGTAAAAAGATAATCTTATGCTGTCTTTAGGAATTATACTGCATGGCTTGCATGTTATTTTATTTACAAACGGGAGCACGCAGTATCTCATTGGTCGAATAACGATAGCAGAAAAAAGTTTGCTATACTATTGATAGCAGTCTTCTTCTGTGCTCTGTCAAGGAGTTTTAAAATTAAATAATCGTTGAAACAATTTCGGTTAGCTAAAAGTTTGATCATGCCAAGTTCTTCATTAAAATTATCTATTGTCATTGGGTTGTTGAGCACTCTATAAATCCACGATCTAAAAGCTAAGATTTTGTGCGTGAGTGATTGCATGAGACCCTAAGAATAGTGACGTCTGTGAAAGATGATTTCCGATGAAGTCATGTTTACCATCTTTATTATATCATGGTCTAGTCCTAGAAATTTATTTTGTCACCTCATTTACTATTGTGAAATCAATGGCATCATGCAGGGAATTAAGGAATAAGGCGAAACTATCGAGCTGCCGATAGGTACCGATCCACGCACACAAAATATCGTCAACGTAACGATACCAATAAACAGCATTACAGAAAAGTGGGTGTTTAGATTTAGAAAGGCTACATTCTATATCGTCCATACCTAAACAAGTCCGCTTAAATAGGGGATAAAGGTGATCCCATTGCGAGGCCTGTCGTCCTCCTATATATATATATATATACACCATTAAAAATAAAATAATTGTGGTTTAGACACAACTCCATTTAAGTAATCATATCATTCCTTATAAAGAAACTTATCAGACACATTCCTTATGTAAACAGGCTAAAAAATTTTATTTTTATTCGTTACCAGGAATAGTGTAACTAAATTCCACAAAGTGACGCCTTCAGTCCTAACTGAAATGCGTGTTTATTTTTCAGTATCACAATTTTGGCTAAGTGCCTGGAATGCTCAATGGATTCCTTTTGCAAGAGAATGGATGGAGAATCCAGGAGGGGAGAGATGAATAGAAAGAAGAGTAGAGGGAAACCCGATGCAGGATATTCCGAGGTGTCACTTGAAAGCCCAGTTTCATTCAAAAAATTAAATGCAGCAAAGAAACTGGAGGTTGAATCCAGGAAAAGAAAGTTAGTTCAGACTAACGAGAGGGAGGAATATAGGACCAGAAAAATAAATAAGAAGAGGAAAGATCTAGAACAAAACATAAAGGAATCAATTAAAGGCCTAATAACTTTGAGAAGAGGAAGTTCTTTTAAAACAGATGATAAAGACATCTTGCAGAAGAATGAGAGCAATAAGAATATCAGTGAAAGCAGAGATACTCGGCCGGATAAAATGAGGGCGGATGATTATCCTAGTTATGTCACAAATGGGGACGAGCTAAGCAAAGAGGAAGGCGGAGATAGAGTTGAAGGAAGAGGAAAACGAAAGTTGGAGTCGTACATCAGAGACCCAGACAAGGAAACGAAATTGAGAAAAAAATTTTCTTCAATGGCATCCAAGATAAGACCTGCAACAAATAGAAAAGCTCTCTACACTGTAGGCATGTTGAAGCCCTGTCCCCTGTGCGGAAAAAGAATAAAGGCACATTTAAAGAGACACTTGACCCGTTCACATAAACTTGAGTTAAAATATGTTGGAAGAGAGAAGGTTGAAAAATTAAGCAGGTACACAACTTTTGTCTGCGGTAAGGGAGTGTTCAGGTACCCAGAGCATTTCATACAAACGTTGTTTGCTGGCCCGTGGAGACATTCGAGAAAGTTAATAGTGCGGGCGTTATCCAAATTGGGGGTGCAGGTCATACCAAGCGGGACGCCACTGGATGACTTATTGACAACAGATCTGCCACAATTATCAGGCGCATCATCGAGTGAAGATGAAGACTTGGAGGATAAGGTAAGTGAATTCCAAATCTAACCTGATTTCCCATTTCTCCTTTGTCGTGTTCATTCCATTGCAATGAAAGAAGAGTTGTTCGTAACATAACCTGTGTCACGTCATTTTGCAGACTTTGTTTAGAAGAACGAACTTTTGCTTTATTTCACAGGGGATAACAGTTCATGATGTACCACCTCCAAAGGAAACCATGGGCAACCTTTCCCCAGCTTCAACATTAGACTCGCTGCCTTCACCAACGCCATCCATGAAAATAGTAAGAACGTTTGAAGTTTTTGTATCTCCTTGGTTTTTCCCCTTACAAATATAATAAGCATAGAAGCGTCAGGAAATAAAAGTATATAATAAACATTTGTTAAAAATGGATACTTAATTTTTTTAATATTAGAATTATTAATGACCAATTCATGTGGGGACCGCGGAATAATTTACATGCAGCATTTATTTCTTGCACAGAGAGCGATCTCATCACAAGGAGAGTCAAGTTCTTCACAAAGAGATTTCCTCACACATCCATCGCCGATGAGTCACTACGAGGCAACTGACACGAGTGATGAATATTCTGGAGAGGACACAAGGGTTGAATATTCTGAAGAGGACACGACGGATGAAGATTCTGAAGAGGACACAAGGGATGAAGATTCTGAAGAGGACCTGAGGGATGAATATTTTGAAGAGGACATGAGTGAGGAAGTTTTTGGAGAGGACAAGTATGATGAAGATTTGGATGAGGAAATCGCATTTAATTAGTGACATCCTGGTCACAATGGTACACCTGGCGGTAAAGGTTTCTTTTCTTTGCATTACAGAATTTTGCAGAGGCAACAATAGCCTCCGTAGATCGTTCCACAGTTCTCCACTGTTCCACAGAAAATCTCAATTTTACATCGCATTTAATTAGTGACATCCTTTATGGCTACCATCCATAGACATGTTTAGAAGTAAGCCCCATAAAACTGATATCTAAAGAGGAAATAACGATCACACTTCCATGATTCATTTTCTAATACATCAATATATTTATTTCTTTTGGTTTCAGATTGCACATTAGTAATATCCCTGCAGTCCTCTACAGCAATCTTAAGTCATTAACTTTCATATAATTGTTCCCACCTTGCATTGACGCAAATGTTATAAAGTCAGTTCCATAAAATTGGTGATTAAAAAAAATAACGATCTTTCCTTAATAATTCATTTACTTATATATTTTCTCTTTCTCTTCAGATGGCAGATGGAAACAGTGATCAAACTATTGTGCACCCAAGTGGCTACGTTTTACATATACTAGTCTCAAGTTTCTTTGAAAAGATCTTTCATGAATGCCATCAAAGTAATAATGCGATGTTAAAGCATTAATGATGTGCAAAAACTGTAATATTGTGACAATAAAAGAAGTATACTTTAATAGCAGTTTTTGAAAATAATTTATTCTTTTCCCAATAGTAAAATTATTTCTATTCATAGGGTGAAAAAGGCAGGCCTCGTATGAGATACATGGAACAGGTTGTGAAGAATGTAAAAGAGAAGAATTACGTCACAATGAAAAGGTTGGCCATTAGAAGAATCGAGTGGAAAGCTGCGTCAAACCAATCCAAGGATTGTTGACCAATGATGTTGCTTATTATCAAAGATTTATTTGAATTTCAGCATGTGTTGAATTTCGGTTAAGGAAGAAAGAAATGGAAATATCTAAAACTGAGAAAAATAGGTAATAAAAAAGTAGGGTTACAGACACATATGTTACTCGTTCGCTGATTATTAGTTCGGATGGTCTATATTGTTGATCTCGCTCGAGGCTGATGATGACTCAGGGCTCTCGCAATTCACCGCAGCTACTATTGTGGAGACAGTGGACTCCTTCCCCCTCAACCTCCTTGGAGATTTCAAGCCAAGACGTTTGATCGTGACACTGAGACGAGAAATGAGTGCCTGAAAGGTTTCTCGGAATCAAAATTCGTGCTATGGAAATGCTTTCAATGTACATAAATCTACATAAGACCCTGCAAGCCACCATAAAGACGTGTGGCAGGGGGTGAATTCTCTCATTCTCACAGCTAAAATGCACTACTTATAATTATTTAAAATATTTAGCAGTTATATACGAGTCTCAACAATTTTGTAAAAGATGAAGTTAAAGCAAAGAAAGTATGCAATATAATACTCTTACTTAGGTTAGCCTTAATTCCTTAAACCTGCATGGATCCTGTGAGGGAAAACAAACGAAGGAGGAAGTGATTATTGCGAGTGATCGCCATAAAAACAGATCGGCGCCAGGATTCGTCTTCGACGGTGGAGTATTCAAATGTCATCTCGCCGTTCTCTCCTGTTTAATATCTTGTTGAAGCGACATAAATATCAAAGTTTAATGACCAAACATAAAAAACATCATTGAGTTCAAGTATTATATTTATAGCTTTATAAATTAAAGCTGATTTAATCCCAGTACCCAAGTCTTATTTCTATTCACCGAACACTCACATTACTGATATTTCCCAGAACCTCCGGCAATTTCCACAGAATATTCACATACTATAGACGTTAATCGCACCTAATCATTAAATATGGATTGTGAGGATTAGATATAGCACAATGATTAAGTGGTCGTATAATATGTCAGTGTGAAGAATATTTGCCATTGCCGATACTGAGTCACGTGGATTCGCCTCTAACATGTTCCCATGTAGCAGTACCATCGTGACTCTCAGGTGCAAGAAGAGTTGAGGACGCACGGTGATCATCAACTCCCCTGCTGCAAGTCCCCGGGGTGATACCCTAGGGTATTATACATCTGGGATGAATGATAAAAAACTTTATCCTTACACAGGTTTAAAGGTAATCTAATACGACCTGTTTCGCCACACTGTAGCATCTTCACATCACACAAACCTTGCATTAAAAATAAATCTAAAATAAAGAAATATAAAATATTATACATCTATTTCCCGATTTTTGAAAGGCAACAACTGACTGTCGTGTATATTAATGATGCTGGTTCTTGTATTGTTTCGCAGGTTGTGAAGTTGTTCTCGAAAGTATATCGCAATGAAGCAAGTTCCTTCCTGAGTAATCACGCACTCTTTCCCTCAAGCACTCGCCTCCTTTTCATCTTTCTTTCCTGTCTTGGCGTCTTCAAAAGGAGAGCAAGGGAAGATGCTCGCTTTCTCTCCCTGCATTGGCAGCCAAGGACAAATCGGAGCGCTGAGTCATTCCGGCGAGATAGCGAGATTGCTCCCCTATCTGCAGCAGATGGGATCCCTTGCCACGTACAAAGGAGCCACTTCGAACGTCGCAAAGCCTAGAGTTGAGTAATGCGAACTTGACGAGAAAAAATGCTTAATCGCCCAGAAACGTGAAACTAATACATAGACAGTTGATTAATTTGCTCTAGCCTTACTAAGCGCGGCTAAGACATTCATGCTTAGTATTTTATAAGAAATAGCTGATTATAAATGAAAATGTTCATATTATACTAAATACGAGAGCTCATTCAACCATTGCTCAAATTATGTCCTGAACTCTCAGCGCTCAAAAAGCCGTCTATGTCTCTCCCAGCTGGTGTCAAAAGATCATGAATTCCATCCATATTTTATCACCTAATAATGTTGCGTTTCCCTAATTCAAATGGTGATTCGTTTCTTTTAGTTTTGTTCCGAGTCGTCTTCGTTTGCCTATCCGCGCGATTTTATTGCCACAGAAGGGCGCGTTTTTTTGTCTTCGAAACCCATTTGTTTCAGTTGACGAGTCGGCTAGAGACAGTGGTGTGACTATGTCGAAGACTTGTCTTAGGTAAGTGTGCCCGGAGAATTAAGTGTGCTGTGTCCCACCCCATTCCCTCCCCAACCGGCTTTGCCCGCACAAAAGGAGCCGTCATCGCCTGGAGAGACTTGTTTAAATGTGTTGATTGTCGTTGTGAAAAGTTCAGATTTGTATTTTTTATAGGTACTTCATAATTTCTATAATTAGGTTAATGATCACTCGATCCATATCTATTGTCATTACGCTCTTGAATGAGGGATCACTTGGTCCTTCGGTTCAAGTCGCAAGTTTATGTACCCCACAAATGGACTCTGATCACACGGCCACATAATTGTTTATCCCATGATATTTCCATGATTTAACGATTCATCGATAGAAAAAGGATTGGTTTTAGTCTTTAGTAAAATAGATTTTTTGTAGATTTATTTATTAATTTATAAAAAATAGCCAAACTCTTAATTTTTTGTCTATTTTCAGAAGCTATTTGTTAAGCCTAGAATACGATACGAAGATTTTGCTTCAACTCTTTACAAAGCTTGACCCTTCATCTACCCATTCAAATAACAACTGCTGATGCTGTTTCTATAGCTAGGCCATAAACCCATTAACCATGGAGCATGTATCGCGTTTTTAAACAAGTGATGCTCGTGAGTTCCCAGCAAAGATTTCTTCCTTTGGCAGCCTACCCCCACTCCTGCTCTAAGGCGTTCCACCCCTCTTGTTTACAAAACGCCTCATGGGTTCTGTCTCTGAGCGAGCTTGTGGGTTCTCAGAGCAGTGTCAAGTTACACCTTGGAGATAACACCCCCCCCCCCCCCAGTTGGATGGACGAAGAGCGGCCGAAAAGCGGCTTGTTCTTTCCAGGCTTTATGGAGAGTATCTAAGGAGTCGGATATGAAGGCCGTTTTACATGGCGAATGATCATGCAAATGAAATCATTCGCATGAAGTTCATGCGTCGAGTAATATGGAAATCTCCTCGCATGAAATTCATTCGCATGATCATGCGATCAAAATTAGCACATGTTCTAATTTTGATCGCATGATTCCTCGAATGATCACGTAATACGAGCGCACGACGTTCGTCTTTGTTTTACGAGCGAGTGGAAGAGGATTCAAATTAAACAAGTGCAGGACGAAATGCAATTATAATTGGTTTTCAGAGCTCTTCCGTTTAAAATTAACTGGCGTGCCCATGTAGTATATACTATAATCATATGTAATTCTTATAGATATTTTTATATAGGCATTCACCTGGTGAAGTTCTTCAATTAATCACGTTTTGGCGAAGGTTGAGTTGAAAGTAATATATTATATAGGTATTCTATGATTTTGATAATTCTTGCGACCAGTAGGTATAGAGAAATAAAGTATTAGAACAGAACATGAAAATTCTAACTGAAAACAATACATTGAAATATCTCCATCGGCACTTGACCGTTGTCTCTCATGCCATTCATGAAGATGTCTTTTGTTGTAACTGTTATCACAGCTACCACGAACTGGATTAATTAGAACAAATAGCACGTATCTTACCTTTAAATAGTACACTATCTATTATGATAGATATTCCTACACACTTCATGCATAATTAAACTTATTTTACCCTCATGAATTCTTGCTGAGTAATCGGGGAACGCTATATCCGTATACGGTCATGCATGACCGTAATCGTATCCATATGGATACAATTCGCCCGTCGAAAAAAGTCTTAGCGTAACAGCAAGCCAGAAACGAATTGCAAAATGTCAATATAATTATAAACATCTATATCAAAGGTTGAATTAGGATCCCTTGTCACAGTAATTGCTTCTCTCGTCGTCGTGTCCGATGTTTCATAATCATGTCTGGGGAGATTTAATATAGTATGAAATTTCACCACCGTCTTTCTTAATGAATTACGATAGGCTTAACAGTGCTATAATAACAGTTCATTTTGAATCAGGCCTAGCATGCCTTGACCTCTATCTCTCCTCTCTTCTTCTAGCTTTCTCCGGCAAAATTTCATGTCATTTTCGTGAGCCATATCTAAAGCAGAGATGAAGTGGTTTGTTTGAGACAATGATCGTAGATATCGATTGACGATTACCAAAGAACTATATCAGGGAAAATGTTGCCAGAAAGATGCGATTATAGATAAAAGAATAGAATTTATATAAGGTACACTAAATAGTAAAGCAGAGGAGCGGAGATACTTTTAATAAGCACTTTGATTGGACATGAGAACTATATTAGCAAAGTAGCCTTCGTAAAAACCCATTTGGAATTTTCAGGAAGAACACATTTACGTAAACTTGTTTGCAGTGTATCTGAAAAGACCCATGTTAATTGGCGTATTGCATGAGCGATAGAAAAATAACTTTGTGAATAAAACACTTTTCTGTTAGTATCGTAGATTCATCCTTCTAATCGGATTTAAATAATGTACACACTAGAACTGGGTGAATACGGAAATTATACGTTTGTTTATAGTGCAGTAATATGTAATTTAAAATCAAACAGAACGGGATACAGATTCCAGCTAATTCACTGGCACAAAGGTGACGGCGTGATGATTCATGGAACTTTTATATTTTTCCATCCCTGTACTTGCCTTATTTTCTTGCATGTTGAAAAATAGGTAAGATTATTAGTGTACCTGCGACCCGTGAGATAAGAGTAATAATCTCTGATTCACTAGAATTGCGATTATTAGCACATATTCGGTGAATATTAATGCCCTGCCCACTCCCTGGGAGTGGCTTGCACGGCGCTACAACAAAATAGACTCTCCTCAGGCCATGCCTTCAAGGTGGCTTGCAGGGTGCACTGTAAATGCACACAACTTTAGAAACATGAATTGTACCACGTTTTAAATCATTCACCAAAACATATATATTTCCTTTAACAAAATATCATAAGCAAATTATAAAGTCTAGCTCTAGGGAAAAAGGTGTAGGTATTCATGACTGATAGGGTTGATTTGAGAAGTTAGGTGATCGCAAGCGATCGGTGCGGGGCCCAAAAAATATACAATTATTTTTTTCTTTTCTTTATATATTTTGTTGTTATTACCCTTAAAAATGTTCGTGGCCTATTTCTATCATAGGTTTACTAAGTAGGATAGTAGTAAGTATTCTCCTTGTTTGATAATACAGCATGGTGAAATGCCGCCACTGCCACACACCATTGCGGTGGCTTGCAGGATATTGTGTAAATGTAGGCGTTTTATGCATACTAAACTTCTAAACCGTATTGAACCGGCATTTTTTTGACTCGATTAGATGATACCCTATTGATTTAGAGAGTGGAAATACATACTGTTCTATGTTTGTAATAATCTTAAGTCTTCCACTCATTCTCTGTACTGATGAAAGAGGCATAGTTGATGTCGTTGAGTTATCTACGAAATGAGTGTACAATATGTTTCACCATTTCAGTTCCTGAAAAGGAGCATTCTTTGGATTCTGAAAGTTCACACCAGGGTATATTGTACAAGAGATTAGCATTCACAAAAGAGTTCTCGTAAAATCTAACCTGCCTAAGTGATTCATCAGTTAGGATCTGGCGGAGAAAGACACGCTTCTACGCAATGACTGTTCACTGTCAAGCTTACATAAGGAGGGCTCGGCATAATTCATAGGGTCCTAGGAAAATATAAATTTTATTTCTTATTTTAACTGCCATAAGCGTGTTATAATACGTCAAAAATTTTTTTGAAATCCGAATAACATAATTTTATTAAATAGAGAAATAAAATAGAATATTAAATGTAATTAAATAAGAAGAAACGTATCCACTCAACATTCTATTAATATTATTTGCGACAATTCACACCATGCTGGAAAAAATACATGCACACCGTGTTCATTTAATAAAAACGCCCAATAAAATTTCCCTTGACTTTCGAGTTTCATTGAGTTAAGAAATTAGAAGCCAAATCGTCATGAGCGCAATTTTTAGCTGCGTTTTGACCTAAGTACACATTTGGTATATTTATGATACTTTGTTTCTCTCATGATTCATTGCATTACCTATCGCAAATTCAACTCCGTGATACCGAACACCTAACTACTGGATGTAATCGCGCTCTAAATATCTGTACAATATTTACCATCATTGGAAATTCAAGGTGGTACGAATCATTATTTCGTAATAGAAAGTGAAACGATGCCCAAGCAAGAAACAGGAAGATTTGAGACCCCTTCATTTGGTCATAGATAAGAAAGGGACGGGTTCTAAGAATCTCGAGTGACCGCGCTCGAGATATCTCCCGAGAGGAGTAGCTCGGACCGCTATCATGTTACATCTACAGGAGGGAGAGAAGAAGTGGAGAAGGCCCCCCATTCCACTTTTTTGTACCGCCACCTATGCGGGGAATCGTAGAACTAATCCCAAAAATCCGTTACATCTGAGAAAGGGTGGAAGTATAGAGCAGCCATGATATAATGTTACTGTCTAACCCATAAGATTTTTATTTCAAGATTAGGTTGCTATGAGACACCTCGTCAAAATCCTACTTGAAGTCGAGAAATATAGCATCCACTGGAATATTATTTTCGCCAGAAACTAAAATGTCTTGGGAAAAGAGAGCAAGTTGAGTTTCACTTGAACTGCTTTTTCGGAAGCCATGGTAAGAATAAGCATAGCAGAGGGATAGTTCGGACTAATATTGTAGAGTAGTTATAGTGCATGATGCATGTATTAATCCCTTAAATACTGTAGATACTAACAATCTAGTTGCATAAGACCCTATAGTTGCTTGTGATAATGACGTTAGTGCATGTTTGGTGAACTATATCTCCTGCCGCACACTCTCGCGGTGGAGTACGGAGTATCGTGTAGATAAAGATGTAGATGAAAATGTTAGGCATATATTAAAAACATCAGGGTGATTAGATTGAACCAGATAAATAACCTAAGAGAGATAGATTATCGCATGTCGGATTTGCTGCTCAAAAATTACCGTAATTTACCTCAATTGAAAACTACGGTAATTTACCCATGTCTTGCCACACCCTTTGTAGCATTACGCATTTCATAAGCTCCGTGTTATCCCACCTTCGCTCTGCATCATCACTAATGAATTTAATTGGTATGTATTTATTAATTTCATTACGGGTGACCACCAGAAATTCTCTCCACGAATCCTCTGTCTCTAATCCTTTGCTTTGTTCGCTAAATACATTAAAGGATTCCCTTAATTACTCTATCGCACCGTCGTAATTAGTTTTGTCAAATAAGCATACCTTCCTCCTTGGTTTATAATACCTTTCAATGCCTGCAACAAATTTCGCGTGCACTATTTTATGATCACTAATTCCTATGTTTGTAACTGTATTACGAACTCTTTCGGGTATATTTGTTGCCAATAAGTCTAGAATGTTGTTTCCCCTGGTCGGTTCTGTTACTAGCAGTTGTAAAGAATGAGACGTAAAGGTGTTATACAGTGATTCGCAGAGTTCCTTATCCCTCCCTCCTGTTCTGAAGCTTCACCTTCTCCAGTCTATCGAAGGGATATTGACAGTGTGCAGCGTAGAGCAGCTAGGTTCGGTAAAGGTTTTAAGATAGGTTGAGTAGTGTTCCAAAATTAATGCAAGAATCATGGTGGGAACCATTATCAGAGGGTAAAGTACAGATTAAATCTATTACCGAAATTCCAATGGGATAGCTTTACTGAAGATGTAAGGCACATATTAAAAACACCAGCATATTATGCACATTTGACCAGGAAAATAAGATTAGAGAGATAGATTGCCCTACTCATAGATACAAAATGGCATTTTTATCCCGTACTATAAGATAACGGAATAGGCAGTATAGCAAAGGGTACTAACAATAGGTACTAACAATCTAGTTGCATATGAACACATAGTTGCTGTTTGCATGTCGGTAGGTAATGCTTGGTGATATTCATCCCCTGCCACACAACCTTGTGGTGGTTTGCAGGGTATCGTGTGGATGTAGACGTCTTTTACATATTATTTGCGAACCAGTATTCCTCGCAAGTATGACACAGTGAAACACATCGGAGTAATTTATTTCAAATACATCAACGTAAGTAAACCAATCGATGAAATGGGATGGAATTTACAACAGTGTCTTACGATAGACGATTAGTTCCGTTGGTGCTCGAATCCGATGCAAGGAAATTGCCAACGTCCAGAGGCTTTCAGTTATTGAATTCATCGAGATTGGAGAATTAAAGATGCCATCGTGAGGAAACATGGGTGCTAAGGAAGACTGCAAATTCTGAGTTTAATCTTCTAAGGCTGCCGAATTCGAGAACAATTACAGGTTCTTTTTTCGCCGGAGCTGCCAAGGAGACGGAGGTTTGGTTCCCACGCTATCCCGTGACTCACATTTCGTCAGGAGGAGTAAACAACTTTGGGATCAGGTTACAACGCAGCTGCTGCTAAGGGAGGGGACTGACTTCTTCCCACGTCTGATTCCACGCGGGAAATACAGAAGGGGATACGATCCTTTGAAGGTGGCTTGCTTGAGTGATCCCAGGGAAGAATAGAGAACAATTACAGGTTCGTCTAATGTGTGAGAAAATAACAATAAACTTTATCTACAACAAGTCGATCTATAGCAATCTCAACTGTCGGGAATCCCTATAATGTGTTTTATACCCTACATTAAATCCATATGTTAAATAAACAAATGCTGCATCCGTAAGAGAGCGTATTTGATATCATGTTCGTGGTTTAACCCCCTAGGCGTTGCATCATTCGTAGTCACTCCTTGGGAGTTGGTATGAGAGGGCGACGTCAACAAATTGATTTGAACGGCATTTACTCGTCACGTTGAGCGGAAGCACTACCTATTACGGAGACATTTGCGGTGACGAATTCTTAAGGTGACTGGTAAAAGAATTCTTAAGTGAGCGTGAGCAGAGGGATGTCATAGATGGTATCATGTCGGACACAATCAAAGTCACATCGGGAGTTACCCAGGGTGGCGCAGTAGGTCCGCTTCTATTTTTTTTATACAAAAACGATTTGAATACTGTAGTTAATAGTAAGCTAACGTTTTTTTCAGACGATGCGGAAGTGTATAAGGATATATCAAAAGAATAAGACAGGAAATCGCTTAGCAAGGATTTTGATGCAATTCAAGAGTGGTGCGACAAATGGCAGTTAGACCTTTATCTTAAAGAGTGTGTAGCTGTGATTTTTTGGAGGAGGTATAATTCGATAGAGCGATCCTATAAAATTAATTACACGAAGATCGAAAGCGTTTAAACCATAGGGTATTTAGGTGCAACAATCACTGAAGATTAATCGTGGGAAAGACACATCCGGGATTTATGCGGCTGATTGAAGAGAAAGCTAGGATTCATAAAAAATTACTTGGGAAATGTGATGAGAAAACAAAGGAGCGAATTCAATTTTCACTACAAAGGCGACATATTGAGTACGCAGCCAGTGTATGGGATCAGAATGAATTAGGTTTGATTAGAGAACTATAAAAATAGACAAAGTGCAGCGTAGAGGAGCTATGTTCGATAAAAGGTGTTACGATAGGTTGAGTAGTGTTTCAGAATTGATACAAGAATTAGGGTGGGAATCACTATCAGACCGTAGGTTGAAGTACAGATTAAATCTATTGAAGAAATTTCAATCAAATAGCTTTATGATGATGTTAGGCACATATTGAGGACACCAGAGTGTTCTGCTAGATTCGACCAGATAAATAAGATTAGAGAGATAGATTGTCGTACTGTTAGATTCAAAATGGATTTTTTCCCGTACTATATGACAACAGAATAGAGAGAAAAGCAAAGGGGAAATATTTGAAGTAGTCTGTAGTGCATAATGTATGGATTAATCCCTTAAATCCTACTGACACTAACAATGTAGTTGCATGAGACCCTATAGATGCTTGTTTGCATGTCATTGGTGCATGGTTATTGATCTTCATCACCTGCCACATAACCTCGTGGTGGCTTGCAAGTTATCGTGTAGATGTACTGTCGGTGCAAAAATTATGTAGACTCGAGTTTGAGCACCGATTAAGAATGAACCGTAAAACTTACACGAATGCAAATTACATCGAATTTTAGCTCATTGTATTGTGCGTTTAACCATACTTACTGATAATTTTTATACTGCACCTCTAATTTTTATCGCGATGACAACAAAAAAAGTACCGGTTTTTTTGCGTTTTCTAAGGGAGCGCTCTCTTTGACCTCTCATAAGGCTAAACGTTGGAGATCAATGGTTATGAAATTTTAACACAGTAACGATACATCCTTTCCTAATGCTATTCTAAAATTTCACGTTATTCCATTTAGCCATAAAAATGTTGTTATTAATTTTATGAAACAACTTTTTCTTGGTAATGAATGGTCCCGAAAACTTGATCTTGGTCTTGTTTTAAAGCTCTTTGCAGCAGTATTGTAATAAAATAAACCTAGTCAGTCCAAAATATGTGCCCTATGTTTAACGAGTTAATAAACAACGGAGCATTTTCGTGGCATTTACCCTGCCGGTGAGGTGGCCGGCTTCGCCGGTGGGTGGTGAAAGTCTGCGCGGGGTTGCCACTTGGAAGGTACCAGACGGATCCCGTGACTCCCCTATATTTTCGCTGGAATGAATGCGCTTATTTTCGTTACACGTGTTCATCACTTGCATAGCGATTCATTTATTATGTTTTTTGATTTCCCCATGCCCCATCCAGAAATCCGTCTTCACTACCAATGTGTAACATTATAATCCTTTTGCCTGCACCAGAAGGGGTTTTAAAACCACCACACCGCCCGTAAATTTGCTGAATATGAGATCTGTACTGGTTATAGTTGGTGAAATTTTCGTTCAGGGAATCTACAATATTTTCCTGCCACCCATAGGTCATGGTATGGTTTTGACCACACCACGTCTCATCGGTATAAAATACCTTGTATCCCTGGGAACGTAGATTTCTTATTTTCCTCAGATATGCGTGTCTTGAGGCAGAAACTGAAATGGATTCCATAAGTACAGGCTTCTTGCACAACTTCTTAAACCTAAATCCTAATTTCTTTATGATGTTCCATAAGGTGGACTGAGACATTTCCGAAAAATCAGTCATAGAGTCAATCAGTTTTATGTGTACACTCTCCACCGTAGGGAAAACCTTGTTTACGTAGAAATCGTAAATGTTCCTCCTGAGGACACCGAGAGTAAATCATCCAACTTAATTTTGGGCCGGCCTCGGAAACAGATCTTACTTGATAACGGAGATTCACCGCCATCATTTTCTTTTCTTGAAGCACTAACCTTCTTCACCGTGCCTAAAGAGATCCCAAGACACTCTGAAACTCTACGATCACAGCAAACTAATTTTGAAGTTAAAATCTTATGGGTTAGACAGTAACATTATATCATGGATTAATGATTTTCTGCATGATCGGGTTCAAAGGGTTGTTTTGGACGGTGTTTCCTCACCGGCAATTAAAGTCACTTCGGGTGTCCCACAAGGTAGTGTGATAGGTCCACTCCTATTCCTTTTGTATATTAATGATATCCAAAAGGTGGTAAAAAGTAAGCTTCGTCTATTTGCCGATGACGCAGTAGTGTACAGGGAAATTCTATGCCCGAACGATAAAGAATATTTAAATATTGACCTACAAGCAATTGAAACTTGGTGTGATACATGGCAGTTAGAATTAAACTTTAAGAAATGTCTTGTAATGAATTTTTGGAAAAAGAATAACTCTCCTCCTACCACTTACAAAATAAGTAATAATGAATTAACAAACGTGGAATCCATTAAATATCTTGGAATAAGACTGACAAATGATCTTTCCTGGGGTAAACACATTCGTGAAATAATGGGTCAAGCGAATCGCAAACTGGGTTTCATTAAAAGAGTATTGGGTAAATGTGACGATCATGTACGAGAAATCAGCTACTTTTCCCTTGTTAGACCTCATTTGGAATATGCTGCCAGTGTATGGGATCCCTACGAAATCGGTCAAAGTAATGAACTTGAACGTGTGCAGCGAAGATCGGCAAGATTTGTAAAGGGGCGATACGATAATTATATTAGCATAACCAGTCTATTAAATGAATTGAAATGGGAATCATTGTCAGATCGCAGGTTGAAATTTAGACCTAATCTCTTCCACAAATTCCAAGGCAATATTTTCAGTGATGATGTTAAAAATATTTTACGAACCCCAACTTACTATGGCAGACTGGACCATAATCATAAAGTTAGAGAAATTGATTGCCGAACTGACCGATTCAAAATGTCCTTTTTCCCTCGCACAATAAGAGATACGAATAACGGTAAATATGTCCTATCGGAGAGTAGCGATGAATAGCATTGGTAGCTGCATGTTGGTATGAGTACTTAAAGCTAACCCTACTAACAGAATGTTTTTGCATGTTTTCTTTGCAATTTCTATCTTTTTTAAATAGTGTAGTTCTGACTACTATATTAATACTATTCCTTTTTTATGCATGATATGTAGTGCATGTTTGGTGAGCAATCACCCCCTGCCACACACCCTTGTGGTGGCTTGCAGGGTATTATGTAGATGTAGATGCACTGGTTATCTTCCGCCTGCATTTTTCCTCTTGAAGTAACACAAAGCACATAAAATCATTGCGATTTCCATCTCAGTCAACGGAGGTCTCGGAGGCATCTTGACCAGTAAACACGACGGACAAGTCAGGAAAAATGCAGAAATGACAAGCAGGCCAGAAAGGTAACATATTAGTCATGTCCACTAATTACCAGCCTTCGTAGCATCGTAGCATTGCAGCGGAGAGGGAGATGAGTCACGGGACCAGCCCGGAACCCTCAAGTGGCAACCCTGCACAACTTTCACCAACACACCGGCGAAGCCGGCCACCTCACCGGCAGGGTAAATGCCACGAAAATGCTCCGTTGTTTATTAACTCGTTAAACATAGGGCACATATTTTGGACTGACTAGGTTTATTTTATTACAATACTGCTGCAAAGAGCTTTAAAACAAGACCAAGATCAAGTTTTCGGGACCATTCATTACCAAGAAAAAGTTGTTTCATAAAATTAATAACAACATTTTTATGGCTAAATGGAATAACGTGAAATTTTAGAATAGCATTAGGAAAGGATGTATCGTTACTGTGTTAAAATTTCATAACCATTGATCTCCAACGTTTAGCCTTATGAGAGGTCAAAGAGAGTGCTCCCTTAGAAAACGCAAAAAAACCGGTACTTTTTTTGTTGTCATCGCGATAAAAAATCAGAGGTGCAATATAAAAATTATCAGTAAGTATGGTTAAACGCACAATACAATGAGCTAAGATTCGATGTAATTTGCATTCGTGTAAGTTTTACGGTTCATTCTTAATCGGTGCTCAAACTCGAGTCTACATAATTTTTGCACCGACAGATGATATTTCAAACGAAGAAGGTTGAGCGAAAATTGGAAGGGACTGACTACAAGATAGGATTACTTCGAAGAATTGAATTATTTCGGTGAAATTATATCGAGCTATGTCGTTGTACTTTCAAAGAGAAATACATTTACTCTAAATATTAATTCGTTTTAGTTTGCTCGACCACGAATTTTGTTTCAGTGATCGTCGGGCTTTCTTCAAAACTGTAATATGTAATTATCGTTTCGAATGACTATCCTTATCCGAGTTTTCCAATCCCATTCAAACCGAATATTTAGACGCTGCAAATAAAATATTAGTAAATACAAATGCTTATTTGGCGATAGTTGGCAATGGATGCGGCGATATCTCTTGTCAATTAATTTCAACATTAAAATTATTCGTATTTACCCTTAATGCTTCTAATATGAGTACAGATGTAGCAAGGCAATATTTGAATGAATAACTGAGCAATATTCCAAAAGATTCGAAAGGATTTTTGAGCCAAAGAAAGACTTTGATTGCCAATTACCGGTCACTTGAATTAATATGTAATATATCCTTACAGGCCAGTGGCTTTACAACTCACAGTGGCTTGCAATGAGGGCATTTAAATAGATGTTACATCCCGAGTAACACACATGTCAGGCGTCTTGCTTTGCCCCCGTTTATATTATTTGCGCAATGACTAATTAACGCGATCATTACTAAAGATTTAAGACGTCTTATTATTCATCGCAGAATCTGAATCTATCCACTCATGAATTTAAACAGAAAGCAACATCTTTTAAGAAACCTGTCAAAACCTCATTACTCGTCTCTGATTGAGTTGATTATTCCAGGTTAAATTATTATTCATTCAAGTTCCCAGATTTATAACTACGTTAGAGATGTGAACGGTGACATTGTTGATCTTCAAGCAGGGAATGATGTCATAGTTAATGTTATTGATTAACTTAGAGATACCAATAATTATGACTTTAGTTTTAGCATTGTTAACGATTAATTGGTTGTTTTTGGCCCATTAGAAAACAGCTTCAGCATCACGTTCGATTTTCTTTATTCCATCGTGAAGGTCTTGCTGGTGACATTGCATGTAAATTTGTAGGTCGCCTGCATATAACATTTACTGACAATATTTTAAAGTTTTTGTAAGGTCCAAAATATAAATTGCAAACAAAAGCGGGCCGAGAACTGACCCCTGCGTAACACCATGTGTCATTGGTAACTATGAAGACAAATTTCCTACGGAGTCCTTGAATGCCTGTTGGCGGTCCGTTAGATAAGACTGGAACCAGCTTAAACCGGAGGCAGCGAAGAGCAGGACCTTCAATTTACAAAGAGAGTGGCATGGTTAACTCGGTGTCGATAGCTTTGATAAAGTCAAAGAGAACCAGAATGGTCACCATTTTTCTATCAATAGCCAGACGAATGTGGTCAGTAATTTTGAGAAGGGCGGATTGAGTACTGAAGTTCTTTCGAAATCCAAACCGGTAAGGGTCCAATTTATGTTTTTTATAAGGAAATCACTGACCTGCTGGTGATCAGTGTTTCTCCAGAACTTCGGACAATGTGCAAAGCAGAGAAATGGGGCGATAATCGGATGGTGAAGTAGGATTTCTAGATTTTTTAGTCGGTAGTACTCTTGCTGACTACCATACTTATGGATAGACTGATCTTATAAGGAGTGACCGAAGATTTCAATGATAATGGGTAACAAGACATCTCCAGCCTTAATAAAAAAGTCGATAGATATTTCGTCGATTCCCAATGAGTGCGATTTGCAGCGACGTAGGGTCCTAGTCAAGAGATCAGGAGTAAAATGCTTAAAGTAGAAGTTATCGTCATTGTATGGGACTAAAGGATCTATGCCAGTAATATGATACAGTGGTTCATTCATGTCTCCAGTGGTGACACTAGTAAAATATTAATTGAACCGGTTTTGTGATAAGTCTTGGATAAATAGGTCATCTTTCAGCCGCAGTAAACCAAGTCGCCGTAGTTGTCGCAACGCCGTATTTGAGTTCGTTGGTTTAGAGAATACATTTGAGTAGAATTGACGCTTGGCACCACAAATGAGTGACTTAACCTTATTCCTATGTGATTTATATTTTCTGTGATCAATGGGATCTTTCGTCTGAATGTAGGCACATCTGAGTTTGTTCCTCTCCTTGATAAGACCTTTCATTTCCTCTGTGATCCAAGGGGAAGGAAGCCGTTTACGGTAGCAGATGCGTTTCCGTGCCTACATATTTAAACAATGCATTCGGTAAAGCAATATACGTAATATACGAAATATAATAATAAAATAAAAGCTGAACGTACGTAATTTACTATTTTCAATACGCATTTCAGTATTAATTGCCTTCCTGGACAGTAAAAACGTCGTTTTTAATATGAAGGAGAATAAAGTCACAATTTTTCATCATCTCTGCGGCCTACAATCTAGCTATCAAATATGCTTCTGCTCTCCCGTTCAAGAGTTTCCTGCTGTTTTTAAATGCCATCTTATTCTACTCCCCTAACGCTGCGGAATGTGTTAAAGAAATATGAAGAAGCAAACATTTCCACCCGGGAATATAAGTTTATTTGCAACACAACACTAATCAAAGTTATTGAGGTGATTGGAAGCAGCCAATACGAGGAATGTGGATCCAAAACTAGTCTACAAGGTGATGATTCGACGAGAACACTGGAAGCCAACTTTCGCATTCGAGAACCATCTAGTTAGGCCCCACCTTGAGTATGCAGCCAGTGTATGGGATCCTAATGAATTAGGGTTGATCAGAGAACTAGACAGTGTGCAGCGTAGAGCACCTAGTTTCGTTTAAAGGTGTTACGATAGGTTGAGTAGCGTTTCGGAATTAATACAAGACTTAGGGTGGGAATTATTTTCAGAGCGAAGGTTAAAGTACAGATTGATTATATTAAAGAAATTTCAATCAAATAGCTTTACTAGGGATTACTCATAAACAGCCAGCATGGGTTCCGGAAAGGTAGATCTTGCGAGACACAATTAGCTTTATTCGTACACGATATTTTAGTCCACGGCGAAAGCAGTACTGAAGTTGATGCGATATTTTTAGATTTTAAAAAGGCTTTCGATAAAGTTCCTCATGACAAATTAATCTTGAAGTTAGAGAGTTTTGGTATAAATAAAGACGTTGTATGTTGGGTAAAAGAATTCTTAAGTGGGCGAGAGCAGAGGGTTGTCATAGATGGTATCATGTCGGACACAATCGAAGTCACATCGGGAGTTCCCCAGGGTAGCGTAGTAGGTCCGCTTCTATTTCTTTTATACATAAACGATTTGGGTACCGTAGTTAGTAGTAACCTTAGACTTTTTGCAGACGATGCGGTGGTGTACAGGGGTATATCAAACGAAGAGGACATGAAATCACTTAGCAAGGATTTAGATGCAATTGAAGAGTGGTGCGACAAATGGCAGTTAGAACTCAACCTTAAAAAGTGTGTAGCTATCAATTTTTGGAGGAGGAATAATTCGATAGAGCGATCCTATAGAATTAATAACACGAAGATCGAAAACGTTGAAACCGTAAGATATTTAGGTGTAACAATCACTAAAGATTTATCGTGGGGAAGACACATAAGGGAAATATGCGGCCGAGCGAAGAGAAAGCTAGGATTTATAAAAAGAGTACTTGGGAAATGTGATGAGAAGACAAAAGAGCGATGCTACTTTTCACTAGTTAGGCCCCACCTTGAGTATGCAGCCAGTGTATGGGATCCTAATGAATTAGGTTTGATGAGAGAACTAGACAGTGTGCAGCGTAGAGCAGCTAGGTTCGTCAAAAGGTGTTACGATAGGTTGAGTAGTGTATCAGAATTAATACAAGAATTAGGGTGGGAATCATTATCAGAGCGTAGATTAAAGTTCAGATTTAATCTATTGCAGAAATTTCAATCGGATAGCTTTACTGAAGATGTTAGGCACATATTGAAAACACCAGCGTATTATGCTAGATTCGACCAGATAAATAAGATTAGAGAGATAGATTGTCGTACAGATAGATTCAAAATGGCATTTTTCCCCCGTACTATAAGAGAACAGAATAGGCAGCATAGGAAAGGGATAGGTAGGGGAAATATTTTAGAGTATTCTGTAGTGCATGATGCATGTATTAACCCCTCAAATACTATAGATACTAACAATCTAGTTGCATGAGACCCTTTAGTTGCTTGCTTGCATGCTAGTAGTGAATGCTTGGTGACCTTCACCCCCTGCCACACACCCTCGCGGTGGCTTGCAGGGTATCGTGTAGATGTAGATGTAGATGTAGATGATGTTAGGCATATATTAAAAAAACCAGCGTATTATGCTAGATTCTACCAGATAAATAAATTTAGAGAGATACATTGTCGTATCGATAGATTCAAAATGTCAATTTTCCCCACGTACTATAAGAGAACAGAATAGGCAGCATAGCAAAGGGATAGGTAATAGGGGAAATATTTTAGAGTATTATGTAGTGGCTGATGCATGTATTAACCCATAAAATACTATAGATACTAACAATCAAGTTGCATGAGACATTATAGTTTCTTGCTTGCATGTTAGTAGTGCATGCTTGGTGATCTTCACTCCAGCCATACACCCTCGCGGTGGCTTGCAGGGTATCGTGTAGATGTAGATGTAAGGCTATGTTTCACAGCAGCTGCAAAGGAGAAGAAGCATTTCTTCCCACGCTATCCGATGACTCTTTTTCCTTCCGGAGGAGTAAACAACTGAAGGATCAGATTTCAGCACTACTCCTGCACATGGGATTGAGTTCTTCCCAAGAGACTCTCCTGCTTGGGAGTTGAAGAAAGGGAAGAAGCCCTTTAGTTTTCTTAGGTGATGGAAGTGTAGAGAAGAGATAATGCCAGTAAATCGCTTACATATTATAAAGATCATATTCTGATGAAGTAAATAAGGACGAGCCAAGTCACTGAGGCTTGACGAATCACACTTTATCTATGAGATAAATTGTAGAGTGACAGTGCATACATAATTCAACACTGCCCTACATGTTCCACTAGGGATTGGAGTCCCAATTGTCCCCTCATCGTTGACTTTCCGCACTAATAGAGCGCATCTAAGGCTCGTTTTACACCGTACTCGATCCAGCGGGGCGGGTTTTTAAAACTCAGACGGCCGTATTCATAGATTTCTGGTTAAACCTGTGTTTTTTAGAGATTTATCTTAGTCCGGTCTAAGTGTGGTTTGAAACGGAGCTAAAAGTTGATATTCATAGCTTCGGACGAAGGAGATAGCCTGTAGGACTAATGGAGTACGAGTCATGCATGCCCCTAGGGGATGGAACTTCTGGCAACGCCGCTATACGTTACCTAACCAGGGTACATCCCGGATTTATTGAATTGGTTTGTTTGCTTCTTTATGTCTTTTTTTCACGTAAAACATGGAACGTAAGAGAATTCGCTCCGGAACCTGAACGAAGGAGGAGAAAGAAATACTTCTGGAGCTAGTCAGTGAGAGAGCGGGAACAATTGTAAGTAAGTCGTGTGATAGCAGGACCGCGAAAAGGAAGCAGGAATCGTGGCTTGAAGTAGTTCGACTCTTTGAAGCGGATCATGGAGGTTGAAGAGAGTTGGGTGGCATGAAAGAACAATGGAAGAGGATGAAACTTTCCTCAAAACAGAACATTTCCAAGATGAGACATCCTAACAATAAAATATAACATTAATGACACTGAATTTGGGATTAACTAGGTATGCGAAATAATTTGCAAAATAAGGCGAATCGGAAAGGAACGGGTGGAGAGGAGTTGATATGCCGTCCGAGACTGATATTGCCATTATGGAGTTGTTGCCAACGCAATTTGCGAAGGACTGCAGCTCCTACGATGGCGATGATAGTGAAACCTCGGTAATTTCTTTGGCAAAAATTTCATGGATACTGATTAAAATGAGCCATAAAATTTGTTACCTAGATCATGCTACTATCTACTTTAGATACTTTTTTCATTTCTGCATATCCCTCACCAGAGATGAAGATGTCACAGGCCATGCCGATCATATATTTCTTTAACAATAGTCCTTTCTGAAATGTGACCGTCTGTGAAATCATATTTTTACAACAATTGTAAGAGGATCAAGGGCAGAGGACAAGTAATTCATGGCTTCCTGTTTTTAAAACCCAGAATGTTCGAAAATAAAAAGCCCACCCCCTCCCATCCTTCAGCCGAAACCCATGTATATGAACCCACGAGATCGCAGAGACACCATAATACCCTGAAGAAGCCTTCAGCAGCGGAGAGGAAACGTTGGCAGACAACCACGCATTGGCTGATAACCCCCAAAAAAACCCCAACACTCAGACATGAACGTTGACAGTTTTAATCAATAAGTCACCAAGTTAACCAATCGACCTTGCCGAGCTTATTATGCGGTTCTTCCCATTGGTAAACAAAACTCACTCTAACCTTTCGTCAGATAATATTTAACCTTTTAGCGCCATCACGTTACGCACAAATAGAGATCGCTAAGCCCTTGCATACGTCATCGAGAGGGTTCGCAGGCTATTTCGTAGATGTAGATTGATTACCATGATGCATACTCTCACTAATTGAATATTTCACATTTCGATTTCTTCTTCAGGGACGTCATCGTTTTCCTGCAAGCTGTTTTGGGATAGTGGTGTGGTAACGGTGTAATCATGGGCTCATGTTCTTCCCTCTCTGACGGACTGGCTTAGATTCGGTGCAAGAGTTATGTTGCAAAAGCTACTAGGTTGCCTTTTAAAGGCACTGAACTTTCAACGCTCGATTCTTTGGCTGGCAGGTAAAACGGTGGACACCTACTTACTTTATATTGATAAAAAGGGGTAATACCACTGCTGATTATCCCTTAGAAACCCTAGCACCTTCCATTTCTCTCGAATCATTCCAAACTTATCCGCACGACAGCTTCGCGTCACGGAGCGTCAGGTGTTAGCTATAATTCAAAACGACGGAATAAAGCTGAAGGCACATTTGAAATATCTACGAAATAACCGTTTTCGAAAGTATTCAGGTAAGGCAAAATCTGCAAAGCGACACTTCACATAAGGTTCCTTCATTTTTGTGGATCCTGGAAATCTGTTCTCTTTAGAATACCGATTCCAGTAATTCCTTCATTACTGCTTCTGAGGGTAGGAGACGACTCAGTTGCAAGCCTTAGAATTTGTGGACGTTATTTGTTGGATTGCAGGAAATAACACAAAGAAAAGCTGATGACCAGAATGAGTGCGTGAGAGGGCATACCTACAGTCAGAGGCCTCGGAGCAGCACAGCAAATTACTGCCAAAAGATATTTCCACGGTGATGAGTAATGGGTGCAAATGTTGTCACACATTATAATGAAAATGTCAGCAATCTTAATTCAATAGATGGGATGGAAAAATTTATTGCTGAAATGAGTACAGGGACGCCATACACCTAAATATCTTATGGTTTAAATGTTTTCGATCTTCGTTTCACTAATTTTATAGGTATGCTCTATACAATTAGTCCTCCTCCAAAAATTCATAGCTACACAATCTTTAAGGTTAAGTTCTTCCATCTAAATCCTTGCTAGGCGATTTTCTGTCTTCTTCTTTTGATACACCGGTATGCACTAACGCATCGAGTGCAAAACGTCTAAGCTAACTGCTAACTACGGTACCCAAATCGTTTATGTTTTGATGAAATAGAAGCGAACCTACTACGCTAGCCTGGGAAACTCCCGATGTGACTTTGATTGTGTCCGACATGATAACATCTATGACATCCCTCTGCTCACGCCCACTTAAGAATTCTTTTACCCGTCATCTTAACCCTTTCGTTCCGGAGCCATAGGAAGAGAATTTTTCCCGTCGTACGAGGAGCAAGAGATATTTCTTGACTCTCCCGTCCGGAGCTCTCTCGTGGCGAGGAAGTAGGCAGGTATGCCCCACCCACCGTTTTGGGACCCAACTCAGCGGGACACCGGACCCTTTCCCTGTCCACTGGGCTCGACCAACCAACCCTTTAGCAGCCTTTTTCGCAGCAGGAGTCCGCGGTAAATTGATTGAATTAGCACTGTTTTTTTTAAAGCCCTTACGTATATTCCAAAATTTTAAACTTATTAAATGGATTCCACGTGTTTTGCTGAGCGCTTCAAAATTTTAAATGAAATTCTAGCGTTAATATTAACGAATTTGAACCGATAGGTTTCTTCTGACATTAGCATAAGCAAATCAGTGGAGAAAAAAAATTCATAAAATAATCTGATTGGAGAACTCGCGGACGCAGCAGCCTTAGACCCGGAAGAAGAGGAATCAAATTCGTGGATTTTTGGAGAAATACCATCAGAAAACAAATCCATACCTTTCGGAGAAATCTTTCTTCTTTTGGTAACAATCTTTTCTTCGTATCTGATGCATCGCCCGAAGATGAAACTGAGGGATCCATTGCGCCTGTTGCTTCAGCAGTCGAAGTCTCTGGATCATAATCCGAAGTCTCCTCATCTGAGTCCGAATAGACGTCTTCATCCCCACTACACTTTTAGTTAATAACTCCAATATTGAGTCCTCAAGCATAGAATGTTCCTTTGACATGACTACACTCGAACAAAAGTTTTGCAACGCCACCATAAAGAAAGAATTTATCTGAACTAAGAAATGGCTAAAACTCGAGCGAACAGAGAGAGCACTGCTTGCATTAGAGCCAAGACTGAAGTGAAAAGAAAGGAAAAACAAATATTCATATGGATGGGCACATGGGTGTAGAAATGGATTCCTAATGAGAAATTCTACGAAAAGGATGGGGAATCCAGCAATTCAGTGAAAAGGCATTGAGAAGAGAAGCACAGCATGAAAACACAAGAGATACCACCACAGGTGTGTAGATGATAATTCTTCAGAGTCGGTTTTCGAAGAAAGTGAAAGGGGACCTAGAAATTCGGCGAAAATGCTATTAACCCATTAAGACCATGCATACACAAAGAGCAGCACCATACGAATGGGATCTATGGTTTTTCCAAAGTCTGCTACCTGAAACAGCGTGGAAAACTAGTCATCCGGCTCAAGTGCTTTATTGAAGAAATGCCCCGGAGAATACGTATGCGTTTACGCATACGGGTATTAAAGTATAAAACTACCAATAGTTCAAATGGAACACCAACGTATAAGAAGAATCAATGGTTACTAAAGATCCAGTTCTTAAGAAAACCAGAAAATCTACTTTTCGATGAGGAAAAATACGGAAATATATGTGATAGTTGAATAGGTATGAATTCAAATATGAGAAAAAATAAAAATTTAAGTGAGAAGGAACGAATCACGATTACCCCAAGCTAAAACAAATCTTTATCCAAAAGTGTATTTTTTGCCGTGAACATATGTATAACCTACAAGTTATGTAGAGTACTGCACTATAACTCCGTTAATATTAACGCTAGAATATCGTTCAAAATTTTCACAAACTCAGCAAAAAACGCATATTTCACTTTAAAGCTTAAATTAAAGGAATGTATAACAAAAAAATGGTTTACAAAAACCAGTGCATAGACTACTAGTTAACCGCGAAGTCATGCAGCGAGGGGGGTTACAAATGAGGCAGAGGGTCGAGCCCAGTTGCCCGGGAAAGGGTCTTAGCTCACGCTAAGCCGGGTCTCGAGGGGTCGCAGTATACCTGAGGTGTTCTCTGCTCTTTTCTGCTTTCGTCTGTAGGCAGGTCCAGACTTGCAATTCTGGGTGACTATCCCTTTGGCGCAAGTTCCGAATTTCCGTAGATATATTTCATTCACTCCGACATTTTTCCAGGGAATATATCATATTTTTGGATGTTGACGCCCAAAATTATCCTACTCTCGCTCTTAATTTCTCATGTTCAGTTTTACCGAAGCAATTCATTTTTTTAAAGTTCTTATTGATGCTTGCATGAGACGATTTAGATATATGCCCAGTGCTATATCTAACATCACATTGGGGCATTATCGTGTTCTGATTTGTGTATTCTTATTCGAAGATAGCGAGAAGAGGTGACTCCGGTCACCTACGAAGAGATTCCTCGTCCAATTGAGTGAACTTCCGCAGTGCCCAGACTTGCATCGGCGGTGACTCAAGAGCTAATGCGTAATATTCTTCGAGGATATTGAATTCACGTAAGTAGGAATCGTTACATTGTTATTAATTTCTTTGACTGGAGTTTTACGTATAAACTATGTTTGTGGTAGGTTGGTACTCTCGCCCAAACATGAAGCACTAATACCACGATAGATATATTGTGACAGTGTGTTCAACGAAAGCTTTCTGCCGTTCATATATTGTGCTATTGTGAAGCGGCATTCCTGAGAAATCAACCAGCGCTTAAGGGTGCATGGAAGTAAGATCCGTTCTATCGCGATCAATCGAGGTAACATTGCTCGCGGGTCATCATAGGTACAGGCGGTGACGTAAGGATCACGGCTGAGAATTCACGAAGCATGTTGTTATCATGTATGGTCCAAATTTCATTTCACTAGAGGTGTTTCTTCAATATCTTCGCGTCTGCTGATATATGTATGAATAAGCATAATATCCTACGGCATAAGTGAAATAAGTATTCGTCCACGAAGTGCTGCTTCATCATGCGCCTTTGGCCTGTCACATTTTTGTGGTGTTTATACTTAATGAATTTATTGATGAGGTGGTCAGTGTTGAATTTGAGTGAGATTATTTTTTCCTTACTGGGTTGCACAGCCAATACGTCTCTATTTTTGAGGTTTTTCGGAACAAAGCTCAATTATTATATCCATGAGAATAATATTCTTCCATATTTTCTTGATCTTTTCGATAGTTGTGTACGAGGTATATCAAAAGTAGAGGAAAGGCAATCACTTGGGTAGAGTTTAGATGCAATTGTAGTGGTACGACAGTGGCAGTTAGAATTAAACCTTAAAAGTGTGTAGCTAATAATTTATGGGAGAGGAAAGATTCGTCAGAGTGCTATAGCATTAGTGAAACGACAATTGAAACCGTTGAATCATTTCGGTACTTCAGGTACTCCCTACCCTACATATCTCCGCAAGGATTCCCGCGTATATAGAGAGTTAGCCTTCCAAAATGTCCCCCTACCCCGAAATAGTATTTAATAAATCCATGGCCGAACACTTCGTACCAGTGGATTGGAAAGCAGCCGATGTTACACCCATTTTTAAAAGTGGTGATAGGGAGCCGCCATCCAACTACCGACCTATATCCCTCACATCCATTTCGTGCCAAGTTCTGGCACATACAATTGTCAGTTCAGTCATCGGGCACCTAGAGAGCCAGAATTCATTGTCCAATATTCAGCATGGTTTCCGGAAGAGCAGATCATGTTAAACACAACTTGCTCTCTTTTCCCACGATATTTTAATTTCTAACGAAAATAATTCTCCAGTGGATGCAAACATTTCTCCATTTCAAGAATATCCTAAATGATCGGGTGTAAAGGGTTGTTTTGGACGGTGCTAACTCCCCGAAGTCACTTGAAGTCACTTCGGGTATCCCACAGGAAGGTGTGATAGATCCACTCCTGTTCCCTCTTTGCGTAAATGTTATCAATAAGGTGGTAAATAGTAAGCTTCATCTATTTTCCGGTAACGCAGTTGTGTACAGGGAAATTCTATGTACAAACGACAAAGATTATTTAAATGATGACCTACAGCAGTGTTGCGATCGTCAGGAAAACCTGGAATTGTCAGGGGAAAGTCAGGAACAAGGAGTGTGTAAATATTAATATAGTATCCCTGGTCAGGAAATCCTCGTAACAGTCTGATGGACCTTACGTCTTAATTCACGCCGTCCGTTCACCGTGACGGGAAATTAACTTCCGTCGAGGAAAAGTGTAATAACTCCCAAACCATTTCATTTTTTCCTCCTTCTCTAAAGATCTCCTAGACAGTTCCTAATTCTGCAAGAAAACTTTGTCGAAACAAACGGGCCCCATACAAACAAGAAAGGTCTAGACGCTTTCATCTTTCTTCGTTCTCAGACACGGGCTTTAGTTGTTCGGTGTAGTATTCTAGGATGTTTACGGTACTTTTTCTCTTTCTTATAAAGCAAGTGCAACCCGATGATGCCTGCGATAGCCGCCGTCCCAATGTCGTAGTATTCAGGACGACGTCACTACATTTGCATCGGGAAAGCATGATTTTAGAGCAGAAGTTATGCACAATTCTCTGAGTGAGGCTCATGCGTGCCTGGTGGCGTGGTGAGTTTGTCGCTGGTTTCCTCGGTGGTTAGTTTTTAAGTGTTGTTAATTAACTGATTTGTTTTATTTATAAGAAGTTAATACCGGCGAAATTGTTCGACAGCCTGTGTATTCTTAAATGATCTAAAAGCGGAGTCTTGTTTCGCCGTTGTTTCATTTCTGTATTCAACCACGATGCTCTTGGTTTGGATAATTGAATATTTTTTGGAGCAAATTTTCCTAAAGGATACATCGTTACTGAATGCACTTTGTCGTCTACTGATGGGAATTCAATGGAGGGCAATACAAAGGGTGGGTGGTGTTAGCCGTATAGAGAAATAAGTTCTCAGTAATTCTAACGTAAAATTCATTAGCTATTTGTGAAAGTATGATATGGAAGACGAGGAACATTGAAGGACCACTTATAAATTAAAACCCATCCCATTAACAGACTCGTTTCACCGCCGTTTGTTATTTTCGAAAAACTTCACGTACGTTTAGATTAGTTCATGCTTGGTGATATTCACCCCCTGCCACACACCCTCGCAGTGGCTTGCAGGGTGTCGTGCAGATGTAGATAGATGTAGACCTACAATGTTATTTGTGCGTTTATTTTGTAAAACTTCATCCACCTACGAATGCAATAAATATTTGCATTTTTTTCGATACTTCGTCCGAAACGTAATGAATTCGTGTTTTATCGCTTTATGGCCACGTTTGCGTGTAACTCGCGTTATATCGATAGAGCGATTTCCCTGGACCCCTACTCATTAGGGAGTAATGCTTGAACAGGAATTGTCATATGTAGCAATGTTAAGATAATAAGTGGGCATGACTGTAAGAAAGAAATTTTCCGCCTCATCTTCTTCGACCCAACTGAGATGTGTTGTTGTGGGCGGGTAGGTAATCTGATACTGCTCTGGAACTCAAGCGCTCACTCAATAGCCAAACCCCCCCCTATAGATTTCAACACTCGCCAGAAGACAAAACCCACACGTGTGAAGATGACTCAGCAGCTATAACCTCTGAGGTCTCATTCCTCCTTCAAGCTGGCGTGAGAATTAGGAGGATGAAAGGTTACCACGAGTATTGTATTACTTCGGCAAAATATGAACTCGACGAGATATTTGCGTCGCGTAGGTCATGGGAGGGAAACGTATTCCGTTGGCAATAACAATACATTGACGCTCACAATTTTCATAAAACCGCTCAAGAGTTATGGTCTTTTTCCTTTGCATATATTATATGAGGTACCAATTCCAACGATTTTCGGTTTTCTAATTATCCACCCTTCTTATCTGCTGCACGCGGTCAGTTGGTACCCATCCCTTTATTTTGGAGATAGTTTAGTGGGTGAATGGTGTTTACGATCATAATTTCATAATACAAATAACCAGGTGTCATCACACTCCACCGGAGGGAGCTGAGTGTTGAATTTTCGCGTATCTCTCTTGCTATCTCCACCCATGTGCAATGATACCTACGGGGAGCGAGTGGCAAGATGATTTTGAAAGTTTATTATCTCATCTTCCATTAAAATCAAGATTGCGCAAATATAAGTACGCATTGCCAACTGCATCCATATCTACCTATAGGTAAATCCTAGCAATCGAGTTGTTCAATTATGGAGGAGAAGACGCAGTAGTGTACAGGGATATTCTATGCCCAAACGATAAAGAATATTTAAATATTGACCTACAAGAAATTGAAACTTGGTGTGATACATGGCAGTTAGAGTTAAACTTTAATAAATGTCATGTAATGAATTTTTGGAAAAAGAATAGCTCTCCTCCTACCACTTACAAAATAAGTAATATGAATTCTTCGCGAAGCATCTTTTAGACTGTGACCACCGGAGTGATTTTACTGTTGACATTTTACATAGTTCGAATAACAGACGGGAGTTGAATTCTCTCGAGCAACTCGAGATTTTAAAAGCAGTGAATGACCCGAAGGTTTTGGTTATAAATGAATATTTGTACACGGCCTCCTCGCCTATCCTCGACACAGTCGCTGCCTACGCTCCCTCCCCCATTCTACCCAAGGTCTACCATTAGCCCTGCAAATCACCGCTTATCTCTCCACCCTCCACCACAATACACTCCGAGTCTACCTCCTAATTACCTCCCACCCTCTTCTCATCAACAACACCCCCCCTCCAGTCCAGTTGCGGTATATATACAGTGGTCTCGCCCTGGGACTTCACTTGATGATGGTGCTTAGCGCCGAAACCCGGGTCGTGAGTTTTCATTATATAGTGTGGTTTGTAAAAGTTTGAAATAAATCTATTCAATAATGAATTAACAAACGTGGAATCCATTAAATATCTTGGAATAAGACTGACAAATGATCTTTCCTGGGATAAACACATTCGTAAAATAATGGGTCAAGCGAATCGCAAACTGGGTTTCATTAAAAGAGTATTGGGTAAATGTGACGATCATGTACGAGAAATCAGCTACTTTTCCCTTGTTAGACCTCATTTGGAATATGCTGCCAGTGTATGGGATTCCTACGAAATCGGTCTAAGTAATGAAGTTGAGCGTGAGCAGCGAAGATCGGCAAGATTTGTAAAGGGACGATACGATAATTATATTAGCGTAACCAGTCTATTAAATGAATTGAAATGGGAATCATTGTCAGATCGCAGGTTGAAATTTAGACTTAATTTCTTACACAAATTTAAAGGCAATATTTTCAGTGATGATGTTACAAATATCTTACGAACCCCAACTTATTATGGTAGACTGGACCATAATCATAAAGTTAGAGAAATTGATTGCCGAACTGACCGATTCAAAATGTCCTTTTTCCCTCGCACAATCAGAGATACGAATAACGGTAAATATGTCCTATCGGAGAGTAGCAACGAATAGCATTGGTAGCTGCATATTGGTATGAGTACTTAAAGCTAACCCTACTAACAGAATGTTTCTGCATGTTTTCTTTGCAATTTCTATCTTTTTTAAATAGTGTAGTTCTGACTACTATATTAATACTATTCCTTTTTTATGCATGATATGTAGTGCATGTTTGGTGAGCAATTACCCCCTGCCACACACCCTTATGGTGGCTTGCAGGGTATTATGTAGATGTAGATGAATCAATTTGCATGAGACATTATAGTTGCTTGTTTGCATGTTAGTAGTGCATGCTTGGTGATATTCACCCCCTGCCACACACCCTCGCGGTGGCTTGCAGGGTATCGTGTAGATGTAGATAGACATTTTAATCAGATCCTTGATTGTAGCGTTACTTGGAATGTAATCACTGTGAATTGTTAGAAATATGTATCAAAAACAGCTTAATTATTAGCACTATTCCTTTCATTTTTATACTACCGCGAATTGATACATTTTTATGATTGATTGCATAACTATGGTTCGTTTCTGTACTGAATGTTGCAGTTTTCCCTTGAGTGCACAGGCAATTGCATTTACCTCTACAAGGGCACGTGGCAGGGGGTGTCAAAGCTTTTCCTTTACATGAAAGATCCGTCAGCTACTGATCTTTAATGTCTTTCATTCGCAACTCATCCGGGAATGGCATGGCGCTTGCACTATCAATTCGAAAACAATGCCAAAAGCTGTATACAAAACGTGTCCAACAGCGACGTATTAACATGCACGCAATACCCTGTAGGCCACTGCGAGGGGTGTGCCAGGGGGTTACGGTCAACAAACATACAACACTTAAAAGTGAACATTTCATTGGAACTCTAACAATTAAAAAATGCATGATCCACAGCAATTTAAAATGGGCACAGGAAATAAACCGCATTAAGTTACTCCAATAGGTTAGTTCCCCTAGCGTGATTAACGAACCATCCCTAACTACACGTCTGCATCAACGTAACACCATGCGGGCCACCGCGAGGGTGTGTGGCAGTGGGTGAGGTCACAGAAATGCACTACCGTCATTCAACAAGAAACTAAAATGCTCCAAATTCAGGGTAACATGACAGACAACCAAGCCGCGTGTAACAAGATGGTAAGTATCCAGTCAGTAATATCTACAGAAATAAATAATTATGAGAATAATATGTTTGCGGATTAATTAAGATTTTGGGGAGTTGGAAATATTTGAAGTGTGCAGTGAATAACTTTCTGGGCACTGAATTACGAAAACCTGACACCAACTACTATTGGGTGGAATATATTACACGTGGATCCTTGTCATTGCTTTTACTTTTGGAACCTTCTGGACGGAATTCCATCACGTTTCGCTTGACAGCATTCAATCGAAGCTATGGTGCATGTTTGGTTATAATCCACTCCCTGCCACACACTTTTGAAAGATGGCTTGCAGGGTAGATGCGAGGTTGCACCTTTCCGCGAGAATGTGATTGGATAGGAATAAGAGACGTCACAGAGTGGGGCCAAAGAGAGAGGGAGAGGGGTGGGTGGGTTTTTGGAGGTACAGTCACGAGGGCTGCGATCGCACCGCCACCCGAAGGACTCGGAGGCAATTATATCGGACAGCGCTCGTCCTCTCCTCATTCTGCAGTCGGCGGTTGTTCGAGGTGGACCCAAGGACTGGCGAGAGGTTTCCTGCTATTTCCTGCTTCACAATTGTAGATCGTCAGTTGGCAGGTCCAGACGTTTATTTCTGCGTGGTAGAGTGCCCTCAGTTCATATTCTTTTGTAGTAAGTACCGGTTGTTCTTTTTATATTTCATTAATTGAAGTATTTTGCAATGGATATCCCTCATTTTGGGATGAATGGGACCTTAGTTTCCCTGATCTCGCCCTTAGTTTCTCACTTTCCATGTTAACCAGTCATTCATCTTGCTATGTTGTTATTGATGCATGCATTTGGCAATGGTACCTATTATGTTTGAAGCGCCTGATATTTTATCAGAGAAGTTCACTCCGATCTTCTGTAAAGGCCGTTGTACATCTACATAATCTACATGTACACGATACCCTTGGCGAAAATAATATTCCAGTGGATGCTGTTTTTCTAGATTTCAAAAAAGCTTTTGACAAGGTGTCTCAAAGCAAACTAATTTTGAAATTAAAATCTTATGGGCTAGACAATATAATTATATCTTGTATAAGTGATTTTCTACATGATCGGGTTCAAAGGGTTGTTTTGGATGGTGTTACCTCACCGAAAATTGAAGTCACTTCGGGTGTCCCACAAGGTAGTGTGATAGGTCCACTCCTGTTCCTTCTGTACATTAATGATATAAGTAAGGTGGTAAAAAGTAAGCTTCGTCTATTTGTCGATGACGCAGTTGTGTACAGGGAAATTCTAAGCCCAAATGATAATCAATATTTAAAATATGACCTACAAGCAATCGAAAATTGGTGTGATACATGGCAGTAGGAATTAAACTTTAAGAAATGTCTTGTAATGAATTTTTGAAAAATAATAGCTCTCCTCCTACCACTTACAAAATAAGTTATAAATTAACAAACGTGGAATCCATTAAATATCATGGAGCAAGACTGACACATGATCTTTCCTGGGGTAAACATTTAAGTGAAATAATTGGTAAAGCTAATCGTAAACTGGGTTTCATTAAAAGAATACTGGGTAAATGTGACGATCATGTGCGAGAAATCAGCTACTTTTCCCTTGTTAGACCTCATTTGGAATATGCTGCCAGTGTATGGGATCCCTACGAAATCGGTCTAAGTAATAAACTTGAACGTGTGCAGCGAAGATCGGCAAGATTTGTAAAGGGACGATGCGATAATTATATTAGCGTAACAAGTCTATTAAATGAATTGAAATGGGAATCATTGTCAGATCGCAGGTTGAATTTTGACTTAATCTCTTAAACAAATTCCAAGGAAATATTTTCAGTGAAGATGTTAAAAATATTTTACGAACCCCAACTTACTATGGCAGACTGGACCATAATCATAAAGTTACAGAAATTGATTGCCGAACTGACCGATTCAAAATGTCCTTTTTCCCTCGCACAATTAGAGATACGAATAACGGTAAATATGTCCTATCGGAGAGTATCAATGGATAGCATTGGTAGCTGCATGTTGGTATGAGTACATAAAAAGAAACCCTACTAACAGAATGTTTATGCATGTTTGCTTTGCAATTTCTATCTTTTTTAAATAGTGTAGTTCTGACTACTATATTAATACTATTCCTTTTTATGCATGATATTACGTAGATAGATTATGTAGATGTGTAGTGCATGTTTGGTGAGCAATCACCCCCTGCCACACACCCTTGTGGTGGCTTGCAGGGTATTTTGTAGATGTAGATGTAGATACAAAAAAGCAACTATAGGATCTCATGCAACTAGATTGTTAGTATCTAGAGTATTTAAGGTATTAATGCATGCATCATGCACTACAGACTGCTCTAAAATATTTGCCCTACGTATCCCTTTGCTATGCTGCCTATTCTTTTCTCTTATAGTACGGGAAAATATGCCATTTTGAATCTATAAGTACGACAATCTCTCTCTCTAAGCTTATTTATCTGTTCGAATCTAGCATAATACGCTCTTGTGGTTAATATGTCCCTTGCAACTTCATTAAAGCTAAAGATTGTCAGGGGAAAGTCAGGAAATTCTCGTAGCAGTCTGATGCACCTTACGTCTTAATTCACGCCGTCCGTTCACCGTGACGGGAAATTAACTTCAAGTAAAAATTCAAGATGTGCACTTTGTCGTCTACTGATGGGAATTCAATGGAGGGCAATACAAAGGGTGGGTAGTGTTAGCCGTATAGAGAAATAAGGTCTCAGTAATTCTAACGTAAAATTCATTAGCTATTTGCGAAAGTATGATATGGAAGACGAGGAACATTGTGGGGCCTCTTATAAATGAATGATGAATATGTAACAGGAGTAAGCGTAGCTCGTATTGAGCGGCAATCGTTGACGATGTTTACGAGCTTTCTTTGATTTTGAATGGTGGCTAGCGGTGACTAGTTTTGCTGAGCTTTTTGTCGTTAAAACACAAGTTTGCCGGATTTCCATTTGATAAAACTTTTGTCTTTCTACCCATCCCATTAACAGACTCGTTTCGCCGCCGTTTGTTATTTTCGAAAAACTTCACGTTACTTTTAGTTTAGTTCATACTTGGTGATCTACACCCCCTGCCACACACCCTCGCCGTTGGTGATCTTCACCCGCTGCCACACACCCTCGCGGTGGCTTGCAGGGTATCGTGTAGATGTAGATAGATGTATACCTACAATGTTTTTGGTGCGTATATTTTGTAAAAGTTGCGCCACCTACGAATGCAATAAATATTTGCATTTTTTTTCGATACTTCGTCCGAAACGTAATGAATTCGTGTTTTATCGCTTTATGGCCACATTTGCGTGTAACTCGCGTTATATCGATAGAGCGATTTCCCTGGACCCCTACTCATTAGGGAGTAATGCTTGAACAAAAATTGTCATATGTAGCAATGTTAAGATAATAATTGGGCATGACTATTAGAAAGATATTTTCTGCCTCATCTACTTCGACCCAACTGAGAAGTGTTGTTGTGGAGGGGTAATCTGATACTGCTCTGGAACTCAAACGCTCACTCAATAGCCAAACCCCCCCCTATAGATATCAACAATCGCCAGAAGACAAAACCCACACGTGTGAAGATGACTGAGCAGCTAAACCTCTGAGGTATCATTCCTCCTTCAAGCTGGCATGAGAATTTGGAGGATAAAAGGTTACCACGAGTATTGTATTACCTCGGCAAAACATGAACTCGACGTGATGTTTGCGTCGCGTAGGTCATGGGAGGGAGACATATTCCGTTGGCAATAAGAATACATTGACGCTCACAATTTTCATCAAACCGCTCAAGAGTTATAGTCTTTTACCGTTGCATATATAATAATAATAATAAGTTTATTGTCGTAGACCGATATTGGCCAATTCCAACGATTATCGGTTTTCTAATTATCCACCTTTCTTATCTGCTGTACGCGGTCAGTTGGGTCCATCCCTTTATTTTGGAGATAGTTAATTGGATGAATGGTTGCAAAGGTGTTGACGCTCATAATTTCATAATAAAAATAACCAAGTGTCATCACACTCCACCGGAGGGAGCTGAGTTGTGAATTTGCATGTATCTCTCTAGGTATCTCCACCCATGTGCAATGATACCTACGGGGAGCGAGTGGCAAGATGATTTTGAAAGTTTAATATCTCATCTTCCATTAAAATCAAGATTGCGCAAATATAAGTACGCATTGCCAACTGCATCCATATCTACCTATAGGTAAATCCTAGCAATCGAGTTGTTCAATTATGGAAGTGAAGAAATAATTAGAATTACAGAGTGACTAATGTAAGAAGGCAATAAGACAGCTATCAGCCACTATACAGGCGCATGGATATGCACGTTTGGCAGTTTATGACTGTTTAAAAAATATTATACTTTATTTAAAATGTTTTCGAAGTGGAACAGTTGGTAACATAGGTGTGAAAGTCGCGGCTAGGCTTTTACAGTGATGTGCGGCATAAAATTATCCAGGGGAAATTGTGATTTTTGTATGTACAAAAGCCCGTAGTGGATAGATACTAGTTTTCATCATCATGTATATGAATTAACATGATTCTTTCAAGAAGTGCAGTTCACTAAACCTACCAAAGTCAAATTAAGTTGAACCTAGTCGCTTTTCTGGAATGAATGTATTTGGAGTGTATTTTGTTCTTACGAACATGTTTATCTTAAGCCTAAATTCACTTCTTCCGTAAGTGCTTCCTTCCGCAATCGGTGAGCTTCAAATGGCGGAATATTTGTGAGTGTTTGTGTGTATCAGGATTGTTACTCATCTACCGTCATTTATGGTGTGTGCAGAAAAGAAAGGATTATAAGAGATGAGTGATGAACAAGTTGACGTCGTCTTGCTTGAAAGGAAGGTATTTTGAGAACTGCCAGCGACAGTGAGAATGATATAAACCATCGCTCCAAGGTGGACGTGATGGTGAATGATAACGTGGATGTGGTAGAGAGTGAAGCTTCTAATTTCGCTGGGAAGGACATTTCCAATAATAAAGTACAATGAGGAAATTTCACTGGTAACTCCCGTCCATAAGGTAGAGAAAAAATAAGATGTATTTGGAATTTGCTTTGATAACCATGTAGTAGGAATATTGCAGAGGAAACTAATTGTCATGCAAATCAGATAAGTAAAACAAGAAATAGAACATTTTTTGCCGTACAACAGATAGTGCCCGGCTGCTACAAATCAGTCAATATGCTCCCCAAACTAACTGAAAGACATGTCACTAAAAGAATACTCTCTAAAGGTTATGAGGACCCTTTTGTTTCGACAATGTTTTCCTGCAGTACTAAGTACTGTCTATGAGATGTGAATAAACAAAGGAAAAAAATGAAATTGTTTGGGAGTTATTACACTTTTCTTCGACGGAACAGTTAATTTCTCGTCAAGGGTAACGGACAGCTTGCATTAATTAATTAGGTGCATCAAAACTTTTTCTTTGTGGGGGGGTCATTTGCTTTGACCATGGTTTCCTAAAGTGCTATGCATTCTTTTCCCCCCTCTCCTCAGTGAAAATAGTTCCGACGCCCCTGAGTAATAAAGTGTTTGGCATTACTGTGTTGTTGGCGGTAGGCTATCCAATGAACCATGAGAGTAACCGTGTCATAAATATAGCCATATTATGAAATAAATTTTGAATTTAAATAAAACAAAGAGAATATTTCATTTCCTGGGAACCTGTGAATTCATACGAGCCATTCTTATGAAAAACTGGACACCGTACATTTATTGCAGAGAAATGTTCTTTCTCAGCCAGATCCTACCTGGATGAAACACATCTGCAGGTTAACTTTTGTGAGAACTCTTTTGCAAATGCTTATCCCTTTGAGGATAGGGCATAAAATTATTGGTCAAGGTTTTAAATTACAGAAGTCGAAGAATCATCCTTCCAAGGAAATGTGATAATGAGACACATTTTGAAATGTCTTCGTTGATAACTCGTTGATTGCAGAATTTTCTTTTTCATGACACAGATGAGTTTTTTTAGGTCTTACATTCAATCATGAGCGGAAGTGTAAGATTGTTTTAAACATAGGTCAGTATATATTTCCGCTCTCTAAATCAAAAGGTAATCAGCGAATCGTCAATCAAAAATAATGTCTTTCGTATCAATATGGTTTATAAGTATAATATTCATGAAGCTCATGCATTTATATAAATCCCAGCGAGGCACCACAATGGTGTGTGGCAGGGGGCAACGATTCACCTGGCATGCATTATCAGTCAAGAAGAACACTCACCACTATTGTCTATATCATTTGTCATTGTTCATATCAATTGTAATATCATTGTTTTTGAAATTATGTGCGTCTACAGTTCACCACATTCACCTCGAGGGTGTCGCATGAAGAGAGTCTATATCTATGTAGCGCCGCGCTCCAGTCGCTCCAGGCTGTGTCGCAAGGGGTAAATTTTCACTGACACGTGCTAATAATTGCAATTCTAGTGAATCAGAATCACATTCATATCTACTAAGACATACACAAAAAATCTCAGCTTTAATACAACATGCAAAAAAACAAGGCAAGTACACGGTTTCTGCATGGCAAAATAAACATTTCACATCAGCACTTTTGTTCCATGAATCATCTTGAGCCTGTACCTTCCTCTCATTTATTTTCCGTGATATGTTATTATGCTATGAAGAAACGTATAAGTTCCGTATTCCGGTTCATTGTATAAGAATATCTGTCACGTAATGTGCATCAATGCAATCCGTAATCCTGCACAACAGTGGGTTTTATAAATTTACTTGGCCATTAAGGAGCCCATACATTATGTATAAATCAGTTAATCACATACTTATAGTAGATAGTAACGTTTAATAATAGTAGTAGATAAAGGAGTATTAAATAATAGATAGATGGAAAATATTGATCTATATGAATTTAAGATTTAAACAGGGAGGTAGTATTTTATAATGTCACAAGTATAGTATAAGAGTTACGATTTAGAAGCTTCATTTACTTAGGTTAAATTACTTAATCCTACTTAAACTAACTATGGCTAACACAATCAATATCAGAGATAGGATTAGAACTACGAACTGGAACAGAGGTAGGCATAGAATCGGTTGGCATGGTATCAATGTGGTTGACTACACAACAACATTTGTGTAGTCAACCACGGTTAGATGGTATAAGATATATACCATCCAACTGCTACCATCAACTGTGTTATATACGCAAGTGTTCGCACGTACATTGTCCATACGTAAGTAAATTTGAGCTTAGAAATTGAAGAACATACTTATCTATTGCAGATATGGATTGATTGATCGTTATTTTCATTCATTTTATAACGGAGTTTTTGCCGTATCGTCTTCTTGTTATGTGTATTATTATCGGGAACTTTGAATTCTATACTGCATATGTGCATGATGTTATCATTAACACGTTCAACGCTGACGGTCGTCCAAGCTCGTAATCGTCCAAGCTCGTCCAAGCTCAAGGCCGTCGACGCCACCTCGTAGCTCTTCCTTTTTCGTTGTCAGTCATTCGATAGCCCTCGGAGCGTGTGCAGTTGCCGCAGCCGGAGTTGCCCACACCGAGAAGCGCCGTTACAACAATTTGTTTTTTACAAGGTAAGTTATGTTTTTTGGGCGTGTATTAGCTCTATATTTTCAGTTTTTGTGAGTTTTTCCAATTACTTTTATGAGAAACAATATTCGTTTCGATCTCAAATACTTCTTATATACTTATGTAATTTTTTCAATTGATCGAATCACCCTCCCCTCCCCCCCTCCACCGCACACCGAATTTCATTGAATACTATAACATCTGGTTGATTTTTTTCAAAATGTTGTCTTATTTTAATATATTTTATTAAACATCCTCTCACATGTATGCCACACTAATGGATTTATTATAATGAAATACAAATTAGATTACGAGTATATGAATCGTCTTTTTTTAATTTTTCCATTATCAAGCCTCATACAAATGCACTGTTCATATTTTCGGTGTATTTTCGTTAGTTACTTATAAATTTAGCTTCAAAAAAGCTTTCACATATATTTATTCCCGATTTTATAATTTGCTTCTGCATTGAAAATATAACAATCCTAGACTATTTGCAAATATCCAGAATATACTTTGTTCAGAATTCCCAATTGATCAAATGTCTGCTTTTTTTCTAGTTTTTTATATAGTTCCTTTAAAATACTCATGATATTTATCAACGTATACGATATAAATCTAATTGATGTTAACATTTATTTACCAAATAATGCTGTTTTTCGAGTATTTTTGTGTACTAATATTTCTTATCATTTAGGGACAAGAGAAAGATATCTCAGAAATGTCAAGTCTTGGGTTACGTTTTTCTCTACTGGAAGTAGGTAAGTAATTTTACGGATTTTCCTAGGGTTTCAATATTTTTCCTCTGATATGCACATAAATATGCCGTACTGCCGAGACAAAATTCACATTTTTAAACATTTTTTCTTTCAGGATGGTTTCACTCAACGAGGTGGCTAAAACAGAGAAGTATGGAAAGGGAAGGCATTACCAGGAAAAGGGAGTGCTCACCGAACCATCCAGATTACGATTTCTAATTTACACTTGGTCTTCCGATTCTGATGTTGGTGAGCCGGACATGTCAAAAATGCTGTATGGAAATTAATGGAAGGACAGCTGGGCACTGTACAGTCTCTTTTTATGGATAATTACTACAAAAGGGTTGACTTGGCCCACCACTTGCTTGAGCGAAGGACCTATTTTACCAGAACTCTTAGAGCTACCCGGAAGGGGAATCTACCTCATCTCATAGCGAAAAAACTGAAACGGGGGAAGGTAGTGGACGTATTCAGCACCGATGGAGTCTGCATTATGAAGTGGAAGGATAATCGGGAGATTGTGATGAACAGCTCCGAATTCGAGGGTAACTTCTTCGATGTCCGCCGTCGGCGACGGGTTGACGTCTCTTCCAAACCGGAGGCCATTGCTCGATACAATGAGTCAATGAGTTGCATTGATCACTTTGATCAAATGATGCCATATATCCCAATGAGCTAAGACGCTAAAATGGTACAGGAAGATTGCTATCCACATACTTCACCTCGTTTTGTTTATTAGTTATTTCCTCTACCGTAAAACCCAGCCCAAAACATCACTCTACGACTTATGCCTCTCCATGATTAAAACCCTCCTCGGTCATTCCTACTCAGAATCAATTCCTCATTCCTCCTCCAGCCTTCCCTTTGGAAATATTTCGTAAAGAATTATTGCGAAGGATTCGGCGGTCTGTAAACTGGAAGCTGCAAGATCGTGGATTTCAGAAGGAATTGATGAAGGCCGTGAACTACATGAACATTTATAAGAATGGTTTTTAAAAATTTTGTAAACAACAATATAAGTAACAATATGTTTTAAGGAAGTCCGCACATATTTCGTCGCAAGTAACAAGAATCAATGGAAGAAACTTCGAAACGGACTATCGGGGAGGGTATGCAACCACACACAACACCCGAGTGGTGCTATCGGGTGGCGGCGGACGACGATCGTCGTCAAAAATAAAAATCCATTTTTTACGAGTAATTTTTATTTTACGGTATTTTTGTTGATTGACTTATTGTTCGTAGTGATATTACATTACGAAACTTGAAAAAAAATTTTCAGCCACCGGCAAAACCGTAAAAAAATAGTGCCGCATTGAACGTGTTAAGAACGTGTATGCTTATCTTTAATTAATTCAATGTTGTGTAACAAGAATTGATTAGATTGACTAATTAATTGATTAGATTGACTGTTCACAAAACTGCCATTATTTCAATTATTATGGTCGTAGGAACAACTAACTATCGTGCACAATATATTTTTGTTACTTATGTACAAGCCGTTAGTTATGATGTTGAATGATTTGAGCTGTTGATTCAGTACGTAGTCTTAAAATTTTTCCAGCCAGTATTTGTTGCAGTGGCTGCTAAATAACTGTGTTTCATGGTACACCTACTGAATTATACCAAACCTCGGTAAATGCCACCCTTCTCATACCATGCTCAGTGGCCTCACATCTCACTCTTGGAATCATCTCAAAATGACAGCAACTAACTTACACTCCACATTTAAATACATATTTATGTAAAAATTTCCTCATTGCTGACGCTAGAGGTTGGTGGTGCTACATAATAATTGAACGACGAAACCCAGGTCGTGTAATAAATATTTTATGGGAACAACCAAGTAACGTTTTCTTTCAATTGAGTGCTCTTAACTAGCGATTTTGTGCAGAGTTGATATCATTCATTTGTCGTTGACTTCTGAAATTTCATTTTCAGCTCGAAGGAGACGATAGCGTAGGTGACTTCTGGCAGCAGCCATGGCCACCAGCGTGTCCAGTGAATTGTTGGACGTGGAGGAAATACTGCTCGTGGCCTTGGTCACTGAAACCTTTCAAGATTACAAGGAACTGCTGAACTCTTTGAGTGACGTTGACGTGAGGGCTTTGAAACAGAAGACCCTACTCCACATTGCTGTGAAGTTGGGGAAGGTGGACTGGGTGGAGGGATTGCTGGGAAAGGGTGCGAACCCCGGACTCAAGGACGTAAATGGGGAGAGCGTTGTGGAGCTGGCCCAGGGTATGGCGGAGAAATACCCTGAGGATGGGGACCGCAAACTGATTAGTAAATTGGTTCTGGTGGCGAAGATAGCAAGGGACAGTGAAAGAAGTGTAGTGGTAGGGGGTAATAGTAATACCCCTGGTTGTCTAGATACCGGAATGGAGGCCACGATGCATGAATTGATTTCTCTTCTTTCACAAGAGTTTGTCTCCATTAGAAGGTCTATAAATGACATCCAGAGTAGTACGGCGGCAACTAATACTCTGATGCAAGAAATGACAACCATTCGAAATTCTTTAGATGATATCAAAACTATAAGGAAACCAATAAATAAAATTCTGAAACAAATGGCAACCATTGGCATTTCAATTGATGATATCAGATCTGGAATAGCGGCCTGGGATGTACCGCCGTCGACCTTTCAGATATTTGCAACATCACCGGAGAATAAGAAGAGGGGTTTGGCAGATACACCTGAGACTTCAATGATCACCGAGGAAGACGTTCCGACGGCTCCTCGAACTGAAGAGGAAATTAGAAAGGAATGCGTGGCCCTGTCGACCCTTCAGTTATTCGAAACGTCACCGGCGAAAAAGAAGATGCGTTTAGCAGATGCATCTGAGACTTCAATGATCACCGAGGAAGTCGTGCCGCCGTTGGCTCTTCGAAACGAAGAGGAACTCAGAAAGGAATGCGTGGAGGTGATTTGCTGAATATCCTAACCCTTTTGAATTGCTGCAAACTTCAGCACTCGTTTTCCTCTGAATAACAGGAGTGAAGGTCTCAAAATGGTCCTCTTTTTCCACTTGACGAAAAATTTGGGCAACCAGCCTTGCCCTGAAACTTGTAAGCCCATATTCATCCCTGTTGGTAGTAAACACCCACTTTCTACTAATGACATTACCTCCCATGGGCCTCTTTACCACTTCCCATGTCTCTGGTTCCCTCATGTGGTTGAGTTCTCCTTCCATCGATGCCCTCTGATGGACCCTCCTTAGTCTAGCCTCTTCTTCCTCCGCAGGAACATGGTGTTCGCCCTTCCCTGGAATCCAATTTACCTCCGACCCTGGAGCTGGAAGCATCTTACCCGGAAACGGAAGCAACTCATATACGGGAACGGGACACACCACCCACTCTGGAGCAGGCTAATTCTCTGGAATAGGCTCATCCTCTGCCACACGCCATTCAGTAGGCCGAGCTGCACCTGACTACTAAGGTGAAACAGCTGCTCAGTACTACTCTTTTCTGGGAAGACCTTAAGAACTACACTTGAATATATTCGATCAAGTGCTGACTTCTCATTCAATCACTTTGGAAATTTCATTCTCATTTTTCCCTGGATGTACATATTGCACTCTCCTGGCAGTCCCCCTTCAACGTTCATATATGGCAACTTCATCGTAGCTTCATTAAAATGACCCAGGAGATCATGCCAGGTTGAGAAGGTCACACGGGATGCCATCTGTTGCCCTCTTAATTCAGCTTTCAATCTTTCCACGGCCACTCCACCTGCAGTTGTTTCATGATAAAGTCGACCTACCCTATGTGCCTTGAAAATTAAATTATTTCTTTTCAATATCTTAGCCTCTCCACCATAGGCCACAATCTTCAATCCTATTTCTTCAAGCAAGCCTTTGGAAATAAGGTTATCCTGCAAACTGGGGATGTAAAATATCTCACTAAAGTCTATTTCCCAAGTCACCGCAATCTTGGGAAATGCGGAGCAATACCGTCCCTTTCCCTTTAATCTTCAAGTGTGCACCTTTCCCAACAGTCACTTCTCCACTACAAGTCACGAAGTTCCTTATCAAATCTCTGCTGTAAATCATATGGTCAGATGCTCCCTAAACTATTGAGGATGGATCGGATTGCAGGGATATAAGTTGACTGTGGGGATTGTGGGGATATCACTTAACAAACCACACTGCTTGAACGCTGAAAAGAAACTAACTTTTATTGCATCCATTCGTCACATCTTCCAATGGCCAGAAAACAGAAGAGAAACAATGCCTGTAAAAATTCAAAAATCCTCCCAATACAAAAGTTCATTATTTATGAATCTTAATGTCTTATAACAATACGTTAATTATTTTGATATATATATCTATATTTTCGTATCATGCCCAGCATATTCATTTTCAATACTTTTCATGAACTGCACATTACACTTACGTTGTATCACAAGTTTTACATAACTAATGCAGTTACAGAGTTATGAGGGACCTTTCCCTTCCATTTTGATATGTCAACCCTTTTTTGGCCCTGCCATTTCCAAAATATCTTTCCCTCTCTGCTCCATTTTTTGAAGAGGTAAAAATGCAGTCAGAATTAAAACGTTCGCCAGCTTCTTATGGTGCAATTGCACAATAAGAAAGACTTTTTCTCGAACAAACCGTTTTGGCTAGAATTGTATGAAATCGTCTAAATACTTTGAGATTTTAGTACGTTTCACTGATATCCTCTTTGTTTGTACTGATACAAGAACAAGTTAAATTTACTATTCTTGCTATCAGCCTGGGCAGCAATAATCGCAGACAATTTGTATTTTACAGTGAAAAGTGCCTGAAGGAGGATACTTTCAATTTTAATTCCATATTTGGCTAAGAAAAGTAATTATTCCTATTTAATCAGAGTATGATTTCAGAGTACAGTTGTTTCCGAGGATTCAGATTTCAGAAGTTCAGTAAAAGTATGATTTCAGATGAAACACGTGTCTTACTAGATTACGCTAATGTTTTGTCCAAATTCACAATCGGAGGTAGGTTTGGGAACATGGCAAACAGGTGTAACATTTTCATAGTGAAATAAGATTCATTTACATGCTGAAATAAGATTTTCATAACTAGAACTAAAACTATACTTTAGGTCCTTCATTTATGTAAGTTCCTGTACTATGCTGAAATTGCAGCTTCAAATTGTCTTCACTTAATAGTCACTGAATGCACAGGGTGGCGATGGTCAGGGAAAACCAGGAAAACCTGGAATTGTCAGGGAATTTTGGAAATCTGGAAAAGTCAGGGAATTCTCGTAGCAGTAAGGGAAAAATTGGGATAGGAAATTTTCATTTTTATTCTGCTATTATGATTTCCGGGCAGTCTTTCCCACCATTAATTTCACCAAAACATATCACCAAGTAAAAGTAATATCCGTCGCCGCATAGAAGTGCATAGAATAAGCCCCGTCAATTTGTTGAACATTCAGTTGTGAATATTAGTTATTTAGTTGTGAATCAGTCGTACAATGTATCCCTTTTGTATATCCTTAATACAATATTTGCCTAGTAGTGTAAAATTTCCTGATCACCGTGTATTCTGCTCATCACAAGGAATCCGAGGCTTTGTTTTTCATAAGATTTTCCCTTGCATTTTTTTAACTTCTGAGATTTAGGTCGAGATGTAGTTGTAGCACACTAGGTTGTAGTAAATGTGTGCTTGGAGTTCTAAAAATAGAAAACGATGAATATTGAAACGGCAATACAAGTACGATCACACGTGGAAACAAAATCTTACGTGAGATCATTTTCGATTTCCATACCGCCTTCACAAAACCATAAGAAGAGTTCTCCTCCCCCTCCCCACCTTTCAGCCTCGAGGTAATTATTGAATGGCCCCCTCAGCTCCCTCTCAAAGCAATTTAGTATGGTCACAAACCACCTCAAGTACAATATTACTAAATATGAAGCTGCCGTTGCTAATTGCCTCCTGTTTTCGCTCGCAGTGGCACGATTACATTTTGTTTGTTTATAGATATATTTTAGCAATTTTGGTTCCCTCTTAAATAAATAAATAAATAAATTGGTGGGGTGGGCGGAGGCCTTCTGGAGCCCACCTAGCACTTAGACCTCTTTAGATCCATTGTGCCAACCCACATTTAACCTGCCTACCACTTGCAGACAGGGGACAAGAACACCACGGCAGAGGTATGGAATGGGGACACCCATCCAACCTCCGTCCGGGCCCAACGTTGCTTATCTTCGGTGATCTGACGGGAACCGGTGAATCAACGTGGCTAGGCCCTTGGTTCTCTCTTACAATCAAGGGGTTATGACCATGTTAATCAACTTGTTATTCGCTTCTAAAACTTGTGCCATCCGATTTTGATCCAGTCCCAGAACTTGGCTTTAGTTAGTGTTTTTCGCGTAGCTTTGTGATACCTGTGCCAGAGTCCGCTAGTAAATTGGCCATAAACTATTCCTTCGATGCCTCTTCACTAATCTTCAACTTCCCAGAACTACCACAACATGCCACCCCTTCCTTGAAGAATTAGACATTGTCAATTTGTAATTTTACCGAAGGAAACATACACAGCCACAGAAATACGATACACGGCCACGAAAAATTAATAAAAGTGTGTACAATTTGTGTGAGGGGTTAACATGTAAGGGTTTAATGTTTTTTATTCGGGCTGAGGTTGCAGATATTTTTTCATTCTTATAGCTTTTAATGTACTGATTTCCGCTTTTAACATTTTCTGAGTTTTCACGAAAATTTAATTTAGCAGAAATAAAATATTCCGATAATAGGAGACCTTTTGGTGATCCCTCAGGGAAATTGGTAAATCCATCAGGAATAAATCGGAAAAGTCAGTGATTTTGAAAATTGGTTATCAGCAGCCACCGTAATGCAGTAATCCTTTCCTACAAATTCTATAGAAAGTTGGAGTAAATTGGGCATCTTAATAGACCTCATTCGAAGATTCTGAATGCATTGCTCCTTAATATCAGTGATAGTATATGTAAGGTTGGTCGGATGTCATAGGACTTCATGACGAGAGGAGAGTAATTCAAAAGTTGGGGAGAGGTAAGGCATTAATTGTTAATTGATGCCAAATGTAAGTAGTCAGTTTTATATTTTGTCACTCATTTTTCTAACAGGTATTTAACATTTTATGTGTATTCCTTAGAAATTAAATATTTGCTAAAGGGAAAAATAAGCTGACTCCTTACTTAGTTAAAATGACTTCGCATACATTGGGAGGGTGTCAACAATTCTTAAGAGATTACCGATTCATTGTTTGGCTTCGCATTTATTATTGGAGGAGGATTATGATTGTGGAATTTAAGGCCTATGTTAAATTAAGTGTAATCAAGGTGAATCCTGAAGTTGAAACCTTCGCAACCAATGTAACAGCAAAAACCTGACAACGGAAAAACTGGTCATTTGCTTTCATCAGTTACCAAGGTTTAAATATCACTCAATTTTCCTATGAGCATATGGTCTTTTCTTCTGAGGTTCACATAAGTTAATGATAGAGGCATCAAGCACACATGATTCAAGTGTTCAAGTCACATTGATAAAATATATATTTGTTCTTTATGTCCATACCTAGTTTTAATTCCTGGTAGATATTAAGGTTTCCGTTACCTTGGATATGACTTCATTATTTACAATTACGCACCAACAACATCGCACGTGAATACCCCTTTATTCGATGTGTTGAACAGTACACAAACTCGAATTCTGGAGTAATGGGTATTGCTCTTTATTTATCCTTTGCAGGTGTAACCTCTAGCATCCCTGCTGGAGGAGCTTGTATTTACATGAGGAAAATTTGCTAGCTACAGTATACGGTATGACACAACAAAGGAGGTTTTGGAGAGCAATTAATGGACTTCTCATATGTATCTGTAAGGATCATTGGTGCACTAATCAATCTGTGATGGAAGTTTTTCATCTTTATGTGACTATTCTTGATTGAACTTTATAAGATGGATTTTCATAGCACAAGAAAGAACATTTTTTACTAAAATTTTATGTTTACTCAATTAGTTTTATTCATTTAGTCTACTTTCCCAATATTTTCCACAATGTTGAATGGTTTCTTTGGATCAGTCTTAAATTGTTTTGTTCTTTTTTGGGAGGCATCTTTTTATTGGCTAATACTTGTGAATTTATTTTTCAATTCTTGTATCCTTTTATTTTTATAAGAAAGTTTACTATGGAGGCGATATGCCAATTATTTAGCATTTGTTCATTGTATGCTCAGAGTAGCCTATAGAAATATCAGTATTTGTGACTGCCAGTGGTAAAGGGCCTCTTTATGGTAATAAGTTATTTTTTTATGTTAATGAGGTATATTTCGAGAAATCTACCTTTCAATGAGTGTTGGAGATATGTTTTCTCCATCAAATGGAATGTAGAGTAGTATTTCAAGCCTGTACCAAGTTTGTTTCTATGGGTGATTGATCATATCCATATTTTGAATTTATTTATTGCAAATGTGTGATTTAGGCATTCTCGAGTACCTTGTTTCTTTCCTTTGGTGGCATTTACCCTCGAGTGTGTGGCCTAAAGAGGATAGGTAAGAGCATATCATTTTGATGGGTGTTCTATTCCACAGTGCAAGAGGAAAATGTGTTTCCATTTTAGGTTCCGATAGCCTTCCTTATCCTGCAAATATTCATCTTATAAATGTTTATATTAGTTACTTCACTTTACCTGATTTACAAAAGACACAACTGAGTAGTTATATTTTGGGTCCCCAATGGTAATTTTATTTTTGACTTGCTCACTATCATTGGAATATTGTTATTTTTTGAGCCAAATTCTTGTTCTATGCATTATTTCATGTATGACTATTATGTTAACTTGTTAATTTTTCTGTGCTGAATGTTTAAGGATTACATTTTGTAATATCATTTGTTGTATTTCCATTTCTGGTTCAAGTAGTTTTTCTTATCGAGCAAAGAATTGGCAAAATGTTTATTTAGGTTAATTCCATTCCTGTACTTGACAAAAGTGCAACTTGAGTAATTATGGTAGTTTTTAAACAGTAACTATATTTGTGTGACTATTCATGATTGTAATATTGTTATTTAACCTAGCCATTTTGTCATTAAACACTTGGTTACTTGTGCGACTATTATGCTAATTACTTAGTTTTTCAATGCTGGTTTAAGGGCAACATCTTGTAATATCATTTTTAACTTTAAAAAAAACAGCTTCCTATATCTTCAATGGAGGATGATAGGATGCTATTGGACCTAGAATGTCGGCAAAAGTAAACCGATTGGATTAATTTTAAAATTTTAATTATTCTTTGCATGTGTGAATGAAACTCACTTTACTTGCCCACGTTAAGTGTCTTTGCCAGCCTTAACCAATGTTTTGCATGAAAAGATATCGCCTCATCTGTAGCACATTTACTATCCCAGACAGCACATAAGCTTGTTCCAATGTTGCGTTAAGGCTTCGGGAACCTTGGCAATGTTACCAATGCTGCGACAATGTCGTCGGAATATTGGTAGAATAAGGTTACAATGGAAATGTTAATTTAGGGCTATGGAAAAGTTGTTACCGAAAGCTCTCTTTTGCACATGTGCATTAGGACCTAAGATGGTGCAAAGTTGCACGTTAAAAAAATAGCTGTTTGAATTCTCACATACACAAGTTCTTTGGTGATGCTTGTGTGGTGTTCCATCTAACGGGATATTTGTTGATGGGAAATAATTGCTAGAGAAAAACGAACCTTTGGGGAATTTCATTAAATGTCACCTTCTTGTAACACTGGCCATATGTTAAGAGCGACAGGTACTTGTTCAGAGAAAACTCTTATTTATCCCTCTCAGCAATGAAAGAATATTAATAATGTATATACCTACCAGGTCAAGCTTATTTTTATCCCTGAAATGAATTCCGAGGAATATTATAGGAAGGGAAATTTCCGTAGTATTACTCTCTTGAAATTATATCTCACGAGTGATTTGGTGCCGACAAGGAGAGGTTTATAAAGTCTCTCACCCTCTAAGTGGTAACTTAAGAGTTTCACACTTGCTATAGGCAAACTATAGGTTCGTTAGGTTTGCAGTCTTCCGTAATTTAGGTAGGACATGAGGGAGAGTAGCTGTCAGATACAAAACTCAAATAAACGAGTTTCAGTTCCAACCATTTAATACAAACTCAGGAACAACATGTCACATACAATAAATCTGAATTGACTTCGCCGGGGATGCTTGTTTGGTTAACAATGTGCTCGTCATCTCTATGCACACACAAACCACAGGCGATAAAAAGCGAGACAAACGCGAAACCAAAATGCGGGTAACAACATTCTCCCACGTAAGTCAAGGAAATAAACCTAAAGAGTTGACTTACATACATTCAGACTTTCTTCAGTTCAAGGCCCTGGATGGACAGGAGATATCCTACCACATATCACTGGTTGGTCTAAAACCTCAAAACAGCAATCGTTACTCCCGCCTGCACTTGACAAATGGACGACGAAGATTTCATGCTTACAAGCACCTGTATTGGTACCTCCGAGTAACACGTGCAGAACATTTTCTTCCCTCATAGCAGTGTACTTCATTTCCGCAGCGGAATCATTCAAAATGTATGAACGCTGAGATGCCATATTCATTAAAGTGCGCACATTTCTTTCCATACCTATGCCTTTCATCACAACTAACAAAGTCTGTAATTGCACATCAGGTGTACTCGATGTATTGGCCAACGGCAGGATGACGTTTCCGCAGAAATTCCTCCCGGCTGACCTCAACGGATTCCGCCCTACCGTACCCCTCACGATGGAGAGAGTCCCCACACATAATGGCATAATGTCCTCTGCCACAACTCGCACATTTCGGACGGTTCCGGCACTTCTTCGCGGGATGTCCTACCTTCAAAGATGAGTATCATCATCGATTGGATAACAATTCCTGTCGCCTTTCCGTTGATGTCATTTTCTGCGCTTTCATACAGTCAGCTGATCCATGACTACCCCCGCAAAAAACACAAATCCTCTCCATATCCTTCGCCGTTGTCAACAATCCTGCGGCCCTCGAAAGTGGAATGATAAATCTTGAGTTGATAAAAGTGTTGCATCAGGCAACAGCATTGAAAAATAGGGGAATATTGTGTATGGGCACAATACGCAGTGACCGAATGTGCAAGTTCCCGTTGATGTCAGAAAGTGCCCTGAAATATTATGAAAGAGGAAGCTCGGACTGATGCATTGAGAGTAAAAACAACTTTACTCTAATGTGATGGTACGACAGAAAAGTAGTTAATTATGTGTCCACATATGCAGCCATTGGGCCAGAGGGAAAATGCAAGAGATGGAGTGTTTCCGAAAAGAAGTAATTAGATATAAGTTGCCCTTAAGTGGCGACAGAATACAACCCTTTCATGGGTGGTGTTGATCTAGCTGATACTCCAGAATTATATTCTGGTGCATCAATGTGGCTACTGTGAATGCATGGTTGTTGTACCGAAGGCATCCAGAACAAGAGAATATGGCTTGTGAATACTCCCTAGCCAGATTTTAGGCTAGTATTGCAGCTTCCCTAACCACAGCCTGTAGAGGAAAATATAGGAAACGGCACTCCACGGAGGAGCAAAAAGAAGCTCCAAAGAGAAAATCATTCGCAGCAAGGCCAGTTGATGATGCCCGCTACGATGGACACCTGCACTCTCCTCAGAATTCTTCCAAGGTAAGATGTAACTTTTGTCCTAATGGATTTACGCAGGTTAAATGCAAAAAATGTGATGTAAGTTTATGTTTTACACCTGGAAAAAATTGTTTTTCACTATTCCACAAAAAATCATGCTGATGTTATTCTTTGCTGAGAAGCAAAATTTAAAACTTTAAATATTGACGCAAAATGTACAATATGATAAAACTCGTGAATCAATGAAAAAACATTTCATTTCTCAGATATCGTAATTCAACTTATTTAATTTAATTAATGGGTCTCCGGTCAAATCATCAAATACTCATCACTGTACAACATGAGATTATGCATAATGAGACAGTAACAAATTTTATGAAGTGTGAAAGTTCATGGGTTCAAAATAAAACAGTCGCGTTGAATTAAGGGATCGGGTTGGTGTGATGACTAGAGTACTGGCCTCGCATCCCGAGGGCATGGGTTCGATTCCCGGCAGTGGTGGATATCTCAGTGGATAACCGGTCCCCACTTGATCGACTAGTGGAGGGCATTTCAAGTTCATCACTCCATCCGTCAGATGGGATATTATGCCACAGGTCACAGTTGCAAAACAGGCATTACATTCTGTGAAGGAACATTTCTCGGGCTTGCCATTGGTTAATAGGTTCGATTACTGCCAACTGCACTCAGAAGCCCTGAAGATGTAGAGTGAGTCGCTCTTTGATAACATTGGCAGTATTGGATCCTATTAACCGGTGGCAAGCCCGAGAAACATTACCTCATAGTATTCGCTGGGAAAATACTAGATCTTATAGAGATTATATTCAATAAAATACATATATCATTGTTTCAAGGAACTGCAGAAAAATGAAAAATCAAAATTATATTTCCTATGTCCCTTTCCATAAGATGGGTCATAAAAACCATGTGCTTTCACTGTGATTCATATCTTACACCCATAGCAAGGCTTGCGTTACCATAGAAATGTGAATAAACTATTGCAGTTAAGATCAACTAACAACACTGCTTAAATAATTCTATGAAGATGATTGGAACTGTTTTTAACCTACTTGTTAAGTATGTGGCATTAACTCTGTAAAAAATAATAGATCCATGGAGTAGCATTCACCTCTGTGCTTGTCAAAGAGACTTTCCTGTGAAAAAAGCAAAGAACAGTACAGTACTATAGTTTCAATGGTGCTGTTGGTCTTCACACATTGTATAACTTTAGTCACTCAGAACCTAGGTGAAATATTGATGAATAATTTACTGCTGATAGTTTATGCCAATGGTTAGTCTATCCCCATGGCCATTATAGTTTACCACAGAGAAATTCTCAACCTCAGCATCTTAAATTGAATGCATTCTATATTTATAAATCTTCAACCTCTTCATTCAACCTCAAGAGTCACTAAAGCTAATGTGTGCAATCAATTGCACCAATAACTCAAGGTAACCCAGTCCCAGGAAAGAATCTAGGATATTGTATTTGTCAACGTAGAGCAGTAAATAGAAAGAACTGTAAACATATGAAAAGATGTAAACACAAATCAAACCTCTGTTGGATTTCTACTCTTTCCCAGTTTGTCTGTGGGAACTTGATTCATTCTCGAGAGAATGTCACAGAACCCTCTTCTAACTCTTTTTACACAGTTGCCCACTGCGGGCTGACTGACAGATAGGGAAAAATCCTGTCCAACGCCTCTCTGGTAGCCTCCCTCTGTCAGGAAACGGAGGGTAGCAAGTGCCTACATGGAATACAACATGTAAGATTTAACTTTAAAAACAACAGTTAAAAATATAGCCTGATAACCTATTGCGTTGATCAGCAATTGTAAAATTCATCTCAATGACCGTAAGTATTCAGTAGCGTGAAATCACCAGCAAATCATCTAATCATGTTTTACTCGCCGTATTACACTAAAAAAGGGCATAATCTGTTTAAAATTGGCTTTTAAGGGAGTGTTTCGCGATGACAAATAATTGTTATTCATAGACGCTACCCATAGAGGAGTGATGACAGGAATGGAAATCACATTATGACAACTCAAGCAGTTGGTTTTTACTCAAACATTAGCTTCTGCAATTTAACCGTCACCAAAGTTTTGCCTCGTGAGGATACGAATATAGTTAGTATACTCGACACGCCCACGTCCCAGTGGCGCCCGCGACCCTGACACCCTTGGATCCAGAACACCGTGACGCGGTCGCGACGAATCGACGACCGCGCACGCCCTCCGCCTCACCGAGTAAGTAAAGAAACTATCAAAGTAGTGGTATTTCACCGTCGACAGCGGTCCCCGAGGGGGCCACAGTTCCCACTTATGCTACACCTCTCATGTCTCCTTACAGTGCCAGACTAGAGTCAAGCTCAACAGGGTCTTCTTTCCCCGCTGATTCTTCCAAGCCCGTTCCCTTGGCTGTGGTTTCGCTAGATAGTAGATAGGGACAGTGGGAATCTCGTTAATCCATTCATGCGCGTCACTAATTGGATGACAAGGCATTTGGCTTACCTAAAGAGAGGCATACACCTTCCCTTCACTTCCGGGATTTATAATGCCCCCCGTGGGCTAGGTTTTCTGGTTTTCTCGTATCCGATTCCCCTGAAAATAAATCTCTCTCCGCCCGACCACGCCTTGGGTTTGGACAGCAAGACTCCGCGGCAGCGTTGGACGTCCACCCTTCCTTGAGACCGTAGGATCCACCCTTAAGATGACCGGCGGGATTCGCCTTTTTTACCCCTGCTCCTGCAATAGAAGCAGTGGGCTCTTCGAGGAACGGCCCGCAGACCTCGAGACGGCGGTGTGTTAAGTCGCCATTAAGTGTTCATAAGCTCAGGGTGGCTGCGGCCCCTTCGCTTATTGGATCCCTGGGGATCCATAATAAAATTTATAAATTATGCAACAATATTTTTCCAGCAATAAATATATATAATTTCAACGATATAATAAAATATATATTAATAAGTAATAGAATATAAATATAATAAATAGTTAAATAAATACTCCAGCATAAATAATTCTTTGGCTTATAGTCTTTGGTTCATTCTTTGGCTTCCGTACTCTCTTTCATGTCTACTGTCAATTCCCGTGATCCATGAAGCAGGCGAGCATATGGAGACTGGCCTGCAGGGTATCTACGGAGAGTATGCGTAGAAACCCTTTCGTTCCGAGACCCAGTTCCTCGAGGCCCTCTCTGGTCTGCTTGGGTAGAGCGCCCCTCGCACCGACCACAATCGGAACCACTCGGGCCCCTCTTGTGGATAAAAGTTTCTGAGCATTGGGTAAAAGCGGTTGGTACTTAAGAACCTTTTCAGTGTACGTATCTTTGAGCCAATTCTCCTGCTCGAGTCGGACGGTAACATCGATGACGTACGAGACGTCCCCGATCGCCACCACCAAATCGGGCTTCAAATTCCTGCACTCTGATGCCACGGGAAAGGTCTGCTCCCTCGCCCACCTCACCTCCAGTCGGTTTCGGAACTTCTCACAAAGGTGTTCCACGATTGCGTCGTGACGTCTCATGCGAAGCCCTTTCACGGAAACGCACTGGCCCAGTACATGACCGAGTGTTTCCACTCGGTCGCCGCTCCTACGGCACAGGGGCTCGCGCCCCCGATTCGGGCGTCCCCGCTGCAGAGCTTCGCGCGTGGGGATGGTGTTCGTCCGGAGTTTGAGAGCCTCCATCTCCCGCGAGGGGAGAAGGGTCCCGCCCTCCAGCAGCCACGCGTTGGCGATAGGGTCGTTCTCGAAGTGAGAAACGCCCATTCCTTGAGACTTCCTTTGCATCCATTCCGTCATCTCCCTTCGGTGCAGAGCCTTCTTAGTTCGCTTCAGTCCCTCCAATGTTCTCGGTGCCTCTATTCGAAGCCCGCGGGCCAAGCCCCTAATGCGAGCATCGATGTTACTCGCCTCTAACATGGATCGGATCACTTTATCTTCAGATCGTGTCATTCTCAGCAGTGATCCAATGCTGAGGAGTGGAACCACGGTGCGTAACCGAGGAAGTCCTAGCCCACCGTCTCGCCGCCTCGCGTAGAACACGTTCGTAACGACGGAGCGCGGCAGGTGGTAAATCTCACGGTACACGCGTCGCAGGTCAAGGTCTAGCCGTTCTAGGCGTGCGACCGAGGGTGCATCCGCTCCAAGACGGTACAAAAATGTGGGAATGATGTGAGAGCGAATCAGGTGGACTTTCTCACCAGGCTTCAGCTGGAGCCTGGCCGCTCTCTCAACGCTGCGAACCAGGCCTTCGCCAGCGTCCCGATTACCCACACCGAGCCAAGGGGTAACGGACATTCCCAGATACATTACTGATCTCTCTGCTTCGGTTGCCGGGATCGGCACTCCGCCCACCGTTAGGCAGGCGTCTTCGACCAAAAAAAGTCTTCCCAAGATTTCTGATCGCGAAACCGGCGCACTTTGACGGGTTCAGTCCCATCCCGAGGGAATCTAGGTACCTGACCACTGTGCAGAGGAGAGATTGGCACTCGGACTGGTCTCTCCCAAGGAGGACCAGGTCGTCGGCGAAGGCGAGCACAGGGAGTTTACCCGATGGAACACACACTCCTAGGCCAGAAGATTCCAGCCGTTGGAGCAGAGGGTCGAGCACCACATTGAAAAGCAGAGGCGAAAGCGGATCTCCCTGCTTCACACCCCTAAGGATGTTCAGCTGGATTCCGCCCGCCCACCCGCCAATCTCCGTGGTCGCGCCCTCGTACATGCCCGCAACGAGTTACCGCATGTGTGGGTTCACTCCCTTAGCTCTCAATGCCTTCTGGATCGCAGAGTGCGGCACCGAGTCGAACGCCTTAGAGACGTCGAGCAAGGCAACCGTGGATCCGCCGAGGACCTTTGACCGTCTCATCACCTCCCTCAGGAGAAAGAGGTTGCTGAAACAGCCATTTTCCGATACGAATCCCTTCTGCCGCGCCGACAAGGTTACCGTCCTGCCCAAACGTTGGGCTATCAGGGCCGAGAACAGACGCGCGAGCAGAGATGAGATCGTCACCGGTCGCCAATTCTCCGCTAGACTTACGTCCTTACCCTCCTTCGGAAGGAGAGTAGTACGGTTACGCTTCCATTCCTCTGGGTATAGCGCCGTCCCTAGCAGCAAGTTGAAAAGCTTGCATAACACGATCTCCACCCCCGGCAACGTCGCCAAATGGTGTCTGGTTAAGCCATCTGGGCCCGATGCGCTCGCCCATTTGACTTTCCGTATCCTCTCAGTCACCTCCTTGACGGAGACGACCTCGATTCTACTGATCGGTTGAACTCCGGCATCACCTAGGAGGAGCGACTCCATAACCGGTTTTTCCCAGAGCGACTCATAAAGCTGCCGGATTGCCGAAGCATCGGGCCGCTGTTCCTCTTCACCTCCAGCTTGCACTGAGTCAACCCTATCGTTGATCACCAATTTAGCTAATTTACCGGGACAGTTTCGATACATGTCCTGCATTCGCGCGTACGCGAATCGCGTCTTGACGGCTCCTTGCGCCTTTTTCGCCGGGATCCCCTTCTCCCGGGACTTGCTGCTCCGACATTTCGCCCGGCCTGGGGTCGTTTTCTCTCCCTCGTCCCCTCTGCCTGTATCTAGGGCCGGGCGCAGCCGATCAGTAATGAAGTCATTCAAGTCTCGACGCACGTCCGCTACCGGCGCCCCGAAGAGCACTTTCGCGAGCATGCAATCGATTTTCGCGCACAACAGTGCCGCCACATTCTCTTTTAACGGCGGACTGTCCAGCGCCTTTTGGAGAATCCGCCTCTGCCAGCTGCGCAGCTCCCCTTCCGGGGTGAACGCCGTCCAACGACGCGGGATATCTCCTGTCAAGTCCGGGGTTGCCTCGTTGCCTCGTGAATTTTCACACTCGACAGGGGTTTCACTCTCGTCTCTTTCTTCCTCTCCCGTGATCTGATCCGAGGTAACCGCCTCCGAAGAGGCGATGCTCGTCACGTCCTGCGCGGTCTGGGTACTAGAGCCGATCGATTCACCCGTGGAGGCTTGCGTCAATTCCAGTCGCTCTCTCTTTAGCTCCCTATCGAGCAGAGTCCGCCTACGTGCGCGTACCTGAGCGGAGGACTTGGTCCCTAACTCAGCCGCTATGAGCACGTTTATGCGGCGGTTTCCGGCATATTTCTCAAGCAATTCGGCCAGTCTCGTGGACTCTGCCTCGGTCCACACGTAATCCCTTCGCCCCGATTCTTTTAGAACCTTCGGGACTAGGCACTGCAAGAGCCGCTTCTCATTTCGCACCGCCGGATGGGCATGGCGCTCATGGGTCGCTAAGCCTCTGGCAGTGGAGAATGCCCTAGCACACGCGCTGCATGTGAAATCGCCTTCCGCCGGCACCCCGGTGTCATTCTTCCGCCCTTTGCAGTGCGGGTAATGACAGGCTACGGATTGATAGGAACGGAACTCCGTAGCACATTTCGAACATCGAAATCGTTTTCTCTTCCCGGGATGAATCTCTCCTTGGTGATCCAAGTAACCCTTAGCGGTGGTGAAAGTACCTCCACATAGAGCACATTGGCCCCCACTCAAAAACGGGTAACAAATCCAAAAATCGTTAGCCATTCGGGTGCCAAGTTCGTCATCAGTTAGGTCTCGGTCCGTACTTACCACTGAGGAGAGATCCGTTCCCTCAGCGCATCCGAGGCTTCTGGCCAGTGGCCGAGAGTTGCTACACATAATTTGGTTTCGGGGGTTTCGGGCGCATTTGCCCTAGTAACCAAGAATCACCACCTTATGTTCCGGATCGTCATAAGGGCACAACCGGCAGCCCGAGGCTCGTGCCCTCTTCGAGCACTCGGACCCGCGTCTCTGAATTTCCGTTCCCCAGACCAGTGGGCATCAGGGTTACTGGCGGTACCATGATAGGTAAACAAAGACACTTGAGTGGCCATAGGCTTTACGTTACGCGTGCCACCCCTGTGACATGACCTGACGCAATTGAACGCCGTAGTGCCCGGGCTCCCCACCCACCAAGGAGCCACATAAGGGACGCCGCCCGCTAGCCGGGTCGGTCGCCAGAGATACCCGGGAGGAAACGGTACTCAGCCTTCCCTATGGCCGTAGTCACCTCCCGCCAATCGCATCTTTGACATTTGGTTACTGATCCGAAGAACAGCATGACAGAGGCACCACGAGAAGGTAGACAAAGACACTTGGAAATCCAGAGGCTCTTTGAGACGCGTGGAAATCCCTACCACCGGCTTTTCCAACCAAGGCACTCGGTGAAGAGGACCAAAGAAGAATAACGGAGCCTCGCGGCCCCACCGGCAGGACGTCCGGACCGGCCAGTTGAGCACCGACAAGCGGCGAACCGACCGTCCGAGACACACCTCCACCGAGATTTCTCGTTATAACGAGAAATCACCTGCATGTAATCATGTCAATTATTCACTCGCAATTAAGAATAGAAATATTAATGGGTCCTTATGGGAGTTATTCGCGAAGATAGAAAAATGCATTTTGCATGCAAAATACAACCATGGTTATGCGGACGTACTACTATGTATTCAAATGAATTGCTTCACAATAACATGAGGAAATAATATTTCCAGCTTACCTCAGTACACACGTACGTACGTATACAATGCAAATGAAAACGATACACAGCGATCGATTTCCCCCGGCAGAATTAAATAGATATGTGAAATAAACATTCATAATTAATATGGAATACCTGCACAATGAAATCATTACCCGAGTTTGCACACTTAAGCCTGATGATTTCCTCCTCCTCAAAGTTGGTCTTACATAGGTAGACGTCTATGGGCTTGGAGACTCTGAAACACAGCCGAAAATCCTCATCTCTCGCCTCAAATTATAACAATACCGCCATTTTGGTCGTTATCAGCATAAGGCCACCTCCACAGCCGTCCTTATTTTTGGGAAGTTATTTATCTACCCTACACGTCATAACGCCGGCCTTATCAGTTCCGTAATCGCTCGGGTCCTTATAATCTCGACCGGTCGTTATAATAACGTCTTTCACCACATAACGACGTTCTTTAATGTTCCGTAATAGGCCCCCTGGGCTTTAATTGGCCTTCCTTTTGGCAATGATGACATACTGGTACGAATGTAAGTTTCCTTTTTCCTGCTTCAAACGCCGAATCTCTGCATGGGTTGACGTTGATATCGGTCCTCCGGTAGTCGCTCTGCAGCAGCCGCGATTTGACGAATTCACTCGTTAATTTTAACGTAGTTCCTTCAGTTGCCATAACCAACGGATTGGGCTCGTCGGGCAATCCTACTAGCATGAGTTCCGCAACTTCCTCATCATTGATGTGGCAACCTACTTCAACCTTTTCTTGCGTTAGGGAAATAATTTCACTGAGATATGTATTCATTGACGGAAAATCTTCATATCGGATTCTAAATAACTTTATCTTCAGCATTAGTCGCCTACGTATGCCTTGGTTCTCGTACGCAACCTTTAAATTCTGCCACGCTTCTCTCGCACATTTGGCATCACGAACATGAGGATGGGAAACACTTTGTACATTGAGGCAAGTTTTAGCATAAGCTCGCATATCTTTCGCGGGATCTAATAATTCCGTGGTCTCTATGCAATCCCACAGAGCAGTTATTTCATCTCAAACTTCCATGACCCGTAATTCCTCACTCCTTCCAATCGTTCTATGCTCACGTGCGCACCACTAGTCACTACAATCGGAGCCATTCCTGCCATACGTGCAGTGCTCGTGGAACTATCGCTCGGCGTGGTGTCAGGCATATTCGTAGGGATTTGTATTAATTTCAATGAAATTAAGTCCACACGTGAACCACGCGATGTGTCCTGGGCCCATAACCTGTTGAAATTGGTGGTTTAAGGCTGCTCTATACTTCTACCCTTTCTCAGATGTAACGGATTTTTGGGATTAGTTCTACGATTCCCCGCATAGGTGGCGGTATAAAAAAGTGGAATGGCGGGCCTTCTCCACCTCTTCTCCCCCTCCTCTAGATGTAACATGATAGCGGTCAGAGCATCTCTCGTGTCCCCCTCGCGAGTGTTTTGTTTTTTTTTATGACTGAAAAGAAAGGGAGATGTCTCGACGGCGGTCACTCGAGATTCTTAGAACCCGACCCTTTTTTATCTATGACCAAATGAAGGGGTCTCAAATCTTCCTGTTTCTTGCGTGGGCATCGTTTCACTTTCTATTACGAAATAATGATTCGTCCCACCTTGAATTTGCAATGATGGTAAATATTGTACAGATATTTAGAGCGCGATTACAAGCAGTAGTTAGGTGTTCGGTATCACGGAGTTGAGTTTTCGATAGGTAATGCAATGAGCCATGAGAGAAACAAAGTATCATAAATATACCAAATGTGCACTTAGGTCAAAAGGCAGCTAAAAATTGCGCTCATGACGATTTGGCTTCTAATTTCTTAACTCAATGAAACACGAAAGTCAAGGGAAATTTTATTGGGCGTTTATATTAAATGAACACGGTGTGCATGTATTTTTTCCAGCATGGTGTGAATTGTCGCAATTACTATTAATACAATGTTGAGTGGATACGTTTCTTCTTATTTAATTACATTTAATATTCCTATTTCATTTCTCTATTTTAAAATTATGTTATTTGGATTTCAGAAAATGTTTTGGCGTATTATAACACGCTTATGGCAGTTAAAATAAACAAAATTTTTCATTTCCTAGGACCCTATGAATTATGCCGAGCCCTCCTTATGTAAGCTTGACAGCGAACAGTCATTGCGTAGAAGCGTGTCTTTCTCTGCCAGATCCTAACTGATGAATCACTTAGGCAGGTTAGATTTTACGAGAACTCTTTTGTGAATGCTAATCCCTTGTACACTATGCCCTGGTTTCAACTTTCAGAATCCGAAGAATGCTACTTTTCAGGAACTGAAATGGTGAAACATATTGTAAACTCATTTCGTAGATAACTCAACGACATCAACTGTGCCTCTTTCATCAGTACAGAGAATGAGTGGAAGACTTAAGATTATTACAAACATAGAACAGTATGTATTTCCACTCTCTAAATCAATAGGGTATCATCTAATCGAGTCAAAAATAATGCCGGTTCAAAACGGTTTAGAAGTTTAGTATTCATAAAACGCCTACATTTACATCATATCCTGCAAGCCACCGCAATGGTGTGTGGCAGTGGCGGCCATTCTCCATGCTGTATTATCAAACAAGGAGAATACTTACTACTATCCTACTTGAAAAACCTATGATAGAAATGGGCCACGAACATTTTTAAGGGTAATAACAACAAAATCTATAAAAAAAGAAAAAAAATAATTGTATTCTTTTTGGGCCCCGCACCGATCGCTTGCGATCACCTAACTTCTCAAATCAACCCTATCAGTCATGAATACCTACACCTTTTTTCCTAGAGCTAGACATTATAACTTGCTTATGATATTTTGTTAAAAGAAATGTATATGTTTTGGTAAATGATTTAAAACGTGGTACAATTCATGTTTCTGAAATTGTGTGCATTTACAGTGCACCCTGCAAGCCACCTTGAAGGCATGGCCTGAGGAGAGTCTATTTTGTTGTAGCGCCGTGCAAGCCACTCCCAGGGTGTTGGCAGGGCATTAATATTCACCGAACATGTGCTAATAATCGCAATTCTAGTGAATCAGAGATTATTACTAATATCTCGCGGGACGCAGGAACACTAAAAATCTTACCTATTTTTCAACATGCAAGAAAATAAGGCAAGTACAGGGATGGAAAAATATAAAAGTTCCATGAATCATCACGCCGTCACCTTTGTGCCAGTGAATTAGCTAGAATCTGTATCTCATTCTGTTTGATTTTAAATTACATAGTACTGCACTATAAACAAACGTATAAGTTCCGTATCCACCAAGTTCTAGTGCGTGAATTATTTAAATCCACGTCGAAGGATGAATCTACTAACAGAATAAGTGTTTTATTCACAAAGTTATTTTTCCATTGCTCATGCAATATGCGAATTAACATGGGTTTGGATCTTTTCAGATACACTGCAAACAAGTTAACGTAAATGTGTTCTTCCTAAAAATTCCTATTAGGTTTTTACTAAGGCTACTTCGCTAATATAGTTCTCATGTCCAATCAAAGTGGTTTTCAATAGTGGTTGGCCGGCTTATTAAAAGTATCTCCGCTCCTCTGCTTTACTATTTAGTGTGCCTTATATAAATTCTATTCTTTTATCTATGATCGCATATTTCTGGCAACATATTCCCTGATATAGTTCGTTGGTAATCGTCAATCGATATCTGCGGTCTTGTCTCAAACAAACCACTTCATCTCTGCTTTAGATATGGCTCACGAAAATGACATGAAATTTTGCCGGAGAAAGGTAGAAGAAGAGAGGAGAGATAGAGGCTAAGGCATGCTAGGCCTGATTCAAAATGTACTGTTATTATAGCACTGTGAGGCCTATCGTAATTCATTAAGAAAGACGCTGGAGAAATTTCATACTATATTAAATCTCACCAGACATGATTATGAAACGTCGGACACGACGACGAGAGAAACAATTACTGTGACAAGAGATCCTAATTTAACCTTTGACTGATGTTTATAATTATATTGACATTTTGCAATTCGTTTCTGGCTTGCTGTTACGCTAAGACTTTTTTCGACGGGCGAATCGTATCCATATGGATACGATTACGGTCATGCATGACCGTATACGGATATAGCGTTCCCTGATTACTCAGCAGGAATTCATGAGGGTAAAATAAGTTTAATTATGCATGAAGTGTGTAGGAATATCTATCATAATAGATAGTGTACTATTTAAAGGTTAGATACGTGCTATTTGTTCTAATTTATCCCAGTTCGTGGTAGCTTTACAACAGGTGACATCCTCATGAATGGCATGAGAGACAACGGACAAGTGCCAATGGAGATATTTCAATGTATTGTTTTCAGTTATAATTTTCATGTTCTGTTCTAATACTTTATTGCTCTATACCTACTGGTCACAAGAATTATAAAAAAAATAGAATACCTACATAATATATTACTTTCAACTCAACCTTCGCCAAAACGTGATTAATTGAAGAACTTCACTAGGTGAATGCCTATATAAAAATACCTTTAAGAATTACATATGATTATAGTGTATACTACATGGGCACGCCAGTTGATTGTATAGGGAAAAGTTCTGAAAACCAATTATAATTGCATTTCTTCCTGCACTTGTTTAATTTGAATCCTCTTCCAGTCGCCCATAAAACAAAGACGAACGTCGTGCGCTCGTATCATGTGATCATTCAAGGAATCCTGCGATCAAAATTAGAACATGTGCTAATTTTGATCGCATGATCATGCGAATGAATTTCATGCGAGGAGATTTCCGTATTACACGACGCATGAACTTCATGCGCATGATTTCATTTGCAAGATCATTCGCCGTGTAAAGCGGCCTTCATATCCGACTCCTCAGATACTCTCCGTAAAGCTTGGAAAGAACATTTTCGGTTTCGTCCATCCAGCTGGGGGGGGGGGGGGGGGGGAGAGGGGTGTTATCTCCGAAGTGTAACCTGACACTGCTCTGGGAACCCACAAGCTCGCTCAGAGGCAGAACCCAAGAGGCGTTTTGTAAACAAGAGGGGTGGAACGCCTTAGAGCAGGAGTGGGGGTAGGCTGCCAAAGGAAGAAATCTTTGCTGGGAACTCACGCGTATCACTAGTTTAAAAACGCGATACATGCTCCATGGCTAATGGGTTTATGGCCTAGCTATAGAAACAGCATCAGCAGTTGTTATATGAATGGGTAGATGAAGGATCAAGCTTTGTACAGAGTTGAAGCAAAATCTTCGTATCGTATTCTAGGCTTAACAAATAGCTTCTGAAAATAGACAAAAAATTAAGAGTTTGGCTATTTTTTATAAACTAATAAATAAATCTACAAAAAATCTATTTTACTAAAGACTAAAACCAATCCTTTTTCTATAAAGGGAAAAATTCCCAAGATGCCAGCTGCTACGATAAAGTCGTAGTCGCGTCAGGCATAAGCATCTGCAACGGCCTTTTAAAGGCAGGTATAGAGCAGCCTTAAGGGTGCTGCCTAGTTGCCTCTAAAAGCCCGTTGCAGATGCTTAAGATGAACGCGACTACGACTTTATCGTAGCTGCTGGTATTTTGAAAAATTTTCCCATTGTAGCAAAAGAATTGCTTTTTTGCGTAAATGGTATGGATTTTTTATTGGTTTATTTGTTAGTTTATAAAAAATAGCCAAACTTTCCATTTTTGTCCCTTTTTAGTCACTATTTGCGAAGCCTAGAATAGGAACAGAGGATTTTGCTTCCACTCTAGAGATAGCTTGATCCTTCATCTACACATTCAAACAACAACTTTTGATGCTTTTTCTATAGCTAGGTCATAATAGTAAACCCTGTGGAGCATGTTTTGCGTTTTTAAACTCGTTGTGCGCTGAAGTTCCGACCGAAGATTTCTGTCTTAGCGGTCTACCCCCACTCCTTCCCTAAGGCGTTCCACCCCTCTTGTTTACGAAACTCCAGATGTGTTAGGTCTGTGAGAGAGCGCGAGGGTTCTAGAGCGGTGTCAGGTTACCTCTTCGTAGATAACACCCCCCCAGCTGAGTCGACGAGGAGCCGAGGAATTCTTTCTGGCAGTCGTGGACATTGGAAAGCATATTTCGATGACGGCTCATAAGTTTAATATGGAAAATTCGCGAATATGTGGAAATGTTATTACTACACGTATTAAATAAAGATTCTCCACGAGAAATGGATTGAAAACGGCATGGTTACTTATCACGTTTATCAGAACGTATCATTTATTTCAGTGAAGAGCACGTGATTCATTAATAAAATTCATCGGGTCATTATTTTAACATTTTCAGCTATAAAAAATTACCGAACTGAATTACCGGTCACCAATATGATATGTATAGGGCTAGGTTACGCCCGAATGGCGGAAATGAGTACAATTTTTAACGTTCCGCACATGGCCAGCCAAACATTCCCGAATAAGCAAGTCGACATCGCTCCTGCCATACATGATGTTGCTTGGGAGGAGATGAAGAAAGCGGCTATGGATGAAAGTGAATTTGCGATCAAAGCAGGGAAGTGGATTAAGATGGTACACCTTTGATAACGGTGGTGTGTGACGGATCATGGGAAAAAGATCATACCGCACAAACTATATATAGGTATACCTAACACGTACGTATATTGTTCTTGGACGCCAAATCGGTCGCTATTAATGCAAACACATTTTCAGGCTTACGTTGTGGGATTTATAACTAAAAAAGTAACATTTATTGGAGTAAGAAATAAGTACTGCAGTATGTACGCAAGCAAGTTCAAAAGACCCTACGAATAATGAAAGGCCTCACACATGTTTTAAGAACTGTAGTTCTTCTTATACGGCAATGGAAGCAGATACCATAGTAGAAGGTTTCAAAACAGTGTTAAAATGTATAATTTTAAGTGCCATACACTCATAGGTAAGAAGTACTCTAGTATGTGTCAAGTTTTCAAGAAGACGACTATCTATATGCTCCACTAAATTCAATATTTTTTTAAGGCGATGGAGATACTAGCATCATGCAAAGACTTGTATTGCCATACGGTGTAGACCTTCCTGTTCTAAAGGTGGAATGCTCGAACCATTTGCTTCGAAATACTGCAACCGCATCAGAGATGTAGTAAGGAAAACGAATAACTGGAAATGCCATGCACCAGTAACTATTAGGAAAAATATTGGAGACAACTTACATCGGTTAAAGAATGCGGTACCTTCTGCCATAAAATTTAGAAAGAGTACGTTAACTGCTGACCCCAAGGAGCTACAGAAAGACATTATGAATGGCCCCCGGCTTGTTTTCGAGGATCATAGCAAATGTGCGGCGTACTTTTGTCGTGGACCAAAGTCTCATGAGGAGAACCGTGTGCCTCTGTTGATGAACTTTGGGGTATGGGACGATATCATGTCAGTAGATAAACTCCTGGGCCAACCAAACTCCCAGCTTTATCCTGGACGTAACCAACAATCAAGCAGAATCCTTCAACTCATGTGTGGCAAAATATGTAGGAGGGAAAAGAGTAAATTTCGCTTTCATCTACATCTACATAATACCCTGCAAACCACCACAAGGGTTTGTGGCAGGGGGTCATTTCTCACCAAACATACACTACATATCATGCATAAAAAAGGAATAGTATTAATATAGTAGTCAGAACTACACTATTTAAAAAAGATAGAAATTGCAGAGCAAACATTCAAAAACATTCTGTTAGTAGTTGAATGAGAAGCAGTATCTTTGTAATTCCACATGTATTTATTGCAAACGACCTAGGTTTCGACGTAGCACGTCGCACGTCATCATCAGGTGACAACACCTGATGATGACGTGCTACGTCGAAACCGAGGTCGTTTGCAATAAATACATGTGGAATTACAAAGTTACTGCTTCTCATTCAATATGCTAAGCAAATTCCATGAAGTCACGCCTGAAACAACGGAATTCTGTTAGTAGGGTTAGCTTTAAGTACTCATACCAACATGCAGCTACCAACGCTATTCATTGCTACTCTACGATAGGACATATTTACCGTTATTCGTATCTCTAATTGTACGAGGGAAAAAAGGCATTTTGAATCGGTCAGTTCGGCAATCAATTTCTCTTATTTAATGATTATGGTCCAGTCTGCCATACTAAGTTGGGGTTCGTAAAATATTTTTAACATCATCACTGAAAATATTGCCTTGGAATTTGTTTAAGAGATTAAGTCTAAATTTCAACCTGCGATCTGACAATGATTTCCATTTCAATTCATTTAATAGACTGGTTACGCTAATATAATTATCGTATCGTCCCTTTACAAATCTTGCCGATCTTCGCTGCACACGTTTAAGCGGGGGTCATATCAAACTAGGTGTGAAGTGGCCGCTTCAGCTTTCAATGCGGGACCAGATGTTCATACATTGATACACAGCAGCATCACAAACAAGAGTCCAGGATTTTTTACGAAAATATTCAAACTGGCCTCCGAAAAAAGGCAGAGATGCGAAAAAAGGCAGAGATGCGAAAAAAGGCAGAAATGCGAGCAAAGCGACGTCTTGAATGTAAAGGACAATTGGAACAACCTGCCCAGCATTATGGCCTGCATGGCCCACAAAATATCGAGAAGGAGTTTGAAATCGACTTAACTGTGAGATATGATTTCCTAAATTCCCTGAAATTAGGCGAGGAGCAAACAAGACAACTGGAAGCATCTACCAAAACTCAACGCCTCTGTCAAACATGGCATGTTTAGCGGAGAAAAGGCTCACCGCCTCTACCTTTGCTCGAGTTTGTAAATTAAGAGCAGGAACCTCTCGGGAGAAGACTGTTCAGTCTTTACTCTACCCATCTTTTCGCGGAAATAAAGCCACCGACTATGGAATTGCGGGTGAGGCATTGGCGACAGCGGAGTACGAGAGATTCAGGGGCAATACGGTTAACCCATCAGGACGTTTTGTCGATAGGAGGACCTCCTACATAGCAGCAACGCCAGATGGCGTCCTGTCAGATGTCGAGGTGAAATGTCCATACGTATGCATGGATGCGCATCCAACGCATGCTGTCTCTCAAAAGAAATTAGCATCTTGTGAGATTATAGACGGCGAAGCTGCTCTGAAAGTAAAGAGTGATTATTTTTACTAGATCCAAGGTCAACTCCATATCACGGAGAAGAAATACTGCCACCTTATTTTTTGGAGCCAGTTAGGTATGGCAGTTTTGCGATTGACAGAGATTATGACTTCTGGTCAATATATATGGAGGATAAATTTTAAAAATTTTACAAGGACAGCCTTTTGCCAGAAATTCTACATCACATTTAAAAGCTGTTGAACGAGAGTTTGATGGTGACGTGGGAGAATAATACTTACCCTGACACTCATTGAAAAACCATTCCATTTCCCTTTGAGACCTAATCATCTTATGAGAGTGTGGATTTTAGCCTTATTTGAAGTGCTTTCATCATTTTTCCTTGACTTTGTTTATTCATGTTCCTTATCCTTTTATAAATACTAACGCAGGATCAAGTTCTCCCAAAATTTTAATAGCATGCGAATTGTTTTCTCTTATCATGTTTTCATGTATTACTAATATAACAAATATATTATGCAAATCCGTGTGCTTCCCTTGTTTTTCATAGCAGTGTGATATTTTTAAAGCTGTTTGTTGACATTTGCTGTTCAATTTCACTCTGCATTTCTAAAATATGTAAACATTCTTTAGATAATCCGTGTTTGAAGAGTATATTGTATTTTTGACTTGGCTTATTTTGGGGGAATTTCATAGAACGGCCTACACTGAAACCAATAGCCCAATGAAAGATTTTTGTCATACTTTGTTGGAACTATTCTTTTAAATTATGCCACAAATTTTCCACTTTTCATCCTACATCTGTTGTGCATATTCTAACTCGGAGTTTCATGAGTTTAGACAAAGATGAATTTCATAATGGGCGTAAAATATAGACGAGCAAGCAAAAATCTAGAGATATCTGGGTTTGAATCCCGATAAAGGCGAACGATATTTCCTCTGCGGCATCGTCGCGCTTCTACCTTGCCGTTGTCGCTTTACGGGTAATACCGCGGTTAGTTAGTGGCAATCTCAAATAAATTCAACCAGACGGGGGCATAGGTACCTACAAGATTTTAGGTTATCTGCTAGAATGACAATGGCTGCATAAAATTCATAACGGCCACGCCTGCTGCTAAGGAAAGCGAATGTGTATTCTCCAAGGGGTTGAAAAAAAACTTGTCGATTCTGGAATATGCAGCCATAGATTTTTGTAACAATTTCTAAAATTTCTTTTCTAGACTGAAAATTTTAATTTAACAGCACTGTTCCCGGTCCGAAGAAGGGTAATACCCACAAGACTTCTTTAGGATGAGGATTTCCCTCACCATCATCCTTGGCTCTCGCTTATTAGCTACGACTGCTAATCAAATGTATTAAATTTCGCTTTTTGCTTTTCCGCAGGCAAACCTTCCTTTCCCCCCCCCCCCTTCTTCCTCTTTCCCCTCTCTTCTTCCGATTCCAAGCGTTCCGGCTTGTGCCCTGCGATAACCGATAAATAGGGACTTTAACTTGCCAATTGGGGTGGGAGGGGGTCTAAACAAAACATCATTGCAAGTGCAAGTCGGGAGGAATAATTCTTCCATTATCAAAAGTGAAAACGATGCCCAGAAACTGTACTGGAAGATTTGAGACCCCGTCATCAGGTCAGAAATAAGAAAAGGTCGGATTGAGACATCTGGGTTGACCGAGGGGGAGATAACAAACCACTTAGAGGGAGGCGAGCGATGCTCGGCAAGCTATCATGATACATCTAGGGGAGGGGGAGAAGAGGGGGGGGGGAGAGGGCCTTCCCTTTCCACTTTTTAATCCCGCCACCTATGCGGGGAATCGTAGAACTACAATAGAAAAGCCGTTACATATGAGAGTGGCCTCAGCTAGGCAGCCCCCTTAATGACGAGAACACATTTGTGGTAATTGGATGTAATATACATCAGTTATGTTCTATACGCTGTAGACCATGCCTCATGTATATTATATCCGATTACCACAAATGTGTTCTCGTTATTAAACCACCAAATTCAACAGTTTAAACTTACAACAGGTCTCTGGACACATATTCCAATAAAGACATTTTCGTAGAGTTTAAACAAAAAAATGACTTGCTGCGAAAGCAGTTTTGACAGAAAGTATTTTATTTTTAAAAGATAAGCATTTGAATCGCCACGAGCTGGTCCCTCGCAAAAACGTAGTTCGCATCGATGCCATCTTGAATGACGTCAGCTCCTGCGACAGCGGTCGCGGTGCGTGTATTTCTATGCGAAGTTTGAAGCGTTTAGGAGATCTCTATTGAAATGTCTTTCATGAACACACTTTTTTTAATATGCCAAAGCGTTGTTTTAAATGTTGTCTCGTGCCAAAATATAATGACACCAACGGAAATGCCTCCAACAAGTATTATTTATTAATTACCCGAAACAGGATAATATGGGTGAAGAAAGAAGTGCAAGCGAAATGAAACTTTGTCTATGCAATCAAACGTGTGAATTTTTGAGCGTTCACTCTGTCTATATTTATTTACCAATTCTGGAAGCTAGATTAAACTTAATTGTGCAGAAACTAGGTCAAAACAAAGCGCCGCCAGTAGAACTATTGATGTAATTGACATACAGGCTCAATATTATTCGGTAAAGCATTTTCATTGATTGAAAAACTACCAGAAAATTTAATACTTGCACATATCAGTAATCAAAGTACGAGGGAAATGTGCTGGACATATGTCACAAAAAATCTTTCCCATATCAAGCAATACCTATGCCATGTTTGTAAAAGTTCACAAAGCAACTTTCAATTATGATTAAAAGACTGAACCCACTGAACCTATCGCTGCTTACTTTTCAAGATTAGATTTCCTAACTTTTATTAATAGCAAGCAGTAATTTTCACCGGTCAATTTCAATTTTCGTAGGTCAGCCTGAACGATGGATGCGTGAATGGCTACTTGTGCACATAAAAACAATTTATTAAACCAAAATAGTTGTAGACGGGAATATTTATTTTTGCATTACCTTCACAATGTAACACATAAGATGCACGTTTCAACATACCGCGTCTGCGTCGAGATAAGCAAATATGCCAAATCAGTGGCGCAGCGAGGGGGGGGTTTTGGGGGATAAACCCCCCCCCCCCCCCACCCAGAGCCCAGAGAATTTTTTTTAATAAAAATATTTTAACGTGGCAAATTTTGTAACTAATATTAGGGGGACGGATGACTCACAAACAAAACATCAAACTATTCACAGAACCGAGTTGGACAGTTTGTAGGTCGAGAGGGTGGCGGGTGCGTAGCCTGCAGTCGTAAAATTTTCTTTCGGATTAGCAACACTGCAGCGCAGCGCATAGTCGTGCATGCGTCAAGGTGGTGATTCGAACTACTGTGAACGAACGAGTCTGCTGTCGTGGTGGTCTTATATTTTTTATTATTCATTTGTAGCTCTCAGTGGAATAGTTCTGTGTATTCGATCGTTACATATCACATCTCAACTGTGCTGGCTGCTTCACAAATGGATATTAGGAGACTCTTCAGCCAGAGTGCGGATGCATCAAAGGAAGCTTCAACATTAGCGTGTGCAGGTAAACTCAATCTTCTATATATACCATACTGGCAAAATATCATACCTATTGCCTTAAAAAAGCAGGCACATTTATAGCTACAAACAACGAAACCGTGCTAAGCATTGACAAGGTGTTAGATATAGGTCATGCTGCACAGGTAAAAACGAACAGAGATCAATTAAATCCAATTACATCTACAGCAATATTTCTTGCAAGAAGAGTGGTTATCATTTCGTGGACACAGGGACTCTGGGCCTGTTTCTCTCAATGAACCAGGTGAAAGAGGAGAGGGAAATTTTAAGTCCAAGATTCAGGGTTCAATCTGGTGACTCTGTCTTGCAAAATCACTTGAAGAATGCAGGAGCAAATGCAACTTACACAAGCTGGAAAATACAGAACGAGATAATCTCATCCATGAACACAATTATTTTGACAAAGCTAGTGGAGAAATTCAAGGATGCTCAGTGGTTTTCTGTTCTTGTTGATGAAACAACAGATGTTGGAACTATAGCTCAAATGACATTCTATGTTAGATTTGTTGAAAATGAAAAAGTTCATGAAGAATTTTTACAATTCATTCCTATCACAGACATGACTGGAAAAGGTCTGGCAGATGTAATATGCAAAACTATAAATGATCTAAATCTCAATTTATGGTAGGTTAAAGTTACGATGGCGCAGGGGCTATGAATGGTCATATGAATGGGAGTCCACGCTATAATAAAGGAAAAGTACCCGAAAGCCCTATATGTTCATTGTAGTTTTCACTGCTTAAATCTTTGAATTTCAGAAGGTTGCTTTGTTCAAGGAGTGTGAAACTGCATGGGTACAATTGAGACTGCTTACAACTTTTTTAACACACCAAAAAGGCAAGAAGTTATATCGATACAAATTGAAACAATGGAAAATGACCTAAGAAAGAAAGAAAAGCTGAAAAGAATGTGTCCAACTCGATGGGTTGAACGTCATGATTCTGTTCCATCTTTTGTGGAGTTAATCCACCCTATGCTGATAGCGCTGGATGAAATCAAAACCTGGACTGATAAAAAAACAGCTACCGAAGCTCAGTTTCTTCAGTGTGCAATAGAGAAAGTGACTTTTTGATCAGCCTCTTTGTTATTGAGTTTGTTTTCACTGACATTGCCTTCAAGTGTGTATTTACAGAAAGAAAATCTTGATCTTTCGGCTGCCATTAAGTCTGCTATGACAGTGAAAAAGAAGTTAGATGAGGCTAGAAAAGAGGCAGTTCAAACTTTTGCGTTTATTTTTAAGAAAGCAAGTGAGTTATGTGCAGATCTCCAGATACCTGTTGTGAAACCAAGGACAACAGGGCGGCAGACAATGAGGGACAATTTTCCAGCTAACTCGGTTGAAGGATATTTTAGGAGATCACTGTTTATCCCATTTATTATAAACACGGTTGAGGCATTTGGGCAAAAGTTTGAACCGCACAGCGAAATACTGACTAGTTTCCAGACATTATTATAATCCAATCAAGCAAGTGACATTTCAGAAGATATTAAAAAGGTGGCCGACTTTTATGACCTGGAAACCTCAGGAATAAATGGGGAGATCATAATATGGCAAAATATTTTAAAGGAAAAGAAGCCAAAAAATGCAGTAGAGGCTTTGCAACACTGCAATGCTGGTCTCCCTTTCACGGTCCACTCACTTCTTGCTATTTTGGCAACAATACCAGTAACTACATGTACTGTAGAGAGGTCATTTTTGTCCCTAAAATTGCTGAAGACGTACTTGAGAAATAAAACATCCGAAGAACGCCTAAATGGAGTTGCTTAAGCCTTTACCCATCAGAGAATTCTAATAACAGAGGACGAACTACTTTACGAGCTATCCAGAAATTCACGCAGAATTAACATGGCTTTGTAATTTTTATGAATAAAAATTTAAGTGATTTTTAAAAACTGTTTCATTTATTTCAAAACAAAAATTATGTGATCTTAAAGAAATATTACCTGAAGTAATTTAATAGTATACTATAATTTTGCTTTTGGGAGGGCCCCCGCACCTCCCGCTTATCCTGGAGGGTATTCCATACCTCCCAGTATTAGTTGCGCCTAAAACCCCCCCTAGCCTTAATTCCTAGCTGCGCCCCTGTGCCAAATACACCAATATTACACCGCACAACATTAGAATCTAGGATCGCGATCGCACTTGCTTGCTGCGCAACAGGTTAAATTTTCAAGTTCCTCAGTATATTCGGTAATCAAGGGTCTTTTCAATCCACCTTCTTCTCAATAGTCCAATATATATTTCCCCAAAAGGAAGGTCTTGGAAATCGTATCAAAACTTATCACTGCACCATAAGGTTATGCCACTACAAACAAAAGATTTTCACGTTCATTGTATTTTTTATATATAATCCGAATCCTTGAAAACATCCCAAATGATACATTAATGATGTAATGTGCCTGAAAATAGAGAGATGTCGACACTTATTGGAGCAGTAATTCAGTGTAAAAAAATGGATAAAGTAGATGCCCATAATACATCTTATTTTTATGGTCCCGAACTTGACGCACGAAATCCCTGCACGAAATGCTCACTATAGTCTATAGCGAAGACAAGTAGGTATACCTACTTGTCTTCGCCATCCATCAAAATATGTGCTTCCACGATATATCCCTTGTATATTAGTTTATGCTCGGGGCATGCACGAGCACGAACAACGTTTTATCGAGCTTAACCTGCACATAGCCGATGGCATCATCGTCGTGTTCCTCACGAACCACCCTTACACCAAAACATTCATCATCGACATATTATGAATATTACAAAATTCAAATTTGAGCATTCATTTTCAAACATTGACATGCTTTTACCTCGCCATCTTAACTCTTTGGATTTCCATTTGTATCATATGTTCTTCGAAGATTGAACGAAGTTACCTTTAAAAACTGTGTTGATACGAATGAAAACATTGCTAATGTTGAGATTTTCGGAAGATTTCTAGCGTCAGCTTTATCAAACTCAGACCCCATACCTTCTAAAGAAATCATATATGTTTGCAGCCTTCCTTAACTCCACCAAAGATATCTAAATCCGACAACAAATGTTAAAAACAACGTCCACAGATACAGTACGTTCCGCCGTTTTCCTCTCCATTGCAGGACCTGGCGTCAATTTCAGCCGGCCAATCACAATACGTTTTAAAGTGGGCATGTTGTCTGGGCATTTCTTTTGCTTATTTCTCGAAAATACATTAAATAAATGCATAGTTTTCCACGCTAATGTGCTTTAGTGTAATTAAGAATTTTTTAAGTAGCATTTCAAGGAGATTTAAAAAATTGTCCAGAGGTCTATTGGACCCATTTATATAGTAGAAATAATTACATATGTAATTATTTTAACTTTTTTTAAAATAAATTATTTTTTTAATAATAATAAATGACCTAAATAAAATGATACAACTCCAATGTATTAGAGAAAAAAAATTTTTCATGAAAATTTTCCTCAGAAAATATTCCAAATTAAACAAATAATAAATTAATAACAATCTATGTTTGTATATTTTTTATGCAAGAACATTATTATTTATTTCGACATAGCAAAGAATTAGTAAGAGTTTTTACATATCCATTGCGTGAATATTCAAAATATGTTCCTCACACTTGACTTACTTAAAAAGGATGTAATTGTTTCAACATTGGTAAACTAACATGCTACAGTGCCTATCTGTATGGATGCAAAACAAAATGAATCTGACACATTAGAAAAAATTAAATTATGCAACAATAGATGGTCTAAAATTCAATAAATATATCTCTAGAAGATACAAAACAACAGGATTCTGACATTTGAAAAAGCAATTGTGTACATATAACCCTGAGAATATAACGCAAAAAAAGAAATAATGAAACTGCTTAGTTATTATCCAAATTCCTAATCTGACAATGTGTCATATAATCATGCATATTATGAGGTCAACTATCAGCAAAGGCGTAGGTATAGTGAAAAAACATTCTGACTTAGAATAGGAAAATTATATATTAAATTAACAGCTTCCACTTGAAAAATACCTTTAAAAATTGGTCTTAAGACATGTGAGGTTATGTGTGATACAAAAGAACGTATTATGAAGTCGAACCCCGCATCTTTGGCATGCCCCGACTGGTTTGCTGTGGCAAATTGCACATTGGTGCCCTGTGGTTGCCCTGTACTAATCAAATGATCACCGTGCTGTAACTGGACTGGCTTCCCTACTTTCTCCACAGAACTTGTTGGACCAGGAAGTTTAGGCTCAGTACCATACTTTACATACTACAAATGCGTTGAACACCCTTAAGGTGTTATACAGTGATTAACTGAGTTCCTTATCCCTCCCTCCTCTTTTAAAACTTCACGTACTCCAGTCTATCGAAGGGACATTGACAGTGTGCAGCGTAGAGCAGCTAAGTTCGCTAAAGGTTTTAAGATGGGTTGAGTAGTATTCCAGAATTAATACAAGAATCAGGGTGGGAATCATTATCAGAGCGTAGGTTGAAGTACAGATTAAATCTATTACAGAAATTCCAATTTGATAGCTTTACTGAAGATGTAAGGCACATATTAAAAACACCAGCATATTATGCAGATTCGACCAGATAAACAAGATTAGAGAGATAGTTTGTCCTACTCATAGATACAAAATGGCATTTTTACCCCGTACTATAAGAGAACAGAATAGGCAGTATGGCAAAGGGATAGGTAGGGAAAATTATTTAGAGCAGTCTGTAGTGCATGATGCATGTATTTATCCCTTAAATACTATAGATAGGTACTAACAATCTAGATGCATGTAAACACATAGTTGCTGTTTGCATGTCGGTAGTGTATGCTTGGTGATATTCATCCCCTGCCACACACTCTTGCGGTGGCTTGCAGGGTATCGTATGGATGTAGATGTCTTTTAAATATTATTTGCGAACCAATATTCCTCGCAAGTATGACACTTCGGAGGAGTTTATTTCAAATACATCAAACGTAAGTAAACCAATCGATGAAATGGGATCGAATTTACAACAGTGTCTTACGACTAGAGATAGGTAAATTACCGTAATTTTCAATTGAGGTAAATTACCGTGGTAAAATTACGCTAATTTTCGAAAATTACCATAATTATAATCCGGTAATTATAAGTTTTGAGCTGCAAATACCTATCTGAGGACTCAAAACGAAATCAAATAGCATTGAGATATAAATTCCGATGCTTAAATCAAACATATCACAACGTTTATCTATTATAACTCATTTTAAAAAATTTAAAACGAAGTAGGCAACAACACGCAATTTGCCTCTCTTTTGTCACTATGAGAAATTTTCATTTCTAAGAGATATCTCTGCGCAATGTGCATTTGTTATTTCACTCTGAATTAGTTGGAATTAATTATGGACACAATGTAAGCAAAATCGTTTTAGCTTCTTAATTTAAAATATCACCCATTCCGATAGTTTCTTGGTGAGGAAGAAATTTTCTAGAAAAGAACTTTTCTGAAAATACCGTAATAAACGGTAATTTTTAGGGATGTTGGTAATTTACGAAAAATACCACGGTAATTTACGAAAATTACCGCGGTAATTTACCAAGTTGCCCATCTCTACTTACGATAGACGATTAGTTCCGTTTGAGCTCGAATAAGCTGCAAGGAAATTGCCAACGTCCAGAGGCATTCAGTTATTGAATTAATTGAGATTGGAGGATTGAAGATGCCACCGTGAGGAAACATGGGTGCTAAGGAATACTGCAAATTCTGAATTTAATCTTCTAAGGCTGCCGAATTCGAGAACAATTACAGGGTCTTTGTTCGTCGGAGCTGCAAAGGAGACGGCAGTTTGGTTCCCACGCTATCCAGTGTCTCACATTTCGTCAGGAGGAATAAACAACTTCGGGATCAGATTACAACGCAGCTGCTGTTGAGGGAGGGGACTGACTTCTTCCCACGCCTTATTCCACCCGGGAAATACAGAAGGGGATACGATCCTTGGAAGGTGGCTTGCTTGAGTGATCCCAGGGAAGAATAGAGAACAATTACAGCGTCGTTTTAAGTGTGAGAAAATAACAGTATAACTTCAACTATACCAAGTCTATCTATAGCAATCTCAAGTGTTGGGAAATCCTATATTGCGTTATATTACCCTATATGAAAACCAAATGTTAAATAAGCAAATGCTGCATCCGTAAGAGAGCGTATTTGATATCATGTTCGTGGTTTTACCCCCTAGGCGTTGCAGCATTCGTAGTCACTACTTGGGAGTTGGTATGAGAAGGCGACGTCAACAAATTGATTTGAACGGCATTCACTCGTCACGTTGAGCGGAGGCACTACCTATTACGGAGACATTTGCGGTGACGAATTCTTAAGGTGACGGGTAAAAGAATTCTTAAGTGGGCGTGAGCAGAGGGTTGTTATAGATGGTATCACTTCGGACACAATCAAAGTCACATCGGGAGTTACCCAGGGTGGCTCAGTAGGTCCGCTTCTATTTCTTTTATACAAAAACGATTTGAATACTGTAGTTAATAGTAAGCTTAGACTTTTTGCAGACGATGCGGTAGTGTAAAGGAGTATATCATAAGAGGAAGAAAGGAATCACTTAGCAACGATTTAGATTCAATTTAAGAGTGGTGCGACAAATGGCAGTTAGTCCTTAATCTTAAAGAGTGTGTAGCTGTGATTTTTGGAGGAGGTATAATTCGATAGAGCGATCCTATAAAATTAATTACACGAAGGTCGAAAGCGTTGAAACCATAAGGTATTTCGGTGCAACAATCACTGAGATTTATCATGCGAAAGACACATCCGGGATGTATGCGGCTGATTGAAGAGAAAGCTAGGATTTATATAAAAAATTACTTGGCAAATGTGATGAGAAAACAAATTAGCGATTTTACTTTTCACTACAAAGGTCCCATATTGAGTATGCAGCCAGTGTATGGGATCAGAATGAATTAGATTTAATTAAGAGAACTATAAAAATAGATAGTGTGCAGCCTAGAGGAGCTATGTTCGGTAAAAAGTGTTACAATGGGTTGAGTAGTGTTTCCGAATTAATACAAGAATTAAATTGGGAATCATTATCAGACCGTAGGATAAAGTACAGATTAAATCTATTGAAGAATTTTCAATCGGATAGCTTTGCTGATGATGTTAGGCACATATTGAGAACACCTGAGTTTTCTGCTACATTCGACCAGATAAATAAGATTAGAGAGATAGATTGCCGTATTGTTAGAATCAAAATGGAATTTTTTTCCCGTACTATAAGCGAACAGAATAGAGAGTATAGCAAAGGGGAAATATTTGGAGTAGTCTGTAGTGCATAATGTATGGATTAATCCCTGAAATCCTATTGACACTAACAATGTAGTTGTATGAGACTCTATAGATGCTTGCTTGCATGTCAATAGCGCATGGTTGTTGATCTTCATCCCCTGCCACATACCCTCGTGGTGGCTTGCAAGTTTTTCGTGTAGATGTAGATGATATTTCAAACGAAGAAGGTTGAGCGGAAATTGAAAGGGCACTGACTACAAGATAGGATTACTTCGAAGAATGAAATTATTTTGGTGAAATTATATCGAAATATGTCGTTGTACTTTCAAAGAGAAATGCATTTACTCTAAATTATAATTCATTTTAGTTAGCTCGACAACGAATTTTGTTTCAGTGATCGTCGGGTTTTCTTCAAAACTGAAATATGTAATAATTGTTTCGAATGACTATCCTTCTCCGAGTTTTCCAATTCCATTCAAAACGAATATTTAGACGCTGCAAATAATATATTAGTAAATAAAGCTGATTATTTGGCGATAGATGGCAGTGGATGCGGCGATTTTTCTTGTCAATTAATTTCAACATTAAAATTATTCGTATTTACCCTTTATGCTTATAATATGAGTACAGATGTAGCAAGACAATATTCGAATGAATAACCGAGCAATATTCCAAAAGATTCGAAAGGATTTTTGAGCCAAAGAAAGACTTTGATTGCCAATTACCGGTCACTTGAATTCATATTGAACATATCCCTACAGGCAAGTGGCTTTACAACTCACAGTTGCTCGCAATGAGGGCATTTAAATAGATGTCACACCCCGAGTAACACACATGCCAGGTGACTGGCAGGGGAGAAGTTAGATGCAGGTTAAAACCTCATTGCTTTGCCCCGGTTTTTATTATTTGCGCAATGACTAACTAACGCGATCACTACTAAAGATTTAAGACGTCTTATTATTCATCGCAGAATCTGAATCTATCCACTCATGAATTTAAACAGAAAGCAACATCTTTTAAGAAACCTGTCAATACCTCATTACTCGTCTCTGATTGAGTTGATTATCCCAGGTTAAATTATTATTCATAAAATTCCCAGATTTATAACTACGTTAGAGAAGTGAACGGTGACATTGTCCATCTCCAAGCGGGGAATGCTGTCGTAATTAATTTTATTGATTGACGTAGAGTTACCAATAATTATAGCTTTAGCATTGTTAAGGATTAATTGGTTGTTTTTGGCCGAGCAGGAAACAGCATCAGCATATTGTTGGATTTTCGTTATTTTTTATAAGGAAATCACTGACCTGCTGGTAAACAAGTTTCTCCAGAACTTTGGATAATGTGCAAAGTAGGGAATTGGGGCGATAATCTGATGGTGAAGTAGGATTTCTAGATCTTTTAGTCGGTAGTACTCTTGCTGACTACCACACTTATGGATAGACAGATCCGGATAAGGAGTGACTGAATATTTCAATGATGATGCGTAGCAAGACATCTCCAGCCTTAATAAAAAAGTTGATAGATATTTCGTCGAATCTTAATGAGTGCGATTTGCAGCGACGTGGGGTCATGGTCAAGAGATCAGGAGTAAAATGCTTAAAGTAGAAGTTATCGTCATTGTATGGGACTAACAAATCTATCCCTGTAATGTGATACAGTGGTTGATTCATTCTGCAGTGGTGACGCTAGTAATATATTCATTGAACTGTTTGTGTGAAAATCTTGGATAATTAGGTCATCTTTCAGCCGCAGTACACCAAGTCGCCGTAGTTGTCGGAACGCCGTATTGAGTTCGTTGGTTTACAGACTACATTTGAGCAGAATTGACGCTTGGCACCACAAATGAGTGACTTTACCTTATTCCCATGTAATATATATTTTCTGTGAACAATGGGATCTCTCGTCTGAATGTAGGCACATCTGAGTTTGTTCCTCTCCTTGATAAGGCCTTTCATTTCCTCTGGGATCCAAAAAGAGGGAAGACGTTTACGCTAGCAGATGCGTTTCGGTGCCTGCATATTTAAACAATGCATTCGGTAATGAAATATATGAAATACACGTAATGCAATACATAATACATTATACGTAATATAATAATAAAATATAAGCCTAACGTTTATAATTCATTATTTCACCTATTTATGTATCAATTGCCCTCCTGGACGGTAAAAACGTCGTTTTTAAAATGGAGAAGAGTAAAGTCACAATTTTTCATCATCTCTGAGTCCTACAATCTAGCTATCAAATATCATTCTGCTCTCCCGTTCAAGAGCTTCCTGCTGTTTTTAAATGCAATCTTATTCTACTCCCTTAACGCTGTGGAATGTGTTAAAGAAATTTGATGAAGCAAACATTTCCACCCGGGAATAAAAGTTATTTGCAACACAACACTAATCAAAGATGTTGAGGTGAGTGGAAGCAGCCAATACGAGGAACGTGGATCCAAAAGTAGTCTACAAGGTGATGATTCGACGAGAACACTGGAAGCCTACTTTCGCATTCGAGAACCATCTAGTTAGGCCCCACCTTGAGTATGCAGCCAGAGTATGGGATCCTAATGAATTAGGGTTGATCAGAAAACTAAACAGTGTGCAGCGTAGAGCAGTTAGGTTCGTTCAAAGGTGTTACGATAGGTTGAGTGGCGTTTCAGAATTAATACAAGACTTAGGGTGGGAATCACTATCAGAGCGTAGGTTAAAGTACAGATTGATTCTATTAGATAAATTTCAATCGGATAGCTTTACTGAAGATGTTAGGCACATATTAAAAAAACCAGCGTATTATGCTAGATTCGACCAGATAAATAAGTTTAGAGAGATACGTTGTAGTACCGATAGATTCAAAAGGGCATTTTTCCCCACGTATAATGAGGGAACGGAATAGGCAGCATAGCAAAGGGATAGATAATAGGGGAAATATTTTAGAGTATTATGTAGCGCCTGATGCCCTAAAATACTATACTAACAATCAAGTTTCATGAGACATTATAGTTTCTTGTTTGCATGTTAGTAGTGCATGCTTGGTGATATTCACCCCTGCCACACACCCTCGCGGTGGCTTGCAGGGTGTCGTGTAGAAGTAGATGTAAGGCTATGTTTCACAGCAGCTGCAAAGGATAAGAAGCATTACTTCCCACGCTATCCGATGACTCTTTTTCCTTCCGGAGGAGTAAACAACTGAAGGATCAGATTTCAGCACTACTCCTGCACATGGGATTGAGTTCTTCCCAAGAGACTCTCCTGCTACGGAGTTGAAGAAAGGGATTTAGAAGACCTTTGGTTTTCTTAGGTGATGGGAGTGTAGAGAAGAGATAATGTCAGCAAATCGCTTACAGATTATAAAGATCATATTCTGATGAAGTAAATAAGGACGAGCCAAGTCACTGAGGCTTGACGAATCACACTTTATCATAGAGATAAATTTTATTGCGACAGTGCACACATTATTCAACACTGCCCTACATATTCGTCTGGGGATTGGAGTGCCAACTGTTCCCTCATCGTTGAGTTTCCGCATTTAATAGAGCGCATCTAAAGCCCGTTTTACACCGTAATTGATCCAGCGGGGATATCTATCGTGCGTCTATCGCGGCAGACGATAGATGTCCCCGGCGTGAAAGTCTTATCCAGAGACAAACAATTCCGAACTGGCGTCATTCGAGAGGGGATAGAGATTCGGAAAAAGAACAACAAAAGGACCAAGGGTAGATGATAGGTAATTCATGGCTTCCTGTTTTTAAAACCCAGTCGACCGTATTCGTAGATTTCTGGTTAAACCTGTGTTTTAAAGGTTTATTTTAGTCCGGACTAAGTGTGGTTTAAAACGGAGCTAAAAGGTGATGTTTATAGCTTCGGTCTAAGCAATATCCTATAGGACTAACGGTGTACGAGTCTTGCATGCTGCCTGAGGATGGTACTTCTGGCAACACCGCTATGCGTTATGTAACCAGGGTATATCTCGGGTTTATTAAATTGTTCTTTTTTTCACGCAAAACGTGGAAACTAAGAGAAATCGCTCCGGAAACTGGACGAAGGAGGAGAAAGAAACACTTCTGGAGGTAGTCAGTGAGAGAGTGGGAACAATTGAAAGCAAGTCGTGTGATAGCAGGAATCGTGGCTTGAAGTATTTCGACTCTTTGAAGCGGAGCATGGAGGTGGAAGAGAGTTGGGTGGCATGAAAGAACAATGGAAGAGGATGAAACTTGCCTCAAAACAGAATCTTTCTAGGGTATAAAGAAATACTATAAAGAAATTCAAGCAAGCGCGGGTAAACGGCCGGAGTAACTTTGACTCTCTGTCCTCGGGTTAACTCCAACCGGTCTTTTGACCGGTCCGCTATCCCGGGTCCGAAAATCTAGTAATGGGTCTTCCATGCGTCTCAAGTAGTAGAGTTAATATTTAGGGTGCGTCGGCAGCATGGTCATTTTGCACCACTGTTTTTCAGAAATATAACATTAATTTAAATCCGTAGACATTACATTACCTGAAATCAGGTATTGAGCTTATCTAATATTTGTCAGCACATAAAATCGTTTAATATTGTTAGACTGTATTTATAATTTATTAAAAAGCCCAGTTTCCTTTAAAAATAAAATTACACGGTCGATAGCATCTGTTTCGTCACCTAGAATGGACCCTAAATCACCCGTAATATTCAGTCGGTTACGTCCGCCCCTCCCGGACATGGCCAGGTACCGTATCTATAACCGTATCCGCATTTTGGCCATTGTACAGTCCCATGGTTGGGAAACAGCCTCCCGATTAAACGAGGTGGGGAACGAGTTGCTCTATCTGCCCCAGCAATTATTGGCAGTGCCACCGACGGTCATCGTTCAGAACGCGGCACCAGCTCCCCGTTCCCGCACCACGACACAGGCGCAGACGCAGCCCAATCGTGGACGGGGCCGGCGAGGACGCGGCGGCGCCGGCACCCGTCGCTGATCAAACCGACGAGATACTTCTCCTGAGGGTTTGGGCGCACTGGAATTCGTGGATGGCCCAGATTTAGAAGATATCGCACCCGAGATGTTTGTCTGGGCTGATTCGGGAGAACCTGATAATCCGGAGTCTTGGGTCGAACCAGATTCAGACTCGTAGTAGTAGAATTAGTTTAAGGTGCGTCGACTGCTGCGGTCATTTTGCACCTTTACTCAGTTCGGGGTAGGAATGAAGTTAAAATTTAACCACTTGATGAAATGGGTAACACTATGATAGACGCATATGGGTAAAACTGAAAAACATTAAAAGATTAAAATCAGTCATATTTTGGATAACAAATTGGCTTCCTGCAGGAATTTAAGAGCGTCATCAATTCGTGTAGGATTATCACCAATTACCTGACTCAGCTCACCAGACACATTGTGACGCTCACGTAGTGCCCGATATTTATCACAATGTACAAGGAGGTGTCTTATGGACAAATGGCAGTCACAGGAATCGCAGTGTGGTGGTTCTTTCCCAATGGTAAAAAGATAGGAGTGGGTTAGTGCTGTGTGCCCAATTCTCAGCCTAGTGACTACTACTTCTTCTCTTCGGCTATTCCTTATCGAAGACTTCCAGGCTGCTGTACTATCTTTGATTTCTCTCAGTTTGTTTAGCGTCACGTTACGCCATGAGATATTCCAAGTTTGGATAACTGCATTCCTAAGGTAAAGTTTTAGATCCTGGGTCGGAATATGGTCAATTTGGTCCTCGCAGCTGTTCAGGACCGCTTTTGCAGCTACGTCAGCAGCTTCGTTTCCGATAATGCCCACGTGGGCAGGTACCCATAGGAATCTTATTTGGATGTCCTTGGTACTAAGACTGGCAATTTGGGATACTATATCCTGGGCCAAGGGATGCGAGGGAGGGAAGCTACAGATACTTTGAAGAGAGCTTCGAGAATCTGAGCAAATTAGGAAGGCTTTGTTCCGATTCTCCATCTCGTGAAGTGAGTCTCCAATGGCATCCAGTGATGCCTTGATGGCAAATAACTCCGCCGTGAATACGCTACACATGGGGTGAAGCTTAAAGGCTGCAGAGCCTACATCAGCAGAAATGTAGGCGCAGCCGCATGCGGAACCAGTTTTGGAGCCATCGGTGTAGATTTTAGCATATCCTCGGTATCTATGTATGGCCTCCAGGGCTAGTAATCTAAGTTCGGTGGAACTTTTATTTGCCTTAGCGCCTGTGTATGCTAGGGAGCAATCTACTTGAGGAAACTCCCATGGAGGAAGCTTAAAATTTTTTAATCGACACACCTCCGGAATGTCGATACCCAAGTCGGAGATTAAAATCTTAAAACGCATGGCAAGGGGTTGAGTTGCCCTAGGTCGTCTGTTAAAAACGTCCGCAAAACGTGGGTTAAAAATTATTTTAAAACATGGATGTGATCGTCTTGATAAAATCTTACAAATATAATTACACATAAGAATCTTTATCCGGACCTCAAGGGGAGGTTCACCCGCATCGATGTAAATGCTCTGAACGGGGCTGGTTCGAAAGGCCCCTGTTGCAAGTCTCAAACCCGCGTTGTGTACTGAAGTGAGAGGCCGTAAGCGGCTCTTCCTTGCCGATGAGTACACAAAACATCCGTACTCGAGTTTGGACCTCACCAGGGCTCGATAGATGCGTAGCATCGAGGTTCTATCCGCTCCCCAAGTTGATCCGCTTAGATATTTAAGAATATTTAAAACTTTCGAGCACGCGTTCTGTAAATGCCGCATGTGTTCTTGCCAGTTCAGTTTCTTGTCGATAATTAAACCTAGAAACCGGTAGGAGTCGACGAATGAGAGGGTATGATCTCCGAGCTTTAGTGTTGGTTGTCTCGGATAGCCCCTTAGCCTGTGAATGTGCATGCACTTAGTTTTTCCTTCGGAGAAACGAAGGCCGTTTTTCAGTGACCATTCACTTAGGCGGTTCAGAGTCAATTGGACCTGTCGCTCAGCTGTAGATATATTTGATGCTCTGCAAAAGATAGCCAGGTCATCGACAAATAGCGATGCCATTACAGGCGATTGAATGCAATTCGCAACGCTATTTATGGCTATAGCGAATAGGGTGGTACTCAGAACGGATCCTTGGGGTACTCCGTTCTCCAATTCATATGGTTGAGATAGAACACTACCTATTCTAACTCTAAAAGTGCGATGGTTAAAAAGTTATTAATGAACATGGGTAAATTGCCCCTAAACCCCCAGTCGTGCATGGACTGTAGGATTCTATACCTCCACGTGGTGTCATATGCTTTCTCAATATCGAAAAAGACAGCTATTACCTGCTGCCGGAGAAGAAATGCCTCTTGGACGAAGTTCTCGATTCTCACGAGGTGATCTATCGTTGATCGGTTCCTTCGAAACCCACATTGTACAGTCGAGAGGAGGTTGCGGCTCTCAAGGCACCACACTAGTCGTTTATTAACCAACCTTTCCATCAATTTGCACATGCAACTTGTTAAAGAAATAGGACGGTAGTGGGATGGATGTGATTTATCTTTCCCTTGTTTGGCTATTGGAACTATTGTGGATTCTCGCCACCACTCAGGGAAGACTTGATCAGCCCATACTTGATTAAGTGTAGATAGCAATTCGGGCAGAGTGCGAGAAGGAAGGTTCCTCAAAAATGAGTTATGTATAAAATCACCACCTGGTGAAGTATCTTTCAGGTCTTCTAGGGCTGACGTCAGCTCCCGCATTGTGAATGGGTTATTATAGGGAGCAGTAGTTCTCCCCTCTTTGAAATTAAGACGGGTCCTTTCGGCCCGGAGCTTTAAGCTCTTAAATGATGGGTGATAACTTTCACTTGAACTAATTGCGGCATAGTATCCGCCAAAGGCTTCCGCAATATCAGAGGGTGACGAAAGAATTGTTCCGTCAAGGCTTAATCCCGAGACTGGAGTGAGACTGTGCTTGCCCATCACCGATTTTATTTTGTTCCATACCTGCGAAGAAGGCGTTCGGTGGTTAATACTTGAGATATATTTCGTCCAAGAGGATTTCTTCGCTTCTCTAATGACTTGTCGTGCCTTAGATCGAAGTCGTCTAAAGGCCGCAAGATTTGTGGAGGTAGGAAATTTGTTAAAAATTCTCAGCGCTCGTTTCCTCCTTCGAATAATGTCGGCACAATCCTCGTTCCACCATGGAACTGGAGAGCGATGTGAGGTGCCAGAAGTAGTAGGTATGCTATCTTCCGCGGCTTTGAGAATAGCGTTGGTCATTCTCTCCACATTGCTCGGCACTGGGGTGTTGGGAGAAAAGGTAAAATGAAATTTCTTTCTAAAATCAGCCCAGTCGGCTTTCTTAAAAAGCCAAGACTTTGGCAGGTTGCAAATTCCAGCATTTCCTGTTTTCTCCACTACAAGTGGAAAGTGGTCACTTCCACATAGATATTCGTGGACTGACATTGTGAAAAGAGGGGCAATACTGCTCGAGCATATAAAAAGATCTATCGAGGAGTATTCTCCTGTGAATGAATTAAAACGCGTCTTCTCATCATTATTTAACACGATTAGGTCGAAATCTGATATTACCTTCTCTATAATTCGCCCTCTTTTGTTGCATTTTTCGGGGGTAGAACCCCAAAGGGTATTATGAGCATTAAAGTCCCCCATAAGGACGAAGGGCCGCGGCAATTGCCCAAGGAGGTCTTCTAGTGCTCTAACGGTCACGGGTGCCCATTCCGGAAGATATATGTTGCAGAATGTAACCTTTTCCGGGACAGCAGTTGTGACTGCAACTGCTTGCAAAGGAGTCCGCAGGTTCACCTGAGAGGTGTAGAGGGCCTCTCTGATGGCCATGGTGACTCCCCCTTGAGCTCTCTGTCCGCTAAGGTCGTCTTTTCGGAAGAGCGTGTAGCCTTTGAGCGTCGCTTTGTCTTTTTCTTTAAAATGCGTTTCTTGCAAAAAAATGCAAGAGGGGTTGAAATTATCTATTAAAATCTGAAGCTCTCCTTTGTGTGTGAAATAGCCGTTAATGTTCCATTGTATAGCGAACATTTTAGGGTAAAATAGGTCGCGAGAGTTTCACTTTCGAACTCCTCCGATTTTGCAGAACTTGTTGGAGTTGCTGTTCATCCAGTACATCTTCTTCCATTTCCTCCTCACTTGGAAAGTCAGGAGTGGAGGTCGATTGGGGTGCTATTTCACACTTGCTCGCGTTATTTTTCTTTTGAACCTGGTTGTTTTTGATTTGTGGCTGCATTTTTTTCTGTGGTGCAGCCTTTTACTCCACCACTGTCAGCTCTTTAGTGTTTGGCTTATGCTGAGATTTTTCCTCGTTCGCATTAGCCGCTGGGGTCTTATTTGAGTAATTTCGGTTGTTGTTGTCATCTTTGCTTCCAGATTTTCCTCCCTTTGACTCTTCCTGGACGACTGTATCCGTTTGTGCTGCGCTGCTGCGCATTACCGGTTTACAGGTAGACGCGAATGATTTAGAAAAGGTAGGCACCCTGGTCCTATATTTCTTGCGGGCTTCAAGAAAAGGGATCTTCTCCGTCACCTTGATCTCCATAATCTTTTTCTCCTCTTGTAACTTCGGACAGTCTCGGGAGTATACAGGATGCGGGCCGTCACAGTTAACACAATGCGAAGGAAACTTACAAACATCGTCCTCGTGTTTTTTCTTCGCGCATTTTGGGCATGTGGGTTCACCCCTACATCTAGGAGCAGTGTGACCAAATTCCTGGCAATTAAAGCAACGCAAAGGGCTGGGGATGAACGGCCGTACGGAATAAGCATTAAACCCTACTTTAACTTTGTCCGGCAGCTTGTCAAGGGCGAACGTGAGTACTATTGACGGGGTGTTTATGATTTCGTTATTTCTTTTGGTGGTAAGCCTACGACAAGAAATGACACCTTGTGGTGCCATTTCTCTCGTTATCTCATCTACGGTGACATATAATAAATCATAACACGAGATAATTCCATCACAGGTGTTAAGTTTCTTGTGAGTTTCCACAATTACCGGTATGTCATGCAGTTTATTCATTGCCAGTAGTTTTTCACTTTGCTGATCATTTGTTGTTTGAATTAACAAGGTTCCATCCCGTAACTTCTTTACAGATTCTAAAGGTCCACTGACTGTAGAGGTTATCCCCTTATGAATAAGGAAGGGTGACACCCGATTTAGATTCTCACCATCGGTGGTACATCTCATTATCAAATATTTTCTACACGCACTGACATACTCTCCCCCGCCCTTGTCAGGGCGGGATCTTTTGGAAGGAGGAAGGTTATTGTCCACCATACCATCATAAATTTCATCCCCCGGGCTCCCCACCCACCACGGAGCCACACATTCGGGACGCCGCACCGCAAACCGGTGCGGTCGCCAGGGCTACCCGAGGGGATATAGCACTTCAGGCATGGTTGTCTGCTTCCGGGTTGGTCTCTGGCTACGTGGGTCCTCCAAACCCACGCACCTTCGACGCCCTTCCGCCAGACCCCCATGCTGTCCGTACTCGCCTGCTGAACGCCAATACGAAACAGCTAGCCGATTGATCAGAGGCGGCTACTCCCTGACCTCCCGTTTCAGTGGAGTCCGAGGCCAAAGTGGTGTGTTGCAACCCGGCTTTCAGGGGATCCGACCCCCATCCAGACCGGGAAGCTCAACCACCAGGATCCTCTTTCCCCACCTTACGGGTCTCCACGCACGGCAAACACGCGGGTGAGTCAGTTGGCCAGATGTCGTGGCTGTACTCAGCACAGTAGACTCACATACTGTCCGGAACTGCCCAATTGCACTGTGGGTTTTTTCACGAGGTTGTCTCCTCGGTGGGCTCGGGTCCGTGGGGGCGCTACTCCCCTTAGGAAGAGATCATCCTCTTCCCCCCGTGCGGGGATGCGTCTCAATTAGCCTTTGATTGAGTGTCTGTCCCCACCTCCGCGTGCTTCCCTCCCGAAACTCCCGATGCTCAAGCATGGGTAAGCTATGCGGGTCAGACGCGCCCTGGGCTTGGGGGTTGCCAAGTTACATGTAAAAAGCCTTGAAACGCAAAAAATAATACTCTGTCATCTGGCACGAAGGAGTATGGTCCACCGGGCTTCTGAGGGTGTAGGAGAGTCGCTCGAAGAACAAGTTCATTGTCGGGGTCCAAGGTTCTCAAAAGTCTTCAGTACCGCACGTGGTGGAACCTTGCACGAGATCAAAGCACATCCAAACTGGAGCGATACGGAAAATTTGCGCTCTGCGCAACATTCCAAAGCCAGATACGCCAAAGAGGAGAGGAAATTTTTAGCGATGAAGGTAGCCGAGTTACTGTTAGCAGGCGTGGGAAGTCGAAACATCAATAGAGATCTGAAAGCCTTCACATATCGGTCCCTGGAGGCGATGAAAGGTCAGAGGAAACCGGAGGATTATAAACGGCTCGTTAAATCGTATCTTGAGTCTCTATGGGGGAAGTAAATTGAGTCCACGATCAATCTCGGTCCGATTGTGAGACAGAGTTAGACCCCTAAATCACCAAAGTGACTACGCCTCAACCTTCCGCAAATATTTCCGAGACCTTGAACCTCTCCAAGGGACTGATTTTCATGTGCAGACCTTAAATAGGATACGCACATCTGTTGATGACGGCTCGAGCAAGAAATTTGTATCGCACTTGCTAACTTTATTAATGATGTCTTTCCGGCTCGAATGAATACTACCAGGAGTCGATCCGCTAAAGCTTCTTACGCTGCTTATCTAAGTAATCTTAGGCTCAGGCGGCAGGAATACGCTCGTGTTCAAGACCTATGGAGTCGGAATCCCTACTCATGTGTCAACCGCATCCTGAATGACCAACTTGAATGAGGACCGGCCCTCTCTCAAGAGAGAATGGTGCCGTACTGGAAGGTTGTGATGAATAAGCCTCATCCTTCTAAACCTTCCAAAGTTAGCGGGTATCCCTGCACCAGCTTTGGCACACCATCTCAGAGCATGAAGTCCCACGAGAGTTTCCACCGCGTAATTCCGACTCGGGACCTGTCGGCGTCTCGGCTCCTCTAATTAGAAAAGTTCTCCTCGGCGTTTTGGCCAGGAAGTTCAATCTCTTTATGTGGTGTGGGAAAGTGCCGGATGCGCTCCACCTATCAAGGACCATCATTCTCCTAAGAAGATATATGCCACTGATTCTTCGAAATTTCGGCCTATCACTATCTCCCCTGCACTAATACGTACATTCCATAAAGTTCTGGCCAACAGTCTATCAACTACCGTTGAGATTGAAGAACGACAGAGGGCCTTCCGGCAGTCTGACTGTTGTTTGGAGAACATTGCCTTTTTGGACCTTAGTCTGAAATCTATTTGTCCAGGCACAGACCCCTCTTTGTCACAACCTTGACATGGCCAAGGGATTTGACTCCGTGTCCTTTTCAGAAGTCTGGGAGGCCCTGGCTGCAAAGGGAGTCCCTGTACCAATGATCAAGTATATTGAATCTATATATCAGGAAAGCTGTACAATCCTTCCTCATACCGGTTGGGAATCCCCAAAATTCGCCCCAACATGTGGAGTGAAACAAGGGGATCCCATGTCTCCTTTCCTATTCAATTATGTACTAGATGGCATGCTTTCAGAACTGCCGCCTAGGATAGGGGTAGATATTGGTGGAAAAATCCGTAACATGCTATCATTCTCATACAATTTCGTCCTGCTGGCTAACACGGAGAAAAGCTTGATGCGGCTAATCGATCGAGCCACCCAATACCTCGCAGCCTGTGGGATGCACGCTAACGCCAGTGAGTGTTGCACTGTGGCGCTTAAATCCTTGCCAAAAGTAAAGAAGTTGACAATCGATGCTTCATGCACCTTTCACATCGAAACCACCCCATTCCTTCCCTGTCGCTAACCGATACTTGGTCATACTGAGTGATTCCCTGTAACGTTGAGGGACGAAATTATTCATCACTACGGGAAAATTTAGTGAGCCAACTACACGCCTTGACCAAGGCTCCGCTGAAACCGTATTAACGCCTCTGGGCTGTAAGGACTGTTCTGGTCCCCGGATTACTCTATTCTCTGTCACACGCCTCCACCACTTTTTGCTACCTACGGTCCATGGACCGTATCCTGAGGCAAACATTTCGAAGCAGGGTCAACCTGCCAGCACATTGTCTGAATGTCTATCTGTACTCGGCTGTCTGGGCATTCCGTCATTTCGGTGGAATGGCCCACTTCTCAGATACCGAAAGCTTGTCAGCCTATGACTGTATGAATAAGCTGTATGAATCATTCGATGGCGCACCCCTTCGCAATTCATCCGGACCCTTCACCAACATGACTGGGTCCTAACTGAAAGCCGCCTTCTATCTGGCCAGGACTTCGTCTGGTCGGTGAAGGTAGAATAAACGATTACTACGTTGGCAACGCCGAGCTGATAAAATCAAATTAAGGAGTGACTTGGCTCAGATACTATGAGATTTTACTCGGCAACCTTGAGCTGGCGCGGAATCTCGAGCCAAAGCTCCGCCTCTGAGCACCGATCCATTTGATTGATTAAGAACACAGACTTGAATATCCTATCCCATTACGAGTTCCGTGTCGATGTAGCGCGATTGGAATCAAGGCACCGACATCTCCGTTCCAAGATGAGCATTCTCCTGGGCAAGAAGAAGCCGTTATACTGCCGCTGCAACGGTATAATATGGCATAATGTTTGGGTCACATTTAGAATCGTAGAACCACTTCATTTAAAATTTTTTCTAAATTCTCCATAGCCAAATGTCTCATCATCCAATTAGTGACGCGCATTAATGGATTAACGAGATTCCCACTGTCCCTATCTACTATCTAGCGAAACCACAGCCAAGGGAAGGGCTTGGAAGAATCAGCCGGGAAAGAAGACCCTGTGGAGCTTGACTCTAGTCTGGCACTGTAATTAGACATGAGAGGTGTAGCATAAGTGGGAGCTTTGGCCCTCTCGGGGACCGCTGTCGACGGTGAAATACCACTACTTTGATAGTTTCTTTACTTACTCGGTGAGGCGGAGGGCGTTTAAATCGATGATAAACGGCGGAAGTAACTATGACTCTCCTAAAAAAAGTAAAGAAGTAAACCAAAGAAGTATAAGGTCCTCAAAACGTCAAGATTTCTCGTCGGTAACAATGAGAAAATTTAACAGCTGCAGCCGAGCAAGAAGTGGAAGTGTCTTGGAGTCAACTTCTCGCCAACTGGCATTAGGAAATTTGGAGGTCATCTTCAAAAGGAACTAGAACGCATTTCAAAAGCCACATTAAAACCCCAGCAAAAGCTGAAAATTTTACGAAATTTCTTAATACCTAGGTTCTATCACAGGCTTACTCTCTCAGGATGTACGTCTAAAACCTTAAGAGCCATGGACCGCCAGGTTAGATAGATAGTTAGAAAATGGTTACACCTCGCGCTGGATGTTCCGGTGGGATACTTCCACGCCAGATGTAAATAGGGTGGACTGGGTCTACCAGCGTTTATCACTGCTATACCTCTCATGATTCTGAAAAGGATAAGGCGGTTGGAGAAGTCTTCGGCTGAAACAGCAAGGGCTGTACATGGTGGAAGTTGGGTGCAGAAGTGGATTGCCTGGTCCAAGAACGTGTTTAACCTTGATAGTCATCCCTGATACGGGATAGAAAAGATTGCACAAATCGGTGGACGGCAGATAACTCAAAAAGTCAGCAAAGGTGTCAGCAAAGGTGTCAGCCAGCACGAGATGGATTGACAGTGCATGTCTGGGAATTACCTGGGAGAGAGTATGTGCATAATCAGCACGTGCACATAAATACACTCCCCACGCGTGAAAGAACTACGAGGGGACGAAGGGAAGGCGCCAGCATAAGCTATCGAGCTGGTTGTGGGGTAGCCGAAACCACAGCCCATGTAATCCAGGGCTGTTTTCACACCCATGGAAGAAGGGGCAAGCGTCACGACGCTGTAGTCGAAACAACTTCTAACGCATTGAGACAGAAGAAATGGGAAGTAAGTATTGAGCCTCATTATAAATTACCATCTGGGATTCAAAAGCCGGACATTGTGACAAAGAGAGGAGAATCCTCCAGGAGAGGATTAAAAACGAACATCAGGTGAACGAGGTGAAAGTAACGTCATGTACCATTTCGTGGAGGGGAGTATGGTCCGCTAAGTCAGCTGAAGACCTCAAACGATATGGAATGACATCGGGAGTCCTGGAGGGAATCACGACCAGGGTGTTACAGGGTGCGCATACATCATGGAATCAATGGAATAAAATGACATCGATACGCCAGTAAATTCCTCAACTATCGATAGTCGTGTGGTTTCAGTATATATAGATAATTACAAGGTCAAATTAGGTATTGATAGAGCACCGTCTTTACAGATAGTTTTTCCAACTCACGTCTGGTGGCTCTGTCGTCGGTAAAAGAAGTTTTACTCTTAAAATTGCTGATATTTACCAGCTGTTTACCCAATATTTACCAAAATCTTTCCCATTGACGCAAACTAGTCTACTAGGAAATGGGTTAAATCCCCATCAACGCATATGACTTCCATATTTTATCACCGTCGTTACTGTGTAAATAAGTGCTAATAATCGGATAAAGCATCTTTTCAGCTAGCTGTGTCGTCAAAGAACTCCAAGGTGGCATGGATATAAGTGTACAAATTTCGAAAGAGGTAATGAATACGAGTGTAACTTTCGATTATGTCACTACCAGGAATTTAGTGAGCGGCGCGCCGTTTGCCGAACGCCGCGGCGTTTGGAACTTCTCTCGTGCCCCTTCTCCCTATCTGTGGCCTCAGGGACCTCTGCGACTCGGGTGACTCGTTTTTTAGCAGTAATTACGGACAAGCCGGTTCGCCCTGGCAGTTCACTTGAGAAAGGGCGGAAAGGATAATTATCTCACTAGGCAAGGATACTTCCAATAAAAGGCAATAGCTACAGCTTTGGGCATTGAAACTCTCAGCGCCAAGGGATTGTTTCCAAATCTTCATTAACTTGGGGCTTTGGAAAAATTGGCCTCCGAAATGGTAATGGTTTTGTGGACAACTGTACACTATATTGCCCAGTTAGACATTGAATAATATATTTATGTTAAGTGGATACTCTTGACGTAATGTGGATTTTAACTAAGAAACCTTTGACTTGGTAGATTTAGAACAAAACTTTGAAGTTATTCGGATGTGTATTAGCCTAAGGAAATCCTGGATAATAGATGAAATTTAAAAGTCCTCTAGCATTTGCACATTCAGAGCACTAATCAATGTCACCATCCATCATCTCTTGCTCCCCCAATGCAGGCAATCGAAACATAATTCATAAATACAGGATTGGCATCACCTTTACCTTTATAAGCGCAACTATAAATGTGATATGTTTTCCCTAGCGAAATTGTGGATCATTGATGAAATTGAAATATATATTAGAAATGTAGGGCGTTACTATGCATTCAATTATTATTTTAAGAACGTAGATTGTGTGGCTAACACGTCCACAATGTTAAAGCGCAAATGTGACTAGCAGAATTAAGGTTTCATACAAAATTCTTATATTATACTTATGGTTTATTGATAATCAACCAACCTTCCATAATTTCTTTCAGGTTTATATATAATTAAATTAGGAAATAATTAGAAACTCACCTTAGTTTGCGATCGTAAGTTATGCACAAGTGGGTTTTACCAGAAATACGTGATGTAACTGAAGCATTCCACATAGAGACCTTTAACGTAAGTCTTTTAGTTATTTCCTAACATTGATGCTGCTGTCGTCTTTAAAAAATGACATTTAAGCTCATTTCATGGATGTAATACAATTGGTGTTTTGAGTTATTTTCAAGTGGCAGCTTCCTTCACTGCGTATCGGACGGCAAGTTGTAATTTTAAATTTTATAGTGCCATAAGTGGAATATCATTTGTATAAGATTATTGATTAAGGATTATATAGCGCTCAGTCGGAGAAACACGTCTTTGTAACTAGATTTTTCTTGCACCGGATAATTCAACATTATTTGATAAAATTAATAATAATTGTATCGTCCACATTTTAACCTCCGTGATCAACCCTTAGTTATCTTATCTACACAGATTAAGAAATCTGGAAATAGAAAATAAGTTGTCATTATCAGGAAACGCTCTGAATGATATACTTGATAAAATAGATATTCTGTATGCATTTATTTTGGTGAAAAATAGCTTGCTTAAATTTGAGTATATTTATTGCTATTTACATTCAAAATAAAAATAAATCCATGTAGGAGATATACATTAATATTTATCGTTTTAACGTTGAGAATTTGGTAATCAGCCTTGACATGGCCTGTAATTTTTGTCTTAAATGTTGTTGAGCCTTAGTACTGCTTCAGTTTCTCCAGACTATGTCGTGCGGCGTGTGAAAATGTATTGTATAATTGTGTTCTTATGACTTATTTATCTTTTACATGCCACGATCTGTGATTCATAGTGAATCACAGTTAAAATTGTATTTATATTTAATTAAGAGTCAATCAGGGTTCTCTTGAAATTTGTGGATACCGTTTCTCATTCAAGGTAGCTAATGTGACCATCCATGGTCGGCAACAGTAGGGTTTTATCGAATCTTCAGTTTTTGTCCGACAATCACCAAATTTAGGATTTATCAATGATTTCACATTCTTAAGAAGACAGGATATGGAAGAAAGTGCTGCTACAACATTAAAAGATGATAAATACGTTATTTATCCAGTTTTAGTCTCGTCAGCTTCGGCAGCCAAAATGGTTGACAATAGACGATCGAACCAACCAGCGAGTACGTGACATCTATAGTTTGTTACAGAACTAACTATAAAAAGGCGGGGAAAAAATCTGAATAAGAGCAGGCAAATACATTGAACGGAAAGATGCGTCTTTCTGAGTGCAATAGAGTGAAAGATATATATGTATTCTTTGCACGAAATGACAAAGACATTGTCATGTCACTGCAAGAGGAAGGTTTTTTGCGGAAGTTGAGTAAATGCACGGAAACCAAATGCAGAAAGCAACATGTTTTAGCAAAAAATTCTCGATACAAGGGACATTATTCTGCATACTGCAAAGGCTGCAAATCATACAATAGTTTATGCAGCGGAACATTTTTTAAAGACACGAGCATTTCCTTTGAAAATATTTTCATTGCATTGTGGTTTTGGATATTGTACATTTATTATTTTACAATGTTGTGTTTCTCTTGTTAATAAATATAGCTCTTTTCAAAGTTTGAAGTTTAAATTACAAAAGAACTCCAAAATTATGGTTTAATCACAATATACGAAATCAACAAGTTCGCGTACGAGACGCTAAAATCCAACGTCTAGGCTAAAACCCTACGTCTCACGATATCACGTACTCAAAAGCGAGAGCGATGAAACAATTGACGCTCGACACTCCTAGACGCTTGTTGATGAAACAATAGACGCTCGAAACTCGTAGACCCTTGTTGATTCGAAAGTGTACTATGGTTGCCATCCCATCCCTAATCAAGATAAGTACAGTATTAATCATCTTTTAATTGTTATCCCAGTGCCTTTTTCCATATCTTGTTTTGTTTTGAATCTGAAATAGGTGATAGATCCTAAATTTGGTGATTCTCGGACAAAAACTGACGATTCGATAAAGCCCGACTGTAACCCCATGGTCTGGAATTTAAATCTTCTGGGAATGAGAAAGATGGCGCCAGAAATTGTGTTAGTGAGAAAGGTAATAATTGAATAAATAATTGGCAGCCATAAGGATACTGGTGTTTTTCAAGGGGGAACTGAGAATGTTGGTTGTAGATTGTACTTTTGGTGCAGTTCCCGTCAATGAGACCCTGAGGCACCTCCTTATCCATTGTGCCAACCATCCTTCAGGAGAATCACCCACAAAGGCCAAATGCCTTGCTGATAGTCAAGGGTCCCCTTTTGGTAAATACTTATTCCCCATGGGGTTCTTAAATTGTTGTACCAGACCACCTGTGTTTTTCAGCTTGTTTAATTATCAAAATGTTAAACTAAACATTGTTTCGTAGAAATTCATATTTAATTTTGACTTTATTGTAGAAAAGTCCTTGAAATGCTGTAAGTTGAAAAAATTATCAAAGTCTAAACATAAATTGCAGCTTTTTTTACTCTTGGATCAAGAAACGCAAAATTGGAGGTGATAATATTAACATTTTCTTGTGGCTAATGTGGAGGTAGCAGTCTTTTTGTATTCGTTTCATGAGAAACCACTGTAATAGGGTAGTTTCCTCTTATTTTTGTATTGTCTTGATCGTAAGTTTATTACGTTTGGAGTGCGTATTTTAAGCCGTTCGATTTTTAAATTGACATTAAGTATTTTTCCTCAAAAATTAAAAATTGGTAAAAATCAGTGGCATGGAAGGCGACGGCAAACTATTGCATGCCAGTAAATCCTACGTGTGACGTCAAACTATTTCCTCTAACTGTCACCAGGTGGTGCCGCAGACGCTACCATGTAGTCACTGAACTCAGTTAAAACTTAATAACTAGTATCAGAGGTGAATTTATTCCGTTAATTAATTATTATTAACTTTTATTTATTTATTTAATATTATTTACGCAGTTGATACATTTAAAAACAGCATTCCTTCTACAAGCATGTCGCGTAGTTCACCCATCGCCGTGCGACCTTCACGCCATACTTCGCCATAGCAGAAGACTCCACTGGCAGGATGCCCTGGAGCCTATAAGACGACTAATAGTCGTTGTAATTGACTCGAATTTGTACCCAAATATGTTTTGTTGTTCAATTGTTCTCCTTTTAAGAGTCTTGCAATCTTGTACTTCTTTTGTTTTCGTTCCTATGCCCTGATCAACAGTTAACTTTCTCTGTTATGTTCTATGCGCTCTAGACTATGCCTTATGTATAGTATATGTGTTCTCGTCATTAACCCTTTCGCTACGAACGCCGTTTATAAACGCCGCTGATTTTTCACTCCTGTGAACGAAGGCCGTCTATAAACGCCGCAGATTTTTCTACGCAAGAGAACGAAGGGCGTCTTAAAACGTCGCTAGGGCCAGGTAGGCAGAAAAGGTCCAAGGTGTCATAAAGGACCTTTCCTCGCGGCTCTGAAGACCCTTCCTCGGCTTAGAGGCGGGGATTATCTCGACCCTTCTTCGCAGCGCGAGCCTCACACTCGGCAGTTGTTCGCGGTCACTTGTTTGTTTATGCAGTGGAAAGAACAAAATAATATTTGTTTCTAACTCGCATTATTGAGTTCCAGAAGTTTATTCCTGATGTTTTTTTGAATCTCTAGAAATTTTAAACGGAACTCTAACGTTATTATTAACAGAGTTCACCTGTCAATGAGATTCAAACCGATTTGGGAGATTTTTCATTGCAGTGAGGAGCCAAGACGTATGTTTTTTTATTATTTGACGATAAGGTAGTACCGATATTTTTCCTCCGTTTTACTTGTTTATGAACATTTATTGGAAAACAACTGTTATGGTAATACCACGCAACATACCGCGAAATCTATTATATCTACATTATAGGTTGAAAATTCCGCAGAGGGTGTGGTTTATGATAATTCATTAGCAGTCAATAAACTTTACTTTCTTATAACTGAATCTTTTTGGTGTAACTGCCATTCAGCTATAAAAAGTATCTTTCAAGCTGAAAAGCATTCAAATTTGTTCTGTGTAATGCGGCTAAGAGTGATCATTATGTTGTAATCATTTATGTTAAAACTAGAAGAAAACCGCATGCGTGCGTGATGGAATATTGGGAGGTACAATAAATAATTGCTAGGCAGAAAAATCCATCTCGCGCTACCATTGCGAATATATTTACATAAAAATGTTTCCTGATGAAGGTATAGCACCAAACAAAGTGCATGTGCTTTTATAAAAAACACGGGTATGTTTGGATTATGCGCGGACGTCTTCTATTGCGAAACAACAGAAATAATTATTATTGTAACCATTGCTATTATGTCTATTGCGCTAAATATCTTAATATTAACATTAGAATTTCGTTTAAAATCTTTAAATGGTATTTATAACAACAGGGATTTATTTGTGTATTAACCCCCACTTAAAGTCTTACTATTATTTATTTAACAAAAATCACTGTTTTAAAAATAGTTGACCGCGGACACAGGCCGAGGTGGGTTCTCATTTGGAAAAGGGCGAAGATAATCTCTGGTCAGTGTCCGAGGAAAGGGTCGGGAACCCCACTGGGTCCGGTCTCAAAGCGGGGGAAAGAAATACCTGCTCGATGCCTTGCTTCAAGAGAGCTCCGTACATGGAGTGGAAAAATATTCTAGAGGAACCCATGAGAAGGAAAGCATTTTCCTGCGTAGGACTCCGGCGCGAAAGGGTTAAACCACCATTTTTAACAGGTTATGGGCCCAGAACACATCTCGTGGACCTAATTTCATTGAAATTAATACAAATCCCTTACGAATATGCCTGATACCACGCCGAGCGATAATTCCGTGAGTGCTGCACATATGGCAGGAATGGCTCCGATTGTAGTAAGTAGTGGTGCGTATGTGAGCATAGAAAAATTGGAAGGAGTGAGGAATTACGGGTCATGGAAGTTTGAGATGAAATTACTGCTCATTGACTCGGGTCTATGGGATTGCATAGAGACCACGGAATTATTAGATCCCGCGAAAGATATGCGAGCTTATGCTAAAATTTGCCTCAATGTACAAAGTGTTTGTCATCCTCATGTTCGTGATGCCAAATGTGCGAGAGGAGCGTGGCAGAATTTAAAGGTTGCGTACGAGAACCAAGGCATACGTAGGCGACTTATGCTGAAGAAAAAGTTATTTAGAATCAGATATGAAGATTTTCCGTCAATGAATACATATCTCAGTGAAATTATTTCCCTAACGCAAGAACTGGTTGAAATAGGTTGCCACATCGGTGATGAAGAAGTTGAGGATGCTAGTAGGATTACCCGACGAGTTCAATCCGTTGGTTATGGCCATTGAAGGAACTACGTTAAAATTAACGAGTGAATTGGTCAAATCGCGGCTGCTGCAGAGCGACTACCGGAAGACCGATATCAACGTCAACCCATCCAGAGATTCGGCGTTTGCAGCAGGAAAAGGGAAGAGTACATTCGTACCAGTACGTCACCATTGCCATAAGGAAGGCCACATAAAGCCCAGGTGTCCAGAGCTGAAGAGACCACAAAAAGGAAGAGGAAAGGTTCCCCAACGTAGTTCGGTTGAACATAAAGGTAGAAAGGCAAATGAATATTTATTGTTAAGTTTGGCAAATGTTGTAGCTAGTAATTATGCAAAGAATACAGATTGGTTAATTGATTCTGCATGTACTTCACACATGACTTTGCGTAAAGATTGGATTCTCAATTATACTGAAACTGAGCCATCCAAGATATATATTGCTAATGAGCAACAAATTGTAAGTGATGGCATAGGTGATGTTAAGGTGAATCTTGAAGGAAATGCAGCATTTAAAATTACTGATGCATTGTTTGTGCCAGAGTTAACTGTCAATCTACTATCTGTCAGTAAAATTGCTCAGAAAGGTTATTATTTGCTATTTGATGATGAAAACTGTTGTGCATGTGATAAATCTGATATTATTATTAAGGGTACTTGTAAATTTTCAGCCTCGAATATTGATGGTGTTTACAAGCTTAATCAATACATAAAGTCAGATTCAGACATTTTTAAAGGGCCTGCTTCTGTGGTAGATGAGAATGTAGAATCAGCGTTTAATACTCAGGAAGTATGGCATAAACGTTTGGGACATCTTAGTCTGCCAGGTATGCTTCTATTAAGAGATGGATTAGCCACTGGCATTAATTTTAAAAAAGAGCAAGTAAAACCTTGTATCCCATGCATTGGGGGGAAGCATCAAAGTGCCAAGTTTCCTAAGGGATTAAATAAAAGAGTGGATGAAAAGTTGAAATTAATTCACTCGGACATTTGTGGTCCAATGTCTGAAACCAGCTGGAATGGTGCTCGTTACTTCATAACATTTACTGATGATTTTTCACGAAAAACTTTTGTATATTTTTTGAAGTCTAAAAATCAATATGGAATATTAACTAAATTCATTGAATTCAGAAAGCTTGTTGAAAATCAAGTTGGGATGAAAATTAAAAGATTTAGAAGTGATAATGGCTCAGAGTACTGTAATAAGTCGTTTAAAAATTACTTGAGAAATAGTGGTATAATTCATGAAACAACAGTTCCATATACTCCCCAACAAAATGGAGTTTCAGAAAGGTTGAATCGAACAATAATAGAAAAGTCCAGGTCAATGTTAAAAGACTCAGGTTTATCCATAAAATATTGGGCTGAAGCAGTAAATACCGCTGTTTATCTTAAGAATCATAGTCCCACTGTATCGATAAGAGATGGTACACCAGAGGTATTATGGGTAGGGACTAAAGTTGACTTCAGTCACCTCGGTGTTTTTGGGTGTAAGCTTTAACTCCTCAATGTCAGCGAAAGAAATTAGATTCTAAATCTAAGCAATACATTATGATGGGCTATTGCGATTATACGAAGGTTTATAGACCGGCAGATCCCCAACAACCAGGCAAAGTAATTAAGGCACGTAGCGTTCATTTTCTGGAAAATATTGCTGGTAAAGTTCCTGAACAGTCCAATGAAAATTAAAATCTACAGATACTCTTGTTCCACTGTCTGTAGAACCTACAATTCCTGATGTTAATGACACATTAGTTGTTGGTGGTGTCGAACCTTTATCAGAGTAAGTTGTAGATTACACTACAAGTGTAGATGATAGTTGTTCCTTACAGTCGCAACAGAGAATTGCGAGACCCGTTAGAGAATGTCATCCTCCAAAGTGGACACAGGACTATGAGATGAATAATAAATCTTTTACTACAATGCAAAGTCTTGCTGAACCCATAAATTTTGAGGACGCTGTTTCTTGTGACGATAATATAAAATGGAAAAAAGAGATGGACAGTGAATATGAATCTTTAATTACAAATGATGTTTGGGAATTAGTGGATCGTCCTAGGGATCAAAAAGTTATTCAGTGCAATTGGGTGTATAAAAGGAAAATAGATTCTGATGGAAATATGTCAAAATATAAAGCCCGATTAGTTGCTAGAGGTTTTTCTTGGAGATACGGAATAGATTTTGATGAAACCTTTGCCCCAGTTGTACGTTATTCTACCCTAAGACTTTTGTTCGCCATTGGAGTAGAACGAAACATGGACATAGACCATATTGACATTAGTACTGCTTTTTTAAATGGTGATCTCAAAGAAATAATTTACATGGAACAACCATTAGGTTACAACAAAGGTGATAAGAACAAGGTATGTCTATTAAAAAAGAGTTTGTATGGTTTAAAACAAGCCAGTAGAGCTTGGAATGAAAAAATCCATCATGTTTTGATTAGAACAGGTTTCAATCAATCGAAGTGTGAACCATGTTTATACTTTAAAAATGTTGAGGGTAAAAAGTTTTACCTGTATATTGCCTTGTATGTTGATGACATTTTTATTTTTAGTGATGATGTAAAAGAACAACAAGCACTGATAGATGTATTACATAGCAATTTTGATGTAAAATTGTTAGGTCCTGTAAAACATTGTTTGGGATTAAGAGTTGACAGAGATAGAAAGAGAGGTATTTTAACACTATCTCAAGAAGAATATACTAAGAAGATGTTGATTAAATTTGGTATGGAAAAATGTAAAATCACCTCAACCCCTATGGAAGTAAACTTAAAGTTAGAGAAAGCATCTACATGTGAAACTAAATACCCATATCAACAACTAATTGGAAGTTTGATGTATTTAGCTGTATGCACCTACTAGACCTGATATTGCAAATGTATGTAGTAAATTAAGTCAGTTTAACAATTGTTTAGATAAAACCCACTGGGTGGCAGCAAAATGGTACTCAGTTACCTAGCCGGTACAGTGAATCATAAATTGTGCTTCAAAAGAGGTGGAAGTAATGTCCAGATATTTGCCGATGCTGATTGGGCAAATGATATAGACAGGAAGTCCTACAGTGGTTTTGTTGTAATGTTTGGTAACTCACTCATAATTGAGAATCGAGAAAGCAGCAATCAGTTGCGTACTCCAGCACTGAAGCTGAATATTATTGTTTAGGTGATGCTACCAAAGAAGCTTCATTAAAAAATGTACTTTCTGAAATATGTTGTGTTCAACTCCCAATAATTGTTTATAATGACAATCAGAGTTCCCACAAGATAGTGGAGAATTCCCAGCAGCACTGTAACACAAACGAACTAAACATATTGATATTCGACATCATTTTGTCAAAGATGCTCTTGAAAAAGGTATTGTGAAAGTTGTTTATAAATCAACAAATGATATGTTGGCAGACCTATTAACTGAGGCAATGCCAAAGTGTAAACATATGGAGTATACACTGAAATTGGGTCTGATTAAGTAATTTTTTGATTGTTGCAGGAATGACATATTTGTGTCTGGGGAAGTGTTGTAATTGACCCGAATTTGTACCCAAATATGTTTGTTGTTCAATTGTTCTCCTTTTAAGAGTCTTGCAATCTTGTACTTCTTTTGTTTTCGTTGCTATGCCCTGATCAACAGTTAACTTTCTCTGTTATGTTCTAAGCGCTGTAGACTATGCCTTGTGTATAGTATATGTGTTCTCGTCATTAAACCACCAATTTTAACAATACTACCATGTTTATCAGAGAAGACTTTTCGGGATTAAATACTTTTTATAGTTTTCATATTATTAATACATATTCACTAGTGCTGAGGGGCCCTGAAATACTATAGTAAGTTCAGGTGACGAATTTCCGTATGACTCGCAACGTAAACTTCATACCTGTTACGTCCGTAAGAAGGATGCGCTCCCCGCTATTTCAGAGCCTTTTAAAATGACCTTAAAATTAACATTTAATTATCTAGTGAACTGCGAGTTCTCAATACAAACTTTTTGCGTAAATTAAATAAATTTATGCCAAGGCACAAATCGCAATTAAAGAAGTATGTTTTCTTGATGAAGGAAACTACCCTATTCATAGGTTACATTTTTCGCAGTAGTAGTTAAAGAACATGATGTGGGCAATTTCTTCAGTCAATAGTTGAGTTATCTGCGTAAACTAAGGCCAAACTGATATATCACATGCATTCCCATAGTGCGTACCAAAAAAGTCACATGAGGACCCATTATGGAAAGAGACCTTATGAGTGTGAGGTGTGCAAGAAAAGGTACTCAAAGAGAAAGAACTTAAAAAAGCATGAAAGAATCAATGTCCTTAATAGAACATGTATATGCGACAAATGCCACCTAATATTTACGGACAGTGGGAGTTTCTTAAGCCATATTAGATCACACGATAGAAAAAGGCTCTTTATTGTGAGAGGTGTGTTCAAAACATTTTATTTATAAGTATGCCTTGAGGAGGCACCTCACAGTCCATTAAAATATAACTTAATCGCAAACATTTGAATTAAACACTTTATTTCCAGCACGTTTAACATTTACACGAATTCAATTACAATTACAACTTTAACCGGAAATATATTTGTAAACTTAAATTACATTTCTAGTACATTTAGGCAGAAGAACTTTTTAAACATTTTTTTAGTATTGCGTCAAATATTTTTTTTTATTTCTTCATATTTTATCCTTAATTTTCTATCACGTGATATTTAAAATGGACCATTTCCAATCAGTTTACCTGGGCTATAAAACAGTATATCAGACGTTACCTCTGATTTGTCATCTTGCTTAGGTCCGTCAAAAGTATCTTCCCAGGTAGAACACCAAAGTCACAATGACTTCATCTTGACATCATAGTGATGTACCTCACGTCATGGGACCTGATAATGACCTCTGTGTGACGAAGCACTCCAGGTGACGTCAAATGATGTCAAGATGACGTCAAGAAATGTTAAGTCCTATGTAGTGATTCTGCAAACCTTCAAGAAATATCGTGGTCGGCTTTTCTATGGATTTTCGCTTTTCGTGATCAGAGACCTTGGTAACACAGGAAGTCGCATGAACTTCAGGCAGAGTAATTTGAATTTAAAGAAGTTGAAGGATTTGAAATTGTGTGCTTATCGCGCCGCTGCGCTCAACTGTCCGCGTCAGCCAGTATACTTTTCACATTCCTCTTTCAGAATTTATTGGTTTCATTCTCTATTAAAATTAATCTATTTTTGAAAAAAAATTATTGTTGTAGGAAACGTGAGGCTCTGCCTATAGTGTTTCGATACCAAAACTTAATAACATTTAATGACTCCGTTTGTACTTGTCGCCTCTTGAATTCTACGATCAAACACGTCGGGCGAGAGCGGAGGAAGTTATGAAGATCTGTTAGTGAGGAAAGTGTGCACGAATGTTTGCGAAATTTCACGCTGTTCCCTGTTTCGCCTCAAGATGGCAAGCAACACAAAAAGTATAACTTCTCTTTTCTCGTTACTGGGAAGTCGTCATGTTGATCAAGGTAATCCTATTCTTTCGCCTGCCGGCGCTGACAATTGTATTTTTCGATTTGTCTGATTGATTCTTTATGGTTGTTCCCCTTAGCGCTCCGTTTTGTTTTAAGGTTTTTCTGACCGAATTGTTGCTGGTCTGGTGTGTTGATATTTGAAATTGTCATTGCGTTTAGTTCACTCTATTTGCTGAAGATTAATTCAATAGTTCTTGAATTCGTCATGGTCACTTACTCATCTCAGTAGTAATTAAAGATTCACCTTAGAATATAATATGTCAAATTTTGAACTTTTTATGTTCCAATTACAATATGCGAGTTATCACATTGTATGTAGCGATGTCTCATTGCCGACTCTATGGTCAAAAATTCTATCGGACTGCAGCACAAGATAGCATTTATACGATATTTATTGTGATAGTTTTTGAAGGGCTTGTGTTCAAGTATGCTTTCCTGTCTATGTAGGTTGATAGGCGGAATAGGAGAAGAGCAGTAGCCATGGTTGAGGACAGGCAATGCGTGAGGAGGAGTCTGATTCATCCTCCAGTTCATCAGCCTCTGGTGATGAAATCAGTTCTGTTGATGTGACAATGGAATCAGTTCTGATGATGTGACAATGGAATCAGTTCTGATGATGTGACAATGGAATCAGTTCTGATGATGTGACAATGGAATCAGTTCTGATGATGTGACAATGGAATCAGTTCTGATGATGTGACAATGGAATCAGTTCTGATGATGTGACAATGGAATCAGTTCTGATGATGTGACAATGGAATCAGTTCTGATGATGTGACAATGGAATCAGTTCTGATGATGTGACAATGGAATCAGTTCTGATGATGTGACAATGGAATCAGTTCTGATGATGTGACAATGGAATCAGTTCTGATGATGTGACAATGGAATCGATCAGAGTTCAGATGGCAGTGGGAATGGTTTTTCTTTGAAGAGTGCTAATAGTAATGTGATATGCAAAATATTTGATATTTTTTGTTTTGTACGTGAGATATTCAATAAACCTTTCACGTTGATTTCATTGTTTTATCAAATCCCGCCGTAATTTTGAACATAAATTTAAGTGAATTTTGGGTACTATTGAAGGAGGTCATTTCCAGGTCAAGATGAGGTCAAAGTGACTCAAGAAGGACGGCCGCACAGCGTTATTTATGACGTCATTATCTGGTCAAGATGACGTCAAAATGACTCACGGAGGACGTCCCCGCTGTTGCCCATTTTGACGTCACCGTGACTTTTGGCCCGTGACCTGATCATGACGTCAAAATGACGTCAATGTGACTTTGGTGTTCTACCTGGGTTGCTTTGTTTTATGTAACACTTTAATTTTCGTAGTATTTTATCATCACCTTAATTCAGTAAACGACAAAGAAACTATTGCTCATCATAATATACAGCATAATGCATATGCTCCTTCAGAGCATTGGATGGAATGCTAAATTTATTTTAAGAATCTTTCTCCATCTCAACTTATTGACCCCTGTAGGGACCCTCCTTCATACTCAGATGATGTGACATCCTCAATGGTTTGGTTTTTAGCCTTAGGATTGTCGTCTTGAAGGAAAAAGGACTTTTTATAATCCAAAGTGTTATTACCAGAAATTCGTCTTTTCTGGGTTCGTTTTTCCGTCGTAGATGTTTTTCTTTACTTCTAATGTTTTAGCAGGAGAAATGAGTATTTATTTAATTAGATTTAGTTTCGTGGCAAGAGTTTCTGATTAAACGATATTTGTATCAATGGAAATGCGTCTCGTCAGATTTAGAGTTAGTGCCGTGGTAGGGTTTTATCTATATCTTGGTTTGAGAATTGGGAAACCATTTCTTCCAAATAAGATTTAATTCCATGTGAGTACTTTTTGGAAATAGTGTTTTTGGCAACAGATATGCGACATGAGTTTCTTGTGAGTGAGGTTTTGTTCCGAGGTAGGACTCATCTCTGAATCGTCATCATATTTCGTAAGAAATAATGCTTCTGTTCCGAGTTAGATTTAGTTCTGTGGCGGGACCATTTCTTTAATAGGGGTTTTTAGCACTAGAAATGCGTGTCATTGGAATGTGATTTTGTTCCGTCACAAAACATTTCTCTGAATTACTTTTTTTTTCAATGGAAATGCGTCTCTTCTGAGTGACATTTTGTTATGCGTCATGTCTTATTCTTTAAATTGAGTTTTTAGCTGCGAAAATGCGTCTTTCTAATGCGATTTGGTTTCGTGGCAGGACAATTCACTAAATTGTGGTGAATATGTGCAGAAATGCGTCAGTCAGAGTGAGAGTTTTTTTCCTAGGTACCTATTCATACTTTAATGAATCGAGGTATTAAAAACAGAAGTATGTGTTTTTAATGTGACTTTTTTCCGTGGCAGGTCCAACTCTAAATGCCGGTTTTCATCAGCGGAAAAGAGTCTTTGTTGAGTGACATTTAGTTCCGTAGTAGTTAAAGTATTAAACAGTAGAAATGCGTCTCATTCGAATTTGATTATGTGCCGTGACACGACTATTCTCTTAACCGTGATTTTTAGAAATAGACCTGCGTCAGTAACAGTTAGATTTTCCTTCCGTAATAGTCCAGCACCTCTGCTGTCACCAGCTTACCATTGTTTAAATCCAGTTGACCTACTATAGTGCTACGAAGATCTTGAATAAGCTTACGACCCATAGTCGATAGAGCTCATTATTCGCGCCACCCGTCGCGACATGACGGGGCGTTTCGGGTGCGAAGCCTCGTGCGCCAGGTCCGTGAGTTTCGCCCGCTTGCAATTGACGCACGACGGGTTTCTGGACTTTACAGGACTGTCCAGGTAGTCGTGCGCCCCCTCGCAGTGGTTGCATGCCATCTCTTTTTCTGTGCATTTTGCCGCCATGTGTCCCTGACCTTCGAAGCACCTCGTCACGTGCAAATTGTCATCAACTCGGCAGCAGCGAAACCCAATGGAGACCCTCTCCATATCAAGGATCTTCGTCCACGTGCCACAATGAACCTCCTCAACCCAAGTGGTGGTCGAGCCTCCTTCTTACCGTAACGGTAGAGGGGCTTCACGTGTGCATCCTCGCCAAGGTCGTTTTGGCTGATAAGAGATTCCTTCAAGGTTTCCCCATCAAGAGAGCTCTTCACTAGAAGATAGCTAGCCGAGGCTTGTTATTCTGCTCCCGTTGCACCGTGAGCGAACCCTTTTTACCTCAAACGGATTTCATCATCTGCAACCTTTCGACGAAACCCGTTGTCTCAGACTCTTTCCACACAACGTTGTTTCTGGTACGAGTCATGCGCTTGATCCGAAGCCCATGCTTGCAGGGGTCCACCGAGCTCTACAGCATCTGCTTTGACTCGTCACTGCTTTTGATTTTCTCATATTTCGGAAACACCACCGCAACCTGCATCTTAGACGGGGTATGCACGGACTTCCCAGCCACGTTAACCTGCTGTGAAGCGGGTTTCGCAGCGATAGCCGCGAGGCTGGTTTTCGATAAAGTGCTCCGTGTGGCCTCCATCGCGGTTGCTATCTCCTTGCGCACTGCTCCCACGACATCTGCGCGGGTGTACACCATCTTTCTTACCACGGTGCTATGCATTTTATGCAACTCACCCACATTCTATGCAGCTCACCTTTCCTGCCCTGCGAGATCTTCTAGTCACTCGCCATCGCCATGGTTATCGATTGCACCAGACAGTTGAAATTGGGTGCCTCCGGGCCTGCAATCGGGGCCCTGTAATACCTTGGCGCCGTTCTCGGAGCCACAGGCTCTCCAGGAGTCGTCTTGTGTGCCCTCAGCTCCTTTGGAACCATCTGCGGGCTCTGAAACGCCGTCTTTCTCACCAACTTCGTCCCACAAATATGTCTTTTGGTCGCCCGTTGGGCATCGGAGACTTCGTCATATTCCCGCGGACTCACTCCCCCCACCACGAGAGGTATAGCTGGGGCAGGGCCGGCCCGCTAAGGAGGGTTTTTCCGCTTGTCTTTCGTTGCCTTTCATTCTCGATCGGGTGCTAGGTGTTACCATCAATAAAATAAACAAAGTTTGCTTGGATAGCCTTGCCCGTGGTCGTCTAGGTTAAACGGCCTATGCCTAGAGGTTTCTGCTTAGCGGCGAAGGGCCTATGCTTGGCGGTTGGTGCGGGGATCCGTCTCCCGCAACTAACCGAACCGCTACCCCATGGGGGGATAGGGACAGTGGGAATCGCGTTAATCCATTATTGCGCGTCACTAATTTGATGACGAGGCATTTGGCTTACCTAAAGAGAGGAATTACGCTCTTCCTTTACTTCTGGGATTTCTAAAACCCCATGTGCGCAACGTTTTGTCTTATCTGATTCCCTGAAAATAAATCTATATCCACTAAAGCGTTCCTTGCGTTTGGACACTGGGCTCAGCAGTCACCGTTGGACGTCCACCCTTCCTTCGAGACCTTAGAATCCACTCTTCTGATGACCGGCGGGATTCGCCTCTTTTACCACTGCTCCTGCAAAGAGAAGCAGTGGGCTCTTCAAGGAACGGTTCGCAGACCCCGAGACGGCGGTGCGTTAGGTCGCCTTTCGTGCTAAGGTCAGGGTAACTGCGTCCTCTTACGCTTATTATGGAGACAGGCCTTCAGGGTATCCACGGAAAGATTGTGTAGAACCCTTTCCTTCCGAGGCCCAGTTCCTCGAGACCCTCTTTAGTTTGCTTGGGTAGAACGCCCCTCGCATCAACCACAATTGGAACCATCGGGCTTCCCTTTTGGAGAATAATTTTTGAGCATTGGGTAAAAGCAGTTGGTACTTTAGAAGCTTTTCCGTGCATACATCCCTGAGCGAATATTCCGCCTCGAATCGGACTGTAACGTCGTGTACGTACGAGACGTCACCGATCGCCACAACCAAATCTGGCTTCAAATTCCTGCCCTCTGACGCCGCGGGAAAGGTCTGCTCTTTCACCGACCTACCCTCTGGTCGATTCCGAAACTTCTCACATAGGTGACCACGATCGAGTCGTGACGTCTCATGCGGAGCCTATTCACGGAGACGCATTGGCCAAGTACATGACCGAGTGTCTCCACTCCCTCGCCGCCTCTTCGGCACAGGCGCTCTCGCCCCCGCGAGGAGAGCCCATTCCTTGAGACTTCCTATGTATACATTCATTCATCTCCCTTCGGTTTATAGCATTCATAGCTCGCTTCAGTCCCTCCAATGTCCTTGGTGCCGCTAATCGAAGTCCGCGGGCCAAGCCCCGTATGCTACATCGACATTGCTCGTCTTTTGGATCTGAACACTGGGCCTACACAACCTTTCAACCTCAGCCAGACCCTATGCCGAGGAGCGGAACCACGGTGCGCAACCGATGAAGTCCTAGCCTGCCGTCACGCCGCCTCGCTTAGAACACTTTCGTAACGATAGAGTGCAGCAGGTGGTAAATCTCACGGTACACGCGCCGCATGTCAAGGTCTAGCCGTTCTATGCGTGCGACCGAGGGTGCATTTGCTCCAAGGCTGTACAAAATGTGGGAATAATGTGGGAACATACCAAGTGGACTTCCTCACCAGGATTAAGCTGGAACTTGGTCGCTCTCTCAATGCCTCGAACCAGGCCTTCGCCAGCGTCGCGATTACACACATCGAGCCAAGGGGTCACGGGCATTCCCAAATAATTTAAAGATTTCTCTGCTTCGGTTGCCGGGATCGGGACTCCTACCGATAGGCAGGAGTCTTCGACCACGAAAGTCTTCCCAAGATTCCTGATCGCAAAACCGGCACACTTTACGGGTTCAGTCCCATGCCGAGGGATTACAGGTATCTGAGCACTGCAGTAGAGTGACTGGCATTCGGACTGATCCTTTCCAAGGAGGACCAGGTCGTCGACAAATGCGAGCTTTAGGTCGATTTTTGCGCAATACAGTGCCGCTATATTCTTTTTTGACGGCGGGCAGTCCAGCGCCTTTTGGAGAATCCGCCTCTGCCAGCTGTGCTGCTCCCCTTTCGGGGTAAACGCCGTCCAACGACGTGGAACATCTCCTTTCAAATCCGAGGTAGCCTCGTTGCCTCGTGCATTTTCACACTTGACATGGGTTTCACTCACGTCTCTTTCGTCCTCTCCCGTGATCTGATCCAAGGTGACCGCCTCCGAAGAGGTTATGCTCGTCACGTCCTGCGGGGACTTGTTATCGAGTCGATAGATTCACCCGTGGAGGCTTCTGTCAAACCCTGTTTCTCTCGCTTTTGCTCCCTACTGAGCAGAGGCCGCCTACGTGCGCGTACCTGAGCGCCCGTCTTCGTACCAAGCTCAGCCGCTATAAGCACGTTTATGCGGCGGTTTACGGCATAGTTCTAAAGCAATTCAACCAGTCTCTGGGACTCGGTCCTGGTCCAAACATTATCCCTTCAACCCGATACTTTTAGAACCTTCGGTGCTATGTTGTCGCTTCTCCTTTCCCACAGACAGATGGGTATGGCGCTCGTGAGCACTAGACCCCTTACAGTGCAGAATGCCCTGGGACACGCGCTGAACGGAAAATTACCTTCCACCTGTACCCCAGTTACATTCTTCAGCCCTTTGCAGTGCGGGTAATGACAGGGTACGGAAAAGCAGGATCGAAACTCCGTACACATTTCGAAGACAAAAATCGTTGCCTGTTCCCGGGATACAACTCTCATTGGTGGGCCAAGTATCCACGAGCGGTGGCGAACACACCTCCGCATAGGGCACACTGGCCCCCACGACCAAACGGGTAAGTGATGCAGAATGATTAGCCATTTCGGTGCCAAGGTCGTCATCAGTTAGGTATTTATCCGTATTTACCGCTTAGGGGTGACCCGTTCCCTCAGCACATCCGAGGCTGGCCTGTGGCCGTAAGCTGCTATACAAATTGGTTTCAGGGGTTTCGGGCGCCATTGCCCTAATAACCAGGAACTAAGGACGGTCCGGAACCTTATGTTCCGGACCGTCATATGGGCACAACCGGTAGTCCAAGGCTCATGCTTTTTCTAGCACTCGGACCCGCATCTCTGTAATTCTGTTCCCCCGACCACTGTGGCATCGGAGTTCCTGGCGGGACCATAATAGGTACACAGAGACACTTGAATGGTCAGTGGCTTTGCGTTGCGTTTGGCCACGTCAGTGACATGGCCTGACGCAAGTGAACGCCGTATTGTCCGGGCTCTCCACCCACTATGTAGCGACAATTGGGTACGCCACCCGCAAGCCGGGTCGGTCGCCTGAGATACTCGGAGAAGAAGCTACTTAGCCCCCCTATGGCCATAGTCACTCCCACCAATCGCATCTTAACCGTTCAGTTACCGATCCGAAGACCAGCAGTCCAGAGGCGCCACGAGGGGGCAGGGAAGACACTTGGAAAACCTAAGGCTTTACGTTTCGCATGGCTATCACACCCACAGTCCCACCAAGGCACTCGATGAAGGGGACCAAAGAAGGATAATGGAGCCAGTCCCACCGGCAGGACGTCCGGACTGGCCAGTTGAGCACCGACAAGCAGCGAACTGACCGTCCGAGACTTTTTTTTGACCATTGTGTGGAAATGCAATTTACGCATGCTCAGGGAAGATGTCCCTGAGAAGTGTGGGACTCAGCCGGCGTCGTGCCTGGTACCACCTAGTAAAACCTCACCCGGAAATCGGTGTTAGATTCGTGGATCGAGTGACGGCTTTATTTTCCACTGCCGATTTAATGATTGTGGGGAGTGGATTTCCCGATTCGCAAGAGATCTTTCAACCAAACCCTGCCCGGACTGCCGCGTTCTCTCTATGACTGGTGGCCGTCATTTTATTCCATCTCAACCAGTTGAAGTGGGTGCCCTGAAGCACCCTGGTCGTTAGTCCTCCAAGAAGCCCCTTAGTCAATCCCAGTTCCGCTAGATTTTCAGCGGATCGGATGCTCCACACTCCACTCCAGGAGATGGTACACGACGTTACCGAGACATTTTCAATTGCTACATCCACTTTTTGAGCTATAAGGTCTTTAAGCTCATGTTTTGCATACTTCGCGCATTTCTGCTCATGAGCGTCATTGAGTGAAGCAACTTCACTGACGACTTGTGTATCGACCACCTTGACCGTGTCGCCTTTCCTCGCAAGAAGGTCCGACTTCCGCAACCCGTCCACCGTCCTGAAGGGCGGTTCTTCAGTAATTTTCCATTGTTTTGACGGAGTCCATTGCAAATAATTTTGCAGAGAGCATAGTGGCGCTTGATCCTCCCGCCGTGAGTTCGGAAACAGTTCTGAACGTGGGCAGCATATTCTGTGACATTACAACCAGCACGACAAAGCGTGTTGTTAGCGTCATTCTGTCGTCCCCTTGAGACTCGGACCCTTGTGGGAAGTGTTTTTATGTGCACATGATGGTTCTGCACATATTCTCTACCTAACATTGCAAAGCTTCCCCCGTCTATCCAATAGGTGATTAGCAAGGATTTTCCCGACTCCCTCAACTCGTGACCGTCGGTTGACTGGTATTGGGTATCTGCCCAATATTTGTCCAGATGTTCTTTGTACCGTAGGACCACTATTGATTGACAAAGCCTTTTCCGCCCACCGTAGCTTTGCCTGGATCCAGTGGTGACTAAAAGCTGCTATAGCCACGTCATAATACGACGCCCCGAGAGAGGAGAGCCTGCGCATTATGAGCGAATGTATGCTCGTGACAAAAGATGGCAGACCGAGGCGACCCGATTTACGGGTTGCATGGAAATAACCAATAGGTTCGTCATGGGGCAAATAGAGCCACTTTCGTGCGGCTGCTGTTGGTTGTCGGTCGAGCGCCCGGAGTACTTTAAGTGAAGTCCCAGAGAGCGTTAAAAGATGGTAATATCTGGGGGTGAGAAAGCATCTAAGAAGCTTAACTTTCTGCTGCGGCTTCAAACGAGCCGCAGAGATGCGCTCAAGTTCGACTTCCAGTGTTCTACCAGCATTCCTAACCCCAAATGCGGAGTAGTTTACGCTCAAGTAAGTCCATTTATCGGGTGGCTTCAATTGGGAAATAAATTCACCATTAGCCGTGCTGAATTACGGATCTGTAGTTATTTAGAACTGCTTATTTTTCCGCCGGGAACTATTGAAAGTGCAACGCATTTTGACGCTAAAACTCAATCCCCGTTTTCCCGCCGCTTCTTCTAAGATAGAAAGAGAGGTTTGCATTCCAGTTCTTGTGTAAGCAACGCTTATGAGGTCATCCGCGTATGCAAGCTCTGTGAATCGGCGTCCCTGGCGAGAATAACCATCTCTGTGGGGACAGACCTAATTATCTCATCCATAACCCGGCAACATAATTGGGTGGAAAAAGGATCTCCCTGCCTAACCCCCCTGGTAAGACGGATCAAATCAGATCTCTCGCCGTTCAGCTCGAGCCTTGTATAACTGGCCTCATAGAGGTTACTTATGTATTCAACAAGTCTTGCCAGAAGTCCCCTGTTCAGCATCGCTATTCTAATCGATTCTTTGCTTTCCGAATCGTAAGCCTTGGCTAGATCGAGGGAGAGTAGGTGGAGCTCTTTAAGTGAACTTTTGTCGTCATTTAGCAGCGCACCTAAGATGGAGTTGTTTCCTGCGCAACCATCGCGCATGCATCTTTGCCTCTCATCTACGATCCTGGCAGACATAAGCCTTTGAGCCAAAATACAATGCATTTGCAGAACGATCACCGAAGTGATACTAATCGGCCTGAAATCACCAGGGGTTGAGCATACTTATACTTTCGGCGTGAAAACCGTCCTATTTGTAAGGAGCTTAGATGGAAAAGCTCCCAAGGCCAGAATGATATTATAAAACAAGGCTCTTACTGGAGCTGGTACGCTACGCTATAAGCGTGGGCTCATACTGTCGATCCCAGACGCTGATCTCACCATAATTGGCGTTCACCCCGTTTCCTCGACGGAGATCGGGTCCGCTAACCACTGAAGACTTTCTCCTCTGACCGGTATTAGGTCTTGACCTTGACCCATCTCTTTACCTTGGTCTCCGGAAAATATGGGGTCCCAAAAGACCTTCATGGGTTCCATTTCTGGCATTTTGACTGCCAAGGGGCCATCCAATATGATGGATGCTGCCCTGCCCATATTTTACCTGAAGAAGGTCTGAGTGGCCGCATAGTCCCGTCTTTTCAAGCGCCAGTTGGCATACTAGGGATCGATTATCCTCCCTTTTCTACTTTTGGTCTCAAGATCTTATTAGGGATAACACTCCAACAACTTCAGTTGCTCCGGGTTATTGATTTCCTCTTTCAGTAACATTTGCTAACCGTTGGGATTAGGTCTTCAATTACCTTTCTATAGACGCACTCTTCTGTCATTCCAGCTTGGCCACCGAGTTGCTGTTCAGAAGGCGCAGTGCTTCGCCTTTCGAGGCTGCGCGGTGCAACAAGGTATTATTTTGCTTTTCAGATCGGCTAGGAATTGGGAAACAAGTTCTCTATATTTCTGCCTTTTACGTGCGCATTTCATGCTCTGAAGGGTCCTGCCCTGGAGACTCGATTGGTCCAAGAGCAGCTGGTTGATATTTCGCACTTTACCACTGAAGAGAGCTTTTGCCTCTTCCATTGCCAGGAGTTCAATTTCCTCCTGGGACCATCGCCTGTTCTTTTCAGCAATCGGTATGTTCAAATTGGCCACATCGATGCGAGTCTTCCGTCTACGCACCACCCAAACCGATTTTGCCGCTGCTGACGGCTGGGCACTAAGTCGCAATTCCTGGTTTAGTTCGCGCGGAAAATATCATTCACTACTACGTTCCAGAGTAATGACCCCAGCATACATCACTACGGAGATTCTCTACTGAGGAGTTTCCTCGCGACCGAATAATTCGTTCGTACCATCCTACGTTATAAATGACACCTGATTAGGCCAAGAATATTACTCCGGACCCCACATCTTTGGAGCTCATGAATGACCACTGGCCACCACAGCAAGTCAAATTCACTCCGGATATTTAAATAGATAACCAGGGTGTACTTGCTTATTCCACTTCTGATGCTACCCACAACCCGTGTGATCGCAAAAATCTTACATAGTCCATTCCTGAATCCTAACCGATTTGGGTAAAACCGATCGGACACCTGAATGTATCAAAACAGTTTGGCCTTAATAGCCCGCTCTAACACCTCCCATTTCTGGGAGAAGCGTAAGTGGTGACATGACCTCGGGTCACCAGGATCTCTGTCCTTCCCTTTCGAAAGTACACAGAGCTTTCCCACTTTCCACATGACCGAACAATATTTTGCCTCCAGTCATTGCATAAGCGTGTGATTTCCTTACGCAATAGCGGTACGACCTTTCGGATCAAGACGCAATTGTTCCCATCAAAGCCAGGAGCCTTATTCATTTAAATGAGACTCGCGGCCGTCTTCATCTCGCGCTCCGTGAAGGGACTGGCCGACGGGGTTTCACCGTCGTCATTTGCTTCTGCTCTCAATGCCAGTTGGCAATCATCGTCCCGAAAATCATCATCCGGCATCAGGACGTCCAGCATATTCGCCAGTGTCCTGTCAGTTAACATTACCTTTCCATCATTCCCGATTGCTGCGTGCAGAATGACAGGCTTTTTGAGCTTCTCCGCGGCGAGCCTATACAAAAAACCCCAAGGGTTCTGCTCGAGGTCCGCTTGGGAAAACTTTTCTCACGATGCTCGTTGCCTCGACCTCACCTTTTTGCTATATTTTCTCCTTGCATCACAAAAGCACCGCTAGAGGTATTCTCGACCCAGAGGATCCCGACAGTTTTGAAAGAGTTAACTCTTTCTTCAAAGCTGCCTTTTCATTTTGATTAAGTCCACAGACCACCAGGGAATCTTTAACGTTGGAGCTATCCTCAGAGGGATAGCCCTTTACGCTGACGACAATAGGGCGTAGCGAAATGCCTTACCCCTTCTCTCAATGAACTCCGGTGTAGCTACCTTGCAAACCTTCGAACTCACCAAGCCCATTCTTTAGAGTCTCATAATACTCAGTCCTTCGGTCACTATGGCGATTAAATCTCCGTTCGAGCTCCATGGACCGCGTGACTGGCGTGAAATCAAAAGTGATCAGACGTTGGTCCGGTACACTCTGATGCTCGGGCATACACCAGTTCCCGACGCGTGAAATCACCCTTCCAAAAACCAGTTTAGGATCGATATTTTATTCTCCGTTTCTCATCCATGCCCCGACCACGCTGGTCATGTACATGTTCGAACCAGACTTCAGTCCTCGCGTTCGCGTCGGTACACACCACTTTTACTTGGTCACTGAACTCGCCAAATCTCTCTCCAAGCAGGTCTAGAAATGGCCTTAGCTCCTTGCTGGGTGGACAATACAAGCTGACCGCTATAAAGAAATCAGTACCTATTCATACTTGAGCAGTTGCGACCTGACTGGCCTTATACCGTCCAATTGGCAGCAGGTCGATCTCTCCACCAACGAACACTATACCTGCGTAGATCCTGTACCCCATCCCGTCGGGAACAATTTTTGTTCCTAAACCTTCCCCCTGGGATTCTCCAACGGAGATTCCCGTCTGGGCAGGAATAGGACTTCTGCACAAAGAATAGGTCAATCGCCAAATTCGTAGCATTTTCCCGCAGCTCTGATGTCGCCAGCTTACCATTATTTATATTTAGCTGATCTATTTTTATGATACGAAGATTTTGAATGAACTTACGACCCTTATTTGATAGAGCTCATTATTTGCGCAACCAGTCGCGACATGACGGGGCATTTCGGGTCCGAAGTCTCGTGTGCCTGGTCCGTGAGATTTGCCCGCTTGCAACTGACTCAGGACGGGATTTTGCACTTTACACGACAGTTCAAGGAATCGTGCGCCCCCGAGCAGTGGTTGCATGCCATCATTTTCTCTGTTCACTTCGCTACCAAGTGGCCGAGTCCCTGGCATTTGAAGGACCACGTAACGTGCAACTTATCATCGATTCGACAGGAGCTAAACCCAATGAAGACCCTTTCCAAATCAAGGTTCTTTGTCCGCATGGCATAATCAACCTCCACAACCCAAGTGATGGTACGAGCCTCCTTACCATACCGGTAGAGGTGCTGCACGTGTGTGGCCTTGCCAAGGTCGTTCTGGTGGATAAGAGCTTCCTTCAGGGTTTCCCCATCAAGAGAGCTCTTCGCAGAGAAGATAGCAAGCCGAGGCATGTTCTACTGCTCACGTTGCACGGTGAGTGAACCTTTCTCACCAAAAACGGACTTTGCCGTCTGCAACTTCTCGACCAATCCCGTTGTCTCAGACTGAATCCGCACACCGTTGTTCTTGGTCCGAGTCACGCTCTTAATCCGAAGTCCAAGCTTGCAATGGTACACTGAGCTCAACAACATCCCCTTTGTCTCATAACTGTTTTTGAGATTTTCTCAATCTTCGAAAACACCACCGCAACCTACGTCTCAGACGGGACTGGCACGGACCTTCCAGCCTCGTGAACCCGCTGTGAGGCGGGTTTCGCAGCGATTGCCGCGAAGCTGGTTTTCGATAGTGGTCCGTGAGTCCTCCATCGCTGTTGTTATCTCCTTGCGTACTTCGCCCATCGACATCTACGCGTCCACGGTAGTACTCCATCTTTGCTACCACTGGTGTGCATCTTCTGGAACTCACCCAACATCCGGTGCAACTTGTCTTTCTTGACCTGCGAGATCTTCCATTCACTCGTCATTATCTGCACCAGACAGTTGAAATCGGGTGCCTCCGGTCCTGCAATCGGGGCCGTGGAAGTCTTTGGTGCCATCCTGGGAGCGACAGGCTCTCCAGGACTCGCTTTGGGTGCCCTCGGCTCCTATTGAACCACTTGCGGGCTCAGAAACGGCGTCTTTCTCACCAACTTCGTCCCTTAGGATGTGCCTTTTGGTCGCCCGCTAGGAATCGGAGACTCCGACATATTCCCGCGGAATCACTCTCCCCACTGAGAGAAGTTGTTTCCACTTGGCTTTGTTTGCCTCGTTGTCTCTTTGCCTCGATCGGGTGCAAGGTGTTAGCACCAATAAACGCAAACAAAGTTTGCTTGGATACCCTGCCCGTGGGTGTCTAGATTAAACGTCCTAGTAACTAGCGGTTCCTGCGTTTAGCTGCGCAGGGCCTTACCTTGGCCGTTGGTGCAGGGATCTGACTCACGCAACTAACCAAGCCGCCACCCCATGGGGGAGGACGGGTTAGTAAGGTAAGGTACAGTAGGTAAAAAAGGAAAAACGAATTATCCACAAGAAAATATTATCCGCAGGCTGGATTTGAACCCGCATGCGTTAGACCCCGCGGCCACCTGGCCTGTTGAGATTACCTAGTAAAGGCAATTCTTTAGCTCTTCTCGGGTGCGAAAGTTCCCTCTTATCAATTATAATCTGTCGAGAACATGCGCAGTCCGACGGCAGATCAGCTTTCTGTAGTCCTGTGCACTCTCCGTCGCCTGTCGCGCCGGACCACCTCGGAAAAATCCGGGGTTCCCCGGGTGTCGAAATGATTTCATCCGCTTGGATGTCCGCCGACGTGCCGCTGGTCTATCGTGGCGTATTGACTTCAAAAATTTTCTCTGAATTACCCTTTTCTACAATGGAAATGCGTCTCTTCTCAAGGAGATATTGTTCCGTGGGGGGACTTTTTACCCTTTTACAGAGAAATATAACAGGAAAAATGCGTATTTTTCAAATGTGAAATTTTTCCGTAGCAGGACCATTCTTTATATCGTGGTATTTATCTGTGAAAATCCGTTACTTCTGAGTGATAGTTCGTAACTGTTTTCCTTAATTCTAGGATTTTAGCAGATGAAACGCGTGTCTTTTCAGTCAGACAGATCCGTAGATGGACTTTTTCCTCAACCCTTTCACTGGTGTGAACGTACCTAGTACGATCACACGGTAGGCTGCAGTGAACGTACTTTTCTTTCTCACTGTAGCGCTTTAAATTTACCGCCGCATGTGACGAGTAGGTTTCCGAAGTGTGTGCTGCAGCGAAAGGGTTAAACCAAGGTTTTTAGAATCGGATTTGCGTCTCTTCGGAAAGAGATTTTGTTCCGCCAGTAGAAATGTTTTCCCAAATTAAGACATTTCTATCAGTGGAATTGATTCTCTCCTAAGTTAGATTATCTAGTATTTTAGGTCTTTCTCAGTATCGTGGATTGTATAAAAAGGAATGTGTCGTCTCAGAGTGGGAATTTGCTCCGTGGTAGGGCTTTTCTCTAAATAGCTTTGTTGTCAGAAAAAACTGCGTTATCTGAGTGAGATTTTGTTACGTGTCATGTATTATTCCTTTAATTGAGGTTTTAGCTGCGAAACTGGATGTTTCTAATGTAAACTTGTATTCGTGTAAGTACAATTCTCTAAATAGTGGTGTTTATGTGCAGTAATGCGACAGTCAGAGTGAGAGTTTGGTTCCTTGGTATGAATACTGTTCAGTATTCTTCCCGTGGGTATTTTGTGTTGGCCGCCACAAAATAACGCCTTTCTCTCTTGTTGTTCTCCTTTGAATCGAAGTTACATGCAGCAGAATGTGTCTTTGGAATGTATTTTTGTTCAGCCGCAAGCCCTTTCTCTAAATTCATGTTTATATCATCAGAACTGTGTCTCATCGGAGTGATAGTTGGTTTTTTGGTCGGTATATTCCTTATCCCATCGGAAAGCATCGTATCTCGTTGTTACGCAGGTCCGATCAGGGAATTTTCAGCCATTTATACAATGGAAGCTTCATTCTGGGGCATTTGTTACAAAGTGACACTCCGGTCAATTCAACATGTTTACTATTATTTGCTTAAATTTCGTAAAAATGAGCATTCTCTGTTTTTTTCATTTTTTTAGAGACTCGGACCAGTTTACACCCTCAATTGTCATACCGAGGCATTTGAAGAAGGAAGGACTTCCTCTTCTCAATTTACCTGAATAAGGTGTCATTTTCTAATCCATTGTTTCCCCTTAACCAGATTAATTTTATTTAAAGCAGGATTAAAACGAGAAAACTCTCATTTTCACTCCCAGAAAGTAGATGCTTAAATCTCTTACCCTTGATAGCTTTATTTAGTAACACTCATAAAGCAAAGGGAAATCCCCCGCTTAGTTTATTGGCCAATATTTCTAATAGATGTTTTCAAATTTTGGTAAAAAAAAGTCCACTAATATTTATGCTCTAACAATAAGTGCGAAGTTGTTTCTGCGAAAAGCTTCAATCCGTGGCAATTTGTCATGTCCATTCATGTCATTGTCTAAGGGAGGTTCCCCTCTTTCGTTAGTTGGAGGGATGGGAGCCTTGTCTCAGAACCCTAGCTATCAATCAGCTCCATTCGTCCTCCGAAACGGAACGGGCACAAGCGTACTTGATCAGGTTCTTTTCCTACTCACTAGATTCTCAAATGAGGTCCCTGGCGAAGCCTCCGTCCGATCCTTCGGCAAGCGGAAAGGGCACCGGTCTTCCTCAACTATTTCCTCCCCTCCAACAACTACGTGTTCTCGGGATATTATAATGCCATTCACCGCAGCTTGTTTGATATTTCCATTGTCTTTTAATATGGATTCCGTAACCTGGGCCTCCTGCCGGGCAGTGTTGGAAAATTTATCATCGTCAACAGTGGAATATTCTCCCACCAGAATTCCTTGTCCTATTCCTTCGGTCGTTGTGTAATGGGTGGCCTTTGTCATTTTTCTCACTTGCACGTTTCATTAGTTTCTTCTTTTATCAGCCTCCCATTGCTACCTGCGTCATTGTCATCTTTAAGATGAAATCTGCTGTCTTTGTCTGTTAGGACCGATTCGATTTCATATTCTTCCTCTTTTTCAGTTAACTGCAATAAGTCTTCATCCACGTTATGTCTAGGTAAAAGCTTTCCGTTTTCAGCGATCATTTCTCTGACTTAGGGAGGCGTCTTTTCTATTTCTAAAACAAGGCTCTTTACAGGGACCGAGTCACCATTTGCAGCCTTCCTGCCAGTCAATGTGAGGAGGTTCACTCCGAAGAGGCCCTCTTCCCAGTTTCCCCAGAAGAGACGACAAGACACAGAGCGGCACCACCCGAGAGAGTGAGGAGGAGGATCTGAGTTAGCCTCCCCTCTATGGCGCCCGTCTGTGACCGTGCGGAGACTCCTCGTCCCTATCGTATCCCTAATTATAATATGAGGTCCCTAATTCCCCATGCGAAACAAAGGACTTTCAGTTGGTAAGGTTAGGTACAGTAAGTAAAAATAGGAAAAACGAATTTTCCACATATAATGTAAAATGGATTTTAACCCACTCCGATGGAATAGTATCTGACCACTCGGCCCCCTCGGCCAACCTGAATATTTAGATTCCCGATTAAGGAGAACTCATGTGTTCCCTGAAATCCCTCTAGTCAATTATATCTATCGAGAACATGCAAAGTCTGCTGCAGATCAGCTCTCTGTGGTCCTGTGGACTCTCCGTCACCTGTCGCGTCGGACCGCCTCGGAAATATTCCGTGGTTCCCCGGGTGTCGAACCGATGTCGCCCGCTTCGAAGTTAGCCGCCGTGCCGCTGGTCTATCCTGGCGTAGATACTCGGATAGGGACTACTGCTAACGACACAAGGAGATGACGTGCTGTGTGCTCACTAAAATTCCTTTGGAGGACCAGAAGGACCTCTTAGAGGCCACCAAAGGCCTCCCGCCCACAGTCAGTCCTCTGAAGACACCACCGTTTCCGCTGCTGCTGTGTATTACACCCGGCAGCAGATGTCTCGTCACCCTAGGGTGACTTTATTTCAGAGAATGCCATTAACTGGCTTATGCTCTGTGTCTCGTTTTACCTGGCACCTTCCAGGATATCTATTATAACATAAAAATGTGACTTGGACTATTATATTTATCAAAGGGATTATATTTATCGAAGGGATTATCTTTATTTATTGCTGTGAATGTCATCGCTTAGCTTTCGCTTCTTTCAATGTCTTCGTAATATTTGATCGACTGTTTCATGATTATATTTATTAGCGGCTCAATTTTGGCTTTGTCGTAGACTTTATTATTATTCATCCATGGCTGGAATCCGTGAATATTTCTTATCATTCTACGGTCCATGGCCTGGATGCTTTCTAATGTGTTTTTATGCGCCATTCCCAGCCCCCTGAAACTCCCTATCCCATCCCATTGGTGCGCATGTCCCCTTAAAGAAGTCGTTTCCTTAATCCGCCGCACGATTCTCGTGGTGGCGCCACGGGTCCTGAAGTGCAACAGTCACAGGCAATTCCCATGTATTGAAGGCAGTTTGTGTGTGTCGGTTGAGATAATAATGAAATTTTTGTGATTAATGTTAACGTTCTTTTCACGTTTTTCCATGTATTAGTTTCATACATCACTATTTTTACGTCTAACACCAATCTTCGTCGAAATATTGTAGATAAACCGGAATATAAGCAGAATGCCCTAAGTAAACAACATAAGCCAGAATTACAAAGTGAAGAAAATTCACAATTGAGATTTATGTTGCTGCGAGAAGCTATTTTAAAAAAGTGTTTTTTTCAATTCATTACAAGGTGTTATTGATTTTCTATTTGCACACAAATCAGGAGTGTGATTTGTGTTCCTGTTACAAGCTTTTTACTTACAATGCACCAGTTTTCATTTCATTATAAAGTTATTTATTTTTACTTCAAATTCCCTTCAGAATTTTGATTTTTGCTGATGTGAAAAGCTTCCTTTTCTACAATTTATATGCCTATGTATTATTTTAACTAATTGTAAAGAACAATTTTATTTAGAGCAATAAATGCAATTTGTTGATTTGTTTAAACTTGTTGTTAAGAAAATATTTTTCTTTCTTTGTTTTGAAATTCATTTACTTTACAGTACTCATTAATCTTGTTTCCCATATATCATTGAAGAACTATTTTTGGAGGGGAAGGGGATTGTTCGAATGTTGTGACCCTATCAATTTTCATAGATGGTTCAACAAACAGCTGATCTATACATGTAATCTCCTGATTTAAAAAAAAAATTTCTGTTTGGCTTTTGTTATATAGTCACTGCATCAAAACCATAGGAACTTGCCAATTTTGATCAAGGTGATGATTTTGTTTGAGGTCCGTTTTGATGTCATCGTGAGTTTTCGAAGGTGATCCGTAAGTGAGGTCATCTTCAGTTCATCACGAGTTTTATGTTCTCCTTGGGCATGTTTTGAAGTTTCTCAAGGGTGTTGTATTTATTGTGTGCAGTTTAAAAATAATATGCTTGTTCTTGACCTGTTTACCTTCTACTTAAACCTAGGCCATTTGCTGCAAACTACTTATCTATAGCTCTAATTATATGCGCCAAATTATGTATGTAAGAGTCATTTGCCATTTTTTCTCACCTAATCACTCCAAGTATTTTCCTAGTATTTATAGTTTTCTATGTTGATTGCATTGTGATTATGCAGGGCTGCTTTGCTATTAGTAACATTTAATGTGTCTATATAGACATGCAACATATGTGTCTACATATGTTGCAGTCTGCAGCTATGAGGATGCTTTAAGTGTTAGATTCTTAATTTCCTTCTGAAATAAAAGATCGAACATTATAATCATATCTATTACTTTCATATGAGCCCCCCTCTCCCAAAGCTATGGAAATACTGCCAAAGAATCTATTTTTACAGGTTTTTTGTATCATACAAGATTGATAATAATAAGACGAATTTCAACAGTTCCATTCTCTATTTTGCTATTGTTTCATATGTAATTGCCCACACTATCATTAATGCACGGCAATGGGCCAACAGCATAGTCTTATACCATCGGTGCATGTATTCTGTACTGTTTTAAAATCTTAAATTGACGGCAAAACATGCAATGATAATAGTCGCTCGAGACGACGTAGTGAGATTCCGGGTGATGCTAACTCTGGATGAAGATTAGCACCCGCCGATATTTGGGATAGCGTCAACCAAGCAATCATCTCTGGCTAACTGAAAAAAACATCCTCCGAAACAACTGTCATCTTCTCCTAGTCGCAATGCATTGCTTTCTCTGTTATGACAGTTGTCGGTATTATGGTAGTAATTGACTAAAACTAGCAGATGACGCAGAAATACCATCTTTTAATTTCATCTATATTTCGTTTCTAAGCGTCTTAGAGCCAACAGTAAGTTTTAAAATGTTCAATGTATATGGAGTTTCATATTAATAGACAGGTTCTTGGTGATTAACTTCATTATCACCGTAAATTAATTCGGAATTACTGTTGTTACGTATAGAAGTCCATAGTGAACTTGCACTTCTGGACTGGTGGCGCCTCTATCGGCCTCCGCTGGAAACGACTTCATTAAGTGAACATGCCTGGACGGTAAGTTTCCAGGCCTTCTCTTCTCTACGACCGTGGCCATTCCCATCCATGCTGGTGCTTAACCCTTTCGCTACGAACGCCGTTTATAAACGCCGCAGATTTTTCTACGCAAGAGAACGAAGGGCGTCTTAAAACGTCGCTGGGGTCAGGTAGGCAGAAAAGGTCCAAGGTGTCATAAAGGACCCTTCCTCGCGGGTCTGAAGACCCTTCCTCGGCTTCGAGGCGGGGATTATCTCGACCCTTCTTCGCAGCACGAGCCTCACCCTCGGCAGTTGTTCGCGGTCACTTTTTTGTTTATGCATTTGAAAAACCAAAATCATATTTGTATCTAAATCGCATTATTGAGTTCCAGAAGTTAATTCCTTATGTTTTTTTGAATCTCTAGAAATTTTAAACGGAACTCTAACGTTATTATTAACAGAGTTCACCTGTCAATGAGATTCAAATCGATTTTGGAGAATTTTTCATTGCAATGAGGAACAAAGACGTATGTTTTTTTATGATTTGACGATAAGGTAGTACCGATATTTTTCTCTCCGTTTTACTTGTTTATGAACATATATTGGGGAACAACTGTAATGGTAATACCACACAACATACCGCGAAATCTATTATATCTACATTATAGGTTGAAAATCCCGCTGAAGGGTATGGTTTATGCTAATTTATTAGCAGTCAATAAACTTTACTTTCTTGTAACTGAATCTTTTTGGTGTTCAGCATTCAAATTTATTCTGTGTAATGTGGCTAAGAGTGATAATTATGTTGTAATCATTTATGTTAAAACTAGAAGAAAACCGCATGCGTGCGTGATGGAATATTGGGAGATACAATAAATAATTGCTAGGCAGAAAAATCTATCTCGCGCTACCATTGCGAATATATTTACATAAAAATATTTCCTGATGAAGGTATAGCACCAAAAAGTGCATGTGCTTTTATATAAAACACGGTTATGGTTGGATTATGCGCGGACGTCTTCTATTGCGAAACAACAGAAATAATTATTATTGTAACCATTGATATTATGTCTATTGTCTAAATATCTTAATATTAACATTAGAATTTCGTTTAAAATCTGTAAATGGTATTTATAACAACAGGAATTTATTTGCGTATTAACCCCCAGTTAAAGTCTTACTATTATTTATTTAACAAAAATCACTGAATTAAAAATAGTTGACCGCGGACAGAAGCCGAGGTGGGTTCTCATTTGGAAAAGGGCGAAGATAATCTCTGGTCAGTGGCCGAGGAAAGGGTCGGGAACCCCGCTGGGTCCGGTCCCAAAGCGGGGGAAAGACATACCTGCTCGAAGCCTTGCTTCAAGAGAGCTCCGTACAGGGAGTGGAAAAATATTCTAGAGGAACCCGTGAGAAGGCAAGCATTTTCCTGCGTAGGACTCCGGCGCGAAAGGGTTAATAAAGCCATATTGGTCTTAATACCATGCTATATATTAAATTCTTTACATCTGGTGATGTAGCGTTATTTCTTAGGATTGGAGATAGCTGCGCTTTCATCCAGCAAGGTTTATGTCTTATTTTTTGGACGTGACTTTTGAAGTTTAGTCGTTTGTCTATTATCACTCCCAATTAGGGAGCTTCGTCATTCCAATCAATGGGCTGTTCTTTTATTGTCAAGCAACTGCTTTTCGGAGTGGTCGTCCTTGGCTTTGTGAAGATTATGGCTTTCGTCTTGGCAGTTTTTACGCCGAGTCTCCATTTCTCATACCATCTAATGATGTTGTTAAGTGAGTCTTGGGCTCTTTCCTTCGTCAATTCGACCGTTTTTCCCTTCACCATTATGACTGCGTCATCTGCGTACAATGCCGTCATTATCTGCCAGTCGTCATGCACTGGGAAGTCCTCCGTGTAAATATTAAACAAGGTTTGGCCCAGGATCGATCCTTGAGGGGCACCTGCCGATATTCTTTAGACCTCGCTGACCGAGTTTCCCCACTTAACTTGGAATGATCGATCCGTCAAGTACGACTTCGTCAATTTTAAGATCCACTCAGGGAAATTAAAATGCCTCAGTTTTTTCTATCAGGCCTTCGTGCCACACTTTATCGAAGGCCTTCGTGCCACACTTTATCGAAGGCCCTCGTGCCACACTTTATCGAAGGCCTTCGTGCCACACTTTATCGAAGGCCTTCGTCACGTCTAAAAATATGCCCATTGCTTGTTCGTTTTTATTAAACGCGTCAGATACGTAATCCACCACTCTATGTACTTGTTGAACCGTAGAGTGGTTTGGTCTAAATCCAAATTGTTCCTCGGGGAGAATATCACTTTTTTCAAGGTGTTCCTGAATATGAGGCATCAGCACCCTTTGCATAACCTTCCCTAGGCCGGAAATCAGCGAGACCGGTCGGAATTCTTTTGTCAATAAGGTGTTTCCTCCTTTCTTTGGGATACATGTTATGTTGGATTTTTTCCAGTCGTCTGGGAAGTATCCTAGCTTAATGCCATTATTAATTATATTTAATAAGTATATTTTCGCGTCTTTTGGGAGTTTCTTTATGACCTCATTAGTTATTTGGTCTTCACCTGGGGCTTTTCTGATTTTTGTATCACTTATTGCTTTTTCTAGTTCGGTCATGTTAATTATTGGCGGTTTTAATCGTGTATTATTTTCATCGGTCTTTGTTATTAATGTATTTGTAATTTTCGTATTTGTCTTAAATGTTTTTTCTAGCTCTATTGCCATTTCATTAGCTTTTTCTGTTTCTTTAGTAGTTATGACCTGCCCGAGTTTTATGTTAGGGTCGTTTGTTGGCGTTTTTCTTAATTGTTTTGCTATTTTCCATACCGAATTGTTATTTTTATTTAGAGATTCAAGTTGCTCCTCCAATCTTTTTGTTATTAGTTTGTTTATTGACGTTTTTATTTTCTTATTGAGCTCTTTAACTTTAATTTAAGTATTTTGGTGCCGATTGAGTAATATTTGCGTCTTGCCCAGTTTCTCTCTTTTATTAAAATCGATGTTTCTTCGTCTAGTTTAAAATCGGTCGGTAATCTTTTCTTTTTTATCGGTATGGCTTTTAGCATTCCCTTGTTCATTGCGTTTGTCAATGTTTTTACGCAGCTATCAACGTCTGATTTTGTCTTTATGATTATTTTGTCTATTGCCAAATTATTATTTATTGTCTCCTCGTACAGTTCCCAGTTTGCTAGCCCATAATAGGGACCTTGCCCATAACAAAGACCGGTTTTCTAATGCGGGACGGTGAATGGCCTGGCTCCTACGTTAATTACGACAGGATATTGGTCGCTTGTCAATTGATTTATTGTTACGGCTTTCGCAGCATATCTCAAATTTTCCGCGACTGCGATGTCAATTACTCTTTTCCCTCGAGTCATCGTGGGATCGCTCGGTGCAATTATTGAAAGCCTATTTCTATTTGTCCAGTTGCTTAAACTTTTTCCATTTTTATAGTCAACTGGGCAGTTCCACTCAACATGTTTGCAGTTTAGGTCACCTCCTAAAATTACCGTGTCATTTCCTCTTACGAGTTCGTCAAAATCACTCGTTAGGCAATTCTTTTTCGGAGGCAAATAACAGGAATATATTTTTATGTTTCCTGCCATTGCCTCTACATTTACACCTATTGCCTCTAGATTGGAAATATTCACGTCAGGTAAGTCATTTGATATATTGTTGTCACGGATTAAAATTGCTACACCACCAGAGCCCTTTCAATTTAGATCGATACTCGGTCGATCTCGTCTTTTAATTTTAAAATTGGGGACTTCCCATCGGTCGTTTTCTTTAAGGTGTGTCTCTGATAGTAGACAGATGTCTATTTTAAATCGGCTGAGGAACGCGATTAGCTCGGGGCTTTTATAACTAAGCCCCCCGTTCGCGTTCCACAGCGCTATGCCCAGTGATTTCTTATTCATGGTTTTATGACCCATAAGCGATCTTGTCAAGGATGTCTGCCATTTTCCCCATCATGGTGTTTAGTAAAGTCATCTGCTGCATTAGCATCTTATTCATGTCGAGCATTTCGCTTAACATTATTTTTATTTCGTTATTTGTGCACTCGTTTCCTGTTTTTTCGTTATCCTGTCTTACGTCTCGTTCTGCGGGTGGTTTCGTTTTGGGGGGATCGGACTTTTTAATTTCAGACGCCACCACCGTCGCTGGCGGTGTTGTTTGCGTTCCTGCGTTCTCATCGCCGTGAGTCGCATTTGTCTTGCCAACCTTGTTTTCTAGTCTATTCAACCAGGGGTTCTTTCGTTGCGCTCTCGCAGTGTCATTTGTTTTGTTGCCAACGGCCGTCGTCTGTATTGTGTTCCCTTGCGGTTCCGTTTGGCTATTAGTAGTATTTCGCTCGAAGTTGCGACTTGTCTTTTTTACCTGTTCGAGTTCTTTTTGGTAGAGGTCACATTCATGGGAGTATGATTGGTCGCTTCCTCCACAGTTGCAACATTTAATCGGGTTTGTCTCTGGGCAGTCCTTTCCTTCGTGATCCCCTGCGCAGTAATAACATCTTGGCAACGCTGTGCAGAAACGTGAGCCATGGCGATATCGGTTGCAGCGATAGCATCGTTGCGGTGTTGTGTATTTGTACGGAACTATCCTAATGCTGCAGATGTATTTAATTTGTTCCATTCGTTTAGGACCGAAATCGGGTCCGCGCTGTATTGTGAGTACGTAAGTGCTGGTGTTTTTTGGCGATAACGTTTTGACGGCTACGCTACGCTGGTCTGTGAATTCCTCGCGTATGAATTCAGTGTCAATTCCGCTGTCTAGCCCATGAAGCACGTATCTGACAATGTTTTGGCCCTTTTGTTCCCAGGTGTGCGTTTGGGCGCCTTGTTGTCTAAGAAAGTTCTTCACTACTTCGTAATCAGCGTTATTTTTCAGTTGTAACCGGGAGCCTTTGTTCAACTTTTTAAATGTGAAAGTCTTATCGGACACCGTGTGTCTTATTTTTAGGATGAAATCGGTCATATTTATTATTTTGTATATTACAATGGAAGGAGGCCATTTTTTTCTCGGCACGCTCTTTGTCGCGAATGTTTTGTTTTCATTATTTCTCTTATATTCGCTTCCTAGCGATTCTAATGGCTGGAACCTGTTACTTGTGACTATTGACGTGACTGTTTGACCGTGATCTTCCTCATCTCTGTTGGCGCGTCTGCGTTTCATTCGTGTCTGTTCAACTGTTTCGAACATGAGATTGTTCTCAACTCGCATCATGAGCTCGTGGTCACTTAAAATCGAAGTATTTTGATTTTCGATAACGCTTCGTTCGTCAATATTGTCAATAAATTCTACCGCAGTATTTACTCGGGCGTCACTTACGTCAATTTCGTCACATGGGCGATTTGCGGATTTATCTGCTTTTCGGGCTTCGTCTGTTTTTTTTGTCTTTCTGCCTAGAATGGTCAGTTCGTCCTTATCTTTTTCATTGTTCGCATTCTCTCGGCTGGCTATGATCGGTCTTACTATATAGTTTCTCGTATGGGATGATTTCTTCGGTGAGTGAAACATCTTATGAGATTGTCTATCTGGCTATTTTGTTGGCATTTAAAGAAGGAAATCTCCTTTCCCTAGGGGGAGGGATGGGATCCTTGTCTGAAGAACCAATGCGATCAATCTACTCGATTCGTCCGCCGGAACGGGCACGAGCAAACTTGATCAGGTTCTTTTCTCCCTACTCACTATTTCTCAATGAGGGCCCTTGTGACACCTCCGTCCGATCCTTCCGCAAGCGTATAGGGCACAGACGGCCCGTGTCGAGCACCTCCTTATCCTACTCACTACTCCCTGACGAGGGGACCCGCCCGGATCACCCGGAAGTGCAAGGAGATTCACTCCGAAGAGGCCCTCTTCCCGGGATTCTCGAGAGAGACAACCTTAAAGGGGAACAGACAAGCACCACACGTGAGTGAGGAGGAGGGTCTTAGTTAGCCTCCCCCCTCGGGCGCCTTGCTGTTTAGAAATTGGAGATTCTTCCTGTCCTATCTATTTTCTGAGCCAGCAAAAATGTCACGAAATATTCTCCGGTCACCGAAGTCACCGATGCCTCGTCCACGAAGTTTTTAGTTCCCCGTTCTACCACTCCGTCGCTGTAGGTTCCGCCGTAGTCTCACCGTATCCACCGCAATCAAAGCCGAAGTCTGACACCCGGACGAAAAGTGGCACATTTATAAAGGAACAGGGTACTATCACGGAGACGCCGGCCAATCGCGCCAATGGCGTCGCTCCAATGCTCTAGGTCAATGGAGGCCCGGAACTTAATACGTACCAGAGATGGAAACGAAAAATTGAACAAGACCTAGCCAATCACAAGAGATAGTGCGGAAGAAAGGGGGCGGAAGTGTTTTTGGAAATTTTTAATATTTTCCGCAGTCCGCATGCGGAAATAGACGCATGCTCAAAGCAGCTTGAAGTGATATTAAAAACAATGACACAGCGACACTTAACGCATCTTGAAGGCAACTTCAAGGCGAACAAAAGCCCAAATCAGTCAACTTTCGAGTTACTAGCCCACATTTTGGATAGCTATGGCATGGATGAACCCCAAGTTAATGAGATCAAGTCCTATTCATGACGAGGGAAATCAAAATTTTCCCATATTCAATCGCTCAGCTGATAATTAATATATTTCATGCACAATACAAAATTTTGAGAGTAAATATAAGCCCCTCAGCTCTTTTTAGAGTATGTAAAGTCATTCCAGATATTCTTGTAGTTCCTATCTTAGTCATGTATATTGTAATTACAAAATTTCCCATGCTGCACGAAGGAAGTCACGAAATTTATGTAATAAATGGGTGATTTCAACTGAAATCAGTTGATATGAGTCAGGTGACACTCCCCTTACTAGGAAGGGGGCGTAACGTTTTCCCTATAACTTACATGCCTATGTGTAACCAGCATTCCGATGATGAATATTGATTCCTTTATCTGAGCACAGAACCTGACCAAAATAAATTTTTAAATATGTGTACACTGCTTCTGCAAGCACCCGCGCAGAAAATGACATCACTGAAATGTTAAAAATTATGGAAATATTGCATACAGGAGCAGTAATTTTTGTCTCGTTAAAAATATAAAATTTTTTTACATCTGTTGACAAAGCTAGTGGTGTCAACTGATGTCAAAATGTTTAACTGCAGAAATGCGTATCATACCAATGTGAATTATTTCCATAGCAGGACCTTTCTTTAAATAATGGTATTTATCAGTAAAAATACATTACTTCAGCGTGATAGTTAGTCGCCCTTTTCCATAAATTCAATGATTTTCCAGGAGAGTTGCCTGTCTTTTGAATTAGACAGTTCCGTGGCAGGACTTTTTCTTTAAACCGAGGTTTTAGGACCAAATTTGCGTCTCTTCGGAAATAGATCACAGAGAAGATAGAAAGCCGAGGCTTGTTCTTCTGATCACGTTGCACAGTAAGTGAACCCATCTCACAAAAAACGGACTTCGTGGTCTGTAAAATTTCGACCAATCCCTATGTGTCTGAATCAAACCGCACACCGTTGTTTTCGACTCAATCCGCACACCGTTGTTTCTGGTGCGAGTCACGTGCTTAATACGAAGCCTGAGTTTGAAGGGGTCCACCGAATTCAGCAGCATCTGCTTGATCTCTTAACTGCTTTAGACTTTCTCCTCTTTTGGAAAGATCTCCGCAAACTCCGTCTTAGACCGGGCTGGCACTGTTTTTCCAGCTACGTGAACCCGCAGTTAGGCGGGTTTCGCAGACATAGCTGCAAAGCTTGTACTCGCAACCGTCGTCCGCGTGGCCTCCATGCGGTGGATATTTCCTTGCGCACTGCACCCACGACGTCTGCGCGTCCTCGGTAGTACTCCATTTTTGCTACCACGGTGGTATGAATTTTTTGCAATTCACCAAGCATGCCATGCAACTCTCCTTTCTTAACCTGCGAGATCTTTAAATCACTCGCGATCGCCAGGGTCATCGTTTGCACCAAGCAATTGAAGTCGGGCACCTCTGGGCCTGAAATCGGGGCCGTAGACGCCCTCACCACCGTCCTGGGAGAAACAGGCTCACCAGGATTCGCCTGACGACAGGTCAGTGACGACCTTCAGTCGCTTACCTTTTTCCATCTGATATCTGGGAAAACGTCCTGCTCTTAGATGGATTTAGAGCCAGGCCTTTTGCTAATCCTGCCTCCTCGAAACACGCTAAGGACTTCTGTAACCCTACCCTAAGGTCCCCGCAACGAGGATGACATCGTCCGCGAAGGCTAGGGCATTCACCCTTGTGACCCGTGGGATTAGCGAACCTCAGCGGGTATTGCGGCTAGCGCTTTGTCCATCACGCGATTGAAGAGGAAGGGACTCAACGGATCCCCCTGGCGTACACCCCTTCGGACCGTCACCTATCTAGCTTTACCCTTCCACCTCAAGATGTTCTTTTGCCCGGCATAGAGTCCAGCGAGGAAGGAAGTGGATATCCTAGCTGACCCAGCACAGGGCCGTGCCGCTTCTAATATGACCGAATGTTCGACAGATTCGAAGGCCTTCGTCAGGTCGAGCACCGCGAAATGCAGTTGACAGCGGCGTACCCGAGCATCGTGCATGATTGCTTTTATTACCGCCACGTTTTCAAAGACTCCATCGGCAGAGATGAACCCAAGTTGCCGTGGGTCTCCGTCGGGTCCGGCAGTCCTAAGTCGTGCGGCAAGCACTTTGCTTAATTGCCGTAGGACTACCGACGCTGTGGTGAGCGGTTGGTAGTCCTTTGGCGTGGTTGGGGTCCTTGACTTGGAAGGAAGACTGGTGATAAGCTCAGGTGGGATGGAGCCTTGCAATAAGATGACATTAAAGAGAGCCGAACGTAGGAGTGGTAGGACAGCCTTCCATTGCCTCACACTTACGCCATCAGATCCTGGAGCTGATTTGATCTTCAATTCGTTCCCTTCGATCTTCCCAAAGGAGATCGGATGGTAAGCGAAGGCCAAGGCTCGGCCGCCGCCAGCTAATGTTCGCTGATTCGGGATTTTTCACCTGGCCCCGTTGCCTTCATGACTTTGGCCCAGTAGTCAAACATCTCTCGAGAACCGAGGGAGTCGGGTTCCTGGGACTCGCCGTCAAGGATTTCGCGGGCGGCAATCCCTATGTTTTTGTTCCATTTGGATTGAACCTTAACGTACTCGCTACTCTTTCGTAATTTCCTGTTCACAATCGGGGTAGGTTCCGCTTTCTTGAATCCGACCTTCTCACATCTGTCATTCCGGTGAAAACATTTTTGGAACCAATCAAGAATGAGTGGCCCACAGTCCTCCCCGTCAAGAGGTTTCTGGCAGATGGAGTGAGAGTTTGTTCCGTGGTTGGTATTTTCCTTTTCTCATCGGATTCCATCGTATCTCATTTTTACAAATTTACGATCAGGGAATATTCAGCCTTTTATACAATGAAAGCTTCATTCAGTGGCATTTGTTACATAGTAACACTCCGGTCAGTGCATCATGTTTCCTATTATTTGCTCTTATTTCGTAAAAACTGAGCATTCTGTTTTTTTTGTTATTTTTTGAAGATTTAGGGCAGTTTACATTTCCAAGTTTTATACCGAGGCGTTTAAATTAGGAAGGAGTTCCTCTTCTCAATTTGCCTGAATTAAATGTCATCTTCTTTTTCATTGTTTCCCCTTAAAAGTCAACCAGATTATTTTCTATTAAAACAGGTTCTAAACCAGATAACTCTAAATTTCATTCCCAAAAATTAGATTCTTAAATCTCTATCCCCTGAGAGCTTTATTCAGTAACACTTCTAGAGCAAAGGAGAGTCCCCCGCTTAATTTATTGGGCAATATATGTAAAATATTTTTCCTTATTTTGCTAAAAAAATCTAGTAACATTTTTACTCTACTTGCGACGATGTTTCTGCTCAAAGCTTTAATCTGTGGCATTTTTCATTTGTATTCATGTCGTTGTCTAAAGGAGGTTCTCTCCTTTCCTTAGTGGGAGGGATGGGAGCCTTGTCTCAGAACCCTAGCAATCAATCCATTCGATCCGTCCGCCGGAACGGAACGGGTACAAGAAGAAGTGATCAGCTTCTTTTCCTACTCACTACATTCTCAAATGTAGGCCCTGGAGACGCCTCCGTCCGATCCTTCGTGGTGCAGATAGAGCACAGGTCTTCCTCATCTATTTCCTCCCCTCCAACAACTGTGTGTTCTGGGGATCCTATAATGACATTCACCGCAGCTTGTTTGATATTTCTATTTTCTTCTAATATGGTCTCCGTAACCTGGGCCTCCTGTCGGGGAGTCTTGGAAGATTTATCATTTCCATCAGTGGAGTTATCTCCCACCAGAATTCCTTGTCCTATTTCTTTGTTATTTTGCCACCGATGCCTTCACTATAGTTTGCACTTGCACGTTCCGTCAGTTTCTTCTTTTTTCAGCCTCGCATTGCTAACTGCATCATTGTCCTCTTTAAGATAAAACCTACTATCTCCGTCTGCGAGAACCGATACAAGTCCTGTCCTTCCTCTTTTGAGTTAAGTGCGATAAGTCATCATACCCGTTCTGTCTACGTAAAAGCTTTCTGTTTTCAGCGGGCATTTCGTTGACTTTAGGAGGCGTCTTTCCTATTTCTAAAGCTAGTATTTTTCAGGGACCGACACACCAATTGCAGTCTCCCTGCCAGTCACTGTGCCAAGTGATGCGAACTTACTGCTCTCCTTTCAGAAAAGGGTGGATTGGATATGAGAAGGTAAAGGTATCAGTCCTTCCCTGCCTTTGCTTTTCACTGGGGAATGAAACTTGCCGAGGAGTCTCCGACTTCTAGCTACGGGATGGGGGGACGAAGGGGAAGCTCGATGAGCAACCCTGGATGGACCAATCCCGTCGATCCGGCCGCCGGAGCGGACGCGGGCACAACGGGCCTTGCCCGGGTTGCTCCCTATCCTACCCACTATTTACCTGGCAAGGGACCCTTCCGGTTTCACTGGGAGTGCAATGAGGTTCTCTCTGAAGAGGCCCTCTTCCCAGTTTCCCCAGAAGAGACAACCGGTGGGAAGACACAGAACGGCACCACCCGAGAGTGAGAAGGAGGATCTGAGTTAGCCTCCCCTCCAGGGCGCCCGTCTGTGACCGTGCGGAGACTCCTCGTCCCTATCGTGACCCTAATTATAATATGAGGTCCCTAATTCCCCATACGAAACAAAGGACTTACAGTAGGTAAGGTAGGGTACAGTAGGAAAAAAGGGAAAAAGGATTTTCCACAAAAAAGGAAAAAAATATCTTCCGCGGGCTGGATTTGAACCCGCTCCTATTGAATAGCATCCGACACCTTAGTTCCCTCGGCCAACTGGAGGAGATTACCGGGTTAAAACAACTCTTGCGCTGTTCTAGTGTGCGCAGGTTCTCTCTTATTAGTTAAAATCAATCGAGAACATGCGCAGTCTGATGGCAGATCAGCTTTCTGCGGTCCTATGGACTCTCCGTCGCCTGTCGTGCCGGACCGCCTCGGAAAGAATCCGGGATTCCCCGAGTGTTGAACCGATGTCACCCCTTGGAGGTCCGCCGCCTTGCCGCTGGTCTGGCTTGGTGTAGTGACTCGGACAGGATTCCTGCTACCGACACATGGAGATGACGTGCTGTGTGCCCACCAAAATTCCTCCGGATGACCAGAAGGACCACCTATAGGCCACCAAAGGCCGTCCGCCCGTCAGTCATTCCTTTGAAGACACAACCGTTTCCGCTGCTGCTGTTGCGTGTGACACCCGGACGAAAAGTGGCACATTTATAAATGAACAGGATGCTATCACGGAGACGCCGACCAATCCCGCCAATGGCGTCGCTCCAATGCTGTGGGTCAATGGAGGCCCGGAACTTAACTTGCACTAATGTGGGAACGTAACAGAGACGGAAACGAAAATTAAAACAACACCTAGCCAATCGCAAGAGATGGCGCGGAAAAAAGGGGACGGCAAGTGTTTTTGAAAATTTTTAATATTTTCCGCAGCTCGCATGCGGAATGTGACGTATGCTCCAAGCAGCTCGTAGTGATATTAAAAACAATGACACAGCGGCACCCGACGCATCTTGGGGGAAACTTCAAGGCGAACAGAAGCCGAAATCCGTCCAATTAAGAGTTACTAGTCCACTTTTTGGATAGCTATCGCATGGATGAACCCAAAGTTAATGAGATCAAGTCCTATTCATTACGTGGGAAATCAATATTTTCCCATGATCAATCGCTCAGCTGATAATTATAGCATTTCATGCACAATCAAAAATGTGAGAGTAAATATAAGCCCCTCAACTGTTTTAAGAATATGAAAAGTCATTCCAGATATTCTTGTAGTTTCTTTTTTATTCATGTTCATTGCAATTAAAAAATTTCCCATGCTGCACGAAGGAAGTCATTTATGTAATATATGGGTGATATCAACTCAAATCAGCTGATATAAGTCAGGTGACACTCCCGTTCCAAGGAAGGGGGTGCCACGTTTTTCGTAAAATAAACATGCTAATGTGAAACCAGTATGATGAATATTGAGGCCTTTATCTGAGCACAGAACCTGACCAAAAAACATTTTAAATATTAGTACACTGCTTCGGCAAGGGTAGTAGTAGTAATTGGGTTTGTGGGTGAGTCGACGGCAGAGGTCATTTTGCACCGCGTCCAATTCATAAATGTTGTCACTGCATTAGGCGGCCTGGCTCTAGACTGTTTGTTGCAACTGTATACTAGTTTTAACTAGAGAGATATACTAAAATATAAATAAAAATTATTAAACTGAGTGGAATATATTTATATCTTTTAAAAACCGGATTACCTGGTTAAGTCGGCCAGCGTTATCACCCAGATCCTTTTTATGATTTCCCCTTGGGCCAAAAATTTCCCCGATGAATATCATGATCGATTAATTACGATGATCGATGACTATCAATGATCGGTGCGGATGTATCGGTTGGCAGTTTGATGTGGCTATTAAGTGAAGATTGAATTGGGTCAAACGTAATTCAGGACAAGGCCTATTTATAGGCCAAGGCCCAGGCCAAGGCCAATTCTAGGCCAGGGCCCAGCGAAACAAGCACCAAGTTACAAATTAAGCAACAACTCTTTGTTGTGGTATAATACAATTCTCATATCCGTATTTTCATCGGTGAGTAGATGTCGATCGTCCAACACAACGTTTATAACATTGCCTAAGAACCTCTCTGATGACGTTGAAGTGGCAGGAATACCAAGGTATTTCCTCGCGTACTGCTGAAGGCGGGGATACACATCTTACTTCCTGTCCCGATACCAATGCAAGACGTCCAAAGATTTGGATAAAGCTGAGACCTCCTCGTACTTGTGGAGCTCCACCAGGAAGGGGTCATCAGCAGAGGTAGCGTTTCTCGTTTAGTCATAGTCGCGGTGCGATGACTGAAATCATCGTCGATGACTTCGATTAATCGACTCATCGCACAAGCCTAGGCGAGACCGTCTCAGGCCCCTCATTCAGTTTTTAGTCGCTACTTTCTCCCTTCCCTAGGCTAGCTGGCAAGAGGCTCCGTAGGTGGTTGGGGGTGAGGGTCGTGGGTGGGCTTTTATCGTATGTTTTTATAGTATAAAACACTCCGTTAAGGAGAATGCTCGAATGGTCGCCCACCGCAAAGTGAGGTGTTGGTGGGGGAGATGGAAGGGCAATGGAAAGGTTCCTATCCTGCCACAAATATAAGAGGTCCTCTTTCCGCAGGAATGTGGACCGTTGGGAAAGTTAAGGAATGCGATGTCGTACACCACCCAGGCAGGGCAGTTTACAGATGCTGTTCCCAAAAGAGCAGTAGTGGCACAGAAAAAAAAGAAAGCACAGGCAGGCACAAGTAAGATGCAGGTAATTGAAAAGATTACTGAAGAAACACCGGAAGATGCCGATGAGATCATGCACATGTCGGGAGAATCAGAGTCAGACAATGAGGAACAGGGTATCTTTGAAACCGTAGAATACTCCCGAAAACAAAACGGAAACGTGAGAAACCAGCAGCCAGCAGCAGCTACAGCCGTGACCAACAGTGACAAGTACATAGCACTCAACCCAGAAGAAGAAATAACGACAGTAACTGATAGATACGAAAAAGATGAGCAAAGAAAAATGCCTCGGAGTAAATGGCCGCAGCCTATAGTTGTATACAAGGTAATTGATAGGACTGAAGTTATCAAAAATATCAGGACCCTAGTAAAGGACAAGACGTTTACTATCAGAAAGGTAGCTGAAGGATCGCGATTACAATTCAAGACAAGGAAACACTACGAGAGCGTAAAAGCTTTCCTTGACAAAAACGATGCTCAAACACACACCTTGGCACACAAGGGTGAAGGTTTAATCTGGTATGTTCTATATGGGTTGGACGATCACATTGACTTAGGACTCATAAAAGAAGAACTATTTGAACAATACATCCCATGTGTATCGGTAAGTCCATTATCGAAATATAACTAGTATGTATATGTTGCCACTGTACAGAAGGGAAAGACTTTGATCCAAAGCTAATTGAGACGATTAAGTACGTGTGTAGCCACCCAATTGGAATATCAACTTTTCAATATATGTCACCACAGAGCTGTTATATGTGTAACCGCTACAAACACGGTTGGAGATTCTGCATAGCAGCCGAAAGATGCTATTGGTGCGCTGTAAACCATTAAGGGAAGGACTGTCCAAGGAAAGATAGCATTAAATGCTGCAACTGCGGCAAGGACCATCCTGCTTTCTACAAATTATGCGAAGTATACCAACGAGAGATGCAGAATCTAAAGCCAAAGAATAGCAAAGACGATGAGAGCGACTTCAAACCAAAATCGAGTAGAAAAGAAGATCGTCATGTCCCAACGGTCAGTGTATGGGAGAATCCACCGCTAAACCAGGTATCGGCAATACCGATTGCGATGGTAGCGGAGGCTCCTACTTCTGCTGAGGTCCCTACCTCAATTCAACTTAGGAGGACGGAAACCTTGCCGGTAAACAGGGATGCTGCAACAGGAAATGCCCGTGACACAGGTGGTGACACCTCAAACAAGGAGATAAACACAACAATGAGAGTTAACGGAGCTTATGAGGATGATGCTTCGGTAGATGCACTCGTTCTCATTGACCGTTAACAAACTATGTGAGATCGTCATGAAGGTAACTCATAATGGGTAGTACACAATATAGAATCTCACTAGTAACAACTTTGTGGAATTCAAACGTAGCGAGCATAAAAACAGAGGAACTTAAGATCTTCTAACGGAAATATGACGTAGCGGTCTGCCTAGTTAGCGAGACGTTACTCAGATCGGATAAAAATTGGGAGATTAACGGATATGAAGTTATAAGATTAGATAAGCACATGGGTCATATAGCAAAGGGTATTGTAGCAATCCTCACCAAAGAATGGATAACAGCGAGCCCACTCCCACCAATAAACTGTGAAGAATTAGAAGTGGTTGGAGTGCAAATAGAAACGTACATGGGTGCGATTACGTTTCTTTCCTGCTATTTATCGCCCAGCAAAAAAATGTTAAAATCAGATTTTCACAAACTCCTCTACGATGACCAATTGATTTACTGGGGGCGACTTCAACTTCAAAGAGCATACAATGGAACTGCACCGTCAACAATAGGAAGGGAAACTAACTTCTCGACTGGGTAATAAAAAACCAAGTGAATATTGCTGATCCGGCTGAACCAACTTGGTCTTTGATAGGAGCGTCATAGATATAGCCCTAGCCAAAAATATCAATCAATCTATAGCAGCATGAATTGTCAATGATTTTTAAGTGATCATTATCCGGTGATCATGTACATCGGCAGAGCACCAGTAAACGTTCCAGACGCACCGCTGCGTTACTGCTGTGGACTAGCAAATGGGACAGATTAGAAGAGATCATCTCAGAAGATCTCTATTTTGAAGAAATTGTAGTGGTAGATGGTACAAACTTAGAGAAAGTAGGGAACAAGCTCTCGTCAGCCATCAAACTATGGATGAAAAAAGCAGCTATCCCACTCCGTAAGGGGCTGCCCGCCGAAGCCATCCGTATCCCAAGAGATATCCAAAAGCTCATTAAAGAGAGAAACAGAGTCAGGAAGAGATACAAGGAAATAAGCACACTGACTCTGAAGGAAGAGACACGAACACCAAATAAGGAAATCAAGAAAAAAATTAAGAAACTAAGAGTGGAAAGATGGAACGACCATTTGGCAAACATCAACGCAAACGATGAGTCTCTAAGGAAGACTGCTAAGAAAATGAGGAAAGTAAAACAGGCAGATCACGTCTTAAAGACAAAAGAAGATAGAGTATTTCATACACCGAAAGACAAGGCAAATTCAATGACCGACCATTGCGAGAAGATTTTTACCCCAGGAAGATCTGGACTTTATAGTTCAGCAATAGATTTTAACATAAACGCATGGAAAATTTCTAGGGAGAAGGAAGAGATCCCTAACCTTACCCCATGCAGATATAGACGAAGCCTTGGAGGCGCAGCCAAAAAGGAAAGCGCTAGGTGTAGGTGAAATTCCAACGAAGTCTTAAAAAGAATATCAGTAACGGCAACACTGCTGCTTATCAAAATTATTAACGACTCTCTTGCATCCGGTTACTTCCCACAAATATGGAAAAAATCCATTGTCACATGCATCCCAAAGAAAAGAGGGAAGACACTCACTCCTGATGATTTAAGACCTATCTTCTTTATCTCCAATGTTGGGAAAACGGTAGAGAGGATCATACTTAAATATATTAATGATTACGTGGAAAAAAGCATCATTTATCCTGAGGCTCAATTTGGATTCTGGAAGAAAGGTCCACCACTCATCAGATCAATCGCCTCCTAAATGAAATAACAGACAGTTTTAACAAAAACGTCTGACGACGGGTGTGTTCCTCGACGTGTCAATAGCCCTTGGTAAGTATGGCACGAAGGTCTTTTACTGAAAATGGACAAGTGGAATATGCCGCGATGGATTTTACTATGGACGAGATCCTATTTGGATAAAAGAAACTTCTGCGTTAGGTGGAGGATGCACTTGAGTGAATGGAAGATGGTAAAAGGAGGTGTCCCTCAAGGTTCAATAATGGGACCAGTGCTATTTAATATTGACATAGCGGACTTTCCGACAAACCTAAATAGTTGATGAAGGATTTGGTGTTTTCCTGGCGTATGATGTGGATGAAGTTTTCACGGGTCTTCCACCAGGTCAAATATTCGGTTGCTGCCGACGTTTCGATGGATAACTCTCAACGCCCTGAGGACGATGGAAGAGTTATCCATCGAAACGTCGGCAGCAACCGAATACTTGACCTGGTGGAAGACCCGTGAAAACTTCATCCACAAAATAGTTGGATTGGGGTCAGGCTTTTACGCCGACGATGTAGCAATTGTAGCCACCAGGCCGAGAGCATCCAAAACATCGGAATGTGTGCAGGAGAGCCTGGATGACGCCGTAAAATGGTACAAGAAGTGGAGATTAACGCTAAATGCTAGGAAATGGCAGGCAATCATATTCCACCGGCCAAGCAGGCCAAAACCAACTTGCGAGCCTCTAAGGATAGGGATGCAACCCCTAGAAGGGAATAAAGACGTGGAATATGTCGGCGTGCGTCTTGACAACACTTTATCAATGAGAGACCATGCAAATAAAATAATAACTAAGAGAATTGGTATAAGAGCAGGTGTCTCAACCATTCTCAGCAATAGGTCCACTCCAAACGAAGCAAAAGGGATAATCTATAACCCATGCATAAGGTTAACAGTTTTACACGTAGCGCCGGCCTGGACACGACTACTGGGAAAAACCCTCCTAAGCAAGTTAGAAACGAACGAGAGGAAGAGCATCAGATCAATGTTTCGGATAAGGAGAAATACAGCAGGTACACAAGTACTCGGGAATAATCCCTCTGAAAGAGGTGCTGGCAAATGCGAGAGAAAATTATGAATTGTAAGCGATAAATAGCGAATCAAATATAATACAGGTAGTAGTAGAAAAAAGGAGCCGTCAGGTCGATAAAAAAAGACGGCCTGAAAATGCGGTCGGTGCTCAAAGCGACAGGCAAACCACGTCTATCTAAAGAAGTCTACGAAGACAAAAACAGAAGGACAAAGAGCATTAGTGCGATAAAGCGCATAGCCCATGCAGATACAGCAGCTTCGCAGCAACGACCACCGCTTGCGTCAAACCTTGCGGATTGTACAGGACGTGAATAATGACGATAACGGGAGAGTTGGAACCAAGTGGTAAGTAAATATATTTACTCCGAGGAAGTCGTGAAGACGTTGCAGTAGTCAAACAGCAGAGCGTCATCAAAACGTAGCAGAGGTCATAATAAAAGTGGAGTGACTAATGCTAGTTAGAGCCATATTAACTAATGAAATCACAGCAGTCACGCGTAAACACACCGAATCGCGAAGGCAAAAAAATAAACACACAGCTAGAAGCGTAATATTCCCTGCCTACCACCAGATGTCCATAAAATGTCAAAATATGCATGGTTGTCTGAACGAAATTACAACAGGTTCTATTTTCTGGGCAGTAGTTACTTGGCAATGCACGGGAACACCGCAAGATTCCGTTGAAATATATAGCATCACTCGATAACTTTTCAAATGCAAAATCTGCCTGGAATGGACATGCAACAATTCTATGGCGTTACTTGGTTACTACTCCATAGCAACAGAAATGTCGTTCTTCCTTTACCTCTGCTGCGTACGCACGAAAATGAAGCCGGCGGACTTAAGGAGGTTGATCCGAAAAGTGAAAGTCATGTCATTCATTTATATTGTCAGCACTTATAGAACTTAAGTTCGTCTATCTAATAAAATAAAGTTAATTTTACCACCCATACTTCTTTTTCAACAAATTGAATCTGAAATTACATACGATTGACGGCGAGAATGGCCGTCACATAGGAATATAACGTTTAAAAATACCATAGTGGCATGTTATTTTAGCGAAAAACTTATATTTTATGCCTAATTTCACAACAAATATAATGACATGAAAAAAGGTATTAACCTACCATATTTTTCGTTAAATCCACCAATTTCTACTCCTATAGCAGACGAAATGCGTCAGTTGACTTCTAGTGGCACTGCGGTCGATTTTAGATTTGGCATCACGCACAACCCGCTAATTTCAAATAAAGTTATCAAGTCTCCTCCAATCGCGTTCAATGTGTATTCGAAAAATATTTCAAAGACTTCATTATTCGTGCTCTACCAAACGTCCTTGGCGACCTCCTACGTGGTCGACTCGTTGAGGACTGATGAAGCAGCAGAATTTTATAAAGGTAAATCAGGCATTGGAAACAAGTTTTTAAAATAATAGTCTCCTAAGGATCAGCAAGAACTTGTTGGCACTGAAAAAACTGGAATGGTATTGTGCAGTATATTATGATGATCACTTGCCTGTCTTTCATGTGTGATTTAAAACAAACAATTTGTTAAGGATGAAATTTATAAAACATGTTACTGATTAAAAAATTTCTCTACTTAGGCAAGATAAAAATGTAATTGTCCCATCTCTCATACATTTTTGTCTTTCCCTGGAATACAAGACATCCAAAAACATTTTTATTTAATCATAGTTCTTGACTCAGAACTTTTGCGTACATACTTAAGATCACATTATATACTGTTCATTTTGGATGCTTCTATTTGTGAAATATTTGGAAACCACGTTTTTCTTCTTTATGTCCATTACTGGTTTTGAGTGAGTTCATCACTGGAAATAGGTAGGTATCTAGTGGCCTTTCCATTTATGGTGCTGAAATGCATGATTAATAAATATTAATATTTATAAAATTAGTTTCTGTGGGTTTATAACGTTTGGGAAATGTTGTTGGGATGTGGGCAAACAGAACCACATGAAAAAGAAGTGTAAAATGTGATTAATAGTTCTTAAAATTGGACTAAAGATAATTTGGCCTTAACATGCTCATTTCTGTGGTGATCATCCTTTATAAAAAAAGGTCATAATAAGCTTCCAAATTCGAAAACCATAAAATTATTACTTTGAACAAAATTCTTAGCACTCACAATTGACTGCTAGATTTAACATAAATGCATATATTACTAACGGATTATTATTTTAATTGGTAAATTACACGTATAACAATCACTCAATATAAATCAAGTATGCTAAAAATGGCATCTTCAAACAGTTCTACTGACTTTGCTAAGTTATAAATATTCGTTAGAGTGAGTACAGTACAAACTATCACTTGTTTAGCTTATTATAATTTATCAGATGTACCAGTGAGACTATCATAAGTTCTCCCAGTACCCCTTTTCTGCCAACCCATGTCATATGAGGCTGCAATTTTCACCACAGGAGTTGATTCTACTTTATCTTCGCTAGGCATAGTCTCATCATCATGTTTCCTGTTGGGTTGACAAATTAAATTTATCAGGTACCAACTATGCAGTGAATAACCTAACCTTCCCTAATTTTACTGCAAAACACAAATAAAATAGTTATAATATGCTATTTTGTTAACTTGTGTACACATTATCATACAAAAAAATCTGCATAAAATAACAAAAAATTTTAAACTTAAGTTTACAAAAATTTTAGTTAAACAATTATTAATATGTATCCAACCCATCAAAAACAAAGGTCATGTTAGTAAGTCCAACCACTATCAGTCACATTTGATTTGTTACCTTTTTAGCTTAAAATTTAGACATTGATTCTGTTTCACAATGCTGAAAATATGAATAGCATGCAATATTCTCCGTTAACTCTGCTAGATGGATTGTGAACTTATGTTGAGCTATCCTGAGATAAACTTTTTTCCAGCTGAACTGCTTCCAAACAACTTTCTTCCGTAATATTTTCCAGAACTGGCCCGATTACCCTTCCATGTCTCTTTACCAGGTTCCTTGAAGGCCCAAGGGATTCAGTACCAAAAGCATTGGGCTCATCTGGGAGGCTCCCATCCAAGCGTCAACCATTACTGTTCAAAAAATTATAATTTTCAGATCAGTATTTTAAGAAATTCTAATGATATTTAGATTTGGATAATTGATATTTTCATGTAATATTAACAAGAAATTTAGATAAATGCTTACCAAGGGCGCCTTTAACATTGCTATGGAAGGAGCTCTTGTCCATCGATGATAGTTTTTGTATCAGTGGAGACTGGTTTCACTACGAGACATGTGTGGCAACGAATTTGAAACACAGATGATAATTCATTCCTCGTCTCTCTCTCCAATAATGTAGCGGAAGGACCATCGCACACATTACACCACATTTCATCTCCCACATGTTGAATATTCACAATTCTTCTGCGGAGGCTAATTGTCCTGATCAGATGATTGCATCTTCCGCTTGTCCATGGTGGCTTTCAAAACCTTTTCTCTTCGCTCCTTCTCCTTGATGGAGATAAACCTTCCTTTTGCAGATTTCGGTCGAGGCGTACTGTATTAATTTGATATCAGAGCAATCTACTGTATTGACTGTCATGCGACTGCACATCACGTCAAAGCACCTCACTGTACACAAAGAATACTAATTACCTAAATTAGTAAGAGTCCTTAGACAACTTGACTCAAGCAGTCGCGAGCCAACCTCCTTACATTACAGAGTTCCTCGTCCTTTGGAGGCAGTTTACCCATGTGATCTCCATTTTAAAGTGAGTTACTGCGTTTTCACATTTCATTCTCCATGCCTTGCATTCTTCCTCGTTACGTGAGATTCCGTCAACGTGAGCTGTGAATACGAAATCATCGGCGAGATACGTTCACTTGAAACGGTGTAACAATCATCCTTCCCTTCACTGCATCTTCGGCATTGCTAAGAAAGACGTAATTAGTTGGCGTTTTGTAACATTTTCCCCTTATTTTCCCTCGTCCTTTTTCTATTTCCCTGTTAAATTTGGCAGAAGGTTTCACGTTTTATCTTCATTTCACCAGTCGAAGATTCTTTTCTCACCGTGGTATGGTTTTTGCAGTCACCTGGATCCTGCCATTCATTGCACTACCGCTCTGTATTCCACAACGTTGATCTTATTCCGTTACTACCGTTTCAAAATTTCAGTGACGGATATTCACCTTGCTATTTACACCCTGTGGAGATATTTCCCTGCAAAATTTCCCTAAAAATGGAACCACCATTTTCCCTATAAATTAGGTACCGGTGTAAATTTTCCTTAGGTAAATATTTCATTCAATAAACAATAGTACACTAGATTATCCTAACACTATAAAACAAGTATAACTATTGGGAAGACTTCATAAAAATCAGTGGAAAAGAGGACATATATCACAATGAACGATTGAAAAAATCTGAAATTTACCAATGTTTACTCCCTTTTCAGCAGAATGTTTACATTTTCCATTAGCATACAAGTTTATTCTTTTTGCCTCCTGCTGGATGAAATCCTCGGTTTACAGTCTCCTCTTTGATTCATTAATGAAAGCACCTGAAAATATGAAGGAGGACAAGGATGACGGGTACAAAGTTGAAGAAATTGTGATCATAATTAAACAATACTGAACCCATGCGTGCGGAAACACAGTGTCCGTTGGCTCTGCATTAATTTCGTTCCGTGTGTGTTGACTTCGCTTGACAACAGTCAACCGTTACCATTAGATGCAGTAGATACCATTGCTTGACGAAGATTGCCGACAGGCTTCAGATGCCCAAGGACAGAATCCCACAAAATATGCAAGTAGGAGTTTACCAAGTGCTGTTCTCCTGTGGGAAGACTTATATTTGCGAAACGTGCAGATCGGTTGCTGTAAGATTAAAAGAACTAAGAGCCGCGTTTATATGGTGCGGCCCGTTTCCCTAACATAAACCTTCCCGCATCCACAGGGAACTTGGTAGACGCCAGGTGTTTTTAGTCCAATTGGATCTCTCGCCCGTACAAGCATATCACGGATTTTTGCGCGGCTCAAAGAACATCATCGCCACCTCCGCCTGGGATAGCCAGAAAAGTCAGCCATAGCAGAGCATTGGACGGAATGCCAAAACTCGGTGCGGTTGGACGACACCAAGTTACTTTGTCGGTTCAACGGCTTTTGGGATCGGCTCATTAAAGAATCCATTGAAATCAGACTGACTAAAAATAATTTCAACCTGGATTCGGGTTATTCTTTGAGTAATACATGGAAACCTGTTTTGAAAAATTTTCAGGAGACCAGGCGGAGCCGCCACTCGCACAACAGCCAATCAAATACCACTACCAATCGGAGCATTGACGAGGACCAATCAGGATTGGTTATTTGGTTATTTGGGGGAGGCGACCGACAGCTGAGGTCATTTGCGCCATATAGGATAGGTGGATAATTGGGTAATGGTAGGAGTTTTTAGGGAACGGAGGAAGGGTGGAGAGAAACCCGGCGTCGGCATTAGCCTACTCTTAACGAAAGGCGCCAAGGGGACCACGGCTTAACGTCCCATCCGACGGACGGAGTACTGTACTTGAAATGCCCTCCACTAGGCACTCAAGTGGGGACCGGTTTTTCGCTGAAAAATCCTGCACTGCCGGGAATCGAACCAGGGCCCTCAGGATGAGAGGCCAGTATTCTAGCCACCACACCAACCCGATCCCCTCCTCCACCAAAAGGTGGTACCCTATCCATATGGCTGTTCCCAACGGGGACGGGAGGGAGGGATCGGGATGGGAGGCCAGTACTCTAGCCACCACACCAACCCGATCCCCACCAATCAGGATTCACTTGACCTCCGGAGCAACGGTATATAAGCAGGACAAAATTCTCGTGCGACCTAGTCAACACCCTAGTCACGAAATACATGCTATGACTAATACTGAACCTCTACTCCACAGGTTATGCCGCCTACGCTGCCGGGCTGGAGAACGAATCGACAACACCATGCCACAGCTGATGACCACAATCCTCCAGGCAGCGAACATCCTATTGTCAAAGAAGCCGAAATGGAAGCGCTACTCCGCAGCCAGGATCATCAGCAGCCAGTTCCAAGATTACTATCCAGACAGCAATCTACCTCCACACACCATCCGGCGACATATTCCTACTCCATCACATCTGAAACCGGTTCCAGGGCTCCCCCTCTACCCAACAAAAAGAAGAAAAAAGAGAAGAAGAGCAGAAGATCACACTGCTAACTCTCCAGTGAATCGTCCCAGTACTCAGTGTGATATAACTGATACCAGTGACTCATGTTCTGCCCCCCCCCCCCGTGTCTGTGCCGCGCACCTGCGTGGACGTCCCCATCACCTAACATCCAGTGTCAAAGACTTATTTTATATAATATTCATATACATATTCTTATACTGTAAATACTTTGATCTTCCTTCCCTATCCATTGTTATGTATGCAAAGTTTATCCTCTGTTACCCTTTCTTTTCTTCCTTCCCTATCAATTGTTAAGTGTTATCGGAGGTCCCACGAAGGTTTTACGGGTTTCCCTTCGTGCGCGGGCGAATGCCGGGCCAGTACCGCTCCCGCTGAAAAGATTCCCTGTGACTGCAAGGTGCACATCTAGACTATTCACAGTATATCAGTGAAATCTACAGAGCCCTGAAGGGGAGAGATCCCGAGCGGGGCCGTGACCAATGTTGTTGTTATTTTCTGTTATTATTTATCATTGTTACGTTTTGTTAAGTTTTGTAAATGTTTAATTGTTGGTCACAATAAAAACACCTTTCAAATTCAAATTCTCGTTCGAAATCATTAGCCCTGAAGACGATGTCCGAGTCGAACATCGAAACGTCGGCAAACTTCAAGTTCCTGACCCGGTGGAGATCCCGAGAGCTCTTCATGCAGTCTATTCACCGGGAAAGCACCAAATCCATGCAGAGCCATTCATTGCCACGCCGCGGAAAACCTTTGAACGAACAGTCACCGTTGCCATTTGAATTCTGTTATCACCAATGTGACAAACAAGGAGAGGATGTTTTTATGAAAGAAATCGGCATTTTCAATGACTCGCACTAAATTATGGATTGCTCATGATCATAAGAAACATCTTCATTAACTTACCGAAAATATTCCCGACCTCGAAAAAAAACGTGTTCACTGTTGATGCTGCTGATTCGCTTGGCCTCAAACACTGCAGCAATGCATACAGCAGTGGGTTAGCATACATTTGTTTGGTACCAAATGTTATTAAATGTGAGCAGTAACCTTGTAATATAATAAATAGTAGTAAAATTGAAATGGTGAAATGTAATCACTAAAATGATAACGCGGAGTGGAATTTTTAAATTAATATGGGAAATTTCTCCTTGAAAACCATTTTCCTAAGCCTGAAGATTTTCCATTTGAGCTGCGTGTTTTCTAGGGAAATAATTTCCCAAAGCTTAAATTTTCTAAGGAAAAAGTTCTAGGGGAAAAAATTTCCAAGATCAACGTTTTTTTCTGGTGAAATAATTTCCCAAAGCTTAAATTTGCAAAGGAAAAAAGATCTTGGGAAAGAATTCCCTACACTTAGAGAAAATCCCTAAATCAACGTTTATTTCTGGTGAAATAATTTCCCAAAGCTTAAATTTTCAAAGAAAAAAAGATCTTGGGAAAAAATCCCTACACTTGGAGAAATTCCCTAGATAAAAATTTTTTTGGCAAATTTCAATTACTCCTTTGCTTTTGCCTACGTTCTAGGGAAATATTGGAGGGAAATTTCCAACAGGACATTGTCCAACCAATTTCAGTGCGTACCATTGTTAAGTAATGCAGGTGAGAGCGTTTTCTTATTATTTCCACATCAGTGTTAATTGCAACATTGCGATAGGCTACACCATCATCGTTTCATCTCGGTGGAGAGGACTGTGAAATCCGTGGAATTCGTCATTTGAGAAGTCCTTGTTCATTCTCGCCGTTATTCTTTGCTTTCGATGTGTGCTGGGCAGCGGAAATGTACTCTATTCCCTTGTCTTCCTGCGTCTGCCTCCAAACATCGGCAAATTTATACTTCTGTTAGCATACGATTCGTCGCCAACGTACACTCACGTTCAACAATTGAAGTTGGCATACTGCATTGCACAGGAATCGCTGTTATTCACTTGTTGTACACCGGATATCAAGAAACATAGAAGCTGGAATATGTCCATTGATGGGAAATGGTAACAATTGATAAACATTACTGGCACCTCATGTACATCGAAGTAAAGACATTAAGTAAAAACACACTCAGCGGTCTGTTGTTATGGTATACATTCATGAGTTATTAATGTTTTCTGCTGTAACGGCAACGGAAAACATTGCAGAGGAATTGTGTTATTCGTTTACCGCTAAGGAACACTGCTCATCAGCGACTTCCTTGCATTCGTCGTTTCCTTCACATCCATCATCATAGTGTTTCGTTGTCGGTTACAAATATTAGTGCGCGGAGAATCACTCGTGTGTTCCCGGCAAATAGAGAGACGTGAATGACATCGGATACCTATTGTTTACGCCGGTTGAATTGCGCTATTCAGTTATTAATCATTACGAATTTCGATTGTGTTCTGCTTAAAAAATGTATTAATTCATCTACATACCAACCTGCTCACGGCTAAGCTTAAAGCCACCGAGAACGTCCACAGAGTTGCGGGTGGTGGATCGACCTCTATATATAGAGGTTAGCTGCGAGATATGCGAGTTTACTCGTCGAATAAGCAGTCGTGGACAAAAAAGAGAAAGCATTCCGAGGGGGTATTGGTCTATCCCTGGATAAGGTATGCCTTTAAATAATACAGAACCTGTGAAGATTCCGTGACTTGGCGACGGAGTCCGCCAACAATTACGCTTCTCATCACCCGGAGGAGAGGGCAGCAGCTCTTCTTCACATGAGTGCAGGTGGAGACCGCAGTGGTCGGTACAGCGACACTCATTTCACTACAGGCGTGGTAACATTTACTTTAATGGCAGTAGTACTGCTATGTGAAAGGCCAAGGGAAACCACAACATTTTTATCCCGAGGAGTTGCAGCTACTCTTTCCTTTATTATCAGCCATGATGGCACCCTCTCGAGAACAATATTCGGAGGTAAAAAGGTCCCCAGTCAGATCTCCGGGCGCGTACTACCCGAGAGAGTACATTAGTCAAATGTGATATTTATTTTACGGTAGGAACGTGCGATCACTTCGGACCTGCGGAAGTTTGGAGAACCTGAAGGTGGATATGCGGAGAATGGACCTCGATGTGTTAGGAATCAGTGAAATGAGATGGCCCGAAGAAGGAGACTTTTGGAGTGGAAGTTATAGAGTATTCACACCGGATCACTGAATGGTAACGCTGGAGTAGGAATGATCAGTAAGAGTGCAGGACTGCATGTGAAGAGCTTCCTGCAATACAGTGAAAGGATTGTAGTACTTTAAATTGAAACTAAGCTTACAGATACCATTGTGGTCCAAGTTTACATGCCTACGTCGGACTACGAAGATGAAGAAGTGGAAGAAGTCTATGAAGATATCACTGCAGTAATAAAACAGGTAGGATGAGAAGAAAACCTAATTATTTTAGGAGACTGGAACGCTGTCGTCGGAGAAGGTCAAAATGGAAGAATAACTGGAAAATATGGATTGGGAAACCGAGACGAAAGAGGAGAAAGACTGTTTGAGTTATGCACACGACATAAGTTAGTGGTTACTAACACATTGTTTAAAAATCACAACCGAAGAAAATACACGTGGAAGATCCCAGGAGACAGAGGAAGATTTCAAATAGACTACATTTTAGTGAAGCAGAGGTTCAGAAATCAGGTGCAGGACTGCAAAAGCTACCCGGGTGCAGACATCGACAGCATCCATAACTTAGTGATGATGAAATGCCATCTAAAATTCAAGAGATTGAAGAAAACAGTAAAGAAAATTTGGCAAGAAGAAAAACTAAAGGAGACTCAAAATCAGCTGGAATTTCAGAAAGCAGTAGAAAACAATATAGGAGAGGACCTGACTAAGAAACCAGTAGAAGAGCATGGGGAAAAAAATTAATGTGGATGACAGGAATGCGCAAAAATGTTTTTGGAAGAAGAAAAGTTGTGAAAAAAAGCCATGGATCACGGAGGATGTCTTAGACTTGATTGAAGAAAGAAGACAGTACAAGAATGCGAAAACTGGAGAAGTGCAGCTTTGCTACAAAACAGTAAGGAACGAAGTAAGTCGCAAAGCCAGGAAAGCTAGATAAATGTGTATGAAGAGCCTATGCGAAGATGTACAAAACAACCTTGCTCCTGGAAAGGTGGAAGCTGCCTATAGAATAGTAAGGAACCACTTCAAGGAACGGAGCGCAAGATGCAATGCCACAAGGGACAAGAATGGAGAACTTTTTATTGAAAATGAAGACCAAGTGAGGAGATGGAAAGAATATCTGGAAGAATTATACAAGGGGAACAATCTCAGCACGAAAGTTGTTGAAGAGGAAAGCGAAGTCGATAAGGATGATGTGGGAGCATCAATATTGAGATCTGAATTCGACGCAGAATAAAGGGACCTTCGGATGAATAAGGGTCTTGGAATTGAAGATACCCCGCAGAACTGATAAGAAATGCGGGAGAGAGGACATTGGCCCTCTCTACAAGGTCATCTGCGACATGTACTCAACAGGAGAAATACCCAGGTAATTCGAGAAAAACATCATCATTCCTATTCCCAAAAAGAATAAAGCGGAGAAATGTGAAAATTTTAGGACTATAAGCCTGACGACACATGCATCGAAGATATTGACGAGGATAATCTACAGAAGAATAGAACGAAAAGCGGAGGAGTTCCTGGATACAGATCAATTCGGATTCTGGAAAAGTAAGGTCACAAGAGAAGCTGTATTGGCCCTTGGGCTTCTTATAGAGAAGAGAATGGAGAAGAACAAACCAACCTTCATTGATTTGTGGATCTAGAAAAGGCTTTTGACAACGTGGATTTGAATTTAATGCTTGATATTCTGAAAGGAATTGGAGTTTCCTACAATGATCGAATAATTATCCACAGTTTGTATAAAAACCAAGTACCTGTGATTAAATCTGGATCCAGCTGTGAAGAAGCAAGAATAAGGAAAGGAGTGAGACAAGGCTGTGCACTGTCTCCCGTAATTTTTAATATTTACATGGAGAGAGCCATTAATGAAGTAGAGGAGAAGTGTTCTGGAGTGAACATCCACGGAGAAACAATCAGCATGCTACGATTCGCTGATGGCATAGCTGTCGTAGCAGAGACAGAAAAGGAGCTGAATAAGATGCTAACAGCCATGGAAAGGACAATGGCCAGTTATATCAGCTGAAGATCAATAAGAAGAAAACTAAGATATTGGTATGCAGCAAAAGAGAGGAGACCAACACCAACGTTATACTAGGAAAACAGAAACTGGAAGAGGTGAAAGAGTTCTGTTACCTGAGAAGCCGATAACCAACGATGGACGAGGCAAGAAAGAAATAGTGAGTAGAATAGCCCAGGCAAAGAGGGCATTCTATCAGAAGAAGAATCCACTTACAGCTGGAAATACAAGCGTAGAAGTAAGGAAGCAATTCGTTAAAACGTATATCTAGGAGCATGTTTCTATTAATAGCAGTGAGGCATGGACGATGACAGCAGCGGAGAAGAAAAGGGTGGAAGCATTCGAAATGTGGTGCTATAACGGAAAAATGAAGAAGATAAAATGGATCGACCGAGTAAATAACGAGGAAGTCCTAAGAAGCGTGGGAGAGAAGAGAAGTCTGCTGAAAACTATAAAAAGAAGACGAGACAACTTAATCGGCCACATCTGAACACACGATGGCCTGATGAACACAATAGTCGAAGGAAAAGGGAACTGGAAGAATGGATAAGGCAGGCCCCGTATGAGTTACATAGAACAGGTCGTAAAGGACGTGAAAGAGAGGAACTGCGTTAATATGAATGGGTTGTCCGATAAAAGAATCGAGTGGAGGGCTGCGTCAAGCCAATTCTAGGATTTTTGACCCTTGATGATGATGATACCAACCTGGGAGCAATACCTCTTATGTTGGTTACTATAATTAGTTGCTGATTGGTGTATGTCAAACGAATTCACGGAATGCAGAGCAGATATTTCCAAAAAGAACTATGACAGCTTGTGACTCGGACATCAGGTTAATATTTTTCGGTTTTCGCAGGTAACGGTTTTCGCTGATATTTCTACGGCGGAAACACGTATCATGTCGTTGATTGATGAAGAAATGCATGAAAACCAGGTAATTTAATTCACGACGTCATTTCTGTGATTAAGGCTGCATTATGGTTAACTCGTTCAGTAATTGTATATGAAAGACATGCCACGTGCGTGGGCTTCAAAACATGGCACTCTCTCCCACAACGTTCGGCGAATGCGCTGCAATGAATTGATTGAAGCAATTCGCATTGCGTGGAGATGATTACCACCGGCTGACTGTTTCTTTTCGCGACGTTTTAGGCGGGTGGCGACAATTTTTGTCAGTTATGTCGCGAAAACGTCCGAAGACGGACGTCTGGTGAACTATCCACCTTCGTTAGCGGTACTAGTTCCTAAACAGCAACACGAAGACTTTAGTGGTAGAACCATAGGGCTATTAACAAGGGGAAAACGATCTCAAGATGGAAGTCTTTTACTCAGCCGTTCACAATCGTTGGCACACTACCTATCATTTTCACCGATGCCAATTCATGATTGAATTAAAGAGCGTTTCAGAATTAATAAAATAATTAGGGTGGGAATCATTATCAGAGCGTAGGTTAAAGTACAGATTAAATCTATTAGAGAAATGTCAATCGGATAGCTTCACTGAAGATGTTAGGCACATAGTAAAAAAAACCAGCGTATTATGCTAGATTCAAGAAGACGAATAAGATTAGAGAGATAGATTGTCTTACCGATAGATTCAAAATGGCATTTTCCCCTGTACCATAAGAGGTCGCTGGTCGCTAAATTATGGTCGCTGCAGACATCGACAGCGACCATAATTTAATGATGATGAAATGCCATCTAAAATTCAAGAGATTGAAGAAAACAATAAAGAACATTTGGCAAGTAGAAAAACTAAAGGAGACTCAAAATCAGCTGGAATTTCAAAAAGCAGTAGAAAACAACATAGGAGAGGACCTGACTGAGAAACCAGTAGAAGAGCATTGGGAAAAAATTAAATGTGGATGACAGGAATGCGCAAAAATGTTCTTGGAAGAAGAAAAGTTGTTAAGAAGAAACCATGGATCACGGAAGAAGTCTTAGTGCTGATTGAAGAAAGAAGAAAGTACAGAATGCGAAAACTGAAGAAGGGCAGCTTTGCTACAAAAGAATAAGGAACGAAATAAGTCGCAAAGCCAGGAAAGCTAGAGAAATGTGGATGAACAATCTGTGTGAAGATGTACAAAACAACCTTACCATTGGAAAGGTGGAAGCTGCCTATAGGATAGTGAGGAACCACTTCAAGGAACGGAGCGCAAGTTGCAATGCTATAAGGGACAAGAATGGAAAACTTTTGATTGAAAATGAAGACAACATGAAGAGATGGAAAGAATATCTCGAAGAGTTATAAAACGGGAACGACCTCAGCACAAAAGTGATTGAAGAGGAAAGCGAAGTCGAGAAGGATGATATGGGAGCATCAATATTGAGATCGGAATTCGACACAGCAGTAAGGGACCTTCGGATGAATAAGGCTTCCGGAATTGATGATATACCAGCAGAACTGATAAGGAATGCGGGAGAGAGGACATTGGCCCAACTGTATAATGTCATCTGCGACATGTACTCAACAGGAGAAATACCCAGGTAATTCGAGAAAAACATCATCATTCCTATTCCCAAAAAGAAGAGAGCAGAGAAATGTGAAAATTTTAGGACTATAAGCCTGACGACACATGCATCGAAGATATTGACAAGGATCATCTACAGAAGAATAGAACGAAAAGCAGGGGAGTTCCTGGATGAAGATCAATTCGGATTCTGGAAAAGTAAGGGTACAAGAGAAGCAATATTAGCCCTTAGGCTGCTTATAGAGAAGAGGATGGAGAAGAACAAACCGACCTTCATTGCATTTGTGGATTTAGAGAAGGCTTTTGACAACGTGGATCGGAATTCAATGCTTGATATTCTGAAAGGAATTGGAGTTTCCTACAATGATCGAAGAATTGTCCACAGTTTGTATAAAAACCAAGTAGCTGTGATTAAATCTGGATCCAGCTGTGAAGAAGCAAGAATAAGGAAAGGAGTGAGACAAGGCAGTGCACTGTCTCCCGTAATTTTTAATATTTACATTAAGAGAGCCATCAATGAAGTAGAGGAGAAGTGTTCTCCCTGTTGGAAATTTCCCTACAAGATTTCCCTAGAACGTAGGGAAAAGCAAGGGAAAAATTGAAATTTCCCTAGAAAAAATGTGTTTTCCAGGGAAATCCCTCATAGTCTAGGGAATTTTTTTCCCTAAAACTTTTTTCCTTAGAAAATTTAGGCTTTGGGAAATTATTTCCCTAGAAAAAAACGTTGCTCTAGGGAAATTTTTTCCCTAGAACTTTTTTCCTTAGAAAATTTAGGCTTTGGGGAATTATTTCCCTAGAAAATACGCTGCTCTAGGGAAAATCTTCAGGCTTAGGGAAAACGTTATTAAGGAGAAATTTCCCATATTATTTGAATGATTCCCTTTCACTTTATCAATTTAGTGATTACATTTCACCATTTCTATGTTGTGTATACATTTATCACAGAGTTAACAGTCACAAATCAAATTAATAACATTTGTAACCAAACAAATATATGCTAACCCGCATCGTGCAGTGCTTGAAGCCAAGCGAATCAGCAGTATCAACAGTGATAATTTCGGAAGAACACCTTTTTATTCGAGGTTGGGAACATTTTCGGTAAGTTAATGAAGACATTTCTTATAATCATGAGCATTCCATAATTTTATGTTAATCATTGAAATTGGCAAATTCGGTCATTAAAAATTCTTTGTTTATTACATTGTTGTCAACAGAATTGAAATGGCAACGGAGACTGCGTTTTCGTACGCATGGGTTCAGTATTGTGTAATTATGATCATAATTAGTTCAATTTTATAACCATAATCCTTGACCTCCTCTATATTTTCAGGTGCATTCATAAATGAATTAAAGAAGAGAATAAGATTTCATCCAGCAGAAGGCAAAAGAATAAACGTGTATGCTAATGAAAAATGTAAACATGCTGCTAAAAAAGGAATAAACATTGGTAACATTGATTTCTTTTCAATCATTCATTGTGATATATGCCCTCCATTCCACGGATTTTTATCAAGTCTTCCCTATATTTATGCTTATGTTTTATGTTTTTTGGATAATCATGTGCATTATTGTTTATTGAGTGGAATATTTACGTAAGGAAAACTTTCCACGGTACCTAATTGCTAGGGAAATATTTTCTAGGGAAAATGGGGGTTCAATTTTCTAGGGAAATATTTTCAAGGGTAATATTTTATAGGGAAAATTATTCCCTAGAAATATTTTCTAGGGAAAAAGGGGGTTCAATTTTCTAGGGAAAACCTTACACTTTTCTAGGGAAAATTTGTAGGGAAATTTCCATCAGGGCTGGAGTGAACATCCACGGAGAAACAATCAGTATGCTACGATTCGCTGATGACATAGCTGTCGTAGCAGAGACAGAGAAGGAGCTGAATAAGATGCTAACAACCATGGAAAGGACAATGACCAGACATCAGCTGAAGATCAATAAGATGAAAACTAAGATATTGGTGTGCAGCAAAAGAGAAGAGGCCAAAACCAACGTTAAACTAGGAAAACAGAAACTGGAAGAGGTGAAAGAGTTCTGTTACCTGGGAAGCAGAGTAACCAACGATGGACGAAGCAAGAAAGAAATATTGAGTAGAATAGCCCAGGCAAAGAGGGCATTCTATCAAAAGAAGAATCTACTAACAGCTGGAAATACAAGCATAGAAGTAAGGATGCAATTCATTAAAACGTATATCTGGAGCATGTTTCTTTACGGCAGTGAGGCATGGACGATGACAGAAGCGGAGAAGAAAAGGGTGGAAGCATTTGAAATATGGTGCTATCGACGAATAATGAAGATAAAATGGATCGACTGAGTGACAAATGAAGAAGTCCTAAGAAGAGTGGGAGAAAAGAGAAGTCTACTGAAAACTATAAAAAGAAGCCGGACAACCTAATCGGCCATATCTTAAGACACGATGGCCTGATGAAGACAATCGTCGAGGGAAAAGTGAACGGGAAAATGGAAGAGGCAGGCCTCGTATGAGTTACATGGAGCAGGTTGGTCAGGACGTGAAAGAGAGGAACTACGTTGGTATGAAGAAGTTGGCCGATAGAAGAATCGAGTGGAGGGCTGCGTCAAATCAAGCCTAGGATTGTTGACCCTTGATGATGACCATAAGAGAACAGAATAGGCAGCATAGCAAAGGGATAGGAAGATGAAATATTTTAGAGTAGTCTGTAGTGCATGTATTAACCCCTTAAATAATATAGATGCTAACAACCTAATTGCATGAGACCCTATAGTTGCTTTTTGCATGTCAATAGTGCATGGTTGGTGACCTTCACCCTCTGCCACACACCTTCGCGAGGGCTTGTTGGGTATCGTCTAGATGTAGATGATTGCACTCGTGTCCAAGAATCGAAATGTGCACATTACATGTGCACATTATTGGTCTTCTTTATTTGTTCCACAATGGAAATGAGCATATTTAAAACAACTTCAATGGGGGCGTTTACTCGGAACCGAAATCGCAATTTTGTACACGAAATCGTTAGATGGAAAGGAAAAAAAGAATTTTAGTGAAAAAATTAATCTTCTAACCACAACCATTCACTCATAAATCAAAAATTAAAATAAGCAAAAGTTGACGCCCACCGAAAATGCCACTGTGATAACATTACGTCATTTTCATCCCGTCCTTTACTGCTTATAAGGGAGGGGAAGGGAGCAGAGGGGCATTCTCAGAAGGTCTGCTCCCACAGATGCTGTCACAATCGCTCCCATTGGCCGAGTCAGCTGTATTGTCACCCCCATTGCCAAAGGCAAAGTAGCTTCACGGGCTCAGTTGTGATTGGACGAAGCCGATATACGTCAGAGCTTGCAGCACGCCCACTTTTCCGAAAGGGTTAAAAGCATAAGTTTTTAGCCGCTTATAATTCGGGAAATAATTGACGGATCAAAAAACGGAAAAATACGGGTCTTTTTATTTTACAAACTCTATCAGATTCTGCGATTAAAAAAATATGGTAAACGACCCCATTATCGACACCCGTGCCCATTTATGGAGGATATTAACAATTCAAAATCAGTATTTTGCATGTCATGACAGTATACATCATTGAGGTGAAGTGGCCGTAAGTCAAAACACTATTTATGACTATGTGTAGTAAATTTCATGAACACATATGATTTATTTAAGTTTTTTGAGTTCATATGACAGCAGCAAGCATCGGATACAAGGTTTGCTTGTAATTGACCCCAAAGGAAACGTACGCATCAGTGGGAGGTTTACTTCTGTTATCGTTTTCCTCCAATATTTTTTGTTTGTAGTCTGTTTGAACTATGAGTGCGCGGGTAATCAGTCCGTTTTTCCAGTCAATTTAGATTATGTGTTCTTGGCATACCCAACATTGGGTGGCCAACCCAAACTGGGTTTCATTAAAAGAGTATTGGGTAAATGTGACGATCATGTACGAGAAATCAGCTACTTTTCCCTTGTTAGACCTCATTTGGAATATGCTGCCAGTGTATGGGATCCCTACGAAATCGGTCTAAGTAATGAACTTGAACGTGTGCAGCGAAGATCGGCAAGATTTGTAAAGGGACGATACGATAATTATATTAGCGTAACCAGTCTATTAAATGAATTGAAATGGGAATCATTGTCAGATCGCAGGTTGAAATTTAGATTTAATCTCTTCCACAAATTCCAAGGCAATATTTTCAGTGATGATGTTAAAAATATTTTACGAACCCCAACTTACTATGGCAGACTGGACCATGATCATAAAGTTAGAGAAATTGATTGCCGAACTGACCGATTCAAAATGTCCTTTTTCCCTCGCACAATAAGAGATATGAATAACGGTAAATATGTCCTATCGGAGAGTAGCAATGAATAGCATCGGTAGCTGCATGTTGGTATGAGTACTTAAAGCTAACCCTACTAACAGAATGTTTTTGCATGTTTTCTTTGCAATTTCTATCTTTTTTAAATAGTGTAGTCCTGACTACTATATTAATACTATTCCTTTTTTATGCATGATATGTAGTGCATGTTTGGTGAGCAATCACCCCCTGCCACACACCCTTGTGGTGGCTTGCAGGGTATTATGTAGATGTAGATGTAGATGAACATGGCGTTGAATAACATGCTAACCACTGCCGTGAACTATCGAGAAGGACATCGCTTCTGTTATTAATGCAGCATGAGAATTAACTCGTTAAGTAATTTTATGTGAATTGACATGCAACGCACGTAGAAGGCATGCTATTCAACGGCATTCATCCAATTCGTTGCAATGAATTCACTTTGAAGCTTCCTACAGTGCGTGGAGATAATGACGACTGACTTTGTTTCGATTTGCCGCGTCGTGTGGCGACAAAGATTGCGAGATGAGTCGCGAAAACGTCCAAAGGAGGATGTGTGGTGAAATATCTACCGTCTGTGGCGTTCGTATCTTCGCCAACGTCCATACTCGTTTAGAACACCCATGGAGGAAAGAAGTGAAATACACGAGGTTATTAGCGGTTCCCTAGTCACCAAAGAAATGCTGCTGCACAAACTAAGAATAGCAAACTCCTCAGCATCATCGATTAAAAAATTTAGGGTGGGAATCATTATCAGAGCGTAGGTTAAAGTTCAGATTAAATCTATGAGAGAAATTTCAATCGGATAGCTTTATTGAAGGTGTTAGGCACATTTAAAAAACCAGCGTATTGTGCTAGATTCGACCATATAAATAAAATTAGAGAGATAGATTGTCGTACCGACAAATTCAAAATGGCATTTTTCCCCCGTACTATAAGAGAACAGAATAGGCAGTATAGGAAAGGGATAGGTAGGGGAAATATTTTAGAGTATTCTGTAGTGCATGATGCATGTATTAACCCCTTAAATACTATAGATACAAAATCAAGTTGCACGAGACAATATAGTTGCTGGTTTGAATGTTAGTGGTGCATGTTTGGTGATCTTCACTCCCTACCACACACCCTCACGGTGGCTTGCAGGGTATCGTGTAGATGTAGATTTGTGGCTTCACGGACGACCTCCTCCATGGTACTTTGGGGTATTGACCGCGTGACTGGGAAGCGGTTAAAAGGATTTACCGTGATTTTGACTGCCTTGGGGAGGGTGAAATAAGGGACAAAGACTTATTAAGACTTAAGTTTAACCTTTTCCCGAATTCCAAAAACGAAATTATTTCTGGGCATATAGCAACAAATGTGGTAGCCAAAGAAAGCGGGTGGAATCTGTCAGATAAGTTAAATGAGAAAGTTCGTGCAACCCTGCGTTGGGCCTCAATAGCCGAGCAACAAAAGCTATGGCTATTATTTTTTAACTAGGGATGGGTCGGTGCCACTTTTTTTCGGTTCCGGTTCGGTTCATAACTTCGGTTCTCGGTTCCGATTTTTAATTTACCACTTACTTTGCATTGCTCAATGGTAAGATAAGGTAATCAATAATCATTTTCAGAGACATACTGCTTGAAAAAGAATACTGTATTTTTGTGTATAGTCATTTAACGACTGAATTAGAATAATTCGCGACTTTGAAGCATCGAAGTACACTATTTCACCAAGTTTTAATGTGAAGCCTCCACTTTCAGAGTGTGAGTAGGTTTCAAACTGGTTTTCGTGCCAATTATTTCGGTACCGATTATTTTGGCCACGGTTCCGGTTCTAAGCTCAAGAACCGGTGGAACCGAGAACCGAACCGACCCATCCCTATTTTTAACCACATATGTGTGTGTTTTCACAAAATACAGAAGTATGGTGGTGGTCTGATCTTTGTTCTGTATGAAGGTTTTGAATATGCGGGTTTTTGGGGAATGTTTCTTGGTGGTATGCAAATGTAAGATCAATTATTATGACGTTTATAAACTTAATGTTGTCTCAAATGTGTGGTTCGGTTGAGGTTGGTACCAGTGGGCATTTCCCCAGAGGTTGGCAGCAAGGGCAGCCAAAACTACATTCCAAAGGAGCGGCGAAGCGGAACTGGAGAGAGGAAACACCCTCAGTTGGTAATCGAGTTCATTGTACAATTGTTCGGAGAAGCCAGGGAGGAACAAATGATGGATGGCGTGAGCGGCAACCTCCGACCTGGGCGGCCTCAGTTCTGGCCCGAACCAACGATGAATTTTTCATAATAATACCATTTCCCAAAAAAAAAAGAGAAACCTTGTACATAGTTTTAATCCATCTGTAAAGTATTTTATGAATTTATGTGTAACTAATTAATTTAATATGAAAAAGAGCTATCAGCCTAAAGGCTGTATAGGAGGTGTGTCTAGACTATGTAAATTAAAATTGTTAGTAGTGCATGTTAGTAGTGCATGCTTGGTGATCTTCACCCCCTGCCTCTCACCCTCGCGGTGGCTTGCAGGGTATCGTGTAGATGTAGATGAAAATTCCCGGATAGCCGGGTGGTGTAGGGCATCGGGTTCCAGCCCGAACGCCCCGTGCTCAAAGCGCGGTGGATGGAAAAAAAGTTTTAACGAAATAATAATTTTTATCAAAATTCACGAAATAATATTGACAATGGAGGATTTCCCACCGACGGACGCAGAGGATGAAATGGACAGTGGAGCAGTTGAAACATCCAAGGATGGAACCATAGACATCGGGGTTGAGGTAATGGAAGGAGAAACAAAGGAAATAGACAAAAAAAGAGGCACAGAAGATGAGCAGAAGAGAAGGAGCTACGACAAAAGGAGGAGCAAGAGTTTGACTTCAGGTGATGAAGAAACGGTAGTAATCGACTTATTTGATAACGACGAAATGGCCACGCCACAAGACGGCAGAGAAGGAAGAACAATGCCTGAAGGTTAGGTTGACTCGACCCTTAGTCTTCACTACTGTTCCCATTCCAACGCCCTGCACAGATACAGCAGCTGGTGTGCGTGCAAGCCCATGTGCTTGAGCTACGCTGTCTATGACAGACGCCTCAGACGACGCCCCAGACGCTGGATCCAGCAATGTTCGAGCCATAATGGCTGCTCCTGACGGCCCTACCAAGACTATCGTTGCAGTTGCCATTAACACAGACTGTCCAATAGACCAAGTATTAACTAAAACTGTGTTTGAACTGCTACTAGCTTGTGATTCGTCAGAGCTCAACAGGGAGGAGTCTAAATTCGTGGGGGAATCCTGAGCAGAAAGTTTATCCACATGGAGCCTTGTGTGGTGTTTTTTTTACCACAAACCCTGCAGGATCCTGGAGACTGACAGTTAGATGCGAGGTGACCCTTCCTTAGACAATTCGCAAAAAAGCTTAATCTTTTGGGTAAATTCCACGCGTTGCTCATGGGACGTGTTATGGAATTTTGGAAAGTGCCCCATAAAACTGACCATCTCTGCAAAGGTCGTAAAGTCTTTTAGCAACAGGTGTGCGAGACATGTTGGCACTAATGAGACTCTGACCCTTAGATTGACGTGGACTCCTAGTGGAGATTTCTGAAGTGATATCTTATCTGCTTGCATCCAACGATCGGGCCTGATTTTCAAGATAGTCAACCAGCTGCTTGAAGGAAGGGAAGTCGTTGTACGTTTCATGTGATATTTCCCAGTCTCTCTGGTTTCCGGGTCTAATTTCCTTCCTATGGGATTAAAAACCGAAGATTCCAGCTATCGACAGGGTAATTTAGGTCACGCAAACCCTGGATGGCCTCGTCAGCTACATCAAGCAACCAATTTATTTCTGAGACAGACTTTCGTTGGGCTACCTACCTTTACAGAAATTAAAGCCTCTAGGTGAGTAGAAAGAGGAACTCGGGGGTTGTCGTATCGACGACATAATTTCTCCCATGCCACATCTAAATTACTCCCAATAATCTTGATCCCCTTTAATCCTTTGGCGGCGATACCTTCTATACTATTTATCAGATGTGGAAGTTTCACAACTGGGGAAAGGAGTGATTATGTTGGACGACTGAACAAAATAACTCTTTGAAGGACTCCCATTCTAGCTGCTTTCCGTAAAACTTAGGTATAGTTAGCTTAGGAGTGGAACACTGAGTTACTGGAACGTGAGCACTAACTCCTTCGTGTAACTGAGTAGCAAGGGAAGTTCTTTCGGACAAGACTCCACTTCTTTTTTGTATCTTTTCCATAATCTCATCTTTAGCGAGAACGTAGGCTCGTTCCACAACTAGATAATGGTCACCGGAAAAGTAAGTATTAGAAGCAAATTCTTCCTCATGGGATAAAAGTTCGATATGTCGCTTAGAAAAGTTTAATCAATACGTATGCCCCGTTCAGACTACGGTCGTCCTTACGCGCGTTTGCCGTAGTTCCGAACGCTGCCAGATTACGATGGTCGGCGCTGCAGTCGCAGTGAAAACCGGAAACGGGAAATAGGAAGAGTTGGACGAAAAGACACTAAACACACACCTAATTCAAAATATCGCCGGAATGAATACAGCAAATTGAAGGTTAGTGAATATAATAGGAACCGGAAGTGGTTTCAATTTACCCTCCATGGCGCAAGTTTGACGATCAAAATGCTATGTGCACTCGAGTTTGAAGAGTATTTATGAAAGAATCAGAAGACCTACAGAAAATGTAATTATATTAACTATATATCCATTATCCGTCGATCCATATAAAAGATATCATTTTTTTCTCCAATAATTAGCCGAGTATGACGTACGGCTTTCCAAGCAACAATTAGCTGCTGACCCATCTCATTACTACCATCTAAATATACATTGATTTAAAAAAGTTGATTACATTATGTTCTTTACGACAATGTATTATATAACATTTGGATATTTAAGGCCGTTTTACACGGTGCAAATTATTGTAGAAATGAATGTATGAAACTGAAAGAAATTGCTTGTTTGTCTATTTCCATTCTATTTTCCACTCAGACATTTGCACAAGCGTTCACACAATTTGCCGCTTTATATGGTACAATTTTCTCATACAAGCGTTTGTACAAGATATTGTACAAAAAATGTACCTTGTAAAACGGCCTTCAGGATTACAAACCAATGAGAAAAACATTTGAGTACCATCCAGACGCAAGAAATCGCTTATGATAAACTTTTCAGCAAACTTTTTGCGCAGATATGCCTGAGATTGATAGAAAACGTAGGTATAAAACAAATTTTGTATATTTTGTTAAAAATATATGGTTATCAGCGCGGCTATTTGTTGCTTGGAAAGCTGTGCGACTTGCCGCAACATACCTTTAGCTGCTGGCCCGCTACCCACACAATATAATTTGATATAGAAAAGGTTGATTACATTACGTTCTTAAAGACGATGTATTATAACATGTGGATACCCAAGGATTAAACCGCAATTAAGAGTTAGGAAAAATTCCTGAGAAAAACATTCTCGGGTACATTGTGTTGCAAGTTGCAATAGATTGGCGATGTGTTTTTGAGAAATAAATTTTTAAAGTCAGCGCAATTGCTGAACACAAAAACCGTCACAATGTCCATTAAACTCTAGAGTAAATACAACAATATGATTCAAAAATGTTATGCGTACAATATTTAACGTATTGTCGAACGACAAAAAATATAATGTAATTAAATTCTCCGTAGATCTTTAGGTTATTTCATAAATACCGATCAAACACGAGTGCATGAAAATGGATATGCATGTTCGTGCACGAGTGCATATAATATTTTGGTTGACAGTAGTGACTTGTTTCTTGTAAACTTCAGCCATTAGCGGCTTGAGGGCAGCACTGAAGTTACGCTGTAATTCAAGAGTAGTCTGAACGCGCGTAGGAAATTACTTGCCTAAGGATCATCGTAGTCTGAACAAGGCTGTACATAATATCTCAAGCCTTGGGGCCGATTGTGTAACTAGGCTTACGTTCGATCATTAGTGACCTGTTCACTCTCGATCGAGCTCACCTTCTTCGAACGAGGATGGGAAGTGCGACTGTATGAGGGCGATTGTCAGTAGCCAATCGAACGTTACGGTGTTGTCAGATTTACAGCATATTTCGCACTTGTTTCTCTTGTACGCATTCGCAAAGAACATTAGTTGCAAGCGGTTGTATTTGTTTTGAATCATTTTGAATATTTAGAATTAATAATAAACATTACAATTCCTGCTGCAAATTGAAGGGAACTTCCTCACGAGTATTGTACACTGGCCTCAATGTGTTCGCATTTCATAAATTAATTCATAATTACTTGTAATACCAAGGCATTTAAAGAGAAATAAAAGAATCTGCTTAAATTGCCCTTCATAATATTTCATTATCACTCAAATAGTATTCTCTATATCTGAGAGTGCATATAAAATGCTTCATCATGATGAAATTCTGTATTATCACTCCGGATATTCTCGTCATCTAATTTTCTGCGGTTCAATTTAAATATAATTTACCAAAACTACGCTCATGATGCATTGGCATATATATAGGCACAACTTCAGGCAGACATTGATTAGGTTATTCATTGATACACAATAACCCACACAGCACGGAATATTCCAGGAATATTCTATTTTCATCCCCAATATTCCTAGTTGATCCCAGGGACATGGCGAACCATAATAGAATATTCCAAGAATATTCGAAAATGGTTCGCATGGGAATATCCCATTGAGAATATTCTAGGAATATTCTAAAAAGGTTCTCATGGGAATATTCCCGTAGCGAATATTTGAGAATGTTCTAGGAATATTCTAAAAAGGTTCGCATGAGAATATTCCCGTAGCGAATATTTGAGAATATTCTAGGAATATTCTATTACGGTTCGCACGGGAATATCCCCATTACGAATAATTGAGAATATTCTACGAATATTCTAAAAATGTTCGCAAGAGAATATCCACGATGCGAGTACTTGAGAATGTTCTAGGAATATTCTAAAAAGGTTCGCAAGAGAATACTCCCAAAGCAAATATTTGAGAATTTTCTAAAAAGGTTCGCATGAGAATATTCCCAAAGCGAATATTTGAGAATATTCTAGGAATATTCTATTATGGTTCGCACGGGAATATTCTCGATACGAATAATTGAGAATATTGTAGGAATATTCCAAAAATATTTGAGAATATTCTACGAATAGTCTGTTATAGTTCGCAAGAAAATATACCCAATTGGAATATTTAAGGATATACTGGGGATATTCTCTTACGATTCTTATCGGAGTATCCCTAATGTGTATACATAAGTTTTTTTTAAATGGAGATCGCTTCAGCTCTACACTATTTGATAAATAACTTCCAGGGAAGTCTGGTCAGAACCTTAAAAAGATTAATTCACTCGCCGAGTCGATTTCATGTTTAGCAGCATTGTTTCACTCACTCTATTGTAACTTTGTAGAATAGGGTCTCAGCAATAGATACTTATTCAAGGAAATTCTTACTTTTCTATATTTCGTTTAGCATTGAAAGAATGCCTATCAATTATGTAAATACATATCGGTCAAACTTATTTTTGTCCTTAAAATGATTTCAGAGGAACAGTGCAAGGGGGAAAATCCGCGCAGTGTTAGTCTTTTGAAATTTATAGTTCTCGCGAGTGAGTTGGTGGCAGCGAGTAGAGTCTCTTACCCATCGCTATGTAGCTGAAAGTATCATACATGAGTAGTTTATAGTGGTCAGGATGGGATGGCCAGGTTATCAGACTTTCAGGTAGTCGGCATGGCAGTAGGCAGGATAGGAACGATGAAACAAAATGAGACACATGTTTTTGGCGATGAACAAGGAATAGGTATGTTCAGAGAATATTCCAATGAGTATATTCCGCAGGAATAAAGTCAGAATATAGCCTGGATATTTCGTATAAGCTAGGAATATTCCCGGTATACCAAGGAATATTCTTAACAAATTCCTCTAGAATAATCTTCAGGAATATTCTTAGCGTATCCTACAGCCCGGACATATCGCATATGTTAGGAATATTCCCAGTATATTCTGAGAATATCCCCCGAATATTCTGAGGATATGCTAGGAATATTCTAAGTATATGCTGAGGATGTTCCAGGAATATTCCAATGAGAATATCCCAGGAATATTCTTAGTATATTCCTCTGGAATATTCTTCAGGAATATTCTTAGCATATCCTACAGCCCGGACATATGGGATATGCTAGGAATATTCCTAGAATATTTTGAGAATATTGAGAATATCCCAGGAATATTCTAATATTCTCATGAGAATATTCCAGGGATATGCTAAGCATATTCTTGTGCTGTGTGGGAATATACTATCCTCAAGCTAGTCCCCAGCATTAAAGCAATAATCACCCATAATTGCTATTGAAACCCTTTCACAGCCCATCACAAGATAATTGCCATATGAAAGTCACTTTAACAATTCCATTTTCCGCCTGTATTTCCTAACCTACCGTGAGATATATAAGGCAGTATAAATAATTTCCACTAATTCACCAGGCACGCACGGCAGCACACAAATTAAGGAACAATACTACGCTAATGACATCAAAGCGAGTGAATGAAAAGATAATCTGTTGAGATGGCAACTTTTACTGAATAAAGCATAATGAGACAATATAAATTGCATAAGTAGACACAAATCATTACCCTTTCACATGAACGTAAACAACCACACACACAATTTTAACGACTCTCTAACAACACAATAACCCCTTATGAGGGAAAATCCCAATGCCTATTCCTAATTAGACATTACCTGCCTTAAACGTAGACGAATTAATTATTTCAACACAATCACATTGGACACCACAATGCAATGAAATGAAAAGATGACAGTTGGGGTGGAAAACTTCATTGAATGACGAATATATTCTTAGTACCTATACTAAAGCACAACACTGTATATCCTTTCACTGGGACGTAAACAACCACATTTACAAGACAAGAGCATTCCACCAAGTGAACAAATCCACTTCAATTCACATAATAACTTAAATTAAATACTAATTGAAGACAATAGTGGAAACCGCGAAATAATGGACGACAACAATTTTCTGCGACATCTGTAAAGATACCATCAAGAGACATGCAATCCATCACAGTTCATTAAAAACATTGTTAATCGCTGAATTGCAACAATGTGTAGTCACAACACTATGTAATATTATCACCGTAAGTGGCATTGCTCAAGTGAAACTGTTGGTGCCAATTCTGTAATTGAAAGTTGAAATTCCCACACAGCACAAGAATATGCTTAGCATATCCCTGGAATATTCTCATGAGAATATTAGAATATTCCTGGGATATTCTCAATATTCTCAAAATATTCTAGGAATATTCCTAGCATATCCCATATGTCCGGGCTGTAGGATATGCTAAGAATATTCCTGAAGAATATTCCAGAGGAATATACTAAGAATATTCCTGGGATATTCTCATTGGAATATTCCTGGAACATCCTCAGCATATACTTAGAATATTCCTAGCATATCCTCAGAATATTCGGGGGATATTCTCAGAATATACTGGGAATATTCCTAACATATGCGATATGTCCGGGCTGTAGGATATGCTAAGAATATTCCTGAAGATTATTCTAGAGGAATTTGTTAAGAATATTCCTTGGTATACCGGGAATATTCCTATCTTATACGAAATATCCAGGCTATATTCTGACTTTATTCCTGCGGAATATACTCATTGGAATATTCTCTGAACATACCTATTCCTTGTTCATCGCCAAAAACATGTGTCTCATTTTGTTTCATCGTTCCTATCCTGCCTACTGCCATGCCGACTACCTGAAAGTCTGATAACCTGGCCATCCCATCCTGACCACTATAAACTACTCATGTATGATACTTTCAGCTACATAGCGATGGGTAAGAGACTCTACTCGCTGCCACCAACTCACTCGCGAGAACTATAAATTTCAAAAGACTAACACTGCGCGGATTTTCCCCCTTGCACTGTTCCTCTGAAATCATTTTAAGGACAAAAATAAGTTTGACCGATATGTATTTACATAATTGATAGGCATTCTTTCAATGCTAAACGAAATATATAAAAGTAAGAATTTCCTTGAATAAGTATCTATTGCTGAGACCCTATTGTACAAAGTTACAATAGAGTGAGTGAAACAATGCTGCTAAACATGAAATCGACTCGGCGAGTGAATTAATCTTTTTAAGGTTCTGACCAGACTTCCCTGGAAGTTATTTATCAAATAGTGTAGAGCTGAAGCGATCTCCATTTAAAAAAAAACTTATGTATACACATTGGGGATACTCCGATAAGAATCGTAAGAGAATATCCCCAGTATATCCTTAAATATTCCAATTGGGTATATTTTCTTGCGAACTATAACAGACTATTCGTAGAATATTCTCAAATATTTTTGGAATATTCCTACAATATTCTCAATTATTCGTATCGAGAATATTCCCATGCAAACCATAATAGAATATTCCTAGAATATTCTCAAATATTCGCTTTGGGAATATTCTCATGCGAACCTTTTTAGAAAATTCTCAAATATTTGCTTTGGGAGTATTCTCTTGCGAACCTTTTTAGAATATTCCTAGAACATTCTCAAATATTCGCAACGGGAATATTCCCATGAGAACCTTTTTAGAATATTCCTAGAATATTCTCAAGTACTCGCATCGTGGATATTCTCTTGCGAACATTTTTAGAATATTCGTAGAATATTCTCAATTATTCGTAATGGGGATATTCCCGTGCGAACCGTAATAGAATATTCCTAGAATATTCTCAAATATTCGCTACGGGAATATTCTCATGCGAACCTTTTTAGAATATTCCTAGAACATTCTCAAATATTCGCTACGGGAATATTCCCATGAGAACCTTTTTAGAATATTCCTAGAATATTCTCAATGGGATATTCCCATGCGAACCATTTTCGAATATTCTTGGAATATTCTATTATGGTTCGCCATGTCCCTGGGATCAACTAGGAATATTGGGGATGAAAATAGAATATTCCTGGAATATTCCGTGCTGTGTGGGTTATGTGTAACAGTCGGATAGTTTGTTTTAAATTGTTATTCATTGAGTGCGAAGGCACGTTCATATCATACCTATTCATTGGTATAACATGGAAAACACGCAACGTTGCTATAAGTATTCTAATTAATTCACTCTGTCACATCATACAAAGCTCATTAAGCAATTTGATACTTAAAATTACCTTAGTGATTCCTAATAGTTCAAACAAAGATCTTCACAACGATAATTATTTAATTAAACATTGAAATGTAAACAAATACAAACCTTCTAACGATTGAAAATGGCCGTAACGTCAAGTACATAGCAGTCGACGGGTTTCCTTCGATCGTGAGCTGAAAAACCTTCGAAATTAAAGTTACACAATCGCGCCTTCCATTGTTTTCGAAGAATTACCCACATCACCACGGAAACCGGATCTTTACCTTTGAACGTAAAGTTACACAATCGGCCCCCTTGGTTGCCAAACAGTCAAGCTCAATATTTTTGAACCTAGTTCCTTAGAATTTTCCATTTAACTTAAAATCAGTCTGCCCTCTGCTAACTGCTTGTCTATAAGACTAGCCATGACAAAGTCTGATAATTGGCAAAAAATAATTACTGTATATACTTACCGAAAGGTAGAACGGAATAACGCTGAATCGGTCAACTGGAGTGAGCCGCTCGCAGAGACGCACGAACAGCTCACGTGCAGATGACCGGGTGAGCTGGTACAGCCGGGTGACTCGATCAGCAGGAAGACGAGGTGGGACGATCACAGCACGATGACTCGTTCAGCAGGAAGGAAGAGCGCTGAGGTGGAAGAAGAGTAGACGAGACGATCACAGCACGATGAGTCGTTCAGCAAAACAGAACAGCTCACTTGCAAAAGACTCAACGATTGGACTTAATGCAGCAATTTGACGACTGCAAAGACGAATAATGTGCTCATCGCCACGCAAGGGACGATGAGTAAAGCACGAAATTAATATCCTGGAGTCTGAAAGTGGCAAAACCCATGCGATATTACCGAATTGTAAGACACAACATTGTAAGATGTTGACGGCACTCTCACGATGAATTGTGGGAGACGGATGCCGGAGCAACTATAGAGAAACTGCGACTTGACCACAACTTAAAACGACTTTACTCACACACCCACACTACAACATAGGAAAACAGAACGTGCAATGAACAACATCAGAATATTACCTCAATAGAATAATACCAGCTCCCCATTCGCCCTGAATCTCCGTCCAGCCCGAAGGTCGAACACGAACTCAGTCTGCTCTCGCCAGCCATGAGTGGTGCCGTCCTCTTGCGGACAAAACAGCAAAACAAAACACTACCACAACCATGGGTGACAGTTCAAATAGTCTTTCTAACAAGCATTTCTTAAAGTGAATCCTGTGGCCGAATGGTGAAAGGCGCGAAGGCTCTCTCCGAAAGTCTTAGGTTCGATTCTAGTCTTCGGAAGTTTTTTTTCCTGGACTATTTTGACATTGATCACTAAGAGATTTTGAAAACAAAAAGAACTTTACATTTACTCGTTTTATTGTGTATTCAAGATTTTTTTGCCCGATATTACCCAAGTGAGAATTTCTTTAAAGTGACGAGAACCTTTGATTTTGGTGATTGATTGTTTATTCTCATGCTTTTAGGGACACCTATTATGTGGACAATAATCTCGGTTTCGGAAGTGATGTGAAATTTTGAATCAATGGAAATTTTTTGGATTTTATATTGGATGTTATTTTCTTTTCATCCTGTCTCTCAAATTTTCCACGGTATCATTAATTGGTCAATTACTGTAAATAATTATTGAATAAAGTCTGTTGTTAAATAAACCACGTTGAAAACTCGGATAGTGCGTTTGTGTGTCGTAGAGCTCCCTGGGTTGATTCAAGGTCACTTGGTGGTGGACGGCGTTCGGGTTCCCGTTTGCCGGCAGTGAAGTTCTTCGCCTCGCGAACGTGGAATCGCAGCTGTTATAGAGCGTTGGAACAGTGTTTCACGGGTGCTCGGGTGTCCCCTGTTATTTTGTTTTGTGCACGCTACTAGGCGTGCTTGCCTAGGAAGTACGTGCGCTCTGTGCGGAGGGAGGAATGGCGTATCCAAGAAAATCTACTTTGGTGATCGCGTTGGAAGGACTGAAGAAAAGGGCGACACCCCTTGAGGTCCACACATTCATACGCGAGGAACTCGGGGTGAAAGTGGAGATCATAGAGGCGATCCAATTCGGGGCACAGAAGGGGACCGTCTTCCTTAAACTGCAGACCGAAGAGCAGGTGGACCAGGTTTTGAAAGGGAAAACGGTTTGGGACTTCCCCTCGAGGCAGAGGAGGGAAGGAACTGCAACGCTAACCTCAGCAACCAAGAGGTACTCTTTGGTTAAAGTAACTGTCCTGCCAGTGGAAGTGCATAGAGGGGAAGTGGAAAGAGAACTAAGTACGTAGAAATTGTGGGCTACGCGGTAAGCAAGTGGGCCGGGGACAAGATGATTCCGGTCGACTCCGAGACTGGGACATTCAAAATCTTTATTGAAAACGATATTCCATCCTTTATCCCGAACGCAGGACATATGGCCCTAATTTTGTATGAGGGGCAGAAACAAACGTGTTCTAAATGTGGTAGTTCCGAACATCTAAGACTGCGGTGTCCCACTCAACCGGGCCCAAGGTCATATGCAGCGAGTTTGAGGGGAACAGAGGGGAAAGTGAGCGTAGAGGAATAGGAGAGAATATAGTGCGGATGCCATTGCCCGGGAGAGGGGGGAGGAGATGCCGCTGGAGGGGAAGGGGAGGGGAAACTAATACCAACCACTGAAACAGCCGCGGAGGAGGAAGCAGCCTGCAACGAGGGGGATTTAGAACAGGCGAAGAAGGGGTACATTTTTATTGTTTCTTAAATATTGTAGTTTAGAACAGTATGTAAATACTGATCCTTTTTTATGCATGATATCTAGGGCATGCTTGGTGATAATTCACCCCCTGGCACACACCTTTATGGTGGCTTGCAGGGTATTATGTAGATGTGTATATCTTTTCAATTACAGATTTCCAAGATGGCAGGAAACATGGCGGGGGCCGCAGCAAGGGATAAAGGTGCCAGGTGAGGAGGGAGACATCTTCCAGCAGGCAGCGCCCGGGAGTGAAGGTAATCGGGGCTCGGAGACTGGGCACAGCAGAGATCGTGGGAGTGGACCTGGCAACCTCGGCTGAGTGCAGCGACGGCGGGGAGAGGAAGGAGAGTGTGGCCGTTGTTATTCCGACAATGGAGGGTATGACCAGCACGTATGGCAGAGGGGAGACGACGGAAGCTTCACGTACGGAAGGTCCCGAGTTCGAGGGAGAGTAATTTTCTACATGCAAATGTTATCAGATAATGTATCACTTAATTATGGAAAGTTTATCAGTAATGGGGAATAAAATTTCTATGTATTTATATAGTTAATTTATTACTGTATATCGAGAGATATATTGATGAGATGCACGTGTTGAAGACCAAAAATTTTACCTTTCGGAGGTGTTTCTGTGGCCGAGGTGAGTACTTCTTTACACTATCCATTACAAAGGTTCCGAGTTCGTGTCCACCGCATGGATTTTTTTTCTGTTATCAACTTTTAAATTTTTTAGAAAAATGTTTGTATGTTTAACCTTTTTTAATCCAATCTCTTTTTACGTTTCTAATAATGGGTGCTTAAATAAAATGGGGTCATTTACTCGGAACCGAAATAGCAATTCTGTGCACGAAATCGTTAGATGGAAGCGAAAAACGAATTTTAGTGAAAAAATGAATCTTCTAACCACAACCATTCACTAATAAATCTAAAATTTAAATAAGCAAAAGGTGACATCCACCGAAAAAGCTGCTGTGATAACATTGACGTCATTTTCCTCCCGTCCTGGACTGCTTTTACGGGAAGGGAAGGGAGTGGAGGGGGGTTCTCGGAAGGTCTGCTCGCACAGATGCTGTCGCAACTGTCCTATTGCCAGAGTCAGCTGTGTCCCGCCATTGCGATAAGGCAAAGTGGCTTCGCGGGCTCAGTTGTGATTGGACAAAGTCGATATACGTCAGCACCACGCCCACTTTTCCGAAAGGGTTAAAAACATCAGTTTTTCGCCTCTAATAACTCGAGAAATAATTGACGGATCAAAAAACGGAAAAATACGTGTATTTTCATTTTCCAAACTCTATCAGATTCGGCAATAAAAAATATGGTAAACGACCCCATTGATCCAATGTCAAACCTTCTTTCTAGTTGAACTCGGACTCGGATGCTGTAAACCTTGCGGCCCATCGCATGATTGCTTGATTTCTGAAACTTTAAAAATTTTATCTTTGAATATTGTGGAATTTATAAATCCGCTTAAGATCGAGGTTGCAGGTTATTTTTACAGTCTTATAGGTTTGAATCCTGATGTCATTTTCCTTCAGGAAGTCAGGAATGGCTCCATATGGTGTAGTAACGGATACAAAACTTACTATAATTATGGCGCGTCCCCGTTGGGACCAGCCATATGGATAAGGGACCGCCTTTCGGTGGAGGAGGGGATCGGGTTGGTGTGGTGGCTAGAATACTGGCCTCTCATCCTGAGGGCCCGGGTTCGATTCCCGGCAGTGCAGGATTTATCAGTGAAAAACCGGTCCCCACTTGAGAGTGGAGGGCATTTCAAGTACAGTACTCCGTCCGTCGATTGGGACGTTAAGCCGAGGTCCCCTGGGCACCTTTCGTTAAGAGTAGGCTAATGCCGACGCCGGGTTTCTCTCCACCCTTCCTCCGTTCCCTAAAATCTCCTACCATTACCCAATTATCCACCTTCCCTTTATGGCACAAATGACCTCAGCTGTCGGTCGCCTCCCCTAAATAACCAACCAACTTTGGTGGAGGAAATCCAGAGACACGAATTGGGGCGAATAATATCCTTAAAATCCCAGGGAATTAATTTTATAAATGTGTACGCCCCCTCTGGGGGGGGGAGAAGAGAAAAGAAAGGGACGTCTTATTCGAGGAAACCATAGTAGGTACCATATCTAACGGACTTCAGAGGCAAAGCCGTGATGGAGGGCGATTTCAACGAAATCTATAGACCGCACGATAGTAATGCAAGTGAAGGTAAAGCCGGCTACCAAACAACTAAATCATTTAAAGCACTATTAAGCAGTATAAAAGCGATAGACGCGGATTTACTAATAAACGGCACGCGAACCAAATACATTAGACACGTCACTCACTCCATGAATAGGACGGATTACTTCTTTACGTCACAGAAATTCTAAAATAGCATTAAGTTTACACACGATGTCACAATCAGACCACTGCGCCCTAACAATAGAAGTAGAAAACGGTAAAGCGAATCGAGATCAGCTACGTGTTAAAAAGCAAAAAAATATAGAAAACACCTGGAGGATGGATACAAATATTCTAGATATCGAAAGCTTATGCGAAATTTTAAAACAGGAAATAAAAAAGCAATTCAACAGTCAAGGAATCGATTGGGATATATAGTAGTGGCGGGAGAGTATGTTTAAGGTAAATATATCAAAAACAAATTAAGAAACTGACTGCAGACAATATAAGGGACACTGACCTACCACGAGACACTGACCTACTACAGAGAAGTCCTATCGGAAAAAAGAAATAGACACAAAAGGAACATAGAGATAAGATTAGAGAGGTAAAAAAACACCATACTTCAACACGAGATAAAACAGCTAACCCCTAGGAATTGGCAGCGGGAGGTCGAACATGACTCATGGGGTAATGTGACGCTGGTCAACCTTGAAAAATCACTAGATACAATAGGACAGGCCGTAGGGGTAAATGAGGCGCGGACGGCAAGTGGAAATCGACAGGGAAGTTTGCTGTAGGCGGTTACCGAACACTTCCAACGTAGATTTGCGAGATACGGAGAGAGGACGACGCACCGTCCGTCCCTGATCCCCCCGAGTGCCACGGCTGAGGAACCCGATATCTTCAACAACGGAATCACTTTAGAAGAATTAGAATAAATAAAAGGGCTCGTAAAAAAGGGAAAGGCGCCAGGATCCAATGGAATCCCGTATGAATTTTATTTAAAATTTTGGAAGCACATAAAATACCCTATCGTGTTAATATTCAATGCAATAATTCGAAATGGAATACTGACTGAAAGTATGCGGAACGCACGGAACACCGAAACGAAATAATCCGAAGGACATTGATGACCTATATCCCTTCTAAACACTGATTATAAAGTACTAGCACACGTAGTCAGGAGAAAGCTGGAAACTTTCGTGAATGAGAAACTGAGTAACATACAATTCGCAGGAAAAAGCAAAACAGGGGCGATTGATGCTTTAACTGTAATAAGGGATATTTATATCCATAAAACGTCGGAAAAAAACGACAGCCTAGCCGCACTCTTGGCAATAGATAAGGAGAATGCTTTAGACATGACCAGGGTGGGATGGTGCACCCTGGTCATGAAGAGGATGAAATTTCCAGAGGATATTAATAGAAGTGACGAAAATATTATACAGAGACATAGCATCAGAGGTAAAATTAAAAAATGAAATGTCCCAACCCTTCCCGGAACTGAGTTCGATTGGAAAAGGATGCCCAGCATCAATGCTAATCTTTTCAATTGCAATGGAACCAATCGCGAGAGAATTATTAAATAGCAGAATAGGTATCCCGTTTGTAATCACAATCTTCACGGGCGTAATTTACGCAGCCGACATTACAGTTTTCATTCAGGAGGAAGTACAGCTAGCAACCGTGAACAACATATTAATTAAATGTGAGAGGATTGGGCTGGTGACTAACAGAAAAAAATCAATACTGCTGATACTTAAAGGGAAAATAAGTGATGATGCCAAGGGGTGGACAATAGTGGAAAGCCTGAAAATATTAGGCCTTTGGTGTGAGAAAAAATTGGCTGACACCATTAACACTAACCGGGAGAGGATTACTAATGAACTGAGAGCGTTATGCAGCAGGTCCGCGAGGAAAACTACCCCCCCCTACTTGCCAGAACAAACCTGATAAATGACATCCTACAGTCTAAAATTTGGTACTCAGCGCATATATGGCCTCTCCCGGCCAGCACTCCGACCAAAATCATAACATGTACAAACTCAGTCCAATGGACCGGCTATGTGGAACAGATATCCAGGAAAAGACTTTACCTCCCCCAGAACAAACTGGATTAAATTTGACTGATGTCAAAGTTAAAGCATCCATAATCCTCACCAAAAACATTGGAAATAATGGAATATGAGGGAACAGAGAAGAAGGAATTAGTTGACAAAAGTTTAGACAAGGTTAAAGGTTAAGATACTACAATACACTAAAGAAAGAGATAGAAGAGTTGGCACAGGGACTCCGTAGTAGTAGCAGTGGGGAAATAACTAGAGAGTCATACCAAAACAGGATAAGAAAAGTAATAGACTTTACCAAAAGAGTTGACGTTGCTTGGAAAAATTTCCCCAAGCTAAACTCCGTTTCACACGATGCTTGATCCAGTGAAAGGTATAGTATACTCGCTAGTATGCTAGCTTTCCAGTATCGGGTGAACAGAACTAGTATACTGGCTGGCAAGCATGCTAGCTAGTATACTCGCTGAGCTACTGGATTTTGTACTTGATGCGGAACTAGATTTCTAGTAGGACCTAGTAGCCAAGTAGCCATCGACCAATCAAGTCACGTTACAGACGCTGCGCAAACTTCTCTTATTTTAATTAGTATGGAATCATATGGAATAACCGATTCATAGCAAGCACAAGGTCGATGATCGTGTGAAACCTCCCAGGGCGGTTCCAATCATACTAGATTCCGTCCTCAATATCAAGTAGCGGCAGGCACACTAGGTCTTGTGCTGGATCAAGTATCGTGTGAAACGGGCTTTAGGGGTTCCATTGAAGAAAAAAGTAAGATTTTCAAAATGGTTAGTGGCTGCTTAGTTACCAGAACCATGCTGTATATATAAAGATAACAAATTGTCTACCTTGCCCAGAGTAGTCTCATGAACGACCTCTACCACGGTGCCCTGGGGTGTGATCCAGTTGATTAGGGAATGGGGGACAGTAAAGAGAATGTACAGAGACTTTGACCACCTCGGAGGCGGTGACATCAGCGATGAGAACCTGATAAGACTCAAATTTAAACTCTTCCCAAACACAAAAAATGATATCCTGGCTGAAATAATGGCAACGTACGTGCTTAGCAGAAGCACTGGTCAGAAAGTCTTGTGTTTTTAAGTTTGTCAAGTATTTTTACCTCATATGCAACGTTTCTAGTTTTAACTTGATTCTGCTTGTTCGTCGTACATCTCGTATCAAGAGGTTTTACGTAGTATCCCACGCTTCTTGTATATACTCGGTTCACCTCGTTCGAGGTGGATATCGTATCAACCGGAAACTTGTTCATAAAGCACCCTACACTCATGTGACCTCAGATTGCAAATTAATCCTATGATTATTGATCTAAAAAGGCATTTTTATTATGGTAATTGATAGGAAAGAATAAAGAAGGCAAAAAACTACTAACAATTTAATTAGCACCTTTAAAAAGTGCCCTCTTAAAATGAAAATAACTATATAACATTGAATTCATTGCGCTCACGTACATACTTGTGTTGCAGCAAACCCCCTCTTTTCCATTTTTCCTAGGCTAGTAAATGCTAAATAAGAAAGGGTCATCACCAATATGTCTTTTAAACACAATATTTAAATCGCATTAGTGGGTATTACATTCGGTCTCCAGGCTCAGCCTCATAAGAATATCAATCGGAAACTATGTCGGACATTGCATGTACCATCTTCCTCTGCCTTCACTGAAAGTACATACATTTAAAGGATAGCCAATGCCTGTATACATGCTCTAAGCTCTACAGTTCGAACAATTGAATACTAGTGTCGAAAAACAATAACTTTTTCTCTTAAAACATCATTACTAACAGAGATTATTTAAGAAGATGATTATGATGAATACAAGCCACGGAATCAAACCATTGAAGAAAAATGAGTTATACCCTGTCATAAAAGTATTAAACACAGAACATAAAACAAATATACTGTTAAATATTATATTTACACCCAGTTCAAAAATCACAGCAGTAAATAATTTAGTATGAATAGAAATATTATAATACTAAATAAGGCAAAACAGGAATGATATGAGAGAATTGTGGAACATTATTAATGAATTAGTTGGTAGAAAACGTAATCATTGTATCGATGATAATTTAACCAAGTAGGTACATATTTTGGTGAAACTTACTCTGTGAAATAAATTGCAACAATTTTCCTAAGCACTTCACTATAGAAATAGCAAAACTAAAATGTATCTCTGATATCTATTTTGGTATAAATAAGGATATGAGTTCCATGAATATTATGATGATCCAGTTAGACTCTGTTGAAATTATTGGAATAATTACACAAGCTATGAAATAAATCTGCAGGTGGTGCAAATGATATAAAAATGACATATTTCATTGCTGTGAGTTCGTAAAAATGGTAGTATATGCTGATGACGTAGTGCTGATATATGTGAATGTAAATTCTTGTAATGTAAAAGTAAATGTAAAAGTGCTTGCTAAAAAACTGCTAAATATATAATGGGTGCATCATAATAGTTTAATAATTAATGAAAGTAAATCTAAGGTAAAGCATGTAAAACTTAAAAACAACTGATATTACATACAACAATGTGAAGATACATTCGCACACATGCTTACACATATTGGGGAAAAAGTGCCACTGTCACAATATGGGCACATGATAATAGTTTAATAATAAATAAAAGTCAATCTATGATTATGCACGTGAAACCAAAAACAAATGATATTAAATACATCAATGTGAAGATACATTCGAACACTTCCTTACAAATATTGGGGGAAAAGTACCAATGTCAAGGAATTGAACAGGTTGAGAATCTTATAAAATACTATGATAAAGATGATGTATACACCCTTTTCAAAACTATGCACAGTTAATCAGTAAATTCAGTAATTTTAATGTAAATCAGTTAATTCATACGAACAGGCTAATGTGCTTATGTAATCACCATTATCAGTGATTATATACTAGCATTTTTCAGAAATGTCATTCACATTACAGATAAATTATCTAGCCGTGTACACACAAGGACACATGTATGTCACTGACAAGTCTGTTAATTTACCGACATATATCTCTTTAATGACTAATGTACAGATAGTCCTCTTTAATTATATTTTTAATACGACCAAATACTCCTGTTTTAGTTCTGATATAACAGTCATTGATTTTGCATACTCTACAACTGCTAGAACAAAATATCTTCCCATTTACAAGATGCCTCTTGTATCTTGTTTCATTTACGATAACATTTTCTTTGCCCCACACACAAGCTTTGGTAGTTTTTTTTGACTCCCTGTACCCTTTGATTCCCATAAATTGAATGGGTAAACATTTTTACTTTATCACATACAACCGGGAAGGAATCAAGAAGGTCCTCACAATACACACCATTCCCTATCTGAGATAGTACTATACTGCTTGGGCCATTAACCATTTTCTTTATATTAAACAATCCCGCTTCAAATGGAAAAGTTGATGTGCCCCAGAGAGGTCCTGTCATGAGGACTGACTCAGGCAAGTGTAATAGCAAATGAATATTGAGGGTCATGGCCTGCTCCCCATAGTAAATTTGAGTTTCCCAGACAAAGAGATTAAAGCAATCTCTGGAAGCCTCTACATCCCTTGTGTTAACATTTTTACCCAGCAAAGTACATATAGAACTCACAAGTTGGGAAAAATGCTTCAGGTATTTCAATGGTAGCACATTCATGGGGCAAGGAATGCTGTAATACACAAGCCAATTCCTCCACTCACTCGCCTTCCACTCCTTTCTTTCTATGAGGGAACGAGGAAGCCTGTGAATTTCTGATGGAGGTCGGATTCTTTAGTTACTCTTTTGTCCACCACATCCAATTTTCTTGGGGAGCCTATGTGAAATTGCTTCCTCGCGGAAGAGAGCCACAATTCCATTAGTTGCCCGACAACTCCCAAGAGGACACAGTGCATATATTCAGGAGGCAAACCCCAGACCAAATTAAACTCCGGCAACCTTTGTAAAATTGTGGGCCCTTTAATGCCCCTACACTTCTGTCCATCCCTTGGTGCTGCCTCAACATTCTAAAAAATGGAGCTATTGCTCCTTTCAATGCACCTACTTACATTCCGGAGGTACTTTATGGTACACCCAACCACACCAACACGATGGTGGCAGTAGGTACATCCAAGATATCCATTGAACTGGGTCGCATTGACAATTAATGGTCGAGCAACAGAGTCGACACTGAAGCACAGTGGTCTCAACTGTGACAACACTCTCTCAGTTCCACACATCCATTTCATACCCCTCTCCCAGAGAGGCTTCATAGTATCAAAAAATATGCCAAGGTAAACTTGCATTATAAGTCCACCTTTCCCCAACCACACACCACATAAAATGGGGGATAGAAAGGCCTTTCCAGCCCTTATTTCATTTGTAATCAACTGAATGGGCCACATTAACTTTTTTGATGATTTAAATATTGCTGCCCCATCCACATTTAAATTATAAGACAATTTATGCAACCCTCCAATGAGACAGTCCTTATAATATAGTCCTGAGGCCACACCTGATGCTTGGCTAGTCAAATCACCACATTTAGCAGCATTTTCTAACTCTTTTCTTATTGCCCTTTCAACATTGAATATTACAAATGAAGAATCCCCTGTGGTCAACACATCACAGGATGGACATTTAACTTTGGTCTTGACCAACCCATGCCCCTCAGTGGAATTAATAACAGTTCTGCACTTAAAGGCAGTAAAAGTGCCTACTAGTTCCCTGGCTGAACCACTGAAACACTGTTTTCAGGAAATATTTTGGTGAATGCAACACTTGTTTCCCAGCTAAAACATCAATTAACTTGAATATGTCTATGACACATTTCAAGGTGAGCTGATGCCTCAAAAATATATTCACTACCATGAAAATAATGTCACTACGAGTGATAGTTCCCATAAAAAATGTGTCGCCACTGTCAATAATGGTCTTGAAAACCGGAGGAAGACCATTACCTTCCTCAACATTGCTTGAGCCAGGTTCATCATTGCTGTTGTTGATATTCCCTTTCTGTGAGCCTTCACCTTCACTTTCAGCATTGCAGCAGACCTCAGTAGTTATGGACTCTAAAAAAAATATATATGAGACAAGACTGAGAAATGAAAAAAGAAACACTGGCCAAAAACTAATTGTAAAAATACTGTCTTCCAGAACACAAACAATAAGATCTGTATTGGCATGTTTTAACATGTTTCATTCTCTCTATGGAGATTTTACATTGTAGAATATGAGTGTGGAAGTGACATGCAATTCAAATGAAGTAAAGTAAAATCACTTAATTTGAAGTATACGTACGTTACTTCCACAAGTCTAAGTCCACAATCCAAATGAAGTACATATAATTTATTTATTTTAGCCCAAACAGGTTTCTTCCCTCTCTTCTACCCTAACTGATCTTTTGATTATGAATGTTCATCATGATCTCTCTTGAAATTGATACTATGTTTTATGGTTTATTCTACCACTGTGCTTTAAATGTTAAGGTAACCTACTTAAATATGTTGCCCCCTACCAAACCCACTCAGAATACAAGAAGTTTTTTGCTGAACTGTTTATATCAGAATTTACTAATCACTATCAGATTTTCCAATCACAATTTACTATCAGAATTTCCCAAGAAACGTGGTCTGGACAACCAATTAACGATGATGTTGATGAATTTTTCAACTGATATTTAAATATACTTTTATTGCACTTTGAGACTGCTTTCTCAAAAAAACCTTCAATCTTTTCAACTCCTGATTGAGACCCAGCATGGCTTCGGAAAATATCAATCATGTACTACGGCTATTTTCCATCTGGTGAACGAAATACATGACGCTTGAAATAAAAATGAGTTCCATCTTGGTATATTTTACAATATATCCATGGATTTTGACGGTACAGACAATAAATTACTCAATTGAAATTGTTAGACATATTTTCCTAGCAGCGCACAAATAATTTAAGGGTGCAGACGAAATGAATTACTGTACAGATGGTGTTAAACAAAAGAAAACGAGTGAAAAGTTTCAAATGACGGAAATGAGTTTTAAAGGAGAAATCTTTTCTAGAAAGTGTATTTGAAGATGTACGTGGAATTGCAACAATGAAAATCAACTTAATCAAGACCCCAAAATTACGTGCCCTAAAGTAAGGAATAATTTTCTTAACGTTACCTCTGTGGGATCCATCAAAACTGCGATCAGGAGCACTGGCAGCATCGCCGTCGCCATCCAATGGTTCCCTGATTACTTCACATGCGGAGAGTCCAAAATTTTCATTATATGCGTCTCTTGGTATCCCACACGTTGATTCACTTCCTCCTGAAGCGAGATATGTAAAAAATTCTTCATTCAACCATTCAGCGCTTGTTTCTCAAAAACAGCTATTTAGAAAATCCGAGGAAAAAGTTTACGTCCTCACCTGAAGTAAGGGAATCCTGAAGAAACCAGTTTGATGGGCGACTAACGCTCGTATTGTAATTTCTTTTAGACCGTTCAGGAATGGATGCCCTTGAGCTTGGGTTTAACTACGCTTTACGACACTAAACCGTATTCATGTTAAAGGCGATACAGGTGTGTACTAATGGATGCAGCAAGTTCACACGTTAATTTCGCAGTTACTTATGGTTTTTACCTCATGACCTATGCAGCAGGCCTGAATTCCCATCCACTGTTTACCCATGAATCCATGTGATAATGCGTTCCTTTGTTTCCGACGGAACGGAGGACCTCATTTGGAGATTATTTCATATCTGAAAATTATTCCAAATATAAAGTAATATTTAGAATATAATTGAAATATAGGGGAATAATTCCGATTTAGCCCTTTTTTATAGTCTTTTTCTTAATACAAGCACAGTGGATGCGTCTTTCTTTTCCTCTCGGGTATATTTTTTCGTTCAGCAATTCCACCTTTTCGCCCTAGTCTCTTCCGGCGTCTACACGGCAGGAATCGCACAGTCGTACAGTTGCACAGGTTGGTTGAAAGCGTGGTGGTGTTACTCATGTGGGTACTAGAGATCTTCAGAGGTATAGCAGAATGTTCGCCTATGTTGAATTTTTAGATGATGGGAGGAAGGTAGCTGTACCCGTGTCGGACATCAGGTCCTTCGATTTTCTTCATTAGAGGGCGAAAACATTTGTGGTGAAGTGGAGCGGTTACGACGGGGAAGGCTTTTATAACGCAAGGGTGCTCTCTGTTGCTGGTAAGTGGAAATGTGTGTTGGACCTTCATCATCTGATAATTGATGGCCTGTGAAGCCACTATTGCTGCTAAGCAGTGTGTGTAGTAATAAAGCCTGAATCACACGATCATTTTTTACGGATAGTTCAGGGATAGTTCAAATGATAGCTTAAAAATGATCGTCTGACTTGATCACTTAATGGATAGCGGCAATGATAGGGATCGCTATCCCTTTTTTCGTCATTTGAGCACGTCCTTTTTTCCGTCCCTCTAGGCCTTATATGTGCTTCCGCCATTCAGCCAATCAGAGCGCACGCTCGGAAAGAGCGGAGTAGGTTACCATGTTAAAAGAAAATATCTCGCGAACAGAAATGTATTCCTCCATAAATTTTAGTAAATATGATTAGTGCCATACCTATGTATTCCTTGGCACTGGACCGCCATTCCAATAGTCGCAGATATCAAGGCAATGTTTATTTACGTTTTGTTGCTATTGACGACGAGATAAACACAGAAAGGTTATGGAATTAGAGAACTTGAGAGAAGGGACGGTAAAAATGATGGTGTGAGTGGCGAAGTGATAGCTTGAGTCATCATTTTTGCGGTCCCTGAAAGCTATTGCTTAAATGATCCCTGTAAAGGGACGAGAAAAAAGATCGTGTGATTCGGGCTTAACATTCAATTTTCAGACTCGGACAGCGATATGAAGGAAATTGCCACGGGAGCGAGGAGGATGAGGACCCTGCCTATAGGTACACAGCATCGTGCCCGCAACATCGGATTCCGAAGAGGAAGAAATGGTATTTTCAATTCCTTCGTTAACATTTTTACATGGATACGAAACGTGATGTATTTACTTATCTTGCTCATATTTATGGCCGACGTTCAAGTTGCGAAAGTAGCTTGCCTCTCTGTACAGGTATCCAATGCAAGCTGCTTTTCTTCGTATTTCAGGAAGCTGAGAGAACTAGAAAATTAAAGTCGCCAATGAAAGCAAGTTCTGGTTCATCCGGCGATGCCAAACTCCGGGGACGTGTGCTGGAGCTTGAAAAAACAGTGGATGAACTCACTAAAGCAAATCGGGAACTAACCGCAGTTATCGCGGAGTTAAAGCGATTACCGTAGGAGGTGACGAAAACCATCAGGGAGGACATTCGAAGTTTCAAGGAAGGTATGTGTTAACCATTATGAGCTCCCATCTAGAGATGGTCAAATTACCGTAATTTTCAATTGAGGTAAATTATCGTGCTAATATTAAATTTTGAGCTGCAAATCCTTATCAGAGGACTCAAAGCAAATTCAAATAGCATTGAGATACAAATTCCGACGCTTATATCAAACATATCACGACGTTTATCTATTATAACTCAGTAAAAAAATTAAAACGAATTTGGCAACAACACGCAATTTGCCTCTCTTTTGTCACACTATGAGAAATTTTCCTTCCAATGACATGCCTCTGCGCAATGTGCATTTGTTATTTTACTCTGAATTGATCACAGACACTATGTAAACGATTTAAACAAAATCGTTTTAGCTACTTAATTTGTAATATCACCCATTCCAATGGTTTCTTCGTGAGAAAGAAATTTTCTGAAAAAGAACTTTTCTGAATATTACCGTTTATTACGGTATTTTTCAGGGGTGTTGGTAATTTACGAAAAATACCACGGTCATTTACCGAGTTGCCCATCTCTACTCCTATCTTTGGATGGGTGCGGATTATGCACATGCCTTTTCGTTTAGTAAAGTCCGCTCTAAAATGCTTTGCTTTATTTTTGGATAGTTACGTGCGCAAGGTGCAGGGGTCGGCACCGTACACGGTCCAGCGGTGAATGAGAAAGGAGAGGTATTTCATGTGTTTTATTTTCATTCGTGTCAGCTAAATTTTTGATATCGAATTTCTAATCGATATGTTCAAGTCAAAAGTTGGAACAAGTTTCTAGTAGAAGGCCTACCCATGTAGCACAGACGGTTGGGCCAACGTTGGGAAACGGTGCCACGGTCGGGGAACGGTTCGGTTACTTTACGACCGTTGGGCCAACGTTGGGAAATGGTGCCATTCGCACGGTTATTTATGATCCGTTGGGCCAACGTTGGGAGATGGTGTAGCAGGGTATGAATGGCTTGGCTGCCTGATTACAGCGCAGCCAAGCTGGATATTATCTCACTTAGCACATTCTCAGCTACATGGCGTTTGTTATCCAAGAGTTTTAGCGGAGAAGTAGTGAATCCGTAAGGAACAACTCTGAATAATGACCCTTTAAGTACTAATTTTTTTATGCACCTATTTGCACGTTTCTCTTCATCCATCCTATATTATTGGATTTTTATGCATCCGTTGCATAGCTTTCCTTCCTCGTTGACCTCATGAGGGAGTATTCCATTCAACGAACGTACTGTGCTAATGTATATACATTGTGTTTATCACTGTCATCATTAGTACCCACATAGCACAAAATATCTAGTAGATATCTACAGCATATCTTCAATGTCTTAAATATCTTAAATGTTTACAAGATGTTTGGAAAATATCTTAGACATCTCCTAAATCTGAAAATATTATTTTTTATTCATCTGATATGGATTCAAATGTCATATTCATCTCATATCCATTCAAATAGATATCCATGAATGGATGCTTTTTCTCAGTCCCTCGTAGACGGTATTGGCATTATTGAGGAAACTCTTATTTATCTCTCCTGGAGTGAAAAGAATATCAGTTATGTATATTTACAATGGTCATGCTTTTTTTAACCAGAAAATGGTTATTAGGGAAATGTTTTTATGGTGCAAATTATCGGTGTCACCCTTTTAGTAAAGTTAATAATCACAAACGACTTAATGCCAACCAGCAGCTGTATATATATGGCATCCCAGTTTAATGCTTGTAATTGGAAAATGTGTCAGGTCGCCCTGACATACACATACACATGAGTGAAGAGTAGGTTGTTGGGTAGGTGTACCTGTAATATGCGAGGTACAAATAGTCATCGAGGGAGAACCTGGATCATTTCCCTTTTTTTCAATTTTGTTCCGTTGGGGAACAGTTGGGCTAATGGTTGGGGAACGGTTGGGGAACAGTTGGCAAAACGGACATAAATAACGGTTGGCCAACCATTGCACCTAACCGTTCCCCAACGTTGGCCCAACCGTCTGTGCTACATGGGTACGTTGTTGCCTACCTTGACGAAATTCAATTTAAATTCCTGTTGACTCGCATGCAGTAAATGATATGAAGAAATTAAACCTCATTTTGTACTTTACTTTCATTGTATAAATGAATTATTTGCTATATATTTCATTTTAACAAACATAGCCTGTGATCCCACAAGTCCCTTTTCAGTAAATGTAACCATTCTTTTTGGTGGGAACAAAAGTTCCCTGTAGGCTGATAAAGGTTAATTTTTGATGTCAACATGTGTTACATATTCACATTGGCAGAAGTGTAATGATCCCGCTCCAAACTCTGGACAATGTGGTGGCGACAGCGTCAACTAATTCTGTATTTGCGAAGAATTTGGCGGTTTCCATATGGGGCCACGAGCGGCTTCGTCGCTCCTTAGTCTTCGGTAAAGCATGCCCCTGCAAGAAGGATGAGTCTGCAAAACCACCGTTGACGCCAGAGAAAATAAATGCCATAACAGGTGATTCATTCATGCTATAGAATTAGAAGATGTGTTTAAATTGACAAATGTGTACGGCATGACTTAGTGCACTAAGTCCAGGATTTTCATAGTTCAGAACTAGGAATATTTAAGGTGAGAAAGCTATCGTCAATGAAAACATGGCTGTTCTCTGACATTGTTGGGAAATACATTTGCCTGCCACAAGGAAATAATTTTGTTTTTCCACTACGCCACTGTGATGTTGCTTAACTTGCATCATAATTATTGTTTGTATGTATTAGAATTCCAGCCAGGTGTGTGGAACATTGTACCCAAAGGTTCTTCATAATTATTTTTTGTACTATCCAAATTTCACGACGTAAATAAATTTTAGTATTCAAATTGTGCATATTGGTTATTGCAAGATAACTTCCCCATCTGATGTTATGACTCATGGTTCACATGAAAGGAAGTATTTGAAGATTCGTGATTGTGGCAAGTTCACACCAGTGGATGGAGAGAGTGACAGAATGAAAAATGAGTTTTGGGAAAACTGACAGAGGTTTTGAATGATTGTGATGCTGGTGAGAGAATAATTGTACTGGGTGACATGAATGCCTGGATTGGTATGAGGCGAGAGGCATCTGAGAGAAGTGGCTGTGCCATATGGAGACCCTTGTGTCACTGATGTTAAAGAAAAGTTGATGCCTCTGTGCTAGGGAAAAGGATAGATTTTTTGGGAATGCATGGTTTAAACAAAAGAGAATTCATGTTTACTTTGATAAGGGTGTGATTGATTACGTGGTGTATGATGAGAGCTGTTATTGAATATATGAAGGCTATTTATTTCAATAGAAATGCAAAGATAAAAGTTTCTCTCGAGATCTCGAGTGACTGGTTTGAAGTAAAACGGAGTAAAACAAGGCTGCATTATGTCACAGTGGCTTTTCAATGCATTTATGGATAAATGTGTTAGAGATGCATGCAGTGAAAATGTTGATGTAATGGCTGGAAATGTAAACATACTAGTTCTACTGCATGTGGATTATGCTGTATTGCTATCAGAGAGCCTAGATAATTTTTGTGAAGCAAAAGAGAAAATGGAGGGTAAATGTGTGCTAGACTAAAGTCATGGTTTTGTTTATAGTTTTCTATTGTTTTGATTATAGCAAGCATACTAATATATCAAATTCAAATCCCAATGGAGCATAATTTCTCATTACGTATACATGGAATGTACATTGATGCCAATGCAATGATGCTAAAAAAAAGCTCTTCCGATAGCAATGCCATTAAGAGAATTCTTTTTTAGGGCTTAGTTAGCAATAGAGTATCTCTAAAAATTGTTCACCAAATTCATTGATCTAATCTGAGTGTTCTTATATGTCAGGAACCCAAAGGAAGACTGTGACAATGTCTGCAAAAGCCAGGCCTGGAGTGGAAAGGAGCCATTACCTGATGCAAGACGGTGGCAGAACAAACAGACCTCAAGAGAGGTGTCAAATCCCACCCCAGTCGACTGCAGTGGGTCAGCAGCAAGGTTCAGCCAGTCCAGCAGTCTCAGAGTGGGATGTTGGGTACAAACTCTCTTGAGACTGTTGTCACGGACCCAAAGATGAAGGGTATGTGCTTTTACTGATGAATTATACTCACGTAGGACATGTAGGCTGCATGATGTATTTTTATAGTGCATGAGAAATGTTTATTTTACATTTCAGAGATATCGAAGGATAGTAATTCACTGCTAACAGAGATACGGAGACAGGTAACCTCCTTAAGTAAAAGTTTCCAAGGATGGCTTAGCTGTGAGAGAAAAAATAGATGCTTAGGCATCGAGGCTAGAGAGTTTGCCTCTGAGTGTCAATGAGGATGTGATATCCAGCTTTGATGAAATGGTGGAATGGCACAGCCTTCCCAGTCCTACTGTGGATGACCTCAAACCATCAACTCTGCCTCAAATAGAGGCAGAGTTGATGAGGAGTGTAGATTACAGGAAGTTTCTGGTATGATCTATTGCTTGCATATGTGTTAAGCCTTTTCCTATCCTGCCGCTTAAATTTAAGTATTACAATTTGATGTACTTAATTGAATGCTCTTCCATCTTACAGCTACAACATTTAAGGGATCGGTCGTCTAATCAACTGCTTAGGAGTGTAAGTAAGGAGAAGTTAACAGGAGCGCTTAACAAGACAGTGAATGATATGTGCTCATTGTTGATGACAAAGGAGATGAGTGTGCTATTTTGCATGAAGGGGAGAGCACAGCAGAAAATTTCTTTTGAGAAAGAGTTCCACAATATCATCCATGTGATATTTGGTAAGTTCTTCCATTGTTATGCGGTAGCTGAAGAAGTAAGGTCTTATTCATAGTCAAGAGTTAATCAAGTCCCTTAAAAATGACTATTTATACTAAAGTAGGACTACGAGGTGTGATTCATAGATGTCTTAATTGTGACACTTTTAAGTGTAATTAGCATGCGAATATGAAACATTTGAAGATGGTGAGTGTTTCGTGCATGGAGTGTATATTAATACTCTATTATTATAATATCCATGCATCCGTGGATGGTTGTCGGCGATCTTTTACATTAATATAATTGTTTCTTTATTTACTAAGTTCTGGTGGTATTTTATTTTTTAATTATATCAGTTTTTAGGGTAGGTGTAGATTTCTCTCCTTATAGGTTAGGTATATTGGCATTAGTATTTGTTACTTATAGTATTCGTGTAGTAAAATATTATTGCTTTTGAGCTGAGGATTGTATCTCAGCTATCAACTATTTCATTCCAAATTCATCTGTTTCCTTTGGTTTATAATTTTCTCTAATAGCTCTCCCGAAAAACACTATTGAGCCACTGGTTGAGGGGATGGAAGGCATGGATCAATTTTTGAAAAATGTCCAGACCCTCTTTTAATTGCATTTGATGGCTTATGCTACTTAAATTTTCGGCCAAGTATTGAAAGTGACCGACAAAGTGATTGCTAAACGTGGGATAAAAGTGCTTTACTATCAGGTAATGTTAATTCTGCAATTACATATGCTACTAGTATTATAAACAACAGTTGCAATGTAAACAGACGAATATTAGAGGATTCGATTTAATTACATTCCATAAATGAACTTCATTTTCATATACATAAGTCTCAATATCGTAAGTAGTCGAATTAGCGGCAGCACCGGCAGAGCCCTATTGTTTAGTCATTCCAAGTCATCGGCAAACATTTCCAACATTTATACGGCAAAAACTTTTCGAAACCGATATCACCCTAATGAATCCTTCCCATAATGCTCCATTGCATTCTCCATATCCCTATGTGTCATCAGGGGCTATTCGTTACTAGAAATTCCATCCATTCTGCAATTTCTACCAATTCCTCAAGATTTTAAAGTCCGTCAATGCCAATCACAGCAAGCCTTTGCCGTTTAGTGACTTTGGCATCATTTAGTCAGAAGTAATGTCCATGAAATGCTGAAAGGTCCCTTTAGCCCATCTCACGGCCACTTTAACATGAAGTGTCAACTTTGAATAAGACTCTTAGTGCAGGTGTCTGGCTTGTTACCTGTCCCGACTGAATGGCTAACTAACAAACCCTTAATAAACTTGATTTTTCACAGATGCAGTAAGAAGTAAAGGTGCTGTCGGCCAGCGCATGGACTTAATTTCGGTGAAGAGGAGTATGGGAGAATGGTTCCGTGTTTCGCGGCAGCGGGTACATGGGAAAGCTGTTCGAGTCGCTGCTGCTGAAGAGTCAACTGCTGCAGTTGGTGGGGATTATGAGCCTTTCGCAGTTCTGCATACAGAAGACCATGGTTGGGTTGATAAGGAGTACTGTATGAGCAGCGCAAATGAATTTTGGAAAGAAATAAATATTGAGAGTAAACTGAAATATTTTTTCTATTGTAAATTATACATAGAGAGCAAAATGTCCCCCAAGAGGAAGTTCTGTTTCAGTGATCTTTGTAGGTTTTTAATTTGATTCCTTCCTGTAATTAGGCTGGTATGGGAATACAACCCACACCCCCAAAATTGTCATGGCTTCTTTTAAATGCCAGTAATATTATAGCTATGTATGATATTCATCCGTTTGAGGTAAGCTAGGTTTCCTGTCAGCTATGTCACTTGTGTTTTTTTCAGTTACATTTGATGTAGTCTTGCAGTAGTAGACCTGAATAGGTTAGTTTCCTTCATTGCCGAGGTTCAGGTTGTACCTGTCAGCATTTACAATTGTTAAACCACTACAAATTTCGCTGTGTACCCTATTTGCCTTGATGACTCGTGCCTTTACTTTCAGTACATCAGTCCATTCTTTATGCAGATTACAGGATGGCATGGAGTTTGTATGCTGATAGTGGACAGTTCTGCAAATTCTAAAATACTTGCTAGTAATAATGGTACTTTGTTGGTCATCCTTCTTGGTAAGATTGTCGCGGGAAGTGGAATGAAAAGGGTTAGTGTAGGGCGATTCATTCAAATATGCCGCCAATAGTAATGCTGAGGGGGGTGGCGGGGGTGACGTTACCGTAGTATCATATATTGCCAACAGATGGCGACACCGGCGCACCTTGCGCTGGTTTTAGTGGTAGTACTGCATTCTGCCGCACGCTGCGCTACTGTATGTAAGTAGCTTACATAGTATGAGGGTATATGACGACTTCTCTTACCCCAGTCTTACCTGGGTCTGAGCATTTTGTTATATAGGCGCCTTTCTTCATGGTAAGCTCCTTGCCTATTTCTTACGTAAGAATGTCGTAAGAAACGGGCAAGCAGCATACTTTTTGCCAGCTGGGTAGTAAAGTAAATTGTAGAGCATGAAGGAAAAAAAAACACTCCCTGCCACACACCCTTGTGGTGACTTGCAGGGTATTATATTGGTAGTAGTTAGCCAGCGAAAAATTTGTGGGCACTTAATTTGAGATTTGTGTAACTTTAACGGACGGTGGAAATCGCAATTTAATGATGTTGATAATGGTAGAATCTTGATTTTTTTGCCATACTTTACTCCAACCATTTAGTTCGTTGATAGTTACAATATGTGAGTACTTAAATTCCAGGCCGGGAAGGAGGGTCAAAGAAAGAATTCTGATGTCCTTCCTTTAAGCTGTATTATGTGCATGACATCCATTAATTTCTCATTGGGATATGTTGGTTTGATTGAATCACGTATGAGTATTTTTTGTGTAGTCCGGAGTGTCTACTGTCTGTGAAATACGTCTAGACACCCACATTTCAGACAATAAATCTACTGAAACATAACATAGATAAAACATATTTAAAACATTATAACGGTATCATTAACTTTGCACGATCCTTACAGGGCATGAGCAGGGGATACTCTGTCTTTGGAAATTCATTGTATGGGGCTTCTTACTAATGTCTCGCAAGAATATGAGTATTTAAACGTATGATGAATCAAGTGAACATTGACTAGGTATATATGGATTTCCGCAAACGTCAATAAGTTCACCTTTCTTGTTTAAAAATTGTAAATTCATACACAGAAATTTAACAAATTGCCAAGAACTTGAATATGAGCAATCTGTTTTTATGCACCAAAATCTGCGACTTTTTTGCAAACCAAATTAATTAATAGTGCAATGAAGGAAACAAAAATGTCTTTCTTATACCAATGAAAGTAGAAATAAACAAGCTGTTTTGTGCATCTTACTGCATTGTAATGTTTCCTTTCTCAGGGGATATACTCTCTTTAACTCAGGGGTTTAGATATATTTTACAGATAGTAAGTGTATTTTTACTGCCACAGTGAGAACGTCTTAGTATTTTGTCGTCTTTTAAGTTAGGGTAGAACTGGTTTAAATTCACAACACTCCCAACTTCTTCATAATTTTACAGGAGCTCATCCCTAGGGGCAACAAGTTGTATCTTTCACTATAGTCACTCCGCCATGCATGATACTTTTTGGGTGCTGTATTTTCTCTGTTGATCTTTCAGTGTTTCTGAAGTAGTAACAATTAGCGCTCCTTTGGGTTTGAGATTATATTCACTATTAAATTTTATTAAAATGGCTATATTACTAAGCTGCAATTTTTTGCTATGTTCTGCTTGCCTTCATTCTTAATTATAATGCCAATGGTCGGACTCCAACCCCACTGAAGATTCATGATTAAAAATGCTGGTGTGTATACTTATCTTCCCAGTCAACACAGGAGTCGTAAGGAGGTCGTATTAGAGATCATACGTAAGACCTCTTTTCGACTCCACTCTAGGAGGTCTGCTAGAGGTCTCCACGACTCGATCTGTATGACGTCTTTTCAACTCGCCACTAGGAGGTCTTGAAGAGGTCTTCGAAAGTCGTGCTATATGACGTCTTGTGGACCCGACATTAGCACGTCTACCACGGCTCGTATGACCTCGTTTCAGAGACACCTGGTGGTAGACCATGGAAACGACACATTCAGTTGGCAGTTGGTGCGTGTTTCCTCGTGTGATTTGGTGTGTTTTATGTGATTCGGCTTTTTGATATATTTTGACCTCAGCTTTCTTTGGAATTTGCTCTCCTATTTTGACCTCTGCACCTGATTGGATTACCCTGACGGAAAACTTTACTGACTTCGCGCATACTTTGGACCTCACTTTCCCGTTTGCGACCCTCACACCGTTTGGACTACCCGCACAGTTATATTTACATTGACCATGCTTCTTTCGGACTTTCTTCGGACGCTGATTTATTTGATCCTGCCTGAATTTTATCCACCGTCTTACTTACCCAATTTTTCTGTTCTGTGGGATAATATTTACCGGTCGACCACGGGCCCTGAAATTTGAGAAAAACGAATAAAATAGTGTAAAAGTAGACAGCGCTACGTAATATCGCCACCAAAATGGAAAACCCGATGTGTTTTGAGTCTTCAGTCGTTATTTACATCGTTTGGAGCACACTATGACCAACCTTTGACCTAGGGTTAGGTTAAATTCCATATACCAACATACTACGCTATATATCGATACACTTGTATTGGATGTATTTACCGCTATTCATATCCCTAATTGATGTAAAGTGTAAGGTGATTTAGTGTAATTAAAAGTGTAGTGTGTAGTGTGGGAGCAGAAATATATCTGCAGTATCAGATTCGAATTCATGAGATTTGAATTTTTTGAGTGACTCTTTCAAATACCCTTCTAGATCCTAGGGTGGTTATAGAAGGTTGACGAGAAGAGGATCTAGTCTGTTAGATCAACGCTACATTAAATATGGAGAGCGTCGTTATGTATCAACCGCATTCACCCGATACAAAATAAATCCTTCGGAGATATAACACTAGAAATACAGATGGAGTCATTTTGACTGCTCGCGATTTTTATTTCTCTGCCCTGACTAAAATTTTCCTATTCCCGGCTTGAAATTTCGTGACTTTTATTCATTTTTGATACAAAATAAGGCTTTGTGATATAAATAGTTTTTGAAAAAAATAGTACCCATTTATCCAAATTTACCTTTGACTACCAAAGGGAGTCATTTTGACTCCTTACTTTATTTCGCTAGATTTTTCGCCAAATAGAAATATTTGTTCATTTTTTTATTTTTTCTTATGCTCAGAATTAATTTAAAGCAATTAGTGGCTCAAATCTATAATTATTATGCTTTTTGGCAAATATTTGCGAGACTTTGAAGGCATTTCTAATTACGGGTCCGTGTTTGGAACTACAAACCATGTGAATGTCCTGATATTATTTTACCTTATGATAAAGTGGTCAATATGCCATCCATATGACACAGTTTCAAATACGTGTGTTTGGATGCCGTCGTGTCTGCCCCTGCTCCCTTTCCCCTCCCTTCTCGTCGCCCGTCAGTCTCGCCGCAGCGCAATACTATCTAGCATGCTCCATTCTTTCAGCCTCGACTACGTGGAAGTTGATTTTCAAACCTGAAAAGTAACTTTGTATCCTTCCATTGAGATACTGATGCACCAGGAAAATAAACAATGGAAAGAAAAAATGCTACTGTCCTAGTATGTTCGGCCCTGCCAGCGCTGGCTGCCGCGCGCCGCACAGGACAACCGTGCGCTGCCCTTTGCGTTAGTGAATCCAGTGAACTCCTGAGTGGACTGCAATACTCCTGTGAAGTACGGCCTTCATTTTTTCTGAATGGCAATATGACTAGAAGAAGTAGGCTATAGCGTGGAGAAATCTTTTCAGTTTTTCATTCTATTCCGGAAGGTGCATCGGAATGTGAAACGGAAGATCATTTCGACTCTGACGAAGATTTTATTGCTGAAAATGTTTCTAGTGACTCAGAAGATTCAGACGAAACCAGTGCGGAAGATAAGCAGTTATTTACATTTACTTCCCCTTTCATAAGGAGTTACAAAACAAAGATGCAAAATGTACAACAATACATTTTTTCCGGATGTTGCAAGCTCATCAACGCAGGATCACGTGCGGCATTGTTGCCTCAGGAAAATCCTCCAGGCCGAGGAAGGAAACTATCTACAAAATGACGCAAAATTGCATCTTCATCAAATGACTGCGGCGGTGAAGACGATGGAGGAAATAAAACCACAGTTGGCGATGATGACTCTCCAGGAACGCTTATGTCAGCTGACGGAATTCGATGGAAACCGCGATTGGAGAACACTTATCTGGTAGGCTAGTAAACCAAAACGTACTTAGGGAAGCGCCGGGACCTACAGGACTTGCGAGAAGAAATATAACTAGTGATAGTCCTTTGAGTGCATGGCGATTATTTATAGACTCGTTTATACTGACTCACAAAAAGCGATGTACAATTGTGGAAGCACGCAGGCAAAATAATGAAGATTTTACTCTTTCCAATGAGGAGCTAGATGCATATATAGCCTTTTTTTACGCCCGCGGAATATCAAGCACTTATGATGACTCTATTACAAGTATTTGGTCAAACGACTGGGGAATACAATTTTGTAAAACGACGATGTCTAGGAACCGTTTTGTAAATATTTTACATTATCTAAGATTTGATGAGGAGTCTAATCGATCCCAGAGACTCAAAACTGACAAGTTTGCTCTCTTTTTAATAGTGTGGGATAGATTCATTGATAATTGCATTGCTTGTTACAAACCTGGTCAGTACGTAACGGTTGATGAGCAACTTTTCCCCAGGCAAACTAGGTGACCTTTCACTCAGTACAGTCCTTCTAAGCCGGACAAATACGGCCATAAATATTGGCTAGCTGTTGACAAGGATAGCAAATATCTTGCAAACGGCTTCCCTTATGTTGGAATAGATAATTCACGTCATGCTGATTGCCGTTTAACTGACCACGTAGTGTTGAAATTAATGCAGTCCTTTCTGAAAAAAGGGCGAAATGTTACCGTGGATAAATACTTTACTTCAGTCAAACTCGCTGAACAGCTAAAAAGCCAGGGTACTATCATTGGGGGAACGGTAAATAAAAAAGAAGTATCAAAAGAGATCAAATCAATGAAACAAAACGTGTAGAACTCTAAAGTTTTTAAAAACAAAGATGATTTCACACTTACTGTATATCAAGGGAAACCAAACAAGAATGTCATAATTCTTAGTTCCAACCATCTCGATGTCGACATTGATTCTGATTCTGCTAAAAAAAACTCCTGAAACGGTGAAGTTTAACAATTAAACTAAATACGGAGTAGATGTCGTAGTTCAAATGGCGCGCAAATATACCACCAGAACATGTACTCGCCGATGGCCTATCCACTCGTTTGAAATTATCTCGACTTAGCAGGTATAAATTCTTGGATAGTGTACAAGGAAACTACCTCCGAAAAGATTTCACGCGAAGCGTTTTTGAAAAAGCTCGTTACAGAGTTGGCTGATCCTTATTTAGATATAGACAAAAGTGTGGCCTGTCCAATGCCGCAGATTCTTCTGACGGGATTATGCAAACAAAATTTTGCCAGGTAAAACAAAAATGGAAAAAGAATCGATCAGTCGGAAATGGTATGACCTGCCGAATATGGAATGTAATGGAATGGAATACGCCAAATGGACAATGTACCGCAGTAAAAGAAAGACGATGCTTGAACTGTGAAGCATCTTAGACAAGTGTGTGGCTTACCAATTGTAATAAAAATCATTTTATTCTATATGCATATCTATTCTCTTATTTCTTGCTCTTCATCAATTATCTTCCCGCCTTCCATGTAGCCTACGTAATACGTTTGTCCATTCAAATATGATAATAAAAGATTGTAAAAAGGTTATGTTTCTTGTATTATCAAGTTCCTTTGTAATAATCCCATTAAAAAACATAACATGTTAGAAAAAAGAATTTCAAAGCAATAATGGCGGAATTCGCATTTAAAAAAAATCATAATTTATGTTAAAACCAAGTTTCCAATATTACAGTAATAAACAATAATGATAAACTAAAGTAGTGTGTCAATAGAAGCAGAGATAAACTTCAAAAATAAGCAATAATTAGGTGGGAGTCAAAATGACTCCATTTGGTAGTTCTAGGAGGGGTGTCAAGTCCTAGTGTTAACGCTCGAAAAATTATAGCAAGGTTCAATGACGTTTGTGGCCTGGGGAATACAGGGGATCCGTAAACGATAGTGTATACGTAGTTGCTTACAGATGGAGCGATTATGCAATGAATATCATAATCAAATGGACACCATGAAGATAAAGGACAGGTGGAGTTTGCCCTAGTGTTGTGGGTAGAGCTTACTATTCCGAGGATCCGGGGTTGAATCCTGTCAATGCGAGATTTTATTCATCGGCTTGTTGGGCCCTGATCGAGTGTCTTATGGTGCACTTCGAGCAAGGTATTATCTCCGTCGGATAGACGATGGTCTGTGGACCCTTTGACGTCCTTGATTAGGGGAAGGTTAATGCTGACGTCGGGTTTCTCTCCACCCCTCCTTCATTCCATGAAAATCCACATCTTCATCAAATACCTATCTTAAATAGCGGAACGACTTTAGCTGTCGGTCGCCTCTCTGAAATAACCAACTCTACGATTCTTTTGCTCACCAGAGGCGTAACATGCATGGGCGAATTATCTTCAAATAACATAGTTTCTTTGCCGACATGTGCATGTTCTTGCTAGTTACTTTTACTCGAAATACAGCTTACCCTTCGGTTCAGGTATCCCACAAGGTAGTGCGATAGGTCCACTCCTATTCCTTTTGTACATAAATGATATCCATAAGGTGGTATAAAGTAAGCTTCATCTATTTTCCGATGACGCAGTAGTGTACAGGGAAATTCTATGCCAAAATGATGAAGAATATTTAAATATTGACCTACAAGCAATTGAAACTTGGTGTGATACATGGAAGTTAGAATTAAACTTTAAAAAATGTCTTGTAATGAATTTTTGGAAAAAGAATAGCTATCCTCCTACCACTTACAAAATAAGTAATAATGAATTAACAAACGTGGAATCCATTAAATATCTTGGAATAAGACTGACACATGATCTTTCCTGGGGCAAACACATACGTGAAATAATGGGTAAAGTGAATCGTAAACTGGGATTCGTCAAAAGAGTATGGAGTAAATGCGAAGATCATGTTCGAGAAATCAGCTACTTTTCCCTTGTAAGACCTCATTTGGAATATGCTGCCAGTGTATGGGATCCCTACGATATCGGTCTAAATAACGAACTTGAACGTGTTCAGCGAAATCGGCAAGATTTGTAAAGGGACGGTATGATAACCTTACTAGCGTAACCAGTCTATTAAATGAATTAAATTGGGAATCATTGTCAGATCGCAGGTTGAAATTAAGACTTGATCTCTTAAACACATTCCAAGACCATATTTTCAGTGATGATGTTAAAAATATTTTGCGAACCCCAACTTACTATGGTAGACTGGACCATAATCACAAAATTAGAGAAATAGATTGTTGAACTGACATCTTCAAAATGTCCTTTTTTCCTCGTACTATTAGGGATATGAATAACGGTAAATATATTCAGTACGAGTGTAGCAATGGATAACATTGGTAGCTGCATGTTGGTATAAGGAATTAAAGCTAATGCAACTAACGGCATGTTTTTGCATGTATGCTTTGCTATTTTTATCTTTTTTTAAATAGCGTAGTTTTTGAACAGTACCTATACAAGTACTAATCCTTTTTTATGCATGATATGTAGTGCATGTTTGGTGAGAGTTCACCCCCTGCCACACACCTTTATGGTGGCTTGCAGGGTATTATGGTGTAGATAGATGTAGATGTAAAAAGTTGGTACCGCATCCTGTTTTTGTCTAAGGAATTTTGATTGCCGAATACGTGAGGCTCGGAGAGAAGGAAGAGCTAAATCAAGTGTCGATTGGAAAATCGCATGTGGAATTATCTCGCGTCATTATCATGAAAATCCGGAGGGATTTTCTTGCCATCCTCGGAAGGCGCGACCGACGCATGTCTTAGTGGGCGTGCGGTGGAGGTGTGTACACTTTACACAACTCACGCATATCGAGAGAGCATTGAAGAGGTCCTCAGCCTAGGTTTTGAGTCGCGACTCATTCGCTTTCACTATGATGTCTCCTTACTGGTTGCTATTGGCATAGAGGAGAGACACCTGGGGTCAGATTTGCCAATTTAGAATTGGTGGGTCATTGTGTAGTGGTAGGATTTCCATTGGGAGAAACCCGGCGACGGTATGAGCCTGATCTTAACAAAACGCGACAAGAGGTCCATGGTTTAGTATCTCATCCGATAGATGACGCTCTGAACTCGAAGTGCTCTGCACACGGTAGTCAAGTAGGAATCGGGAATCAACAAAAATATCTTTCACGGCCAATATTCTAACCCGAGCTCTTGGGATGAGTAGTAGCAGACTTGGATTTTCGATGCTCAAACGCATAATGTTAAATTAAAGAATGTAACCTAACTTTTTGAAAAAAGACGATTACACCATCCATGCCCGAGTTCGGATTCGTACCCACGATCCTAGGGTAGCCAGGCCTGCACCCTACATATTTAGACCCCACTGTGAGGTCATGAAAGGTCAAAGGTTGGTCATACGTGCTTGTAACGATGAAAATTACGATTGGAGACTCCAAACACATCGAGTTTTTTATGTTTTTGTGGCGATATTAAGTAGCGCTGTCTACTTTTACACTATTTAATTCATTTTTCTCAAATTTCAAGGCCCGTGGTCGAACGGTAAATATTATCCCACAGAGCCCAGATTTGGTGTGCGAGCTTTCTTTATGGATGGTTACGCAGTGGTAAATTAGTTATCCGACTCCCAGATACTTTTGGTATTTTGGAACACACTAACTTACTAGCCGACTGTTGACTGACATTTCTATGGGTAATGCTTTCTTCCATTCGCTCTGATTATTTAGCAGCAACCTACTTACTCTGCTGCTAAGAAACAAATGGTACTCCATGCCTGATGAAAGTATTTTTGACATTAAATATTTCAGTCCCTTCTGAAAGAACCAATCAGCAAGTATAGCATGTTAATAGCCCCACCCAAGCCATTACACACTGAAATCCTAAACATGAGGGTATAATTTTGATGACAGAGGCTGTCTCTGAAAGGATGAGATTGTTAAAAAGCAAAGACTGATACCACAATAATTTCTCGTGAAATCTTGGAAAGATCTCTGATGCAACCTCAGAAATGAGATTGAATGTTCACAGTTGGTACATCATCATAGCACAAGTAAGTAGGTACCCCAAATGATTTGGCGGAGACAATAAAGCTTCTTCCATCCTTCGTTTTTCCATTGAAGTGGCCCATAGTCGACCATTTTAGTTATGGCTATCTTGCCATGGAAACAGTAAGGCTTCACTTCCCTGCAGACCTCACCTACCCAGGCTATCACTCGAGTATTTGTTAACTGCATTCAGAGGATGAACAGGGTTTCGGAGAGAACGAAATAGGCAGAATAAAAGATAATATCAATAAAATAAAGTGGTAATAATGTAGTGGCTTGGAGAATAATCAAGACTTCGGTCACTATATTTAAAAGCTGTAATTCTTGCTTCGGACTTTTGTATACCAAGCCCTCTCCTATACTCATACCCTTCCATTGGTCATGTACAAGAACACAATTACACACTTTCCTGATATTTACAACAAAGACCTCACATTGATTTAAGAAGTAAGTAATCAATTAGTGGTGTAACAAAGGAATTTGTTATCCAGATAATGAAAATGAACCGAGCAAAACGATTTATTCAGCTTACCATTACTCAGCGCTCTCACGGTTGCCACTGCATCCATCAACAGCACGTCCTTGTACTTGTTGAACACGTCTACTGGAACAACATCACGGTTCTTGGGCCATTTAAGGTGTGCAATGGTTCATTGCTTCATAACATCAGTGTTGTGTATTCTAAGTCTCGTTTTGTTTTTCAATTTTTTGTCGTCTGCTTGAGAGTACAACTGTATGCCGGTGGAGTCGCTGACGGGATCCTGCTCTCTTGCCTGCTCGCACTCTATAGCAAGAGCAGCCCTTGAGAGCAGTCGTTCTTCACACCACAGACTCTCTTCATTTGGAACAGCTCTCTATAGGCCCGCCGCTAATCCGTCCGCTTCGCCTTAAGCTTCCCCAACCGCCTCGCCGACCGGCTCACCACGGCCTGCGTATCCAGTGATTCGCAGAGTTCCTTATCCTTACCTCCTGTTATAAAACTACTCGTGTTCCAGTCTATCGACGGGGAGATTATAATCTCCGCCTACTATTATTCCTCTATCATTGTTTCAAGAAAGTAATATACGTTGCGTAAATTACAGCATTATTATGTATTTAAGGCATTGAAAATATTTTATGTTATGAGTGGTAATATTCCAACTATATCAGGCAGCATGTACAAGTTTAATTTGAGAAAGGGAAACGTCCTATTAATTAAGCCAAATTTGAATATTTTCAAACGATCATTTATATACATGGGCCCAAAGGTTTTTAATTTGTTGCCCGAGAAAATAAAAAATGTAAAAAATTGTAAAAACATTTTGAACTTAGCTAAGTCATGGATACTGGCAAATGAAACATGTTGTAAGATTCTTTTGACGTCACCAGATATTGTTTTTCTCCTGGTAAAAAAATTAAAGAAAAAAAATAAATCGTTGCTTTGTAGTTGCTTTCTAGTTATACTCATATAGGTAAATTTTCAGATTTAAATGGCATTTATTGTTTATCGTTACTTTATTGTTGTAAATGGCATTTATTGTTCATTGTTACTTTTTCATGAAAATCTCACTTTCTACTATCACTTTTGTATAAAAAAATTAGAAACGTTAGAGATGAATATACAATTTATGAAGGTTGCCTCAGCACAGGTTCTCCTTCGAGGCAACCCAGCTTTCCTATTTTCTTCTGGTAATGTCATAATTTTGTATTGATTTTGTTGACAGCTACAAAAATTTACTTACTTACGTATCTCTGACTCTAGTTCCATTATAGAATTGACGTCTGCGTCTGGTGGCCTGTAATATGCATCTACATATATCTTTTTTTCGTTACTACTTTTACTTTTAACGGAACACCAAATACTTTCTACATTTCGCTCTGAAATAAGTTCTGCTGACATACGAGTCCTACCAGCCTACCGACTCGAGCTCCAGTGCGTCTCGCCACCGATTTGTGACTTGTTGTATTCTTTGTTATACTTTCGGTAATTAAATATGGGAATAGTGAGCCAAAACCTTACAGTCCAATTGATCCACTCATTTATCCCACAATCAGCAACTGGAATTATCTGATCATCCTTAAATTGCAACCAAGATTTAAACCCAACTTGGACTGGCCTGTCGTAGCCATGTGAGTCGGGTTTATCCTCATTTATGAATTCGCACAGAATATATCTTTTATCTTCTGCTTTGGACATCATAAAGGCCTTCGATAAAGTGTTTACGTTATCTGAATTTCAAATTACTGAAATCACTCGAACACTGCGTGTAAACACGTGCAAAGTATTCTCCTCCCGCAAAAGCCAGTCATCGATCTTCAAAAATGGCTACCGAATGGGCATTGGAGCCAACCTTAAATAATTCCTTGTCTAGACGTACGGCCCGATGTATTTGTAAATAAATCAAAATTTTCTGCACCCTCCATGCGTAAATCGAGTATGTTTATCAATTTTTTTCAATAATTCTCTCTATCACTTTCATGTGATGAATTAATGGACTACATTAATTAACTATATTAATAGGACTACAAGAAGAGTAGTGGTGATCGTCCTGCCCGCCAATTGGAGTGAGGAGAAGGTAAGGTAGAGTGTGTGCAATATATCAGGCCAGTGACGTCACGCCGCTAAGTTGTCAGATTGTTGCGTGTTCTCTTCTTCGTTTTATCTCGCACAGTTTGGTGAACAATTGACCAGCGTTTTCCGGTGTATAATCAAAGTTTTCTTTAATTAAATATTCGACCAGCATATTTTTTGAAAGTGAGGTTATTTTCCGCTAGTTTCCTGTAAATTCTTTGTCAGGAATTCAATGCGTCCTCAATCTCTTTTTTTTAAAGAGTACTCGCCACGAGTTGTGCAAGTGATTACTCATGGGACTTCGGAGTCAGCACACCTCACTAAAATGTTCAATTTCAGTGAATCAAGCGAAAAAGTGACAAGTATTAAAGTTATTAGGGTTGAGTGAATTATACTGAAGCACAATGTAACCTTTTCTGTGCTTGTGATGGCAAAATTCGCAGAAACATTGCTAAATGTGAGCTCTGCTCCAGTGTTGTGTTCTATGTTCGAAGTTTCCTTTAGAGATAAGCATTTGCGAGGAAAAATTCGATTATTTTCGACATAATTACTTCTTCCGATGACTAATTTAAGTGGTTAGTTATGTTGGAATCAGAATTTTTCGATTTCCATGTGTAAAGCAGACGCATCAAAGCAGAGGACTCGTGACGTCCTCTCATATTTTGTTATTTTCCTATGACAATGTCCTCGAAAATGACAAATGATTTGATAGAATTGTTTGTGATGTTGATTTAATGTAGGATAAATGGTAGGAGGTGCATTTGCAAAGTGACGAGAAAACACAAGTGACGTACGAACTCATGCTCAGCATGCCGACAGGCATAACTCTGATATTAAACTACATCTGATGCAGCCAAAGTTACAAAGGTAGCGTGGTAAGTCGTCGTGCACTGCATTATGAGTGAAAAAACATAAACCATGCGCTTTTGGTTAAATAATGACTGTGGGAAAAACATTTACCGTGTCAATCAAGTCCACACTATAATTATGATGTAAATATTTTGGTAATTTTGTGGAATTGGATTTCGTTTTCGATATAAAATGATACTAAGTGCCATAAGGAAATTTTTAGGGCGTATGATAAGAAATGAGTAGTTCTTACCCAGTGAGAATAGATTCGTGGATTCCACCTGAGTGTTTGGATATTTGGCAGAGGTGGAAATTGTAGAAATAGGAATTCCTGTAACTGTGTAAACACATATGGGTCATTCCACCTCAATTCAACAAACGTTTGTCCCTTAGGGTCTCAGATTTTGATAAAAATTGGTGTATGGGAACAAAATCAACTCAAACTAAGTAATCTCAAACAGTTTTGTGAAAAACATTTTTGAGTGAATTATGCATATTTTAATTTTTTCGCATTTTTAGCAAAAAAACGAGCCTTAAATCATATTATCACTTATATCTCCGCTTGTAACTGTCATATAGCAACGATTAATAGCTCTTTTTAAAGCTAAATCATTATTGAATGCAAATATATCAATCAAATATTATTTTCTTCTAAACCCTATTGTTATTAATTACTAATGTTTAAAATATTGTTAATAAACTTTTCTCAAATACTCCATCTCACAATCGGCCGAAACTTTTTTCCGTAATGTAAACATACCCAGCTAACTATTCCAAAAATAAAATTTAGTAATAAAATTTGGCAATTCATAAATGCGTTTTTTAAAAATTTTTACACATTTACAATTTTCTCTCTCGCGGGCCGTCGGCTCCCCCATTGGGAATACATGCAGCAGACACGCGATGCAAGCCTAAAAATTCCGTAATTGGTCAAGGTCGTGGCTATATGAGATAAAAATATATTATAAACTATAAATGTTAACAACAATTGTTATTTTTTCTGTTAAATGGACGTTTGAAGAGAAATTTACCATTGAGCCCCACTTAAGTTCCAGGCGGATTAACTTTTATTTGAGGTAAAAATCTGTGAAAATTAATATGAAAAAACTTTTCCAGAATCTTCAAGTATAATTCATTGATGAAATGAAATGAAAATAAATTACAATTATGGAATTTTTGCATCATTTGTTCTAGCAGAAAAATATCTTCGTTTTTGCTATCTCACTCTTTTTATCTCTATAGACAAATTTTCTGCAAACTAGGATTTTATGGTCCAAATATTTTTTATCCATGAAAAAACATTTCATTTTCAATTGGAGTCGAGAGCTGCTGTGGCTTTCCGTGCATTGAGACGTATTCTGTAAACGTTGCTCTCTCTAAAAAGAAATATTTTATGACAACTACGGATTAGGGAAAGAGGGTAAAAACCTTTCCACTTCCTTTCAGAACCCTATTTTTATGACCCCGATGGTAGCCAATTCTGTCCATTGCGCTATTCGCCTAAAAGCTTGAAGGAAGACCGTTTGGCTGCTCATGTTTTTGTTGACAGCCGCGTTTATTCACCGAAGAAGTCTCAGTTTGTTTTGGTCTGTCACCGCGTGTCCATCTCCTTATTCAAGAGCTGTCTGCCTTCTCTTTTTTCTCGTGCATAGTTTTTTAAACCAATTGTCAAAATTGTGTTAAAATTTGCTCCATCGGCGCAGTGAGAGGTTGAAAGTGTTCGCGAGACAGTGTCTTTAAATGTATCGAAGAGATCTGCAGCTCATCGAGGATAGAAGTGGTGTCAAAGTGGAAACCGTGTGCGTTAACAATGAAAAATCGTTTCTTGCTTTCTTTTCAAAGCGTCAAAAACAGTGTTGTAATCCACTGAAACTACATTGCATTATCCGTAGTGCTAATTTATATACAATTACAGCCACATATTACAAATCAATAATTTTCAGCACTAGAGCGATGTCTTTGGTTGAGGGCAGAAAATTGTGACGTCAATGCAGAGTGTTTCTGAATAAGGGAGTCGCGAAAGGTGACAAACCAAGGTATCCCATCAGTATTGAAGAAAACGTTCCTGAGCAGCTCGGGGATGCAGAAGCAGTACTGTCACAGCCTAGACCTTCTGGTTTGCAATTTGCGGAGCCTCATGTATCCCTACCTACAAACAACTCCAGCGATGACAGTGACTCACAAGGAGAGGGCGATGGTGCACCTTATTCACCTCGTCAATCTGTGCTAGAAAAAACCAACCTGAATTTATCCGAAATCGGTATACCACCAGTAAAAAGAAAAAGTTGAGAAGTAGAAAATACTCTAAAGAAAAAATTCATAAAATTACTTCTGTTTACCGAAGAGCAATCGGGAAAGTATGGGGAAAAGCAAAAACTTCCCTCGGCCCATAAGAGTTAGTAGGGTGTAAAATGCTAAGTCAACTCAAGGAAAAATTTGCTGAAGCTAATTCCTACAGTGAGAAAATTTTAGTCCTACCTACACTGCCTAAAAGCTGGAGTGTGGCAAAATTTCAAGATAAATTTGGATCAACTCAATACTTAGCTCGAAAAGTGAAAGAACAAGTAACAATTGTTGTTAACAATTATAGTTTATAATATATTTTATCTCATAAAGCCACGACCTTGAGCAATTAGGGAATTTTTAGGCATGCATCGCGTGTCTGCTGCGTGTATTCCATATGGGGGAGCCGACGTGCCACGAGAGAGAAAAATATAAATGTTTAAATATTTATAAAAAAGGCATTTATGAATTGCCACTAAATTTTATTTTTGGAATAGTTAGCTGGGTATGTTTAAAATACGGAAAAAAAGTTTCGGCCGATTGTGAGATGGAGTATTTGATAAAAGTTTATTAACAATATTTTAAACATTAGTAATTAATAACAATAGGGTTTAGAAGAAAATAATTTTTATTGATATATTTGCATTCAATAAAGATTTAGCTTTAAAAAGAGCTATTAATCATTGCTGTATGACAATAACAAGCGGAGATATAAGTGATAATATGATTTAAGGCTCGGTTTTTTGCTAAAAATGCGAAAAAGTTAAAACATGCATGATTCACTCAAAATTCTTTTCCACAAAACTGTTTGAGATTACTTAGTTTGAGTTGATTTTGTTCCCATACACCAATTTTTATCAAAATCTGAGACCCTAAGGGACAAACGTATGTTGAATTGAGGTGGAATGACCCATATTGCTTTTATTTGAATATTTATTTGCTTTTATTTGCAACAAGCTGACCCGGCCACGCGTTGCTGTGGCTCAATCTGGTTAAATGGAAAGCGCACGTTTATAGTATGTTTAATTTCACAATTCTTATGGGTATACAATATATCTCAGCTGATCGATTGTTTTGCAGCTGGAAACGCATATTTGTATATAATTTTAACGTCTTTACATGTCGTCACAAAGTAGAATATTTCAGGCAAGCATTTATTTCATCCGCTAGTGTCAATCGAGGAATTACAGGTAATGTTTGCCTGAAATGTCGTGCAAGCAATATTAATGCGTTCTCAAATGGTCTCAGGATTCAACGGAAATCTTGCAATGATCGATCCAGAGCCTCGAGCGATGCTTTGTGCACCATTGTGCATTCATCCCAAGCAATAAGTTGGCATTTCTGAAATAATTGTCCCATGCCGGATGATTTGAATATGTTGCACGTGAGTGTTTCAATGAATTGCAAGTTCTATGGGATGCACATCCCGTCTCCTGTGTCGATATTGTATTCTCGATATTGTATAAACCTTCATGGAGTGAACAAAACAACTAACCAAAGCTTCATGATGAAATTGGATGAATGTTGTGGTAATGCATGAAGTTATCAATATTGTATCGATACAGTATCGATATTGTAATGATACTTTATAAAACTTTGATAAAAAACATCTAAATATTTTCACCTCAATTTTGTATCAACAATGTATCGATGTATCCACATTTTATCGATATTATATCGATACAGTATCGACATTGAATCATCGATTTTGTAGAAACCTTCGCGGAGCGTACTCAATAACTTTCCAAAGTTTCATGGCGATCCGATGAATGGTGTACTAATGCATAAAGGACAAACACATTATATACATTTGATACAGTATCGATATTGCAACGATACTTTCCTTTTAAAAAACTAAATAATTTCACCTCAATTCTGTATCAATAATGTATCGATTTATCGATACTTTAGCGATATTATATCGATAAAGTATCGATATTGAAATATCGATTCCGTAGTCCTCTTTTCAGGAATGTACTGAACAACTTCCCAAAGTTTCAAGGCGATCCGATGAATGGTATAGTCATGCATAAAGGACATACACACACACACACACACACACACACACACACACATACTTTCATTTTTATATATAGAGATGATTGAAAAACACAATTAACCAACAGATGATACCTTAAACATTTTTCCTTAGTTCAAAAACATAACAATAAACGTGTATGTGAATGCACATCATAAACATATTCAGAAAAAAAAGGTCATAAGATAACAGCGAATGGGTACTTTCTCAGAAATAAATAAATTTTTGTTATATGTAAAAGGACATTGATAAATTAATTTTACATATTTTCATTACAAAATTTGTAAATTATTACGACTCTGAGATGTATATGAATATTTTTTATAAATCCACTGCTAGATATAAAGATACATTATTTAGAGAAAGACATCTGAAATATATTCAGATAATACAAGATTACAGGAGATCAACAGCGCACTTTATCACAAAAAATAAATATTTGTGGTACAAAAGGGAAATAATGTAAACCATGTAAAATTATAAAAGGATCGTCATCCATGTAAATTTTTTACAATAAAAACGATCACATTAAAATATCCGTATATGTGACATTTATTACTAGAAGCAAAAAGGGTGAACATTTCCCGATATCTCCAGCATGAATAACATCATGCATATTATACGGGGCAATCAATGCTTGACAAATGCTTTTTTTTTAATCTTGCAATTCGTGAATATATCTGTATATTCCATACATAATGTCTCCTAAGGAGACCCAAATAATAAAAAACCAACACTTCATCTACTTCACTACATCACATAAACGATAGTTTATTTTGCATGTGATTAGAAATCCCACACCGTGTTAATATGACGATAGAAATGTTATCGTTTCTAACGCCGTCATAGCAATCTTATGAAAATTTAGCATTTTGTTTAGTATTTGTGATGATAATTACAATATTAAATGGGTATAACTTCACATGTCGATTGTGAAAATCACATGCACATTCATTGCACGTTGTTTGATATAGTTTTGCAAGAATAAATAAACTCGATTTATGTCACTAAGAAGAAGATGGAGCCGCATGCGTCAAACAATTCGGCATGAATAGTAAAAAAGTGAATGGCTGTGAAGTAAATGAAGAAATATAGGTGTAAAAACAGAATAAAAGGAGTAAATGATGCAACTATAAAGGTGGACAGTAAAAGAAAAACAGCTAATATTACGTAGTTTAATAGGATCTCTGTGTCATTGGAAAAACCAAAATTAAATACCAACTAAATGTAATGAAGACCAACACAAAGATCAAAGTTCTAAAGATTTAAAACTAACCCACTGCAGAGATTGTGATTTGTGATTATTATATCAAATAAGTAAGTATGTGGTTTCACTGTCTTTCTCAACGCCCTCCATTCATTTAATTTACTCTAGATGCAAGGAATTCATTTCCTTACTTTGATACTGAGAATAATGCTTAGCTACTAATGTCTTCTGAGTGACAAATGAAACTTAAAATAAACTCAAGTAATTAACGATAAAACCTGATAGCCTGCGCACGTAAAACATGATAGTTGATTCGATTGATATTCTAAATGAAGAAAAGTGGATGAGTAGGTATAATAAAGCATTCGAAATGAAAACATGAAATTTCAAATTAGAATTACCGGGGAAAAAATCATTGTTTATTACGAACCTCGTTATGAAATTCGTAAATCATGAAGCAGAAAAGTGGGTCCATCTAGTCATAATATTCCAATTACATATACAAAAACGGTTATAAATCTCTGTAAATATCAATTTAAACGGGCGACATGTCTTAGTATCAAAATATAGCAGCTTGTAGCAGACATTCGCGGAACGCAAGGACGCGATGTGCTTGGTGGGTGTAAGGGGTACTTCGGAGTTGATCATGACAAACAGGGAAAGGAAACATCTTTGCAATAACAGACCTTTTATTGCCACTGTAGCGAGTAAACATTTTAAGCTTAGGGAGGGTGGTCAATATTATTGCCGAATAATAATGTTCTAAAAATTCCTTCTCGAGCATCAATGTCGAAGTTTTTCCACCCACTGCAACAATTCAGCCGAATGTAGAAATAGTAAAGGAGTCGCAGAGGTCAGTAGGCACAAAACAGTCTTTCTGGCACAAATTATTAATGCACTCATGTGTCACTAAAGGCCGGGACAAAATCAACGTAAACGGGCGACGTGATTCATTCACGGTAAACATGAGACGGGATATTTTTCTCTAACGAACGCAATGGACGTACCCGACACTCACGAAAAAATTGCTGACGAAGGCGCAAAAGGGAATCGGTAGCGAATGTAAACAGGAGCTAACAATAATTAAAAGACTGCAGAAGTACTTCGTTTTTCATGCCGTTGATGAAGTTACCAAATCCCTTAATTTTCTAACAATTCACAAGAATTAATTCGTGAAAACCGGGGATAACACATTCAATGCGGGCACGATTTTCATGAAAGTCGTCAAAATTGGCTGATAAAAATTTTTTTTATTACCTTATTTGTATTTAGTATAGTTCCTAATACATGTTTATACCAGATTTGAGTAAAATTTTTAATTATTTATGCAAAAATCGGTACCACGTCAATTGACGTGCTCCGTATTTCACGATCGCCAAGCTGAAAAATGAACGTGTTGACTAGCTTTCAGGATACGCACAAATTTTCACGAAGTTTGCAGTAAAGCTATTTTTATCGCTTTGGCGCTGGACTTTTGTTAAAGTTGTCGGGGATTATTATACGTAAAAGAAAGGACGTCTACTGTGCGATGATGGGGCCGCGCTGACCCGAGTTATGAAACCAATATACGACGACGCGTCCGGGATCAAGTGAAATGAAGTTTTTTCGGCCAAGTTTGTGCGCCAAATCGCACTCCCACGCTGATCAAACGGTACCCTTTCTTTTGTGCTAAGGGTCAGCGACCGCCCTATCGAGAGCGTTGGACAGCTGCAGGGCCTCAAACACCCCTTTCGGGGAAGGATAGGCTATTGTAAGGGCGCCAAAGGAAGATTCCGGCGCGACCGCTGGGACTTCCCATCCCCCGCCGTGCATATAGGCGAGGGTACCCACTTCTACGGGAATTAGATGCCTGGCCGACAAATAGTACCGAACATCGGCTCTAGCTAAATTCCCACCCACGAGGGTTGGGAAATTGACCGCCACCATAGGCGATAAGAGAGTCTGCTTATCGGAGGGTCGAGAAGAGTTGCCAATGATAAGGTCTTAGGATCTTCGGAGGGAGGGAGATCAGTAAACCCGCTGAGTTGGGCCCCAAGGTTGGGGATGCTACTACGCCACAGAGGATATTACCATCGAATGGCCTCGGTAAAAATCCACAAAGAGACTCCCAATGAGCTAAGGATACTGAAGATATTTCCATGACAGTTTCTGCAGTGCAAAAGAGTGAGTATTATCGATGTTTAGTGTTGCTGACGTAATTTATTATGCACTAGGGAGAGTATACCCTTTGATAGTGGACTAAGGATAAAATCTGGTTTCGTAATGTATGAGAATGAATTAATTTCCACGGCTGCTACATTGATTTACAAGTATGTTTCACTTTTCCACCTAACTTTAATCAGAGGATTTATAATTAGTCGAAGGAAACAAATGAAATACGAGCTACTACCTTTATAGTATATCGATCCACATTATTCACATAAAATATACATATGGCACAATATGGTTCAGGAGTAATTTTTACAAAGCCCTTATAAGATATGCACATGTAGCACAATATATACAATATACACAATATAAACAATGTATGCATATGCACAATATATAAATATGTGCAATATTTATAATATATTAAATTTAATCTTTGTGGTATTCCCTGAAACAGGGATCCAGGCAGAGCCCAGGACCACCCTCACAATCTGGGCAGTATATATTCGTCTGCTTCCTTATTTTTTTGGCTCTGCAAACCCTGCAGTCTTTTTGGGAACTTTTCCTGGAGCCAGTTGGGGGGGAGGACTTTAGGGAAGTGAGAACGTAAGGAAATAGTACCCCTTTGTTCACGGTGAGGAACTGCCCTACAAAAGACCACGAAATCAAATACGCGGAGGCGTCATGAGTACCAATCCAGCCCGTTTCTTCTTCCTCATCCTCAGACCCGATCTCCACATTTCTTTCCCCCTCATTCACCGAATAGAGGAAAGAAAAAATGTCCTCGGTGTCCATCATGGTCACCATATAGGTCTCCTTTTCAAAAGGAAGTCACCCTGAAAAATAAAGGACTTTACTCTGCAGCGAAGAGAGAGAGAGATACATATGTGCATACATTTTCCAGAAGAAAAAATGTTGAGAGCCTAAAGAAAATCTTGTGTTTATTCTAAATACTTCGAATTACTTCAAATTACAAGGTAGCGCATTGTAAACATAAAACAGCAATGAAACGATGTTTTTTTCCCGAACAAGATCATATGAATGCATTAAAATGCGTATTTTTAAGATCGTAGACATAAAAATAGAAGTTATTATAACTAAAAAGACCTGTGGCATAATTATTCTGAGATTTAAAACATAAGTATCAAAATATAATACAGAAAAAGCAGGTTCACGAGAAAAATGAACGTAGAAAAGAAATACATTTACATAAAACTCCTTCACGCAGTGGAGCTATTTAACAAATCTGACCTCAATATTTCCCCAGCGTAAGGGTTTACATATCGCAATCAGTGAAACGCTGTAAATAAGTCAATATATTAAAATTATTTACATCCCTTATATCCAATCGGAGAAAACTCGACTGTTTTTCAACGGTAGTTAGCTATACATAACAACAATATGTAGCAACGATAGTATTATATAGTGTTTGACAGTTAGCGAATGCCTGCCATTGGCAAACTCTGCCATAAACCTTGCAGGTGGCTTGCCGGGTACTACGCGCACGTACATAGACGAAAATGAGCAGTTATTCTGGATACCGCATAATTTACGACACAGAAAGTCAGATCATACGCTGAGCTCATGATAAAGATAACACTTACGTTGCCAAATTTTACGTAAATAGACATACATAAGCAAAAATATCTTCACTACATATAATTTTTTAATGCAACACCTACTTTTAAATTTATAAACTTTTTAGGCATCTTTCCTGAAATCACTAAGATATATGAAGGCAATCGATGAATTAAAACTAAAAAATATAATATTTACGCAAAGTTGGCACGAAAATTCACAGCCACACTTACCAGGTGCTACCGAGGATTTTTTCTTTCCCCGACGTCTCGATGGTGTAGCGTAAGAAACATCCGGTATCGAAGATGGACCTGCTTCTAAATTAAGAATAAAATAAATCAATGATTACATCGATGAATAAAAAAGAAAGAATTTTTACGTAGAAAAAAATATCCTAATACGGTAACATAGGCAGCAATATAAAAATAAAAAAAACTTACGTGGCTCAAAAGATAGAGAAATACTTCTCTTCATAGTTTTTTTTTTAATTCTACAAAAGAAATAGGTAATACTTTAGCAAAGCACTAAAAACCGTTAATATATAAGGCAGATTTATGGTTAAAAAAATGTGTATTTAACGTAATTACGCATGCAAAAAAAAGAAAACAGGGATGATGGTAAAGTAAAAATGCAAAAGAGAAAATGGTTTATATAAACTAAAATAATACAAGTAACTGATGTATAAATATTGATAAAAAATAATAACAAATACGTACGTGGACTGCAAAATGTAGACGAAAAATACAGGGAGGCTCCCGCAACGTTTCCGTTCAGCCACAGCTATCTATCCACGAACGACGCACACTGTACGAAAGATGGAAGCCTACTGAAGGTCATATACACGGTCGGAAGACTCCGGAGCGGGTTTTAGTCTCCTACGGAGGCGAAGAATTGGGTTCCCGGCCCGACCGGCGGAGCACGTCAATTGACGTGCTCCGCGCTGAATGAGTTACATCCATTGTAACTAAATTTTCACTGTCAAACCAATGTCAACAATCGCAAACAAGCTTTTTCATGTAATATTTGCAATGCAAAATCTTACTAAAACAATAACTGCAGATACCTATTCACTCATAGATTCCTTCATTACAAAAAGTCAGGAAATTCTCTGTGCGAAAACCAAAGACCATGGTGGGAAATTCTAAACATGGTGGGCACCCACATTGGTTTGCTCCCGCCTCCAAGTCCAATCTTTAGAGGTTTTTGCATATTTTGAAAGGCATTTCTTACAAAAGGATATGCCTTAATGAGCTTATGTACCGTAAGCTCTATGGTCAACCTCGGAATGCGCGGCTGTTTGTCCACGACTGCTTATTCAATGTGTCTTTAAATGCAGCACCCATGTCGTCGAGTGCTCCTCACACTTGAATGCCTCCTTCGAGTGATGCCTCTCCTCTTGCCTCCTTAGGTACTTCTTCTTGACAAGTCTGTGGCATTTCTGACATTCGTGGCTACTCTGCTTGTGCCGAGCCACACCCTCATTAAGGTTCCAACGGAGAGAGAACATTTTGTGGAAGCCTCTCACACTCAAACAGCCTCTTCCTGACATGAGTCCTCATGTGTCTGCTGAGGGTCCCGCACTGGGAGAAGTTCTTGATACACAGATCACACTCAGAAGGCCTCATTCCGTCATGGGTCCTCATGTGACTTGCCTAGGACCCCCCTCCGGGAGAACTTCTTGTGACAGCCTCACACTCAAACGGCCTCCTTCCATCATGGGTTCTCATGTGACGACGCAGGTGTTCACTCCGGAAGAACTTCTTCTGGCACAGCTCACAATCAAATGGCCTCCTTCCATCATGGGTTCTCATGTGACGACGCAGGTGTTCACTCCGGAAGAACTTCTTCTGGCACAGCTCACACTCCAGCGGCCTCCTTCCATCATGGGTTCTCATGTGACGACGCAGGTGTTCACTCCGGAAGAACTTCTTCTGGCAAAGCTCACACTCAAACGGCCTCCTTCCATCATGGGTTCTCATGTGACGACGCAGGTGTTCACTCCGGAAGAACTTCTTCTGGCACAGCTCACACTCCAGCGGCCGCCTTCCTGCTTTCCTGCTCCGGTGAGTCCTGATGTGGGTCGACATAGTCGACTTGGAGGCGAACGAAGCCCCACATTCAACGCAAATGAGTTTCTCGTTCAAACCAAAACCCGAGCAACTGCCACCCGGACTTCGACTCCTGCCTCTCTCCCATCCTTTCATTGTAGTTTCAGTTCGCCATCTCGAAGCATCGGTCACTCCAGATGTACTTGCAGGGTATGAAACAATATCCAAATCTTCCCTCACGAAAGGGCTCGGTGAAAATCTGGACACGGCATCTTGTTTGGATATTGCCATTTGGCCTAGAAAATATTAAGTAAAATACAACAAAGAATCTCGTCAGACACATAATTATCATGGCATGCTACTATCATGACTACCAGATGCCCTAGTCAGCATTTCATTTTTTCAGCTGGTAATAAGGGATACCTAAGTTTAAATAGTACTTCATTCCTCTATACTGATTGGTTTTTTGTGATAGATCTATCCTTATATAGACACATTTACAATAGCTTCATACTATCTATGATATCTTTTCATTTCTTTTTTCTCATTTACTATGAATTATAACTTCAGTAATGCCATGCAGCATTCAACTGATTAGTAAGTGAATGTTCCATCCACAAAAATTGCCCTCTGCCAACATATTTCCTTCAGCCCCAAAATATTTCAATACCTTCTCATTCACCAACATTTTGCATCTCAATCACCCCATTTTCCTTCTCGCCAGTACTGTGAAGAGGAAACTTCATGGGTTCAAATGTAGACGTGTTCTCCGGATAGAGACGGAACTAAATACTTTTTCGATCTAAAGGAGATGTAATACGCTCTACAGACTAGCATTGAGTGGATTCTGCCAATTGAGGTCTATGTGGACATGGATATCAAAATTAGTAGTTTGTGCAAAACTGGAATGGATAACTCAAGTTGCTTCCACCAATTCTATTTTGTGGTTAATGCAATAACTGTTCGTTGTCATATTATCTACTTGATATCTGGTCATATGTTTTAAACAGCAAATAGTACAATTATTTAAATTAAATTATTCAATTTTTAGTTTTCCTCCCCCCATTGAAATGAAACCGGAACGTTCCACTTTTTTACTTACATGTATAAAAGGAAATGTCCTCAATGACTGACTGAATGATTTACTCACTCATCTACGAAAGTCAATAACTGTTCCAAATCCTAGCCCCAACTACTGGTGATAAAAAAGGGAAAGTTTGAGGAAAAAATCCATAGGTTGTGCAAGGGTGCACTAAGAAAGGATTTTTGCGTAAACCAATTTTAAGGGTCATCTTTACCCCTTTATTGTTAACTCTTATTCTCATGGGTTAAACATTGAATTTAGTGCATTTGTTGTCTTCTTTCCATTTTAAATCATTTGGTGAAGAACTTTGGTTTGATAAATTTCACCTAATCTCTCTTTTCATGGCAGAGTTCAATAATGACTGGCTTCAAGTGTTCATTGATATTCATCTAAAAGTTTTGAAAATTAATACAAATTTAAACTGCAGAGTGATAACTTACTGTAGTAATATAGGAATACATTTAGTGTTAATCTTGAATCTTCTATGCTAATCCACTGTCAGGATTATGTGCAAAGATATTGATATTAAAATACAAAAATAATATGCTACACTGGAATTCAGAACATTTTTGCCATCTATGTTGCGATTAAGTTAATAAGTATTCCGAGTCGTATGAGTTGATACATCTGGTAATAAGTTTGTATAAGTAAATACCATTAGTTTAATACAATTTTTCACATTCAAAGTTTTTCACGCCCCATTGAAATTCGACAGGCAACTCTGCTAGTACAATATAAAACCAATCAATCTATCTTCGACCCCCTGAAAAACACTTATGTCTCTGCGACAGCCCCATTCTATACAAAACGCTCACCTTCCTCGAAAATTCCACATCTAGTGCCATCTTGCTCATTTCCAGAAGACTTAAATTCTGCACTTTGGATGCTCACATCATCTCCCTTAAATAAGAAACAGAATTAGTTTTTCTCTGCGAACCCTGCTTGACTATTAATACACCTTTAATTATAATTTCATTTCGCTTCACCAGGAACCACAGATTGTTGATGTGAAAGATATAAAAGAAACAAAAGGCACTAGAGAAAAACACAAAATTACATACAGCACAGGTCAAATTTTGATGAACATATGGCGACATTAGGATGGCCAACGAAATTGAAAATAAAAATTTCAAGTATTTCAAGGCTGATTACAAAATTTTCAAGTTTGAAGGAAAGAATTACTATACATTTCATGCATATATGAGTCATTCCACGTCAATTTAACAAGAAAATTGGTAAAAATGACCCTCAGTGTAGCTGAATTTGACCAAACTCGGCTAATCATCATATTTTGACAGGAAAGTAAAAACACACAACTTGGCAGAACTCGAATTTGCTCCATGCAAAATTCGAATTCTGCAAGAGTTACTGCACATTTAAATTACATCTCCAACATTATTAAAGTTATAGATGTGCAAAAGGACTTTTTAAATGGTTATAATAAAACATAAAATTAAAAAATATAATAAATTTCATAAAGTTTATGACAATTGTTAATTTTCAAACCCATTTTTGACTATGTACCTTTCTCCTTGAATTTGCACATTTTTTATATATTGTAGATAAAGCTCTTCTTTATAAATTGAAAAGGTTTTCTAGAGGTAATAGTTCATTTAACAAAGAAAAACATTTTTGCGTAGGTGTAGGCATCTCTTTCATCTTATTCTCACCAATTACAACCATATACATACACTTAAATTCACCTTTGCGTATGCCATTCACCATTTACTTTCAACAATGATGTAACCAATGCCCTGTTTCCACGCCACGAGGGTGGCACCAGACAGTAGGCCTCGGAGAATAATAGAAAATCATTCCGTCTTTGGCTAACATTAATAAATAATAATAAATTTAATTAGCTTCGAAAGTAAATCTTTACAAATGTATAACATTAGAAAAAAATGAAGCATTTTGATAGCCCCTAAGGTGTACCTGTTGTGATGCTACCATCTGTTTGACCATGTAACATTAGAGTGTAAATGATAAACAAATTAATAAATCTTCATAGAAAATATTAAATGTAAAAAGAGAAAAAATAAAACAATATTTACTGTACAAAAAAACAAAAGCATAATTTCTTTGTTCATTTAATGTCTGTTTTAATTTTTTTTAAACTGACATGTGCTTGATATATGGAATTTATTTATCCATAGCAGGTGTTTGATCATATGATTTCAAAGGCTCATGTAAATTGCTTATTTTCCTTTGAGTGCTGACTCCCAGTATTCTTCTCGTGGTTTCATCAATGCCGCTCTCTTTCACGGCACTAATACATACTTCTGACTGTGACCCTTCACATGTATTTGTTAATGCATTATGGTATAAAAGTCCGGCTGTGCCATAAGCGTCATCTGGTAGTCATATTTGGAGGCATGAACTGATTGATTCTAATACGGACCCATTTAGAAACCTACACTAAATTAAAATAGGTACTTAGATTTTTCTAATTCATTTATTGCAATAATTATGGCAAACAACAAAAAACAAGACATCAGAAATGCATCTATGCAATAGGGTGTAAGGTAATTATTTTTTAGCTTTTGTTGCTTCTGCCACTGTAGCCTTTGGGTTATTTCCCCATTAAGAAATTTTATTCACATGTATACTCTTAACATTTTTAAAATTTTCAACACCTCACCGGGAATGCCAACTTGTGTGTTCATTTTTTGTACAATGTATGTTTGCATTTTATTATGGACGAATTTGTTTTTCTATCAAATTTTTTGGGTAAGTGTTGAGAAACACTTGTTCTTGTCATCAGACACTTGATTCTATCACCCAAATGATAGATGGCAATCTATAATCATTTTCTGAAGGGAATTTATAAGTATAACTCCCTAACTCAGAATGCTTGGCATTACATGTTTTAGCTATCCACCCAGCAAAATATAGTAGGCCATCTTTGGTGGCCTCTTCTGAAATACCATTCCCTGAACTGGGCCTCTGGTCACATGGATCACTAGATAGCTCACTGGATGACATGACTGGAATAGAGATGACATTTCACTTCCAGTCTGCCTGACTAATTCATTGATTATACCCCTCCTTACAATATCCCCTTTCACATGGTGAACCCTATGTCGAGAAAACGGTTCGTTTATAGCTAATGAAGATGAGAAAAAACAGTAATTTTCTATCTTGGAAAAGTAAACCAACTTCTTTCATAAGACAATCGCAGCTTTTTTCCATTGCCCTTCATTTTCCTCAACATTGTCACACAGTACTGCTACAACAGTATACCCCACAGAGGCAATGGCAATGATGAAAGAATCCAAAATAATTTTCAACACTTTCGTGTAAACTGGTTTTTTCCTCTGGGAAACAGTCCCCTTCGCCATCATTCGCTTATGAAACCCAATAATATTATCAGCAGAGTGAAACTGAATACATACAAATAATAAGAAAAAATAAAATAATGAAATCATATGAAAAAATCTAAAATTGCTAATGAGGGCGTTTACTCGGAACCAAAATCGCGATTTTGTACTTGATATTGTTAGAAGGAAACGAAAAACGAATTTTAGTGAAAAAATAATCTTTTAACCACAAACGTTCAATAATACATAAAAAAATTTAAATAAGCAAAAGGGCACGCCCACCAGAGAAGCTGTCTTGATATCATTGACGTCACTTTCCCCCCATACTTGACAACTTTTAGGGGAATAAGAGGGATTGGAGGGGGATCTCAGAAGATTTGCTAGCACAGATCCTGTCGCAATCGCTCCTATATGCAGAGTCGGCTGTGTTCCCCCCCTAAGGAATAAGGCGAAGTAGCTTCGCGAGTTAAGTTGTGATTGAACGAAGTCAATCACGTCAGAGGTTGCACCACGCACACTTTTCCGAAAGGGTTAAAAACATCCGTTTTTCACCGCTTATAACTTGAGAAATAATTGACGGGATCAAAAAACATAAAAATAAGGGTCCTTGTATTTTACAAACTCGATCAGATCTGGCAATAAAAATATAGTAAATACTCCAAAAAAAATTGAATTAAATGATATATAACAACACAAAGCTGTTTTAACCATCTCATAACTTCTTTGGCTTTCATTTTGTCAAACTGATTTAACAGACAAAATTGTTCTATGGGTGACATCTTTAGAGAGGATACTCCCATTCCTTTAAAAACATCTTTCAGTGTGTCTTGACCCATTTTGATGTCATAGGCTCATCTTTGTAACGTGGCTTTTTTGGCCCACAATTTTTTGTACAAGGATCTTTTGGAAACTTGAAATATCCGATGAAGTTCTTGCCACTCGAGGCTTCTGTTCAATAACAGATATTCGAGCAGACAACAACAGAGAGTCACCTTTTACCAGGCTTCTTATTGCTCTTATACGTATGGTTAATATAAAACTGAATTAAAACCATTAAGAGACAAACAAACTCCACAACCAACACCAGGCCTAAACATTCACACGGACTACTCAAGCGAACTAAGGCCATGGCTTTTACACATACGGCCAAGATACTCACAACAGCATGGAACATTGTGATGTCACACACTCCCTCAGATACTTTCAGCTGAAACTACCTTTTACTGTCATCACCTTTCCTCCCCCCCCTCCTCCAATTTACATTTTACAATTTTACGACAGCATGACTATATTGCTTATTTGGAAACTGCATACTAATGAACGTCAGAGACAACCAGAAATCATGTGTAGTCATCTTTCTGGGCAATTGATTTACATCTATTGCCCAGAATGACAATGGTATGTCATCCACTGTACGAAACGAATTGCAATCAGTGGGGTTGTGTGAGCCCAAGTCCACTGTCTCCCAGGTAGAATCTAGTCTTGATTGCCATTCATTATTTCCCAAAGCAACAGTAAGCATAAGCATGTCCAGCCTCTACAGCAACAATGCGGTGTTACTGTAGAGGCTGGACATGCTTCTAGTTGAGTTAACGCAATTTCTAATGATAAAGACACCATGAAAGAAGGATGCTTGACTCTACCTCTAATTTTGCAAGCATGGAAATGTACCAGAATTTATGATAACGTACCATTACCATTGATTTGCCTCATTTAAATCACATTTGTAAGTTCCCATAAAATATTCAGTTACATCATGATTGAATTCTCTCATATACCACAAACTCACGCATGGAATTTAAATGCACAACCTGGTGATTATAAGTCTTGATTGCGAAAGTCAAGGCAGACATACCCATTTTGCAAGTGGTATCCTTTCCCTTCTATGCATACATCACTTCCAAAAACATAACAGTAATTAAGCAATTGATTACTAACACACAAATCACGTGTATGAATCTTTTGCCAGTCTACTTACATGAAAATCACTATCATGGCCTGTTGCTGACTGTGACACTTGAAACGAATTGCAATCAGTGGGGTTGTGTGAGCCCAAGTCCTCTGACTCCCAGGCACTATCTTCTTCACATTTCACAACAACCTGTGGGAGTACATGATAGTTAAGTACACACATGACTGCATGCCATGCAATAAAGGAAGGACGAAAAATAAGTTTTAACTTAAAACACAGTTTGGACAATAGATTAAGGATGAACACAAGAAGCATCCCAGACAGCAGGGGTACATGATACTCAACTACAAACACAACTGCATGAAATTAAAACAAAGGAAAAGGAAAAATAAGTTCTTACTTAAAACACATCATGTAAAGGTTGGAGAATAGGATGACTGAACATAAGGCGAATGATACGGAGGAATTAACTTATGAAGGAAAGAATCTTTCACTTTATTAGAATTCTGATTTTAACACTTGTATCAACGTATCAATCTACTTACTGCTGGAAATACAAGCATAGAAGTAAGGAAACCAATCATCATTAAGTAACCTACATCTGGAGCATGTTTATTTACAGCAATGAGGCATGGATGTGGCAACAGTGGAGTAGAGAAGGGTAGAAGCATTCACAATGTGGTGTTACAGAAGAATAATGAAAATTAAATAGATCGAACAAGTCCCAAGGAAAGTGGGAGAAAAGTCTGCTGACAACTCTAAAAAGAAGAGACAACTTGATAGGCCATATCTTGAGACAGGATGGCCTGATGAAGACAACCATCAAAGGAAAAGTGAACAGGAAGATTGGAAAATGCAGGCCTCATACGAGATACATAGAACAGATTGTTAAGGATGCAAAAGAAAAGAATTACATCAATATGAAATGGTTGGCCCGTAGAAGAATCGAGTGGAAAGCTGCATGCAAACAATCCCAGGATAGTTGACCAATGATGATAATGTATCATTGTCTGTTTGCCTGATCAACATTAGTTGTTTTTTACATTGCCTGGGGAGAGCAATGAAGAGTTCTTCCTTTTCAGTCTTCAACTCTTATGATGAGCCCTTCCCACTTAACACACTGGGCGACTGACAAGCTTCATCATCATTATGCGACTGACATCCAACCAATTCACAGCAAGTTTCGATTCTATTTAATTTATTCCTCGCCTCAGAATTGATTTCACAGTGGTTTCCTAAACTGAATAACTTATACTTGAATGTATCAGCTGTCACATGGTGGAAGCGATTCCTTATTAATGTTTGAACACTTTGTTTTTCCACTTTGGAATGGGTTTGTTTGATGTAAGAGTTCTGCCTTAAAAGTTCATGAGCACAGGCTTGAATAGCAAATTGGGCAGTGTTTCTTCATAGTATTTAGGTCCGCAGTTGGATGCTGGGTGGACAGTACTCTGAGTTACGTATTGTGTAAATCAGATGGGATGTTTAATCATATACACTTTACAGCAGTCACTAAGAGCGGGCTTACGGCAATGCCAGGTTTTACCCAACCCTTCTTTCATTCCTTGACGAACTCCTATTCATGCAAGAAATTAATATAATTTCATTAATGATGCATGTGTTTTCGCTATGGGTCGATTTCTGAGGCTATGGCTGTGGAAACATTGTATGCGTCAATAAATCAAGTCTTAAAATGGTAAGTATTAATGAAGCTACATTCAATAAATTAAGTTGGCAATAGACCCATGGTCTGAATTTCTGTTCATTCGCATGGTTTAGCTTATCAGATTAGGTGGATGTTAATAACTTCGTTCATAATGAACGAAAATGTGACATTAGAGTGCAGCTTTTCCCGAATGAAATAAAGACTTAGTAAGAAACACTCGACCAGGGGACAAAATTCTTTCCGAGCTCAGTAGAGCACGATGAGGTCAAGTAGAACAAGAAAAAAAGTTACGAATCTAACTATACCAAATAATGTATCACTACAAATTGAAAAACCATGTACAAACCAACAATTGAAATATTATTCCATTCAGGGAAATCCCTAATAACTTGGAACGGTAGAGAGTAGCCACTAGGACACCCTCGAAAACGACGAAGTCTCAGAAAACTAACTCGAGACCGCCACACACACTCAGCAAGTGCACTCCTTGCTGTCTCAACTCGAACAGAGGGCGTGAGAGGGGAGATTTTTTTCTGGCATAAGGAGTGGGAGTTTTCGGCAAGGTCAAAGTGGAATGGGGTTTAACGTGGAAGCCATCGATAGGTATAATTTAAGGGGAAGGAAAATGGTTGGGTAAAGTGTGCGAGGTGGAAGTTTATCATTTGAGCATTACGAACTCTCCGATGGGAGCACAACAAATGATGACTTGTGAGATGGCCAAACTTCTGGTCTTCATATGCATTCAGTGGGCTATGTAAGTGAGAGCGGATGTGGTCAGGTGATTTGTGAGGTCATGATTGGCGCGGCCGTGAATTGGTGCAGAAGTGATTCGATGAACTATGGAATCGTAGACATTGTTGGAGTCGTTGGCTCCGACTGTCGTTAGCTACGCCTGACGTGCAAGTCCTCCAGCTAATTCCGGAGGGTAATTAATTCGCCGAGGGGTAATGTCCAACAAGGGGAGGAGGGGGGGTTACCAAAAATGACACATTCACCAGCGGGAAACTGTCCAACAAATTAACTTCAGGTTGAGGAAAAACAAAAATTTGACATGGTCAATGTCCCGGTCAAGGCGGATGATTTTTTCTCTGTGAAATATCTAGCATTCCTCCACTATAAGCTCTGAGTTGACGGAGAAAACCTTCTCCACAAATGCCGCCCATGGCTCAAGATTAGCACCTTCTTGGTTAGGGCGTACACGTTTTGGAAGCTCTCCAAACCTTCAAGTAGACTTCTCCAAAAGTAATCAATTCTCTGCAGACTTCTGTGATAGGCTTTACAAGCTTCAATCACTTCAGTTTTGGATATGAGAGTTCAAAACTCCATAATAACGCGATAACTAACTTCTGCTGAGAGCCAGTGTTTTGCGTGCAATAACTCGACAGTATTGGACAATCTAGTAATACTAACATTAGGATGACTAGCAATTAGAGCTGGGTCACAAAATGCGACACCCTCACATGACTTGTACTTAACAGGTCACCTGGAGATCGGGAGAACGTTAGGCGTAATTTAAGGAACACATCTTTGAAATCAGTTTTAAATTTATTCAACTTCTCTGCACTTAATATAAGTATCCGCAGCTCAGCTATAACTGCAGTTCCTAACGTTAAATGCTTGTCAGGTAAGAAGTTTTCTGTTTTCTTGATATGGACATCAACTACTGACTTAGCTTTATCTAAGATAACACCTTTGATGAAGAGAAACATAAGGTTTCTGATCAGAGAAGACAGGTCTGTATACAAGAATGGAATCATTGGTTCCTTACATTGATATGCCTTTAGAAAGGGTTTTAATTTCAGAGAAACGTATGCAAAGAAGGCTAACCTGGTTTTTCCTTCAAACCTGATGTCAAGTTGAAGTAGCTCTTTGAATTAATCTTGACTTTTTCTTCCTAACATCCTTCCACAAATTTGGCTAAGTTTGAAAGTGATTTAAGAGCAAATACAGCCACTTCCTCATTTTCTACCTACCTCACTGCACAGAATTTTGCAGGAAAAACAGGGTCAACTTCTTCAATGAACCTTCTTCTAGCATGTAGATCATTGTAAATTCCATGCAAGCATTCAACCAGTTTCCAATCAACAGGCCTAAATCCACCCTTGAAGCTATTATTGGCAGTACGGAGTCCACAGGATCCCTTGTCAAGAAAAATAGGGCTATTGGGTCCGTTTCGTTCAAGTAGATACGCCTGAAACTCTTTGAGAAAATCCAAGTTGATATTAGGGCCATCAAAAGAAACTTGAAGCATTTTGGTAAGTGGGAGCTCCTTTAGCTCTTGTTGAAAGGCCTTGCGGAGGTCGACAATCTTGCATAGATCGCCAGACTTGCGTAGAGCATAGGGAGCGACACTACATAATGTAATTGCGAATTGTTACAATGTATAACAGAGATTGTAGGGGAGGGGGCAAGCGACAGACTGCTTCACTGAGCCAATCACACAGGATGAAAAACAAAGTCCAAGTCAGCCAATCCTGAGGTGGCCAAAGGAAAGGTAAAGTCAATGTCTGGCAACGAAGTCTGGCAACGCGACGCAATGGAGTCGTTTACCATATTTTTTTTATTGCCGAATCTGATAGAGTTTGTAAAATAAAAGGACCCGTATTTTTCCGTTTTCTGATCCGACAATTATTTCCCGAGTTATAAGCGGCGAAAAACTGATGTTTTTAACCCTTTCGGAAAAGTGGGTGTGGTGCAACCTCTGACGTATATCGACTTCGTCCAATCACAACTGAGCCCGCGAAGCTACTTCGCCTTATCGCAAAGGGGGGGACACAGCTGACTCGGCCAATGGCAGCGATTTCGACAGCATCTGTGCGAGCAGACCTTCCGAGAACCCCCCTCCACTCCCTTCCCCCTCCCCTGAAAGCAGTCAAGGACGGGAGGAAAATGACGTCAATGTTATCACAGCAGCATTTTCGGTGGGCGTCACCTTTTGCTTATTTTTATTTTTGATTTATGAGTGAATGGTTATGGTTAGAAGATTAATGTTTTCACTAAAATTCGTTTTTCGTTTCCATCTAACGATTTCGTGTACAATATTGCGATTTCGGTTCCGAGTGAACGCCCCCATTGGTGATGAGCGAGTGAAGTGAAGTGGGTTTGGCAACCTCGCGCCCTCCACAGCACTACAATGCGCTTATCAAACAAACGCTTCGCAGTTCATTCAAACGCAAACACACTTCCATTCCCATTTATCTAACTACATAGCAAGACAAGACGAGGAAAGCAACACACAGGTTTTATGACAGACATTTAATTAAAATTAAACTAACTGGGATTAAAAATGTAACATTATAGTGGTGTATAGCAGTTATTAAGTCGCAAGTTGAGGACTCGTCAATTCTTTCGCTAAGCCGCTACAGTGACTTCATTGCCGTCGCTAGCGAAAGTCTCTCTTGGGGAATGTTTACATTTCCTATATATGTTTGCCAGAAAGAACGAGAATAAATTTTTCCTCGCCAGAGGGATGAAGCGAATCATTCTTGGCGAAATCGCTAACAAATGAAAATATGGCACATCATTCGCCAATCTTTTCACCAAATCGCGCAGGCTGTAGCCAGAAAGATCCAGACTAGGGCCCCTAGGGTGCATCCCGGCCAGAGAGGCCAGTCGTCCCCTCCTTTCCCCCACCCTCCGCCGCTATGTACAGTTTTCGATCTCTTAACGTTTTCAGGTGATAAATACCTAAATTTGACCATTTTGTGATTTTTCCCTGACCCCGCATAAATTTCCCTGACTTTTCCACGATTTCAATGACCGTTTTCATTTTCCCTGACTTTTCCAGGTTCCTATAAACCCTGTTATAATTACAAATGACGGTTTTTCATTGCTTTGTATCTCGATAGCAACGACCACAATATGACCCAAATAGTTCAAGGGATGACAGATCTGAGGACCTTGCTATTGACATTGGCTGCCCAAAAAATCTCAGATATATCACGTTCGTTTCCCCGTCTCGGGGGAACCAACATGATGACATCTGTGACCATTGATCTGTGTGGCCTTCGGAGGTCAGGAGACGGCAAACAGGAGCAAGGAACTTCATCTAATTCTTCAGCCTTTCGAAGCTACAAATCGACGCGTTGGCTTCCCTGATTTCGTAGACTACACCTGATGACCTTTGACCCCTGTCCAACCTTTCAAGGTCAGAGAATTCCTGGAGGGACTCAATCATCGTATTGGCGTAGGACGTTTATCCAGAGGCCAGAGGTTCGAAGATTCCAGAGGGGTGGCCGTTCAAAAGGTGGCTGGAGGATGTGGAAGATGAACTTCGTCAAATAGGTGTGGTGGTGACGTCATGCATTGGAGATGAGTGATCGAGGAGGCACGGGCTCTTCTAGGGCCGTAATGCCAGAAAGGGTAAGGCATCCTGGTTAAAAGATGTGTTAACTAGAGACGGGCGAAGTAGCAGATTTATCGAATCCAAATATTAAATCATGACTCGAATATTCGAATATCTCGAATTTCGAATACCTCGAATAACGTACGAATTGCAATTCGTACGTTAAATGTTATTCTGCTGTTATTATTTTATTTGCTGCCTGGCAAAGAAAAAAGGTACCCCTTGATTAAATAAAAAAAGTATTCTTGTTTCAAAATGTGAAATATATAATAAAACAATTTCACTTACAAGTATTAACCACTGAACACTTTCACTTTTATAAGCATTAATAAGTGTGCAGAAAGCTGTAATGCACCTTCAAGTTTCCAATTGTTATGACGAATTAACCACAAACTAGCATCAAAGTTCAAGTAAATTGAAAATTTACATAAAAGATTTAAGTTGAAAACATTAACTTCAGATAAATACTTTATACATAACCAATGCACAATTCTGCAATGGTCTGTCAGTGGAGTATTTCGGTGTCCACAAGTCTTAGAACCTTTCTCTTCCAAAAGAGAAAACCAATATTAATGTATTTTGGTAAAACTGGCAATTATTATTTCTCTCCTTCTCGATATGCTGAAAAACTTGGGACTTCAATGGTCCCACTCAAGTTTCAGCCAACTAATCATCATCATCACAATTCATCAATTCTCAGATTGGATTGACGAGGCTCTCTACTGAGTTCTTCCACTGGCTAATCTCTTCATATTTACGTAATTCTTCCCTTTGACATCCTTCATCACTTGTTCCATATATCTCGCACGAGGCCTTCCTTTGCCATTCTTCCCTTCCACTTGTCCCTCGACGATTGTCTTCATCAGGCCATAATGTCTTATGATGTGGCCGATCATGTTGTCGTCTTCTTCTTAGGGTGTTCAGAAGGCTTCTCTTTAGTCCCATTCTTCTTAGAACTTCTTCGTTACATACTCGCTCTATGTCCATTTAATCTTCATCATTTTTATTTTATAGCACTACATTTCGATTGCTTCCAGCCTTTTCTTCTCCGCTGCTATCATTGTCTATGCTTCGCAGCCATAAAGAAACACGCTCCAGATAAAGGTTCAGATGACTTGTATCCATACTTCTACGCTTGTATTTCCAGCGGTAAGTAGACTCTTCTATCGATAAAATGACCTCTTCGCCAGGGATACTCTGGTATTTCATTTTTGCTTCGTCCGTCGTTGGTTGCTTGGCTTCCAAGGTAACAGAACTCTTTCACCTCTTCCAGCTTTTGTTTTCCTAGTTTAACGTTGGTTTTGGTTTCTTCTCTCTTGATGCACACCAGTACCTTAGTCTGCTTCTTATTGACCTTCAGATGATATCTGGTCATTGTCCTTTCCATGGTTATCAGCATCTTAATCAGATCTATCTCTGCTGTGTGCTATGTCATCAGCGAATTGCAGTATGCTAATTTTTTCTCCATTGATATTCACCCCAGAATACTTCTCGTTGATTTCATTGATGGCTCTCTCGATGTAAACATTAAAAATTACTGGAGACAGTGCACAGCCTTGTCTCACTCGTTTCCTTATTCTTGCTTCTTCACAGCTGGGTCCAGATTTAATCACAGCTACTTGGCTTTTGTACAAACTGTGGATAATTCTTTGATCATTGTAGGACACTCCAATGCCTTTCAGAACTCCAAGCATTGAATTCCAATCCATGTTGTAACAATCCTTCTCTAAGTCCACAAATGCAATGAATGTAAGTTTGTTCTTTCCATTCTCTTTTCTATGAGCAGCCAAAGGGCCAATATTGCTTCCCTTGTACCCTTACTTTTCCTGAATCCAAATTGATCTTCGTCCAGGAACTCTTCAGTTTTTCGTTCTATTCTTCTACAGATGATCCTTGTCAATATCTTCGATGCATGTGTTGTAAGGCTTATAGTCCGAAAATTTTCGCATTTCTCCGTTCTCTTCCTTTTGGGAATAGGAATGACCTGAAATTTCCTGAAATAATTAGGTTTTCTACTCCTCTTACATGTTTCATAACTTCCATGATATCATCGTTGACGTCTTCCACTTCTTCATTTTCGTAGTCCGACGTAGGCATGTAAACCAGAACCACTATGGTATCTACAGGTTTTGTCTCGATCTTCACCATTATAATCCTCTCACTGTACTGCATCAAGCTCTTCACTCGCAGTCCTGCACTCTTCCTGAGCATTATGCCTAATCCAGCATTACCATTTAATGATCCCGTGTGCATAATTTGTAGCTTCCGCTCCAGAAGTCTCCTTCTTCGGGCCACTTCATTTCGCTGATTTCTAATACGTCGAAGTCCATTCTTCGCATTTACACCTTCATGGTTTTCGGTTTTCCACAGATCCGAAGCAATCTAACATTCCATGTTCCTACCCTTAAATGTTCATCACACTTGACTCTCTCGGGTAGTCCCTATCCGGAGATCAGTCAAGTAAAGAGTTTCAATTAAGGTCTTTTGAATGTTATATTAACTTTTAAATATTTGATATAAATAACAGTATGTCATTGGCTTAATCTAGTTGAAATTGCAATTTAACTTAAGGACAGCTAACAAAATGAAAATCACGCAATATTGGTCATCGGTATTATGTCACGAAAACAGTCCATATCCAAACGAAACTTCGCATAAGTTTATCTAAGGTGGCAAAAACTGAATTTGTATAAATAAATGTAGTAATAAACATTCGATAAAATACATTTTACTGTTATAAAATCGGTTTCTTCTTTCGGGAGGTGTAACTTCTAACTACGGTGTATTCTCGATGATGTCTCGACGTAAAATAGTGGCTCGTAGTGATATCAGTGTAGAGCAATTACCACTCGTTAATTCCAAAGTAAAATTCATTAGCTATAAGCGAAGGTACTATATGGAAGAAGAGGCACATTGTGTGACATCTTATAAACTTTGATGAACGTGATGTAACGGGAGTAAGCGTAGCTCGTATCGAGCGACAACCATCGACGATGTTCAGGACCTTTCTTCGATTTTGAATCGTGATTAGCGATGACTACATTCATTGTGTTATTTGCCGTGAAAATAGAAGAGTTCTGGGATTCCATTCATTATAACTGTTGTATTTCTACCATAGATTTTGCGGCGAAACCCATCCATAGACTCGTATCTCCGTTTTTTTTCGAAAAAACTTCACAATACGTTTGGTTAATAGACCTACAATATTTTAGTACGTATATTTTGTGAAAGTTGCGCCACCTATCTGTAGTATCCTGTAAAAATGTGACAGTCGATATTCGCAAGTCATCATGTGACTCGAGCGACACAGGCAGTCCCGATTGAGCAGTCGAGAGTAATAAACGTGTCTTGTTGAGCGGAGTCTTGTCATTCATAGAATAGAAGACGCTACATTGGCGACGAGGATGAAAGATATAAGGACGACACCTAGTTGAATCGGAAATCGTCAAGATTAGTTTCAACGATTAAATAGTTAAATCGGAAGTTAGCAAAAGTGATTTTATTTAATAAGAAAGACAGACACGAGGGACCAAAGAAGATCAAATGGCGGCTCCATCCGGTCGTGAGATAGAAGCTTTTAATGTCCACCAGGAATCATTGGGCATGAAATGGGCGAAGTGGACTCGCTCATTAGACTATTATCTACAATCTCGTGCAGTCACGACAGCTCAAAGAAAATTTGCAACGCTGATGCACCTAGGAGGGCCGGCGATTAAAGACCTATACGACAATTTAATAGAAGACACGCCTCTCCCGACGGGAACTGTGGACAATCCTGCACCAGATGAGTACCAACATGCTATGAATATCTTGAATGAACACTTTCTACCTCTAAAAAATGTAACCTATGAACGGCAACGTTTTAGAGAACTTCGTCCTTCAAGTGGCGAGACGGTAGATGACTTTCTTTTACGTTTAAGAGAACAAGCAACTCTCTGTGACTTTGGTGCAGTTAAAGACGAAACTATACGTGATCATTTCATAAGTGTATGTCAGTGGCCCGACCTCAAAAAAGAAATATATAAGGAGACCTTACTTTCGAACACTCCATTATCCTTGAGAAGGACTGTGGAGATGGCACGTCTTCATGAGAAACTTTTACAGCAAACAGGTATTGATGTCGCAACTGAATCTGTAAATAAATTGAGTTTTAAAGATAATCAACAGGGTTTATACCGGAGAAAGCTGTGTTCTTCGAGAGACTGCTGGCGCTGTGGAAGGACTGGGCATGGCAAAAACGACGCTAAGTGCCCTGCATGGGGTGCTACGTGCAACAAATGTGGTCTTAAGAACCATTTTGCCGGTGTTTGCCAGACACGTCAAACAGGCGGACTGCAGAAGCAACGAAGCGGCACAATAAAACATCGCTCACCGTCATCGTGGCGCAGACCCAAGGGTAAGACGAGGACTTGTCAGCTGACTACTACGGATGAGGGAGCGAACTCCCCCACAGAGGATCATTTGGGTGATGGTAATGAATACGTCTTCCACATAAAAGCAGTTAAAAGTAAGTGTAAGGATGAGGACATGCTTCCCGTTAATATTGGTGGTGTTACTGTTAAAATGTTAGTTGACTCCGGATGTGACTGCAATATCATACCCAAACCAGTGTGGGAGGAGATGAAGAAAAGGAAAGTTATATGTCTAACCACCATTCTTGAAAAAAAAATGTACCCTTTTGGTCAAGGTGCAAAACCTCTTCTTCTAATTGGTCAGTTTACGGCTCGTGTGTTTGTTACAACTGATTGTGTTGCTAAAGACGTAAAATTTTTTGTCTATGAAGGAGATGAAGTACCAATTCTGGGAAAAGATACTGCCATTGCGCTAAAAGTACTGCATATTGGGTTAAAAGTGAACGCAACTAGTGTTAATGAACATGTTTTGATTTCTGAGTATAAAGATGTTTTTGAAGGAATGGGTAAACTGAAGGATTTAAAAGTTGTAATCCCTATTGATAAGAAGGTACAACCTGTTGTTCAAGCAATAAGGAGAGTTCCTTATAATTTAAGACAAGAAATGTTTGAAATCCTTCGACAGTTGGAAATGCATGGTATTATTGAAGAGGTTAAGGGTTATTCACCTTTGTTATCTCCCGCCCATTTAGTGCCAAAAAGGGATGGGACTTGGAGACTAGTTCTTGATTTAAGACAAGCTAACAAAGCAATTTTAAGGACCAGATGTCCAATTCCCACCATAGAAGAAATGTTATGTAAGTTAGAAGGAAGTACCAAATTTAGTAAAATTGATTTTAAAAATGCATATCATATGTTGGAACTTTCTGAAGATTCCAAGGTAATAACAACATTTAGCACTCCTTTTGGTAACTATCGCTTTAATCGATTGGTATTTGGAGCCAGCTGTGCTGCTGAAGTATACCAAGCTACAATTATGCAATTTTTTAGTGATTGTGAAGGTACAGTAATCTTTTTTGATGACTTCATCATACATGGTCAAAGCCAAGAGGAACATGATTACCGATTAAAAAGAGTACTTCAAAGAATTAGAGACCTAAACTTGACTTTAAATAGTAAAAAGTGTGTATTTAATAGTAACAGAATTGATTTTGTTGGCTTTAATTTATCGTGTGAAGGAGTACAACCATCTGAAAATAATAAATCTGTAGTTCATAATTTTAGAACTCCTACAAATGTAGATGAAGTGAGAAGCTTTCTAGGTACCTGCAATTTCTCTGCTAGGTTTATTAACAATTATGCTACTCTAACAGAACCTCTCAGAAAACTAACCAAATTTGGTGTACCATTTAAGTGGGAAGTAGAGCAAGAAGATGCGTTTGTTAAACTAAAAAACATGATTGCATCTGCCCCTGTATTAGGGTATTATGATAAAGATGCTGAAACCTTGCTCATTACAGATGCTTCCCCAGTAGGCTTAGGTGCCGTTTTAGTACAGTGTCCAAACAAAAATTCCATGGCTAAGGACAAAGGTCCCAGAGTTATACAGTATGCTGCCAAAGCATTGAACGAAACTGAAAAAAGGTATAGCCAAACAGAAAAGGAGGCCTTAGCTATAGTTTGGGGTTGTGAAAGGGTTTCGTTTTACTTATATGGGAAATCATTTACCCTAGTAACAGACCATAAGCCACTCGAAGTTATATTTGGACCAAGATCAAAGCCCAGCCTTAGGCTCGAAAGGTGGATTTTGAGATTACAAGCATTTCATTGCAACATAAGGTACAAACCAGGCAAAACAAATATAGCAGATTGTCTGTCGCGGCTATTAAACCTAGAAATGTCTGACAATGATAATTTTGATTGTGGAGAATATGGCATTAGACGTTTAGTGGCTGACGATATTCCTTTAGCCATGACCATGAGTGAGGTAAAAGCGGCATCACTCCGAGACCCTTTGATACTTTCCTTAAAGAAAAGTTTACAAACAGGCGAATGGGATAAACAACAAAGGTTTTACAAGCTCATATCAACTGAGTTTTGTATTGTGGACGACCTCATATTAAGAGGCTCCAAAATTGTATTGCCCAAGGCTCTACAACAATGGGCATTACAATTAGCACATGAAGGACATATTGGAATGACAGGGATGAAGGCCAGACTCAGGTCTAAGGTGTGGTGGAAAGGCCTAGACAGGGACGTGGAACATTTTGTTGACGTTTGCAGGGAATGTCAGCTTATATCTAAACCTTCTCCCCCTGAGCCGATGATTAGAACGCCCTTGCCAGAAAAAGCATGGGATTATATTGCAATAGATTTTCTTGGACCACTCCCATCTGGTCATTATTTATTAGTCACTATTGACTACTTCAGTAGATTCATAGATGTCACTGTCACTCACAAAACAAATACCGAAACAGTTATACAAGCGCTAGACCAATTGTTCACAAGGTATTCTTTACCACTTGTTCTTGTTTCAGATAACGGTAGTTGTTTTAAAGATAATAGACTAAAAAAATACTTGGAAGGTCTTAACATTGATCATAGATTTGTCACAGCATTTTGGCCTCAGGCTAATGGAGAAATTGAGAGGCAAAATAGATCACTTCTGAAAAGGTTGCGAATTGCTCAGATTAACAATAATAATTGGAAAGAGGCGCTGAAAACTTATATTTTCAGCTACCATAGTACACCACATTCTACTACTGGTGTACCCCCAGGTCAATTAATGTTTGGTAGACCCTTTAGGTCTAAATTACCTAGCTTGCAAACTGAGCTTGCAACTATCCAAGATGAAAATATTAGGGATAGGGATACCTTAGCTAAGTACCAGGGCAAATTGTATGCCGATAAGAAAAGAAGTGCTATTCCTAACCCCATACAGATTGGGGATGAAGTTATGCTTCAAAAGAAAAAAGAAAACAAATTGTCACCTACGTTTCATGAGCAAACCTTAAAAGTTGTTGATAGACGTCAGTCAGCTGTTCAAGCGCAAACTGGAGATGGTAAATTAATTGAAAGGAATATTTCAATGTTTAAACCATTTCACAACGCAAATCCCGATGCACCAAATACATCCACAAGTCCACATGAAACAACAGACACTTTGCCGACATCTAGCAATAATATAACAAATACGATCCAAAGACCGAAGAGAGTTAAAAATCCCCCAGAGTGGTTAAAAGATTATGTAACTTGAATATGTTTTATTTGTAACTGATTTGTATTAAATGTGAAGTGAATATTTTGACTGTACATGATCATGAAGGAAATGATTTTGATTTGGATTTATGTATTGTGTTATTGACTATATTGATATAGGTAAAATCTATGTATGTCTTTATCTGTAAAAAAAAAGGGAAGGTGATGTAGTATCCTGTAAAAATGTGACTGTCGATATTCGCAAGTCATCATGTGACTCGAGCGACACAGGCAGTCCCGATTGAGCAGTCGACAGTAATAAACGTGTCTTGTTGAGCGGAGTCTTGCCATTCATAGAATAGAAGACGCTACACTATCAATGCAATTAAAATTTGCAATAGTTAAAGAATTCGTCCGAAACATAATTAATTTGTGTTGTATCGTTTTATAGCTGCATTTTTTGGGTAATGTCGTACGTTACGGCGAAAACGCTATTTACCTGGTTCCCTACTGATAGGTGTCCAAATCACTAGTTCAATGACTCTTTTGTGAGAATAAATATTCTTACAAGCCATGCTGTCATCAAATTTGTTTCCACACATCAAAAGCAAGCATCATTGAATCAGTCGAGATGGAAATGCTCCAAAACCTGCTTTCCATAGTAATGATGAGAGTGCAGAGCAATTTTCACAGTTACCATCCACTTCAGTTCATTCTACTAGTTCCCTTTTCCAGAACCCAACACATCCGAAGGAATATATTTCCTCCGGGTTCATAGCTCCAACAGCGCTTAAGTGATTAGTTCACTATCCTTGGGACACAAGCCAGTTGAGTCATTCATGAGTGAGTACTAAAGCTGATCGTGTTTCAGTATCTGACTTTGTCTTGTGGAGCAATCACTATTTAAGGCACTCCTTTACTTACTGAATCCTGATTAGCAACTGCCCTCGAGAAAAATGTTGGCAAGTAATTACTTATAATTGATGAGAATTCTTGTCATTTAGGCACATCATGGTAGAGTTTTAAATTGTGTCATTTCTGTAAATGTTAACATTTTTAATTTGCCTTCCGTTATTTATTAAGAATAATCACAACATAATTTTCGATAGCCCAAAGATTTTTCGTTAATATTAGCTATTTAATTCTAAGTTAAACAGCTAAAATTAATGGCTCATTTAATCTCCTTGTCTTTAAGTCTCATTGTCAGTCCGATGTTCTGTGATGGTGCTTAACTTCAATTTCATTTTTACTTACTTCTTTACAGAGGTTATATATCTTTCATGGCTTCCTCAGTCACCCCACCTCATTGTTTACGAAATGTTTCTCCACATGGCCCTAGCTTAGCCAGTGGTGAGAAACCATATCTCTATCACTACTAGGACCATATAAGTATTGCCTCGCCTTCAAGTTCCTAACACAGCAGATGGAATGCAATCTCAGCTCTGCTACATCAACGTAAAAATTCATTACGAAAAGATTCAGGTGGCCAATAATGAATCACTCATCGTTTTTTTATGGCATTGGTTAGTTCCTTCACTCGATGCATCTTGAGCAGTTTGTTTCCTTGAGATGAGTGAGAAAAACCTTAGATATTTGCGCCGGTGCTTTATCAGATGTGACATTACATTATTATGAAGATAATCACGAGTGGAGGTGATTCTGATATTTAAGTGAAGGTCAGAAATAGAAAATTCACTCCTCTCTTGATAAGTGAAAAAGACTCCAATAAGAGGGAAAATGAAGACAAGACTTCACCAGGAATCTCTACTACATGGTAAAAAATAGATTCTGAGAAGGATTCAGATTTTTTTTAGAATTCTTTGGTCAACCTGGAGTGAAAGTGTACCAGAAAATTCTACCACTGTCCATTATGTAGTCTCACTGTTTATTGCCGAAGACATGTTCAAAATGATTTGCATTCAGTGAAATCTGTATTATCATCAAAACCAACATAAATACAAAGAATTGCCAAAAACAGGAAAGTGGTCTTGCATGACCATTACTGAAATGAAAAAATTCTTGGCTATTTTGATTCTCATGAGGCAGGTGAGAAAAGAGTATTACAGCACTGATCCTTTCGTTAGAATAAACATAGTTATAGAATTACTGACAAGAAACAGATTTGAACAGATTTGGAAACCATGGCACTTTAGTAATAATGAGGAAATTTTGGACACAATGAACAGACTGCACAAAATAACACCTGCCTTGGAATACTGCATTACAAGAAGTTCAAAATGTATATAAACCAATGCATGAGCTATCTCTTGATGAAGCAATGATTCCATGGAGAGGAAGATTAAAAATTAAGACCTATAATCCAGCGGAAATCATTAAGTGTGGCTCACTAGTTCCTATGTTCTGTGAAAGTGATTCTGGCTACATTAGTAATTTATAAATATATTTGAGAACAAAACATGTTTTCTCTTTTGAAGCCTGATCTCAATCTATGGCATCATGTATCATCAAGATAATAATTTTAAGAGCGCAATAAAAGCAGAAGTGCTCTTTGATAATAAAATTAGAGTTTGTGGAACCACCAGGTTAAATAGAGGTCTCCCTGCGACCAAGAAGAGTGAGGCGAAAACATTGAAAAAAGGACAGTGCCCGTTTTCTCGCAAAGATGAAGTGTTACTTGTGGTATGGAAAGACAAAGGGGAGGTGAGGATGACTAGCACTAAGATGGGTAATACAAAGCTGAAAGATAGAATCACTGGTCTTCCAAACAAAAAACCTTACTGTATTTTGAAATACAATGAATGTATGAAAGGTGTAGATCGGGTGGATATGAATTTATTTTGTTATACAATCATGAGAAAAGCAATGAAATGGTCCAAGAAATTAGCTATGTGGCGAATAAACAATGCTCTTTTAACGCTTTTAGAGTTTATGAAACACTAAATGTATCAAATAGCATTTGATTCAAAGGCTTTCTCCTCCAGACTACCAAAGAGTGGGCAGCGAGTAGAGAGGAGTCAGATGAGCCATCCTCGGACATGGACAGAGATAATAAGCTGACCGGTCACGTTCCTTTGAGAGATCACCCACATTTGCTCTCGAGGGACCTTCGTAAACATCATTTCGTCCCTATCGTGGGAAAGGTGAAGAGTAAATACCACACCCAAAGATGCAAAGTGTGTGCTTACAGAAAAATTAGGAAGGAGACTAAGTATGGTGCTCAACTTGTGGTGTTCCACTCCACAAGAGAAATTTTTTCATGGAGTATCACACAATGAGGAAATACTGAGACTTGCTGAGATATATGATTTTCCTAACCCATTCAAAAATTTTCATTTTTAAATAAGTTGCAGCATTTTTACTGATGAAATGCATTTTGAAATAGTGAGGTTTAAAAATCTGCCACAACCTGATATATATGGCATTTAAATACCCCGGTATGCAACGTGTTAACACATAGATGTTTCAATAGAGCATTTCAAATTTCCACTTGACCATTGGAAACTGTAGATTATTTCTTTGTAAAAACAAGAGAAAATACAACACCCTTTGTTGAACACAGTAGCATGGCAAACCCATTAGCAATGCCCAATATCTATAGAAACAACTTCCTCAGTTCTAGACTGATATTTGTAAGTTTTTACCCTGCCCACCTTTATAAGTTGTGCACTGTTTTGTGGTATTTAAATCACTTACGTATCAATCAATTCTCCATCCACACTATTCATTAGGAATGAAATAAGTGTAAATATACTTGAAACACTCGACCCTCTACTAAAATAATACACATTGAACAATTTTAATAAAAATCATAGAACCAGATATTTCATTGCCCAAACATATTCCAGCTTTATTTCAGGTTATCCAGGGCAAAATGTTCATTTTTCCAGGTTAAAATATGCTAGGGTATATTAAAAAATGTAGGATGCAAAAAAGGGTGCTTCGAGCATTGGGAACAATGCAAGCATAGAAAAAACGAACATAGAGAAAAATTGGAAAACACAAGTTCTCAAAGAAGAAAATTGATCATATTACCTGAGTTACCTAATGTAGTTTCTAAGGACTTTTAGTGAATAATAGGGAGCAGTGAACGTGGATAATTATAACACATTTAAGTTTTCTTATAGGAGAGGCTGGAAGGAAAGAAATTTTCAAAATGTAACATAAATTAGGATTTTTAAAATTCAGTTCTTACCTTAGTATCAAGGCTGAGGTCCCCTGTAATGAGCTGATTACTGTGGTCACTGTCAATATTCTTGCATGCATCGTGCAGCAGTGGCTTCTCAACAGCATTATCTTCTTCTGACTTTACAGTAACATGAATGGGTATAACAGAAATAAGAAGCATCAAAAATCATTTTCACAACTTATATTTAAATGTCACATGATTTTGCATAATAGAATAAGTGGATGCTAGCCCAGTAGAAAATGGGGAAGTAATGTATCAATTACAATGAAAAAGCCCTAGAGGTAAAGTATAACAGCAAAGCATTGACAAATGTTGAGAAAATATATTCTCAAGCGAGAAAGAAGTTCATGCAATTGTTTGAGCTGGTAAAATACTTCACCATTATCTATAGTGTAGGGAGATCCATCCATTCACTAAAGAATAAAGGTATCGTACCTCATCAGACATGATTTGTGTTGTACTAAGCAGTTGTTGATTAGAGTAACAAGGATATTGTAACCAAAGCTGCTTCAGGGGCAGGCAATGTTGAAAGGTCATGAAGACCTCATGGGAGCCCAGGTAGCATGCAAGTTTGCACTTGATAATGTAAGAGAAACAATTGCACTTTTCCACAAATTGCTTTAAGGGGCCTCCACCCTCGGCTTTGCCGGTCCGTATATGGACCATATTTGGAAGAGATTTTCTCGTCAACCTCATAAGATAATCGAAGTTGGTCTTCAACTTATGAATAAAGGTTCTTTTTATTATGTATTTCCTTTGACAACAAAAGGATATTCTTCCCACATTTTTCACAAAAGCTCTGCAAATAAGGGTCGGCGCGTTGCTAATTTACTCCCGTTTGGTGATGAATATCGGAAAAATTTAAACAGAGAGGCAAAGATTGATTCTTTGTTATTCAGTTCCCGCATAAATTTCAAGTTCCATTAAAAGCGTTTTCCTAATAATGTCTTTGATTTTTGGACGTGCAAAACTAAATAAACGCCACCCTGGCGGTCCGTGGGAGACCAAGAAGTTCGCCCTTTCTCCGCAGGGTCTTCCATAGGCGCTCCGTGTCGTTCTAGGAGACCGAGTCGGCAACGCTGCTGTGGAGCAGTTAGGGAGGTAGGGGGAGGGGGGGGGGGGGGGGGAGAGAAGGCAGGAAGGGGTTCGTCGAGGGACAGTGACAGTTTCGCTCGCGGCTCCCAGGATTGAGGGTCATAATTGCTCACATTCATTTGTGGTAATCTGCGAATATCTGTTTACCCACTGCGATTCGAACGTTGAATTTTCTTCAAGCAATCGATAACACTAGTGAATATTTTCCTATTTATCTCTGATGAGTGTAGAGCTCGAGATGTCGTCCGATGATTATCGTTACAGCAGAGGAAACAAAAAAGGCCGGCTGAAGTTATCAATAAATCGGAAGAAGAACAAGGGGCAGAACCTCAAGAAATGGTTTCAAGATCAAAGGTATGTGAATATTTTTTCTAATTATTCTCAAAGCCTGAATTGTTGGTAGTGATTCGTTATTTGTCATTGCTGAGATTTTTTTAAATATAGAAATTTGTCAGAAGGGCACTCATTCTGTTGTTCAGAAAAATATTTGAAATTACATTACCACATCTGCATTAGTTAGAGAATTAATTTCTATTCTCGCACTCTCTACGGAAATTTTTTATACAATTCTCTAATTACTAATCTGTAATTATAGGAACAAAGCAGGGACCAACCGTTCTGGAGTTAACCAATCAAGAGCTACCGGCAACACACGGGAGGAAGAAACGTTGCAGACCGAAGTGTTCTCCAGGTTGGATACTACTGAATGAGGCTCCGAAAATCAGGTAAATTTTTTGGAAAAAAATTACCTCTTACATCAGAAAATAGAAAATGCCTGGGTAAAACAGAATTTTTGGCGCATGAAATCGTTGTAAAATAATACCATGCTCTTAAATTCTTTGTCATAAAAAAGATAATTTACTCATCTAAGTAAAATTGGAAACACTGCTACAATTGAGTACAACGTGGAGATTTTCTGGTTCTAATTTCGAAACGCGTCGTACGCATTAAAACATTTGTGGAAAAGTGCTTTTACATTTCATTTTAATATGTTGAACTTCCACTACATCACGCCTGAATCGGTTGTTTTTTTATACAATCATTAGTATTGCCTGTCGACTTTAATATCTTCCGGCGTGATGTAGTCGGCAATTGATAGAATAAATTAGTAGGTAATTGAGTTAATAATTTAGAATAATTTAATAGCGACATAATTTAGAAAGGAAATGATCCGACTATACGTGCATGACTGATTCTCCACTGCGATTTCATAGTCTATCGATAGAGATCTTCAAAGTAACTTTTCAATAGCGTTATCCGAACGGGTGACAAATCAACCTCTCACGTAGTTGAGGAAGCAAAACGTTGAAATTGCTTGTTTGAATGCATGTAACCAATCGGTAACACAAGGGCTTGCGGGTTTAATCAATTACTATCAAATCGATGAAGGCAATACATAGAATTTAAAAGCTAAGTTAGCATGATTTTTTAAAAAGAATCACATCTTCGAGTTTAAGAGAAGCATCTGTACGACTTCAGGAGGTGGCTTCCAAACACGAGGCAGTTCTCCAACTGTATTGCAATGAGCCTCAATCATTTCTGCAAGGCAAGAAATAATATTTATGTTGCATTATCAGAGAGTAAAGCCACAAACCTCTAAATTTCAAATTTTCGCATTAGGATAAACATTCAATATCGAAAAAATACTAATTTTTTATGACATTGAATATCAAATTTCTAAGGTACTAATGACATTTCCTTACGAATGGATCGAAAGCTGCTGCGAAAATATTAACGACAGCATGATGAGGGGTAAATCGAGAACGGCATACAGCATAATCAAGAGACACTTTGGAGAAAAGAAACCAAGATGCCAAAACATTAGTGATCGAAATGGGAAACTGTTATGTAGGATCAAGACATTGGAAATACATGGATGGACAAACGGAAAATATCTCAAAAAAAATCTTTATTTTCCCCCGAAAGAATTCTTGCCACGTTTTCTCCTCGTAATCACTAAAAACTTCGAGTACAAATAATTCATTTCAGCCAACTCTGAGAATGTCCCTACAAATTCATCCGCATATATGTATCAAAAAAACGAAGCAGTTCCTGGAAGAGCCATTTCATCATTGCCTAATCATTTATTTTCCACATTACAGGTTGGGCAGGACATTGACACTTTGACTCGGGAAGAGACACCCAAGACCGCTGGTAATGAAACAGATGTCATTGATAGCAATCTTATCATCCAGTGCGACTCAGAAATCAAAAATACCAAGGAGTTTTTATCAACTGGAAGAAGAATTGTAAATATAAATCATGTACTTGCGTCTATAAAAGAAATCAATGACCACAAGCATTTCGGGTGCTCCTTTACTGATATGGATGTCATTTGGGAAAAGAGAGAAGGGTTGAAGTCCATTATTGCATTCAAATGCAGAATGTGCAATATCGTCCGAAGAATCTCGACAGAGGAAACTGGCGATAAATCCTCAATGGATGTCAACACAGCAGCGGTGACTGGAATCGTATCATCTGGTGGAGGCTATAGCCAGATGGAAGAAATAATTTCAACTCTAGACATACCATGCATGTCCTTCAATTGCTACAAAAATGCCATGATGCCGTATGCGACGCATGGGAGTCCACAGCGCACGAAGAAATGGAATCAGCGGTAAAGGCTGAAGCGGAACTTGCTGTAGCCAAGGATGAGATAGATAGCGATGACACCCCCTTACTAACCGTTATTGCTGACGGTAGCTGGTGCAAGAGGTCCTACCGGACGAATTATAACTCTTCCTCCGGATTGGTGAGTTGATTTTTGGTTTAAAGTTTTAGAATTAGTGTGCTGATAAATAATATTTTACATTCATCTTTGAATTCAAATTTGCAGGGCGCAATCATTGGATACTACACAAAGAAGCTGATCTTTCTTGGAGTGAAAAATCGGTACTGCGTCATTTGCATGAGATCCGCCGCGAAGAATGAAGAACCTGCAAATCATGTTTGCTTCAAAAATTGGGGGAATGCACAAAGTTCTACGAGTATGGAGGCAGCTGTAATAGTAGAGGGATTTAGAAAAAGCGAGGAACTTTATGGCGTAAGGTTTGCAAAATTGATAGCGGATGGTGACAGCAATGTTTACAAGAGCGTCCTCGATTCCCGTCCATATAAGAGCTTAACAGTGGAAAAGATAGAGTGCCGGAATCACCTAATGAGGAATTTTTGTGCAAAGTTGAGGGATGTGACAGTAGCAGGTGATAAACCGGGACAGAAAAGTACCATTCTCTTGCGAAAGTATCTGGGGAGTAGTGTTCTTCGCCTGAGGGTAGGTATTATCAAAGCAATTAAATACAGGAAGAATCAACCAGGATCCTTTCAGTCTAGAATAGAATCTTTGAAATTGGACATTGAAAATAGTATCAATCATGTTTTTGGAGAACATTCCGGTTGTGCCACTTACTTCTGTGCAGGAACGAATGAGGACGGAAAGCCAAACCTCTATCCTGACCTAAGAGAAAGTGCAATATTCCAGAAACTAATGGTAATCGTAAAGCATCTGAGCCGCAACAGCAGAAGTTTACTTTACGATGTGGACAACAACCCCGTTGAACAGTTTAACTCCATTGTGGCGAAAATGATCGGAGGAAAACGGGTGAACTTTGCTCTTCGAAGATCCTACCAAGGGAGATGTGCTGGAGCCGCCATTCGTCACAACACCAAGAATCTGGCGTACAAAACAGGCAAAAAAATGTTTTTCTCAAGCCCGGGTTTATTTTGCAAAAAAATGGAACTAAGGAGGTTAAAAAAACTGCAGTTTTCGAAGAGAAGGCAAGGCAAGCCAAGATGCCGAAAATCATTGTTTAAGGATGGGTTTGGAGGTGACAGTGCTTACGGACCGAACGCACAAAGGCCAGATTATGTCAGCAAATGAGTACCTTCAAGCTGAGAGGGATTTTTTGGCTAGCTTACCCGTATTGGAGAAAGATAGGAGAAGGATTGAAAGGGCCACAATTATGCAGAGGGAGAGTGGGGAATGGAGAGAAATGAGAAGGAAATTGCTGACAGCATCTTATTTCGGAAAAATTTGTAACATGCTTGCGCACACTAGCTGCAAAAATGTAGTAAAACAAATTATTTACGGCTCTATCGACAATGAAGCATGTGCCTATGGAAGGGAAAAGGAAATCGTCGCCAAAGCAGAAATTAGAGAAAGGTTTGGCTGGAAAATTGAAGACTGTGGGCTCTTCATCGAGAGCATCCATATTTTGCCGCAACCCCAGATGGCTTGATTGGAGAAGATGGTCTGCTGGAGATCAAATGCCCATTTTCGGCAAGAAATTTAACTCCATATGAAGCAATTGAATCAAAAAAAGTTACGTTTTGGCTAATGGATAAAAGCAAAAAAGTGATTGGCATTAAAAAACGACATGTATTCCATTACCAAATCCAAGGGCAGCTCCATATAACTCAAAGAAAATATTGTTATCTTGTTTTGTGGACACCTAACGGGATAAAATGTGAAACGGTGCACAGAGACGATAATTTCTGGCAGAAGGAAATGTTTCCTAAATTAGTAAAATTTTATAAAAGTTGCCTGCTGCCAGAGATAATTGATCCTCGGCGCAGCAGGTCAATGGAAATACGGGATCCTGAATATATAATACAGGCTCAAAGAGAATTAAAAAATAAGCAAGAAACTTGTAGCCAAAAGTAAAAACCTATGGAAATCCTTTCAATAATTAAGTTTAACGGAATAAACTTCTTTCCATTAAATGATACTCCATGATGATTTTATTTGTTATACAACCTTTCCGAAAACCAACCTCAGCCAACTCTCTCAAAAGGGTAATAATATACCACTACGCTATACTGTGGTCAGAATTCGGAAAAAATGCGGACAAAAGTCATATTGTCGACTTACCTTTCGTCGAGATGTTAAATTGGGGTTTTTCGTGGACATTACTAAGCTTAAAAATTTGTTTCAGAGTACTTAATGAAAATATACGTTCAGTAAAGTCAATGAAAAATTTAATCCCTTTAAAACACTACGAAAATTGGAACAATAACGGTGACCAGCATAGTAACGGACGTTAAGCGATTGGATAATCTAGGTTGTATTGTTTCTGTGACTGCTTCTCCCCGTTTTAAGAGAAATAATATGCCTCAAACGTCTCTCTGTCAAAGAGTTGGGCAGCTTGAAAGCGAGGACCAGGCCGCTTTTCCCAGAGTATCCCATTGTTCTTATGGAAGCGAGGCGGGAGTCTACGCGGTCTACACTCTCTTGTCTCTGCCTCTTTTAACCCCCACCTCTGAATGATGGGTGGCGAGACAGGGCCCAAGGGGCCTCTCTCCAAGCACCCCCTCCTATGCCGGACTTAGGTCGTTCGCCAGCGTTGCAACGCACTCCTAGGCCAGTGACCTTGAAGCGAAACAGCAGATTCCTAATAATTGCCATTGTGGCCAGCAGAGGTTCCACTGGAGATTCGCACCAACGACAACTGGCGGATTTTGGGGGGCACTATGCGTTCGGGCGCGAGGAAAGCAGGGCCTTAAGGCGCCGTGGTACATGATTATTTTTTCGCTTTCGAGTGCTGAGATGATGGAGATAGTTTTTCCGTCGAACGGTAGAGTTACCAGAGTCGGCGCCTACCCAACCAGCCATATTTTTTTTCAGTGTCTCCTCTACGCTTTAATTCTTTGCGCAGAGGTGATGAGGCAATAACGACCCTTCCCTCTCATCCCCTCTGTCCGCGGAGTTTTCCATTGCTGACCACTAGACGCAATGTTGCCATTTCAACATACGATGGGACCAAACTGTTTGGCAGACTCCACATTATACCATGTGGCAACGTGGAATTCGCGGAAATGCGTTCGCTACGTTTTTCTAAGAACCGAGCCGGTCTGGTCCTAGTGGGGTTCGTAGCTGCAGGAGAACGCGTCCGCGGTCCAAGTCATGAATAGACTTCATTTTTCAGGGTAGCCGCGTTGATTGGTTGTTGTGACAACAGTTTAGCCGTAAGAACTGCAACAAATAGGAGGTGGTCTCAGCTGGTAGCTTGGCTTGCACGTGTTAATGTCTAAATGTGGTAATTTGAAAGTAATATACGTTTGTGCCTACTACAGACCACCCCATTCCGATGTACACTCAGTATTAGAACTCGAGAAACAGATCAGGCACATTAATTCTCATACCAACGAACGACAGATTATTGAAAGGTGGAGATTTCAATACAACATCGATAGATTGGAAAACATGTAGTCATTAGTCTGGGGGTAGGGAAAAAGAAATCTGCTCGTCATTTTTTAACCTGTTCGCATAATACGCAGTACATCAAATAGTAAATTTGCATAATAGAAGGGAGAATGTTCTCGATTTACTTGCCTCAAACATCCATGAAAAAGTTATTGAAGTTAAAAATGTCGATGGAATAAGTGACCACAAGGTAGTACACGTTAAATTATCCCTCAATACTGACAAAAATGTAAAATTAAAAAGAAAGATTTGCCTTTTAAGTAAAGCAGATTTTAACGGATTTAGGCGTGACTTACAGACTTCTTTTGAAAAATTCTAAACATCAGAAAAAATAGTGATGCAGACATGGAAAGAGTTCCTCCAAATTAAACGGTGAGTGAGTATAAGAGTGAGAATAGGGAACCAGGGTGGTACAACGTGGAGGTTAAAAAAATGTTTAAAACGACAACGAGTTATCCACGCGAAACTAAGAAAAATGTAGCTAATAGCGATCTACAAGAATTATCGAACGTTACATATAAAGCAGCCGCAAAAATAGCCCTTAGAAAAGCGTAAAGTGGTTTCAAGAGAAAAGTACTTGGAGAACAACTAGAGGGGAATCCGAAAGCATTTTGATCATATGTTAGGGAAGTACAGGGAACTAAAATTTCAACGGTTAATTCCTTGAAAGGGTATACGGGCGAAATATTTAGATAAGGCTAATTTGTTGAATTATTTTTCCAGGGCGTTTTTAATCAATCTAAGCGTAGTTTGCTCGAAACAATACCAGACCGATTTCAACAAATAATGCCCCCGATCGATAATTGTATCTTATAACGGAATCGTATCCTTACTAAAAATGTTAGCCCGAACAAGAGCTCAGGTCGTGATGAAATTCCTGCTCGTGTGTATAAAGAAATAGCTCTCGAAATGGCACCGTATCTTAAAGTAATATTTAACAAATCCCTCGAAGAACACGCGGTTCCCAAAGACTGGAAGATAGCAAACGTGATCCCAATTTTTAGAAGTGGCGATAGGGAACATCCATCGAATTATAAACCAATATCAATAACGTCACTGCCGTGCAAAATTATACAGCATATGATAGTTACATCAATAAGGGGACACCTCGATAGCCAGGATTTATTGATAACAAATAAGCATGGGTCCAGAAAGGGACGGTCTTGCGAAAATCAGTTAGGTCTTTTCGTTCATGATATTTTAGTTTCCGGAGAAGGTAACGTACAGGTAGACGCAGCGCTTTTAAATTTAGAAAAGCGTTTGACAAGGTTCCCCACTGTAATTTACTCGCGAAGTTAGCATCATACGGGATAGATAGTAATATGGTAGGCTGGATAGGAGATTTCCTACATGAACGCGTTCAATGAATGGTATTAGATGGTGTCACCTCAGGCGAAGCAAAAGTTACATCGGGTGTTCCCCAGCGTGATAGGCCCAATTTTATTTCTTCTCTCCGTAAATGACTTGAATACAGTAGCTAAAAATAGCAAGCTCCGTCTTTTTGCCGATGATGCAGCAGTCATCATTGGTCATCAATCCTCAGATCGGTTTGACGCAGCTCTCCACTGAGTCCTGTCGGCTAATCTCTTCATATTTACGTATTTCTTCTGATGCAGTAGTGTATAAGGAAATAAGAAATTAAGAGTATAGTCATTCTTTAGCTAAGGATTTATATGCGATTGATGATTGGTGTGATAGTTGGCAGCTAGAATTAAATTTGAAGATATGCGCGATAATGAACTTTGGGAAAAAGAATTACTTTCCCCAGAAAAATTATTGCATCAAAGAAAAGAAAATATCTAACGTAGAATTTATTAAATACTTAGGCGTCGCCAACATTGAAGACATGCTGTGGGGGAAATACATCAGGGAAATAACTAGTGTAGCAAACCATATATCAGGATTCGTAAAAAGAGTTCTAGGCAAATGCGATGAGAGAGTACTAGAAGCTATTTTACACTTGTCAGGCCTCATTTAGAATATGCCGCTAGTATATGGGATCCGTACGAGGAAGGTATGATAAAAGAATTAGAGCGTGTGCAAAGGAGATCCACTAGATTTGTTAAAGGCCGCTATGATAATTGTATAAGTGTTACGAGTTTAATAGAAGAACTAGGCTGGGAATTACTATCAGAACGCAGGTTGAAATTTAGGTTAAACCTTTTCAGTAAATTGGAAACCGATTTGTCGCATATTTTAAGTCGATAATTCTTCTTCCCGTTACTCCACCGGATAAACCTTCGTTTTTCCCTTCTTCGGCAATTGCCATATCGTCAAATGAATCATGCAAAGTTTCATCAGCTACTGAATCGTCAATATTGGACGGGGTTTCTTCAATAGCGCAAGAAGTTCCTCCTACGTGCGACTCTGTTCCCATTATTTTGAGACGCCTGTTTCGGATAATAGAAATTTGCATACTTACACATGAATATATCATTACATTAAGATAGTGTTTTCACAAAAAAGGACAATATTTACCTTTTTTCTTCCCTCCGCTTGGCCAAAAATTCACCCTTTCTTTTTTTCCTCGCCATCGAAAATGTCAAGCGACTGCCTACTTTAATTTTCCGATATCGGTACGCTTCCGATGAAATTTCGAGACTTGACAATTAGTCAGTTTGACTGTTACTAGACACCCCGAGAGCGACAACCTAAGCTGAGACTCAAGAAATAACCCGTCAGTAAAGCAGACACTCCGTCTCACTCGCCTCTGCTTCCCGCCCGCCTTCACTTTCCCTTCCCCCTAGCTCCAACACCTCAAGGTTACCGTTTTAGGATATAGGGTAGAGGGACCGTGCCACTTTTTGAGTAGCGCAGTAGGCGGAGAATGTGTGAACTGTTTCGTGATTTGCACGTTGCTAGAGGCGTATCCCTGGGCTGGAGTTGGCGAAAAACATAAATTACTTTCAGAATATCTCAGCAGCGTGTCTTTTAATAAAAATCAATAATTTTCAAGGATCCAACAGACTAAGCTTGAATCTTGTACTCTATAATAACGAAAGTTAAAAAAATAGCCCCTCTGTCTCCCAATATTTGGAACAAAAAGGTCTATTTTTACATCGAGATATATTTTTAACAAGGCTTATTACGTAAAATCTAGGATTATAGAGTAATAGTTTGATACTTTCTCTTTTAATTACTGAAAACCCCATTCCGATATCTAGCTTCGTGTTGGAGCAATCTTCCTTGAAAAATAGGTCTGAAAAACAGCTATGTATCACGGCCCCTTAATGCGTAAGTGTTTCGGCTCACAGACCCATCAACAGGTACAAGACAAAGTTGTAAGAGTGTACATCACATATGGGTCATTCCACCTCAATTCAACAAACGTTTGTCCCTTAGGGTCTCAGATTTTGATAAACATTGGTGTATGGGAACAAAATCAACTCAAACTGAATACCCTCAAACAGTTTTGTGAAAAAAAAATTTTTGAGCGAATTATGCATGTTTTAATTTTTTCACATTTTTAGCAAAAATCCGAGCCTTAAATCATATTATCTCTTATATCTCCGCTTGAAATTGTCATTCAGCAATGATTATTAGCTCTTTTTAAAGCTAAATCTTTATTGAATGCAAATATATCAAGAAAAAATTATTTTCTTCTAAACCCTATTGTTGTTAATTACTAATGTTTAAAATTTTTTTAATAAACTTTTCTCAAATACTCCATCTCAGAATCGGCCGAAACTTTTCTTCCGCAATCTAAACATACCCAGCTAACTATTCCAAAAATAAAATTTAGTGGCAATTTATAAATGCGTTTTTTATAACTATTTAAAAATTTACAATCTTCTCTCGCGCGGCCCGTCGGCTCCCTCCCTTGGAATACATGCAGCGGACACGCGATGCAAGCCTAAAAATTTCCTAATTGCTCAAGGTCGTGGCTATATGAGATAAAAATATATTAAAAACTATAAATGTTAACAACAATTGTTATTTGTTCTTTCACTTTTCGAGCTAAATATTGAGTTGATCCAAATTTCTCTTGAATTTTTGCCACACTCCAGCTTTTAGGCTGTGTAGACAGGACTAAAATTTTTCACTGTAGGAATTAGCTTCAGCAAATTTTTCCTTGAGTTGACTTAGCATTTCACACCCTACTAACTCTTATGGGCTGGAGGAAGTTTTTGCTTTTCCCCATACTATCCCGATTGCTCTTCGATAAACAGAAGTAATTTTATGAATTTTTTCTTTAGAGTATTTTCTACTTCTCAATTTTTTTCTACTTACTGGTGATGTATCGATTTCGGATAAACTCAGGTTGATTTTTTCTAGCATAGATTGACGAGTCGAATAAGGTGCACCATCGCTTTCTCCTTGTGAGTCACTGTCATTGCTGGAGTTGTTTGTAGGTAGCGATACATGAGCCTCTGCAAATTGCAAAACAGAAGGCCCCGATTGTGACAGTACTGCTTCCGCAGCCACAAGCTGCTCAGGAACGTCTTCTTGATGACTGATGGGAGACCTTGGTGTGTCACCTTTCGCTACTCATTTATTCAGAAACACTCTGCACTGACGACACAATTTTCTGCCCTCGACCAAAGACATCACTCTAGTGCAGAAAATTTTCGATTTGTAATATTTGTTAGTAATTGTATATAAATTAGCACTACAGATAATGCAATGCAGTTTCAGTGAATTACAACACTGTTTTTGATGCTTTGAATAGAAAGCAATAAACGATTTTTCATTATAACGCACACAGTTTCCACTTTGACACCACTTCTATCCTCGATGAGCTGCAGATCTCTTCGATACATTTAAAGACACTGTCTCGCGAACACTTTTCTCCTCTCACTGCGCCGATAGAGCAAATTTTGACACAATTTTGACAATTAGTTTAAAAAACTATGTACGAGAAAAAAGAGAAGGCAGACAGCTCTGTAATAAGGAGATGCACACGCGGTGACAGACCAAAACAAACTGAGACTTCTTCGGTGAATAAACGCGGCTGTCAACAAAAACATGTGCAGCTAGATATTCTTCCTTCAAGCTTTAAGGGGCCGTGGTACATGATTATTTTTTCGCTTTCGAGTGCTGAGATGATGGAGATAGTTTTTCCGTCGACCGGTAGAGTTACCAGAGTCGGCGCCTACCCAACCAGCCATTTTTTTGTTCAGTGTCTCCTCTACGCTTTAATTCTTTGCGCAGAGGTGATGAGGCAATAACGACCCTTCCCTCTCAGCCCCTCCGTCCGCGGAGTTTTCCATTGCTGACCACTAGACGCAATGTTGCCATTTCAACATACGATGGGACCAAACTGTTTGGCAGACTCCACATTATACCATGTGGCAACGTGGAATTCGCGGAAATGCGTTCGCTACGTTTTTCTAAGAACCGAGCCGGTCTGGTCCTAGTGGGGTTCGTAGCTGCAGGAGAACGCGTCCGCGGTCCAAGTCATGAATAGACTTCATTTTTCAGGGTAGCCGCGTTGATTGGTTGTTGTGACAACAGTTTAGCCGTAAGAACTGCAACAAATAGGAGGTGGTCTCAGCTGGTAGCTTGGCTTGCACGTGTTAATGTCTAAATGTGGTAATTTGAAAGTAATATACGTTTGTGCCTACTACAGACCACCCCATTCCGATGTACACTCAGTATTAGAACTCGAGAAACAGATCAGGCACATTAATTCTCATACCAACGAACGACAGATTATTGAAAGGTGGAGATTTCAATACAACATCGATAGATTGGAAAACATGTAGTCATTAGTCTGGGGGTAGGGAAAAAGAAATCTGCTCGTCATTTTTTAACCTGTTCGCATAATACGCAGTACATCAAATAGTAAATTTGCATAATAGAAGGGAGAATGTTCTCGATTTACTTGCCTCAAACATCCATGAAAAAGTTATTGAAGTTAAAAATGTCGATGGAATAAGTGACCACAAGGTAGTACACGTTAAATTATCCCTCAATACTGACAAAAATGTAAAATTAAAAAGAAAGATTTGCCTTTTAAGTAAAGCAGATTTTAACGGATTTAGGCGTGACTTACAGACTTCTTTTGAAAAATTCTAAACATCAGAAAAAATAGTGATGCAGACATGGAAAGAGTTCCTCCAAAATACACGGTGAGTGAGTATAAGAGTGAGAATAGGGAACCAGGGTGGTACAACGTGGAGGTTAAAAAAATGTTTAAAACGACAACGAGTTATCCACGCGAAACTAAGAAAAATGTAGCTAATAGCGATCTAAAAAAATTATCGAACGTTACATATAAAGCAGCCGCAAAAACAGCCCTTAGAAAAGCGTAAAGTGGTTTCAAGGGAAAAGTACTTGGAGAACAACTAGAGGGGAATCCGAAAGCATTTTGATCATATGTTAGGGAAGTACAGGGAACTAAAATTTCAACGGTTAATTCCTTGAAAGGGTATAGGGGCGAAATATTTAGATAAGGCTAATTTGTTGAATTATTTTTCCAGGGCGTTTTTAATCAATCTAAGCGTAGTTTGCTCGAAACCATACCAGACCGATTTCAGCAAATAATGCCCCCGATCGATAATTGTATCTTATAACGGAATCGTATCCTTACTAAAAATGTTAGCCCGAACAAGAGCTCAGGTCGTGATGAAATTCCTGCTCGTGTGTATAAAGAAATAGCTCTCGAAATGGCACCGTATCTTAAAGTAATATTTAACAAATCCCTCGAAGAACACGCGGTTCCCAAAAGACTGGAAGATAGCAAACGTGATCCCAATTTTTAGAAGTGGCGATAGGGAACATCCATCGAATTATAAACCAATATCAATAACGTCACTGTCGTGCAAAATTATACAGCATATGATAGTTACATCAATAAGGGGACACCTCGATAGCCAGGATTTATTGATAACAAATAAGCATGGGTCCAGAAAGGGACGGTCTTGCGAAAATCAGTTAGGTCTTTTCGTTCATGATATTTTAGTTTCCGGAGAAGGTAACGTACAGGTCGACGCAGCGCTTTTAAATTTAGAAAAGCGTTTGACAAGGTTCCCCACTGTAATTTACTCGCGAAGTTAGCATCATACGGGATAGACAGTAATATGGTAGGCTGGATAGGAGATTTCCTACATGAACGCGTTCAATGAATGGTATTAGATGGTGTCACTTCAGGCGAAGTAAAAGTTACATCGGGTGTTCCCCAGCGTGATAGGCCCAATTTTATTTCTTCTCTCCGTAAATGACTTGAATACAGTAGCTAAAAACAGCAAGCTCCGTCTTTTTGCCGATGATGCAGCAGTCATCATTGGTCATCAATCCTCAGATCGGTTTGACGCAGCTCTCCACTGAGTCCTGTCGGCTAATCTCTTCATATTTACGTATTTCTTCTGATGCAGTAGTGTATAAGGAAATAAGAAATTAAGAGTATAGTCATTCTTTAGCTAAGGATTTATATGCGATTGATGATTGGTGTGATAGTTGGCAGCTAGAATTAAATTTGAAGATATGCGCGATAATGAACTTTGGGAAAAAGAATTACTTTCCCCAGAAAAATTATTGCATCAAAGAAAAGAAAATATCTAACGTAGAATTTATTAAATACTTAGGCGTCACCAACATTGAAGACATGCTGTGGGGGAAACACATCAGGGAAATAACTAGTGTAGCAAACCATATATCAGGATTCGTAAAAAGAGTTCTAGGCAAATGCGATGAGAGAGTACTAGAAGCTATTTTACACTTGTCAGGCCTCATTTAGAATATGCCGCTAGTATATGGGATCCGTACGAGGAAGGTATGATAAAAGAATTAGAGCGTGTGCAAAGGAGATCCACTAGATTTGTTAAAGGCCGCTATGATAATTGTATAAGTGTTACGAGTTTAATAGAAGAACTAGGCTGGGAAATACTATCAGAACGCAGGTTGAAATTTAGGTTAAACCTTTTCAGTAAATTGGAAACCGATTTGTCGCATATTTTAAGTCGATAATTCTTCCTCCCGTTACTCCACCGGATATGCCTTCGTTTTTCCCTTCTTCGGCAATTGCCATATCGTCAAATGAATCATGCAAAGTTTCATCAGCTACTGAATCGTCAATATTGGACGGGATTTCTTCAATAGCGCAAGAAGTTCCTCCTAGCGACTCTGTTCCCATTATTTTGAGACGCCTGTTTCGGATAATAGAAATTTGCATACTTACACATGAATATATCATTACATTAAGATAGTGTTTTCACAAAAAATGACAATGTTTACCTTTTTTCTCCCCTCCCCTTGGCCAAAAATTCACCCTTTCTTTTTTTCCTCGCCATCGAAAATGTCAAGCGACTGCCTACTTTAATTTTCCGATATCGGTACGCTTCCGATGAAATTTCGAGACTTGACAATTAGTCAGTTTGACTGTTACTAGACACCCCGAGAGCGACAACCTAAGCTGAGACTCAAGAAATAACCCGTCAGTAAAGCAGACACTCCGTCTCACTCGCCTCTGCTTCCCGCCCGCCTTCACTTTCCCTTCCCCCTAGCTCCAACACCTCAAGGTTACCGTTTTAGGATATAGGGTAGAGGGACCGTGCCACTTTTTGAGTAGCGCAGTAGGCGGAGAATGTGTGAACTGTTTCGTGATTTGCACGTTGCTAGAGGCGTATCCCTGGGCTGGAGTTGGCGAAAAACATAAATTACTTTCAGAATATCTCAGCAGCGTGTCTTTTAATAAAAATCAATAATTTTCAAGGATCCAACAGACTAAGCTTGAATCTTGTACTCTATAATAACGAAAGTTAAAAAAATAGCCCCTCTGTCTCCCAATATTTGGAACAAAAAGGTCTATTTTTACATCGAGATATATTTTTAACAAGGCTTATTACGTAAAATCTAGGATTATAGAGTAATAGTTTGATACTTTCTCTTTTAATTACTGAAAACCCCATTCCGATATCTAGCTTCGTGTTGGAGCAATCTTCCTTGAAAAATAGGTCTGAAAAACAGCTATGTACCACGGCCCCTTAAGGCACATATCGCAATGGGCAGAATTGGCAACCAACGGGGTCATAAAATAGGGTTCTGAAAGGAAGTGGAAAGGTTTTTACCCTCTTGCCCTAATCCGTATACGGATAGGTATAACCTATAGGTGCCATTAAATATTTCTTTTTTGAGAGAGCTACGTTTACGGAAAAAGTCTCAATGCACGAAAATCCACAGCTGCAGGCTCTCGACTCGAATTGAAAATGAAATCCATTTGCATGGATAAAAAATATTTTAACACAAAAATCGGAGTTTGCAGTAAATTTGTCTATAGAGATAAAAAGAGTGAGATAGCAAAAACGAAGAAATTTTTTTGCTAGAACAAATGACGCAAAAATTCCATTATTGTAATTTATTTTCATTTCATTTCATCAATTAATTATATTTGAAGATTCTTAAAAAGTTTTTTCATATTAATTGTCACAGATTTTTTGCTCAAATAAAAGTTAATCCGCCTCGAAACTTAAGTGGGGCTCAATGGTAAATTTCTCTGCAAACATTCATTCAACATAACAATTAACAATTGTTGTTAACATTTATAGTTTTTAATATATTTTTATCTCATATAGCCACGAACTTGAGCAACTAGCAAATTTTTAGGCTTGCATCGCGTGTCCGCTGCATGTATTCCTAGGGAGGGAGCCGACGGGCCGCGCGAGAGAAGATTGTAAATTTTTAAATAGTTATAAAAACGTATTTATGAATTGCCACTAAATTTTATTTTTGGAATTGTTAGCTGGGTATGTTTAGATTGCGAAAGAAAAGTTTTCGCCGATTCTGAGATGGAGTATTTGAGAAAAGTTTATTAACAATTTCTTAAACATTAGTAATTAACAACAATAAGGTTTAGAAGAAAATAATTTTTTCTTGATATATTAGCATTCAGTAAAGAATTAGCTTTGAAAAGAGCTAATAATCACTGCTGAATAACAATTTCAAGCGGAGATATAAGAGATAATATGATTTAAGGCTCGGATTTTTGCTAAAAATGCGAAAAAATTAAAACATGCATAATTCGCTCAAAAAATTTTTTTTCACAAAACTGTTTGAGAGTATTCAGTTTGAGTTGATTTTGTTCCGATACACCAATTTTTATCAAAATCTGAGACCCTAAGGGACAAACGTTTGTTGAGTTGAGGTGGAATGACCCATATGTATCTTTTCAGAGGGGGGGGGGGGTAAGTGGGAGGAAACTAGAGGAGGGGGGGCAGGGAAGGAGGTAGTAATGGAAAAAACCTGGGAGAAATCAGGAAAAACCAATGACCAGGGGGGGCCGGGGGGGCAGGGGGGGGGGAAGGACTAAGCGGTGAGGGAAAGGCCAAGGAACGGCAAGGGGAAAAATGTAGGGGGGGGAAGAAGGCAGGGAATAAGCATGTCATGAGAACAAGGGAAGCGGCACTGGAGAAAGGAGGAGAATTCAGGAGGAGAAGGGTAGTTGGGAAAGGGGGTATGAATGGGAAAGGGTTCTCGGAAGGGATAAGGTGGGCACAGCCTGGTTAAGGGTGGAGGGCCTAGGTGGGTGGATGGAAAAACCATCAAGGGAAGGGGGGACTTGGTTAGGGTGAGGGGGAGTGGGAATTTGGCTGTTTCTTTTCGGAAGGGGGATCATGAGGAGAGGAGAATGGGTTACAAACACTTGTTACCTAATTTAAAAGAACATCCACTTCTGACTGTATAATTTCAAGGGATTCTAAAATGTCCAATCTTGTGCCTTTATTTTCAAAGTGGAGAATTTCAGGTTGGAATCTGAAGGAATGAGAAGTTTGTATCAGGTGCTTGACTAAAAGAGATGTTTCATCACAGTTTTTCCAACACCTTTTGTGTTCATTAGTTCTGGTACCTATTATTCTAGTATTGAAGTTCCTACCTGTCTGGCCTATGTAATATTTATCACAAGAGTCACAATTCATTTTATGAATGCCAGATGGAAGGAGGGGATCTATTTTATCTTTATTTCTACATAAAATTTTTTTCAGGGTGATAGGATTATATAAGGAAACATTGAATTTGTCTTTTGGAAATTTACGAGCAAGCTTATTAGAAAGATCACCCACAAACAATAAACGACACAATTCCCTAGGCTTATCACACATGGGTGAAAGACAGCATATCTGTGAAATGGCTTTGGTTTTTAATTTTTTCTTTAAAAGTCAGCCAGACAGGTAGGAACTTCAACACCAGAACTAATGAACATAAAAGGTGTTGGAAAAACTGTGATGAAACATCTCTTGGGTCACACTTTGGATATCTTCTTTACATATTATACATCAATGTAATCAGCATTTCCTTTCAATCATTCAGACACTTACTGTATGATCATGATTTAGAAAGTTATGGCATAATTGGAGGATTGAGGAGGAGGATTGCCCTTGAGGATTGTAATAAATTGCAGACTTGTCTGCACAAATTTTAAATGTGGAGTAATGACAATCTAATAGTATTAAAAACAAAAAAAGTAATGCAATAACCTTTCACAAAATTAGATCTCCAATTGCATTTGACTACCATTTAGATTTACCATTTTTTTAGGGTCAGCAACATATGTGACTTGGGTGTAACATTTGATTCCTCATTGACATTTCAACACTACTCTCAACCAATAACTGCCAAGGCTACAAAAACAATGGGTTTCGTACACAGAATCTCTAGAGAAATTAAAAACATTTTGTTTACAAGATATTGTACTATACATGAATCCATCCAATTCTTGAGTATGCCTCCACTATATGGACTCCATATTATAGAGTACATATCAAAGCCATTGAAAATGTCCAACATAGATTTATTAGTCTATTGTCATATAAGTTTAATCTCCATCCTATTACCTATGGTCTATGTCCTTTCTAAACTTATTACATTTGGCTACCCGTCGTTTAGAATTAGACATCACTATCTTGCATCACCTGATACATGGTGACATTGACTCAAGCCATCGGCTAGAATTAATCTCATTCCATGTCCCTACTGTGAATACTATACAATCATTCATGTTTTCATTACCTAATACAGTTAATAACTATACTTTTAATAGGGTAGTTTACCATTGTTTTATTATTTTAGATATCGATAGTTCATACTTCAGCAGGAATATCATTATTGAAATATTTTCTTTTACATAAATGCTATAAAATATGCTTTAAAGTTGCAAATTTTGGATTGCACCATAAAAGCACAACCACCATCTTGAATGCACTTGTGACGTCACAAGCCCTCATATGCCAAGCCTATATTTCAAAACCATAGGAATAAACTTACTTTTAGAGTGTTTACAGCTCTGTCGAGGTAAAAAGATACATTAATGGGTTACAAGAAGAGATTAAATATAGAGGGAGAAATGACAGAAGAAGAATGTGCATACACCGCTAAAAGGAAATTCATTAAATGGTTCTTTGCCCCGCATCGTAAATGCACATCTTGGAGTATGTCCTGTAAAGTTTTCCAAACTGGGGAAAAGAATAGACGTTAGAAGGCTCTGGTATCTTCCTGCTCCACCAAAATTACTGATTTACTCTCTGAAGGTAGCACATCTGCTCCCCCGAAGGCTCTGCATCTGACCATTTACAGAGGACAGGGGGTAGTGCATTTTGTCAACAAGAACAAGTTGAGAAAAACAGAACTCAGACGCCTAAGATGTGTTCAAGAATTCTCAGAGAATGGTATTCTATTCTTTAAAGTCTCAAGCTTCCATGAAGTGATGTCTATTTAACTTTGATGAACCACATAAGGAATGCCAATGCATGTTTCCAGCCTACTCAAGCATAAAATGAAATTAAATAAAGCTAAGTAAATCAATTTATTGCAGTACCAATGTATTTTGACATCACCCTCAACACAGCAGCTGGTCAATCTTCACAGTTATCTTGAATATTACTTTTTTCTTCTTTGATGGTCTGGTTTAAGCAGTAAGCTTTCTTTCATTAACTTGTGCTCTGGGTAGGTATATTCTACAACGGACATAACTCAATATCACCTCTCTTTTCAGCCTAACGTAGCCTGTGGAGGACTCCCCATATGCTTGTGTGCTACTGGAATGTTTTGCCCATAAAATATAGTTGCATACATATATTTACTTATTCGGAAACCAAATGTGTCACAGTAATCACAATTTTGCTTTAGCTTCACGTATTTCATGAGAGTTAAAGCATTAGTTATCTTAAAAAATCTACCACATAAATATTATGATATTGACAGATGAAAGATTGCCTGAAATAGACTTCACCCAACCACCACTTTCACATTCAACTATATCGGCCATTTTTAAAGAAATATTTTCATTACCTCGTGTATTCCTTGAAGTACACCCTATTTCACAGCCGGCAGGAAGAAAATATGTAACAATAAAAACAGAATTTCATTTCTTGTCCCCCCACCCAGCCGTCGGTGTGTCCGTTCCCCCCTCTGCCTCGAAACGGTTCGTTCAAGACAGATGCCGTGAATTCCATTGTGTTCTTAGCTGCTTCAAAGACCGGGGGAAAATATACTCATTTTTAAAGTTCCTGGTTCGATACTTGGCTTGAATTATAGGTTTACAGTAGGTTTGCCAATTTCTGGGAGTGCAAGAGTTGTTACTTTTACTCAGTAAAACATTTAAATTTTAATCGAATCATTTTCTTTTTTTATTTGACGATCAAAGCTATCAACTGCTTATTCCCACATTCATCTTATGTATTTCATTCGAGAATTTACCAAATGTGTAGTTTATGTAGAACTTTATGCATGTTTTCCGATCAATGGGCATTGTCCTTTTTGCCTCCGAAGGGAAACATAAATGATGGCTAAACAGTTTGACCTATTATGGTCGTAAACTGCACTGTATATTTGGGAGTAATGTTAGATGGTGGATACATATGGGCTTGCTGCTCACGCTACTCATGAATGAAGTGGTTTTTCCCCACAGTTAAAACTAAGAATGCAGTAAGATCAATTATGGAAATTATAAAAAAGCACGAACGCGAAAAGAAATGAAAAACATTCATCAAAATTAGAGGTAAGGTGATAAATGAATTGTGCTTCCAAAAATGCGTCAAATCAACAATGAGAAATGTTCAATTATGCAAACGAATGTCATGTATGCAATTAAAATAGGTTACATTTTGATCAACATTTTGGAACTCCAAAAACTTCCCATGGAATAAAATGCACTATTACTTATCTTCAATAATCTTTATGGAGGAAGTTTATGATGCCACTGCCGATGATTTTAGAGGATCAATGCAATGCACAAGATCGACTTAGTCATGGCATTGAGAGTATCAAAATTCTGTAATATCATGCACATTCATAATTTTTCTCCCTCCTGTTGAATGTCAATGGGCAATTTTGTAGGGAATAATGGTACACGCATGTGATTTAAATCCATAATTCATCAGCCTTTTTTGGCGGCATGAAAACTTTTCGAATATTTATTACTCACAACTCAAAATTTAGTCGTTATTTGTTAATTTTATGCATTCTAATTAAATAGATATACAATAGAACGTGATGTATTATCGTTTAATAGGCCAATTTTGATACGTTTTAACAACCCTATTCACCTTTGATAAGGACAATGCACAATAACAATTACGAATGAGGTCAATTGCATCTATTCAATATTAACCCCTATGGAAAAAATGTATAAACCTGTATAAAATTTTTATACATTCTTAAGGCCGTTGTACATGATACAATTTCTTGTACAAGATCTTGTACCATAAATTGAACGGCAAGTTTGGACCAAGATATTGTACAAGAAGTTGGTTCACGGTCGTACACGATCAAAGATTTTCATGCAATTTGTGCGCCAATAACATGCGCAGATATCGTTTTCCGTCCACCAGCTGAATCGCGATATCCGATGACAATAGTATTTCGAAAATACTGCCATAGTTACTGGGTTACAATGATTTGATACCATTAATCCTAGCATTAATAAAATGAAATTTTATGATTGCTTACTTGCACTCTTTCATCGGCTCATGAAACCCATCATTTATCGTCCAAACATGATGTTTCGCTTGTTGCATATATTTATTTTTTGGTTCAATAACGTCATCTTTAATTTCATTGAGGTTTAATGTTTGCCAGTGTGTCCAACTCATCTTTTGAGAAATAGAACACTTCCGACGCGACCGACGAATATCACAATTTGGAATAAACGAAGAATATCATAATATGGAAGCAAAAAAGAATATCACGATATGTACAACAAAAATGGAAGTTTTTCCACGTTTACAGGAATAAAAGTGATCGCAAACAGAACACCAACCTTACGAATTCTAAACGAATGCATCACTACCGTCACATGTCATGCGCAGAAGCTACTGAGTGGATCTTGGACGGTTTCATCCAATAATATAGAGCATGATCTAATTTCTTGTACAAGAAATTGTACGAACCTCTCGTACACGATACAATTTGCGCACTGTACAAGTTCTTGTACAAGAAATTGTACCGTGTACAACGGCCTTTATACAATTTTTATAAATTGTATACAGGCATGTATAATTGTATACAGGAATGTATAAATTTCAAATTGTATTCAGCCGTGGCTGCATAAAATTTAATACAGGCGGTATACAGTCTATACAATCTGTTTACAAATTTATGCAATTTTCATTAAGCCTATAAGTAGGTATACAATTTAATACAATCTTTCTGAAGGCTGAGTCCAAACCTTGTATAAGTGCTATTTAATGAACTCAGCCTTTATGAATCTTATATACCAGCTCAAATGTGATTTATTAGCTCATTAACAACCGTGAGGAAACGTCAACTGTGTACGCTAGTCAACACTTCGTAAGGTGCTACACGAAATCCGTAGGAGATGAAGAGGAACATTGGAGCTCGTCAAATATGAATTAATATTATTATAAATTTTTTGCATTATCAACTCATCCAATATGTTAGCCATTTGTGTTCATTCTTAATTTTTATACTCTCACTTGACTTCCATGATAGCTCTTCGCAGCCATCATGTTTTCATTTCATTCTGTTCCATCCGGTTTTGGTAGTTGGTGTGAAGTTGCGCTTGTGAGTGGAGTATTTATCGGAGTATCCTGAGTATACTATATTTGGTATCACCGAGTAGGATTAGTAGGTACACTACGTACCATGGAGTATATTGTACTCGTTAAGTTTAGTGAAGAAGAGGTCGAATGTGTCTCTTCGAAATTCATTGAGGGCTGGGTCCCAATTAAGGAACTGGCGATTACATCAGTTGTGAAAGTAAAAAGTATTGAGAGCGCCAGTTCACATACTAAGCGGACGAAGGAGCAAAGATTTTACTTCTGAATTACTTCTGGGCTAAGATAAATATATGAAATTTATAGATTGTATGAACTGTATGAAGATATACAGAATATGTGCAATTTCATACAATGTATAATGGTGTATAAAAGGTATACAATTGTATTCATTGTTAAAATGTTTACCTCTGTATACATTTTATAAAAATGTATAAATTTTATACGTTTCAATTTTGTATAAAACCCTGTATAAAATGTATACATAATTCTGTATAACTTTTATATGGGGTTTTATACAATTTTTTCATAGGGGAAGGCTGCAAATTTGAAAAGAAAATTGTCTTTTTATCTGCACAGATTGTGAATATTTCATCTTTAATATCTACATAGAGTTTTATGCAATATTTTTCTAATTCCACCTTTTTTCTTCGTATTAAAATTCATGTTTAATATCCTTATTTGTTAGCGTACATTTATATTTGGATATATGTACAACAATTTCATGTCACTTGTTTATGTGTATATTTAAATTATGTATAGCATTCCTATTAGTAATTTGTGTATTTACAAGAAAATCTATATGTATCATTTCCATTCTACAAAAAATTTACTCTGTAAATGGGTTTTTTACTCGTCAATAAATTCATTATTATACCACACTTACATACGATGAATATTCTTGGAGGGTTCAAGATATATAAATATAACATAATGTGGTAAATACTTACGTCATCACTTTCTGAACTCCAAACTTGGTTTACCGGCAATATATTCCCTCTGATGCGGCTGTCGTAAACTTCCTGGCTCTCCACACAGCGTCGCTTGAAAAAATAGAAGTCCCTCAACTTTTCCAAGCAAATGGAACAAACCAGCCAAGGATACAGAGATTCCCTCACGACCTGAGAAATTTGAAATCAGCAATGGTTTATTGAATGACAAAATAGATTCTCTCGTCAACCACCCAAACAATGCAAGTGAAGGAGAGGACAAAAGATAAGCACAAGAGAAGGACTGGTATGCAATTAAATTCAATACACTCACCACAAACCGCAGCAGATCTTCTACTGCTTGTTTCACCAGGAATTCGACGTCACTATTTTCTTCTAGTATGTCAACCAAATTACAACCTGTACTAAGACACAACCTACAAATACGATGCTCGCGTAATCCACGCATAGTGACACCTTCCATTAGCTCGCGATGAATACTGTTGGTACGCTAATGACATCAACGAGCTAACAAGCGACAAAAATACCATATATTATATAGTTAATTTAGTGAAATTAATTTTCCTCATTAGTTTGAAACCCGGACGAGAAATTAGGAAATACAACGGTAAATGTTCGACAGGATTGACAGCACGAAATACTCTCTCCCGATCGAAAACAAACGTCAACTTATCCCAAATGAAGAAAATGAAGCACGTTCGGCGACCATTACTGTCTAAATTATGTAGCATCCAAGAACACTATGTAACACTATTATACAGTGTTCTTGGTAGCATCTTTATAACAAATTCATGTATGAAATGGATTTAATTGGTGCAAATAATATCGCGGTTGGTAGATTTATAAATCTTAAGGCAATGAACATTACTGCATGAAACTGTATTGCTTAGCCAAAGAAATTGCTGTCTTCCCATGCCGCCTAATCAATACTTCGTTTATCCGAGAACATTTTCGTAAACTTGATCCAAGTGACGAAACGAAGCAGGAAGAGATTTCAGTGTTATTTAATTTACCCGGCTGGAAATGTCACACATAATATTTTTGAATTAATATTGCGATGTCAAATAACATACATTGGGGTTCATCCGAAGCCAAAAACAACGCAGAGTTACAACTCAGTTTTAGGCATAGGAAAAATTGGTACACTCTATCTGAAAATTAATAGTTTTTATTTTTCTCAGAGGATGTCTGGATGGAAATGTAATCCAATTCATAAAAAAGAAATGAAAATTGGACTAAAATCGTTTCAAACGATCCTGAGGTTGATAAACAGGGTTCTCCTGTGAAAGAACGGTACGGTCTTACCAATGAAAAACTGTGGGGTATATCTGAATGGTGATAGAGATCCAGTGTTTGGAAATTGTATATTTTCCGACCATAAAAATCTTAAATGTCACTATAAGTAATGTTTATTTCAATTTCTGGGTCGCCCAACGACTGTCATTTACTTCATTTGGGTTAAGTTGACGTTTATTTACGACGTAAGAGATTATTTCGTGTCGTCATCCCTGCCGAACATTTGGGGATACTATTATGAAAACACTCCCTGCATATATCGTTGTATTTCCTAATTTCTCATCCAGGATTCAAATTAACGAGATTATTTAGTTTCACGAAAGTTAATTTCGCCAATCGTACTCATCAGGAGAATAATATATGATATTTTTGTTGCTTGTTAGTTCGTTGATGTAATTAGAGTGACTATAGTATTCATCGCGAGCGTCAAGTGGAAAGTGTCACAATGCGTGGATTACGCGAGCATCGTATATGTAGGTTGTGCCTTAGTACCGGTTGTCGTTTATTGACATACTAGAAGAAAGTAGGAACGACGAATTCGTGGTGAAACAAGCAATAGAAGATCTGCTGCGGTTTGTGGTTGGTGTAATGCATTTAATTTCATACCAATCCTTCACTTGTGCTTATCTTTTGTCCTCTCCCAAACTTGCATTGCTTGGGTGGTTGACGAGGGAATCTATTTTGTCATTCAATAAACCATTGCTGATTTCAAATTTCTCAGGTCGTGAGGGAATCTTTGTATCCTTGGCTGGTTTGTTCCATTTGCTTGGAAAAGTTGAGGGACTTCTATTTTTTTCAAACGACGCTGCGTGGAGAGCCAGGAAGTTTACGACAGCCGCATCAGAGGGAATATATTGCCGGTAAACCAAGTTTGGAGTTCTGAATGTGATGATGTAAGTATATACCACGTTATATTTATTAATGTTGAACCCCTCTTGAATATACGTGGTGTTTAACTGCTAAAAAATTAGGTTTTATGCTGTAATCAGGTTGAAACAAAGGGCATCAAATTTTGCTGAAAGGCGTAAATTATAGTTTTAACTAGAATATGCAGAGCCGATCCAGAAATTGATTAAAAATAACTATAAACAAATTGTAGGTAGGTGAAGATGTCATTATATATCAAGAAGGAAGTGATGTTGGACATGTTTCCTCAAATGTGGTATTTACATTTTATTACTTAAGGGAATTCTGTAAATTAATGTCACTTAATGTATTATGAGAGATAGAGATTTTTTGTCTCTTAGCGGTAAATCTGAAAATTATTAACTTGGACAAGTGATTTAAATAATTTATGTCACAGATTGTTTAAGTTCCACTCCTTTATCAAGTCATATATGTATGACAACTGTTTTGAAGGTACAAAAAAAGATGGTGAGAGTGATGTGCAACCAAAATTATTATGCTCACTGTCAACCTCTCTTTAAAAAATTAAAACTGTTAACTGTTCCATGTGTGTACATTTATCATTCTGTAGTTCGTTTAAAACAAATTATGCTGACTTTAAATTGAACAGTGGGGTCCACATGCATGATACTAGACAGTGTAAAAACATAAATGTTAGGTCATCTAATTTATCAATTGCATTAAATGGCGCAAGAGTTATGTGTGTAAAATTATATAATAATTTACCTCAATGTATTAAAAGAGAGGTTTCCTGTATTTAAGAAAATGGTAATGGAAAAGAATATCTTACTGCTAAGTGTTTTTATAGTGTCAGTGAATACTTGACACAGAATTGTTATGGTCATTATTTTGCAAATATAGTGCATTTTCGGTACCTGTTTGACATGTCCAATACATTTGCATGTGTCATTACTGTGCATTGTGCCATTCGGATAAATAAATAATACAATACAATACGGTGTTGACAACACCGGACACTTCCTCCCTTTATATTTTTCATAGAAATTCTTACATTTAGGGAAACAGATACAATGGAACCAGGAACTGAATATTAGCCCCGTAAACTACAAATGCAATGTGATACATTAATAGACTGGCAAAACTGACAAATTTGGGCTAATGAAACAGTTTTTTTTTTTGTTTTTAAGTTAACTTTAGTTTTGTCATTGAAGATGAAATATTTTAGCCTATTTACATAAGCATTAAAGCATCTACAGAATATAATTCTTTAAATACTGTGACTTTTTGTTTCCTCGTAGGAATCCTCGATTTCCCTATAGGGTTCAATATTTTTTGTGAATTTATTTTCACATTTGATGGATTATTGTCCATTTGAAATGAGCTTGCATGTGGAAAGAGGGGTGAGCCATAGATAATTCAATTTTTCTCGTCAGCCACCCACTAACTCTCGTGCAAGGAGAGGAAATATGTGCAATGTACGAGAGCTTAGAATGCCTGAGGGGTTTTGCTGCATGTAAGGAAATGCGTAAGTTAGAACAAAAGTTTGCTCTTGTGCTTAATGAGAGGATATAGTTGGTAATGGCATTACAGTTACGCCGCAAAGGATATTGTATTGAGAATTTGCAGAGAAAGTAAGCTTCGAAATTAATTTGTTACACATCCATCAAAGTCCAATGCACAATTTTTTGCATTATATAATATCATAGCTAATTGTAAGCTGGAATCCTCTTCAACCACTTATGTGTCTTCCTCTTCTTAGTTCTTATTGCAGGTGTTGCCATGATGGGGAATATGCATGAAACTTTTTTCTCTTTTATTGATGATGTACTTTATAGAAAAATTTTATCAAATTCAAATATGTAAAGCCAAAATTCTCTACGCCAACCACAGAGATTATTGAAAAAAGTGGTCGTGCAAAGGACTCGTAGGTCCATCACTTTGTCCAATCACAACTGAGACTGCGAAGCTCCTTTGCCTTATCACAATGGGGGACACACAGCTGACTCTGCCAATGGAAGTGGTTGCGACAGGATCTTTGCAAGCAGACCACCTCCACTTCACTCCCTTTCCCTCAAAACAGTCAAGGACGGGAGGTGGATGACGGAGATATCCTTAACGCAACTCATTCGCTGGGCGTTACCTTTTGCTTATTTTCATTTTTCATTTATGAGTTAATGGCTTTGGTTAGAAGATTAATTTTTTCACTAAAACTCATTTTTTGCTTTCAATTATTTTGTGTACAAATAGTGATTTTGGTTCCGAGTAAACGCCCCCAAACACCCTCTTCTCCGTCACTGCTCAATCAATTTACCTTTTATAAGGGCTTAATTGGCCAATGAGCGGTGTTCAGTTAATTTTTTGCTTCTGCCTCAAATTCTTATGAAGAAAGTTCTCCTGGCTTGCTTACAATGGCAACAAATACTACTATTGTTGATGATTAGTGGGCAGCTTTTGTGCCTCCATTATCAGGATTTTTGAACCAGGTAAACATTTTTCTTCACATCTAAGGTATATCATGTATATCGTTACCCTGAAAAACCATAGCTGCATGGATTTACTCTATATCTGAGCAACTTTCCAGGGGTCCACTTTGAATTTCCAATCGTTGATTGTCTACGTTTTCTAAAGACCAGTAAAAGCCTCAATACTGTCTTTCTTCTCGCAAATTTCTTTTAAAATTTCTGACATTACCCTCCTATCTGGCAACATTAATGCCATTCATCATCACCACTGGTTAACATTCCTAGGATTGGTTTGATGCAGCCCTCCACTCGATTCTTCTATCATCCAACCTCTTCGTATTGATGTAGCTCCTCTCTTATACATCCTTCACAAGTTGCTCCATATACCTCATACAAGTCCTGCCTTTTCCATTCTTCCCATTCACCTTTCCCCCGACGATTGTCTTCATCAGGCCATCGTGTCTTAAGATGTGGCCTATTAAGTTGTCCTGCTTTCTTTTTAACCCTTTCGCGCCGAAGGCCGCACCTGTGCGGCGAGGATATTCTTCCCTAAACAACGAATGCCTCACATGTGCGGCGTGAATTTTCCTACCCTAACCAACGAAAGCCGCTCCTGTGCGGCACAGGTCGGAAGAAAGTGACCGTGGCGGAAACAATAGACCCACTTACGCGGTCGCCCCTTGAGATCTGGCTTAGCGCGAGCCCAGGCCCTTCCTCGGCCGCTCAGGTCGAACCCTTCCTATCCTCTCCACGCGGTCAACTACTGTCATTAGCAGTATTTTTTCCAAAAAAATATTTGTTGCTTACTTTAAAAATCCAATGTTAGGAATGAATTCATCTTTTTTTGCTTACCGCATGGAAATTTCAAACGAAATTCTATCGTTAATATCAACGGAGTTAGAGAACAGTCGATTTGGATTAGAAATGTACTAAATCCGTCAATATGAACGTTAGAACTTCGTTTAAAATTTCTGCACGCTCAGAAAAACACAATAAATTCATTTTAAATGTAAAAAAATCGATACAAACAACAAATATTTGTTTATATTAAACATTGCAATTTCAGTCAGTTGACCGTGGAATCGCGCTGTGAAGGAGTCTTTTAATCCTTTGAGGGTCTGGGACAGCGGCCGAGGAAAGGGATCGGCGACCCGTTGAGTTGGGTCCAAAAATGGTTAGGGAGGGAACCTCTGCCTTCCGTGGATGCGAAGAAGCTTCGTACAGGGGAGTGAAGAAAATTTTCAAGAGACTCGTAACGAGGAAGCATTTCCCTCCACGAAGCTCGGGCGCGAAAGGGTTAAGATTTTCAGGAGACATCTCTTCTCTCCCATTCTTCTTCAGACTTCTTCATTTGTCACTCGATCGATCAAATTTATCTTCATCATTCTTCGGTAGTACCACATTTCAAATGCTTCCAGCCTGGACATCTCTGCTGCTGTTATTGTCCACGCTTTGCTGCCATATAGTAGAATGCTCCAGACGTATGTTCTAATTAAATGTTTCCTCACTGCCACGCTTGTATTTACAGCTGTAAGCAGAATCTTCTTCTGGTGAAATGATCTTTTTGCTTCGACAATTCTACTGGCAATTTCTCTTTTACTTTTTCCATCGTTGATTACTCAGCTTAACAGATAGCAGAACTCTTCTACCTTTTCGATTATTTGTTTTTCTTGCTTAAGATTGGTCCTGGCTTCCTTTCTTCTACTGCATACCAATACCTTAGTTATCTTTTAATTGGTATTCAGATGATATCTGGTCATTGTTTTTTCCATTTTGCCTAGTGTCTTCTTTAAATCTCATTCTGTTTCTGCCATGACTGCTATGTCATCGGTGAATCATAGCATGCTGATTTTCTCCCCATGGATATTCACTCCCGGAGACTTTTGTTTGACTTCTTGAATGGCTTTCCCGATATAGTCATTGAATAATACGGGAGACAGTGCACAGACTTGTCTCACTCCTTCCTTTATGCTTGCTTCTGTACTGCTGGGTCCTGATTTGATTATGGCCTCCTGGTTTTATTACAAGCTGTCGATAACTCGTCGGTGATTGTATGATACTCCAATTTCTTTTTGAAACTTAAGCATCATGTTCCAATCCACATTGTCAAATGCCTTTTCCAAATCTACAAATGCAACAAACGTCAGTAGATTCTTCTCTATTCTCTTCTCTTTACGTAACCAGAGGTGCAAAATCGCTTCTCTTGTGCCTTAGTTTTTTCTGAACCCAAATTGGTCCTCATCCAGGTACTCCTCAGCTTTTCGCTCTATTTTTCTATATATGATTCTCATCAATACCTTCGAGGCAAGTGTCTTCAGGCTTATGGTCCTAAAATTTTCACAGTTCTCAGCTCTCTTCTTTTTGGCAATAGGGATGATGATGTTCTTCTCAAAGTCGGTGGGTATCTCTCCTTTTGAGTACATATCGCATATGGGTTTGTGCAGCTGAGTAAATGTTATCCCTCCGGCATTTTAAAATAGTTCGGCAGGAATGTCATTTACTCCCAAAGCCTTATTTATCCTCAGATCCCTTACAGCTTCGTCAAATTCTGATCTTAAGATTGGGGCTCCCAAATCATCCTTATCGACTTTATTTTCCTCTTCGATTACTTCCACTCTAAGATAGCTTCCATTGTACAACTCTTCCAAGTATTCCTTCTGTCTCTTCACTTTATCCTCATTTTCAATTATGAATTCTCCATTCTTGTCCCTGATACTGTTACATCTTGCATCACGTTCATTGCAGTGGTTTCTCACCATCCTATAGGCAACTTCCAAATTTCCTTTTGTGTCATTGCTTTGTACATCTTTGCATAGATCCTTCATCCACATTTCCCTTGCTTTTCTCACTTTACGATTTATTTCATTCCTGATTCTTTTGTAGCGAAGTTACCCTTCTTCATTTTCCACATTTTTATATTTTCTTCTCTCTTCAATCAATTTTAACACATCCTCTGTAATCCATGGTTTCTTCTTGACAACTTTCTCCTCCCTAGAACTTCATATGCTGCTTCCTTTAGCCAGATTTTGATGTTCTCCCATCTCTTTTCCACTGACTTCACCGTCAAATCCTGTTTTATTTTGTTTTCCACTGCCTTCTGGAAGGCCCGCTGTTGTTGAGGTTCCCATAGTTTCTGTACTTGTTATAAATTCTAGCATTTGTACGAGAAATTGTACTAAAATTGTGTCATGTAAATCGGTCTTTAGACCCTGCGAGTGGAAACGGGTTTTGTATAACAACATATGGCAACGTTGGCGTACGTTGCTATGTAGTAACTCTCAGACAATCACAGCCAACGTAGGCTGAGCGATTCCGGCAATTTTGAAGTGCAAGCACTGCATATTACATCTACACGATACCCTGCAAGCCACCACGAGGGTTTGTGGAAGGGGGTGACGATCACCAAGCTTGCACTATAGACGTGCAAACATGCAACTATTAGGTCTCAGGCTACTGAAGTGAGTACATTGTATCAATATTGAAGTGGCTATATAGAAGTGAGTACATTGTAGCTTTTGGTTTTGGTGTGACGCTTAGTTCTAGAAGCATGGCCAAGCTAAATAAAGAGCAGAAGCAATTACATTTGCAATTTGTAGAAATTAGAATTAAAAATATGGTTTAACCCTAGTAGTAGGGTGTAAATGTGAAAACTATTGGAACACCTGGATACTAAAAATACCTGGATGGTAATTATCATAATGGCATTTTAAACAGTATATGCATGCGCACTATGAACACTTGACGAAGCCTTGTCCGCCGCAGTTACATTTCGATTTTAGAAAATCATCTAGAAAAACAACTTGTTTTATATTTAAGAATATCTGTCTTTCATTTGATAGTCCACTGACAAACCACGCATACAGTAGCATTTGCTACTGTATGCGTGGTTGATTGATCGTATGATTTTGATCGCATTTATTCGACTTCTTAAATCACAATTTCTCTGCAGAAGGCACAAAGAATTTTGTATCATAGAGATAAATATTTTGACTTGCCTCTAAAAATATACATCACATGGCTGACAAATGGGCATGCACTCAAGTGGTATAACTTTAAGTGTACTTGTTGGTTGATTGAAATCGTCAATACAATACATCATATAGAGACAGATTCGTTTGCCCTGCGCAAGAATCAATAAATAGCAGAAACGTGTCGTACTATAAGATCTAGTATTTTCCCTGCGAATACTATGAAGCTCTGAAGATGAATTTTTCTTATTATAATGTTCGAATGCTAAAATGTTGAAACCAGGTGGCTATAACCGTTTACCCTCACCCTGGGGTATCAGATTGTTTATAATGTACAATACTAACTTAACCATATTCAAGCAGACACACAGATTCTTAAGCTTAGGTGTTTAGGTTTTTAAAATTATACTATTTCTATAAGAGAACCTTATGAATCTAACGATAGCATTATAGATTATATCACTTTAAGAACAAGTTCAAAAATCCTTACCCCTTTGACTAATGGCAAAGTAAACTATCCATAATTTTTTATTGCACCAAAAGAAAAATATAATTATCTTTCATGTGAAATAATTAAATTTAATATTGGTTGGTAATTAGTGGAGATAATTATAATTAATCACTTTCGTATTGGGTTGGGTTAATTGGAGTTGAAAATCAACTATGTCAGAACTCCATAGCTTAATCTGAGTCACCTTAGGTTGGGTTGAGGTAAAAACTTTCAAATGGGCGTGGTTGGGTTGGATGGGATTGGTAATGATGCAATTTTTGATGTTATACCCTGCCAGAAGTCTGCCTGTGCCAGAAGTCCGTCATATATCTGTGCCAGACGTCCGTTTTTCCCTCTACTGCCCTGACGTTTTATGTGTATGAAATTTACGGGAGAGCATGAAGTGTGATCATGATTTTTAATGTCTTATCCTTGGCTACGTGGTCCTGACACAATTTCTATATGAGCTCTGATTTGCCTGGTGCCGTCATTTTCCAATGCTGTGCTCTTTTGGAAAAACTGATCACAAGAGAAATAAAGAACTTTAGCTCTGCAATCATATGATTGTTGGCATATACTGAAATGTTCGGGTGATTCTAACATACTCATGAAATTGCAATACATAAATTCTTCAGTATTATTTGTCACCACAGGTATTTTATCAGTTTCCAAGCATGGAATTTCTCCCTGGTACTGAACACTACCTCTTTTATGTTGAAAATAACATTTTATTGACCAATATAATACTTAAAAAAAAAGAGAAATTATGAAAATATAATAGACATCAATTTACACTCCCATATTCTATTGAAAGCCCTTTTCTTGCCCACATATGGAACTGCCGCTCCATTTTATATTTTCCAAGTCTTTAAAAGGAATGACTTTCCACTAATGATGCCCAAGAACATCTTTAGGAATAGAAAATGTATCTGATTACCAAAATATAGAAAGCACTTGGGTAAAACCTTTTAATTCTTTTTATCTTGGGATATAAGCATTTATGGCAATTATAGACTATTGCAATGTTTTTGCCTGGGTTATATTACTTAAGGGTGTTGAATACCTACCCGTAAAACGGCTGCGCAGACTCTTGCGAGATCGAAGATTACGAGCGTAATATGACACATAGAGATGACCTGTTTTCACAGTTCGCTAGAACAAGGACAAATAATGTGGGAGAATGGAACACATGTTTCGAGTTTATTTCATTTCAAATACAACAGGCGCTGAAAAACGTGAAAATATCTCATTTTCTGCTGTCTTTCTTACGATACACAAATCGTAATTGAAACATCTCTTCCATTCACCTAAGGGATTCGTCCTTCTCCTTTAAAATGACACCAATCCCAACAGCGCCAGAAGGGTAATAACTTAGCATTGAACCATTTCCTGGACCATGTTTTCACTATTTTATGCGCGGAAACCTTTTCTTTCTTTGGCGCTGCTTGGAGCTTCAGAGGGACTACCCCCACTCCCGCTAACGGTTCTCCCCACCTCCTGTCTCTCTCTCTCTTCCTTCCCCTCTCGCACTCCCCTCCAGCATGCTTGGGAAAGCCGGCGTAGAGATAAGGGTTTTGTTTCGCAATCAGTCGCTGCTGGTTCCTTCCACGGAGTCTAGATCGGTCAAGATCTGACCCCGCTATTGGTAGGAGCAGTACCCCGATGCTTCTAAGCATGTCCCAGGGACGCGGTCTAACTTCATAAGTACTTAAAAATATTTTGGAAGAAAATCCGGAACCATCACCAAAAACCAAACGCAGTGTTTATAAAGATTATGTGTCTAACGCATGACGCTTATTTATCGATGAACGTACGCTCCGGAATATCAAAATATGCACTGAAGCAGAATCAGATGGGTGAGAGATATTGGACCACAACTGCTGAGGAAATTGAAGCTATTATTGAACTTATACTTGCACGAGGAGCATATGATTGTGGTTCACTAGATTATGATATGCTATGATCTAGTAATTAGCCAGCGTTTTTCCCTCAGAGGATGCCACGAAACATGTATGCAGCTCATGCAGTACCTAATTTCGATGTTCTCGGGGCAAGATCTCAGCGTCTAAATGCAGATAAACTTGCATTGGTGTTCGAAATATGGAGCAATTTTGAGGGAAACTGTATAGCCTGCTATAGTCCTAGTGAATACCTATCCTTGAATGAGCAGCTTTTTCCCACTAAAGCTAGGTGTAGATTCACTCAGTAGGTACATGGTCACATGCATAAAAATAAACCAGACAAATTTGGAATCAAGTTCTGGGTTAGCAGATGTAAATTACATCAGTTTAGCAGATGTAAATTCCGAAAATTTCCTCAATGGGTTTCTATATCTGAAGAAAGATAAGTTACGTCCGCCCAACGAAAGTCTCCTTGATAATGTTGTGTTACGCTTATTACGTTCGGACATAGTACATAAATTCAGGACAAGACATCACGGCAGATAGTGTTTTCATGTAAATGAATTTGACGAAAAACTAAACGAAAGTGGCATTGACATTGTTGGCACAATGAAAAGAATCAGACGTTTGAACTCCTTCAGGGACTCCTCACCTAAGGCGTCAAGTTGTACGATACCACAGTCATAAAACATGACGACATTACAATGACAGTATACCAAGGTGAAAAAAACATATTGGTGCTGAGAACCATACATCCCAGCATTGAAATACTATATGTACAGAAAAAGATAATCAGATTCAGTCAGTTTCTACGACACCACAAAATACGGAGTAGACATACCGGACCAAATGACAAGAAATAACACTTACGTGCGCAGTATCTCACCGATGGCCTGTCAAATTTTATACAGTATCCTAGGGGGCTGTGTTTGAAACCATCGGGATTATCTCTAATAGGTAACTAAGAAGTCACGTGATATACACACGAACTGTTCCCAAATTTGGTGTGTTAAAACCGCTGATTGAAACCTCATTCTTTGTTTACACTTGTGTTTTATCTCAACTGGGGGCCCTTTGGTTGGAAAAGATGAGAAAAACTCAAGTGAAAACAATAAATGATGTTGTAAAGAGCGATTCAGACACATTAAATTTTGAATCCATTCGTGTAGGTATCACGTGACTCATTGGTTACCTATTTGAGATAATTCCGACAGTTTCAAACACAACACCCCTAGATTTAGCTGCAATTAACGCATGAGTGATATAGAAAGAGATCACCTCACAAAACATCAGCTGACATAAATTCATTTTGAATTTAACTGAAGAACTGCGTAGCGAGTATATCAAGTCACAGCCGGGGCCATCACATTTCATTCAGATACAAGAAATTAGAAAAAGACATCAGTGTCAGGTAAAAAATGGAAAGGAAACAAAAGTATATAAAATGTTCAAGATGCCAAAATATACGTACGGAAAATTCACAGAATCTTATGAAAAGAAAATTAAATGAAAAATGAAAAACTTATCATGTGTGTTCCGTGTCATGAAAAATAAAGTGTAGCGCGGTAGAGCTGGTATTCCATAGCTATATAAATGGTTACATGCTGTTACCTAATTTAGAAACAATTCCTGATTATAAAAACAGGATATATAATTGCTCAACATAATATTTATGCACTAAACTACCGCTATCTATATCGTGTATTGCGCAATTGATGATATGTCTTTGAATTCCAAAGTTTGTGTAAAAGCGAAAATAAATAAATTGCTTATAAATCTTATTAATTACTTTTAAAATTAAATATTATTTGATAATATGACGATATCACCTCAAAAATGAATATATGCATAAATTTATTCATATATACCGCAAAATCAAGAGATAACACCTACCGATTAAAATTACCACCGCCGGCGCTTTAAGATATGGGGAAAACCTGTGGGCTGAAATCGAAAAAAGCTATCAAAAATCATATCTTCCCTATTTCTACAGATAGAACGACAAAATCTCTCCAACCTTTTTTGCTTATGCTTCTAAACATAAATACTACGGAATTTAGCCAAAACATGGCCCGGGGTCTTTTTTTTAAACAAATTAGTGAAGACTGAAAAAATCCAAAGATCGACTAGTCGTACCGCTGCTGTAAAGAGGGTTTATTTTATTTTAATAAATGGTTATTAATGAAAACGTAAGCTGTTTTAAATATTTAAATTTGTTAAACAAAATATTGCATATTAAGCACATAAAATTATTTTTAGAAATAATGTTAATGGCCTGCAAAATTGCCCTGGATGATGGCCATATATTTGAACAGATAGCTTCAGCTTTATGAAAAATATGAATAATATAAAAAAATTAAAAAGTTATTTAGCTGGCTAGTGATTGCTCGAAAATGTTAATTTCTTGTTCACCTACCTCTCACATCATCCAGCAGACGAAGTGGTTGGTATAAGAGATGTAGCGAATATGCTTTCATCAGTGGCATTGGGGTCCTACCATACCTGCTTGTATTGAGAGTATCCCGAACTACCATCGAACCCCTATTTGCATATGAGGAAAAGGTAAAAGTCCTTCATCTCTGATCTAACATCTTGATAAAGATGTTATAGTGCGAGAGGCTGTGTGGTTGAGCGGTTCTTGAAGGCTCACTTCACATTTTTTCCCCTCGTGATATGCCCTCTGGGTATGAAGCATTCTTCTGAAATTCAACCCTTTCATAACTAGGGTAAAGCTTGTGTCCACATTTTTTGGCAGACTTGCGAAGTATTTTATATTGCAATTTCGTTAAATTGCAATCAACAATCAACGTCAGAGCGTCAACTCATTTTGAGTTGCACGTATTGACCTCCATTTTTTTAACATTCGTTTTCCTCGGGTGGGGGTTGTTGCAGTCATTTCAGTTATTATTTTCGCTGCCGCGTCATTCCCTTTGCAGCGCAATGTCATGGATATGGCTATAGATAGTTCTTCTGCTGACGCTTTCTCTCTTAAATTTGCTATTTTTCTTCTTTTCGTTCTATCACTAGACCTCTCAAATTCTTTTTTCGGCCTTCCTTTGCCTCTTAACTCAGAAGAACATGCAACTAGATTGCAATGCAATATAAATTTCCTTGGAGTAAAATACAGCCAATGGAAATATGTTAACCGATGATCGATACCAACCTGATTTGGGATTTCCCAGCAGATATTTATACATGACCGTGGGAAACAGTATATCCTTTTCTAAACAAAAGCGAAGTTTTTATCTAAACCTGTCGTTAGTCCTATTACATTCATCCCATTTTTTGAAGCATGAATTGAAAAAATTGTGTGCATGACATTAGTAAAAATTTCCTTCATTTCCATGTCTTTTCCTTGATTAAACTTACTGTGAAGATATTTCAAGGCTAATTTTCCTTTGGAATACACTGAATTTCCACTTGCATTGAAAATCATGACATGCATTTCTTTTCGGGTCACTTTCGAGGGGTCCATTTTTTTCTTATTCAGAATTGCAATTGTATGAAACACCGGAGAAGCAATCAAAATTAGGATAAAATTCCCTACGTAATACACGCAAAGTCACCGAGACAGTTGTCTAGGAAAAACTTACTTTATTATCGATCTTATTGTTAGTATCGTCAAGTTCGGAAGGTATTTTTCGTACTAATCCTGAAGCAGATATGAGATGCGTAAATTATCTTTATAATGAGGATGACTATAATATTCTTCGATTAGCTTTATGGTTTTTGGTTATGAGTTGAGGGAGTATACTAAAGTACCGTTTATATGTTCCTCTATTTGCATTCTCCAAGACTTCTATCCCTTTGGAATGCATATAATAGCACATAACTTAAAATCGATCCAACAAATAGTTACCTTGCTGGATACCGATATCTTTTGGTCTTGCATTTATGGTTGTTGATAACTTTTTACTCGTATTTCATGTAAGCGCTTGTTCTATTTAGCACAATTATTATTTACGAATCAAAATAAGTACTTATATACGACAAGCCTTCTATGATTCTACAGATTCGCGAAAATTTTTTATTTAGTGTTGATTTCGTTTAAAACTTTAATTTAAGTTTAAATTCGTAGTCAACACCCTTGACTTTGTGCAATGGTTTACATTCATAATTACAATTTGTAAAAATGCTAGAGTAAAATATTACAGGGCCATAATCAAATTCTCATAGCAGCCTTCCAAGGCCACTCAGCTCTAGGATCATCTATTTCCCAACACTTGCTCACGATTTGAGAAACTGCAAGGTCATCATTCTCTGTGACACACTGGAGATCTCCCCTCCATCCCTTCTCCACCATTCCATCCCCTCCCTTCAATTCCTTCCCCCCCACCTTCGCCTGTGCTTCGGTCCTGTGGTGGCGAACTTCCGAACTATCTGCAGCTAGCTGCAAGACGTCCGTTAAATCGCTGGCTTGAATTCGTAGTCAACACCCTTAGTAGTAATGTGTATTAATTAGATCTACAAACATTGCATTTCATAAGTAATCTTGAGACTTTCCTTAGTATTGTCAGAATTATGAATCATAAAATTAGGCCAACAAGTCCAAAACTACTAAGATTTCAGGAATAACTACTCCTGCAATGATATTCCAGATATTCAATCAGTAATTATTTCTTCTTCACTCCCACCAAGAAAGTGATATGTACAGGTTCATCCCTAAATATCCTCTTTGGTATGATTGCAATACTTTATTTTGGCAGTGTCGCTCACTTTACTGCACAAGATTGTTTTCTTTCGTGCTGCAAAGCATAAAAGCTATGTTAATAAGTAGATCACAATACCATTCATGTAAAGAGTAAATGTTGCAAACTTAAGCAGTTTCTGACTAATTAAAGAATAACTCTGGAATCAAACCGAATGAAAGGGTTGCTTGCCTCAAAAGGCTCTGTAGCAATTAACCCGATTGAAAGCCCAAAACCTCTTTAATTCTATGAACCGGGAAAACACCAAATCGCTTATACATATTCACGATTATAAAGTAACACAATATCATGCACTGTTTTACAAGTACGGCTACTAAATTCAGCACATTGCGATTGCTTGAAATACACTTACATTGTGAAAGGAGTTGTCATAAGCATTATTCAGCAAGCACATTAATTAATAAGAGAATGAATGAAACTTACCTTACTAATTCATGCTCTGAGAATAGTGGTGTAATTATCACTGATTGATGATTCAACCAATGCCTTCCATCAGAGTAAAAGACTAATAATACTAATATAATTAATAATACAATTATCACCAAATATACGATGGTCACACGCCGTTCAATGTGAAACATGCGTCAATTGATGTTCCGCTGTTTCCCAGCATTCAACTTTGGGCGCATTCCGAAATTCACTGCGTACTGCCGTCAATCGGAACAAATTCTCATTCAAGCATTTGTACACGAAATTGTACAAAAAATGTACCGTGTAAAACAGCTTTGAGTCATCCATTAGATTTAAACTATTAATATTATATCCATTTGTTACACTTTTGCCCAAAACAGCCGGGATCCTTCTGGCACAGTTCCCCTTGTTCCCAAAGAGAAACTCCCATCAGTGTGTCTGCATTATTCATCATAATATTCATTCCTTATGCAGACATTGAAGAAATACATGTTTTTTTTTGTAGACCATGATGAAATATTTCTTCATAGTCTACAAGCAGGTCAAAAGTGTATGATATTTCAAGCCTGCCATGTGACGGCAGGCTTGCTTTTTTACTGAGGTTCAAGGTACTGGATTAAAAAAAAATTGCCATGGGAATTAAGGATCCTGGGTAGCATAGTGGTCTGCAGTGGCCCGGAAAGCCAAAGGTCTGTGGTTCAATTCCCGGTCCAGGTGATTTTTTTCTCATTGCAATTAATGTGAAAAGATCAAAAGTGACTTGACAAAATTATACTCAAGACAAAAATATCCAAGAAAACCAAGGTTGAATTAATTCAGGAATATTCCCAAATATTTATTCAAAAAGTGATCTTTACCCCTAAGCACACTATTGCAGATCTGACTGATCCTCATATCCGACCTGAAGTGGTTCAGACCTGATCTGGCTCAGATCATATCTCGAGTATTTCAGATCAGACCTGATCAGGTTTAGATCAGACCTTATCAGGTTCAGATGGAATCTGATCAGGTTCAGTACAGACCTGATCAGGTTCAGATCAGACCTGATCTGAAATTTCCATAAGGGATGTGTCAACACCTGGGTCATTCCAATCAAAATCAGTCGAGTTTTCATTTTATCCTGTGGGTTTTGAGTCTTATGGAGTGGAGGAAATGGATAAAGGCAGGGAACACCAGTTGTGACGTTCATGTTTCACCTACACCAAGTACTATGGGGTTTTGGGATGGAGTTCCTATGACTATAGGTCATTAATTGCCATGCATGTCAGCAAACTAGGGACTCATGAAGACTTTGCTGAAAGTTTATCATTAGCAGATTAATTTGGAAGAACTTCCAATTTTTGTCATTGGTAAGTGGAAGATTTTTTTCCAGGACTGTATATATGTCTGTAATCTACATAACACTGAGCAAGCCTCTTCAAGGATGTGTGACAGGGATTGAATAACCACCCAAATTGTCTCCCTTAATATATCCAAGGATTGCAAACTAGCTGCGAAGACCTCAGTGGAGTCACCCACTGAAATTCACAATGACAGAATTTCCACTGAGAAAAAATTCAGTTTAACTACTAAGGCTTCCTAGGAATCGTCCTACCTCAATTTTCAGGGTACCTGGCCAGTAATTAGGGGGTTCTGAAATGGAGACCCAGTCCACATTGATTTTTTTCCTTGTGGAAATTATATTATTGTCCATAAATAGAATTCAATCAATAGAATGGGAATTAATTCTATATTGCTCATTAAAATTCTATTCCATATGAACTCCATACAATGTGAAGAGTTAATATGCTTGATTGAATGATACTTATCTGTGAAATGTCACATGCATAGTTTTCAGTGCTAAAATCGTCTCATGTCACGGATGTCTGCAGTTGTCACATTCTCTTCCTTCTCAAGCAGTATTACTTTTCAACTATCATCAATTTTGATTATTAGTGAATACATTTCATGTTTCATACTCTTATACCATAGACACTGGACAAAGGGTGAATGTTATGTGAATATTGGTGAATTACTCCTCAGATGTAAAGTGCATGTGATGAGGGAAGAGATAAAACCTTTTAGACCCATGCAGGTACCCAGTGGAAATGATGGATTAGCCTGTTGAGGTCCATGGGGGAAGTCTATTCCTGAATAATAATAATAATTAAAGGTCTCTATTGGGGCGATATTGAGACAAAATCGTCCATTCTGCCATCTAACCCCTATGAATGTGGAAGTAATAGGGTGAATTATGGGGAAAATGTTTTCCTTCCGTGTTCCTCATGAAAGTGATTCTTCTCTGATGATTTTTTTGATGGGAATTATCATACTTTAACACTCACTGCTGATAACAACAGTCACCCCCTCACAAATTATAGTGTAAGAGTGATAAACAGCATTGTAGCAAGCGGAATTAAACATAACTCATAATTCGTTTCTGAATAGGAGGAATTATATTCGAAATACTTTTCCAGTAACTCCCATATTTGGAATGGAGAAATTCAATTTTTTAATTCAATTGAGCAGATAATTATTATTAAAACTATTTTTGTTGTAACAATTACATTTATTCATAGTGCAAATATATTAGAATATTAAGAACATGATTAATTTAATTTTAGTCAAATAAAAACATTTCTTTCATATCTAAAGAAGTTACTTCATTATAAATATTTTTCCTTAGGTGTTACAAAACTCTCAAATTCTTGCTGTCACCTTTCGCTAGTACCAAACACCAAAATTTGGTGGCATTTATATGGTTAAGTAACAACTTATTTTTCCTCTTCCCTTATACCCCAGACAGCACAGCTCGTCGTACAATGGTGAGGAATTCGTGTACTACTCGTAATTCATACGTGTGAAATTCGTCGCAAACCCAGCTCGACACGTGTCGAACTAGTGTAATTTCGGTCCCATGTCCGCCCAAAATCGTGTATTACTCGTGTCTCGGCCGGCAACAGAGTTAAGCTTCCACAATTACCCGGTAGAGTGCGCCACCGTGACGTCGCTTCCGGCGGCGAATTTAAATTTACTATTCAAGCTTAGGAGCAACTAATGTATCTCCATCGCGTATTTTCGTATTATTATCATACTAATTATGCGTGGGCGAACATCTAAATCTGCAATACTTACACCGCCAAGCAGCCTTCCAGGAACTACAACCAGCCACTACACCACACTTGCAAACCTATAAGGGTGATTACTTTTTATCATGAAACAATTCCCCAAAATTGAATAAGGAATGACTATATCGACTGAAATTTTCACGAAGGGAAAATATTTAAGATAACAGTTAACGAAAATTATTACAAACTTAGGACACTTCATTCTTAACAATCATTTCCCACCCTCTGCCATACTTCACATGAAAGGAAAGCCTACCTCTACCCCTCGCTTAAGCTTCAAGGTAAACCTATTTATCAAAAGAAATTTGCAGTTGACAAACAATTAAGCTAAACCTAGCAAGATGACAAATATGAGCAGCATTGCAAGCAAAATGGAATTAAAAAATCCCAGCAACAGGACCCAGGACAACGACAACTCAAGTTTTCAGAGGGAAGGGGGCAATGGAAATATATCCAAATAAACATCCAAAATTCAAGTCAAAATTTATTCAGAATGAACATCTACATCATCCTCGAATTGTACTGTGCCCCGAGCAACTTCGCGGCGACTGGCCTGTTTCAGCCAGTTTTGTATCTTTTCTTTGATCCTTTCTTCTGTCACCGATTCCATCCCCATGTGACGGATAACTGCACCTGTAAGTGGAGAAAAAATAACTGAATAATAGAAACTTGCAATATAATATCAACAAATGAAAAAATCACTGACAAACCAATTGTACTACAGCAAAAACATAAGAAAAATTAATAAAAATGAAACCAGCTTTACCATGGACAATACTCAGAAGAGGACTGCGTTCCACAGAGTACTTATTTCCTCTCTGCCCCTTCCACGAGCACATCATTGCCAATCTGTTGCAAATTAATTTCTTCAAAATAGCATGTGTTATGCCTGTTAGATCCCTCCCTCCGACTCTGCTTAAAAGTTTAACCTAAATGAATAAATAATAAACACAAGAAAACATTTAGTGACATTCAAAACAGAATCATGACTGAAGTGATTGCGTTAAAATTCAAGCAGTAACCAGTCGTTTCTAAGTGTCCACATTTTTAACTTCCTCCACGACATCACAAAACATTTAATGACATTAAAAACAGAATCATGAATGAAGTGATTGCCTTAAAATTCAAGCATTGACCAGTAGTTCCTTGGTTTCCACATTTTTTACTTCCTCCATCACCTCACAAAAATGGTCCCAAGACTCAATTGGGATCGCAAAGGGAAGATCGGTGGTCTGGTGTCTCTCATTAACGGTGTGAAAGCCTTCATTGAGTCGGCCCAAAACCACCTGCTGCGTCTCCTCCACAGCTATAATTTTAGTAGTTAGACGGCTAACCTGCCCTTCCATCCGACTAAGTCGACCATCAGTTTTCTCCATCCACTTGCAAATAGTGTCAAGTCTTGACATAATTTGCTGGAAATCACTTACACCTGAAATAGAGTAATTATGCATTAACTGTGGGTAAATATTTGCCAAACATACTAAACTCCATTGCGACATGGTGAGGGCGACATTGTTAATGATGTTACGTTCTCACAAACCTAAAGTGAAACGCCTGTGATGGAAACCACAGCAGAGATGAGTCATCAGGAGAGGTGATTTACTTGAAATCTGGCTTTATATGAGACTCTTACTAAGATGCAAGTGTATTCATTTTAAACATTTATATCAACTAAATTGAAAGTGGCTCCTCATAGAGTTCATGCATTGTCCTTTCGTGCATAACGCTAAATAAAAAGTACGTATTAATAGCCTTTAATGAGCAGATTTTAGATTACATTCTCCTGCACATTGTCTTTTACTTTGTTCATAAACAGCTTCTTTATTTACACTATCTCGCAATTCAGGCCCGATCGTTAACCGGAATTTTTTTCTTGTCGGAAATTGTCTACTCCCCTTAATTTGGGGAGCAACTCAAGTACTTGAATAATGCCACTTGTTGATATGGGGTGTTCCTGCCTCATCATAAGCTATCTTATCTAACAACATAAATAGTAATAAGTTGCAATAATTTATTTCACTCCTTAATTCAACCACCTATTTCTCTCAAATTTTTCTTCATTTCCCTTGTAAATTTCGATTATCCTCAAACTGCCTGTTACATCAATGGAACAATTACGTACGATGCACTTCAATCAAACGAAATAAGCTATGAAAAACAAATATTCCTTATAATTCAATATATGCTGAATGGACGTCTACTCAGCTAGGGGAGCACCATCGAATTTGCAAAAGGACGTTTCCATGTAAAGTGTCTTGCACTTCACATGGAAATGGAAGGTATCACTTGGCTGCGCGAAAAATACAAACCGAAGCTAAGTTCTTGGACTGGATCATCGCATGGCACGATTTTTAAAAGCGAATAACAACTTGATTAACATGGTCATAACCCCTTGATTGTAAGAGGGAAACAAAAATGTAAAATAATTTGCATAAATAAACAAAACGTAATTGTGGCACTGCGAGCGAAAACAGGACTCAATTAGCGTGAGGTAAAACGTGAGGTAAATAAACGTGAGGTAAAATCTTTCGAACCACATAAGTAACCTCGATTCCTTGTAATGAGCAGAATACACGGTGATCATGAATTTTAACACTACTAGGCAAATATCGCATTAAGGATGTACAAAAAAGATACATTGTACGACCAATTCACAATTAATAACTAAAATTTACAACTATATGTTCAACGAATTGAAGGGGCTTATTCTATGCACTTCGGCGACGGACATTAGTTTTAGTTGGTGAAATGTTTTGGAATAAAGGGCGGGAAAGACGTAAACGTAAAAAGAGGGTAAACGTAATGGTAGAAAATAATGAAAATTTCCTATCCCAGTTTTTCCCTGACTGTTACGAGAATTCCCTGACTATTCCAGATTTCCAAAATTCCCGGACAATTCCTGGTTTTCCCTGACGATCGCCACCCTGATATTAGCATTGGCAGTGCGAGATAGATATTTCATCTGAGCAATTAATACCAAATTATTTGCAAAAACTCACTTCCAGAACTGCATGAACTCGATTGGGGGCCAGAAACCCCACTCCTCTGGCCAGAACCTCCTGAAGCTGTAAAGAAACATTATCCACAGTCAATGTTGTTGAAGTAACAGGCATAAGTGAAACAGGATTTCCCTAGATCAACATCACTAAACACACTGTAAACATTAATGCCAAGCATTCACATGACGTCCTGCCCCTCTCAGCTACAGTGGACCCGTTACCTTCCCGCATACTTGTGGCTGAGGAAGATCACAATAATGCATTCATTACTACTACAGATCTGATAAATAACTCATAGCATGATAATTGGGGCATACTCACATCCAGAAATGTTGGCTCCTCAATGGGTGCCAGATCCACCACTTAGTTGCCCAGATACTCCTGAAGCTGTAAAGAAACATTATCCACAGTCAATGTTTTTGAAGTAACAGGCATAAGCGAAACAGGATTTCCCAAGATCAACATCACTAAACACACTGTAAACATTAATGCCAAGCACTCACATGACGTCCTGCCCCTCTCAGCTACAGTGGACCCGTTACCTTCCCGCATAATTGTGGCTGAGGAAGATCACAATAATGCATTCATTACTAGTACAGATCTGATAAATAACTCATAGCATGATAATTGGGGCATACTCACATCCAGAAATGTTGGCTCCTCGATGAGTGCCAGACCCACCACTTAGTTGCCCAGATACTCCTGAAGCTGTAAAGAAACATTATCCACAGTCAATGTTTTTGAAGTAACAGGCATAAGCGAAACAGGATTTCCCAAGATCAGCATCACTAAACACACTGTAAACATTAATGCCAAGCCGTTACCTTCCCGCATACTTGTGGCTGAGGAAGATCACAATAATGCATTCATTACTACTACAGATCTGATAAATAACTCATAGCATGATAATTGGGGCATACTCACATCCAGAAATGTTGGCTCCTCGATGGGTGCCAGATCCACCACATAGTTGCCCAGATACTCCTGAAGCTGTAAAGAAACATTATCCACAGTCAATGTTTTTGAAGTAACAGGCATAAGCGAAACAGGATTTCCCAAGATCAGCATCACTAAACACACTGTAAACATTAATGCCAAGCCGTTACCTTCCCGCATACTTGTGGCTGAGGAAGATCACAATAATGCATTCATTACTACTACAGAACTGATAAATAACTCATAGCATGATAATTGGGGCATACTCACATCCAGAAATGTTGGCTCCTCGATGGGTGCCAGATCCACCACATAGTTGCCCAGATACTCCTGAAGCTGTAAGGAAACATTATCCACAGTCAATGTTTTTGAAGTAACAGGCATAAGCGAAACTGGATTTCCCAAGATCAACATCACTAAACACACTGTAAACATTAATGCCAAGCACTCACATGACGTACTGCCCCTCTCAGCTACAGTGGACCCGTTACCTTCCCGCATACTTGTGGCTGAGGAAGATCACAATAATGCATTCATTACTAGTACAGATCTGATAAATAACTCATAGCATGATAATTGGGGCATACTCACATCCAGAAATGTTGGCTCCTCGATGGGTGCCAGACCCACCACTTAGTTGCCCAGATACTCCTGAAGCTGTAAAGAAACATTATCCACAGTCAATGTTTTTGAAGTAACAGGCATAAGCGAAACAGGATTTCCCAAGATCAGCATCACTAAACACACTGTAAACATTAATGCCAAGCCGTTACCTTCCCGCATACTTGTGGCTGAGGAAGATCACAATAATGCATTCATTACTACTACAGATCTGATAAATAACTCATAGCATGATAATTGGGGCATACTCACATCCAGAAATGTTGGCTCCTCGATGGGTGCCAGATCCACCACATAGTTGCCCAGATACTCCTGAAGCTGTAAAGAAACATTATCCACAGTCAATGTTTTTGAAGTAACAGGCATAAGCGAAACAGGATTTCCCAAGATCAACATCACTAAACACACTGTAAACATTAATGCCAAGCACTCACATGACGTCCTGCCCCTCTCAGCTACAGTGGACCCGTTACCTTCCCGCATACTTGTGGCTGAGGAAGATCACAATAATGCATTCATTACTAGTACAGATCTGATAAATAACTCATAGCATGATAATTGGGGCATACTCACATCCAGAAATGTTGGCTCCTCGATGGGTGCCAGATCCACCTCTTAGTTGCCCAGATACTCCTGAAGCTGTAAAGAAACATTATCCACAGTCAATGTTTTTGAAGTAACAGGCATAAGCGAAACAGGATTTCCCAAGATCAGCATCACTAAACACACTGTAAACATTAATGCCAAGCCGTTACCTTCCCGCATACTTGTGGCTGAGGAAGATCACAATAATGCATTCATTACTAGTACAGATCTGATAAATAACTCATAGCATGATAATTGGGGCATACTCACATCCAGAAATGTTGGCTCCTCGATGGGTGCCAGATCCACCACATAGTTGCCCAGATACTCCTGAAGCTGTAAAGAAACATTATCCACAGTCAATGTTTTTGAAGTAACAGGCATAAGCGAAACAGGATTTCCCAAGATCAGCATCACTAAACACACTGTAAACATTAATGCCAAGCAGTTACCTTCCCGCATACTTGTGGCTGAGGAAGATCACAATAATGCATTCATTACTACTACAGATCTGATAAATAACTCATAGCATGATAATTGGGGCATACTCACATCCAGAAATGTTGGCTCCTCGATGGGTGCCAGATCCACCACTTCGTTGCCCAGATATTCCTGAAGCTGTAAAGAAACATTATCCACAGTCAATGTTTTTGAAGTAACAGGCATAAGCGAAACAGGATTTCCCAAGATCAACATCACTAAACACACTGTAAACATTAATGCCAAGCCGTTACCTTCCCGCATACTTGTGGCTGAGGAAGATCACAATAATGCATTCATTACTACTACAGATCTGATAAATAACTCATAGCATGATAATTGGGGCATACTCACATCCAGAAATGTTGGCTCCTCGATGGGTGCCAGATCCACCACTTCGTTGCCTAGATACTCCTGAAGCTGTAAAGAAACATTATCCACAGTCAATGTTTTTGAAGTAACAGGCATAAGCGAAACAGGATTTCCCAAGATCAACATCACTAAACACACTGTAAACATTAATGCCAAGCACTCACATGACGTCCTGCCCCTCTCAGCTACAGTGGACCCGTTACCTTCCCGCATACTTGTGGCTGAGGAAGATCAAAATAATGCATTCATTACTACTACAGATCTGATAAATAACTCATAGCATGATAATTGGGGCATACTCACATCCAGAAATGTTGGCTCCTCGATGGGTGCCAGATCCACCACTTCGTTGCCCAGAAACACTGAAGCTGTAAAGAAACATTATCCAATATCAATTTATTAAACTTAGAAGCATGAGCAATGGTGAAAAATTGAAGTAAAAGAAGATTAGACTCAGTTATCCAAAATGCCATTCACTAGACTATATTAATTTGCACCTAAAATGTTGAGAATTGCCTGAAGAATAGCACAGCATTTGCTTTTGTCAGGTTAAAACTCATGCCATACCAAAGGCAAAACCTACCTAGCGATTCTTCTTCCTCTGATGGTTCATCTGCAAAGAAATGAAGAAATAATGAATTACTATTTTATTTATTTAAATCGAACCTAACAAAAACACCATTAAGCTAAAAATACCTTCATCATTGGAGAAGACTGGCAGTGCAGAAAGCACAGACCTGGTTCTCTGCGACTGTATACCCATGGGTACTTCCTCTTCACTGCTATAACAGATTCTTTTAGGGGAACGATGTCCCCTGCCATACTTTTTGTTTTTTTTGGTCCTTATCAAATTCTCCAAGTCTGTCACTTCAGACCCATTCTTTAGTACATCTCGGGCAATTGCATAGTCAGCTGATAACATGAAATATGATGAAATGGCAATGCCAATTAAGGGAATCGTCTAGAAAAACTTTCAATGTACAGAAATGGGAAAAAATATATCATTGCCATCATGTGAACTCCTATATTCATTGCCATTGCTAGAAAGGTAAAAACCAATAACTTACAGAAGTGCTCTTGATACGCACTCTCTACGTGCCAAGTCTGCCAATCCTCCTGTGGTTTCCTCAATTTCCCTACCAGACTATTTACGTTGGCATTAGTCTTGGGCGGCCACCAACAGTACTTGTTCCCTTCCTTCTCAAATAACCAGGTCTCTGGTACTACTGCAGCAGGCATAGTGCTTGAGCTCCCACTGCATAACTCACCACCGCTGCTGAGCAGCCCAAACTCCACAATCACCTAAGACATCCTAAGAATAAGAAAACACATTGATTAAAAGAAACAGGCTTTGATACTCAATGATAATAATGTCCTAAGTGGAATTTATAACAGATTGGGCTTACACAATACAGCGAACCGTTTCACGTTAAGTGTGAACAAGTTCAACAACGAAGAACTCTTCACTCCTCCTCTGCTCTCTTCTCTCCCTATTCAATGGAATAGCCACAGCCTTTCCTGCAATAGCACTCACTGGCCATATCATTGGCATAGATAATTTGGATGCCAAATACATCCCTACTTTACTTGACCGTCTTGGAGCCACATAGAAGTCCACAACCTTGCTGAAGGCTCGTCCATACACATACACAGTTTCCCCAAGGGTGGCAATGAGGGAAACAAAAGCCACTGACCCTTCCTGCAGGAAAATTCAGTTGTCTGGTCTCTTGACTGAAACCTGACAGTTGGCAAGAGCAACCCTCGAGTACATGGGTGCGGTCAGGCCCATGGGTAATTCAGCCTCTTGGTTCCTCAACATGTTGCTTTGGCATCTGTCACCCCCCAACTTCCCCAGTCCTACTTCTGCCTCACGCCGAGCAATTTGCTGCAGAGGTTTTTCATATTTTTGTACCAATCTTTTCAAGCATTGAAGCTTGTCTTCAAATTTAAAGCAGCTGATATTCTCCAAACTCCCATAATACTCTGCATCATCACACAAATGAATCAATGCATGGACATTGTGGGAAACACTCTTTCGGCCAAACAAGGCCTTGAAATTCAGGACGAAGTAATTTAATAATTGCCTCGCTTCATTTCTATGGTGGGCATACTTCTCCCCAACAAGACACCTCATAGCATAATTAAGGCAAAGAAAATGAAGGAACACATCATCAGATACTACTCCTCTTAGTACCAAGGGTCCAGTGTACAGCATTAACTGCCTTAATTCTGTGGCTTTCCATCTCCTTAGCTCCTTGAGAGACCTAGGTTTTCGCACGAACTCCATTGGAATGTACCCCACTATCGATTCCAACATGCCACTCAATTGGGAAACCAAAATACTAGGCAAACGCACCATTAGGGGTCCTGTCAAAAATAGTAAGAGCATCTTCCTCATAACACCAAGGCAGGTAAGGTGCATGTAATCATATGGGAAATGCTTCACCATATCCACCCCAGGAAGTTCCTCAATAGGGGAATGGCTTTTATGGTGCTCCTCCTGCTCCTTGTTACGGAAACTTTCATTGCTACGTAGTGGAGCATCAAGCTCATTAAATGCAACATTAGAGCTTTCAAATTCTCCTTTGGTTGTGCATTTGCGGCAACTGTAATATGCAGTGTGAGGCATAGTCTGTGTAGTAAAAGAGTATGCTGGGGTGTCCAGGATGAAACCACTTACTTCAATAACATAATGTCTACCATTGTGAAGCATTCCAGTGGGGAGAATTTCCAAAAGCTCATCAACGAAATCTCTAAGGTATTCTGCAACATCTGATGGCTTACTATAACCATGGTAAATGCCAATGGTAAATGCTTAAATTTTTGGGAAATCTTGAAAGGCCAAGAGAATTGGCCAAAGCTGGCTATTGCTACTTTTGGTGAGAGGCAAACCATCAATACAGCACTGAAGTCTTAACTTCTCGTTGACTCTCAACTCAGGGTACTTATCTAAATGAAGAGTCAATTTTTTTTAAATACCACAGTGGAAATAACTACCATCACCTATTATCCTAATTGGAGTTGCCCTGGGAGTGCATAACAGAGATCTTGCATCAGCTGGCCAATCAGTGAAACAAGGATGTTGTCTCAAAATTTTGAGGAGATCAGAAACCTTGGCATGGGTCACGTCACTGGCTGCCCACTTCCTCACATCATCCAAAGCATTAAAAGGCAGTGGCTCTTGACCCTCCTCCCAATTATCAGTACTGCTGTCGGACTCTGGGATAGAAGCATCATCTGGGATGTTAGATCCTTCTGAATGGATACTCTCCGATTCCAAATCACTCTCTGCAGACGATGGTACTGCTTCCTGCTCCATTTCAGAGAGTTCATCGTCACTGGCATCTTCCACCTGCTGCAGGAACTCCAGAGACATCTCAGTCGCAAGTCTTAGTCTGTGGTGACTACTGTACTCCATGAAACCTTTTCTCATCCTTGGCATTTGGGCTACCCCTGCTTTGTCCATTGGAGAATCGGAAATTCTATATCAGACACCTACAGTTTTACACCTTGTTTTACAGTGGTCTTCAATGAATGGCAGCAGAGGGAGGGTGACCTCTGGACTGGTAGTATGGATTAGTGAGTGAAAACGCAAAAGAAAAACTCGCAAGCTACCAGCCCAGGGAACACCCATCTCCTACTGCCATTCATTGGAGACCACTGTGAAATTAGACTCCAAGGGGTGATGAAAAATGAAGTCCACCAGAAGACATTACCCCCTTTTTGTTCTAACACTTGTTTTTTCTTTTACGAGTCTGTTAACCCTGGAAAAATCATATTGAAAAGTGGGAAATGGATGAAATGCATCAAAATTTATGTAAAGAAATGAGCCAGTTATAGTCGTCACTCAAGCATCTGTCTGACTCTAGTCCCAAAGTTATAAAATTAGCATGTAAAAACTGTCAACATGTAGCCACATTAAGATTTTAATAAGTACTTTAAACTCACAAGGAATATCAACATAAATATTTGGATGAAAACCACATCACAAGAAAATTCCAAATTACTTCATAATGACATCTTCATGAAGTCAAATGCACACCTAAAAATGTCTGAAATACTTCTCAGGCAGGTAGTCATGCAGAATGGATGGCCCCATATACAACAACAATAACCTGAATTTGTTTGCTTTATACCTCTTTGTCTTTAAAACTTCTGGGTTTTCGCACAAATTCATAACTAATCCATGGGGCAGCTGAAACCAATCGCCTGGTCAGTCTCTCCCTCTTTATGTGGTGACAGCTTTAGATTGGTATTACCCTTCTTCCGAAGAAGTAGTAACTTCTTCATCACTCCAAGGCAAACTAGGTGCATTTCTACAAGGAATGGAGTAAGGTCTATTGGGAATTGACTCACCATTCCCATATTTAGTTCCTCAAAAGGAGATATGCCTACGTGGTGACAAATGTCGACCCAATAACCCAAGTAGAGCAAGAACAGCAGAAATACACCCAAGTAGAATAAATTAGCATTCTCTGCATGATGAGATTCTAAAAAATGCTTAAAATGTCCATTCCTTAACTAAAGAAATGGTAAAGTCCCCTGACAAGGTGCTAGAATGTAAATTAGAAACTGGTAAAGATCCTACTTTAAAACTTGTTAAACACTATTAACATTAACAGATAGCCTAGAGAGAAGAAAATTTCAGACTTCGCGAGTGTATATGAAATCAAAGCTGATTTGTTAACAGAGGAGGATTTCATTTTTATATAGGTGAAAGTGATTTTTCCATGAAACATACATCATCGCTAAGAAAGTCAATGCATGAGAGCCATCTTGCTATTGGAAGAACTAAGGCAAGAGCCAGATAATATTTTGGCCAGGAATATCCTATGATGTACAAGATATGGTTCAAAAAAATTTGGCATGTCAGAGTACATGACTATCAGTATGAAAGAATGCATGTTAGCCAATGGTAGCCAATCCCTTTGAAATAAATAGGAGTAGGCAAAGCTGAATTTAAAGATAAACAATACTTAATTGTGATAGAATCTGTTGTTCCACACGCATGTCTGCAATACCTGTAGAAATGAATTCTCAGAAATTTAGAGTCTAAGAGTTTTTTTAAGCATTACTTCTTGAAAGGAAAGTACACTTGAAATCGAACCTTGTACGTAACTTATTCGACGTACTTAACATACATAGAGCCAACAATCAACTGTGGTCAAGAATTTATTCTGTTGAGGAGATGATTTAGAGTTTAATTGTCGACGCACCTATCCTGAAGGAATAATATGCCGAATTTTTAAACTGACAATCGAACATTTTTCCAATACATAAATTGCGAAATCACAATTTCTGAGCAGGAACTTACGCCTTCAAAAATTATGTGACGCTTTTTCATGTATTAATAAGTAACGGATATCGGAACCTCAAGAGAACAATATTAGTATCTTTAACGGCAGCTCATTTGAAAAGTGTTTAAAAACATAATATCTCCGTGATTTGTACGGTATATTGTAATTTCCACGGATTAATGGACCAAGCAGACGAAACACGGGGATAGCATTGAGGTATGTATACTGAAGGAAGGACGACTTCAAAAGATTCCATAGGTCAGTGCTGTCTCACATTTAAGGCCTGGTTACACGATACATTAACACGTACGGGTTCATGTACATTTGAGTGAATGGTTTCTGCTCAACTTGTGCGAATGCATGAACCAAATAGAACAGGTTATATTTTCTGTTTACGCATTATTTCATTTGTACATTTTGGCGTGGTTACACGGTGCATTTCCGCGTTCACGCATTTACACATTAATTCGTACGGTTTAATGTATCGTGCAACCAGGCCTTTCTAAACATTTACCGCAGATTCTTCCATCATATTACTTGTTTACACACGCTTGAATGGAAAAAGCCAAAACGTAAAGAATGCCAGTCTACAGTAAGGAGTACGGGGAATGGAAATTACATGGGAGAGTTTCCAACTTCAAGATTGGGATAAAGCGCCTTGAGAAGCTACACCTACGTTAAAAACATTCGCTGTAACCCACGTGAACCACGAGAAGTTTAGCTAATTTAGCAAATGCAAAATCTCATATTCACGTAACAATTACCTTTACTGAAGAACAGTTACTTAAGTTGCATGAGACCCTATAGTTGCTTGTTTGCATGTTAGCAGTGCATGCTTTGTGATCTTAACCCCCGCCACACACCCTCGCGGTGGCTTGCAGGGCAACGTGTAGATGTAGATGAACAAACCATGAACCCCGACTACTCAAAATGAATTACAATGAAGCCACGTTACAATATATGAATAGTAAATGCTATATGCTTGTTTACACGGATACCTAAATCTTTTACATAAATATAATACGATACAAAATGATAACCATGAACTTATGCAGCTTACACAATATTATAACGTAATGGATGGTCACACGAACACTGGAAAAATAATTTTACACCAAAAATCATTGACACTTACCTTTTAAGTCTCTGTGATGTCCACAAGTTTCGTGCAGATCTCCGACCAGATGCAGACGGATTCCTTGGGATCCAGGCACAAGATACACCCGACGCTTAGGTAACCGAGTGGCCTACCCACCAAATGAGACTCCACAAGTGTGGAAAATGGACCCGGTGAAGCCTTCGAAAAGACTCCGGAATGATCAATGATTTTGGTGATGAACGAATGAAAGTGGTTTAAAAAACATGGTGAATGTATGGACGGAATGAAAAAAAGGATGATAGAGATAAAACTGAAAAGGATGAATGTAAGAAGACAGAAAATTATTGGAAAATGATACCAAAAAGGAAATATGAAGGGTGAAATGAAGTGTTATCGCAATAAGGCACAAGGCAAAGCACGAGGCAAGAACTAAGCGTCTGAGCACGAGGCAGTAGAACAACTAAGTGGCGGATGTAGCGGAAGGCGGAAGTAGTCATGCGTAATCGATTCTTCGATTCAGATTCTTTCGATTATTTGATCGATTATGAACATCCGATACTATTGTGTAACGATTATTGGAACAGAATCGGCGGGAGAAGAAAAGTATATATATTTATCATAGACCCGAAAACAACGTACATGTGGACCCGTACCTCTTTACATCGGGTACTTTAACCAATTACAATTACACAAACACAGCACAGACATCCATGCTCCGGGCAGTGAAAAACCTCCCCGGGCGGGATTCGAACCCGCGACCCTTGGATTGACAGGCGTGGGAGTATCAAAAGTTGACGTACTTCTCTCGAAAATTATTTATTTTTATCAAGCGATGCGAATTTCCTTGATTTCCTTTTCCGTCGACATCTGGCGGACAGTAATGGGATGACACCTTCAGAGGGTTCTGCTAGGAGCTTCGTGATTCACCTTGACATTGAGCAAAGATATGCTTTATATTTGGCGACATTGCTGCCAATCGTTCTTCCTTGCGGTTTCATAAATAAAGAACGTAGAATTTCTCGGTAGTATTTTGATAAACAAAACATGTTAAATCAGGTAGAAAAATCTTCCTTTCTTGAGGCACTTATTTCTAGGAAATTGGCAATTGCTGTAGGAATTCATAATTTATATGTATATACTTCCGAGTGTTTCCAAAGATTCTATACTTTGAAATGGGTTGCCGGTTCTCCAAAACCTTCGAGTAAAGGAGAATGATTACTTATAAATGCCTATCTAATTGAAAGAATGCTGTTCGAAGCGAATAATTTATTGTGAACATAGGGCTTCTAAATCCATCTAAACCTAACCTTCCTTGGTAGAATACATATAAGTATTATCTATGAATGTGATATTAAAATGTACATCTTGAACATGACAATTTAAAATGCCAGAGAAATTTCAATAATCTTTCAAGGACCAACTATTCGCACCCGTGTAATACTCGTGACAGAGACGGGTTGTACTCGTGGCGCACGAGTAACGGGAAATCTACCAAAATAACACGAGTAAAACTCGAACGGTGCTGTCTGGGACAGTGCATGCAGTTATATGCGTACTTAACCCTTTCGCGCCGGAGTCCTACGCAGGAAAATGCTTTCCTTCTCACGGGTTCCTCTAGAATATTTTTCCACTCCGTGTACGGAGCTCTCTTGAAGCAAGGCATCGAGCAGGTATTTCTTTCCCCCGCTTTGGGACCGGACCCAGTGGGGTTCCCGACCCTTTCCTCGGACACTGACCAGAGATTATCTTCGCCCTTTTCCAAATGAGAACCCACCTCGGCCTGTGTCGGTGGTCAACTATTTTTAATACAGTGATTTTTGTTAAATAAATAATAGTAAGACTTTAAGTGGGGGTTAATACACAAATAAATTCCTGTTGTAATAAATACCATTTAGAGATTTTAAACGAAATTCTAATGTTAATAATAAGATATTTAGCACAATAGGCATAATAGCAATGGTTACAATAATAATTTTTTCTGTTGTTTCGCAATAGAAGACGTCCGCGCTTAAACCAACCATACCCGTGTTTTATATAAAAGCACATGCACTTTTTTGGTGCTATACCTTCATCAGGAAACATTTTTATGTAAATATATTCGCAATGGTAGCGCGAGATAGATTTTTCTGCCTAGCAATTATTTATGGTACCTCCCAATATTCCATCACGCACGCATGCGGTTTTCTTCTAGTTTTAACATAAATAATTACAACATAATGATCACTTTTAGCCGCATTACACAGAACAAATATGAATGCTTTTCCACTTGAAAGATACATTTTATAGCTGAATGGCAGTTGCACCAAACAGATTCAGTTACAAGAAAGTAAAGTTTATTGACTGCTAATGAATTAGCATAAACCACACCCTCTGCGGGATTTTCAACCTATTATGTAGATATAATAGATTTCGCGGTATGTTGCGTGGTATTACCATTACAGTTGTTCTCCAATATATGTTCATAAACAAGTAAAACGGAGAGAAAAATATCGGTACTACCTTATCGTCAAATTATAAAAAAGCATACGTCTTAGCTCCTCACTGCAATGAAAAATTCTGCCAAATCGGGTATAATCTCATTGACAGGTGAACTCTGTTAATAATAACGTTAGAGTTCCGTTTAAAATTTCAAGAGATTCAAAAAAACGTAAGGAATTAACTTCTGGAACTCAATAATGCGATTTAGAAACAAATATTATTTTGGTTTTCCCACTGCATAAAAAAACAAGTGACCGCGAACAACTGCCGAGTGTGAGGCTCGCGCTGCGAAGAAGGGTCGAGATAATCCCCGCCTCTAAGCCGAGGAAGGGTCTTCAGAGCTGCGAGGAAGGGTCCTTTATGACACCTAGGACCTTTTCTGCCTACCTGGCCCTAGCGACGTTATAAGACCCCCTTCGTTCTCTTGCGTAGAAAAATCTGCGGCGTTTATAGACGGCCTTCGTTCACAGGAGTAAAAAATCAGCGGCGTTTATAAACGGCGTTCGTAGCGAAAGGGTTAACTGTCATCTACCCCCACAGATTGCTGTGAAGAGTGAAGAGGTTGGTTCTACCTGGGAGTCACAGGTCATGGACTCAAGGAACCCTGCTGATGGCAGTTTCTTTGAAGCATCACAGTCAACAACGGGTCATGATAGCGATATTGATGTGAGTAGACTGACAAGGAGACATCGCGAGAGGGGATCGGGTTGGTGTGGTGGCTGGAGTACTGGCCTCCCATCCCGAGGGCCCGGGTTCGATTCCCGGCAGTGGCGGATTTTTCAGTGGAAGACCGGTCCCCACTTGAGTGCCTAGTGGAGGGCATTTCAAGTACAGTACTCCGTCCGTCGGATGGGACGTTAAGCCGTGGTCCCCTTGGCGCCTTTCGTTAAGAGTAGGCTAATGCCGACGCCGGGTTTCTCTCCACCCTTCCTCCGTTCCCTAAAAACTCCTACCATTACCCACCTATCCTTTATGGCGCAAATGACCTCAGCTGTCGGTCGCCTCCCCTAAATAACCAACCAACCGACATCGCGAGAGTGATGTTCGGGATCCGAATGCCGATGTTATTTTCTGAAGAAGAACTCCCGACACATTCTGTAACTGCTATACTCATATCCGAAAACATCAATTTTTATCACCAAATATGTATGTTAATTTGGTAGACTGTCGATGAATTGTGAAAATAAATTGGTTACCAAATATATCGGAATGATTACTTAAAAAAAATTAGGGAATAAATCAACAAAGCACAATGCTAATTCTTCATCACTGATCTTAAGTCTGCTATTTGTTTGACATGGCATAGGTTGGTAGTGAAAAATTTGTAGTTTTCATCGCATTTAAGCCATGGTTTTACAAAATTTAATGTTGTCTGATGTCAGTCGAACAAATTTGTTTTTTTTTAATTTTTATTTACTCATTACTGGTGAAATTAGTCATTTTCCTTGATATATTCAATATGCAATATGTATGACTGATACCATTCATTGATAGTTCATACATGGTGTATGCTGCTGATGTATGCAATTAATATTATGTGGTTTACTGATGTATGCAATTGATAGTGTGTGGTTCATGGGGTGCCAAAATTTATTTAGTGTTGTAAAATGAATCATGTTGATGCCATTATTCATGAACATTGGTTCTGCAGATTAGTAGTACATATGAGTTATTTATTATTTGTAGAGGCTCTGAAAATTTGTGGGAATGCCCTTATTCAGTAGGAATATTAAGCCTTTCGCTACGAACGCCGTTTATAAATGCCCCAGAATTTTTACTCCTGTGAACGAAGGCGTCGCTAGGGCCAGGTAGGCGGAAAAGGTCCAAGGTGTCATAAAGGACCCTTCCTCGCGGGTCTGAAGACCCTTCCTCGGCTTAGAGGCAGGGATTATCTCGACCCTTCTTCGCAGCGCGAGCCTCACCCTCGGCAGTTGTTCGCGGTCACTTTTTTGTTGATGCAGTGGGAAAACCAAAATAATATTTGTTTCTAAATCGCATTATTGAGTTCCAGAAGTTAATTCCTTAGGTTTTTTTGAATCTCTTGAAATTTAAACGGAACTCTTACGTTATTATTAACAGAGTTCACCTGTCAATGAGACTTCAAACCGATTTGGGAGAGTTTTTCATTGCATGTGAGGAACTAAGACGTATGTTTTCTTATGATTTGAGGATAAGGTAGTACCGATATTTTTCTCTCCGTTTTACTTGTTTATGAACATATATTGGAAAACAACCGTAATGGTAATACCATGAGACACACCGTGAAATCTATTATATCTACATTATAGGCTGAAAATCCTGCTGAAGGGTGTGGTTTATGCTAACATTAGCAGTCAACAAACTTTACTTTCTTGTAACTGAATCTTTTTGGTGTAAATGCCATTCAGCTATAAAAAGTATCTTTAAATCTGAAAAGTATTCATATTTGTTCTGTGTGATGTGGTAAAGAGTGATCATTATGTTGTAATCATTTATGTTAAAACTAGAAGAAAACCACATGCGTGCTTGATGGAATATTGGGAGGTTCAATAAATAACTGCTAGGCAGATAAATCTATCTCGCGCTTCCACTGCGAATATATTTACATAAAAATGTTTCCTGATGAAGGTATAGCACCAAAAAAATTGCATGTGCTTTTATATAAAACACGGGTATGGTTGGATTATGACACGGACGGATTATGACGGATTATGACACGGACGTCTTCTATTGCGAAACAACACAAATAATTATTATTGTAACCATTGATATGATGTCTATTTTGCTAAATATCTTAAAATTAACATTAGAATTTCGTTTCAAATCTCTAAATGGTATTTATAACAACAGGAATTTATTTGTGTATTAACCCCCTCTTAAAGTCTTACTATTATTTATTTAACAAAAATCACTGAATTCAAAATAGTTGACTGCGGACACAGGCCGAGGTGGGTTCTCATTTGGAAAAGGGCGAAGATAATCTCTGGTCAGTGGCCGAGGAAAGGGTCGGGAACCCCGCTGGGTCCGGTCCTGAAGCGGGGAAAAGACATACCTGCTCGAAGCCTAGCTTCAAGAGAGCTTCGTACACGGAGTGGAAAAATATTCTAGAGGAACCCGTGAGAAGGAAAGCATTTTCCTGCGTAGGACTCCGGGGGAAAGGGTTAACTTCGTATGTATTATATGCAGCTCAAATTGATGAATTACTTTGCCTAATCCTTATGAATATCCTAATTCCTTGAATCATGCATTTCAAAATCATTTAATGAATTTTGAATTATTGTTGGGATCAGATTGGGTTGGCGGCAAAATTTTCACGCCTCCAATCATGAGAGCTCAGGTTTGAAATCCCAGTTGTCACAATTAATGACATAATCAATTTATTTTGGCTCTCTAAAGAGTAGAATTATTTTGATATAAGATTGCCTAGCACAAAATTATTAATTGACAGATCTTCGATTATAATCTCCTCTTGGTTTAATCATTACAAATATTTTGAGGTCATGATGTTTGCCAAATGGTCAGTCTTTCACAATGTCTGAAATAAAATCAACAAATATAAGGTACTTTGAAGAATAATGTTTTGCATTTGTCATCAGGAAGCAATTGAGGGCAGAGGAATTACTCAGTGTTTACCTCTCCTCTCCTTTCCAATCTATATTCTCTGCATCCTTCATATGGCCCTCTGTAAATTCTGTTGATTATCCTGAATCAGTCCTAATCAGCCTACTCTGTAAATTCTGTTCATTAGCCTGAATCAGGCTATCAAACCATTGTGCCTTTTCAGGCGGGTGTGAATGTGGAGCTCAGCAATAAAGATGAGAATGCCCTAGAGAATGAAACAGTTTTCAGTGAACCACAACAGAGAACCAGAGTTATGGTTATGTCCTATTTCTTGCAAACTAGATTCTTGGACACTTGACTCATTATTACAAGATGTTCCAGTGTTAGATTTAATAACACCTGAAAGACTTAAAGTATTTGACATTAATTAAGAGACACTAGCATGTAAGACAGACATTCGTGTAAGACAAAGAAGAAAACGAATTAAATCATAGTTCCTTTAGCTCTTGCTATTCAAAAAAACAAAATAAAAAGCACAATCATTGATGATTAATATGATGGTAGGTGGATCGTTACGTTAATCAAGGTAGTATTGATCATCTGGGGTAAATTTGGTATATAGTATCAAATATTGAAGCTAGAACCTTTACATATAAAATGTAGGGTGATTTTAGTGCAATAATTTTGCAAAATGGGAACATTTTAAATGCTGTCAAATAAAGCATATAAAAATACACAAAATACCAGACACTTCCAGTACCAAACCAAAATTACCACAGTGAGTGTATACATTTTGATTAAGTTGCAGGAAAGTTATGCAGGATATGATTGGGTTTTTGAGATGTGTGAAGGCTTGAGCCTATATTTTATTTTTCTCAGAGTGGTGAATAATGAATTATTCCTGAATATAATGGTGATTTATGGTTGTGTAAATCTAATTTTATGTAATATATGGTCATACTTTGTGTGATGGATATCTTATGGATAAACTACATAAATTTCAAGAAGCAATGAAGACCCTAAGTAGTGTTTTTCCTTACTCAATTCAATCCAATTAACTTGTCTTCTTTTCTTCCCCCCTTCCAATTGTACCTAATTTTCTGAAACTTATGCATCCTGTCTTAATGGCTGACACTTTTCAGGTGAAGTCAGAGGAAAGTGATGAAGATAATGTTCAGGATAAAGATCCATGCAGCAGTGAGGGTGACCAAAAGAGTGAATGAGAGGTATGTATGGCACATGATGTACAGTCACATGCAAAAGTAAATGTGCATTACTTCGCAGTGCCACCGCTCCAGACTCAATTCAATAGCCTACAAAAATATTGTAATTTTGGTAGAACGCAAGAAGATGGGTGCAGTATTCCATATCACAGGATAAAGAAGAGAAGGGGCATGGGTTGATGAAGCGAAGGGAAAATTTTTTGTAGCCTACGGTGCATGCAATTTAACTTCTACCTCCCAAACTCTTGTAACCTCCGGGAAAATCTTATGTGGAAAGCAGTGGAGGAAGACAGTTCCGATTCTCCATGGAACTAGAGAGAATAGTCCAGTTGAGAGGTGAAAAGAAGCACCTAGACAATCCATGGCATTCAGTCTTTGAAACGCCATTTTGAGTTTATGCATGTTATTTAAACCCTTAAATTGTCAATTAAATTTACCCTGGTTCCATAAATATGTCATATTGTGATAAAAATTCATGAAAACAATCGGGAGCTATTTTTAAAAAATTCCAGCATTTCATGTTCAAGGGAGAAGGTGTTTGGGGCCTGCGATATATGCCCGCATGTCAAAAGAAAATGAAATAAATCCGTGTATGGACTACCCATCTTTTGGGCGAAAGGGCTAATCTGCTTGAAGTTACAGCTTGGTAAACGAGATACTTACGTTTGTGTGTTTGTCACCTAGTTCATTCTCAGATATCAATAAAAGATTCCGTTAACTGATAGAAAAGATGGTAATGCTGGTAATGAGTAAAGAAATCAAACATTTTCATTGAACTCGGAAACATATATTAGGTTATAAAAAGGAGAAAAAAACCGAAGCTCAGGTTTACTCATAAAGAAAATTTTATTTGATATTGTCAATATTTTATAGCATCTACCTCAGCATCCAGTACCTTGAAGGTGGATTTCCCCATTTCAAAAAATATTCGAATAATCATGGATGATGTCTTAGGGCATTCCACATATCCCTCATCTGTTCCCCCAGATCTTTTACTGCAAAAATATCGCAAATTTTTCCTGCTAGAGGATGCTTATTGTTCCCAGCTCCAGTAAAAAATATTGAGATGGGCTCTGACCATATGATCAAATTCACCAATGTATTGCTTTTAGCCACATCTCATTTTTAAGCATGAGACGTCTAGTATACATTCTGATGAAAATCCCTTAACCGTCAGTCGTCCTTCCTTCATAGTACTGAGAGGGATCAAGGTGAAACCTCTGCCTCCATGAGAGGGCTAATGGCTATAATGGTAGCCGCCGGCCGGTCTTTGGAAAATATAGTGATGACGTTAGGACACCATCAGAATACTGTCCATAAATGGGTGAGATACGACAGAAAAATTCAGAGATAAGTAGGCCTCGAAGTGGTAGACCCCGCACAACTAATGAGTAAGATGAAACCATCCAGCAAGCTGTTCAAAACATGCCACTGAGAGCTGGAGGAGCAGCCTCTGTTGAGAGAGGACTGGACCTAGCATGCAGTCATGATAGGCGAGAGTAGGGCTAATTGGACTACAATTGATTTCTTCAATTTGAATTTACGTGCATTTATAATCAGCTAGAGTGAACATTTTTTTGTAGATGGATTTTGGCATCGCAATGGAATGTCAACCATTTCCCGCTATTTGTGGCAATGTGATCCCATTTATGTTTTGGTGTTTGTTATCGTGTAGTCACTCAAAATATTTAGTGCTCTGAATGTTTTGATTGCTGACAGCTTTGTGAAGTTGTGTTGTGAATTTTGGAACACTAGGTAAGTGGATAGTGCTCTTTTGGAAAAAAAATGGAGTTCATGGGATCAACCCATTGATTTCTGTTGTGCACCTTTCCGACTGCCAAAACTTGCTGTGGTGTTAAATGGTATGTTTGCTGTGGGGTAAATGGACTGCGAGTTTGTATTCATTTCAGCATTTACATTGCTTCCATTGAGAAGTAAATCATGGAATATCTATTAGCTGAGTAGGATGCTGCGGAGGCCCCCAAAAGTGCACTCTTTATGTATCCGACAAATAATCCCAAAAAATCTCTCCCTTACATAGTTTCCTAGCCTCTTTAATAATTCTGATGGGATATTAATCCCTACAACACTTCCAGCCTACGTTTCCTGCAATGCCTTCACTATCCATTTTTCTTAATCTCATTTCATCCTCATCTAGGTGCTTATCCTCTTCTATTCCGAAGCTCTTATGACTGTCATTGATTTCATGGAGTTCATCCACTTATTCTCTCCGCCTAAGCTGAAGCTGTTGAGGTTCCACCTGTAACCCTCCTGAATTGCCATTTAAGCACGGTATGGTTTTCCAATCCTTGATGCCGGATGAAATTCCTGCCTTAGGACAAAGGACATCAATCCCTCTGCCTATCTAGAGCCTGTAGATCTCTCCACATTGCTTCGCCACTTTTCCCTCACTTTCTCTCTGTTTCTCTCCGAAGTCTATTATTTATTCCCTAATATCATTTCTGCCCAGCTCCACGTTTTACTTGTTCCAATTCCTTCTTTCCTAAATGTCTTCATCATTTCTGTTACCATACATGATTTCTTGATCCTCCTTGCATATACTGTTTCTATTGTCTAATATTTCCCATTATTTCTCAACCGTTCTAATTTCCACCCCTTCCTTCATACCTCTCTCTCTCTCTTTCTGTCACTCTCTCTCCACAAACACGTGATATTCCATTTGCTCTTATCAGTGCCCCAAAATCTAGTTAATTTACAATTCTGAACTATTCAATCAATTTATTACAATTCTGAACTATATACTTTATGAATAATTAATCTTTAATGCAAAAAGTGTTCTTTAATTCCCAGAAAAACAAATACCGGATCAAAAGAAGGATGGGAAATTATTTTAGCAAGAAGATATCAAAGAGTGATCATTATGTTGTAATCATTTATGTTAAAACTTGAAGAAAACCGCATGCGTGCTTGACGGAATATTGGGAGGTTCAATAAATACTTTCCAGGTGGAAAAATTTATCTCGCGCTACCAATTCGAATATATTTACATAAAAATGGTTCCTGATGAAGGTATAGCACCAAAAAAAGTGCATGTGCTTTTATATAAAACACGGGTATGGTTGGATTATGCGCGGACGTCTTCTATTATGAAACAACACAAATAATTTATTATTGTAACCATTGATATGATGCCTATTGTGATAAATATCTTAATATTTACATTAGAATTTGGTTTAAAATCTCTAAATGGTATTTACAACAACAGGAATTTATTTATGTATTAACCCCCACTTAAAGTCTTACTATTATTTATTTACCAAAAAACACTGAATTAAAAATAGTTGACCGCGGACAGTGGCCGAGGTGGGTTCTCATTTGGAAAAGGGCGAAGATAATCTCTGGTCAGTGGCCGAGGAAAGGGTCGGGAACCCGCTGGGTCCGGTCCCAAAGCGGGGGAAAGACATACCTGCTCGAAGCCTTGCTTTAAGAGAGCTCCATACAGGGAGTGGAAAAATATTCTAGAGGAACCCGTGAGAAGGAAAGCATTTTCCTGCGTAGGACTCCGGCGCGAAAGGGTTAAGGAGAAGCTTCAATGAGGCAAATTTACTCCCAACTGAGGCCGAAGAATTTGTTTGGTAATAAAACATTATTTTCCTAGAAAACGTTAATGTACCTGGTGAATGGGTTTCATGAGCTTTGGTGCTTGGGTGGAGCATAGGAACTGTGACGCCCCACTACTGGCACTCAGAAGTGGCCTGTCACGTGAAAATGTAATTATCCTAATTCCTGAGGCTAAAGGAATTTGCAGGACCAGACCACATTCCTTGGATCGACCCTTATCCTCAGTGCATGCCACACTAACAGCATGAGTGCTCGGACAATCATTCTTTGGTGCAGTAGATTTACAAAAAAAATTGTTCTTCGCTTAGAAAAGAACGTTCAAAAATGAAGGACTAGAATCTATACCTTACATATTTATGCGTATCATGCATTCCATTTACAATATCAATAAAAACCTACCGTCATTATCAACAGATTTATCCATCTAGAGCAAATTTGAATACTTTTCAGCTTTGAAGATACTTTTTATAGCTGAATGGCAGTTACGCCAAAAAGATTCAGTTAAAAGAAAGTAAAGTTTACTGACTGCTTAACCAGCATAAACCACACCCTTCAGCGGGATTTTCAGCCTATAATGTGCATATAATAGATTTCGCGGTATGTCACGTGATATTACCATTACACTCGTTTTTCAATATATGTTCATAAACAAGTAAAACGGAGAGAAAAATATCGGTACTACCTTATCGTCAAATCATAAAAAACATACGTCTTAGTTCCTCACATGCAATGAAAAATTCTCCCAAATCGGTTTGGACTCTATTTGACAGGTGAGCTTTGTTAATAATTACGTTAGAGTTCCGTTTTAAATTTCTAGAGATTCAAAAAAACACCAGGAATTAACTTCTGGAACTCAATAATGCGAATTAGAAACAAATATGATTTTGGTTTTTCAAATGCATAAACAAAAAAGTGACCGCGAAGAACTGCCGAGAGTGAGGCTCGCGCTGCGAAGAAGGGTCGAGATAATCCCAGCCTCTAAGCCGAGGAAGGGTCTTCAGAGCTGCGAGGAAGGGTCCTTTATGACACCTTGGACCTTTTCTGCCTACCCGACCCCAGCGACGTTTTAAGACGCCCTTCGTTCTCTTGCGTAGAAAAATCTGCGGCGTTTATAAACGGCCTTCGTTCACAGGAGTGAAAAATCAGCGGCGTTTATAAACGGCGTTCGTAGCGAAAGGGTTAAATGCATTAATTTTTAATGAGTTTTGTATAGATCATTTAACCCTTTCGCGCCGAAGGCCGCACCTGTGCGGCGAGGATATTCTTCCCTAAACAACGAATGCCTCACATGTGCGGCGTGAATTTTCCTACCCTAACCAACGAAAGCCGCTCCTGTGCGGCACAGGTCGGAAGAAAGTGACCGTGGCGGAAACAATAGACCCACGTACGCGGTCGCCCCTCGAGATCCGGCTTAGCGCGAGCCCAGGCCCTTCCTCGGCCGCTCAGGTCGACCCCTTCCTATCCTCTCCACGCGGTCAACTACTGTCATTAGCAGTATTTTTTCCAAAAAAATATTTGTTGCTTACTTTAAAAATCCAATGTTAGAAATGAATTCATCTTTTTTGGCTTACCGCATGGAAATTTCAAGCGAAATTCTATCGTTAATATCAACGGAGTTAGAGAACAGTCGATTTGGATTAGAAATGTACTAAATCCGTCAATATGAACGTTAGAACTTCGTTTAAAATTTCTGCACGCTCAGAAAAACACAATAAATTCATTTTAAATGTAAAAAAATCGATACGAACAACAAATATTTGTTTATATTAAACATTGCAATTTCAGTCAGTTGACCGTGGACTCGCGCTGTTAAGGAGTCTTTTAATCCTTTGAGGGTCTGGGACAGCGGCCCAGGAAAGGGATCGGCGACCCGCTGAGTTGGGTCCAAAAATGGTTAGGGAGGGAACCTCTGCCTTCCGTGGACGCGAAGAAGCTTCGTACAGGGGAGTGAAGAAAATTTTCAAGAGACTCGTAACGAGGAAGCATTTCCCTCCACGAAGCTCGGGCGCGAAAGGGTTAAATAGATTGTAATGTACAATTTGTCCTCTAGGTATTACCCACAAAACATCATTCGGCAACAAAGTTCTGGTCAAATTACCATTAGTTTTTGGGGGTCAATAAAAGATGCTGGTCCGGGGCCATCACTACGCACCCCAAAAAGATTGACAGTGGCAAATTATGCCGAAATGTTGGAAGACCATTTGCTTCCCCTCAAATCAGAAATATTTACCAGAATGACAATTCAGCAGTGCACTGAGGCAAGGTGATATGTCTTTTTTTCCCCAATACCCAAATTAATGCCCAATAAATGTGATTGACTGACCAGCATGATCACCAGACCTCAATCTCACCGAAAATGCATAGGGATTGATGACGCGGGAGAGAACTGATGAAATTAATATTAGAGAAGAAGATCTGGAGGAACATGTGAGGGATATGTGGAATTCCGTGGGGCATCATTTGCAATTGTTTGAAAATCTTTTTCTGTCAATGAGAATCAGTCTTCTGTTGGTACTAGATGCTGAGGGAGATGCCATAAAATATTGAAAAATTCAAATAAAATTTTCTTCTTCGTTAGTCTGAGTGTGGGATTTATTCTCATTTTAATACCTCAGTAAAATTTCTTGGTTTCATTGTAAATATTTGTATGATATACTCATACCACCTCTCCCATATTGCAAAAATGTCATCTTCTATCACTGATTGAACCCTTTTTATTGATATCCATGAATAAACTGGAAAAATGCCAAGATGTATCTAATGTGTAGAGAAGTAATTCGTTGCGCATATTAATTACATGTTTAACCTCATAATGGTGTTCCATATCACTGAGAGAAAACCTTGCAATTATTTTTCCAGTACTACTATCCATGTCTCACAGTCGGCAATTTGCAGTAGCATCTTGAGGAAATGGATCTCTTCTCCAACTTCTGTCCTCATTATATTTTGATCGAAGTTTAATAGTTCCGAAGGTCGCAGTTCAATTGCACATGCCACGGGCAACTAAACCTTTCCGCTTGGGTCTGTCAACTAAGTGCTACTTTCTCATCTATCCTGCATGACTGCCAACCACGTCTATCTTCTTTCCTTATGCCAACATTGAAATATTTTCCATTCTTATCGAATGGGGTTGAAGCAGGAGATAGAGAAGTTCTGCCCATTTACTTTTGCATGTGACTGTACATCCACTACACAAGATACTCAGGTTTACAAGATACTCCCAAGTTTGGTCAACGCATTATTGTAATTATTGTAGGGTTCAATTTGTGTTAGTGGCAAATTTATTCACTCCTCCAATCATGACGGATCAGGTTTGAAATTACCATTGTCAACCACATGGACATAATCAATTGCTTTTGGCACTCCAAGACCAGAATTAATTTCATATGTGGTTGCCCAGCACAAAAATTTTTGTTGACATGATCTGTTTGATTCTATCATGATGATTATGATCTCCTCTTGGTTTATTCCTGACAGTCATTTTCAGATATCTGTTCAAGCCAAAGGGGCATTATTTTACAGAGTCTGATATAATATCAGCACACATTAAATACTTCATTGAAGAAGTTTTTAATTAATTACTTTCAAGAAGCAATTAAGGACCTATACCCTTATTGTTAACCTCCCCTCTCTTGTCCAATGTGTCTACTCTGCATTCTTCCTATGTCCCTCTGTCAACTCTGTTATTGAGCCTGAATCATTCCTACCCCACATTGTCTATGAAACTATTGTGCCTTTTCAGGTGAGTGTGAAGGTGGAGCAAAGTGACAAAGAAGATTATGTGAAAGAGGATGAAACATTTGTTAGTGAGGGTCGCGACAGCAGAAAACCAGAGGTATGGTTTTTGTCCTGTTTCTTGCAAACTAGAAACAACTAAATACGTAGACATATGACTCAATGTTACAAGACTTTCCAGATTAGGATGTAATAATGGCAATAGGGCTTACTGTATTTGAAAGCATATAAGGTGCACTCTAATTTCAGTAATACTCACAGGAAAAAGTTTTCAGTGTGCAGAAGAGTGGAACCAAAATACTTAGATTATCATTCCTTTTTTAATCTTACATTATTATATATTATTATATTACTCTAAATAACAAAATATATGACACAGTCATTGATGATAATAATAATGGTGTTGAAGTAGGGGACACTGTTCATCGTTGGTAGAAGAAGCATTCAGAATTTAGCATTGGTGGTTGAACCTTCACATATAAAATGCAGCGTGATTTTTTAGTCTTACTTTTGTAAAATAGGGTCATTTTTACCGTCTAATTTGGTGAATTTGAAATATGCAAATGCCCAGCAATTTGACAGTAATAAATACCTAGCCCTATCTTGCTATTGCCTAAGTGAATATATGAATTTTGATAAATTGAGAGGGAAATGGTATGTGGGATATGATGGCGTTTGCAACAAATGTGATGGCTTTAGCTATTATTTTTCTATCATCTCGGAGAGCTAAAGCTTAAATGATTGCTCAAGTTTCATATGGTGTTGTCCAGTTGTCTCTTTCTGTAGCTGCTGCGTGACAGGCATTGTCGTCCAAGCTTTTGTACCCGTTGCAGGACACGTCATCAGGGAAATAATAATTATGGAGAAGCAACGATGTTTTGATGCTTAGATGTTTTGGTGAAGAAAGGAGACGATGGATCTCTGCGGCGTTTCGTCTACAGAAAGAAAACTCACACGGATAGGTATCTCCAAGCAACCACCCACCATCATCCAAGGCAAAACCCGGCATAAGTTAAAACCCTTATGCACAGGGCCAGAGTGGTGTGCGAGAACACTGCTCTAAAAGACGAGGAGTCACACTTGGTTGCCGCTCTCGTCGGAAACGGGTATTCGCCCGATTGCCCGAAAACAACCGCCCGAAACCGAAAGGATATGCTATTATTCCCTACGTCGCCGGATCTTCCAAACGCATTTCCCGGATACTTGGTAAAGCAGTCATAGAGACGCGGTTCGGCACGTTGACGAAAACCAAAGATATATTACCATCCGCGAAGGACCGGTTTCACCCCCTTCGCAGAAGGAGTTTACGAAATACCGTGCGCATGCGGTAACGTGTACATAGGGCAAAGCGGAAGGACAGTGGCGTGCCGAGTAAAGGAACATCAGAGAGCGATCCTGCGCGGCAACAGAAAGGAATCGGCGGTTGCAGACCACGCCCTTTCGGGAGATGACCACCGGATCTTTACCGAGGAGACGAAGGTTATATCGAGGGAAAAATCATACTTTCCCCGATTAATTCGAGAGGCCGTAGAAATTGAGAAGAGGCCGGAAAACTTCAACAGAGACGACGGCATTCGACTCAACACGGTCTGGAAGAAACTTCCTAGATGAACGACCCTCACCACTTACTGACGTCAGCAGCAGGGGGGGCGGTGGAAGAGAACGGCAACCAGCCAAGGCCAAGAGATAGGGAGGGGGGGACACGGCACCCTCCATAAATACCAGCATCGTTGCTTCTCCAAAATATTATTTCCCTGATGACGTGCCCTGCAACGGGTATGAAAGCTTGGACGACAATGCCTGTCACGCAGCAGCTACCGAAAGACACAACTGGACATCATCCATGCTGCGAAAACCTACGATCAGCTTTCATATGATGCATTGTTTTGTGACTCAGACCTTATGTAATCCCTGGATACATGTGTTTCATAAATATCTTGTAGTTGAACATAGATAAATATCGAAAAACCGTGAATGGTAGTGCATGGCAGATGTTCATGGGAAAGTACCATCAGCAGTGAGGGCGATCAATGCTGCAAATCAGAAGTTTCTATGGCTCATTCCCTAATACCAACACATAAGATACACAGGTTTAGTATTGGCATCGCATTACTTAATTTCCTAGGGATCAGTTTGGTGTGGTCGCAACAGTAATGTCTCTTCCAGTTGTCAGGGCTCAGGTTCCAACCGTGGAAAATAAATTTTTGTTGGTATATTGCTTTCTACATTAAGTGCAGTGTGGAGCAATTTGTGGTTAGCATTTAACTTTCTGGATAGAGCATTAGTATTTTACAACTCATGGTACCTTTTATTCAGAGTGTATTAATGCCAACACAGTTTCTCTCCAAACTTCCTGATATCCTAAATATCCCTCCTTTCCTATATTCCTGCCTATACTAAATGGTGTGAATGACAAGCTATCTATCAGTTCTGAGTAACCACCGATTATTACTATTATTGTTCAGCCAGTTTAGGTAGGTTCAGATGTACACTCATTGCCGAGCAGTATCTCACTCCCCCTGTTTAACCGCTCATCCTACAGTGATATTGGGATCCAAATCCTAAAAACAATGTAGGACTCTCTGCTGAAATTTGTCTAATGTTTTAGGAAATGGAGCTTAAGTCAGAATCCATAGCTTCGCATTCCCCTTTAACATTTGAAATGTAAATCTTACGTGATATTCTGGTGGCACCAATAATCATGGCGTAATTCCTGATTTCTCTAATAAACCTGATCGCATGTTCACCGGGATTACCGGCAAAACTTTGCATGTCTAATTACGGAAACTGGCCAAATAGTTTGCCATCACACTGACGACAGAAGCTTTCTACATTCCCCTTTACGTGCACAACATGCTCCAGTAATTCCTCCTTCACGGTTGCTAAATGTACCGTGCATTTCCTCGAGACATCTCCGCGCAATACCAACTTTCCCTTTCACATGTCCGTTCTAGCTTATCGTGGGACTTAGGCAATTGGTTTATTACATGCCTAGTATCTTCAGGGATCCCTTTTATTTCCACCCTCATCTCGTTTATCATGTCTGTATTAAGCTTAAACTCCGAAGATTGTCATGATGATGAATAGAATAACCTTGTTTATATTCTCCATAAATTATTAATTTTTTATTATTTTTTATTTACCAACCAGTTTCGACCTTCTCTGGTCATCGGGTTTAAGAAGACTGTCGTGACATTAGTATCGCTCGCGGGCTTCCTTACAAATTCAACAACTTCCAATTTATTATCCCCGCTACATCCTATGGTCACAGTGTATCCCTCTTATCGCTAATAGAATCGTCTCTAAGCTGACTGATTTGTGAATAAAAAACTTTGCTGTTTCTACAATTTGGAACTTTAATTTCCTGACTAGTTTCGATACACTGTATCATATTCATAGGACTAGCAGTACAAGTAGCGTCGTTGTGGGTTATATACCAAAAGGGGGAAGAGTGGAAGGGGTGGGGAGGGGAAAGGGGTGGAGTAGTGGAAGTGAGGGAATATGGGAAGCCCTAGGAGGGGGGGGGGAGGGGAGAGGGAAAGGAAGCGTACTTAGGGAAGGCGGCGTGGGTTAGCGTCATGGGGATTTTTCGGGTGCAAAATTGGGATGTCCAGGAGGGGGGAGTGGAATGGGAAAAGGTGGTCATTAGTGATGGGCTCTTTCTGCTTGACTATTCTTAAAATTTCCAGTTGCTCCCTGATGTCCATTTGTGACCCTTTCTTCACACGGTGCAGCAATTCCGGGGTGAAATCCGCCTGATGTCCTTCTTCAAGGAGGTGGGAGGCAAACTGGGACATCCCCGTTTTCTTGATGTAGTCTCGTTTGTGTTCTTCGCCTCTAATGGCTAGGTTTCTCCCCGTTTGTCCCACGTATTTGGCGTCACAATCACTGCATTTCAGTTGGTAAACACCACTATGGAGGGCTGGGTTTATGGAGTCTTTGATGGGTGGAAGCAAGCTTTTTAGATTCCTGTTATTGTAATAAGCCGGATGAATGTTCATTTCTTTGAGAAAATTTCCTATTTTAATAGAGGGTTGTCCTACATACTTCAGACGTCGCCACGATCCTTTGTCATTTGTGGTTGAGGAGTAAAAATCTTTATTTAAAATTTTTTTCCTTTTGCCTGCCAGTAAATCGTCGATTAATTTTTCAGCGTAACCGTTGGCGACTGCAATTTTTTTAATTGTGATTATTTCTGACATGAAAGCTGTTGGCTCTAATGGTACGGCTAATGCTCTGTGCAGCATGCAGTGAAAGGCTGCTAATTTTTGATTAATGGAATGTTTAGAGGATGAGTGCATGACCTGATCGGTGCACGTGGGTTTACGATAAATAGTGAACTTGTGTTTCCCGTTTGTGATTGAAATATTAAGGTCCAGAAAATTTAATGAATGTCCCTCTGGTAATTCCATCGTGAATTTGATGTTGGGGTGCAAAGAATTGATCAACTTCAAGAAATTTCCCAGTTGTCTTTTCGTTCCTGTCCATAAACATAGAATGTCATCGACATAACGAAACCAATAGTGTACATTTTTCATGAGGGGGTTTTCACTTTGAAAAAGTTTATCTTCTAGTTTGTTTAAAAAAATTTCGGCTAGTAGGGGTGATAAGGGGGAGCCCATCGCTAAACCTTCCAATTGCTCATACACATTCCCGTTAAACAAGAAATAATTTTGATTAATACCCACTGTTAATAATGATATGAGTGCGTCACAAATGTGTGTGGGTGTCTTCACTTTTTGCAACACTTCCTTTGCTGCGAGAACAGCTTCTTCTCCTGGAATACTGGTAAATAAATTCACTGCATCGAAGGATACTAAAAAAGCATTCTTGGGTGTGGTTACTTCTGTTAAGCATTAGGCGAGTTCAATGGAATTTTTTATGCTGTAAGTCGCACGGAAATCGGAGTGTTCTATGAATTTGCACTTCACAACCCTAGCTAAGGAATGTGTTGGTGATCCGATGCCTGACACCACCGGGCGGATCGGCATGGATTGTTTGTGCACTTTGGGCATTCCGTAAAACCTGGGGGCGGTGGGATTCATCTCCATGGCTTCCCATTTTTCTCTGGGGGTGAGTGTCGTTTTTATGTTGGACAACACTGTTTTGCACTGAGCTTGAAATTTCACTGTAGGGTCTTTTTTTAACAATTGAACGTTGTTTTCTGATATAAAGGCTAAACATTTGTTAATGTACGTGTGGTGGTCCATGATTCCAGTTGAATTACCTTTATCTGCTTTGATGGCAAGAAAATTTGCCGTTTTGAAAGATTTTTTGATGGAATTAATGATTGATTAATCTCGGCTATAGGGAGTTAGCTTTCCATTACCGGGGTCCACTCCTTTTTTCAGAATTGAGTTTAGATTGTTAGCAACGGCACTTTTGATCACATGATCTTCTCTTCTTAAGGCTACTTCACAATCCACGACCAGATCTACTAAATCACTGTTTCTACTTTTTAGGTTGGGACAAAATTTAAGACCTTTCTCTAGCATTTCTTGTTCCTCCGGTTTAAATTGGTGATTGGATAAGTTAATGACTCTATCATGGAAAGATTGGGGAATTTTTGTCGGACTCACAGTTTCTTTCCTGGGTGGTGGTAGTTGCTTTTCCCTCAGTTGGAGCAGCTTCTTCTTTACCGTCTGGAGCTTCTTGTGCGCTATCTCACTCGCCAGGCTCCTCACCCGATCGTCGAACACATTCCATTCCGTCCAGTGCAGAGATGCGGTCAACTCGGTGTAGAGGAGATGTCTGTAGAGCGCTGCATTGTTGCGCTTCGCGTACCACAGTTGGAGTTCCTTCTTTATCCACGCCTTCTTGGCTGCATTCAAAGCGTGGACTGCGGCTGGTGAAATATTCAGTGCATCGTCTCTAAGCTCCTCTAAACTCTTCGAATCTGCACTCGCCTCCCTATACACCAAAAACGCGTCCTTTGATGCCATTGCCCTTCGCTAAAAACATTAAGTGATTACTTCCGGAACACGTATGGGTAACAAGAAACACTAAAATACCCACTATAGATCCTTCTCCTCTTATCAAAATGTATTAACTTTTATCTATACTTCCGAATCCGCCATCCTTTTCTACCCTCCTTGTCACGTATTTAACTCGGTTGACACACGGGTGCCATTAATGTAGCCATACAGGGCGCCAAGCCTACGATTATGTATGAATGCCGTCTAGTGCAGCAGAAAAACAGGCCGTGATATAAGTTCTCCGTTGAAATCGCCTGCAAGGAAGTAAGTTCAACGGTTATCATGAACCCTTAGATTACATTCCTTTAACAGCTTTTATTATATTGGGAAACAAACTGTACATTACAACTAGCGATTCCAAGTGAGGACACCCCCACTGAATTAACCGACAAAAAAAAAGAATTTCATGCTTAAAATCCTACCCTGATCGTCATTGCTATTTCGCGTATTAAAGTGATTGCGGCTGACACCTCAAAGTTGTTGCTGACCAAGGTTGAAGATACGGAACATGGACTCACGTTATCTGTCGTCGGGTTGGCGTTCCCCGTAATAGTGCAGTAGTTTCTAGGTGTCGTGAACGTAACAACGTTGCTATTATTACGTGAGGATTGCCGGGTGAGTCTCCCGAGCATTCGCTTCGCCCCTACAAACTCCTGCTGCTGCTAGACGACCCTCCACCACTCGTCATTGCTTGTTCCTTGGGAGCAACTTCGGCCTTCACCTCGTCCCAGAAGACTCCAATCTGTCTCGCACCGTTGTTGCAGACCAAGAGATTTCTGTCTCACGACGCGCCGTTGCTGCTGACGGAGAAACTTCTCTCCGCGTGATGCCGATCAAGCCACATCATGCGCCTCCTTCCCTAGTGACCAGCTATCCTCTTCCCCTTTTTCCCCTCCCACTGGCCACTTCATCGTCAAAGAATTACGTCGGTCTCAGGGCTAGGGTCAACCGCGTCCCAATGGTGAGCTTCCTCTCTTGGCGATATGAATGTCGGACGAATCGGGGAGAAAGGTTGACTTAGTGATCAATAAATGTAGGCGTTTCGAAGTAATAAGGTTACAGGATATATGATGCCAATTAGAAATTTGAATTTGGTTGAGGCCTCATAATATATGTAGAACGGCTATTACAATTTAGCATGTTAATCATTAACCTCAGAAAATCGCCCACTTCTCAGCTTGCTCAAAAGAGGCCTTATCTGTGAATTATTTGGGTAATGCAAGGATATTTTACCCTCGATGGACGTTACCCATTATTTACCCATTTTACCCGTATAGTTGCGGCCGAAAGGGGAACTATTGAAGTGGTGCTACAATCGTTTGCTAGATATCACCATTGAGCGCAATATACAGGAGCGGGCCCTGAGTATCCTGAGTATACTCTGTGGTGTAGGATTGTTGCGATTGCTACCAATGGGGAGGCAGCCCCAGAGGTAAACAAGATATATTGAAAAATAGATGATATTGCAACGTGTCCCGCAAATTTATTTGATAAAATGGTTCGGTATAACGCGTGCAGTTCAGGGTTTGTAGTAACCTAGAAATCCTGGAGAACCTGGAAAAGTCAGGGAAAATGAAAACGGTCATGGAAATCCTGGAAAAGTCAGGGAATTTCACGTGTGGTCAGGGAAAAATCACAAACTGTTTAAATTTATCACCTGAAAATGCCAAGAGATCAAAAACTGCACATAGGAGTGGAGGAGGAGGGTGAAGGAGGGGACGGCTGGTCTCAGGCTGGCTTCGCTGTGCAGGCAGCCCAGGGGGCCTATTCTGGTTCTTTCTGGCTATAGCCTGCATGATTTGGTGAATAGATTGGCGAAAGGTGTGCGCATTCATATTTTCATTTTCATTCGCTAGAGATTTCAACAGGAATGCTTCGCTTTGTCCCTCTGGCGAGGAAAAAGATATTCTCAGTCAAATTTGAAGTCACTTAGCCAAATTTGTAGAAGGATGTGAGGAAGAAAAAATGAAGATTGATTCAAAGAGCTACTTTAACATGACATCAGGTTTGAAGGAAAAGCCAGGTTAGCCTTCGTTGCATATATTTTTCTGCAATTAAAAACCTTTCTGAAGGCATATCAATGTAAGGAATGATAATTTTTATTTTGTTGACTTGTTGAGTTGTTGATCTCTTATTGCTGGAAGTTCATATGATTAATATGATAATAAACCTACAACTTTTCATAAGTTTAGACTTCTTTGCTTCCTCACTACCACTTTTATCCCTATAAATGACCGAAATCTTGGAGTTTTCAGGCGCTCAAAAGTCAGGGAAAATCACTAATAATGGTCTGCAAATCCTGTAAAAGTCAGGGAAAATGAAAATGAAAACTCCTATTGACCCTGCAGTTGCGAATGGTGGGATAGTTTTTTAGTGTACCTTGAGGTATTATAGATTGTCCCTATTGTGATAAAAACTCGCGAGGTGAGTTAATGTGTTGAACTAAAAATTTCCGGTAATGTCTTATGATTGCGTTTCCTTAATAGACATAAAACTTGTTTCTCTGATTTTTCCGATTATGTTCAGTTGAAATTTCTGGAATATTTAGGCTGAGAAATGGCTTTAAAAATTCGTTGTCTTAGTGTTTATGAAGTGCATTCTCTTCTTCTAGTCATCTCCTCACTCAAATCATCGTTGCAGATTGTTTCTTATCACAGTTCGTAATGAGACCAAAAGGATTTCATAAAATGAAAATGTATATAGCAACACGAATTATTTTCATGTACTCGAAGGAAAGATCTATTGGAAACAACAGTTAATTAGGAATGGTGTTTTCACCTTTGGTACTTTTAGCGAATTCATTGGGAGTTTTTTAAGCAACTTTTAAATGGTGTCTTATGGATAAATATTTTTCCTATTTTGCTCCTCAGAAGTCCTTTGAAGGCAACGCCAGACAAGTCCAGGATTCTTCTGAATCACACTGAAGCTATTATGAGATAAATTTCACTCTATCGTTTTGTTTCAAATGTTATTGCAAAGTTTTTCGTTTGTCATAAAATGAGAATACTTTTGTATCAATCATTTAGATACTATTGTTAATTCATTTTGTTGTTTAGGTACTCTTTATTTTTTTGTTTTTTTTTGTATTTGAGGAATAAAATTTATTTGTGCTAAAAAATGTTTCGAAAATTTCCTTTAATCGTACGCACCCACGCCAGTAAATTCCTCAACTATCGATAGTCGCGTGGTTCCAGTATATATAGATAATTACAAGGTCAAAGTAGGTATTGATAGAGTACTGTCTTTACAGATAGTTTTTCTTGCACTCACCTGTTGGCCCTGTTGTCGATAAAGGAAGTTTTACCCTTAAAATTCCGGAAATTTCCCACCTCTTTACCCAATATTTACCCAAATTCCTTCCGGGTAAAATACCCATTAATGCATGTGGCTTCCGTCTTTCATCACCGTCGTTTCTGTGTAAAAAAGTGGTAATAATCGGGTAAAGCATCTTTTCTGCTAGCTGTGTCATCAGAGGACTCCAAAATGGCATGGGCATAAACGTATGTATTTTAGAAAGAGATAATGAAAACGAGTGTAACTTTCGATTATGTTACTACTAGACATATAGTTAGCGGCGTTTGGAACGTATTTCGTGCCCCTCCTCCCGATCTGTGGCCTCAGGGACCTCTGCGACTCGGGCGACTCGTTTTCTAGGAGTAATTGTGGACAAGGCAGTTTGCCCCGGCTGTTCACTTGAGGAAGGGTGAAAAGGATAACAATCTCAAGAGGGAAGGGTACTTTCAATTAAAAGCAATAACTAGAGCTTTGGACATTTATTCTCTCCGTGCCAAGGGAGTGTTGCCAAATATTCTTTAATTTAAGACTGAAAATTTGGCGTCCGAATATTACATTTTTGTGAACAACTGTGCACTATATTGCCCAGTTAGACATTGAATGATAAATTTATGTTAATTGGATACTCCTGAGGTAATGTGGATTTTAACTGAGTAATTTTGCCTTTATAGGTTTAGAAATAAACTCAAGTTATTTCGCATGTGTATTAGACAGAGGTAATTCTGGATTATAGGTGAAATTTAAAAGTCCTCTTGCATGTGCACAATCAGAGATTTAGAGATGAGAGTTACTCATCAAAGTAACCATCCATCATCTCTCCCAGTGCAGGTTGGTGATTTGATACATATAATACTTATAGGTTTGGCAAAACTTTTACCTTCATAAGTGCTACGATGAATCTTATATGTTTTCACCTAAGGAAATTGTGGATCATTGATGAAATTGACAAGTTGTATTAGAAAATGTAGGGTGGTACTTTGCACTCAATTATTATTTTAAATAGGTAGATTGTGTGGCTTACGCGTCCACAAGGCGCAAATGTGACTGGCAGAATGCAGGTTTCATACAAGTTTCTTCTATTGTACAGGTTTACTGATAATCAGCCAACCTTCCATAGTTTCTTTCCAGTTTAAAAAGTATTAAATTTGGCACTATATTATTTTTTCATTTGTCGGTATCATGGAAAATCACCGTAGTTGCGATCATATGATATGCGCAAGTTCATTGTACCAGAATAAGTAATGAAACTGAGCATACGACATAGAGACCTTTAACGTAAGTCAATTCAGGTATTTCCTAACATTGATGCCGCTTTCGGCTTTAAACAATGAAATTTATTTCATTGATGTAATAAAATCAGTATTTCGAGTTATTTTTGCGTATCACGCTTCTTTCACTGCGTATCGACGAGCAAGATGTAATTTTAAATTTTTTAGCACCAGGAGTGGACTATCATTTGTGTAAGAATGGATAATATAGGATCAGGCTGGAATGAAGGATGACATGAAGGATTATATAGCGATCAGGCTGGAAACACGTTTTTGTAACTAGTTTTTCTTGCACCAGACTGGATTATTAAACATCATTTCATAAAATTAACAACAATTCGATCGTCCACATTTTTTAGCTGTGTGATCGACCCCCAGGTATCTAAACTACACAAATTATGAAATCTGGAAATAGAAAATAAGGCGTCAATATCAAGAGATGCACTGAATGATATACTTATAGATGTAGTGTATATTCTGCTTGCATTTATTTCGGTGAACAATGCCTTGCTTAAATTTCAGTAGATTTATTGCTGTATACATTCACAATGGAAATAAATATATGTAGGAAACATTAAATTATGTTTTTCGTATTAACCTTGAAAATTTGGTTATCAGTCTTGAATGGCCTGTAATTTTTGTTTTCAATTTTTCTGAACCTTAGTACTGCTTCAGTTTCTTTAGTCCATATTGTGTGGTGTGTGTAAATTTATTGTATTATTTTTTTCTTATGACTTATCTTTCATATGCCAAGATATGTGATCCATAGTGAATCACTGTTAAATTTGTCTTTATATTTAAATTAGAGTCAATCAGGGTTCACTTGAAAGATGTGGATTCCATTTCTCATTCTAGGCGGGTGATGTGACCATCCATGGTATGGAAGTTGAGTCTTCTGGAAATGAGCAAGATGGCCCTGGAAATTGTGTTAGTGAGAAAGGTAGGCATTGAGTAAATAATTGGCAGTCATAGGGACATTGGTGTTTATCAAGGGGGATCTTAGATAGGTTGGTGACAGATTGTAGTTTTGGTGGAGTTCCTCTCGAGGAGGCCCTAAGGCACCTCCTTATCCATTGGGCCAACCATCCTTCAGGTGAATCACCCACAAAGGCAAAATGCCTTGCTGAAAGTCAAGGGTCCCCTTTTGGTAAATACCTATTTCCCATGGGGTCCTTGAAATGTAATACCCGACCACCTGCATTTTTAGCTTGTTTGATTTTAAAAATGTTAAATTAAAGATTTGTTCGTAGAATTCAAACTTAATTTTGACTCTTTTGTTTGCATTACCGAAAGTACCACAGTGAGAAAGCCATAATGAATGAAGATTGAAGCTTCCTTTTCAATTACCACTCCGTTCGGGTGGAAATGACCCCCTTTCTTTACCTTTGCGGTCCATGTCATGCATAAGTGAGCAGCGGAATCGGAAAGTTTTTGTTTACATCCAAATATGGATTTACAAAAAGATCTTGCATTCAAGGAGTAGTTATAAGTTAGAGATTTTCTATGGGTGCCTATGAGTGCTATATTCTTCATTGTGTTCTTCTCTTTCCAGTACGCCCTAACCACGTTGGAATGTGCCGGTCAGGTGCCAAAGCCAGAGATATCATGCAATACGTGGAGGCTGACCCCACAATAACTAAGGTGAAGGTCTTAGTTATTGTGAAGTGAAATGACCTACGAACTGTGAGTTAATAATGACTATAACTTTGAGGAAATAGAGCATTATATATGGAGATGAAATCGACCATAAACTATTATTGTCATCTTCACAGGGACGCAGCATGAAAGACATCAGGGCAAATTTTTACGCCCTAATCTGGCTACTGTTGAGGAGGGGGTGCCACATAAATATAGCTGCACCCCTTCCAATGGCCAAATGGCCATGGAGGAGGGCCACTGCAGGCTTAAAGCGGTCCTAAATTGGCTGAGGAAGTGGAAGAGAGGTAAGAAATACTAGAGTTTCTCCTGTACCCAATTTACGTACAATCTATCACTTGGAAAAACGTTATTCCCCGTCTGCATCCCATTTTAATGGAATCTAAAATTTACATGTGAAGTATTCCACCTTCTCCCCATTTCTCTTCTAAAATCTTGATCAAGATTTTAGAAGAGATTTATTGCAATGTAAGAAATCTAAATTCAGCTCCTTCAGCAACAGCTCCTTTTCTCCCATTTTCAGGATGAGAGTCGGAACTGATTTTCAGTTATTTTTCACCATCCGACCACAGTCGTATCTAAGGTAAAAGAAAAACTATTAATCTTTCACACTACCTCTGTCATAAAATCTCTTCAGAAGGGAATATACCTTGTCCTTTTAATTGCTCTTTCCAAAGTTCTTGGTAAACGTACATTAATGGCTATATAGCTTCCCATGAAACGGGCGGGTTATAAAGATGGAATTACTTCACCAAAGAAGTGGATGAACTAGGGTAATGACAGTAAACCATGACCCGTACGAGATGGAGAATAGGTTTTTATCCCTACATATGTATCAGTTCCAAATTTAAATGGCAGTAAATGACACATTCGCACACTCACTCACAACGTTACAAAGAATCTTACACCCAAAATTAAGGGAATCAAGGTAAAAAATAAGATAAAAACGAACTGTGACACACAATCACTCACTCACTCAGGTTTGTGTACAAAATGCAATCACCTTCATGAGTTTAACCACACACTGAAGCAGGGTTTACGAGGATTTCTCCAATGCCTGGTGACCTTGGTAATGCCAGTGACCTGCACTTCAATTTCCGTTGAATGTGGGTTGTCTCACATTTCGTGCAAAGATTGCCAGTGCAATATTGCACTCTAGATATATATATCTACTACCCCCGATGCTGAGTAAAAATGTTGTCCAGGGAGGAAGAACAATGTATTGTTTTCAAGAATGTTATTCAGCATTTATATTTCCCACTATTAATAAAAAATATTAAAGAGCTCAACAAAATTTAACGAAAACAGTGACTCAAGGTACATCGAATGGAAACAATAATATGGCCGTCTGCGGCACTCGCACCTCACGAATTATATTTTTAGTATCCATTGGAAAAAATACATGTTCCTAAGCCAAAAACATTCTGAACTAAGGTTCCTTGCAAGAGTATGTGTGCAAAGTGTGTTAAAAATCCAAGGATAAGCATGTCAGTTGTAAATTTTAATCTATTAATATATCTCGCAAACATTTACTTGACCAGTTTTATAGAATTTCACAGTTACAGTACATTTACAGTAGAAAATGGTTGCAAACTTGCAAACAAGAACGCTATGTATGCTAACTCTTTGCTGAGCTTAGAAGCCATAGCAATGACATCCTCCTCCTCCAGAGCACTTAAATCTAACGAAGTAAAAGCTATAATATTGAAAATAGGCTGCTGTCAACAAGGTGCTTCAACTTTTAATCGGTGCACACCCAAAAGGCACTTTTAGAAAGAACGTTAAGGAGAGCAGAAATATAAAATCATAACACTAACAATTCACGTATTGGTTTGTAAGAGTTAATATACATTCCCACTCATGAAAGCTTTTCCTTCTTTCCAGAAGAAATCAGCATCATCGAATTTGATGGATTATCTAGACCATGCAACTATGAATGTTCAGAGATAAATAATGTAGAAAAAAGAATTGTATTGCTAACCACTGAATTAGAAAGGTAAAACATCTATGTAGTAAAATGTTTACCGTTTCAGATGGAAATGTCCTAGAAAACCAGATGGTGTACATCCTAACAATCTTGGATATAAGAAAATAATAACACAATTAAAAAGAATAATAAAATATTAAATTTATTAGCTGTAAGGAGAAATTCCCAATATATAACTCCATAAAAACTGAATAAGATATATAAATATTATTTGATACAAATATATATAAACCCCGGTAACATTTTCCATCCTTTCACTTGTGGCGTCCACCAGAACGGTTGCTGCATATTTATATTTCACTGTGTATTTTGAGTATAACAGGGTGCTTGAATACGTAAGGTGCTAAGAACTTTCTTATTTGGGGTGGCCCATTTGTTTTGACAACATTTTCTGGCAGTACTAGGTACTCCCTTACAAAAAAGTAGTACACAGAGCCCAATACTAAGTACACAGACCCGAATACTAAGTACATGAATCTCAGTACTATAGTATTTAGATTCTGCCCCCCAGTACTCAAAATTCAATACTTAGTATTGGGATCACTGAATGTAGTACTCAGCAGGGAAGTATTCACAATACTAGCATCATGTACTAGTCCGTGGCACCAGTACTTCATTGTTGGCAAGTACTGGATGGAGAAGTATTCACAATACTAGCATCGTGTACTAGTCTGTGACTCCAGTACTTCAATGTAGGCAAGTACTGGATGGAGAAATATTCACAATACTAGCATTGTGTACTAGTCCGTTTGGCACCAATACTTCATTGTCGGTAAGTATTGGAAGAAGAAGTAATCACAATAATAGGTGTGTAGGTACTACTCTTTGATACCATGATATATTGAGCATTGAACCTAATATGTCTAGTATTGGTTTCCAAATCACAATGCTAATCATTTTTATTTCACATTAGGATGAACCAATACTATCAATTCACGTAATGGTTATCAACCTTTCAGGTACATGTATGATGTTTTACTTGTACTCGCTTCCTTAAATACATTTATTTGGCTCATAATCTTCCTGCCATCCAGAAGCCAGACGCGATTCTTCCTTCAATAACATTTTTTAACTTCCCACTACCCATCTCTTCCATCCGCTTTTTCTATCCTCTTTGAATCACCCCCAACAGATTCCTCTCTTCCCCAACCATTTACAGCATTCTCATTTGTCTTCCATCCCAGCTTAGCTGGGGGAAGACAGTGTAATTTTGTCTCATCCAGCTCAGGTTAAAGAAAGATAGTATCAAATTATTCTTGAGCTCACTTTCTCCATCCTCCTATACATCTTTAAAGCCTCCAATCTACACTCATCCCCATTTCTAAAAGAGCAAAGGGGTCAGAACGGTAATTCCGTTCAGTTCAAATAAATTATAGGAAACTTCTTTCTTAAAAAGAACAGTTATAAACCATAAATAACAACTTTCGTGCCCATGAGTAATTTTAACGTGAATATTCACATTTTTATAGTTCGCGGTATGTGGAAAGTTGTATCCGGTTGGTTGTATCGACCAATATCGAACAGACTACTATCGATTAATTGCAAGACCACATCGAAATTCAAAATGGCTGTCATCATAGCGAGCATAGAGCTTACGTAAGCTCTATGATAGCGAGAAACGTGATAAAGAATTATCTCCTGAAGTAATTACGTTTTCTTGTAATTAGTGATCATGGAAGCTTACTTTTAAATTCTAATGGACAATGACATTACGGTGAGTAAATGATCGTTATGACAAGCGATTGTGTTGAACGAATTTGTAATTGTTTTCACCTGCTTTCCATGCAGGCTTTTTGAATTGCTGACACCGAAATTGACTGTATTTATCATTTTTCAGGCACATTAAAGTCATAAACAAATTGAAACATTCGGAATGATCCAATGAGAATTCAGATCATCATTCAGCTACATGATGAACGTGAATATTTTTTGTGTGTTGTGACAGTGCAGTGACGACTTTCGATGATACTTAAATTGTATTTATCATTTTTCAGGCACATTAAAGTCATAACCAAATTGAAACATTCGGAATGATCCGATGAGAATTCAGATCATCATTCAGCTACATGATGAACTTGAATATTTTTTGTGTGTTGTGACAGTGCAGTGACGACTTTCGATGATATTTAAACGAACTCCCCGTTGGAAAAATATAGTTTCACTTTTTAGAGGAGCGTTATTTAAAAAAAAAGACTTCTGGTTGTTGAACACTTTGATCAAGCATTAAAATAAAATCTTATGCATTAAGCAAGCTCGATCACAGCTTTTCATTCTCGTGCCATGTGGTTCATTTATTATTGTTGTTGTCACATTGGTTATTTTTGAGATTATGCCTCAGATTTGGAATCTTATGTGTTACAAAGGCAAGTGAATATAATTATTGAAACTGGAAGAAGTGTCGATAAATATATTATAGATTTATAAACTGTCCTGTTTGATAAATTGTGTGTAAAAGTGTCGATAAATATATTATAGATTTATAAACTGTCCTGTTTGTTAAAAATTCTAACTCACATAAGGGTTACTAAAATTGTGAATTTGTTATGTGACATCAAGAAACGCTAGACGTTCATGGTTTAGTTCGGTTGAGTTATGTGTATAGTGGGCATGTGCCAAATTATGCCGAATCAAATTAAGTGTGATATGCTATATCCGATCCGAAGTCGTGTTATGTGCTATTTCAGCTTTCTCTAGTTCCTCAGTTTTTTTGGAGTAGGAGTAGGTGGGAGTTCCAGGACGCATCTCCAGGAGCAGCTTATAGGTTTTTTTGTAATTACAATTAATTTTTTGTAATTCTCTTAAGAGAACTGCAGGGAACCGATCCCCCTGGAATGGTTCCAGGGTGGTTCCCCCTGGAACGGTTCCCCGCCCAAAATCTTATGAGAAAATTTCTCATAAGATCTAATTGCCAATTTCTTATGAGAAAATATCTTATGACACTTATGAGTAAGTTCCAATAGGGGTATGTATGTACTAGTTTTGTGCACCACCTCTATTACACGAGTACTAGTTATCTGTACTACCTCTAGTACACGAGTTCTGCGTCCCAATACTTCCACAAGTGCTAGTTCTGTGTACTACCTCCAGTACACTAGTACTACTTCCCAATACTTCCACGAGTACTAGTTACGTGTACTACCTCTAGTACACGACCACTACTTCACAATACTTCCATGAGTACTAGTTCTGTGTACTACCTCTAGTACACGAGTACTAGTTTTCTTCAATACTATAGTACTCACCTCCGTGAAAATAGTACACGAGTACTTCCCAATACTATTTTTTTCCAGTACTTCCAGTACTACTTTTTCGTAAGGGCTGTTTAGGTAGTGTGAAGAAATGGAAAAAAATGAAATGTTTGGGAGTTATTGTACTTTTCCGCGATGGAACAGTTAATTTCTGGACACAGTGATCTGGCGGCATGCATTAATACGTAAGGTAGATCAGAACATTCTTATTTGGGGGTGGGCGTTTGTTTTGACGATGTTTTCTTATAGTACTAGGTATTTTATAGCAGGTGTTAAGAAGTGAGGGAAAAAAGGGAAATGGTTTGAGTGTTATTGTACTTTTCCTTGATGGAACAGCTAAAATCTCGACACTGTGATCAGACGGTGTGCATTGATACGTAATTTGCATCTAAACTTTCTTGTTTGTGGGGGGTCCCGTTTGTTTCGACAATGTTTTCTTGCAGTACTAAGTACTGTCTAGGGGGTCTGAAGAAACGAGGGAAAAAAATGAAATGGTTTAGCAGTTTTTGCAGTTTTCATAGAGGGAAGAGATAATGTCTCGACAGGGTTGACGGATGGCGGTCATTAATACTGAAAGTGCATCAGAACTTTCCTATTTGTGGGGGGCTCGTTTGTTTTGACAATGTTTTCTTACAGTAGTAGGTACTGCCTAGGAGGTGTGAAGGAACGAAGGAAAAAATGAAATGGTTTGGGAGTTATTGCACTGTTCTGAAATGGTTTAGCAGAGGTATTGCAGTTCTCAACGGATCAGTTAATTTCTCTTCACGGTGAACTGACTGCGTGCGAACAGTTCATTGTACTTTTCGTAGAGGGAATAGGTACTCATGTCGGAATTGGAACAGTAAGAGTAGTCTAGTAGTTGCAGAGAAGTGATATTCATGAGACTTGGTAGCACTGCGTTAACTGTGACTTTGTTTGATCGTGGGAAAATTTTTCTGGGACAAGGTGACACAAGTCTGCTTCTGTTAGTGGTGAGTGTAATGCACACAATTTTATGCCAGTCTTTCACTTGTGTTTATGTTTTGCACTTCCTCCCTTGCGCTCGGATTAATACTTGTTGGGTGGTTTATGTGGTAGAATTATGCTAAAACTATGGAACTATGTATTCTATCAATGTCCCATCGCTGATTACTTATTTCTCAGGCCGTGAAAGAAGCCTTGTATCCCTGGATGGTCTGTTCCAGTTGCGTGCAAAAGCTGAAAGAGTTTCATGTTTTCAAGCGACGCTGCGTGGAGAATCAGGAAGGTTATGACAGCCGCATCAAAGGGGTTGTATCGCCGGGGAACGAAGTTTTGTGTACTGAATATGGTGATGTAAGTTTGTACTAAGTTATATTATAGTTATTGACGCTGGATACCACATAGAATATGCATCACGCTGATGGTATCCGGGTACATAAGTGTCCATAAGGGCTTAATTAGCATGAAGAGAAGGGCAGCTACCATTATAAAAACACTTTTTATGATTAGTTTAAATAATGTGCACCGAAGTAGGTGGAAATTGTAAGGATGAGAGAGAGATTCACTATCAGATCGTAGTCTGGAATGCTACTTTAATCTCACGCACAACTTGAGGTTGGCAGTACTGAAGGTAAATTGCTCTGAAAATGTTGACAATATTAATGGCAGTACCGATTCAATATCCTAATTAATGGGAATTTTAAGTGTGTTTTAGCAAAAATGTCTCACTTATTTGTGATGCCATTTAGATGTACTTTTGATTTTACTTCTTTCATTAACTGTCACGATGCGACCTTCTTGTTTGTAGATGTGTATCTAATTGCATTGTTTTTATTAATTTGCAAGCACATGTTGCATATTTTTGCAAGCACAAGCTTACGTGCATCATGTTTTGCACATGATGCACATATTCCACCCGTTTTGACTAGTTTTTCATCTTCGATTGTAACCATGTACCTATATCGAAAGAAAGCCTATTATGGAAAAGTAAAGTTGATAATGAATCAGTTATACCAAGTGACGGCTGATACAGTTGAGTATTGACTGGTCATTTCCTCGAATGATACTAATGCAGGTTACACCATTGTCTAATCTGAGGTAAGAAATAGTATCCAAAGTGGCTGTGAATTAGATGGGTGTTAGCTGCATAAGGATAATCAAGCTCGTCAACTGTCCAGCATTTTAGGCGGTAAGGGCCCATCATATATTTTGGGGAACTTTCGTAATACAACCCAGGCTATAATGAATAACTGGAAAATGAGACTAAGCAAAAAGAAAATGATTCACATAGCACTGAAAACCAATGTTTGAGTGTTGTAGGTGATTCTTACATTTCTTGGAACATTCCACCACATTGGGCCCTAATCTTTACTCTTTTCCTTTTTTCAACCCAACAAGGTGTGTTTAAATTAACAACTTACTGCACCCTCTTTCCGTTAATTTTCAATGCACAGTTATATATGTAGTTAAATATCATTTACTCCCACAGACTGCTGTGAAGTGTGAAGAGGATGGTTCTCACTGGGATTCAATGGTCCAGCACTCATCACTGATAACAATCCCACTGAGGTGTTGCAGTCATCAACAGGCCATGTTATTGATTTTAATGTGAGTACTCGGGGAGTAAAGTTTGATTTGGGTGTATGCACTCAGATATTAAGTTTCTGTTATGTTTTCAGAAGTGCTGTACGAATATTAATTCGTTACTTCTAACAAAACGGACATGTCTACCTAATTTATCTGTCGCAAACATAATATAAAATCATCATGTTTTACATTTTACTGACATTGGTGAGTTTGTGAATCCTCTATGCACTCATTCTCTTCATGATGCAGAATTTAAACGTGGGAGTGAAGTTGAAGAGGAGGCTCACCACACACAATGTTTCTGATGCAATTCTAGATTCAAGGGTAAGTTTTACCATGGCAAATTTTATCAAACACAATGCTTCACATGAGGTTTATATTATGATCTAAATACCCTATGACAAATTCCTTTCATGGTAGATTTTTGGAGGATTAGGGGGAGGAATGTGATTTTTTTTCATGATGGTCCAATACGGTTACTTAGGCCCCGTTTCCACTACTGAACATTTCTACGACGGTAACTCTCTACCCGCGAAATGCTAGCAATGGAAACGCTCGAAAACGCCTACCATGGTAGATAGTCCTATTGAGATACCCTTGTTAGATCAGGGAATAGTGGTTACCGTCGCGTCTCTTTTGTAATTGGAACGCAAGTTAGTCAAAATCCTGGTAAGAATTATGGGGAAACAGTTGAATCACGAATAGCGGTGAAGGATCGCGGCGTGTGCATATAGGAAAACGTAGTTGGTGTGGTGTCTTTGTTAGGCTTAATACTTGATTTTTGTCTATGCTCAATGATGCTCCAGAGTTGTTATTACCTATGGTTTACATAATTTAATTATATTTTCCCAGCAATGACCGAACAAAAGAATTGCAAAAACTTTGCTCACGAGGAGACGGAGTTGCTCCTTAGGCGTACGCGATAAGCCCGACGACATTTTATTATAACAATCAATATAGATTCTTGAATAAAACTTCAAGTGCTTACACACTTCAATGTGCTACCATCTTTGCGCATTTCTATAACGATCGTCGATTTTCTTTTGAACTGGAATACTGGTAACCGCTATGTGACGAAAGCAGTGATTACAAGGGTAACATTGTAGCTAACTGGAACGCAGGTAGGTTATGAGGGCTGAAATAACCATGGTAGAATGTCAGTAGTGGAAACGGGGCCTTATGGTTAAGGGAATAATTAAATATGTTAGCGATTGACTTATGTGTTTAGATGCTTAGACAGCTAAGATTATACCTACTGCAGCATCTAACCTGTAATTATGGGATAATGACAAGAGAATTAACTGGGTAGGATCTAAAGCTGTGACTTTTGAATAGCCAGGCTTCCAACCTGGCTTATATTACCAACCTGGCTTCCATGTCTTGCAAATTGATTTCACTCATATTGTAATTATATCTTGCAAACGTTTTACTGTGTCTTCAAATGCTTTGAAGGGAGAGACGTCTCTGCTGTAAATTTTTCCTACCTGGGCGTTCGGCAGCCTGATTTTAGTACTAACCTGAATTCAGTAGCCCAACCGGAACTCTACGTAACTCGCCTAAATTCTGCAGGGATAATGAAGCTAAACAGAAAATTTACTAGTAATTCAGGGTGGCGATCGTCAGGGAAAACTGGGAAAACCTGGATTTGTCAGGGAATTTTGGAAATCTGGAAGAGTCAGGGAATAGTCAGGGAATTCTGGTAACATTCCGGGAGTAACTGGGATAGGAAATTCTTGTTATTTTTCTACCATTACATTTACCGGGAAGTCTTTCCCGCCCTTTATTTCACCAAAGCATGTCACCAACAAAAACTAATGTCCGTCGTCAAAGTGCATAGAATAAGTCCTGTCAATTTGTTGAACATTCAGTTGTGAATCTTAGTTATTTATTTGTGAATCAGTCGTACAATGTATCCCTTTTGTATATCCTTAATGTGATATTTACCTAGCAGTGTTCAAATTCATGATCATCGTGTATGGAAAAGCATGACAACATTGTGGAAAGTTGATTTAATGATCTTAAAGCAGGAATGAGAGCGTACCTATTGATGTACAATCATCTGTTTGACTGTATGGATTTCAGTGTTGTTTACTCTGCTCCTGACTACAATGAAACCTCCATTTTACACTTTTGAAGGGACTGCCTAATAAAATTCAGGGTGGCGATCGTCAGGGAAAACCGGGAAAACCTGGAATTGTCAGGGAATTTTGGAAAACTGGATAAGTCAGGGAATAGTCAGGGAATTCTCGTAGCAGTCAGTGAGAAACTGGGATAGGAAATTCTTGTTATTTTTTTACCATTACGTTTACCAGGAAGTCTTCCCCACCCTTTATTTCACCAAAACATTTCACCAACAAAAACTAATGTCCGTCGTCGAAGTGCATAGAATAAGCCCCGTCACTTTGTTGAACATTCAGTTGTGAATCTTAGTTATTTATTTGTGAATCAGTCGTACAATGTATCCCTTTTGTATTTCGTTCATGCGATATTTACCTAGCAGTGTTTAAATTCATGATCACCGTGTGTTCTGCTCATCACAAGGAATCCGAGGATATGTTTTTTGGAAGATTTACCTCGTGTTTTTTTTAACTTCCGAAAGTCAGGTGGAGAGGTAGTTGTAGCACACTAACTTGTAGTAAATACGTGCTTGCAGTTCTTAAAATACGAGATGATGATTATTAAAACGGTAATACAAGTACGATCACACGTGTAAACAAAATCTTATGTGAGATCGTCTTCGATTTCCAAACCCCCCTTCGCAAGACCATAAAAAGAGTTAATTTGAAATACATGATAAAAGGTCAAGCATTGTCACTTGCAGTGAATTTGAATTTTATGATAATAGGTCAGGTATGCCATTAAAGTTATCTCTTGTGGTTAATTTGAAATTCATGATAAAAGGTCAGGTATATCAATAATTATTTTTTTGTGGAAAATTGCATACCTTCTTTAAAAATGCTGACAATACATTATGATAAAAGGTCATGTATCCCAATAATGTTGTCTCTTGCAGGGAATTTGAAATTCATGGTAAAAGCTTAGGTTTTCAAATTATGTTTTCTCTTATGGTGAATTGGTAATTGATGATAAAAGTTCAGGTATATAAAAAATGGTTTCTCCGTAAGTAAAAAGTAAGATTTAGGTATGCAAAAAAAGTAATCCTTTTCTGTGGGAAAGAAGTCGACAATTTTATGGGAGGCATTCCAATAAATTTATATTTTGGTGAAAATTATATCCATAATTAGCTGTGAATTAAAGCAAAAAGGTTATAACTTTAAGTATTTTGGAAATTGATATTGAAAACTAAGTTACTTCCATGGTATATCTATTTTGGTGTTTTTATTGTTACATTTCCCATTGTTTCCCATTTCTATTATTCCTTTACACATTCAAAGTGAGTCATTATTACATTATTTTATTGCATACCTGTTACTATTACTTTATATTTCCATAATTGATGCACTTTGTGCCATATTTGATGATGTAGGTGTGCCGTAAATATTATCTGTCCCTCCATTCAGGATGTTTCTGGAAATTGGCCATGTGGACACAAGTTGGCGCTAACCCTGGTAAACTTTTCTACCACAATTGAGTTAACACGGTTGTCAATAGTTAATGGTATTTTAAGTGCCTGTAAATACAAGTAATAGTAGAAAGGAAGTTTGTTTTGAAAATGGAAGTGGAAATGGACGTCGAGTGTTTTAAGACGAAGAGACGGGATCACTTCTAACAGATCTCTTTGCTGTGAAATCTCGCAGAGCCATTGAGGAAGTGAGCCGGCATTTTGCAAGTCTTCTCCTTTTGGCTTTCATCCATTCTCGCACATTTTATTTCCGGTTTTGGTGACCAGGAAGTTCAAGTGTTATCGGTGACAATTGTATTTAATTCATATGTATCGTTTGAGCATTTATTGAATCCACGAGTGGTGAAATATTACAGTGCATAGGCAAAAGAGTGAACAGTGACTTTGTATTTCAGATGGTCTTCCTTGTGTTTTTTTTGTATCATTCTCTTGTTTTATAGTGATTGTTAGTTGTGGCAAAAAATGTATTTTTGAGTTACCTACTGTATTACTGCATGCTTGCACCAGAGCATATTTGCGAAGACGTAAAATCCATCCTCTCTGAATGTGACAGCCTAAAACTTCGCATTTCAAAAGTGTGCTTGCTCTCTCTTACTTAAATTCTATTCATTGTTCTGCTGCTGTGACCGTTTCTTTCAGGGTTGAAGTGGGATTGCTAACGTATGATTGAGTGTTTAATGCCACGTAAAATCGTTCAGTGCAGTAGCTGCATGGGAAACCAATAACTCTGATTGCACGTGTGTTCTGCATATTTCACTACTATGCTACTCTTAAATTTCGGTTATCATTTTTTATTTCGAGAATGTTATTGTCACAATCTGATCACCAAGTTATGCTCGATTTTGCTCTTTATTCCTTGTGAATGCATGCATATTTCTATTGAATCAACTCCTGTTCGTGAGTTTAACAATAACTTCTTTACAAGGAGCACTAGATAAGCAGTTCCATTCTTCTTCAACAGATGTCAACGATGCCTATCTCTCCAGCTAAGAAGCTGGGATTGAGAAAAAAAGAAAATGCTGCAAAATTGGGGAGTCCCTCGTCGGTCGGTGCTACATTTCTTGGCCGTTGGCTGGGGCCCCTCGTGAAGAAGTTATGGTTGGGTTTAGGGGACGTTGATGATTTTGCATCGATCGGCAACACAGAGCTGGTTGCTCCACCTAGTGTGGTGGTGGCTACGAAAAATAAACCGGAAGGGAAGCCGGAGGGGAGAAAAGAATAATTGAAGGAGGACACTGCAGCGGAGGCGGTTGCTCCTCCGCCTTGGGACTCGGCACTGAAAGAACATAAACTGAAAGAGGAGATGCCCGAGGAAAAGCATACATTAACCAAGGAGAACAAGACGGAGAGGGATTAAGGAAGAATGAAGAAGAAGGCCCGTAAAGAAAAGAGAAAGCGGGAGAAGAATCAGGAGGAGATGGTGATCTGGGAAGCCAAGGACGATAAGGAGAGCAAAACGGTGAGGGATGAGAGGGAAATAAAGAAGAAGGCAAAGAAGGATAGGAGAAGGTGGGAAAGGGGAGAGAAAGGAAAGGTTATTGCATAAGATGTTGATAACAAGGATCCCCAGGAGGATGCGGCTACAGTGGAGGCAGCAGTTGCTGGTTCGGGCACCGAGAAGGTGGTAGGGGAGCCATGAAAAGAATTTCGGTAAAAAATGCAGCCCTGCCGAATAGGATATTCATGGGGAAATACCTGCAGTTAGAGAATCACGGGAGAATTCCGATTATATAATACCATCTGCGGATATTTCTCTGAGCGAGGAGGAAATCAGTGAGGGTGAGATCCTCAAAACAACCCCCACAAAATTCACCAGCAGAACGAGATGCATCACTAACGAAATGGCTCTTCACACGCCATGAAGCCATGCCCCATGTGAAGGAGATGCTGGAAACAGCACATGGGCACATCATGATATCTTACAGGCACATTTATGAACCCTTGGGTGCGCAGAAAATAGATTTCTGTGCGACATTTGTGACATATCTGCACCGGAAGGGAGTTTCGAGGTACCCTGAGGAGTTCGTCGGTTACATTTTTAGCCCGCTATGGAAGGAACACCGAAGTCTGTTTATCAGAGAACTTTCCAAGCTCAGCATACAAGTAATCCCAGTGGGGACCACGGTGCAAGAAGTGTGCAGCGCCCAGATGAAATTATACGAGGAAGAACAGGATGCATCCCTTTGTATCGGAAGCGTGTGTTAATTAACTACCAATCCTTTCCGCTATTTCCTTGGCTATAAATGAATTCCGATTGTAATCAATTAAACTTTCTATTTACAGATCACGGAACACAATTCAAACAGGATCGTGGAAATGGCTTCTGACTCTTCCCGAGACGTTGAAGGTGGAGAGGTGTGTTACCGATTACCTGAAAAAAAATTGATTTCAACTTTATTCTTAAGTACACGGTGCTATTTCGTCGAAACGTCCCAAATTAGACAATGCTGACCTAAGGCCCCTTCACTTTCAGGAAGCAGAAGCGGACTTCGATGAGGAACGTGAAGCCACCGATCTCAATTCACCTGCCGCATCGCCCCCTGACACAGCTGCACCTGTCGCTGACTCTCAAGCGGAAGATATGTCCTCTACGTCCTCTAACGCCGAGGTCACTTCGTCGCAGGAGGCGGTGACGGTTCAGCCGCGGTATAAGAAGGGGACGAAGGTGAGTGTTTTGTCCGTTTCCAATGCAAACTATTTTTCTAGCAGATTCTTCTTCGAAATTTCCAATGTGAAGCGAGCGATTGAGGTACATGACGCGCTTCTACCGAGCGATCTGAAAAGTTCACTAAAATGTTTGTATTTCAGATCCTCCCGACGAAAACGCTCGCCTCCATGGGGCGTGACATCAAATCCACGAAATTGGCGATCAAATTGAAAGGATTGGACGACAGGGGAGAATACACTGACGACCATCCATTCATAAAACAGCTGACAGATCATTGGATTTTGCAAAGAGGACATGAGAACCCCCGGAACTATACGAGAAACGTGAGCCGCCTAATGAATTTTTCCACAAAGAAGAATGGCTTCAGTGGCCCGAACGACTATAGGAGCGCCTTGGTGGACTACTTAGGGCATTTTGACTACTTGCGTGCTTACGCGGAAGCTGGGGCAGCACCCGGGTCGATTAAAAATTATGCCCAAAACATGACGCAAACCCTGGTGTTCTCCAGGACATGGGCAATCAACGAGCATTGGGATCAGGAAACCAAGGACAGAACAGAACAGGCGCTGCTTGCGTGGACGGACTTCAGAAGCATGAATTCCAAGAGAATCTCAAAGGAGATACAAGAGAAAACGCTGCAGAGAGCTGTAGCGCTGGAGGACTTAAACCTTACGGAGGAGATGAAGAGTATCAAGGCCCTGTCCATGAAGAAGAAGCCCGGCGTGTTGAAGGACCTCGAGTTCCTATAGACCTCTCTGGCAGGGGAATGGTGAACATAGCGCGGGAACACATGAGGTCCTCCTGCGGACGGATCCAAAAGCGGTACACTTTAGAATCGAGAAAGACGGCGGACGCCTGGCTCCGGGTGGTGTGGTTCTTGGGCTGCGTCACACTCACCAGGACTGCGCAGAGGAATGGGGTATTGGCCAATATGACCATTTCGAAGGTGGAGAAGGCTCACTTTGTCCCTAGCCACGACGCTTGGGTCATCTACGTGGCGAAACATAAAACATCAGCCACCGGATGTGCCCAAGTGATTGTGGAAGGTGACCTGTGGAATGTATATTCTGACTACCTGGAGACTAAGGGTGAGTGAATAATATCCTTTTGTTTTTTTAAGTTCTGCCTGGGTGAAACAATTCGTCCGTTGTTGGGCAATAAAAATAGATACACCTAAATTTAAAATAATGCGAAATGAAGTTAAGTGGGAGGAATAATATCATTTCAATGTGCAGGACCTTGTCTCCTTCATCATTCAAAAGTAGGGTTTGCACTAGTTGTTCCGATGCGTGTACATTGCATTCCAATGTAAAATATTTTGCATTCCACGCACGGGAGTAATTTACAGGTTTATTCCGTTTTAATTTAGCTGGAGAATTCCGAATGTAGAATAAATGCTTCCGTGTTCAACAGATGTCACTTAGGCGACTTTGTATGCGAGGTAGACTTCGTAAGTCACGACGGTCCAACGCGTTGTACCTAATCTTGAAGTCAATTCGGTTGTGCCCCATGGTCCTTCACGTCCGTTCAAAAACATTGACATGATCGAACATATTTCGCCCAATGTCCTCCCCGTTGACTACTTTCGGGATGCAAAGGTGTCTTCCCGCGGTGATTGTTTCCCTCTCTCCCGCTGTAACGAGTCCTCAATGAGAAGATGGACAGTTATTTAGTAAATACGGAGGGCCGAGGATACAAAACCTTTTTCCACGACTTAAACAAGGACCTAGAGAAGGCGAAGATGAGACCTGTTATCCGTCTGGATGCTCATATCCATGATATCCACAAGAAAGGCTGAGGGGACCAGTCGTGTAGGGTTGCGGAGGTCCTTTACCACACGGAGGAGACTGCCAGGAGGCATTATCGGCTGCCTCTTTAAGGAGAGGGTCGCGGAGGGTTATGACACACTCAACGCACTCATCCCCTGGCCACGCTCTCCGAGGATGCCAAAGAAGAGGACGCGGAGGATCCGATGGAGATTTTTAGAGAATTAATCCTTCCAATGGTGAATACTTTTTGTGCACAGACCCATGCAGTCATTTTACAGAGTATAAATGTTTAGATGAGATCCTTACCTCTGCCCTAGGAAAGGAATTTAAGGCGACGGATACCATGCGGGGTACACTAATTATCACATTTTTGGAGGCAGTATATCCGAAATGGGCAGATATTCTGGCCACCATTGCTTAGCGTCACACCGAAAACAGATTCGTCACTCACGTCGTGGAGGAGGAGAGGTCCCGTCTGCTTTGGCCAATGTCAAAATTGGCAAAAGGACGCTAATGAAGGAGGTGCAAAAACAATGGGAGACAATATGCCGGACGAAGATGGTGCCCGTGGTGGTCCTTCCCACAGCTGGCAAATAAAATGCGGAAGGTCCTTCTCTGTTGAAAGACGATCTCGAATGTGACGTAACACAACTCGGAGCGAATCTAAATATTACTTTATTCGTTTTACAGATGGAGCATTATACATTACACAAGTGGTTATTTTTAATGTAATTAACTTGCCTAAAGCAAGCAGGGAGCTTTGCATCCATGCTAAGAAGTATGAGTTCACCATTCAAGAAAAATGACTTCCTGACATCACGAATTGCATTATTTGCTTTATTACCAATTGCAAGTGATATTGCATTCACTCTTCTTTTCAGATTATCTTTCAACATCCATGTTCTTCAAAGTACGGGAAAGTGCGCAGAATTTCCTTATTTCTTAATCAATTTATTAAAGGTATATTTTTCATCTGCTCATGTCTGCACATGGAGAACAGTTAATACATCAGGAGCTTATTTTTTATTGTATTTCCTCCAGCACAAGCAAGCAGTGAGCCTTGCATCCATATTAAAGTACCTTAGGATTTATTGCAATACAATTTTTACATTAAATTCATGGAAAAATTCAGCTAAATAATAGTTTCCAATATCCCACGGATAGGAATCAAGCGAATTTTCACGGTTTCGATTGGAAATACAGAACCCGATTTTCCCGATACGTAATTTTGCTCCATATTGTAGGGGCCCGCCGTTTCCGTAACCTGTATTATCTTACAAAGCTACTTGGCAGTTTCGGAGGCGTAATGTATCGCTACACTCAGATAAAGTTGGGACTCTATCGGGAAATGTATAAATTGTTTGCTATTCCCATCACCCGCGCCACAACCCTCGATGACCACAACAACAACGCTAACATCGTACTTTTCTATTGCACACTGACACACGCTCTATCTTGATTTGCTTTCTCACTTTTGAAACGACAATATTTTTGTATTCTTTTTGGAATTTTCATTTATTTATATTTACTTGACTTTCCTTTTTAATTTTCAATTAATTATTTTTTCCCGGGGCCATAGGTATTGTATTTTCCCCCTTTACCCCCCTTGTCACCGTCCTTGCCCATTATTGATGAAACTATCATTTCCTCCATAATTTTAGCTGATAGTGACGTTAGTAATATAAGTCTATAATTACATGGCTGTTCTCTATCGCCGCTTTTAAAAATTGGGGTCAAGTTTTCTATCTGCCAGTCTTTGGGAACTGCGTGATCTGCAAGGGATTTGTTAAATATTAGTTTAAGACACGGAGCCATTTCAAGAG